>CM027840.1:15890701-17193201 GCA_016097545.1 Eucalyptus victrix | reverse complement strand
ATAAAGAAAGAAAAAGTATAAAGAAAGAAAAAGCAACGAGCTTCTGTTCATAATTTCGTAATTTGACTGATTACCTGATCTAATTATACGTTAAAAAGATATTAGTACCTGGTACGGGAAGGGCTTTTCCTTCTTTTCTATTTTACTTCTATTGTTTGTTTGGGTTTGTAACCAAGGGAAACGTAAGAGAGGTCAAATGATACGTCATCGATGATTGTAGGAGGAAGGTGGTAGTTTATAGAAAAAAAAAGAATGAATAATGAAAAAGAAGGATAAATTCAAATAAAAAAGAAAAGTAAAGGGGTTGGATCAGGAATCCAATTTTGGATTCGGTATGGATAAAAGATCTTCCTATGTTATACGCATCGTCAACAAAACAATCATTCCATATATTTGAGAAGATTGAATTTTAGGATGTCACAGTAGGGCATGTGGTGCGCATGCTGTGCACACACTTGACCTTCCTCATGGGTGCATGCGTGCTACATGCCTATTTGCCGATTTTGACGATTTCGTTGTGCATACACCGCTTGAGTCTCCTCCGCTAGCCCAAACAAAGGCGTGATCACATAGGCCTTGAAATTGGCAAAAACGACCAAGAAATCGGTTGAAATCAAACAAAATTCCAATGGACATGCAAACCCTAATCCACAACTTCCACCAAGCAGTTAACCTCTAGCGATCATCCAAATGCTAAATTGACTTAAGGCCTTTGTTGCCATGGCAATGCGACCTGGTTCGAACTTGTGAGTGGTGGGTAGCCCAAATTTGGCCAAAATTGCCAATTTCCCTCTCGGCCCCATATTGCCCCATTTTCAATTCAATGAAAATCCCATAAATTCATCAACAAAGATTTAAATACACTTGGATACCAAATGTCAGAAATTTTAAGGACCAAAGCTCCCAATTATACATGGATGGACAAAATTCACTCGTGAACAAAATCAAATGTGAAAACGCGAAGATTTTTACTAGCCTCCAACTATTGATGTAGTTCAATTGATAACCTTAATCACGGAGCATTGAATAGTCGATGAATGGGTATATATCAAGCCAATTGCCCTCTCAACATTGATGGTTTGTTTCCTCAATCATAAGAAGAAGACCCCTTTATTTCATTTGCACCGCTTCATACAACTTCTTTCGACAAGAAGTCATGCCTTTTGGAAAGTCCCCACGTATCTCAAATGTGGACGATAGAGGTTAATGAACTTAATTTGGAAAAAATAAATTGAATGTGGGATCACAATAAGGTATTATGAAATCATAATGAAGGGGATAAAAGTGAACTGAAGGGGATGAAGAGAGCAAATTTAACTGAATACGATCACATCAAGTGATGTCCAAAGGCTAAGTTGTCCATTCAAGTTTTACTGGAAAAACATGCACACAATAAAAGCATCTGATAAAACCCCTTGTCATGAAACATCTCAAATGGCGTAGGCCATTGGCAGCAATCACAAAAATGTTCAAATAGACAAGCAATTAATTGTCAGATAAACTGATCATAACCACTTTGATTCAGCTTGTGGATTGAGAGGTTAAGATCTCTTCCACAACCAACCTTCTTGACCTGTTCATGGTGAGAAGGCACAAGTAAATATGCTTTTCCAGCTCCTCCACCTGCTGCAAGAAACGGGCATTGTGCGCATCAAAAAACTCATTCACAACCTCCCTCCCATATTGCCTGTCTTCGCATAATTCCTCACCACCATCCTGGACCTCGATCTGCCATGTTCAACATCATCGTGCAGTCTCCCAGCGAACGTGCTTACAGTGTCCATATCATTAGCCAGTATGTAGACCCCTTTCGCTGTGACATCAAGTTGTGCGCAAACTGCTTGGGTCGATGAGCTTTTCTCTGGATATGATGGTGACCTAATGGACTTCCCTTTCCTATTGCACATCCCGGTGCTGCAGCTTGCCAGCACCAGCGCTGTGGCTGAGATCACAGCGGAGGAGACCACCAGCCCAAGCCCTCCTACCCTCTTGCAAGCCCTAGCCAGCTTCATTCTCCGCCGCATCTGCTTGCGCTTGGATGTTAACTCATGAAACAATGCCATGTGATTATCATGCATACCTGGGAACTGGACCACAGCGATCGCAAATAAAGGGTTTGTCAGTGAGGCAAATGCGGACAGCTCTCGGCATATCAGACGGCTCTGTTCGTCTGCATGACTTGCATCTTCAAATACTAGTTTTGCCAACTTGGTTGCTCTTCTGATCCTTTGGTAATTGGTGCGGATCTGATAGATGCCCCGGAGGAGCAACTCGCACACATCACACGCGTATGAGCTCACCTGGAAGTAGTCAACAAGAAGACCATGGAAATTCAAGGTCTTGATCATTTTCGTGAGGGTTTCCTGCCCAGGCTCTAGGAGCCATTCTGACAGGTGCGCCATACTATGGGCATCGGCTGACGGAGGCAGCAACGGGAGCGATCTGCCTATGCTTGTTCTTCCAATATGGGATTGGACTTTAGCATACATTTCCACGTAGGACTTGGTCCTGAAAGCTTGTGAGTACTCTCCATTGACGCTGCTCGGCTTGCTAGACATGCTGTTTAGACGTTCCTTCTGGGACTCACCTGTCAAACAGAAAAGGCTAAATGATATGATCTCATAGCCATGATAATTTATTAGGCCCATTCTTTGCTCCAGGAATTTTGTACGGCCATGAATTAAAACCACCAATCTCCGTTCGAAAAAATACATAAAAATTCAACCAGCGGGAAGTTCTTATCAATTAATCTGCTTTTCATAGAGGATATACAACGAAACGCAAGAGAAACAAGAGGATTCAAAACTCAGCAGCTCGGAACATATAGAGTGCAAAACGTCAATTTGCTCAAAAAGATTTGTGAGAACACAGCTTATTTTCATTGTTCCAATCACCAATTAGATAAAAGAAGGACTAGCAGAGAGAAATTGACATGAGAGAGACAACATACTGGTGGTCGGAAATGAAGATCTCGTCTTGGGAAACACCGACTTCATGAGCTGAGCCATGTGATATTGTTGAAATTGCGGAGACCAAAAGTTTGCTTGAGGAAGCTTTCAATCCTTTTCTCAGGGGGCTTGAAAGAGGTATCGGGAACAAGCTAATGAGGCTGTATATATAGAGGTCACACCTTTTTATTTTTATTTTTTTAAGTGCTTACAAACGCCTAGAAGCTGGCTATGTGTTTACCTTATAACCACAAAAAAAGGGGCTAGATATTTTACCTTAGGGAGGATCACTCCATTGAAGGAAGAGATGAAAGATAAATGTGGCCTCTAAGGGCATGGATTTTTTCCAACTCTGTGGAGGAATTCAATTTAGAGGAGTTAAATCCTAATAAGGAATAATATCTAAATCATTTATAGTAATCGTATGTGACTCGGAATAATCTGATCCACTTTTTATGAGCTTCCACTTATGGCTAGATAGAACCGACATGCGATGCAAGTGAGCTTTCTTTTCGTGGCCCTCACGTACTTTTATATGATTGACAAGTTTCCTACCAAACACTTATCTATCATTGTTCTTGGTTTGTTTCTAAATTGGATGTGCATTAACTTATCAATAGAGGACATCTTCCAACTTTTGCTTGCTCAAATATGATAATAGGTTTGACTAAATTAGCTCAACCAAAGTCAATCAACTTAGTTTCGAAATAATATTGTGCCCAATGCATGTTGTTGGAGAAAACTTCCTTATTTGTTTTAAAGTTGACAAAACGTTTTCATCGATCTAGTTTGAAGATTTGCAGACTCTTTCGTCAAAGTCTGAAGACCGCTAGACCGTCGAACTCAAGATTTAAAGTTTGCCCTCATTGACAGTTTCTAGACCGATGAAAAAGACTTATCTAGAATTGAGTATTTCTTTAAGGATTTGATTTGAGCAGCTAAAAAAGATCTCACGGCTGGAGAAAACATTTCAAGATCTATTATTTGTTTTGAGATTAATTCGGGTAATTTGGAGCCATTGATTGACGAAATATACTTAAAAGGTTCTACTTATGGAAACCTAGATCTTGATTGTATGGGCGAGCAAGATTGGTGGGCTATCATCACATTCCTTAAGTAACTCGAGATCTCCCTAATTGACTCTGTCCAACGGGTAGATTGGAAGAACTCATTTGGAAAATGCCAACGGTTATGAAGGCGTGAAGGAGTATATAAGGAAGACGCTCTAATTATTCAAGTGTGTGCACGATAAATAAATTCCAAAGTCTGAAGCTCCTTGTTATTTGTTGATTCAATTGTTGAGCGTAAATTTGTACTCAAAAAAGAGTTTATACATTTGTGAGGCCTTGAGGAAGTGTAGCAGAGTCTCTACATTGTGGAATCAAAGACGTGATAATGTAACAACTCTTTTGATTCATAGTGGAATTCAGCCGGTGGGCTGTCAATGCGGGAGAGAGGACTTAGGCTTGGATTAAGCCCAACCACTATAAACCTTATGTCCTTATTATATTTCATAAACTCTTTTACTTTGTTTGTAACTCTATTTAATTGTTAGAGTCCAATTTCCTCTTCAAAGTCTACTGTTAACCAGACTCAGGTTAAAAGTAAAGTTTTACACTATATTTTGCAAAATTTGTTTTCGCACCTATTCATCCCCTATAGATGCACGTACTAACACTTTCAATTGATATCAGAGCATGTGTACTCATTTAAATTGAAGTGTTTTTACTTCAAAGTTAATGATCCATGACTAGTATGTTGGCTCTAGGTTTGGTTGAAGGGCAAAGCAACACCAAACTACCTTATTTTGATGGAAATGAATACAACATATGGAAAAATAAGATGAAAGATTTCTAAGATTGAAAGCTCCTCTGGAATGGGATGTGATAGACAAAGGAATCATTCCTAAAGCTACAACTGAAATAGCTAGTACGAGTACCTAGAGGGGGGGTGAATAGGTATACAAAAAATTTCTCGAAGCTTGCACGATATTTAAACAATTAGAGGATTTGCAACAGTTAAAAAATTCAATCGCAAGACTGAGTAAGGGAAAGAGAGAATTGAACGCTCGGTTTATAGTGGTTCGGCTTGATTCAAGCCTACGTCCACTCTTCAGCACTGACAGCCGATTGGCTGGATTCCACTATGATCAAAGAGTTGTTACAGTGTTGATCTTCCTTGATTTCTAGGTGTAGATGATCTACCACACTCATTCAAGGCGTCACAAGGTATAAACACTCTCTGTGTACAATTTCGCTCAGTCTCAACTAACAATCAAGGATCTTCAGACTCTGGAATTTTTCTATCGATCACACACTTAAAACAACTAGACGTCTTCCTTTTATACTCCTTCATGCCATCATAGCCGTTGGCACTTACCAAAGGAATTCCTCCAATCTACCCGTTGGACGGAATCAATCAAGAAGATCATCCGAGCTATTTAAGGAATCTGATGATAGCCCATCAATCTTGTTCGCCCATACAATCAGGATCTTGGTTTTCAAGAATAGAATATTCCAAGATTATTTCGTCGACCATCGGATCTTCAATCGATCTTAGATAAGAATTAAAGAATCCGAAATGATTATCCAACCAAAGAATCTATTCCAGAGGATAGGATCGAATCCTCAACCATAAACCTCGGCTTTGGATTTCCTTCGTTACTGGATTAGAAAGACTGTCAGTGAGAATAGACTTAAGTCTTGAGTCCTGAGTCTTAAGTCTTTGAGTCTTGAGTCTTGGGTCTTGAATCTTAAGTCTTTGAGTCTTGAGTCTTAGGAGAACAAAGTCTTCAGACTTTAAACTGACGGTCTCCGAACATCCAGACTTTAGACTGAAAGAAACGTTTTGTCAGCTTCAAAATATTCTGGAAAGATTTCTCCAACAATCTCCCCCTTTTTGATGGTGACAAAACTTTCTTGAAGATTTGAACAACTTTGACCTGCAAAACATTTCTCAAGCAATATGGCTAACTCATAAAGATTAATAAAACAACCCAGACTCGCATCCACGAGAAAATTGATTAGTCTTTCATGAGAAACACCATATAACAACACTTGAATAAATGCAACCAGTCAAGTTCATAATCCACAGTCAATTCAGTCAAATTCACACCCAAGTTCAAGTTCTCAAGTCATACTCAAAAAAATAAATAAACATAACCACAAAGGTCAAAGATTAAAAAATGAAAGTTCAAATTGATTCTCCCCCTTTTTGTCAAAGATTGAAAAGGGTGAGAAAAGAGTCATGTCTGCTTGGGAATGCGCACGATCTGGAAATCCCCAATGGACTGGACTACTCCTTTGAGCTTCTTCAGGTCTTCTCGCAGATGAGCTACCTCTTCTCCCTTGGCATTGGCTTGAAGTTGTAGAGCGAGGTCTTTGAATTTATCCTCCAGAGAGACCGAAGATGCTTGTCCAACATGCTTCAAAGCTTGGATTTCACAGTCCAGAATATATATCTGATTACGCATTTCCAGAAGAATATTCATGATACTACGAAGATCTGCAGAATCATCCGTCTGTGTACTGGCATTGGCTTTCTCAGATGGAGTGTATGCAGACGATGGCGCTTCTGTTCGGTCTGGCAGATTTGGAATCGATGTATCACCTTGTTCAGGCAATTGAGAGACCTGAACTTCTTCTGGGTCTTCTGGAGATTGTCTTAGATCTTCAGCAACATGAGGTGTAGACCTCTCTTGCACGCTTACTCCCCCTGTCTCTAGGACATTGAGAGGGGAAGAGTGATGATCATGCTCTTGATTTCCCTTCTCTCCAGATTTATCAGCAGACTGTTCTTTTTCTTCTTCTCCTTCTTCCTCAACTTCTTTCTCCTTCTCTCTCTGTTCTTCTTCTTCTCTGCTCTGTTGAAGTTCTGTCGGATAAGACACAGAATGTCTTGTTCTTGTCAGTGCTGGGATAGTGGGATCTTCATCATCTTCATCTTCATCCTCATCCTCCGGGATAAGAGTTCTTTTCCTCTTTTCGATGAGGCACCAATAGCCTCCTTTCCTTTCCTTTTGAAGCAGACCGGACTGGAGATTTCACCTTGAATTTCTCCATTGCCTTAGAGAGTTCTTTCAGACGCATCTTCATTAACATTTTCAACCCTACCACCATCTTGTCACACGGTCGAACACAAAAAGTATGTATCAAGTTCAATATTCAGATGTCTCGAAGATCTTGGTCACCGAGACCAGGATAAGGCAATTGTCCTTTGTCTTTTGACACACTTTCTGTACATATGGAAAAGAATAGTGTGTGGGAGAGAAAACTTCCGTCCTGAGTTGATCGCATACATCAACTTTGCTTCAGAGAAAGACACAGAAGTCTTTGACGTAGACTTTGGTCTAAGACAATTGATTACAATCTTATGAAGCACAATGTTGATGGCATTCATCCTGGAATAGATGATTTTCTTATCAACGTCCCTATCTTTGACAAGATCCAGAGTAGTGCGAGCAGGTGAGACTTTGATTGGGAGATAGCGTCCCCGTTCAACTCCAATTATGTCCGCCAACATATTCACATCTACCACATAGACTTGGTCTCGAACACTGAATGAAATTCTATTCGCATCCAAAAAGCTAAGATTTGAATAGAAATAAGCGGTCAGTTGATCATACCCGTCGTCAGAGTCGAGCAAAAAGTCTCAAGTTGAAGCAAATTCAACTTCTCTCTTAAGTTCAAGTTGATGGAATCCAGAAGTCAAAATCGACACTTCTAGGGTTGATTACCCCTCTTTTCAACACTGAAATACACTTTTTCCCGATCCTTGGATTTAAACAAATCCATCCGATTTCCTTTCACCTTTGCTGCCACACCCATTCTAGGTTTAAATTCAAGGAACATTTTGTCATCATCGTTCCCGTCAATCAGATTTTGTCCTGGCATACGAGGATCACTTGGAATGTTCGCAAGAGCCTCCTCTGCTCTTCCTTTCGGAGCAATTCCCAACTCTTCCATTTTCCGCAGAAAAAGATACTCATTTCCATAATTTTTGTCTTTAAGAAAGTCATCTATATACTTTAACGAAGAACCGGTGCTTTTCAACGCACGATAAAGCTTATAGATAACAGAGGGTTTTTGGACTCTTACAGGATCGGCATCCTCGATTATCTCATCTTCCAGATTTTGACTTGCACCTTGTCGGACTTTGTCGCTGACTTGGTAAGTCTTCTTCCTCAGTAAGATCGAAGTGAGTCGGTCCCTTCTCCATTCTTTGTGGTCCCCTGTTTGCGATTCTTGATGATTTCCTCGAAGACGACATCTTTCTTTGTCTATTGGAGGATTCCTTCACTTGCTTTTCCCAAGAAAAATGACCACTTTCTCGACGATGAACAAAGAGTAGAAACAGTATCGGGAGGAGAGTGTCTTTTTAGGGTTTTGAAAATTGGGGGTAGAATGACTGTATTTATATATGCCTCGGATTTGAAAAGAGAAGATTAAACGGTACAAGGAAAGTGTACGAACACTTCTTTTCAAAATCAATAACTGCCAAAATTAACTTCCTTTAAAAAAGACAAGTTTTCAAATTTCACACGAATTATATCTGAATAAAAGATCGTACCTTTACGAGATAAGATAAACGAGAATTCGTACCTTTTAGATAGAATAGCAACTTACAGTCTTTAGCGATGAATGATTGAGTCTCAGGATTTAAAGTCTAAGAGATCATAGTCTTAGAGTTGGTGAGTCTCTAGACTTTAACTTCTTCAAGCTTCAAAATGTTGAGTCTTGAGCGGATGAAGTCGAATTGGTTCTTCTCCAAAGGCTTTGTGAATATGTCCGCTAGTTGACTTTTTGAATCAACAAATTGAATCGAGATTTCTCCATTTTGAATATGATCTCTAATGAAGTGATGACGAATCTCAATATGCTTTGCTCTTGAATGAAGGATTGGATTTTGGTGAGATTGATCGCGCTAGTGTTGTCACATCGATTTCTGTGCATGAGTCTTCAATGTCAAAGTCTTGTAGCTGTCGTTTTATCCATAGAATTTGAGAACAGCAGCTTCCAAGAGCTACATACTCTGCTTCCGTCGTTGAGAGAGCTACAGTGCTTTGCTTCCTTGAAAACCAAGACACTGTCCTGTTTCCTAGCAGCTGACAAGTTCCAGAAGTGCTCTTTCTATCGACTCTGCAACCGGCCGGATCCGGATCTCGAGTATCCTAGAAGATTAAAGTCTCCCCTCTTTGGATACCAAAGACCGATGCTTAAAGATGAAGCAACGTATTTGATAATACGTTTCACGGCAATGAGATGTGATTCTCTAGGATCTGATTGAAACCTAGCACGAGATACAAACACTAAACAAAATATCGAGGTCTAGAAGCGTAAGATAAAGAAGTGAACCGATCATGCTCTGCAGCCTTTTGATCTACTTTCTTCCCTTCTTCATCCTTGTCTATCTTCGAGAACATGACATTGGTATGTCGGTCTTTTTGCACTTTTCCAATCCAAACCTTTTAACAAGATCATTCGCATATTTTTCTTGATGAATGAAAGTTCCTTCCTTCATTTGTTTCACTTGAAGTCCAAGAAAGAATGTTAACTCTCCCATCATACTCATTTCAAATTCATCCTGCATAAACTTAGAAAATTTCTTGCAAAGACTTTCATTAGAGGATCCAAAAATAATGTCATCAACATATATTTGAACAAGTAAAAAGTTTTTGTTTTCCTTTTTGATAAACAAAGTAGTATCTACTTTACCTTTGACAAAACCATTATGTAATAAAAACTTACTTAGTCTGTCGTACCAAGCTCGAGGTGCTTGCTTTAGACCATACATAGCCTTTTTCAGTCTAAAGACTGAGTCTGGCTTCTTTGGGTCTTCAAATCCAGGCGGTTGTTCCACATAAACTTCCTCATGGATAAATCCATTTAGGAAAGCACTTTTGACGTCCATTTGGAATAACCTGAAATTTTTGTAACAAGCAAACGTAAGTAATAGTCGAATAGCTTCTAACCTTGCAACTGGTGCGTAGGTCTCGTCATAGTCTATTCCTTCTTCTTGCGTATAGCATTTGGCCACGAGTCTTGCTTTGTTCCGTACGACTTTTCCTTTTTCGTTCATCTTGTTCCTGAATACCCATTTGGTTCCAATAACGGTTTTACCTTTTGGTTTAGATGTCAATTCCCAGACATCATTGATGTTGAACTGTCTGAGCTCTTCTTGCATAGCTTCGATCCAGCTTTCATCGGATAAAGCTTCTTCTATGCTTTTTGGTTCAATTTCAGAGATGAGAGCCACAAAGACTAGATTCTTCATGCCTTTTTGATCCGGTACGGATTCCTTCATTAAGTTCGCCAATAATAAGATCTTTGGGATGACCGGATTTGTGCTTCCAGTTACTAGTTGATTTGCCAGGTTGATGATCTCTTTCTTTATTTGATTCTCCATGAGCGTCTTGATGATGGACTTCCAGACTACGAGATGGTTCTTGAGATGTAGACATTTGAAGGTCTAGAGCGGGTTCGTCTCTTCGTGCGAGTACGGCTGGATTCATCTTGCACCGAGTCTTGGAATTTGACATTCATTGATTCTTCCACAGACTCGGCTTTTCTTGTTGTAGACTCGTAGGCTTTGCTTGATGTAGAATATCCAAGGAAGATGCCTTCATCGATCTTTCTTCAAACTTACCAACTCGATCATTTGCATTTTTCAAAATAAAGCATTTGCAACCAAATACATGAAAGTATGAAACAATAGGCTTCTTACCTTTGAACAATTCATAGGGGTTTTCTCAAGAATAGGTCTTAGAAAGACTCTATTTATAATATAGCAAGCGTTGAAACGACTTCAGCCCAAAAACGTGAAGGAATTTTACTTTCAATTAAAAGTGTTCTAGCCATTTCTTGAAGAGATCTATTCTTTCTTTCCACAACTCCATTTTGCTCGGAGTATACGGAGAGGAAAACATGTGATTAACACCAGATTTATCACGAGAATCTCGTAAAATCTTGATTTTCAAATTCACTTCCATGATCTGTTCTTATACTAGAAATAGCACATCCTTTTTCATTTTGAACCTTTTTAGCAAACTTCTCAAAGTACGAAAAGGTTTCGATTTATTTGCAAGAAAATATACCCAAGTAAAACGAGAGTAATCGTCTACAATTACTAGACAATATTTCTTACCTCCAATGCTCTAGGTTCTTGTTGGTCCGAAGAGATCCATATGAAGCAAGCGCAGTACATGATTAGTTGATACATGATTTATTTGCTTAAATGAATTTCTTACCACGCTTTCCCAGAATGCATGGAGTGCATAAGTCAGACTTTTGGTAAGGCAATTTAGGTAGACCTCGAACAAGCTGCTTTGAAGAGATTTTGGCTAATTGCTTCCTGTTGATATGGCCAAGTTTTCTATGCCATAGAACTGCTTCATCTTGAATTGAGATTAAGCATTGTTCTTCATTTGGCTTTACATCAAGGAGGTAGATGTTTCCATGCCTTCGACCCATGAAAGACTGAGTCGAATCTTTGCTAATTCCGAACATATGCCTTCTTGAAAGGAGATCTTGTAACCAGTATCACACAGTTGGCTAATGCGAGTAGATTGTAGTTGAGTCCTTCCACTAGAGAAACATTGCTTATTGTGAGATTTCCAATTTTCACAGTTCCGAATCCCACAATACTTCCTTTGCTATTTCCTCCGAATGAAACTTTTCCACCATTTACTTGAATAAGCTTTATGAAACAATTTGAGTCTCCTGTCATGTGTCTTGAGCATCCGCTGTCAAGATACCACTTTACCTTCTTTTTGAGAGACCTCGCATTCAAAAAAGAGTCTCAAGCTTTCTTTGGTACCCAAATTTTCTTGGGTCTTTTGGCGTTAGTAGGATGAGCATTATTAGGCCATACTCTCTTAACGAGCTTCCAAACCATAGGACACTCTTTTTCAAAATGATCGATCAAGTTACACTTAGAACACCTTAAAGCATTTCGACCTACGGGCTTTACAAAGACTCTTTTGAAATGATTTTTATAAGCCTCTCTCGATGGTCTTTTCTTAATTCTTTCTTTTACTTTCGGAAAATCAATCAAAGGGATTGTTTCAGCTGTCATACCTAGACCCGACTTATTGAAGTAAGGTCTTTGGATTGAAAGAACTTTTTCAAGTTTTTCAGATCCTATTGAAAATTTCTTTGAAATATTTGATAAATCAGTTTTTAAGAAAGCATTTTCTTTTGAAAGATTGTCTTCACTCTCTTTAAGAGTAGAAACATTTAAGTCTAAATTTTTTACCTTTTCTTCTAAAATGTTTTCCTTTTGTTTTAAAACCGAGTTTTCCTTTTTAAGTTCGGAAATCTTTTTGAGAGAAGTCTTAAGACCGAAACATAACTCATCAATATATTTAGAGACTTTGATAGGGATTTTATAATCACTTACCTCAAATTCACTGTCTGAGTCTGATCCAGTCGATCCAGTCTGAGTCGATTGTGCCATCAGACACAGGTTGGCATATTCCTCATCACTCTCTTCACACTCTGTATCGCTCCAGGTCTCTGCTTTGAGAGCTTTTCGAGACTTCTCAGCTTTTCCTCTTTTCTTTTTCAGAAGAGGACAGTTGGGTCTGATGTGTCCCTTCTTTTTACATTCGAAGCAAACTACATCTTTGTTTGGTTCCACATCATCAACAGACTTGGTCTGCTGTCTCTGAAAACTCTGCTTCTTTGGAATGAACCTTCTGCCTTTTCTATTCAGTTTTCTGAATCTTTTTATCATGAGGGCGAGCTCCTCATCATCCATATCATCTTCGGAATCTGCATCATCAGAATCATCATTTGATTTTAGTGCAATAGATTTCTTACCTCTTGGATCTTCGTCTTCATTAATTCGTTCCACTTCGTAAGACCGAAGAGTTCCAATCGTTCGTCTCGAGATAATGGCATGATTCTTTGCGTCTCTCTTATTGAAGTCTTTATATGATTCCAATCCTTGGAGAGTCCACGAAGCTTGTTCACCTTCATGGGATCAGAAATTTTTTGTCCTTGGTTCTCAAGACCATTGACAATATCGTAAAACGACTAAACATGTCAGTTATAGATTCTCCTGGTTTCATTTTGAAGGATTCATATTGACCAAGAAGAATGTTAATTCGGTCTCCTTCACTCGATCCGTCCCTTCATAAGTGATATGTAACTGTCCCCAGACTTCTTTTGCTGTAACACAAGAAGATATTCTCGTTATATTCAGTTGGTGACAAAGCACAATATAAAGAATAAATTGCTTTAGCATCGAGTGCTTGTCTCTTGTTTATTTCTTCTTGAGACATTCCGCCCGGCTTCAACAGTTTCTTTCCCTCTTTCAGAGAATGATGCAGCAAAGCAGGAGTGATTCCTCTTTCCACAACGTCCCATTCCCGAGAGGATCCTTTGATCGAAGGAAAGCTTTCATCTTGTTCTTCCGAGATGTTGTAATCCTTTCCATCGAAGTAGGGAGGTCTGGTATTGCTTTGCCCCTCCATCAGCCCCGGTGCTAGCATACTAGCCATGGATCTTTTACTCAAGTAAAACACTTCAAACAAAGTAAGAACCCGAGCTCGATACCAATTGAAATAGCTAGTACGAGTACCTAGAGGGGGGTGAATAGGTATACAAAAAATTTCTCGAAGCTTGCACGATATTTAAACAATTAGAGGATTTGCAACAGTTAAAAATTCAATCGCAAGACTGAGTAAGGGAAAGAGAGAATTGAACGCTCGGTTTATAGTGGTTCGGCTTGATTCAAGCCTACGTCCACTCTTTAGCACTGACAGCCGATTGGCTGGATTCCACTATGATCAAAGAGTTGTTACAGTGTTGATCTTCCTTGATTTCTAGGTGTAGATGATCTACCACACTCACTCAAGGCGTCACAAGGTATAAACACTCTCTGTGTACAATTTCACTCAGTCTCAACTAACAATCAAGGATCTTCAGACTCTGGAATTTTTCTTTCGATCACACACTTAAAACAACTAAACTTCTTCCTTGTATACTCCTTCATGCCATCATAGCCGTTGGCACTTACCAAAGGAATTCCTCCAATCTACCCGTTGGATGGAATCAATCAAGAAGATCATCCGAGCTATTTAAGGAATCTGATGATAGCCCATCAATCCTGTTCGCCCATACAATCGGGATCTTGGTTTCCAAGAATAGAATATTCCAAGATTATTTCGTCGACCATCGGATCTTCAATCGATCTTAGATAAGAATTAAAGAATCCGAAATGATTATCCAACCAAAGAATCTATTCCGGAGGATAGGATCGAATCCTCAACCATAAACCTCGGCTTTGGATTTCCTTCGTCTTTGGATTAGAAAGACGTCGGTGAGAATAGACTTAAGTCTTGAGTCCTGAGTCTTAAGTCTTTGAGTCTTGAGTCTTGGGTCTTGAATCTTAAGTCTTTGAGTCTTGAGTCTTAGGAGAACAAAGTCTTCAGACTTTAAACTGACGGTCTCCGAACATCCAGACCTTAGACTGAAAGAAACGTTTTGTCAGCTTCAAAATATTCTGGAAAGATTTCTCCAACAACAACAGTCTTAAAAAAGGGGAAAATAAGCTGTTGAACCTAGCGAAAGGACTCAAGAAGAGATAACCAAGAGACAAGCTCTTGATGCAAAAGCAATTTATTCCTTATATTGTGCATTATCTCCTACTAAATATAACATAATATCTTATTGTGAAATAGCTAAAGAAGTTTGAAATAGACTAGAAATCACATATGAAGCCTTCAAGATGAAACCAAGAGAATCTATCACTGACATGTTTAGTCGTTTTACAAAAGTCGTGAATGGTCTTAAGTATCAAGGTTAACCAATCTCTAGACCCATGAAAGTTAACAAACTGCTGCGTGGACTTTCCAAAGATTGGAATCACGTAAAGACCTCAATAAGGGAGACACAAAGGATCACACTACTCTCTATTGACGAATTGGTTGGCACTCTTCAGTCTTATGAAGTGGAGCAAATCAATGAAGGTGAAGATCCCAAAGGTAAAAAAATCTATTGCTTTAAAATCTAATGATGATTCTGATGTTCGTATTTCAAGATAATATGGACGATGAAGAGCTTGCTCTCATGATAAGAAGGTTCAAAAAACTGAACAAAAAGTGAAGAAGATTCAATTGGAAGAAACAAAGTTCTCAAAAGTTTCAAAATAAATCAGTTGAGGATGATGAATTCAATAAAAATGTGATTTGTTTTGAATGTAATAAAAAGAGACACATCAAACTCAACTGTCCCTTACTAAAGAAAAAGAAAGGAAAAGCTAAGAAATACAGAAAGACATTCAAAGCAGAAACTTGGAATGATGCGAATGCGAAGATAGCGATGATGATTATGTTAATATTTGTCTAATGGCACAATCGAATTAGATTCAAACTCGAGACAGAGATATAGACTCGACTCGAGATAGTGAAATCGAGGTAAGTAATTTAAAAATTCCTACTAAAGTCTCTAAATATATTAATGAACTGTGTCTTAGTCTCAAAACCTCTCTCAAGAGGATTTCTGAGCTAAAAAGGGAAAATTCTACACTGAAGCAACAGGAGATTGTTTGGAAAGAAAAAGTCGAAAATTTAGATAGAAGGGTTATTACTTTAAAAGAAAATGCAAACTCTCTTTAAAAAAAAAAAACACACTTTTGAAAAATGATATCCCAAGTATTTCAAAAATGTTTTCTATGGGATTTGAGAAATCGGAAAAGATTCTTTCAACACAAAGACCTTATTTTAACAAATCAAAGATTGGGAATGACTTTCGAAACCATTCCTCTAATTGATTTTCCAAAAGTAAAGGAAAGAATTAAACAAAGACCTACAAAAGACTTTTATGGAAATCATTTTCAAAAGGTCTTTGTAAAACCTGTTGGCCGTAGTGCCCTTAAACGTTCTAAGTGCAACAACTCAGAATATTTTGAGAAAGAATGTCCCATTGTTTGAAAACCTGTTAAGAAGGTTTGGGCAAAGACCGTATATTGTGCTAACTCCATTGAACCCAAGAATGTGTGGGATTAGGGGTGAGCATGGTCCGGGTTGGTCCGGGCCACCCCCTAACCCTAGGACCGACCCGTACAGTGTCGGTCCTCAATTTTTAGGACCGAGGACCGACCCTATTGAGCCTGGGACCAAGGACCGGACCGACCCAATGGGTTCGGTCTGGTTCCAGGGTCAACCCAGGACTGATCGATAATTTTTTTCGTCTTATTTTTTATACTTCCTAAAAAAGCAAACCTACAAATTCAAATTACACATCCATCGATAATACGGTATTGTGCAACTAAACTATAAAATACCAATACATATTTAGCAAATTTAAAATGACATAATAATAGAAATTTCGTATCCGCTAACCGCTCATTGAGATATAGGACAAGATGGAAAGTTCTT
The DNA here is from genome assembly GCA_016097545.1 of Eucalyptus victrix. NCBI lineage: Eukaryota > Viridiplantae > Streptophyta > Magnoliopsida > Myrtales > Myrtaceae > Eucalyptus > Eucalyptus victrix. Next base: position 17,176,872 of record CM027840.1, on the reverse strand, counting down.
GTAATCATCTATTTTTAATATTTATAACACCATATGCAAAAGTGTTTTCCTGATCATGTAGAGTCCACTCAACTAAAAAATGAGCTTCACACCACTTGACTAGCATTTGATCATGTAAAGTCTACTTAACCAAAAAATGAGCTTCACACCACTTGACTAGCAAATCACCATAGCAACTGCAGTAATACTCTACTCTTCAAAAACTTCTATCATTTGACACAAATTGAAAAGCAAAGTGCAGTTGAAATTCATTAGTAAAATACAATTAAATCATAAAAAGTTCAAAATACTTAATATAAACCATGAATATATAACTTCACATCTTATTAATTCACTTGAACTTCTAAACATTTGAAAACAAAACAAACGACACATAATTAATACTTAACAAAAGTTTTAAATTGAATTTATTATTAGTGCTATTGATAGAACATCTCAATATAATATAATATAATATACATTTGACTTAGGTTTGAATATATAAAAGAATTATAAATAATATAATATAATATATAGGGTTGGTCCAGGGTTGGACCAACCCAAAACTCTTAGGACCGAGGACCAACCCGCACAGTGTTGGTCCTGGAATTTCAGGACCAAGGACCGACCCAGTCCCCTTGGGAACCGGACCAAGACCGGCAGGGTTGGGCCGGTCTAGGGTCGGTCCAGGGTCGACCCTAAACCGCTGCTCACCCCTAGTGTGGGTACCAAAGAAAGTTTGAGTTTCTTTTTTAAATGCAGGTCACTATCAAGAAAAAAGTCAAATGGTATTTGGATAGTGGATGCTCAAGACATATGACAGGGGATTCAAGTTGTTTCATAAAGTTTATGCAAGTTAACGATGGAAAAGTCTCTTTTGGAGGAAATAGCAAAGGAAGAATTGTCGGACGTGGAACAGTAAAGATTGGAAGTCTCACAATCAACAACGTTTCCTTAGTGGAAGAACTCAACTACAACTTGCTAAGTATCAGTCAATTGTGCGACAAAAGTTTCAAAATCAATTTTCAAGAAGAAATATGTTCAGGAACCAGTAAAGACTTCTCTCAGATCTTCACGGGGTGAAGACATGAGAACATCTATCTTTTGGACATCAAACCAAAAAAAATCTTAATGTCTAATTTCAATTCAAGAGGAAGCTAATCTTTGGCATATAAAACTTGGCTATATCAACATGAAGCAAATAGCCAAGATCTCGCAAAAAGCTTGTTCGTGGACTACCCGACCCGATATACCCAAAATCTGATCTATGCACACCATACATATTGGAAAAACAGGTTAGAAATTCTTTCAAACCAATAAATAGAGTTTCCACTAATTGTGTGTTGCAGCTCCTACATATGGATCTTTTTGGACCAACTAGGACTCAGAGCGTTTGTGGAAAGAAATATTGCCTAGTAATAGTGGATAATTATTCACGATTTACTTGGGTATATTTCTTGGCAAGTAAGTTTGAAATTTTTTCTTGTTTTATAAAGTTTGCTAAGAAAGTACATAATAAAAAATGGTATGTTATTTTGAGTATACAAACAGACCATAGAGATGAGTTTGAAAATCAAGATTTTGCTAAATTCTGTAATGAATCTGGTTTTCAGCATGCGTTCTCCTCTCCATACACTCTAGAATAGAATGGAGTTATGGAAAGGAAGAATAGATTGTTGCAAGAAATAGCTAAAACACTTTTAATTGAAAGTAACATTTATTCTCGTTTTTGAGCTGAAGCAATTTCTACAGCATGTTATATTATTAATAGAGTCTTCTTAAGGCCTATTTTGGAGAAAACTCCCTATGAGTTGTTCAAAGGTAAAAAGCCAATTGTTTCCTATTTTCATGTCTTTGGTTGCAAATATTTTATATTAAAAAATGCAAATAATCGAATTGGTAAGTTTGAAGAAAAATCAGATGAATGAATCTTCCTTGGATATTCAACCACCAACAAAGCCTACAGAGTATACAACAAAATGACTTAATCTGTGAAGGAATTGATGAATGTCAAATTTCAAGACCTTATACAAAATCAATCAATTCAGACTTTAGAAGGTCAACAACAAACGATCGTTGAAGAATCAAATGAAGAAAAAGATCAGTAGTCTGTCAGACCAACCAGCAATTCGAAGCACAAGTCTAGTCATCCCAAAGAACTCATTATTTGCAACATTGATGAAAGGATTCGTACAAGATCCAAAAGGCATGAAAAGTCTAGTGCTGTAGCTCTTAATTCTAAAATAGAACCCAAGAGCATAGAAGAAGCTTTAACTAATGAAAGATGGATTGAAGCTATGCAATAAGAACTTAGGCAATTCAGTATTAACGATGTTTGGGAATTGACTCCTAAACCAAAAGGTAAATCTGTTATTGGAGCTAAATAGGTTTTCAAGAACAAGATGGATGAAAAAGGAAAAATTATAAGGAACAAAGCAAGACTCATAGCCAAAAGATATACGTAAGAAAAAGAGATAGACTATGATGAGACTTACGTACTAGTAGCAAGATTTATCCAAAAGGAAGTCTATGTGGAACAACCTCCCAATTTTGAAGACCTAAGGAAACCAGACTTTGTATTCAAACTGAAAAAGGCTCTATATGGTCTAAAGCAAGCTCCTTGAGCTTGGTATGACATGTTAAGTACGTTTTTAATCCAAAATGGATTTGTTAAAGGTAAAGTAAACACTAATTTGTTTATTAAAAGAGAAATTAAAAGCTTTTTAATTGTTCAAATCTATGTTAATAATATTATTTTTGGATCGCCTAACGAAAATCTGTGCAAGAAATTTTCTAAGTTTATGTAGGATAAATTCGAGATGAGCATGATGGGTGAACTATCCTTCTTTCTCGGACTACACGTAAAACAACTGAATGAATGAACTTTCATTCACCAAGAAAAATATGCTAAAGAACTTGTTAAAAAGTTCGGTTTGGAGAATTGCAAAAAGACTGATATACCAATGTCAAGTTCTTCGAAGCTGGACAAAGATGAAGGAGGAAAGAAAGTTGACCAGAAGCTATACAAGAGTATCATTGGTTCACTTCTTTAACTTACCGTCTCTAAAGCTGACATTTTGTTTAGTGTTTGCATTTGTGCCAAATTTCAATCAGATCCCAAAGAATCTTATCTAAGTGCTGCGAAACGCAACACCAAATACGTTGCAACAACCTTTAATTTAGGTCTTTAGTACCCTAAAGAATGAGATTTTACTCTCCTTGGATACTCAAAGGTAGATCTAGCAGGATGTAGAGTTAATAGAAAGAGCACCTCGGGCACTTGTCAATTGCTTGATAACAGGATAGTATTTTGGTTTTCAAGGAAGCAAATTACTATAACTCTTTCAACAGCAGAAGCTGAGTATGTGACTCTTGGAAGTTGTTATTCTCAAATCTTATAGATAAAACAATAACTAAGAGACTTTGGAATCGAAGACTTATGCACTAAGACCAAATGTGACAACACCAGCGCGATTAATCTCACAAAGAATCCAATTCTTCATTCAAGAGCAAAGCATATAGAGATTCGACATCACTTTATTATAGACCATGTTCAGAATGGAGAAGTCTTGATTCAATTCATTAACTCAAAGAATTAGCTAGCAGACATTTTTACAAAGCCACTGAAGAAAAGTCAATTTGAGTCTATTCGATCCAGACTTAATATCTTAAAGTCTAAAGAAGTTTAGACTTAGGTATAAAAGTCTAAAGATGGTCGGACTCAGAAATCACGACTGTAAGTTATTTCAGTTTTAGAAATTTATCTTTCAGATAAAAACTCGAAAATATACGTTTGTCTATTAATCTGTAATTGATTGATGTTATCTTCCCAAGTTTTCGTAATTGTAGTAATCATTTATTTTCGAAAAAGAAGTTATCTTTTGAAATGACAGTTATCTATTTTCAAAAAGGCAGTTATTTTTTTTAAAGGCATTTTCTATTTTTCCTTTTACGACAATCCATATACCCTGTTTCGATTGCCTTATATACTGATCGTCTTCTTCATTAACCCTAGAAGCAAAAAACTTCACTTTCTTACTTTTACTCTCTAGTTTAATCCTCAAAGTTTTCATTTTTCTCGCGAATTGACTTTGAAATCTCTCAAAGAATATGACAATGGCCTCTCAAAGAAAGTCCTCAAGAATTGCAAGCAGGGGACCACAGCATATGCGTGAGGGTCGTACGCACTTTGATCTGACCGAGGAAGAAGAATCTCCAAGGCAACAGCAGAGTCCACAACATTTTCAACTGTGTCATTCTCCTCAGGCTAGACCACAGGATGTTTAGCAACAACAAGCAGATGAAGAAATTATTGAGGATGCCGAACCTGTAAGGACTCTAAAGCCTACTTTTACCTTCAAACTCTACTCTGCCTTAAAGGATGGAGGTTTTGCTTTAAACTTTATTGATGAATTTTTGAAAGAAAAGGGGTATCAAATTGAAACCTACTTTTTACGAATGATGGAACGTTTGGGAATTGCTCCTGCAGGCTCGGCAGAAAGAGCTTTTGCAAATATCCCAAATGATCCATGTGTTGGAGAACATAGTCAACCTAATGGAAATGATGATGAATAGATGTTCACTTATTTTAAGCCTAGAATGGGTGTTGCTACGAATATTCGAGGAAAAAGGGCAGATTTGTTTCGTTCTGAGGAACATAAGCGACTTTACTCTAAGTTGCTAAAGCGAGGGGTGATGAACCCAAGGAGTGTGGATTTTGGTTTTCTCGACTCTCTAAATGTGAAGTTGCGAGAGAAATTTACTTTACTTCAACTTGAACGATTTTGCTCTGAGACAATAGTGGCTCATCCAGAACTTACTACGTATTTCTATTCTAATCTAAGCTTTGCCGATGCAAATAGATTTTCCTTTAGTGTTAGAGACTAGGATTATGTGGTTGATATAGACACTCTGGCTGATGTGATTGGAGTAGAGAGAGGGGTATTCCAATCAATTAGTGTGTTTATTGGTCGTGCAACTATAGAGCTTGTTCGGGATGGAATGGCAGAAGGTCGAATTTCGTACTTGAGGATGAATGCCTCAAATATCTTGCTTCACAAGATTGTGATTAACTGTCTTAGACCCAAATTGACATCAAGGACTGATGTCTCCAATTCATAAGCGAAGTTGATGTATGCTATCAATGCTGGTAAAAAGTTCTCTCTGCCACGCAGTATCATGTTTCACATGTACAGGTCGATGGTGAAGGACAAGGGTCAACTTCCTTATTCAGCACTTGTCACTCAGCTATTTAGACATTTTAATATTCAGCCTCCCAAAATTCTGTGTGTTCGAACTTGTGATCAAATGGTGGTGGGACTAAAGATGGCTTCAAAAATGTGTTTGAATGAGCTAAACAAAGCTTTAGAGCGCTTTAAAGAGAAAACCCCTGCCAAGATTCGTCAAGACTCTATGGCTGTAAAATGGAAAGGCAATGAGCCCGTGACAGCTCCATCTAAGAAAAGGAGAGCACTCATCTTGCAGGATGAAGAAGATGAGAAGGATGTCACCATTTTAGCTCTTGCCTTAAGGAACTTATAGCGTTTTGTTCCAGAGACAGAGAAGAGAGAGGATCAAGACAAAGAAGAAACAGAGCAGAGGAGTGAAGAGAGGGAATCGATGAGGAAAGAAGCAGAGGAAGAAAGAACTATAGAAGAAGAGGGAAGATGAGAATAAGAAGAGAGAGAGCATGAAGAGTACCACTCTCCACCTGAAGGCACTGAAATAGGGGAACTGGTGAGAAAAGAGGTACTTCTTCACTTGCTTTTACTAGTGATGATGTTAGTCATTCTCCTGCCAATCTAGAAGATGTATATGCCTCTCAATTTCTTGAAGAAGGTCATGAAGTTTCATCTCCGAATTTGGATGCTCATGCTTAAATGCCATCATCCACCAACACTCCACAAACTGATCATGCTAAAGTGAGCACTCAAACTAACAACTTAGCAGACTTTAGAAGATTGCTTGATGTTCTTATGAAGATGCGAGGCCAGATTTATGCTTTGGGATGCGAAGTTCAGAATATGCAGAATGTCAGTCAAGCCTCTTCAATTTCTTTGCACAATCAAATTCAAGCCCTTAATCTTCAAGTTTAAGCAACTGCCAAGGGTAAGGAAGTAACGCAACTGAAGGAGGATCTGAGAAAGCTAGAGGAGATTGTCAAGTTGATGGGAGATCTTTAGCTTGTTCACATTCCAAAACAATCTTAATTTTATCCAATTCTCTGTTTGCCTCTACCTTTTTAATGCTAACAAAAAGGGAGAGAAGTTGGTGTAGATTTGACTTTTGTTTAACTTTATTATTTGACTTTACTTTTGTTTGGTTGTGACTGGTTTGGTTTGGACTATGTTTTTGGTTTGGATTGTTTAATCGTTTAATGCTTGCAGTATCTTAAGCGTTGTTGGTGTTCATAGTAAAGATAGTTATTTTTACAAGACTAACTCATTTCCTGTGAATGTAGATTTGATACTATCTTTATCCTAATACATTTATCTTTTATGAGATATCTATATCTGCTTAAGTATTGTCTTGCAGGTCAAAACTATCTAAATTTGCAGGAAAGTTTTGTTATCATCAAAAAGGGGGAGATTGTTGGAGAAAATTTCCTTATTTGTTTTGAAGCTGACGAAACGTTTCCATCAGTCTAGTCTGAAGACTTGTAAACTCTTTCGTCAAAATCTAAAGACCACCAGACCGCCAGACTTAAGATCTAAAATCTGCCCTCATTGACAGTTTCTAGACTGACGAAGAAGACTTATCCAGAATTGACTATTTTTTTAAGAATTTGATTCAAGCGGCTAAAGAAGATCTCATGGCTGGAGAAAGCATCTAAAGATATATTATTCGTTTTGAGATTAATTCGGGTAATTTGGATCCATTGATTGGCGAAGTATACTTTGAATGTTCTATTTATGGAAACCTAAATCTTGATTATATAGGTGAACATGATTAGTGGGTTGTTGCCACATTCCTTAAGTAACTCAAGATCTCCTTAATTGATTATGTCCAACGGGTAGATTGAAAGAATTCCTTTAGAAGGTGCCAACGGTTATAAAGGCGTGAAGGAGTGTATAAGGAGTGTATAAGGAAGATGCTCTAGTTATTCGAGTGTGTGGGCGATAGATAAATTCCAAAGTCTAAAGCTCTTTGTTCTTTGTTAATTCAATTGTTGAGCATAAATTTGTACTCAAAAGAGAGTTTATACATTTGTGAGGCCTTGAGGAAGTGTAGCAAAGTCTCTACACTGTGGAATTAAGGACGTAATACTATAATGACTCTTTTGATTCATAGTGGAATCTAGTCGGTGGACTGTTAGTGCGGAAAAGTGAGCGTAAGCTTGGATTAAGCCGAACCACTATAAACCTTGTGTTCTTATTTTCTTTCCTGAACTCTTTTACTTTGTTTGTAACTCTATTTAATTGTTAGAGTCCAACTTCCTCTTCAAGTTTACTGTTATCCAGACTAAGGTTAAAAGTAAAGTTCTACACTATATTTTGCAAAATTTGTTTTCGCACCTATTCACCCCCCTCTAAGTGCACATACTAGCATTTTCACATGTCACGCCCCGAACCTTGAGCGCACGCACATCCCTCGGTGGTCGATAAAATTACGACCTCCTAAGACACATCACCGACCCATTCATTTTATTGCACATGCAGAAATGAAATAATAATCCCCAAACAACACTCAACATGGGATAAAAAAGCAAGACAACAAATTTTACAAAACACACTTTCATAAACAACCAAGGTTTAAGTCCAAAAGAAAACTCTAGGCCACCTACGCTCTAGACCCTTTCGCCTTGGGCTCCAAATTCTCCACACTAGGTACTTGAAAATAGTAACCTACGACGGGTGAAAATAAATCGCAGTGAGTTCACGCCCTAAACCTCGATTAGGAAGGTAATATGTCTAGAGACAATATAACCACACATCACAGAAGACTCATCTCACCTCAACACCTCCCTGCACATCAGTACAAGTCGTATAATAAAAGCATATAATAAATGCACACATCAATTGGAACATCTCACATAGCTCAATCAATAACAAGGGTCTCGATTATACAGCCAAATCGTTATGACACGTCTCATTTCGTGCCACACAATTTTGTCTTATAATCAGGTGTGTTTATCTCAATCTTTCACACATTCCAATTGATTACTACCCCCATAGGCACGGCCTACCCGACACACAGCGATCTTCTGGCACAAGAGCGTTGTCTCACACCATCGAGCACAACAATGTAGACCTCAAGACGACATTCCACATAGGAGCATTTGCCCAATCTCTACTGCGACTGACATCCATTGTTAGGAATATTTCACATAGGAGTATTGTCCACCCTGTGAAAGCTAGTACAAGCACCTAGAGGGGGTGAATAGGTGCGAAAACAAATTTTTGCAATGTAAAGAAAATAATTTCGCTTTTAAACCAATTCTATTTAGCAATAGATTATGAAAGGAAAATTAGATTTTAATAATCAACTAGAGTTATGATCAAAGTAAAGAGCTTATGGAAGAAAATAAGAACACAAAGTTTATAGTGGTTCAGCTTGATCTAAGCCTACGTCTACTCTTCCGCACTGACAGCTCACCAACTAAATTTCACTAAGGACCAAAAGAGTTGTTATTATATTGTTCTTCCTTGATTCTACAGTATAAAGACTCTGCTACATTTTCTCAAGGTCTCACAAAAGTATAAACGCTCTTTTGAGTGCAAGTTTTTGCTCAACAATTGAAATTGATAAAGAATAAGGAGTTTCAGACTTTGGAATTCTTCTATGGCGCACACACTCGAATAACTGGAACATCTTCCTTATGTACTCCTCCATGCCTTCATACCCATTGACACTTATCAAAGGAGTTCTTCCAATCTACCCGTTGGACAAAATCAATTAGGGAGATTTCGAGTTATTTAAGGAATATGACGATAGCCTACCAACCTACTCGTCCATACAATCAAGATCTAGGTTTCCATAAGTAGAACCTTCCAAGTATGCTTCGCTAATCAACGGATCTAAATTATCCAAATTGAAATCAGAACGAATAATAGATTCCAAGATGCTATCTCCAGCCGAAAGATCTTCTTTAGTCGATAGAATCAAATCCTTAATAAGATGCTTAGATATAGATAAGTCTTCTTCAACAGTCGATAGAAACTGTTAATAAGGATAGACTTTGAATCTTGAGTCTAGCGGTTCGGCGATATTCAAACTTTCACTAAAGAGTCTGCAAGTCTTCAGACTAGACTGATGGAAACATTTTGTCATCTTCAAAACACGCAAGGAAGTTTTCTCCAACAATCTCCCCCTTTTTGATGGTGACAAAGCTTTCTTGCAGATTTGGATATCTTTGACCTGTAAAACAGTACTCAAGCAAATATGGATATCTCACAAAGATAATTGACTTAGTAAAGACAACATTAAATCTGCATCCACATAAAATAAGTTAGTCCTGTAAATAAACAACTATCTTTGCCATGAAATACCAATAGTGCTTAAAATAACCAAACGATCAAACAAACCAAACCATATCCAGTCACAGCCAAACAACCAAACAAAAGTCATTCAAAAAGTAAAGTCAAATGAAAGTCAAGTTTCAAATCTGCACCATCTCTCCCCCTTTTTTCAGCATTAAAAAAAAGGTAGAGATAAAAAGATCATGGAATTAAGGTTGCCTAGGAACGTGAACAAGCTAGAAATCTCCCATTGACTGGACAATCTCTTCCAGCTTTTTCAAATCCTCCTTCAGTTGAGCCACATCTTCACCCTTGGCATTTGCTTGAACTTGAAGAGCAAGGGCATGAACTTGATCATGCAAGGAAACTAAAGAGGCTTGACCCACATTCTGCAAGTTCTACACTTCGTATCTCAGGGCATAAATTTGTCCTCACATTTCCATAAGAATATCGAGAATTCTGCGAAAGTCTACTGAATTTTCAGTATGAGTACTAGCTTCTGCATGATCCATGGGAGTATTTATAGATGATGGCAAGCTAGCATGAACACTCAAATTTGGCGATGAAACCTCATGACCTTCCTCTGGGAATTGAGAGGCAAAGATGTCTTCTGGATTTGCAGGTGAGTGACTAACACCTTTACTAGTAACAGCAATTAAAGATGTACCTCTTTTCTCAGCAACTCCCCCTGTTTCAATGCCCTCAGGAGGTGAGAAGTACGCTTCATGCTCTGTCTTTGCCTATTCACCTCTCCCTTCTTCTTCTTCTTCTTCAATCCTTTCTTCCTCTACTTCTTTTTGCATCGTTTCTCTCTCTCCACTCATTTCCTCTGCTTCTCCATGCTCTGTTTCCTCCATGTCTCAATCATTTCTCTCCTTAGTCTCTGGAACATCACTTTGAAGATTTCTCAGTGCAAGAACAAAAATGGTAATATCATCCTCATCCTCTTCATCCTCTAGAACAAGTGCTCTTCTTTTCTTGGATGGAGTTATCATAGGCTCCTTCCCTTTCCGTTTAGCAACTGAAAAACCTTATTGTGACTTGACAGGGTTTTCTCTTTCAATCTCTCTAAAGCCTTGTCCAGCTCTTTCAAACGCATTTTAGAAACCATTTTTAGTCCCACTACCATTTGATCACATGATCGAACACATAATGTCATGGAAGGCTGAATATTGAAACGTTTGAAAAGCTTTGTAAGAAGCCCTGATTAAGGAAGTTGCCCTCTGTCTTTCACGATCATTCTGTACATGTGAAACATGATTGTGTGAGGCAAAGAGAATTTCTTATCAGCGTTGATGGCATACATCGACTTTGCTTCGGAATTAGAGACTTCTGTCTTTGAGGTTGACTTGGATCTGAAGCAATTGATCATAATCTTGTAAAGTAAAATGTTAGAGGTATTCATCCTCAAGTATGAAATTCTTCCTTCAGCCATTCCATCCCGAATAAGCTCTAATGTCGCACAACCAACAGACACACTAATCGATTGGAAAGCCCCACACTCTACTCCAATCACATCTGCCAATGTGTCCATGTCAACAAGATAGTCCTGGTCTCAAATACTAAACAAAAATCTATTCGCATCCAAGAAACTGAGATTAGAATAGAAGTAAGCAATAATTTCTGGATATGCCTCAGTCATCTCAGAACAAAATTGCTCAAACTTAAGTTTAGTGAATTTCTCTCGCAGCTTCACATTCACAGAATCAAGAAAATCAAAGTCTACACTTCTCAGATTGATTACCCCTCTTTTTAGCAACTTAGAATAAAGTCGCCTGTGTTCATCCGAGCGAAACAAATCTGTCCTTTTACTTTGAATATTCACCCCCAACACCCATTCTAGGCTTGAACTGAGTGTACATTTTGTCATCATCATTCCCATCAAGTTGACTAAGACCTCCAACACGTGGATCACTGGGAATATTCGCAAATGTTCAATCTACCGACCCCACAGGAGCAATCTCCAATCGTTCCATTGTTCGCAAAAAGTGGGTTTCATTTCGATACCCTTTATCTTTTAAAAATTCATCGATATAATTCAAAGGAGTCCCTCCTCTCTTCAAAGCAGAGTAAAGCTTAAAGATAAAAGCGGGCTTTTGAGATCTTACGGGTTCTACACCTTCAATGATTTCTTCCTCCACTCTATGAACACTACCTTGAGGTCTAGCTTGAGGAGATTGACGTTGTTAAGAATGTTATGGGCTTTGCTGCTGTCTTCGAGAATCTTCTTCCTCAGCGAGGTCAAAATGAGTAGGAACCTCACGCAGTTGTTGTGGTCCCTTGTTCGCGATCCTTGAAGACTTTCTTTGAAATGCCATTCTCACAGTTTTTGAGAGATTCCAAACTCGATTCGCAAAAAAAAAGGTGAGAACTTCGAAGATTAAACTAGAGAGTAAAAGTAAGAAAACAAAGGTTTGTACTTTTAAGGCTTTTGAGGAAGACAAACAGTATTTAAAGTAGTCGAAAAGAGGCATACAGAACGACGTAAAAAGGAAAAAATAAAATATGCCTTTTCAAAAATAACTACCTTTTTGAAATAGTAGATAACCGTCTTTTCAAAAATAACTCATTTTTTTCGAAAATGAATGATTGCAATAATCACGGAACTGGGGAAAATGATCGTACATTTTCGAGATCAATCAATTATAGATTAATAAATAATTGTACATTTTCGAGATTTTATTCGAGAGATAAGTTTGAAAATAACTTGCAGTCGTAAATATTGAACTTATGAGTCTAAATATCATTAGACTTTCACCCTTGAGTCTAAACTTATTTAGACTTAAAGATATTGAGTCCGGAATGAATAAGCTAGAATTGACTTTTCTCCAAAGGCTTTATGAAGATGTCCGCTAGTTGATTCTTTGAGTCAATAAACTGAATCAAGACTTCTCCATTTTGAACATGTTTTCTAATGAAATGATGTCGAATCTCTATATGCTTTGCTCTTGAATGAAAAATTGGATTCTTGGTGAGATTAATCGCACCGGTGTTATCACATTTGATCTCAGTGCACGAATCTTCAATTCCAAAATCTCTTAGCTGTTGCTTTATCCACAAAATTTGTGAACAACTTCCTAGTGTCACATATTCTGCTTCTGCTGTAGTAGCTACAGTACTTTGCTTCTTTAAAAACCAAGATACTGTCGTGTTCCTAAGCAATTGATAAGTGCCCAAGATGCTCTTCCTATCAACTCTGCATTCTGCTAGGTCTGCATCTGAATATCCAAGAAGAGTGAAGTCTCCTTCTTTAGGATACTAGAGACCTAAATTTGAAGTAGATGCATCGTATTTGATTATGCGTTTTGCAGCACTTAAATGAGATTTTTTGGGATCTGATTGAAATCTGGCATAAATACAAACACTAAACAGAATGTCAGGTTTAAAAGCAGTAAGATAAAAAAGTGAACTAATGATACTTCTATATAGCTTCTGATCAACTTTCTTTCCTCGTTTATCTTTGTCCAGCTTCGAGGAACTTGACATTAGTATGTCAATCTTTTTGCAATTTTCCAAGCCATACTTTTTCACAAGTTCTTTAGCATATTTTTCTTGGTGAATGAAAATTCCCTTCTTCACTTGTTTTACTTGAAGTCCGAGAAAGAATGATAATTCACTCATCATGCTCATTTCAAACTCACCATACATGGTCTTAGAGAATTTCTTACACAAAATTTCATTAAGAGATCCAAAAATAATATCATTAACATAAATTTGAACAAGCAAGAAGTTTTTGCTTTCTCTTTTGATAAACGTGTAGTATCTACTTTACCTTTAACAAAGCCATTTTGGATCAAAAACTTACTTAATCTGTCATACCAAGCTCAAGGTGATTGCTTTAGACAATATATTGCCTTTTTTAGTCTGAATACAAAATCCGGTTTCCTTGGATCTTCAAAATCGGAAGGTTATTCCACATAAACTTCCTCTTGGATAAATCCATTTAGGAAAACACTTTTGACGTCCATTTGGAATAACCAGAAATTCTTATAACAAGCAAAAGCAAGTAATAATCTAATTGCTTCTAACCTTGCTACTAGTGCGTAAGTCTCATCATAGTCTATCCATTCTTCTTGTGTATATCCTTTGGCCATGAGTCTTGCTTTGTTCCTTACGACTTTTCCTTTCTCGTTCATCTTGTTCCTGAAAACCCATTTAGCTCCAATTATAGATTTACCTTTTGGTTTAGGAGTCAATTCCCCGACATCATTGATACTGAATTGCCTGAGTTCTTCCTGCATAACTTCAATCCAGCTTTCATCAGTTAAAACTTCTTCTATGTTGTTGGGTTTTATTTCAGAAATAAGAGCCACAGCACTAGACTCTTCATGTCTTTTAGATCTTGTTCGAATTCCCTCATTAATGTCACAAATAATTAGTTTTTTAGGATGACTAGACTTATGCTTTCAGTTGCTGGTTGATTTGTCAAACTGTTGATCATTCTCTTCATTTGATTCTTCAACAATCATTTGTTGCTGGTCTTCTAAAGTCTGAGCTGCTTCTGGAGATTAGACTTTGTAGAGTCTGAAGCAACTTCAGGTTCTTCAGGTTGAGTTTGAATCGATTGATTTTGCATAAAGTCTTGAAATTTGACATTCATTGATTCCTCCACAGATTGAGTCTTTTTGTTGTATACTCTATAGGCTTTACTGGTGGTTAAATATCCAAGAAAGATGCTTTCTTTTGATTTTTCTTCAAACTTACTAATTCAATCGTTTGCATTTTTTAATATAAAACATTTGCATCCAAATACATGAAAATAGGAAACAATTAGCTTATTTCCTTTGAACAACTCATACGGAGTTTTCTCCAGAATAGGCTTTAAGAAGACTCTATTAATAATATAACATGCTGTAGAAACTGCTTCGACCCAAAAACGAGAAGAAATGTTACTTTCAATTAGAAGAGTTCTAGCCATTTCTTGTAATGATCTATTATTTCTTTCCACAACTCCATTCTGCTATGGAGTATAAGGTGAGAAGAATACTTGCTGAAAACAAGATTTATCGTAGAATTTAGCAAAGTCTTGATTTTCAAATTCACCTCCATGGTCTGTTCGTATACTTAAAATAACATACCCTTTCTCATTTTGAACTTTCTTAGCAAATTTTATGAAATAAGAAAAGGTTTCAGACTTACTTGCCAGGAAATATACCCAAGTGAATCGTGAATAATCATCCACAATTACTAGGCAATATTTCTTACCTCCGATGCTCTGAGTTTTGGTTGGTCCAAATAGATCCATATGCAAGAGCTGCAGTACACGTTTAGTGGAGACTTGATTTATTGGTTTGAATGAATTTCTCACATACTTTTCCAATACGCATGATGTACATAGGTTAGACTTTTGATATGTTAGATTGGGTAGTCCACGAACAAGCTTCTTTGCTGAGATTTTGGCTATTTGCTTCATGTTGATGTGCCCAAGTTTTCTGTGCCATAGATTTGCTTCCTCTTGAATTGAGATTAGACATTGGGATTTTTCTTGTTTAATATCCAAGAGATATTCCCATGTCTTCGCCCTGTGAAAGTCTGAGATGACTCTTTAATGGTTCTTGAGCATATTCCTTCTTGAAAGTTGATTTTGAAAACGGTGTCGCACAGCTGGCTAATACTCAGCAAGTCGTAGTTGAGTCCTTCTACTAAGGAAACGTTATTGATCGTGAGATTTTCAATCTTTACAGTTCTGTATCTCACAATTCTTCCTTTGCTATTTCCTTCAAAAGAAACATTTCCACTATTAACTTACACAAGCTTTATAAAGTAATTTGAATCTCATGTCATATGTCTCAAGTATCCACTATCCAAGTACCGTTTAACCTTTTTTTTCTTAATAGTAACCTGCATTTAAAAGAAAAACTTACGCTTTCTTTGGTACCCATATTTTCTTAGGTCTAGTGGAGTTAGTGTGATATACAGTTTTTGCCCATACCTTCCTCACAGGTTTCCAAATCATAGGGCATTCTTTCTCAAAGTATTCTGAGCTGTTACACTTAGAACATTTAAGAGCACTGTAGCCTACAGGTTTTACAAAAACTTTTTGGAAATGATTTTTGTAAGAATCTTTTGTAGGTCTTTGTTTAATTCTTTTATTTACCTTAGGAAAATCAATTAGAGAAATGGTTTCAGCAGTCATTCCCAAAACTAATTTGTTGAAGTAAGGTCTTTGCGCTAAAAGAATCTTTTCTAATTTCTCAGATCTTATAGAAAATCTTTAGGAAATACTTGAGATATCATTTTTTAAAAATGCATTTTCTTTTGAAAGATTGTTTGTATTTTCTTTCAAAGTAATAACATTCTTATCTAGACTTTTGATATTTTCTTTCCAAACAATCTCTTGTTGCTTTAGAACATAATTTTCCCTTTTAAGTTCGGAAATTCTCTTGTGAGAGGTTTTGAAACTAAGACACAATTCATCGGTATATCGGAGACTTAAGCAGGAATTTTTAAATTACTTACCTCTATTTCACGTCAGAATCGAATCTAAGTCTCTCGTCGAGTCCGAGTCCGATTCGAGTGTGCCATGAGACAAATATTTGGCATAATCATCATTACTTTCTTCACATTCAGTATCACTCCAAGTTTCTACTTTAAGTGCTTTTCGATATTTCTCAGTTTTTCCTTTTTTTTTCTCTTCAGCGAGAGACAGTTGGGTCTGATGTGTCCATTTTTCTTGCATTTAAAGCAGATTACATCCCTATTAGATTCATCATCCTCAACTGATTTATTTTGTACCTTTTGAGAACTTTGTTTCTTCGGATTGAATCTTCTTCCTTTTGCTATTCAGCTTTCTGAATCTTCTTATCATGAGAGTAAGCTCTTCATCGTCCATATCGTCTTCAGAATCTGTGACATCATAATCATCATTAAATTTCAACGCAATAGATTTCTTATCTTTGGGATCTTCATTTTCATTGATTTGCTCCACTTCATAAGACTGAATGATGCCAACCAATTCGTCAATAGAGAGTGGCATGATCCTTTGTATCTCCCTTATTTAAGTTTTTAAGTGATTCCAATCATTGGAAAGTCCACGTAGTAACTTGTTAACCTTCATGGGTTCAAAGATTGGTTGACCTTGATATTCAAGACCATTCACGATTTCTGTAAAATGATTAAACATGTTAGTAATAGATTCTCCTGGTTTCATCTTGAATGCTTCATAATGGCCGAGCAGAATATTGATTCTAGTTTCTTTCACTCGATTAGTTCCTTAATAGGTGATGTGCAATATATCCCAGACTTCTTTAGTTGTTTCACAAGAAGATTATCTGTTATATTCAGTAGGAGATAATGCACAATATAAGGAATAAATTGCTTTTGCATTAAGAGCTTATCTCTTGGTTATCTCTTCTTGAGTCATTTCACTAGACTCAACAGCTTCCTTTCCTCTTTTTGAGACTGTTGCAGCTTTAGGAATGATTCCTTTGTCTACCACATATCATTCCAGAGGATCCTTTGATCTTAGGAATGCCTTCGTCTTGTTTTTTATATGCTGTAATCATTTCCATCAAAATATAGCGGTCTGGTTTTGCTTTGCCCTTCAACCAGTCTTTGAGCCAACATACTAGCCATAGATCTTTAACTCTAAAATAAAAACACTTCAACTTAAATGAGTATACAAGCTCTGATACCGATTATAAAAACTAGTACGAGCACCTAGAGGGGGTGAATAGGTGCGAAAACAAATTTTCGCAATGTAAAGAAAATGATTTTGCTTTTAAATCAATTCTGTTTAGCAATAAATTATGAAAAGAAAATTAGATTTTAATAATCAAATAGAGTTATGATCAAAGTAAAGAGCTTAGGGAAGAGAATAAGAACACAAAGTTTATAGTGGTTCGGCCTGATCCAAACCTACGTCCACTCTTCCGCACTGACAGCCTACCGGCAGGATTTCACTAAGAACCAAAAAAGTTGTTACAGTATTGCTCTTCCTTGATTCCACAATATAGAGACTTTGCCACACTTCCTCAAGGTCTCACAGAAGTATAAACACTCTTTTGAGTACAAGTTTTTACTCAACAATTGAAATTGACAAAAAACAAAAAGTTTCAAATTTTGGATAATTAGAACATCTTCCTTATATACTCCCCCATGCCTTAATACCCGTTGGCACTTATCAAATGAGTTCTTCCAATCTACCCGTTGGACAGAATCAATTAGGGAGATTTCGAGTTATTTAAGGAATATGACGATAGCCCACTAATCATGCTCACCCATACAATCAGGATTTAGATTTCCATAAGTAGAACATTCCAAGTATACTTCGCCGATCAACAGATCTAAATTATTCGAATTGAAATCAAAACAAATAACAGATTCCAAGATGCTATCTCCAATTGAGGGATCTTCTTGAGTCGATAAAATCAAATCCTTAATAAGATGCTTAGATCTGGATAAGTCTTCTTCAATGGTCGATAGAAACTGTCAATGAGGATAGACTTTAAATCTTGAATCTGGCGGTTCGGCGATATTCAGACTTTGACTAAAGAGTCCGTAAGTCTTCAGACTAGATTGATGGAAACGTTTTGTCATCTTCAAAACACGCAAGGAAGTTTTCTCCAACACGCCCGACGTACATCTGGTGATGGGTTCTCGTACCCCTCACACAACCATCCAATCCTGGCCAAGGACATCGTGCATTGCACTCAAATGCCTCAATTAAAATAATGTGCTTGGCCTATTTTCTTCATATTAAAAACACCCGATAAAAATAATCATGTGTGGGTACACAGTCAAATCGAACCTTAAAACTGATACTCTTCCTTTTAAAAATCCCATTATGTAATATAGTACTTAAAAACATTTTCAAGTGTCAAAACTTGATGTGGCACCCCTTGAACAGCCCCCGATCCGTTAAGGTCACCACAATGCGCTTACCTTTCTCTTTACCTTAAAGTCTATTACTCTGATACCATAAAAATTGATAAATCCATAAATCCCGGGGTTTATGTCATTTAGATCGGTCCCTGCGCAATTTATATGGCGGAAGCGTATCCAACAACTCCCTTCCCTATATTCATAAAATAATGCACACCAACTAAACATCTTATAAGTTAAAGCCGTACACCTTTATTTACATAAAACTAGATGGACATCATGAGTCGGTACATAAAAAACGCTGCGATTTTCTATACCCGGCTACGTATCAAAAGATAACCGACATCTTTTCCAATAGTCGTATACTTAAAGTACATCGATCAGTGTCGGCGTCCAAAAGTTTTTTCCTTTGCTATCCTCCTCCTCACGGTCATATCCAACCACTCGATCCATCTACCGATGGTAGTGGCAACAGAGGTATCTTATCTAGTCTGAAATGTTAGTCCCCAAACGAGGTGAGTACAACCACTCAACAATAAAGATCCATCAAACTACACAATGCAACAAACAAGACAACCACAATTTCATGTGAAATACACATATCATCCATGCAATCATGCTTATATCTCCATGAGATACATTCAATGCCTTCATGATCGCATCCTCAATGTCATATAGTATCGACTCAATTTTATAGGCAATTATATCTCATGCCATATGCACATATATGCGCATGATCCATATCACCCATACAATCATATATATATTCTCATGAGATCCATTCAATACCTTCATGATCACATTTTCAATGCCATATAGTATCAATTCAATTTCATAGGCAATTATATCACATGCCATATGCACACACACACGTGCATGATTCATTCCCATTTTGATATTCAAAAGGATCTCATCTTTCTCCAAGGACCAGTGTTTGCATCCCTCATATATCGCTTGCACCCAACCTGGCATTGCGAGAAACCTTCGGCACACACCTTTAGGCATCCCAACACTCCCGGGGCATCATCAGCTCACACCTCCGATGGTATCATCAACATCACAATGTATATTTAAATATATGTATTACTTTCAACATAGCATTTGATGCAATAATGTCAAAGGTCTAAACCAGCTTTTTGATGTTGTATGACATGCTAAATGTCTCCACATATGCAGTACACATAACCACCCAAGATATCACGCCTCCTAGAGCAATTCATTTGTTCTTGAAATAAAATAATTTTCGGACAAAACAGAATGCACTCCTTTAATTAAATTTCTGGACAAATTAGTAAACGATCTTAATAAATTCTGAAAATTTAACATGTTATAAAAAAGATCTAGAGAAAAAGGTTTCATGAAGAACACTATGTCAAAGAGCTTCGTACGAGTCGCTACAGTCCATGCATCACAGCTTAAAGTTTCGGAACATCACCATTGTACAGTTTTATTCATAAATTCGGGATAAACCCTAAATTAACTTAGAAAACTCTGAAATTTTTATATGTTATAGCCAAGACCTAGAGGTAAAATTTCCATAAAGAAATAAAAGTCTAATTCATTATGGATTAAAAGATATGATTATTACAACTCACCCTACACTCGGCTCAATCTTCAGATTTAATCCCTTTCAAAGAAAAATCATTTCCGGAAACAATATTTGTCCATTTATTCTCAAATTTCAGTATGTTGTTTCTCAAGGTGTCATCTACAATTCTTATCAAGGACACGATATCAAATTTGGACTGGATAATTTTACAAAATTCACAGAATCGCAAAGGATCAACATAGCAGTTTTCCAGATTTAGTATCTTTGAAGAAAAATGGTTTCACCATCCAATACTTGTCCATTTCATCTCAAATTTTAGTATGTTAATATCCAAGAAGGCATCTACAACTTTCATCAAGAATTTGAAGTGAGATTCCAGCTAGAAAATTGCATGTAGCTCATGAAATCACCAAAGGTCAATATAACTGTTTCCAGATCTAGTTTCTTCAAAGAAAAATCATTTCATCGACCAATACTTGTTTGTTTCATCTCCATTTTTAGTATGTTAATCTTCAAGAAATCCTCTATAACTTTCATCAAGAAGTTGAAGTGAGATTTCAACTAGAGAATTGCATGCAGCTCACGAAATCACGAAAATTGCATTCTAGCTAGGGCTGAGCTTTGGCCGGGCTTCTGCTTGCTTTGAGGCTCAATTGAGGGCTGGACTAGAGGTGAGAGGGCTGCTCGATTCGATGCTAGGCTTGGCCAAATTACTGAAGCGTGGAGCGATGCAAGATGGGCTAGACGTGAGCTAGGGGATGCAGTGTGAAGATAGGAGGCGAGTCCACGATGGGGGGCATTCCGCTAGTGTTGACCGAACGAAACGAATGTAAATGCTAGTATGAACACCTAAAGGGAGTGAATAGGTGTGAAGACAATTTTTCGCAAGGAACGGTAAAAATATTTTGCTTTTAAAACTAACTCTGAAAAATAACAAACTTTAAGCAAGTTCAAACTTTAGTAGTTAAATAGAATTATAAACAAAATAGAGAAGTTTAGGGAGGAGAATAAGAACATATAAATTATAATGGTTCGGTTTATATTAAGCCTACGTCTACTCTCTATGCTGATAGCCTACTGACTGGATTCCATTAAGAATCAAAAGAGATTTTATAGCTTTGCGATCTCGACTTCACAGTGAAGAGTCTCTACTAGTCTCTCACAAAGTCTCACTAAGTGTTTCTCTCTTTTGTATACAACTTTGAGCTCAGTATTTGGATTAACAAGGAAATGGAAAGCTTCAGACTTTGAAATTTCTCTTTTATGCACTCTATCGAACAACTAGAGAGCCCGCCTTAAATACTCATTCATGCCTTCTTGACCATTGGCACTTTCCAAATGAATTCTTCCAATCTACCCATTGGACAGAATCAATCAAGGAGATCTCAAGTCGTTTGAAAATTGTGATGAAAGCCCTACAATCCTATTCATTCATACAATCAAGATCTTGGTTTTCATAAGTAAATTCTTTCCATATTTACTTGCAATCTAAAAAGATTTGATTTATCTAAATTGATTTCAATAAAAATAATCAATCCCATAGATGATATATCCATCTAGAAAGCTATCTATAAGCCATACGAAACGAACTTCTGAAGAAATAAACAAAATCTTGCATCTGGATAAGTCTTCATTCTTCAATAGCGTCCAATCTAGAATTTGTCAGTCTGGGAGTTTTCAGACTTTGACACAAAATCTAGTCATCTTTAGACTTTGACACAAAATCTAGTCATCTTTAGACTTTGACATAGAAGTCTAAAAATCTTCAGAATATACTTTAAATAAGTTTTGTCAACTTCAAAACATCCAAGGAGTTTTCTCCAACAACGAAGACACGAGGAGGAGTTGGGGTGAGGCGGCAGTGAGAAAGAGAGGAAGTGGGGATGGAGCGGGGCTTGCGAGGTCAACTTCGGGGCTTCACTGGAGGGGGGTTGACTCGGTGGAAGGTGGGCTGACGAGTGGCAGTGTGAGAGGATGGAGCAGGGCTGGCATGAGTGGGGGGCTGGCAACAGGAGGGGAGTAGGCGTGCGGTTGGTGGACGTGCGTGAAGGTTGATGTGTGGGGGCGTTGGAGTGCTAAAATGGTGGAGTGGAGTGTCAGTTGCAGAGAAGAAACGAAAAAGGAGAAAATAGCAAAGTGTGTTTGGTCGATTGGCAAAGAAGAGGAAGGAAAGGCTCGCACGAAGAAAAAGGGAGGGGGGAGCAACTAGTGTGTGAGAGAAGCTAAATGAGGGGGGTAGAAAGTCAATGTAAATATCAATTTTTCATCATGACAAGGTCCCCAAAGTCCACATGCTCATCCCTTTGGTCCCCTAAGCCTTCATACACATAAAATTTCACAAATAGCTAGGTTGATGTTCATATGTTGTAGCCCACACACAAGCCTACGAATTTGCTGATTTCTCACTTCAATTCTTCACAACACACCTCAAGTTAGCAGTCAAATTTGTTGAGGAGGGTGCCCAAGCCAATTTCTACACTTGTCTTAACAAACTAGTCCTTTTTGGAAAGCCAAAAATCCACTTGAAAATGGCCAACCGAATTTCATTTCTTCTACGAATCGTCCGAAATTGATTTTCAGTTAAAATCTTAGGCTCGCCGAAAATTCTTCGAATGATGAGTCAACGTTCCTAAAATAAATCGTGACATGATAGAACTTTCAATTTCTGAAATTGGGTTCAATTTCGTGGTTAATTTCAACCGGATGCGATTTTAGCGTGACCTAACTTACCGGATAGTTTTTAGGAATTTTTAGCGCGTTTGACCAATGGTCGATTATATTCAAGCCACATTGTACATCTTCGATTCATTGGCGACTCTCGATTGTCGTGAAAATCTTGAGGTTTCAAATACGAGCACATCGTATAGAAATGATAGAAAAAGCAATTTAGTGCCATTTGACAAGAATTTTGCAATTAGGTGGAATCATTCATACTTTAATTACACGCCTCAGTCGAAATGACCTATCCCTAATCTCTAATCGATTTTGACGATACCGTATTGACCATTGTAGATTAGCATGGTCAAGCAGTCAATTTCTAGTCGAATTCTCAAGTTTGCCGCGTTTAGATTCCTTAACAGCTTCAAATAATAGACTAGTTATCTTATGAGTGGCTAACTCAGAGAAAAAAGTCATAGGCGCATCGATAAAATCCGTGATTGTCATTCACCAAATTGATAGCCTTTAGATTTTATTTTGATACGTTTCCACCACTCATTTGAAAAATGAACACTACCACTAGACCCGCTACTCTCGAGATAAGCCGAATCTTGAAATTTTGTCGCAAACAAATGCCGGAAGTCTTCAAAAGCGTAGCCACATAACCCCAAGTCTCGGATCCATCGAAGCCCGTTGCCTGTGAGTACTTTTTCTACGATTTTTAATCGTTGTCACAAAGATGTCATTTAGCGTCCAAATGCTATTGGTTCTAAAAATCGGCCCCAAAACCATGGTCACTTGCACGACCATTTACTATTGTTGCTATCAATAGAAGCTTCTTCTAATAGATCATCCGTCACTCTATCCTTAGAATATCTTTAAATAATTCTTCAAGAACCTGGTATTTTTAGTTCCTCCATCACTGGTACTTCTACTTTGTCTTTTACTCCATTTATTTCTAATTCATGATTAATTTATGCCACCTACTATAATCCTTTGACCTCAAAATCTAATTTGTTTCCATTTAGATTCTCCATCTCATGTGCACCTAGCTAAGAGTCAGTTATACAGGAAAGTTTCCACCTCCATTTTGTCCTTACCTAACTCCTTTCTTGTTTCCAAACTCTCCATAAACTTGATATCTATAAAAAATTATGTAAACTTGATTTTGATATTCACTTCTCTTCTCATAGTTGTCATGTGTGGAATCCACATACAAGACAAACAATTGAGAGAGATTGTAGAGGTACACCTATTTGAGCTTGTTACTAGAGTATTATATAAAACTTGACATTCTCATTTAGATCATACATCTTTCCCTAGCTTGAGTTCTTTTTTTGCAGAGGTTATTTAGGTTCTGTTGACAGTAAAATCATCTGCCTTGTACCAATTGATATTAGAGAATCTTTATCCCATTCTCCATTGACCTAATCCACTAAGATTTGTGGGCACTATCTCTAATCCCAGTATGGGGGGATCTTGATATTTTCTAATTTTTGTTGATAATCATTCTTAGGATATGGGTTTATCTTGTGAAATATCCATCCAAGTTTATTAATATCTATCATGGTTTCGTTACTACGATCAAAACACAATTTTCTCAAGATGTCAAAAAAATTGTACCAATAATGCCATAAAATATAAAGACATAGGGTTGCTTAGAATTCTATCTCAAAATGGTATTGTGATATATGATTCATGTCTAGGAAGTTCCCAATAAAATGGTCGAGCAAAAGGGAAACATAGGCATTTCTTAAATGTTGCATGCACTATTCTAATCTCAGTATCTTATCTTGAACAGTTTTGGAGAGAAGGTCGGCATACTATTGTATACACTAGTAATCAAACTCTATCACCAAACTCTATCACCCAACATAGGTAATATCTCTCATTTCGAGCATCTTTATAATAGCAGCCCATTTGTAGTTTTCTTCGAGTTTTTGGTAGTGCTTGCTTTATGCACCTTCTTTCACATGAAAGCACAAAATAAGAATTTTGTGCTCCTTTAGTTTGCTTCCATGGACATGGCATTGAGCATACAGGGTGTAACATTGGGATCTAGTTTCTAAGTGCATTCATGTATCTTGTCACGTTACATTTTGGAAATAAAATATGGTCTTCTCTCTTCGTTCTTTCAAATTTTCTACTACCATTTTCTTGTTGGCTAATCCTTTAGTATATTTATATCTTGACAAGGACACCCATATCTCCCACTCTAAACCCTCGCTACAGAATTGTCTCCTCCTACCCTTGTAGCAAGCTCTACCGACAATACTTCTTTGGCAATTTCCGAAATGTCTACGCCAGCCGAGGATTCTTCACCTTCTGACATTTCATCCTCCTTTGTCTAATGCTCCATCAGAGTAAGTTAACCGCTAGCTCAACTTCATAATTACCATTATTACTCTACCATTGCTTACCTTTTTACATCTCACACATAGAGAGTAGTTAGTACTAACCATCTTTGACAGTAAGTAATGATGGATGAGTTACAAACTCTAGATGAATCTCATACATGCTAGTTTATTTGCCTCTCGGTACGCCCGCTGTAGGTTGTAAATGGGTGTTCAAGATTATGACAAAGGTAAATGCAACTGCGAATTGCTATAAAGCTCGACTAGTTATGAAAGGCTTCACTCTATGACATTCACTATGGAGAAACTTTTACTCCTATTGCACGTTTTATTTCTATTTATGGTTTTCTTAGTGTTGTCACTATTAGGCATTGGTCTCTATTTCATATGGATGTTAAAAATGCATTTTTAAATGGTAATCTCCCTAAAGAAGTTGATATGGTGCCTCCTCCTTACTACAATCATCCTTCAAGCAAAGTGTGTTGATTACATTGAGCATATTATGGTTGAAACAGTCTACTTGTGTGTGGTATTCCAAGTGTAGCTCAATAGTGGAATTCCTTGGTTTAGGTCTAGCCCCGATGATTATGCTCTTTTTGTTCAACATATTTATTGTGGGTCTATTTTAATGCTCTTATATATGGATAACATGGTTATTACTGAAGATGACCATATTAGCGTTTCAAAACTCCAAATAGATCTCAATTAACAATTTGAAATTAAAAGTCTTGGGCAAATTAGCTATTTTTTAAGCATGGGGATTACTTCAAATATCTCTGGTTGTTATCTTTCTTCTATTGATTTTCTTTCTCAAAGTAACAACAAGGTCACAATAACTATTAAGAGCCATGCCAAATTTAATACCAAAGATAGGGCTCCCCTTCTAAATCCTACACTTCGTTAACAATTGATGGACAATTTCATATATCTTGTTGTTATTTAACCTAATATTGCCTATACCATTCATATTGTCAGTTAGTATAGAATGCACTTTGTATGACTCATTTTTTGCTGTAGTTAGAAGTGTTGAAATGAGTCTTAAACCCATATGTGACACATTTAGATCATAAATGGGTCATATATAGATCACTTACATTTTCAAGCGCATCATATATAAATCACTTACATTTTAAAGAAACTAGTTAAATGAGTCTTAAATTGGTTGGACTTAAAAACTCATTTCCAACTCAAGCCTCACACTCTTTCTTTCCCCCTATAACTTTATATAATTGTTTTTTTTTTATAACAATCAAAATTGAAATCTTCTTTCTTTTTTTCTCTTTCTTATTTCCCCTTCCTTAGCTAATGGCTAGCATGGCAACAGGTGACGACTGGCCAAGCAAGGCTCAAGCTCGTTGGCCTTAGGCGAGCTTAAGGTCGCCGACAACTAGTGAGCTCGAGCTTGCCAAACGACTAGTGAAACTCAAACTCACTGATCTGGCAAAGCCAAGGCCTAGCCGACAATTAGTGAGGTTGGAGCTCGCAGATGACTGGTGAGGCTCAAGCTCGCTAGCCTCAGGTGAGCTTGAGGTCACAATGATTGGTAAGACTCGAGCTCACCAATCTAGCAAGCGTTGAGCTCGCTAGTATCGGGCGAGCTCGACCTCGTTAATCTTGCAAAGCGAAGGCATCGTTGATAACTAGCCAAGCTCCAGCCTTGCTAGTCATTAGCTAGCTTGATCTTGGCCATCATTGCAGCCAACGACCGGTTGAAGAAGAAGAAAAAAAAGGAATAAGAAAAAAACAATTAAATTATATTTAAAAAATAAAATTAAAAAAATTAAAAATTCGATGTTAAAAAAATAATTAAAAGTTCAATTTTTAAAAAAGTATTTTTTTGTAAAAATTATAAAAATTATCCATTAAATTTGTATTGCATTAAAGTGTTTTAGCAATTTCATTTAAAAAAAATCATAAGAAATAAGTTTTCGTAGGTTTAGTTAAAAGCTTTTCACATTTATATTTTATTTACTAATTTTAATTTACTTTTTAAATCGATGTGAAGTTTTTATTCAAGTAACATATATATATATATATATATATATATATATATATATATATACATAAAGTAAAGGGAGATTTACTTTATTCCTATAAACCAGAAATTGTGAGTTTAGAAACTTGGTTGTGCTAAATTTTCCTAACGCCTTTTCGATACATTTCTCTTTTATTTTGAAAAAAAAAAAAATTGTTTAGCGGCAGTTTGAATTAATTATAATTTACCTCCCTAACATATGAAGTGTTTAGGCGGGTTTAACATCCAAGAAAAGCAATAAATAAATTGTAGGACTTATCTTGAAACAACGAAAGTATCTGCAATGTTAAATCAGAATTTATATCGACAGTTCTAGATATGATTTCTAATTAATACGTAATTTCTTTTTCTTCTTCTTTTTCACTTTTTTAATAAGAATCATGCTTTATGCAACGCATGCTACTAATCTAACATAAAATAATGTGGCATGGCAATATGACCTAAGCTATATGACGAAAATAAAATGCAGTTTATCATAAATAATGAAATTGATTTATTTTAAGACAATTTTTTTGTATTTTCCATAAATTTCGAAATCAGAAAATTGCGAAAATTATCTACCTAGGTTAAGATGTCATCCAATTTGTATTAGGAATTAGGTTAAACCAAATCCTAATTTAAGCTAGAACATTATCTTAACCAAGTAAACCTTAAATGCAATCTAACTAGAAGAAATTATCTAAACCTATAATTAATATATATATATATATATATAATATAAAAAAAAAAACACAATCTTATCTTAACATGCTATGATGTACAAAGAATATCTTAATCCTACATGACGTATGCATGATAATTTTTGTGTTTTTTTAGTTCGAAATTAAAATTGCAACCTAAGTTAAAAAAACTAACATCCTAAAAAGAATATCAAAGTAAATTCTTATTCTAAATATGCAAGATAACTCTTAGACGAAAAATATTCTAAAACAAACTTAATTTAACTCATTTTTTTTTAGATTTTTTTCTTTTTACAAAAACAAAATCGATTCAAACCACACGACGGCAAATTGGAGTAAGATAAAATTGAGATCGGGTTGGTCAATCTTAAATAAACCGTGAATCAAATCTCGAATATGAGGTCATATTGGCGATTTTCGAAATAATTACGAATCGAATATTGCGCGAAAATCAGACTATCAATACCTAAGGTTAATTGAATTGTGAAAATCATGACATATCGAGGTTTTTCAATCGGATACATCAAGAAATACTTCGGATAAATAAAAGAAAAAAATTAAATACAATAATAAAAGAAACAATCAAAAAAAAAAAGAAATCTACCCAATTGGGATTTTGGGTTCCTAAATTAGGGTTAGCGAACGGCGGCTAGATGGGTCGCCGTTCGGAGCTCCGGCGAGGGTGGACCGGCGGCGTTGGCAACCCGGCGGCAGGGGGCTTGGCTGCTGAGAAGCGGCGTCGGGCTGTGGCAGAGGATCGGCGTCGGGCTGTGAGTGGAGCGGCTCGACTCGGCCTGGTAGAGGGAAGCTCAGCGATCGCGCGGTGGACGATCGACACGGAGACGCGACGGAGGCGCGGCGCTGGGCTGGGCAAATCGCAGACAGAGCAGGGGCACTGGGTCGTGGCTACAGAAGGCGTAGGCGCGCGGACCGGCTCGAAGGCAGACACCGCAGGTCGGCGGTGGTGCAGCGAGGAGGGTCCGGCGACGGATTCTGGCGTCGCAGGTCGCTGCAGCTAGTCGCGAGTGAGGGGCGGCTCCGGCAGCAGGCGTCGGTTCGGCAGAGGGAAGCAGCGGACCGGCAGCAGCGGTGGCCGGCGGTGCCAGGGTCAGCCACGCAGCAGAAGAAGCTCCAGAGAATATGAACAGTGGGGGCCTTTTTTGCTTTTTTTTTTTTTCTCTTTTCCCTTGCTGGTCGAACTCCCTTCTCCCCTGTCTCTCTCACTCTGCTGTACTTTCCTCTCTCTCTGCCACACGTCCCCTCCCTCTGCCTCCTTTCACTTTTTCCTTTTGTTGACTTTTGTTTTTTCTCTTAAAAAACCGAAGGAAAGCCCTTCTTCGAAGTGATGAAAAGAGCAAACAAACCCCACCCCCCACACTCAAAAAATTTATTTTTTATGTGGGAAAATTACGCAAATAGTCCCTATATTTTCACTCAACGTTTAATTTCGTCCCCGAACTTTCGACGGGCCAATTTGATCTACGAACTATTGATAAAATGTCCGATCTAGTCCGAACTTTCGAATGGCTCAATTTGGTCCCCGAACTATTAATAAAATGTCCGATCTAGTCCCGAACTTTCGATCATTTTCAAGTTGGTCCCCGAACTATGTTGAAAACGATCTAATCCTTCGTTACTATTTTTCTTTTTTTTCCTTTTTTTCCCTTTTTTCCTCTTTTTTTCCTTTTTTTCCTTTTTTTCCTTTTTTTTTCCGCTTTCCCTCATGGCTCCGAGGGGCCGGCGTCCGGCGAGGGAGCCCCTCGCCAGATCAGCGAGGGCGCCTCGCCGGCGTCCCTCGCCGATCTTGCGAGGGAGCCCCTCGCCCGACGCCGGCGAGGGAAAAAAAAAAAAAAAAGGGAAAAAAAGGAAAAAAAAAAAGAAAAATAGTAACGAA
Organism: Eucalyptus victrix; assembly: GCA_016097545.1. NCBI lineage: Eukaryota > Viridiplantae > Streptophyta > Magnoliopsida > Myrtales > Myrtaceae > Eucalyptus > Eucalyptus victrix. The sequence goes on along the minus strand of CM027840.1, from coordinate 17,147,442 downwards.
GGACTAAATCGGACATTTCATCATAGTTCAGGGACCAACTTGAGCCGATCAAAAGTTCAGGGACTAGATCGGACATTTTATTAATAGTTTAGGGACCAAATTGAGCCATTTGAAAGTTCAGGGACGAAATTGGACATTGAGTGAAAATATAGGGACTATTTGTGTAATTTTCCCTTTTTATGTTGAATTTCTGACCTCAAAAAAGGAGGGAAAAGCCCCCCTTTTACGGTATGCACACAACCCTTTTATAAGGGAGGAATTTGATCTTCGCGATATATTTTATTTCTGATTTTGCTTGTACATAATCTCCATGAATACATTATTGAAATATATGCACCCGCGTAATATTCCTTTTTGTATTTTTTGAAATATTCCATTCGAAACCTTCATTTCGCTAAAAAAAAAATATGTCCATTGATGTATATTACTTGAATATGTAAAAAAATTTCACGTCGTATTAACGCTCACCGTTGGCTCAATGCAAAAATGGAATAAAATAAAATAGAATAAAATAAAGTAAAATAAATATTTCTAAACTATATGTCATGCAATATTTATTTTATTTTATTTTTGGGTAAAAATTAAGCCATTTTTTATGCAAAAATTTAGGTGTCAACAAAGAATTTAAAGTGAATTAAATGGGTGGGTGGATTAACCTAAATTAAGTTAAATATTAATGTGTTTCAAAGTAATATAAATTAGGTCGATATGGATTATCAAATTTATATTGCACGAAAGTAGGTCGAAAAGAGTTAAATAGGTCAATATGGGTTAGGCTATTTTTTACCCGACCCACCCATTTGATGGACTTAGCTATAGTCCTTTGAAATTTTTAAGATGTTAAACGAAACTTTTCAAACTTCTAAATTATATAAAATAATGATCATTGTAAATGATAAGCACCAAAATGACTTCCAATGCATAGCCCGAGCCTAAGGCCCAAGTATGGGTTGACACCTTGGGTTAATGATTTCGCACTTTCACCAAATAATTTTGGGCTCTTTAGGAAATCTCTGACACGAGCATTCCAAAGGCACAAATATTACAAGAATCAAATGTCGAACGGAGAAAACACATGCTTGGAAAAAGTCAACTTCGACTGGAGGCACACCCGCCTCGAGAAGGGTGCACACCTTATTGTTAGAAAGCCCTAAAAGCCTATAGATACCCCTCCACTTCTACATTATATTAAGTATGGGATTAATCTATTTTGTGATCTCTTGCTCTTGAAACTATGTCAAATTGAGATGGTTCTCACATTTATCTTGTTTTGGCATGTGTTTAGTTTATGCAGATTTCGAAACTCCCATGCTTTTACATAAGTCTTGGTTCCCATTTTCAAATTTGTATAAAAATGAATACTAAAATGCCATAATGTCTAGTTTGAATTATAGAAGAATTTAGAAAATGTCTCTATACTGAACTTTTGGTAAAAAAGCATTCTCTTAGGTTGATGTAATCCAAAGGTTAAAACTTCAAAGCCAAGGATATGTCGTTATGATAAGCATAGGAATGATTGGATGTACAATTCTTAGGCAGTCATAATGTCAAAATAAGATCTCAAGCTATAGGACACATTGTTGTGCTGCCCAAATATTGCGTGTTAGTAGGCTATTGGCTGTTTAGGTCTGGATTTAGTTCGATATGATAATCATTATAATAGAAACACGATTAATTGCATGTTATTGTTGCTTCCTAATAGGTAGTGTATATATGAAAGTACTACATTAGGACAACCTTTTATTTGTGAACCAACACGTAGGTCCTGTACCACAATGATTTGGTTTGAGTTTAGGATGGGCTATGACAATATACTAGAAGTCAAAAGTCATAAGCATCACAATTAAAGCCCGTGAATTGAGGCTAAAAACGTCACCATTATGTTTTGCATCGGATTTTCCATTTCATTTTGGATGAGATTATTGTCATGTCATCTCGTTTTGTTGTTATGTTTTGCATCAAATTTGTCATTTCATGTTTAAATGATATTGTTCCTACGTTATGTTATGTGATATCCCGATTTTCTGATTCTGTTTTCAATTGAATGAGTTAGGTTTTTCATGGACGCACCTATAGTTCTTTTCTTTGAGTTGATCACTCATGAGATAACTAATCTATCAAGTGAAGCCGTTAAAGAATCTAAACGCAATAGACTTGAGAATTCAACCAGAAATCAACTATTCGATCGTGCTAATTTGCAAGGGTTAATACAGCACTGTCATAATCGATCAAAGATTGGAGATAGGTCGATTTGATTGAAGTATGTGATTAAAGTGTAGGCGATTCTACCTAATTGCAAAATTCTCGTCGAACGGTACTAAACTGATTTTTTTTATCATTTCCTTACTCTATGCCCGTATTTGAAATCTCGAGATTTTTATGACAACCGAGAGTCGCTAATGAGTCGAAGATGTACAATGTGGCTCGAAAATAATTGATCATGGGTCAAATATACTAAAAATTCTTAAAAGCTATTCGATAGGTTAGGTCATGCTAAAATCGCACCTAGTTGAAATTAACCACGAAATTGAACCCGATTTCATAAATTGAAAGTTCTATCATGTCACAATTTATTTTAAGAACATCGACTTGTCCTCCAAAGATTTTTCTGCGAACCCGAATTTTCAACGAAATTCCAAAGTTGGGCTATTTTGGACTCGGGAAAATTAGAAGACCGTTTTTTGTCGCATTTTTGGCCGTCGAGTTGGATTATTTGGCAAGGAAAAATGTGGAATCAAGTGTGGACACCTTGGCTGAATTTTGAGGCATCAATTGGGTTAATTTAGAGAGGAATTGAATGAAATTTGAGGGGAAATGTTACAAAATTCGTATGCCTAGGGAGCTGCAACATTTAGGCACCAAATTGAAGCTTGTTGGAGAAGCCTTGATGCAGCAAGTGGCTGACGATGAAGGATGAAGGTGATGGGGCAAGTGTGATGAGTGCTAGGATATTTTATGGCCCCCCTTCTTCAGCAGTTGTCTTCTTCCTCTTCCTAGCTGTTCTCCTACTCCATTGCCGTGTCTGTGAACTCAAGAACCAGAGAGAGACCCCTGCAGCAGTCGTCAACCAGCTAAGCCACCGTCATCGCCAATCGCACTCTTGCAAGCACCCGAGCCCACCCATCCAAGCCACCAGTTTCAACTTTTGCTCGCGTCCCGCACCTGCCCGCGTTGTGCCTTTGCCACTGTTGCTATTTGCCGGAGCTGTTCCAACCACCGTTCATCACCGTCAAGCTCCACTGCCGCCCGTCCAAGCCACCTAATCCCACCTTGCCACTTCCAACCACTATAGCCAAGCCGAGCAGCTCCTTTTGGCCTTGGACAAAGGCCAAAGTTTAGCAAGGGCTGAGAGTTTTGAGGCCCATTTTAGGTCTCTTTCGGACCTCGCTTGTTGCCATAGGCTTGTTTGTCGCTCGCCTCTGCATCACCGTCGCTGTGAACTCACCGGCCCGCTAATTCGGTGAGTTTACTTACTAAACTCTGCTTAAGGAGTTAATGACATTTAGTAGGTAGGCTAAGTATGCCTAGGTGGTTAGTTAGTTTTGATTAATGATTTAATTACTTAATTATGATTGTTAGGTGGTTAGAATAGATTGATTAGGGGCTAAATAGATTGTACTATTTATGTGGATAGATGTATTAATTTTCTAGGCCCGTTTAGGTGGTTAAATTAGTGTTTCGACCTAGGTTTGCATTTATTTAATTAATTTTTCTATTTATTTAATTATTTATTATATTCTGAAAATTATACCGAGATAGCTAGTGACCGAAATTTCATGCTAATTATAGTGGCGTGCTTAGTTTATGTAATTGAATGCTAATTTGTGCAAATTGAGTAGTGATTGTGATTTTGAGTATTTATTTCAAAATTATGAAATTTTGATAATTAATTAGAAAATATCGGGTGTTGGGTTTTGAAACCGAAAATATTTTTTTAGATACTATATTAAATAGTAGGGTTTTTAAAATGAAGAATATCAATTTTTAAAGTTCAATCTGTTCGTGTACCCACACACGATTATTTTCACATAGTGTTTTTAATACGAAGGAAATAGCAAGCGCATCATCTTAATTGAGACATTTAAGTGCAATGCACAGTGTCCTTGGCCGGAAGTGAATAATCATGTGATGGATATGAGAACTCGTCCCCGATATGAGTCGGGTGGATGTTGCCCCTATATGGGATGTCCCTAGACAACGGATGTTAGTCGCAATATATTCTAGACCAATGCTCCTTCGGGATTCTCGTCTAGATGTAAACGTTGCCGTGCTAAATGGAGTGAGACGATGCCTGATTACGCTAAAAGACCGCCAAACGTCGAGTAGGTCATGCTTGTTGGGCCGTGATAAAATTGGAACGCATGATTGAGTGTCTTGACTACGCCTGATTATGGGAAAAATCGTGTGGCACGGTATAGGATGTGTTATAATGATTTGACCTTATAATTGAGACCCCTGTGGTTGTTTGAGATATGAGATGTAGCAATCCAATTGATTAAGTTTTATTATTGCTTATGTCTATGATATGAATCGTACTGACATGCATGAAGGATCTAAGATGAGGTGAGTCTCTGTTGTTGTGTGGTTGTGTGGTTAGGCCGCCCCTAGGCGTATTTCCTTCTTAGTTAGGGTTTAGGGGGTAATTTTGCTAAGACATTGTCTCACCCCATCGTGGGCTTAACTTTTCAAGTCCTTAGATGGTGGTCCCTCTAGAACGTTTGGTCAGCCTCAAGGAGTTACCAAGTGGAGCATAGACGTCCCTGTCCCTAAGAGTCATTGGGTCTATGAGCTTGCTGTGACCGTTGTTTGGGTCGATGAGGACCTACCAGAGGGTCCTCATTGATTTAGGGCGTAGTTTCGCCATGGACTCAATGGGTATAGGGTAGATCCCCTTCAGGGTTTTGATATCATCCCCCGCCGTTGAAATCAACGCCATTTTAGGCAAGGGTGCAGCTGACCCTCTTGATAGAATTGTGGAGGACCTGAAGCCCTCGGAGCCTGTGGAGGTGGAGTCTGAAGGATCGGCAAATGTGTTCGACCAATAGGTCGTCAGACAACTTCTTTTTGAAAGCTGATCTTTTTTATAGACTTTTGTATATAAACCCAGTGTGTTTATAAAAAGTGTTTTGTGAAAATTTTATCCTGCTTTTCTATCCCATATATGTATTGTTTGGGGATTTTATTATACACTTCCACATGTGCAATAAAATGGGTTGGCAACGCTTCCTGGAACGTCGCAATTTTATTGATCACCGAGGGATGTGCGCGCACTTGAGGTTCGGGACATGACATGTTATCTCACCGTAATGTTTTGCATTAGATTTGTTATGCCATAGTGTATGTGATTATTGCCATACCATAATATATCGTCATCATGTCTTGCAGTGTCATGTCATTTTATCATCATATTTTGAATTAATATGTCATATATTTCTGCATGTTATTGCCATATTATGCTATTCTCACTCGTTATGATTGACATTTGCATAAACACACATATGAATGGAATCATACCACTATATATGAGAAAATGACATTGTCAATCAACAATTAGGGCAAATTGATTCCTGGTCTAATCCGATCCCATGGAACCAATCACGTAGTAAAAAAAATTAAAACAATTAAAACAATACTACAGTTTTTACCATTTTTAAGGTTTATTGCTATTTTTAAGAATATATTTTAAAAAAAAAGATTTGGTCTAGTCCGTCTGTTCGTTTCCCCCTTAGAACCAAGAACCGGACCAACAATCACTGGTTCCATTTTTATGGAATCGGGGACTAGACCGATCCTTCAAAGAACCAAACCAAACTGGTCGGTTGGATCCAGTCCGAGTGGTTCCCAATTCGGGCAGTCCCACATGTTCACCCCTATCAACAATGAAGTAGAATGAGTGTTTTGGAGATACTTTAAGTTATTTTCAAAGATTAGTGCACTGAAAGTTATAAAACTTGTTGAGAAAGTACAATTGAGTCATAAAATTTTTAAAAAGTACAATCAACTCTTAAAACTTGTCACAAAAGTATAATCAGGTCTTAAAACTTTTAAAAAGTGCTGTTAACAAAAATATTTGATTTGACAAATTTGGAAATTTTAGTACTTAATATCACTTTTTGAAATTTTTAAGACTCAATTGCACTTTTATGACAAGTTTTAAGACTCACTTGTACTGTTTGAAAGTTTTAGGACTAAATTATACTTTGTTAACAAGTTTTAGGACTTCCACTACACTTACCCCTTTTAAGCAAATTGATGAATGTTTTAAAACTTAACAAAAAATAGAGCTATGGTACCAAAACGGGTCATCAGATGCTAAGCCATCCTATGCCAATCACAATTGGATCTAATATCTCATGTCGTCAATGGGCTAGTTCATTCACACATGCACATAGTTAATGGACTTTCCCATCACTATCTAGGCTCCATGGGTGTTCACTTGACCTAACTTTACTTAAATTGATTGGCGGCAACTTTGTTCTTGTATTTTTATTTTCTCAAATTAGGAAACCAACCTAAATTTGGAAAAGTACTCATTGGAAAACCTATTCAAACTGGGAAGCCTATGCTAATTAGGAAGCCAATTTAAACTAGAAAATCCACTCAAATTGGCAAATCTACTTAAACTAGAAAACCTATTTAAATTAGAAGAACTACTTAAACTAGGAAATCTACTTGAAATAGGAAGCCTGCTCAAGCAAAAAGGAAATAACTATACTAATTAGGAAACCAATATAAACTAGGAAATCTACTCAAGTTTGGAAACCAACTTAAACTAGGAAGACTATTCAAATTAGGAAACCTACTTAAACTAGGAAGGTTACTCAAATTAGGAAACCCACTCGAATTAGGAAGTCTATTTAAATTAGGAAATCTACTTAAATTGGGAAGCCTACTTAAATTAGGAAATCTACTTGAACTAGGAAATATATGCTAATTCGGAGACTAATTTAAATTAGGAATTCTATTCAAATTGAGAAACCAGCTTAAACTAGGAAGACTATTCAAATAAAAAAAAAAAACCTACATTAACTGTTAACAAAATCACAAAAAATAAAACAAATTAAATAAACTCGACCATGCAAACTAAACTTAAATCAAAACAAGACTTATAAACTACATTATCAAACATAGGCATCGTAATGAGTTACAATCAAGGCAATCAAGATACAAAATAAGGTAAGATATAACATCAATCCAAAGCACATTGACGATGAATTGAGATCAATTACTGAGGATCATTCTCAAAATAAATTTTTCAACAAGGAGGATAACTTTTTTTACATTTTGTTTTTCACTAGAGAGGTTCTTGAAATGAATGATTTGACAACCTGAAAAATCAATTAAAAAAAAAAAAGAATAGTAGGGATAAGGAATTATATTGCACCTAAATCGGACATTTTTTAATCTAATTATATATGGATATTTTAAGATAGATTTGTATATACATAAACAATTACTGTTATCATTCTATTCCAAGTATGCATAAATCCGACTTGAGACTTATTACCAAACATGCCTAACAATTAGAGATTTCCAACATTTCCCTTTATGATACATTGTTATGAATGATGAGATATCTACCAACTCTTGCCAAAAACAAAAGAAAAACAAATATTAAAAGATTACCAAAAGAGATGGAGAATCTCCCTAAAAGGAAAGTAGAAGATATGGTATTGGAAGATGATTTTGAAAAAATTCTTATCTTGCTCTCTATAAATAGAGATGAGAAAATAGAGAAAAGAAAAGAAATCAATTTATTTTACTCTCAGAAAGATTCTACACAAATAACTTGGTCGCTCTTTTCACGCCACTACAATGGCTCAAAAGTGAAGATTCCGTCAATGGAGGAAAGCTATGAAGAGAGGTAAATTTACATTCTTATTAAGTTTTGTTCAACACTTTAATTCCACCGAGTTTCGTCTTTCTTAGAAAAACCATAACTTGATATTTATAATTGATTATATCTATTACCCCTTCAATTTTTGGTACACTCCACTCTTTCCACGTTTCGATTGAGTGAATCTGAGACAAAGCATCAAACTCTAAATATATTATCTTGATGAGCAACCTATCCATGATTTAAAAATTTATTGCAAAATCACATGTTTGGTGCATCGAGCATGTAGTATTATTTCAAATCCAAGTTGACTGATTTCTTCTGGTCTAAGTGAGTACCATAATTTAGGGAGCTAAAGGTAGAAAATGTCCCCACTTGGTAACTTAGACACAAACAAAGAACAATGTTGGATAACTGCATCGTAGGAAACTCATAAGTTATTGAATTTGTTCATGCGGCACACTGATCTAGATATATGACGTAGAAATAAAGTGTTCCACGTTATATGAGCTTTCCATCATATGACTCATGGCTAAGAAGAAACAGCAAACGATGTAAGTGATTCCTGGGTGGAAGCGGCAATTGGCAATCACTTGTAATCACTTGCATCCGTTGCCACTTCTACTTAGCCATAAGCTATATGATTGCGTGCTAACGAGCAGCGGATCACTTTATCTCTGCATTATATATCTAGATTTGTGTGCCGCACGAACCAATTTAATAAGTTATGAGTTTCCTATGACGCAGTTCTCTAGCCTTGTTCTTTGTTTGTTTCTAACTTACCAAGTGAAAACATTTTCCGACTTTGCCCTGCTCAATTATGAAATCAACTTGACCGGATAACTTCAACATAGGTTTTAGCCAATTTAATCTAGAAAATAATATCGTGCGCAGGATGCACCTATTCCTAACACTACGACACTATATTTAAATTGTGTATAGAGTGCTCATCCAAATAGTTAGTTGCTTTCGTATCTTCTTCCGTTTCTTAATTTTATTCATTGTCTTTTACTTTTATCTTCTTCTTTTTGGTGTTAAAAGCTCTGTGAATGTGCCTAACATCGTTTTCATCTTCCTCGTTTAGATGAAAATGGAGACATGTAAAATTAGTTGTGTACCTAAAAGTGAGGAGAAATAGGTATAGCTTGTTATACATACCAAGTTTCTTAAGGATGAAAGTTATTTTTTTGGCCAAAAATTAAATGGATGAAACTCGGTGGAAAAATTTTGAGTGAGATTAAAGTGTTGAACAAAACTCAATAGATGTAATGTGTAAATTGTTTTATTAGACTCCTATGGCATTAAGTACCAATTAAGTCTTAAACATTTCAATTGAATCAATTTAATTTTAAACTTTTTTCATGTCTATATTAATTCAGTCCTTCCAGCTAATATTGGCCAGTCAGTGCTAATGTAAATACCAATTAGTGCCAACTGTCCGACTAACGCCGATGTGACAATGTGAAAAAGTTAATGATTAAGTTGGTCCAATGAAAATATTTATAACTGAATTAATATCAATACCATAGATTCATAACTTTTTTTATACCTTTTCTTGAACAAGTTAAAGAAAATTTTCAGCCCACTATAATGTCGCTATCATAAAGCATTATATGAACAATGTGTGTCACGCCCTAAACCCTAAGTGTGTGCACATCCTTTTGCAGTTGACTTAAAAATGCGACGTCCCAAGATGTATCGTCAACACATTCATTTTATCTTTCAATTAAGCACATGCGAAAGCAAATTAAATACAACACCAGTCAATCATCAGAAATAGGGATAGTAAAACATGCCAACGATTTTCACAAACTACGCTTTATACAAAGATCAAGTTAACCCTACGAGATCATATTTACAAGTCTATCAAAAGTGACTCCTAGGCGACCGACTAACAAAATAGGGTCGAGGTTAGGCCAACATCCAACTATACAGCTCCTACCAACTTTTACAACCTCCGCCCCAATATCCAAATCCGACTCCAAGCAAGATGCCGGGTAAGTCACCAAGTGAACACGGCTCCCCGAGCCCTACCAGTTCGGTATTTAGATCTACCACGACACCTTTCGAGATGTCTATATCCATGGGGTCTGTGTCCTGTTCAACCCCACTTCCTACGTGCAGCCCATCAAAACCGTGCATGGGACCCTCCTAATCACCATTCGAATTTGTAATATACTAAGCCTGGAAACAGTGGGGCATGTTGTAGCTCAAACTCTCATTGACCCAAACAGTAGTCATAACACACTCACGGAATCAGTCGGTCCTAGGGATAGGGTAGAAGGTATTATCTACCTCAATATCCCATGAAACCCCAAACCGTACCGAACGCATCTCTATACTAAGGACTTGAAAATGCAGTTAACCACGACAGGGTGAGATAAATCTCAGTAAGTCAAAACCCTAAACCCCGATTAGAATGCAAATTTTCCTCGAATGCGGTCCTAAACATGCACCATACAAAACTCACCTCGCCTCAGCGCATCCTTGCGTATTAGTGCATCACATATGCCATTATAAATATCACAAATGCAATTAATAACCGAAACACATCAATCTCGTCCTTTAAACAATCATACAGGTTCCGATTAGAAGCTAAAACTGTTATGACACGTCACATACCGTGCCACACAATTTTGCCGCATAATCAAGCGAAATAGCACAACCACTCAGGCATGTTTTGATTATTTCGACCCATCAGCCACAGCCAACTCAACAGTCGGTGGTCATCCGGTGTAACCGAGTATCATCCCGCCCCGTTGGGCATGGCAATGTCTAGAACTCCCGCTTAGACGGCATTCCATAAAGGAGCATCAGTCCGGCCTCAACCGCAACTCAGCTTCCGGAGCCCCACTAGGCATCCGATAAAAATCGAGCATCGTCCCCAAACTCCCGTTGGGTGACAGGTTCAATTACGTGACCATGCAAGCACATCATCAATTAAATCGGCTTTTATTTTTGTTATTTAGCCAAGAAAACCAAAATCCCTTTTTAAATAATAAACCTTGTAACTCCCTTTTTTTTTGTTCAAAATCTTCCAAAATAAATTCGTACGGGGTCACGTATTTGAAATTAACCTATCAAACTTTGCACGCATCTAGTTTGAAACCTCACAGTTTTATTGAGCACATAAAATTTGGCGTCCAACCCCGACGCCATATTTCTTTTCTAATTCTTTGTCCAACCCCTCTTTTTGGAAACAATTTAGAGTAACCCTGTTTTTTTTTTTTACTTTAAAAATTTTGGAAATAAATTCATAAGTGCTCTCATACTCAAAATCAATCAATCAAACTTTGTGCGCACCTAGTTTAAAACCTTATGAGTTTATTGAGCAAATAAATTTTGGTGTCTAACCCGACACCTCATTGTTTTTTCTAATTAATTGCCCATAAAGCCATCTTTTGCAATAATAATGGACAATCACCATAAAACAACCACAAGGCCACAACCGGCCCTTACCGGCAAAAACTAGTCCACCCGCAAATCTCCAAGATTAATTCCATAAATATAACCAAACGAGTTTGGAAAATTCTCAAATTTAAATATGTTATAAAGGACACTTAACGAACACTTTTTATGAAGTCACCTTGACCCATAAATCTCTATATTAAGAGTAGTAATTCGCTTAAATCGTTACCAAAACTGTGTCCGTGTCTAGAAATTTTGTTTTCCATAAAACCAGCTTCGTTTGAGGTCCAAAACTCATCCGTTTACTCTAAAATTTGACTATGTTAAATTTGGTGAACAAACTCTTTCAAAAATCAAACCCTAAGAGTTGATAAAAATCCTTTAAATACCAAAAGATCACCGGTTCTAGCACCAAGCCGAGATTCTGCCTTATTTGTAACGAAGCTGAAATCTTATTCTTGTAAATCCAGAAAATCTTGAGTAAAATATATGTTATAAATAAAGATGTTTAGAACATTTTTTCAAGAATAAAGCAACCCCAAAATCATAGCACATTTTAATCCACGAAAATGTCAAACAGCAAGTGTCCAGTAACTACGATCAATTCAGCTAATCCTCATTAGCACTAATCTAACCATGATTAGCACTAATCTAAACACCCCTAAGTGTAATTAATGGACTAATCAAGGATTAGAAAGTTAACTCACTGGATTAGGACGGCGACAGCGACGGGCTCACGATGACAGCAACACAACGACGACGAGAACACAAAACAACCGCATCTCAAAAGGAGGCTTGACGGAGGCGGGATTAGCCCTACAAGCTCTTGGCCCAAGGAGGAGAGCTCGACTTGGGCTGTTCGGAGGAGTTGGCTGATGGCAAGCTGGTGGATGCGACTGGGTGGCTGCTGGATAGTAGAGTGGGATGTTGGGTGGTGGAGTTTCAATGGTGGTGATGAGGATGGGATGAAGTTGGCGTGAGGGATGGTGGCTACGGATGTGGAGTGGTGGAGTTGCTGTTGTTGGGGTGAGTGAATGGTGAGTTGACATTGGAGTTGGAGTGAGGAGGGGGTAGTGGGCAGTGATGGGATGCTGAAGTCGCTAGGGGCTTGCGACAACAAGGAAAATGAGAAGAACAGAACCAGGTGAAGAGAAAATTACATGAGGAAGAAGAGAGGAATAAAGAAGAGAGGGGCTGGCTGTCTGCTGGTGTAAGGAAGAAGAGGAGTGGGAGAGAGATATGTGAAGGGAAAGAAAAGAGAACGAGGGCTACAACTAGGGGGGGAAATGGGAGAGAGAGAGAAAGGGAAGATGAATGTCAAGGGACTAACCAATAAAAATGAAAGCCTTTATGCCCAAAGTCAAGTGCCCAACTAATGAAGAATTAGTCCTAATTTCATCACAAATAAACCATTTTGAGCAGCAAAAATCCCATTTTCCCTCTTGATCCGAATTTCCCTTAATTTTCTTGTCTGTCCGAAAATCAATTTTCTGCAAAATTTTTGGACTCAACGAAAATTCACCGAAAAATGAGACGACATCCTATAAATGAATCATGACACACTCAAACGTCCAATTCCCGAAACTAAATTCAATTTCGTGGTTAAAATCAACCAAACGCGATTTTAGTATAACCTAACCTATCAGGTAGGTTTTAGTGATTTTAGCGCGTTTGACCCATGGTCGATAATTTTCGATCCACGTTTGTGCATCTCTGACTCGTAGAAGATTCTCAATTGTCACAAAAATCGCGATGTCTCAATTATGTGTCCTAAGTATAATTTCGATAGAAACTCGGTTACTGTCATTCGACATGAATATTGCAATCGTGCGAAACCACCCACAATTCAACTACGCAATTCCACTGAATTGACTTATATCCATTCACTAATTGATTATAACGGTATCGTATTGACCCTTGCCGATTATTATGGTCGAGCGGTCAGTTTCTGATCGAATTCTCTAGTCTGCTGCATTTATATCCCTTAATAGCCTCACTTAATAGATTAGTTAACTTGAAAGTGATCAGTTCCGAGAATTAACTATAAGCGTGTCAACAAAATAACCATTTTATTTATCCGAATCCGAGACCAATTTTCGAATGTCACAATGTGCTACCATATATTATAATGTGATACATACTACTAAGGCAGGCCGTAAAACATCTCTACAGACAGATATTTCATTTGTGGCAAAAGTAGAAAAAGAAGAGAGGAGAAAGAGATATAATTATTTTTCTAAGTGAAAAGGCTTATGTTGGTGTTCAAGTCGGCAGAAAACAATTTACCACTATTAGATGCGCAATTAACAATTTACCCCAGAACGAACGTTGAATTGTGGATGAATCACAAACAAAAATATTTCACATTGGTTTGAATGCAATCACGAGGAAAGCACTTGATTTTCACAGCATAAATGCCAATTGATCTTGTAAAGGAGAAATGGAACGCCTTCTTTTTCTTTGATGGAAAGGGGAGAGAAAGGAAAAACTATTTCTTTCTAGGCGTACGTTTTGCTAACTGTATCAAGGGTTGCCTTCAGGAATCTTTTATATGACTCCCTCATACCCTTTCAAATGTGTCTTTCTATTGTAGCATATCAAGACGAAATGATGCGTTCCAATCGCATCCCATCATGGACGTATTAATGAAATGCTATATCTCCCACTTGGACATAATAGGCTTGATAGCACTCTTTCAAGAATATAAAGCATTCAACATTCATCAACTTTACAAAATAATTCATACTGGCAAGTAAGCCGTGCAACCAGTGAGTACACTTACACTTGTCAGCTCAAATTATGCACCTGTTAGAGATGACATAATGACTATAATCCTGAAAAGAAATGAACAATTGATGTCTCACAATATCCCAAATATATTTTATTACATCCCTTAAAGGCTATACTTGACTATTCTCAAAACACCATGTATTTTCAATTATATTCGCAACCACATAAGGTGATATAATCGGTCGACCAGTAAATACATGTGATAGATGTAAAACAACAATAATCTTCCTTCGCACTCATGTCTCTCTCCATTTCATAATAACTGCTTTCCTAAACACGTCTCATAAAACCATATTTATTCATGACCGCCGATAACATGCTAAAGTAGCAATATTGACCTTTTACTTCAAGAACATAGTCAGAAGTAACATAAGATACAAAATGAAATAAATTATAAATTACCTCAAGGGCTCACACGATGAATAAATAGGGATAATTTTACTCACATTCCCTTATCGGTCGTATAATGCACATGTAGTATGAATTACATGCTATAGTGGATTTCTCTCTTTTTAAGAGCGTATTTCATTTATTAAATATATCCACTGTACGGATCTTAGCCTAAACATAATCACGTGCTTTTCACGTACTCATGTTTAACTCGAGTGCTACATCAGCTCGTTTTCTATAATGCTCAATTAAGTACTCACATTCGGCATCTTACAAGTATACATGATTGTGGGACTATCATATTCAATCTTATTATATCTCATCTTGACTCCAATTAAGGCGACATATTATTTTATGTACTAAACTTGCTCTTCAACATTTATTTGTACATAACGTCTCATTTCAACGTACTAACTATAGCACTTGAGGTGTTGCTCGTGTGAGTGAGCAAATCAATGCCTGCTAACATACTTTTCAATAATATATGTGTATATGTGCTAGTCTCATAATATATTTGTACTTATTAATAAAATATCAAGTCATCAATAAATAAACAAGTACAACACATATGTCCACATACACATAAATCAATGATCCTTTACTGTAATACATATCACATTCTATGCAATCCAAGTGACATCTTGTGGGTCAAGAATATGTCTCTAGGAACAACCTTTGTAAATGGATTAGCAATCATTCTATTGGTTGAAATGTATTGTAGGATTACTTCTTTCTACGCTATTATATCTCTTATGAAATTGTTCTTTATGTCAATGTGCTTCGTTCTTCCATGATACTTGAGATCTTTCACATAGGTAATGGCTGCTTAACTATCGCAATAAACTATCACCAGTCTTGAAACCTTAGTGATAGTGGCTAAATTTTCCAAAAAATGATTTAATCATACTGCTTCTTGCACTGCAGCAGAACATGTAATAAATTCTGTCTCCATCGTAGACAAGGCTGTGCATGTCTATTTCTTGCTATTCCAAGAAATTACACATTCATTGAGCAAGAATGTATATCTAGAAGTCAATTTACATTCATCAAGGTCTCCACCCCAATTAGCATCTAAATAGCCCAAAAAGCGTAAATCATTCCCTTGGTAATAAAGTCGATAGTCCATAGTGCCCTTTAAGTATCTCAGGATTCTCTTCACTACTTTTCAGTGTGCTTAATCAAGAATTGATTAATATTGGCTCACCAATCCCACAACATAATATATGTCGAGTCGAATACACATTATAACATACATCAAACTTCCGACAGCACTAGCGTATTGAAACAATTTCCATCACTTTAATTTCTTCTAGAGTCTTAAGACATATCTTAGTACTTAGACCTTTACCTTACATGACAGGGGTATTAATGGGATTATAATGCTGCATATTGAAACGCTCAAGAATCTTCATTATATAAAACTCTTGTGTTAAAGTAATGAGTTTTATTGATCGATCTCTTTCGATCTTAACTCCTAATATATAAACAGTTTCTCACATGTCCTTCATTTCAAAATTGGAGGACAACCATTCTTTTATGGTGATAATCAAAACCTTGTCATTTTCAATCAATAGAATATCGTTTACATTAAGTGATAAAATCACAAATTTATCTTCGAACTACTTGACATATACACAGTGATCTTCTTCAATTATCATGAAACCAAAAGTCGTTATGACTCGATGAAAATGAAGATAGTACTGTCTAGATGATTGCTTAAGACCATATATAGAGCGATGAAGTTTGCATACTTTATCCTTTTGACATTTAGATATGAAACCTATTGGCTGCTTCACATAGATTTCCTCATTTAGTTTTCCATTAAGAAATGTCGTATTTACATTCATTCGATATAATTTAAGGTCCAAATGTACAACGATGACTAGAATAAGACGTATTGAGGCAAACCTTACAACTAGTGAAAAGGTTTCCTCATAATTTATACCCTCTTGTTAAATATAACATTTCATTACAAAACGAGCTTATACTTTTCAATAGATCCATCTACCCTTCGCTTTATCTTGAAGACCCATTTGTTTCCAATAGCCTTGCAATTGGGTAGTAGATCAACCAAGTCCCAAATGTGATTTACCTTCATAGCCTCAATTTCATCTTCCAAAGCTTTTCTCCATTTTTCCTTATCAAAAGATGAGAAAGTCTCTTGAACAGTCTTAGGCTTAGCATCGTCTTTCTGAGCAATCATAAATGCTTCCCCTTCAATCTTAAAATGATGGTGATGAATACTTTTACGATTACTTTTATGCAACTGAATTTCTCTTGAATTTAGTTCGCTAGACGATGCAACACTTCCACTAGGTCTTGCATGTTGAGGTAAATCTTTATTTCCTTCTACAACATTAGTAGGTGTGTTATTAAAATCTTCCATCTCATATAATTGGAAGTCCTTATCAATCTCACTTCTACTAGAAAAACTGTTCTCTAAGAACGAGAGACATCTCGTGATTCCATTTCGATCATACTTCCATCAGCTTGTTCACCTATGAACACGTATCATTTGGAGTGTTTAGAATGTCTTATAAAGATATATTTCTTCTCTATACGATCTAATTTGCCATATTTATAGGAAAAATCATGAACATAAACTACACATCCTCATGAACGTAGACTACTTAAGTCTGGTTTCCTATCAATTCATAATTCATTAGAGATGACAGTAATCGATTTTGAGGACACTTGGTTAAATACATAGGTAGCAATCACTAATGCATCTCCCCAATAAGAGAGATAAATTTGCTTGTGCCATCATAGATCTAACCATTTCCAATAGGATTCTATTCCTTCTCTCAACTACCCCATTTTGTTGTGGAGTACCAGAAATAATTAATTGACGTACAATTCCATTTTCATCACAAAAAGTTTTGAATTGCTCTTATAGATACTCACGTCTGCAATCGATTCTCAATGCCTTTATTGTTTTGTTCAATTGATTCTCTACCATCGATATATATCATCTAAAACAATCTAATGCTTTCGACTTATGGAAGATCAAAAAAACATAATCGAAACGCGTAAAGTCATCTATAAAAGTAATGAAATATGAGGCCACATGCCTCACCCTCACATTCAAAGGACCATAGATGTCAAAATGTATGAGTTGCAATGGAAATTCGGTTCTAATCCCTTTACCGAATGATTTTTTAGTTGCTTTTCTCACTAGAAAATGTTCACATACAGGTAAAATTATCATTAGTGAGTAATCCTAAAAGGTCTTCTCTAACTAATCTTTGTATTGTTTGTAACCCAATGTGACCTAATATAGCATGCCATGTACTTGCATCAATCTCAACATTACTAGAAGATGCAATTAAAGAAAAACAACCATTGACATTAATATTGTACTAATTATAGTCAATGTCTAATACCATAAAACCATTTGATACATGACTTGAACCATAATAACTGTTTCATACATAATATCAACACAATCACTATAAAAATTCAATACATAACCTAGGCTAAGAAAAACAACTACGGAGACCAAGTTTTGTCGAATATCTGAAACATAGAGAACATCATGCAGGAATAGGCTTCGACCACCACGTAAAATTAATTTACATTTGCCGATACCCTTCAGTTCAATTTTTGAGTTATTCCTAATATATATTCATCTTCTTTCAGGTTGTATCCGACAATATTCCACAAATGCTTCTCGGTCTTTAACTATGTGGTATGTTACTCCCAAGTCTACAGTCCACATTAGATGAGATTCAACAAGCATAGTACTAAAAACAAAAGCATTACTTAAAGTAATAAAGTAAAAGGGTATCTCTTTCGACTCAGTACATTCACGAGCAAGTTGTCCTATCTTGCCACAATTGTAGCACTTTATCTTAACATTGTCATTCTTCCCACCACACTTCTTGCATTGGTAGATCTTAGCCCTCTTAGGTGCCTGATCAGTCTTCTTCCCTTTGTTGTTGAATTGATAATTCCTTTTGCGCTTGAAACTCGAAACTTTGCGCAAACTCAATTCAGTAACATAAGCATGGGTAGAAGATCCCGCAGCCTCTAGGCGCCCATCCTCTAATTCCAAATGACACGCTATATTATCAAAAGTGACAGTATTCTCATTATGCGTTATATTGATCTTCATATACTTCCAATTGTTAGGAAGAGACCTTATAATAGCCTAAACTTGCTATTCATCAATAAGGAAGTGACCTGCCGATTTCAGCTCACGAATCATGTTTGACATCCCTCAAAGATACTGCCACATCGTTATATTTAGGCGCTTTTGGTATGTGTCAAACTTGATGGTGAGTCTTCAACTTAGTGACATATGTACCCCTAAACTTATCTTTCAAGGCAACCCACATAACTTGAGTTTTATCATAACTTTCAAACTTACATATAAGATCATCTTGCATACAACTCAACAATGTGATACAAGCAATGCTATTTTTCTTTTTCCACGCTTGATAAGCTTCTAGATCTCTCTCGTATTAAGCTGAAGTTCCATGCTCAGGTTCATCCATGATGTGGTTGAAGGTTTCCAAAACCTCTTACTCCTCAAGGATGTACTAAACATTTCAATGCCAAATATAATAATTGTCACCGTTTAGCTTCTCACCCTCATTGAGATCAGCCACAATAGTTTTGAATGCCGAAACCGTAATCAATTGTTATAGCACATTGACATGATAGACACATAATAAATACTAGCATATTTTTCAGAATAACACACATATTTAATTTACAACAAATACAAACTAAATAAATGATAATTCAACAGCAGACACGGAAACGAAAGTTCACTATTTTCCTAATCAACTCCCATGTACGATTATTCTATTATCATTAATTAGTTTAATTTGCACAAATTTTAAGTTTTATGTGAGAACTCCTTCAAATTCTACCAACTTACTTAACTCCGACTAGGAAAAATAATTACATAATCTCATGTAAGTTCTATATTTTTCTATTAACACAAAAGTATAGCATGATGTAAACCAGCGTACAATAAACAATCATACTACAACTATAATCAAAACCGCAAACGAAAAAATAAGGTTTTTCTACCATTGTTCGAATTTTCAAGGAACTAGAAAATTGCAATTATATTAAACTATATACATACTATCATCGAACCAAACTCTACAAAGCATATATGACATCATTTTTATACAAGCTAGCTACTACATTTCCTAAAACATAAGAAAATACAAGCTAAAAATGAATAAGCTATGCATTAAACTCCCAAAAATACGAGTGCGGGACACCTGGAGTGCCATAACTTGGCACGCCGGGACACTTAAGTGCCATAACTTTAAAATGGTACACTTAAGTGCCATCATCGGAGTAAAATGGGACACTTAAGTGCCACTCCGGCGAAAAATCCGGCCAAATGGCTGACGTGGCGACTTTCCGGAAGCTTTCGGTCCAAAAACGGCGTCGTTTTGCATGCTGACGTGGCGGAGAAAAAATGCAAAAACGACGCCGTTTCGCGTCTACGTGTAAATAATAGTATATAAATTAATTAAATTAGATTTAAAAAATTCAAAAAATTTAAAAAAAATTAAGAAAATTTTAAAAATTAAGAAAAATTTAAAAATTTTAAAAAATTTTAAAAATAAGAAAATTTTAAAAAATTTTAAAAATTAAGAAAATTTTAAAAATTTTAAAAAATTTTAAAAATTAAGAAAATTTTAAAAATTTTAAAAAATTTTAAAAGTTAAGAAAATTTTAAAAAATTTTAAAAATTAAGAAAATTTTAAAAATTTTAAAAAATTTTAAAAATTTTAAAAAAATTAAGAAAATTTTAAATTTTTTTAAATTAAGAAAATTTTAAAAATTTTAAAAAATTTTAAAAAATTAAGAAAATTTTAATTTTTTTTTAAATTAAGAAAATTTTAAAATTTTTTAAAAATTAAGAAAAATTAAAAAAAAAATTAAAATTAGAAAAAAAATTATAAAAAGGGGGTGGGAGGCCGAACGGGGCGGCTCCCCTTTGCCGCCGCCGGGCTCCCTCACCGCCACCACCTCCGCGCCGCCTCCCCCCACCCCCCTTTTTTTTAAATTTTTAAATTTTTTTAAAATTTCTTATTTTATAATTTTTTTAAATTTTTTAAAATTAAAATTTTTAAAATTTTCTTATTTTTTAAAATTTTTTAAAATTTTTTAAAATTTTTTAAAATTTTTTAAATTTTTTAAATTTTTTAAATTTTTGTAAATTTTTAAATTTTTTTAAATTTTTAAATTTTTTTAAATTTTTAAATTTTCTAAATTTTTTTTAATTTTTTAAATTTTTTAAAATTTTTTAATTTTTTTTTAAATTTTCTAATTTTTTTTTAATTTTTTAAAATTTTCTTTTTTTATAAAATTAAAATTTTTAAAATTTTCTTATTTTTTTTTAATTTTTTAAAATTAAAATTTTTAAATTTCACTTTTTTAAAATTTTTTTAAATTTTTTTTTTTTTTTTTTATGCTGATTTGGAGCTCTAATGAGCCACGTAGGCAAAAAATAATAATAAAATATGCCACGTAGATTTCCAGAAGGGTCACGGAGGTGGCACTTAAGTGTCCCACTCGAAAAAAAAAAAAAAGCAGACTTAAGTCACTAGTTTTGAAGTTATAAGACCTAAAAGTGTCCTTGCCGTCTTGATTATAAGACTTGTGGTGTTCTTCTACCCAAAAATACACATATTTAGGGTTTCCTACACATTTTCATATAATTTTTAAAACTCAAAAATATAAAATAAAGATACCACAATATAGAGCACATCCATACGAACCAAACACTACCGACCATGCTCCAATCAGAGCTCTCACACATCCACACGTGCCGCCTAAGTACGCAGCACGTGTGGCGCACACGCCAGAGAGCCAAACGGTTCTTGCCCGGTCCAACCGATCCAACTAGTCCAACCAATAACTGGTCTAACCGATCCAACTGGTAACCGGTCTAACCAATTTGACCGCCCGACCGGTCGACCGGTCAACGGTCGAGTCGGGTTGGCTCTCGGGTTAGGTCTCCTATAGGGTCAGGTTGACGGCCGACGACTGGTCGGCCAACTGTCACCAGCAATGACGTCATCTATGACGTCACCCAGTGGTTACCGATTGTTGGATGACGTCACTGATGATGTCAGCACGCATCGTTTTGTCGACACACGGGTGACGGTCACACACTGGCTCTCCCAGCACGTTTGGCACGTGGCTCCCACGTGCAGTGGCTTCTAGCTGCACTTGTGGGCACATTCGGCATCCTCCAACGGCACTTGACCCACCGTTGGACTCATCTCGATGAGTACTTTCACCCTGTATATTTGAATATTAATTTTGACCGAAAAAATATTTCGAAAAATGGCCAAAACCGTACGGGTGTACGCAACCCCAAACCCGTTCTTCACTTCGGTTCATTTTTGACAATTTAGTTAGCAATTCCAAATAATAAACATCCAAACAATGTAGATTTCATACTCTTGATCTCGATATCAAATGGTAAACAAGACCACCGCCCGCGGTGGAAGCGTTGGTTAGGGCTTGGTACCCCAAACGCAGGGGGAAGGGTTCGAACCTCCGTGGAAGCGATGCTTCAATGCATAACGCGCGTCTTACCTGCGCTTGGGGGTCAGCGGTGGGGGCCCCCGGCGCTCCAGTGGTTTACTCTCCCGCGAAGCGGCGTTCGGAGGTTCCCTGGGTCACCAAAAAAAAAAATGGTAAACAAGAAAAATTTGATAAAAAAATAAGGCAGAAATTACAATCTGACTCCGATACCAATGTTGGAGTTCAAGTCGGTGGAAGACGACTTACCTCTATTAGATGCGCAATTAACAATTTACCCCAGAACAAATGTTGAATTGCATATGAATCACAAACAAAAATACTTCACATTGGTCTGAATGCAATCATGAGTAAAGCACCCGATTTCCACAGCGTAAATGCCAATTGATCTTGTAAAGGAAAAATAGAACGCCTTTTTTTTCTTTGATGGAAAGGGGAGAGAATGGAAAAACTATTTCTTCCTAAGTGTATATTCTGCCAACCGTCTTAACGGTTGTCTTCAGAAGTCTCTTATATAACTCCCTCACACTCTTTTAAATGTGTCTTTCTATCGTAGCATATCAAGATGAAACAGTGCATTCTAATCGCACCCCATCATGGACGTATTAATAAAATACTACAGCTTAGGATTTTCTTATTCTATAATGTTCTTGTGAAACACCTCTGTCGTCTCTTCTCTTCTTTTAAATGCTGCTTTGGGCAGTGACACAATTAATCTTGATTCTCACATCTAATTCCTTTTTTCATTTATGAAATAACTTGTGATTGTGCCTGTTAATATAAAAAATTCTCGAACAATGTAATTATACTCGTGTCGTCTTCGCTTTGCTTATTTAAAGTTCTCGGTTTTCTCAATTGTGATTACGCACTAGCTATCCACTTTCTTCTGATAGCATGTAAGCGAAACCCTTTATCAAGATGTTGATATATCTAATAAATTGTTCCTTTCTTGTAGTAAGATGCATGATTAGTTAGGAATAAAAATGAGAAAATCCAAATTAAGTGAGGTTATACATATGTGCTATATTGTTTGGTAACAAAGTTAGAATCATCGCCATAAAAGATTTGATAAGTTAGAAGTTTTGTTGGAAATAACGGTGCTTGTGTTGTGTGGTTTGGAGTACTTAGCATGGAATAATAACGTTATGTCGTTTTACATCTCATGAGAGCATGTTTTCCCCCAATCACTATTCTGACTAACAAGTTACAAATACGAACATTACCTGTATCTATTTTTCTTCTAGCGTAAAACTGGGTGATGTCATAACTTGTGACTCATAGATTAGAGGCATCGTCGTAGAAAGTTTCCTTCAATCGGGAATGGATTAAAATATTACCCATCCCATTAATTCTAGATGGCTAGCAGCTGTTGGAAAAAGTTTAGAATACATAAAAAAAAAAAAATAATGACTATTAATACATTACGAAGGATTAGAAAATAGAAAAACAAATGTCTGAGGCGTGCAAGCACTGTCCTTAAGGATAATTCTGCCCCTCGGAGTACGAAACTCAGTGCGTAAGGTTTCAGCGGCTATCCTCCCAAGATACAACAGACCTTCCTCTATACTCCGCACTGAATATTAAAAGGAAACAGAACTATTTTTTTGTATAACCCAGCTGAAAGAAAAGGAAAGATATGAGAACATATTGTGTCTTATGAGATCTTATTTTTATATTCAGACAAAATAGAGCTGTTAAAAGAGCCGTTGTAAAATAATTGAGGATTTATTTGAGAAATAAATTAAATATTACAAAACGATTTAAAAAGCCATAATATGACCATTAAGAAACCATTATGTGACCGTTAAAAATAATGATGGTCTTCAATGCAGTCATAACTTTTATCAAAGCTATTATTGTAAATACTTCAAAACTGCTGAAATATCCAACAATCCTCCATATATTTCAGAAAGTTTTGACAAGAAAATAGGATAATGTTGGGTTATTGGAGAGTAATGCATCAGAATTGGTGCTTGTTAGGCTATAAACCAACCCTAGAAAGAATGAAATATAATTCAAGAAATCATTGGTGAAGTTTGAAACTTCTATGAACCAAAAATTTCTTTTGTGAATTATAATTTTCACTAATCACATTACACTCCCACAAACTTTGTTGTTCAACGCGGTTTTGCGCTAATAGGCCATGTGCATGCTTGGTTTATTCATAAGTGCTTTAGAGATTTGCGCCAAAAAATCTCATAGGAGCGGCCCCACTCCACACTTATATAGGTGATTCCATCAAGTGTATTTTGCAGTTTAATACACCACCAATAATGGCTATGGAATTTCATTAAGAGTTTAGCTCAACCTCTTTTTCCTTGTAATATTGCACTATTTTCACCTTAGAAGGGACAATAAATTTTAATAGTGCACTAGATCAACAAATGACTTATTATTATCTATATGAACCTAATTCATGGGATCACCAATCACATATGTTGGGTTACCGTCACTGTTAATTTTCTTCAATTGGCTTGTCCCATTCCCTTCGATGTATAGTCAAAGGATTCGCCAAAATCATTTTTGACTTAACATAATCGATCGATATAAATCCCTTTTATAAGAAATTTCTCGATTTTGATATGAGTTTGAGAAATTTTTCTTCTTCCCAAGAACTTGAGTAGATCTTCAATCATCAAGATAAATTTTTTCTTCTCCTTCCTTTCTAGAGGTTAGGAGGATAAAGCATTATGTTTTTAACATATATGCTTGGTAGTGCCTAAGTCTACCTCCAATTCTTTTACATTTGCCAAAATATTGGCTTGGAAAATGACTACAATAATTACATCATCAGATCATCTACTTCAACCAAGTCAAATTTTGGTTGAGCAGGATTGTCATTTCCCCCACAATTTCATTCAACTACTTTTTATGTTGCGACACCTCCACAACGTGGACATATATTCATTAGTGGATTTTGTCTCATATGAATTCAAGATCCACTTAACATCACTGATTATTCTAATACAGTGGAAAATCCACTATGTAAAATGTCATAGTTTATATTCACATGGCAGCAAAATGCACAAAAATTCTATTGTTGTGAAAATTGATCTCACCTGAGGCGTTCATTGGTTGTCATGGAGTCTTTGACTTCTGTCTCTCCACACTGATCTCTACTCAAATCAACCAGACATACAAGTTCGTTGATGATGGCATATTTGTTCAAAGAAAATTTTGCACTAGGAGCTGCTCTTATTCTAATAAAAAGAAGCTTGAAGAAGTGAGTATTTGTAAGGGCAAATTTGGCCTCCACCAAACCCAACACCAAACACTCATCAACACTAAATGGTATATCAGCAGTAGAAATTTTGTTACTTTGCTAAACATTTATGAAAGCAACATCATGAAATCATCATAAATCACATTTGAGAGTGATGGCTCTTTAATAAGAATATCATAAAATCTTCTATTTCAGTTTACTTTTTCACCGCGGCTTCTAGAAGGTAACAAAATAAGGTGACAATAAGTTTTAACAAATCTTGAATGACACTAATAGTGTCTTGTCTCCTATATAAGTTCTCATCTTACTCTGTTAAAGAGGCAATAAAATGTCACAAATTGAAATGATACATGAAAACACCACCACTTTCACTTTACAAACACTAGACTAAAAATGAATTGGCTAAATCTCTTCCACCGGCACTCAGAGTTTATTCAAAATCTCAAACTAAGAAAGAAACAACTACCGGCATGCATCCATCAATGGTGCTTATCCAATATCCCTAAAATATAAATTCGGGCAAAGACAAAACACAAAAATATATATAGCTTGATTTCGTATGTTGTACCTCCTCTATTTTAATGAGCATAAAGAAGGCCAATATGAGACTCATAATTTTCAGCTTGCATTATTAAATCAAATACACCACCCGATCATAATCACTACTTCTCTCTCCTAATGGAAGAACAACTGACACCTTAATGAATTTTCCAAAAAAAAATAAACAAGAAGAAGAACATGATTCTACTAACAACAACATCATTACGGTGGTTCTCAAGCTTGGAGACATACTTCTTGTCTTATCGACACAAAAATTCCTTGACGGACACTAGAAGTTGTTGACATTCAGATGGTAAGAATTTGAAACCATTTTGTAAAGTAAAATTTACTCACAAAAATCTAATGTTTCTGTTTTTTTTTTTTTCATTTCTAAAATATGAAATGGGTCATTTCAGAATGGTTAATATCAAGCGGTCAACCAATTAAAACAATAGGAGCAATGAAGTCACAATGAACAAACAATCTCTAATCCTAAAATTACAACTTCCAGGTCAAGAATAGAATAGGAAACCCCAATGTGTACCGAAGTTTATGAAAATAATCATGAACTTGAGATAATTACAAACACCCAACTTCCTCTCGAAACAGATTTAGGTATTAAAGTCTCAAAGTACGATTTTACCTGACATTCAATAACCTTACCAAAACGACCAAGAAACCTTTGACAATGCTCAGTAATTTCCCATGACATCCACCCATGAATATGTGATACTTGTCCTTCACCATCTCGATCATTCTTTCAATTCCAATTGCGGTGGCGGCGACAACAACAACTTCAACTTGGAAATCCATAGAAATTATCCTTAAGATTGTTGGAAAAAGTTTAGAATACATAAAAAAAATAATAATAATAACTATTAATACATTGCGAAGGATTAGAAAATAGAAAAAAAAATGTCTGAGGCGTGCAAGCACTATTCTTAAGGATAATTCCGCCCCTCGAAGTACGAAACTTGGTGCCTAAAGCTTCAGCGGCTATCCTTCCAAGATACAACAAACCTTCCTCTATACTCCGCATTGAATATTAGAAGGAAACAGAACAACTTTTGTGTATAATCCAGCTGAAAGAAAAGGAAAGATATGAGAACATATTGTGTCTTATGAGATCTTATTTTTATATTCAGACAAAATAGAGCCGTTAAAAGAGCCGTTGTAAAATAATGAAGGATTTATTTGAGAAATAAATTAAGCGTTACAAAACGATTTAAAAAGCCATTATATGACCGTTAAGAAACCGTCATGTGACCGTTAAAAATAATGATGGTCTTCAATGCAGTCATAACTTTTATCAAAGCTATTGCGACCTATTTTTTTGGGTGTGAATCACCTAGGGTTTGGCTAATGGATTGTTAAGCCTAAACTTAACTCGGGCTCTCCGAAGCCCATACCAATTCGCGACTTAAGTTTATGTTCTTAGCATGCAATTGATTTTTTAATTAGGAGTCGCCACTAATCTATTTTTTGGTGGGTCGATTAGAAACCCAAGTAAAGTAACGGGAGTTTCACTTTACTCCTACAAACTAGAGATTATGGGTACGGGGATTTGGTTACATTAGATTTCTCTAATATCCTTTCGGTACCACTTCTTTTAAATTTTCGAAAAATGTTTTTGCAAGCAGTTTCAATTTATTTTAAATTTATTTCCCTAACATGTGAGGTGATCATGCGGGCGCAATCCATCAATTTAACATCCAAAAAAGCAATGAATAAATTACGAGACTTACAATGTGCAACGAAAGCATCTGCATCGTTAGATCAGAATTCACATCATCAACCCTAGCTATGATTTCTAATTAACACGCAATTTCTCTTTTTTTTTTTCACTTGTTTAATGAGAATCATGCAATATTAACTAAATGACCTAGTTCTAATGCAATGCAATTTCTAATTGAAAGGACCTAGCAACAACCACTAAATGGCATGCATTTCATGAACCTAATCCTAATGACATGCACATGACATTTTTTATTTTCTTTTTCTTAAAAGAATACAATCTATCCTAAAGATTGAAACTCATTTATTCTAAGACACATTTTTTTTGTATTTTTTTTATGAATTTCGAAATTAGAAAAATGTGAAATTTATCTAACTAAATTAAGATTCTATCCAATTTATATTAAGGATTAGGCCAGGCTAAACCCTAATTAAAACCAAGATATTTTTCTTAACTTAACAATCTCTAACCTAAGATGCAATCCATCTAAATCAATCTAAACTTAAAATGAAATATGCAATTTTATTCCAATGTGCAATGATGTGCAAAGGATGCCTTAATTCTACATGATATATGCATGATGATTTTTGTTTTTGTTTTTGTTTTAATTGATTTACAATGTCAAATAGTTAAACATGCAATTTAAGATAATGAAACAAAAATTTAACATCCTAAATTTATGTCTTTTTGGTATTATTTCATTTCAACAATTCAAAATAAATAAAAACGCTTAGTCTAAATATGCAGATTAGACTAAAGCATGCGATATTCTAATATGAAGCTAAACTAACTCAAACTTATTTGAAGATAAATCAATCAAGATGAGACAAGCACCGAGCCATTCAGAATCATCAAAGATACCATATCCATTGTTCAAATTTGGAAACGATATCTACTC
The DNA here is from genome assembly GCA_016097545.1 of Eucalyptus victrix. Lineage (NCBI taxonomy): Eukaryota > Viridiplantae > Streptophyta > Magnoliopsida > Myrtales > Myrtaceae > Eucalyptus > Eucalyptus victrix. The sequence continues at coordinate 17,119,097 of CM027840.1, read as the reverse complement.
AACTTGGTTATTTCGCTGGTAAAATCGATAAATTGATCTTAAGCCTTAAAGATTAAAATATCAATTTTATTCCCACGTAATTAATTATTCCATCTAAAGCCTCATAGATGGAATAAAAAATTATATGCGGTTGCGAATTAGGAAATAAATCCTAATTGAAAGTTATGTCTATCGCCCATGGATATGAACATTAGATATTAATAGACATATATTAGGCAATAAAATACCAAAAATCAAGTTCAGATAAAATAATTACCTAATGTTGCAAGAGTTATTGCCACATTTGAGCTTGACGGAATCGGCTTGACGGAATCGGCTTGACAGATGACCGGGAATAGCTCGTGGGTGAGGCTCGGCACAGCAGATGGATCTCAGGTTGGCACACGACATGGCGAGGATGGCTGCTGTTGCTCAACTCGGTGTAGTCTCAGCAAAGGTAGCGGCGACTCGGTGACAGCAAGAAACGTCACGGCGGTGTATGGAAAACACTGGGCACGGCTCCGCGAGACCTACAAGAACGCTAAAAGACACTAGACTGACAAGGAAATTTATTAGCGACCCCTTCGTGAAGGGAAGAGAAGACGAGATCCGGCACTAGGAAAAGGGCGTCTGGCCATGTCGTGCGTGATGAGAATCGGAGCAGACACGTAGCCTGTAGCACGCGCGGGAAGTAATTCAGCAATAACCATTAATGATGGCCTTTCTCTCGAAAATTCATCAAAAGAGAGTCCTCATTTCCTTGACCAAAACTCGGGCCTTTTGATTTTCACTGCTTGGACTCTCGGTGTTGACTTTTCTTCTCAAAATAGTGTATTGCCTCCGTGAAGAAACCTGGACTTGGGTGTGACGCAAGGATGCCCATGTGCTCCTTCACGGACGTCCTTTGCTTCGTATTTTGTAGTGGGAGTTGGGCTGGAACTCTCGATCAGCAAACGACGTTCGGCAGCTTCATCGTCAGAGGGCTAGTGCAGCATCATTGTACTGGACTTCTTAACGGTGCACTGAGCTCGTTGGGCCCGGATGACGATGACTTGATGGCAGATCACGAACAACAGCGGCTTGGCGTGGGCAGCTCCGTCATCATAGTAGTGGTTGGCTCGTGGCTGAAGGAGGGGCGATGCAGTAGTGTTGTCGATGATGAGGGCACAATGGAGGTGTCGTGGCATGCCAAGACGAGCGTCTCCGCCAAGGGTTGGCCAAGAGAGCTTCTTCTCTCCCTCTTTTCTCTCTATCGTGGCTGTATGTTTTCAATTGTGCGGCCTCCCCCTTTTTTACAATTGTCTCTTGCTTCTTATTTATATGTGTCAATCCTGTTTGCAAAAAGGCAAGAGATATCTTGGGCTGGCATGAATGAAATCCACCGATTGATATTCTCAATATTATGCTCAGCCCCTATTAATAGGTGAATCTCCCACTTCCCTTTGAGTCATTGCACCAATCTCCTTTCTTGATTTTCCTTTACCTTGTTGGTCGAATTTTCCTTTTATGCTCTTGAACGAACATCGACACAATATTTCTTTTGGTCTTGTTCCAATTGTGATTTTTCCCCAAAATATTTGACGAAGATATTCATTTCTTGTTTGACATAAAGAAATATCACATCTAAGAATAGAATACCTTCAGATCTATTAAGCTTAAAACAATTCGTTCGAATCCGTTCACCCTTGTCGATCCAATGCGAATGCCATAAAAAATAAAATAAAATGAATGCACCTAAAATTATATGCTATGCAATTAATATTAGTTTTTTTTTCTTTTTTTAGGGCTTAAAAATTAATCCCTGATTTTTAATGCAATAAATGAATAAATGGGTCGCCAAAATTTAGGTGTCAACAGAAGCTGTTATTGTAAATACTTCAAAACTGCTGAAGTATCCAACAGCAGCATCATGCGTGTTCAACTTTTTTTCTTAACGAGGAAACCCACCTTTGATAGGTAAATGGTTTTCATGGAGAATTTTTTGTATGGATGGCTCGGGTTTGGAAAGCCAGCGATGGGTCAATCTCTTTTACACAGAGAAGCTGATATTGGAAAGGATATGCAACTACCGCACGACCTCCACTCAAACTTGTTTTGAACAAAGACACACGGAGGGGAATGGGATTCGCCTTCTGCTTAATAGAATAGCCTAATGACGAACCTCGGGTAACACCCGTCACTAAGTTGACGCATGTTCAAACACTTTTCAAGTGATTAATACATTTGATGGGTTGCTTGAATTCTTAAAAGAACTATTTCCCGATGGGAGTTGCCTCCTAAATTACATTACAAGGCTATATAACTATTGGACGGAACTGGGTTGGGAATAGAGGATTTGGGGTTAAAGGAACCTAAGCCTTCAGACAAGTCCAAGGAACCCAGTTCTGCTGGCGGACGCAATTGGGGTTGGACATCTAACGAGCAGATGTTGTTGTATAAGTTGAACAAACAAGAGGTTTGGTATAAGAAGATGGAGAGCCTTACTGGGAAACTTATAAGCTACTGTCAGGATTTTGGAGTGCGAGGTCCAAATGATCCCCTACTGACAGTGAAGATAAAGGAGAGACAGATCTACACATGATGGGAGATATGGATATGATGAACATGGAGATGGGGAGAGAACGTCGGATTGGGGGGAGGAGATGGGGAGGAGAAGAATGAGAGAGGAGGGTGAGGGACAAATGGGGGAGGGACGTTCTGTAGAAGGGGAAAATGGCAGGAGGAGAAGGGGGAGAGAAAGTGAGAGAGAGAAATAAAAAGAAAAAGGGAAAAAGAAAGGGAAAAAGAAAGGGAAAAAGAAAGGGAAAAAGAAAGATTTTTGTCCAAAATCCCATCAACCTTACATCCACTCTTCTTCAATTTCCTCTATGCCAAGTATTTTTTTTTTTTTCGATAAGGTAAGCAATATATTGACTTTTAACCAAAACTATACAACAAGGGATCTATGCCAAGTATTTTGTCTCCAAAATATCTTCTAAAATTTATTTTTCTTTTTAACAAAATTCTTGGCCCATAATTCACCATTTTGCCATTGGATCCGAATTTCCTTTTTTCGATCCCAAAATTTTGTCCGATAATTCATTTTTCAAAAATTTTGAACATGCCTATAATTTAACAGATGATAAGGAGATGTCCACAAATTTAATTTCGAAACCCTCAAAAATTCAATATTTGAAATCAAATAAAATTTCGTGATTAAAAATCGAATTAAATTTCGTGATTAAAAATCAATCAAATTCCACTTTAGTACAACCTAATTTATCGAGTGGCTTTTACGAGTTCTCGCGCGGTTGACCCACAGTCAATAATATTCGATCCACGTTTGTGCCTCTTCAAATTGCAAACGACCATTGGTTGTCATGTAATCACGAGAGTTTAATTACGTACCTTGAATATAAGATCAATAGAAAAATAGGTTTATCATCGTTAGACGCAAATATCTTAATCATGCGGAATCATCCACAAATCGACTAGGTACTTCCATCAAATTGATTTATATCAGTTTGCTAATTGACTTATAATAGTGTAGTGTTGACTCTTGTCAATCCTTATGGTCGAACGGTCGATCCTTGATTGAATTCTCTAGTTTTTCATGTTTTAATCCTTTACGACTTCACTCAATAGATTAGTTAACTAGTGAGTGATCAGTTCAAAGTAAAATAACCATAAGTGTGTCGATGAAACAACCACTTCATATATTTTGAAATAGGGCCAAATTTCGAGATATCACACAACCAATCAAGATATAAGTAATTAAGTAGATTTAAGCTAACTTAACATTAGAAATTTCACTTACCTCAAACGAATGCAAACCACAAACTACCGATTGTCTTTACCACCTTAATTGCACTTGAATACAAAGCTTTACTCTCCAAATTCTTGGATTGAAAAGTGGAAAATAACACAAACAGCTTCTATTTGAGTTTTGAGGGGCGAAATTGGTTTTTTGGCAAAGTAAAATAAGTTTTGTTAAAACTAATTAAGATAATTTAATTTCTTGCAATATTAGATATAAAATTGCATGTTAACCTTCAGCTTGATGTGATAATAATGCAAAGCAAGACCCTTGCACATGGCCAAAGAACATGCATGAAGAAAATGAGTAATCTTGCAATAATCAATACTTAGTTTAAGTGTAAAAGAATTTAACCTCAAAATATTATGTTCTAAGAACACATGGCCATGCAAACCTTTGTTCAATGACATTGGCACTTTTAATTTTAACTAATAAATTTTGCAATGGAAAATATAGCAAGCAGAATGTACTCTTCTTCTTTTAGCACTATTAATACAAATTGTTCAACAATATTATTATCAATTAACTAAAACTTATGTGATTAATAACAACCATTAATTAGTAAGACTAGTAATTTAATTAATACCATTATATTATTAGCACACATATAATTTGATTCACACATCGAACTCGAAATGATATACGTTCACAAAAATTACCGGTAGCATCTTACGGAAGTTACGAATTTGATTAAAGTCTCCGTGTGCTTGTTCGAATACTGAGGCAAATAATACTTAGCTCAAAATCTAAGTATCATTATCATAACACAGAATTTTCAAATATTACATAATTATAAATACAGAGATTCCAAATGGTACATAACCCTTCTTGTTTTGAACATTTTTAGTAATTTTTTAAAAAGAGGAGAAGACTTCTGCTTTATTTGCCAAAAAGAAAACCCAAGTAAATCTTGAATAATCATCCACAATGACCACACAATACTTCTTACCTCCAATGCTTTGGATTCTCATCGATCCAAAAAGATCCATGTGTAGAAGCTGCAAAGTATGATTAGTATAAACATGGTTTATGGATTTAAAAGATTTTCTAATATGTTTTCCTAAGTGCATGTAGTACATAGCTCAAACTTCTGGTAAGCCATCCTTGGAAGACCACAGACCAACTTCTTGGTGGATAGCGTGGCTTTTTGCTTCATGCTCACATGCCCAAGCTTGCGATGCCACAAATTTGCCTCATCTTATATTGAAATTAGGCATTGAGAATTTTTGAATTTATGTCCAGAAGGTATATATTACCATGCCTTCATCTGGTGAAATTTTGAGAGAAGTCTTGACTAACTTCAGAACAAACATTCTCTTGAAAGTTGATTTTGAACCCTGTGTCGCACAGTTGGCTAATACACAGAAGGTTGTAATTGGGACCTCTCACCAAGAAAACATTATTGATGATCAAGCTGTCAATTTTCATTGTTCCTTGCCCAACAATTTTTCCCTTCCTGTTTCCACCAAAGGAAACACTTCTTCCTTTCTTTTTTTTTTTTCTAATTTGATAAAGTTACTCGAGTCTCTTGTCATATGCCTAAAACATCCACTATCCAAATACCATTTGCTCTTTCACTTAATGGTAACCTATAATTAAAAGAAGATCTCAAACTTTCTTTGATTCTCAAATTTTCTTGGGTCCTGAAGAGTTAGTGATAAAAATTGTGCTTGCCTAATCATTCTTAATAGGCCTCTAGACTTTAACACATTCATTCTCAAAATGTTCTGAATCTCTACACTTAAAACATTTAACAGCACTTCGACTAACAGATTTTGTAAAAATATTTTGGAAATTATTTTTGTAAGCAAGCTCGAGAGGTCTCTATCTGAGTTTCTCATTGACTTTTGGAAAATCAATCACAACATAGTTTCTTTATTAAAACCCAAACCAAATTTGTTGTAATAAGGAATTTGAACAAAAAGAGTGTATTTTATGGTGTTTGATCCATTTGAAAATTTTGTAGTAATATCCGAAAATTCCTTTTTCAAAAATTCATTTTCTTTGGAAAGTGAATCACGGCTTTTCTTCAAATCATCAAAATTATTTTTCAAATTCCTAAAATTTTCTTTCCAAGAAATTAACTGTTGTCTAAGTTTATAATTTTCCCTCTTTAGTTCAGAAATTCTTTTAAGAGAGGATTAAGGTTCAAAAAAAGCTCTAGCAACTTTAATTGGAACTTCAAAATGTCTTACATCAATCTCCTTGTCCAATTTAGAGTATGAGTTAAAGTTAGATTCTTATTCCGAGTCTGAGATGGATTTTGCCATCATATAGATATTTGCATACTCCTCATCACTTTCTTCATATTTTGTATTGCTTCGGGTTTCTACTTTCAGTGCCTTCTTGTACTTCTTGTATTTTCCTTTTTTTCATTTTCAGCAAAGGATAATTTGGCTTGATATGCCTCTTTTTCTTACTCTCAAAGCATGTCACATCCTTATTTGATTCATCTTCTTCCATTGACCTTCTCTAGGAATTTTGTTTGTTTTGTGTTGAACTTCTTTCCCTTCTTATTCAACTTTCCAAATTTTTTGATCAAGAGAGCAAGTTCTTTGTCACTTAAGTCATCTTCTAAATCTATATCATCAAAATTAGCATTAGATTTAAGTGCAATGGACTTCTTACCTTTTGAGTCGACTTTATCATTGATCTAGTCTACTTCATAGGATTGGAGAGTGCCCATGAGTTCATCAACAAAGATGGCATAATTCTCTGTGTCTCTCGTATTAAGGTCTTAACATGATTTTAGTCTTTTGATAGTCTTCGCAAAAGTTTATTGACTTTCATTGAAGCAAATATTGGTTGTCCTTAATAAGCTAGACTATTCACAATCTTTGTAAAACGACAAAACATATCTCCAATTGACTTTCCCAGTTTCATCTTGAAGAACTCATATTGGCCAAGCAAAATGTTCATTTTTGTCTCTTATACACGATCAATCCCTTCATAAGTAACATGAAGTCTATCCCAAACTTTTTCGGCTATTTTACATAAAGAGATTCGTTATTCTTAGTAGGAGATAGAGCACAATAAATGGAATAAATAGTTTTTGCATCAAGAGCCTATATTTTGATAATTTATGCTTGATCAGATTGCTTAGCATCCTTGTCAATGACTTCTTTGCCTTTATTTGTAACAGAATTAGCCTTTGGATTGATCCTTTTTTCCACAACATCCCACTTCAGAGGATCTTTGGATCTAAAAAAATACTTTCATTTTGTTTTTCCATACATTATATTATTTTTCATCAAAATATGGTAGTCTAGTGTTGCTCTGTCCTTCCACAAGTCCTTGAGCCACTATACTAGTCATAGAAAATCTTTAGCTTAGAAGTAAAAACACTTAAACAAAACAAACACTCACACCTAAAAAAGGAGTAAATAGGTGTTTAAAAGAAATCTTGACAAATAAGTGCAAAATAAAATAAATTAATCTCAAAGTCTAGATGAAGATCACAAACATGAAACTCCTGACTTCTATAATAACCAAAAATTGTGCAATGGACTTTAAATGAAGGAATTAAGGAAAGAGAGAAGTACATACGAATTTTATAGTGGCTCGGTGATAAAGTACATCATTGTGCAAGTTTAGATCAAGCCTACATCAACTTTCTCATATTAATAGCCTACTGGCTGAATTCCATTATATAATCAAATAATAGATTATAACTATGTAATCAAGTACTCTATGGTACAACTTTCTATCTCACTAAGACACTGTTTTGTATTTTCGCTCTTGATCACAGTTTTTAATGCTCACAGATGAAGACAAGTAAAATTAGAGTAGCCTTAGACTTTGGAATCTCAAATTCACATTCCACTATCTTCTAGATCGAATGACCTCCTTAAGTACTCCTTCACGCGATACTAGCCATTGACAATCTGATGACAACATACAAATTTTATAATGGCTCGTTTATTAATTAATTTTCGAAATTAATTAATTATTTTAGATCCGGCCTACAGGAACTTGGCTGAATTCCATTATATAATCAAATAAAGATTATAACTATGTAATCAAGTACTCTATGGTACAACTTTCTATCTCACTAAGACACCGTTTTGTATTTTCGCTCTTGATCACGGTTTTTAATTGAAACAAGTAAAATTAGATCTTGACTTTGGAATCTCAAATTCACATTCCACTATCTTCTAGATTGAATTTGGAAATAGGAACTTTTTCCACTTGAATAGAATTAATTAAATTTTGAATTTGGAAATAGAATTTCCACTTGATTTTGATTGTCTATGTAATCAAATCTTGGTTCCCATAAGTAGATGCTTCCCCAAAAGTAACTTATCTGCAAGATTGATTTCATCAATTTGTGATTGATTTCATCAACGCATTTATACAAGGTAAGAGAAATCCTTTGCTAGAGAGCTAGACAATGTCGAATAATTTCCTAATAAGTTCAATATGGATCTATGTCGCAAGAACAATAAGACTGATTTTAGACTATTCCTCGTTCTGGACACAATCTCGCTCTGGACTTCGTTAGAATGGGAAGTGTTTATGGGTATAAACAGACTTTGGGAAAAGTCTTCAATAGTTCCTCAAAAACAACTTTGAAGGAAATATGTTCCTAACATAAGCATTAGAAGCAGAAAGTTTTTTCAGCTTCAAAACTTGATAGGAGTTTTCTCAACAACTATCACAAAAAATGTCTAAATTGACAAGCTTTAATTGTCAGATAAATTTATCAATCTCAGCTCGTGGACTGAGAAATCAAAATCTCTTCCACAGCCAACCTTCTTGACCTCTTCATGGTGACAAGGCATAAGTGGATATGCTCTTCAAGCTCCTCTAGCTAATCCAAGAAACGGGCAATGTGCACATGAAACTCCTTCACAACCTCCCACATCATCTCGCCCATCCTTGTGTAATTCCTCACTACCATCCTAGCCCTCCATCTGCAATGCTCGACCTTGTCATACAATCTCCTGGCCTACCTGCTTACAATGTCCTGGTCATTGATCAGTATTGTCACACCCCAAAACCACAAAGAATGGGAATGACATGGCCATCCTTCTTTACAAAGAACGCAGCCTCAAACACAACCAACAAACTGATATTAACTTATATATATCTCAAACCATATATATATATATATATATATATATATATATATATATATATATATATATATGGATAAACCAACAAATTGGTTGCAACATCAAAGTTTCTATAATCCACCAAAAGAAAAAAAGATATATGTTTAAAACTCAAACGATCCAACTACTAGTAAGTATTATTTGCACCACTTCCTTGAACCATACCAAAAACAAAATAGAACTCCCCAAAAGTTCCCACCGACTACACACTCGCTCTATTCGCCGCTAGCTGAGGAACCTTAAAAGATTAAAGGAGGAATAGGATGAGCAACCACAGCTCAGTGAGTAGTACATATCTTCTAAGCAGATCGAACAACCCCTGTGCATGTATACAAACCAATACCAAATTTCATAACGCCAATTCAATATATAAAATACATATCGAATCATATAAAAGTTATTTCTCATCATCAAAGCTTTATACTAATATGGAAGACTCATTTAAATCACCATCAAAAGTTAAGTATCAATGGTCGAATCCGTTGAATAATCTCCATCAAAAACACATATCAATGGTCTATCCATTGATCAATCTTTTGCTCAATAACTAACCATGGTCACGACACAACGCCTTGTGACAAGGCAACCAAGATTCTCCCCTTGGCAAGGTCTCCACCTACAAAGCCGATGGCTAGGCCCAAAAGGATATCCTAAACTTGGTATGCATACCCCAAAAACCCCTCACTAGGTTCACAGTCATATTGAGCATAAATAACCATTCTCCAATACCAGAAATCCAATCCAAAAATCAATATCTTAAACCAAACAAATAACATTTTGCAACATAGCCCATCATCCATTTCATATCCGTTTCTCAAATCATCATAAACTTTTCATAAATTAGTCGTAAAGCAATTTCATATATATTTCTTAACAAATCTTGTATAACGTGCTTTTCAAAGATTCACAATCAACCAAAGGGTAGCAATTGCTCGATCTGGCTTTTATACAATAAAAATGCTCTTCTCTCACTTCAATATATATATACTTCAAGACATGATTTTATAAAACCAAAGAAGATATAGTACCACTCACCTCGTCGTCGACGACCAAACGACGAACGATACTCGTATCGTCGAATTCAAGGTCTTAACAAATAACCAAGAAAAATGTTAAAATCTAATAAAACTCTGTCTCTACTTCGAAACAACTAAATTACGCCTTAACTTTAACAAAAGGACTTCTACGCGCTAACAAATCGCATAACCAAAGCGATTGTTCAAGCCATTCGCAACACGAAATTTAAATGCAAAACTTGATTGCACCTTAACTTTTTCTTCCGAACTCCGATCCGAATGTACTTATATTCAATAGAGAGCCCTTGACACATATTACAAGAATCCCAACTTGGCCATCCCAAAATCAAGCCGAAAATTGACAAAATACGGGCCCAAAGCTGCTGAACGCGTACTGTTCACTGTGCGCGGGAAACTTTAAAATTTTGTTTCGGACAAACCATAAGCTCAAATCACGATCCGTAAAATCCCACGGCTCCACAACACCTTAAATTACCATTCTTGCAAAAATACGTGGCTCAATGACTCCAAAATTAGACTTCGCCGCTCAGTTTTCCAAAAATTCCGAATTTAAGTCCTAAATCCAAAAATTACTTCAATCGGACAAACGAGGGCTTGATCTCTTACCAGGTGCTGTGTTATGGAGTCGAGTCGGCTTGGCGAGGTATCCGAGACGTGCACGTGCCAAGATTCCTTTCCTTTCTTCCCCCTTTCTCTTCTTCTTCTTCTTCTTCTTTTCTTTCTTTTCTTTTTGGTAGAGGACCCCTCAGCTTCTATTTAGCCGAGTCCTCTCCCCTCTCCTTTTTGTTTTACTAACTTTTCAGTTTCTTTTTCAGTTTCTTCTTTTGGGGCCCACTAACATAATATTACATTATTGCATAATATTACAAGTATGTACACACCTTTTACCGCGACATGCACAAGCTCCTTCTATTGATGAGCTTTTCTCTGGATATGATGACAAACTAATGCACTTCCCCTTCCTATTTACCTTGATGCAGCAGCTCGCCGCCACCCCCAACATTGCCAAGATGCCGACAACACTTTGAATTGCCAGCACCAACGCAGCGGTTGTGATTGCACTAGAGGAAACAGTCAGCCCAAGCCCTCCGACCCTCTTGCAAGCCCTAGCCTGCTACATTCTCCTCCGCATCTTCTTGTGCTTGGACATCAATGCATGAAACAATGCTAGGTAATTATTATGCATGCCCTAGAGCTGGACTAAGGTGATCGCCGATAAAAGGTTTGTTAGTGAGGCAAACATAAACAACTCTTGACATATCAAATGGTTCTGCTCTTCCACATGACTAGCATCTTCATATACCATTTATACCAACTTGATTGCCCTTATGATACTTTGGTTATTGGCGCAAGTTTGGTGGATACCCGGGGAGCAACTTGCACATGTCACATGCGTCCAAACTATTAGGAAATCCCTTATGATATTTTGAATATGACAAAACAAATCAAAGCCTAATAACATGTTTAATGGTTGAGTAATAAACTATGCACATAGAATGGGTAAATGATATTATCAAGGTTTATATTTGGAAGAATCAAAAGATAGACTCTATGCTAAAGCTGAACTTATTCAAACTATGTCCAGACCTTAAGGCTAAATATGTTCAAAAGTAAAATATGTTCAGACTTACGACCAAATTGTAAAGTCTGTTTTAGATGAAAGACACTCATATTCTGCTTCAGATGGAAAACACTTAAGGTGCGTTTGTTTGTATTTCTGTTCAAAAATTGTTCCGAGGAACAAAAATAGAAAAAACTATTTCTATTCCAGGGAACAATTTTTTACCAAAAAAATGCGTTTGGTAAACTTGTTCCGAGAATAAAAAAAGAACAGAAAAACATTTGGTAAATCGTGTTCTTTTTTGTTTCTTTTAATTTTTTAATATTTTTATTTTATTTTTCCCTTTTTTCTTTCCTTTTTCTTTTTTCTTTTTTCTTCTTTTGATTTGGTCGCGGGCCTCGACCATGGCCGGTGACCGGCCGATGAGGGCTAGCAGCCTCATCGGGCCACCGCCAAGCGACGCCGACTGGCGGTGGCCCCGCGAGGCTCAGCCTCGCCGGGGGCCGGCGACGCTCCGGCGAGGTTGCCAACCCTCGATGGCTGGTTGACGGTCATGGCCAAGGCTGGCAACCGGCTAAAGAAAAAAGAAGAAGAAAAGAAAAAGAAAAGAAATAAGTGTTTCTCTAAATTGTTCTAGAAATAAGAAACAAGTTTTTTTTTTTGTTTTTTGTTTCCGCTCCAAATTTGTTCCCGGGAACAAAAAAATAAATTTGGAATAAAAATGCAAACAAACGCGTTTCTGTTCTTTTTTTATTCCCGGGAACAAAAAAAACAAAAAATCTATTCATGAATAAAAAAATAAAAAACAACCATGCACACCCTTAGACTTTACTTTCAATTGAACACACTCAGACTTTATATACATAACAAGACACAAATTTAGAACATAACGAATTTAGCGAAGCATGTTTAGAACGAGACAACTTGACAAAACATAATATAAGTCTCAACATATAACGGCTAGTGATCTGGTTTGGATTATACATCAAGATAGATTTTATTGATTCAATATAATTGATTAACAATTAGATATTGAAGACAAGAACTTTCCAAACGAAGAAGCTCTATAGAAACCAATATTTTTTTGTATGGGCAATCATAATCAATTTGGGACTCTTCTTCTATCACTCAACGGCTACTAAATCTTCTTTATACAGATATGTTCAATGAGTAGATTGGAAGACAATCCTCTAGATATTGTCCAATGGCTAGTTTTGAAGTGGAGAAGTATTTAAGGAGACCAAGGCCCGAGGAGCAAGTACGAGACGTAACGTAGAATTTATAATTTCAACATCTGAACGAACTTCGATCATACACTTGTCTTTGTTAAGTTGAAATGTTTGTAATCGTGAGAGAAATACCAAAAGAGTAACTTAGTGAGATAGTGTGATCTATCATTGAGTGTTTGCAATCAAAGTTGTAATCTTTTATTGATCACTTAGTGGAATCCAGCTAGAAGGCTGTTAGCATGAGAGAGTGGACGTAGGCTTGATCTAAGTCGAATCACTATAAATTTCATGTACAACATTCTTTTTCCTTAACTCTTCTTATTTAAGTCTGTTGCATACTTACAAGTTATTTCAGAAATCTGTTCCATCGCATAACAAATTCTAAACATCTGCTAGAAGTTTTGTGACTTGTTTAATTAGACTATGATCATTATTCAGACTTTGCTCACAAATTATTTTATTCCGCATTTATTTGTCAAGACTTCTTTTAAACACCTATTCACCTCCCTCTAGGTGTTCGTATTAGCACTTTCACAAGCTCGCCTAGAAGTAGTCACCAAGAAGATGATGGATATTTAAAGTCTTGATCATGTTCGCATGAGCGATTCCGTGAGGTGCGCCATGCAATGGGCAGGGTTGGACAGAGAAGGCAACGAGAGTGATCTGTCGATTCTTGCTCTTCCAATCCGGGATTGGACTTTAGTACACATTTCCACGTAGGACCTGGTCCTAAAAGCTTGTAGGTACTCTCCATTGACGATGCTTGACTTGCTAGACAGGCTGTTTAGACGTTCCTTCTGGGACTTCCCTGTCAAACAAAAAATGATAAATTATATGATCTCATGGCCCATACTTAATTCATCGGGCATTCCTTTTCCAAGAAATCTCTTACGGCCATGTACTGTAAACCACCCATCACCATTACAAAAAATAAATTTTCTTGGCAAGAGCTAAAATTGCAACCAACCCAAGTTCCAATTGAATAATGAAAACGGCTTTTCAAGTAGGATCCACGACTAAACCCGAGAGAAACGAGAGGATACAAAACTCAGGAGATCAGAACATATAGAGTTCAACACATTAATATGCTCAAAAAGATCTTTACCAACGCTGAGTTATGTTTCCTCGTTCGGATCACTAATTAGGAAAAAAAAAAAGGACGAGGAGAGAAACGGTGTAACGGTGGTCGGCAATGAAGATCTGAACTTGAGAAACGCCAACTTCATCAGCGGAGCCTTGCGATATTATTGAAATTGCAGAGACTAAAGCATCATCAAAGAAGTCATACGTCTTCTTCTTCAAATGGTCGGAAAGAGATCTGGGGAACACGAGAGTGAGGCTGTATATATAGAGGTCTCTGACTTGTAAGAAGAAGCCTTAGTTGGCTATTGTATTGAGCACCGCCTCAAATTTCATTACTTGTCTTTGCTCGCACGTTATCATCCCTCGCACGGCGTGTTCTTCTTCGTGCCATGCTTTTTTATTTATTGATTTTTTGGTCGAAACATGCAATGCTTTCAGACCCATGACTTAGGCATTTTCCTTTTTCAATTGTACTTTTTTGAGGATTTATTTCTTGTTTATCCAGATGCCTGGGGGCTGAGCCACAAAAATTTAGAGAATGAAGCAACTGGGGTAGAGCAACACTTGGTGAGGGTGATTGATGCCGACACGCGGCTGATCGTCTTCATATTGTTTTGGTCACAAGATTTCTTTGATTTATGTATGTATGTATGTATGTATGTATGTATGTATATTGCTTACAAACGCTTAGAAGCTCACTGGATATTTACCTTATGGCCGCAAAAAAGGGGCTAGATATTTCACTTTAGAGAGGTTCACTTAATAGAATTATATTCACACAGTGAAGGAGGAGGAGAGATAAACATCGTATCTAAGGGCATGGATTATCTCAACTTTATGGAGAAATTCGATCTCGAGGATCTGAATCCTAGTCAAGAATAATAGTTAGATTACTTTTTATTGCATATGATGCATAAATAATGTGATCCTCTCTAGTGAGCACGCAATCATATGGCTTATGATTAGGTAGAAACGACGAGGGATGCATGTGATTCTTTTTGCGTGCCCCACGAATATATTTTATAACCGGTAAGTTCTCCCGCGACAAGGTTATCCAGCACTATTCTTGGTTGGCTTCTAAGTTTGATATGGATGAAGTTACCGATAGAGGACATTTTCCTACTTTGGTCCGCTTGATTATGGTAATCAAATTGACTGGATAAGTTTAACCCAAAAGTCATCTACTTAGAATTGAAATAATATTGTACCCAAGGCACTTAACAAGTGAATTTGCTAAAAATATTTAACTAATAAATAGGATCTTAATTAAGATAATATATTTAGAATTTGATGCTTCATCTCTTTTCCCTTCCTTAATTTTATTCATTGTCTTTCTTTCTTTTTTTTTTCCCTTTTCTCTAAAAGCCTTGTATATGTATGTGCCTTACATCGTTTTCATCTTCCTCTTTCAGATTTAGCCACTTAGATGACAATGAAAACATGTAATATTAGGAGTGTACCTAAGAGTCTGTAGGAGAAATAGGTATGGTTATTTACACAAACTAATTTTACTAAGTATGAAGCTTGGTAGTTTGGCATAAAAAAAAAAAGTGAAAAAAGAAACGGATGAAACTTAGTAAGAATATCAATTCCCCTCTCTTGATAGCTTTGACCATTGTCGAAATCTTCACTTTTGTGCCATGGCATGAAAAAGGCAAGCAACAGTGTAGAATCATCCCAAGAGTAAAGCAGAATGATTTCTTCTCTCTTCTCCATTGCTCGTCTTTGTATATAGAGAACTCCAGGTGATTTTCTCAATATCATCTCCCAATGGCATATATTTTTCTGTTTCTTGTAGTGGAAATTCTCCGCTTTCTTTTGGTAACCTTTTGATGTTTATTTTCATGCTCTTAACAAAAGTTTGTGGATTTCTCATCATTCATGATTAATAAAAAGAATTGTTATACATCTTGCGACTGTATACAAGATTCAGTTTATATTTTTTTTAAAGATTCCACAATATCTTGTCCCCACGGATGCATATCTAGAAATCACTTCATTTATTTTTAGAATAGGAATTGTTAGATATCTTCTCTTACAAAAATAAATAAATGATAGACATGGTCATTGCTCACGAAAATGTTTAGATATATATTATTATCAATAATGAAAATATTATATATTGATTAATTATATCAAGTGATATAAGTGAACAATTTTAGGAAAATATATTTCAAATCACATATTTTCTATGAAAAAAACCGAGCATTGTATTAAACAAAATGCACACAATACAAGCATTTGATGGAGCCCTTTTGTCATGAAACATCTCAACAATAGTTAAGTAAGGAGGAGAAAATTGAAGCTTATTTGGGTGCCAATATTATTGTTAGAAGGCAGCTGCCACAAAAAGGTCTAATTTGACAAGCAATTATCACTCGTCATATAAATTGATTATTGACCGCTTTGATTCAGCTCATGGACTGAGAGATCAAGATCTCTTCCACAACCAACCTTCTTGACCTGTTCATGGTGAGAAGGCACAAGTATATATGTTCTTCAAGCTCCTCCAGCTGCCCCAAGAAGCAGGCATTGTGCACATCAAACTCCTTCGCCACCTCCCTCACGATCTCGCCCTTCTTCATGTAATTCCTCACCGCCATCCCAGCCCTCGATCTTCCATGCTCAACCTCGTCGTGCAATCTTCCGACCCACCTGCTGATAGTGTCCATGTCGTTGATCAGTATGAACACCCCTTTCGCTGCGACATCGAGCTGTGCGCTGACTCCTTCAGTTGATAAGCTTTTCTCTGGACATGAAGACGACCTAATGGACTTCACCTTCCTATTGCCCATGCCAATTCTGAAGCTCGTCAGCACCAGCGAAGTGGTCGAGATCAGGCCGGAGGAAACAATCAGGCAGAGCCCTCTGACCCTCTTGCAAGCCCTAGCCAGCTTCATTCTCCTCCGCATCTGCTTGCACTTGGACATCAACTGGCGAAACAATGCCACGTGATTATCATGCATGCGTGGTAACTGGGCCTGGGCGATTGCCGATAAGGGGTTTGTTAGCGAGGCGAACGAGGACAGCTCTTGGCATATCTGACGGCTCTGCTCTTCTGCATGACTTGGGTCTTCAAACACCAATCTTGCCAACGTGATTGCCCTTCTGATCCTTTGGTAATTGGTGCGGGTCTGATAGATCCCCCGTAGGAGCAACTCGCACATGTCGCATGCTTCCGAGCTCGCCTCGAAGTAGCCAACAAGAAGACGATGGAAATTCAACGCCTTGATCATTTTTGTGAGGGTTTCCCGCCCGGGCTCGAGGAGCGATTCTGAGAGGTGCACCATGTAATGGGCATTGGTAGAGGAGAAGGTGAGGAGAGCGTTCTGCGAATGCTTGTTCTTCTAATCTGGGATTGGACTTTGGTACACATATCCTCGTAGGACTTGGTTCTCAAAGCTTGTGTGTACTCCTGATTGACGCTGCTTGACTTGCTAGACATGCTATGTAGACGTTCCTTCTGGGACTCACCTGTCAAAGCCAAAAGGATAAGTTATATGATCCCATAGCCATTACTTAATTCATTAGGCTTTTTTTCCCGTAGAAATTTTGTACATCCATGTATTATAATTCACCAATCTCCATTAGAAAAAAAAAATACATTCTCTTGGCAATAAACAAAAATGCAAGCAAATGAAGTTCTTATCTACTAGTTAAAAAACTGCTTTTCATGTAGGATACGCGATGAAACACGAGAGAAAGGAGAGTATACAAAGCTCAGCAGATCGTAACATAAAGAGCTCGAAGCATTCCTTTGCTCAAAAAAATTTCTCCAAACAGTGAGCCACGTTTCCTCGTTACAAGAAGAACAAGGAGATAGAGAGATTGATAGGAGAGAAACGACGTACTGGAGGTCAGCGATGAAGATCTCAACTTGGGAAACACCAATTTTCTGAGCGGAGCCATGTGATAACGTCAAAATCGAGGAGAATAAAAGCTTGATCAAAGAATTCAATGGTCTTTTTCTGCAAAGGGTTTGAAAGCGATCTCAGGAACACAGAGTGAGGCTGTATATATAGAGGCCTCTGGCTTGAAAGAAGAAGCCACGGTTGGCTATTGTATCGAGCACCGCCTCAAATTTGGTTAGTTGCCTGTTCTCGCACGTTATCTTCCCTCACACGGTGTGCTTTTGTACCTGCGATGCTTCGGGACACATGATTAGGCATTTTCCTTCTTTCCCTTTTTATTTTCTCCCTTTTCTGGGGAGGTTTTCTTTCATGTTTATCCATATATCTGGAAGCTTAGCCATAAAGTTAGAGAAATAGCTAGCAGCGAGAATAACGAGCGCAATTTCTCGTACATTTCTTCTTCTTGTTTTGCCCCTAATATTTTTGGATGCCTTGAAAGAATGGGGCAGTTGGGGTGGTGCAAACGTCTAGAAGTTAGCTAGATTTTTACCTGAAGGCCACAAAAAAAGGGCTATATATTTTACCCTAGAGAGGTTTACCTAATGAAGTTATATTCACACCGTGGAGGATGGGAAGAGAGATCAATGTAGTTTCTAAGGCCATGGATTAACTCAATTTAGAAGATATGAATCCTAATAAGGAATAATATCTAGATCATCGATAATGATCCGACTCACATGAGTATGCGACCATATGGGCTATGGCTAGATTGAAATAGCAAAAGATGCATGTGATTTTATTTTTGATGCACCCCACGAACTTATTCAATGACCGGTAAGTTTCCTACAATACGGGTATCCAGCATTACCCTTGGTTTGCTTCTAAGTTCGTTGGGGATTAACTTATTAAGGAAGAACATTTTCCAACTTTAGCTCAGCCAATTATGGTAATCAATTCGACTAGATAAGTTCAACACAAAATATTGTCAACTTAACCTTGTAATAATTTTGCATGCCCAATGCACCTAGCAAGTGAATTTACGATAGCTATTTAGATCATATATAGAGTACGCATAGAGATAATATATTTGAGTAAGATAATATGTCACTTTTCTTTCTTAATTTTATTCATTGTCTATCTTTTATATTATTTTTTTGGTGCTAAAAGCTTCCTTACATCGTGCTTTTCTTCCTCAGTCAGATTAGCTACTCAGGTGGCAATGGAATCATGTAAATTTAGGAGCAATAGAGAGGTACATACTACTGAAGTGGCCCCCAGAGAACCTCTATAAAAGGAGATATCACTTGTGGGAGAAAGTAGGGAAAATAAAAAATAAATAAATAAATAAATAAAGAGAAGAAATAGATACATACATACAGACATACGTGTGTGTGTAAGGGTTTTCTTTATTCTGCAATGTTTTTGTCGAACACCACTGTCGTCTCTTCTCTTCTTTATGATTCTGCCTTCGATAGTGACCCCTTAATCTTGAGTCTCATATTTGATACCTTCTTTCACATATGAAATAGCTCCTCATTCACCGACCCACACACAAAAATTTTCAAACCATGACATAACACGCTATGTCATTAGAGTTTACTTTGCTTACTATTTAAATCTCTTGGTTATTTCTAACTCATTTTTGATTACCCACTCCGTATCCACTTTGTGCTTGATAGCACATTACAGAAAGCCATTGCGAGGATGCTTACATATCTAACAACTTGTTCCTCCTTCATAGTCATGCACGATTAGTTAGGAATTGCCTAAAGTGAATCTAAATTGAGTGAAATTATACATATGTCTATATTGTTTTAATAACAGATTTAGAATATTTATAATATATAAGTTCGTCAGTTGCTAGAAATTATTTGATAGAAGAGGAATCGAAGATTTATTAATTAGCATAAAATGATATTCCCTTTATCTTTTTTGGTTGAAATATTCCATTTATCCATTCACAAAATTTTCGTAGTAAAGTACGTAGTTTGCAAATCCATAACGTAAGATAAAATTGATTACTTAGATGCATAGTGCATAAGCCTTTTTTTCGGAAAATGCAGCGTTACTTATGCTGCAAAAAGGATGTGGACGAATGGGGTGAGCGAGGGATTTTGAGATTGCTTGCTTCTCATCTCCAGAATCGGGCCCCTTGCTAATCCCAGTACATCCTTATTGCTTCCACTCCTCAACCTCTCCGTAACGTGTGAAACTATGAATATGTCCGGTCGCGACGAGTTCGGAGAACCTAAATCTGGGCCAGCGACTGGCCACGTGGCGCTCACGGGTCCCATTCCAGCGTCCGCCTCATCCGAGCGCCTTCTCGACCACCCAAATCCAGGCGTGGTTTCATGACGCCATATGTTTATCGTATTATACGATATTATCGTGTATATAATGCCACAATCGTTGAGGATCATGAGAACCGGGAAATTAGAGAAGAATTAGTTCTCCGTTTGTTTAGCAGTCAATGAACTATTTATATAATTTAAAAAAAAATATGATTGTTTATGCCACTTGCAAAAATATTCATTTATGAAATGGTTTGAGCATACATTATTATTGATAATAAAAATATTTTTTATTAATCAATTATTTTAAACAGTACAAGCAATCATAATCATTGATTTTTCATGAAACAAATGAAACTTTTTAAGTTTTTTTTTTTTTTTAAGGAGGAAATTTATATTCATTATTCAAAAGGATACATAAGAAGCATATAGACTTTCATGACAAAGCAAATTGAAGAAGAGCAAAGGGCAAAATAATACAAAACAAAGCCAATTCCAGGAAACAAGGAATATCAACAAGACACCAGTAAATGATAAGCACACACTTGTTCTATAAGAATTGATCTGTTAAATAAAATAATTAGTGGCCAATTACTGAACCTCGTATCATCATCAGTAATAAGCATACATAGAAGATTTCTTCTCCAATGAACTATGGCATTGCTAGTCGATGGTGTACTTTTAGATTCGACTTCCTCTATATTATTGTGTTACGAAGACAACCAAACCAAGCCTAGTTGGATTTGAAGAGGTCACGGCGTTGCCACGCGGACGTCGGCGGAAACCTGGAAAACGGATGCTTGCAAGGTTCTCTTTCCAAGAAGGCATCTATCGATGATAAATTATACGAGTGGCTGGAGATAACAAGCGTGTGTCCCTGACTTTTTCCTCTTAAAAGTCGGCTGAATAATTTCCGTCATTCGAATTACGTCCTTATCTAATTCATGCGACTTCCACTAACCTAATGCTCTCGTGTGAAGGACATCTCTTCGGTTTTTCCGATAGTTCGGTTTCCCCGACTCTTTAGGCCCTTTCCGTTTCTATTTTTGGACCGTTTCTAAGCACAGATAAGGCCCACGTCATATAAATATGATCTTATATGCTTAAAGCCGAAGTATAAAGCACGATGATATTTCCATTAATCTTAGAAACAATCCCAAAGTGTTCCTTGTTCCTATTGCTGAAATTTAATTAGACAGCCATATTTATTTGTATAGTCTTTATTATTTCTAAATTTTCAAGGAGACCCAATTTTGGAGGGATTTGCTTTTTGACCGTGACGTGGTGGCCGAACGCTTTCCCGAACTTGACTGCCACGTGGCCGAGCCCCACCACCCCCATCTTCCCTGGCGAGCCCAGCATGCCGTTGTCCTTCAGCGGGCTGAACACCGTGATTCCTGAGCACAGCCGCGGCGCTGTCTAGTCCATGGATAAGTTCTCCGGTATGCGCACCACATACCTGCACGAGCAAGTGACCCCAACCAAAGGATTTCAAGTTAGTGC
The DNA here is from genome assembly GCA_016097545.1 of Eucalyptus victrix. NCBI lineage: Eukaryota > Viridiplantae > Streptophyta > Magnoliopsida > Myrtales > Myrtaceae > Eucalyptus > Eucalyptus victrix. The sequence continues at coordinate 17,097,653 of CM027840.1, read as the reverse complement.
AATCATCGATCACCCTAATTCTTAGACCTACTCAACCAGATGGATTGTATCAAGTTGGTCTATCGTGTTATGTTGTCCTCTGGGTAGACGAGCATGGTTATGTTATCTAATCTCATCCATTCCATCAAATCGGGGCCTAAAAGGGCTGAACGCAGGGCGACACTGGGCATCAGATTGGACCGACTTTTTTTTTGTCGATTCGTGAGTTTGTCGAACGTTTTCACGGTCCCCAAACGTAGTTGTATTATTTTTCTTTTTTTGCTCGGTAAGTGAGTTTATTCAGATCTGACAAACATCGTTTATAGGTCTATCTAATCATGTGACAAATAGAATAGAAATCGCAGTTCAAAATCAACATGGTCAAAGATAGGCTCCCCTGTTTTGTAGTTCATCGCGGTTCACGTGAGTCCATTTTTATGCAACTTATTACCTGAAGAGACTGGATCTCTCTGACTTTTGCCCAATGCTGAAGACATATTTACTACGAAGCGCAATAATTCACATGAGTTGCGTGCCTTGGAATCTCTTCCATAGAAATACGACAACAATAGTTCATAGATCCCGACTACACGTGCGTTGTCCCGTCTCTGTCTTTCAATAAACAAATAATAATAATAATAATAATAATAATAATAATAATAATAATAATAATAATAATAATAATAATAATAATAATAATAATAATAATAATGAAAATGAAAATGAAAATGAACAAAAAATGGAAATAGAGAAGACGAGAGGTTACCGGTAATCGGCGACAATCAAGTTGAAGTAGCCGCCGCAGGTGATGGAGCCGTCCCAGAAGATGCCGTTGTAGGTGAACTGGATCTGGTCGCAGTAGTCCTCCTGCGAGTTGGCGCAGAACTCGCACTCGAGCCAGGAGGCCACCAGGCAGCCCACCCCGACCTGGTCCCCCATCTTGAACTTGCCTGCGTTGCATCCCACCTTAATTACTACCCCCGTTATTTCATGCCTGTTTCGTTCGTCATGCGCATCACACGGAAATCATCCCGTTAGCTCACCGTATCCCAGCAGCGATAAGCAAATCCAATCGCACTCCCAATTTGAATGAGATGAAGACCTTGCCAAGCTCGAGGTAGGCCTAATTTTGTTACTTAAACTCGGCCATCTTCGAAGGCAAAAGTGCATATTGATATATAAACGAGAGAGAGAGAGAGTGCCCCGGGACAACGAGGTGCATGGTGATGCCCCAGTCGCTCTTGGCATAGTGGAGATCGGCGTGGCAAATTCCGCAGCACAAGACCTTGATTGTCACATTGTTCACGCCATTCTCTCTGTTTCATCATCGCCACGAAAACAAAGCCATCATGTTACTCGCTTCAGTCCTATCTACAAATGCAGACTCAAGCGCTTCATTAAGCGCCGTCTGGACACTCCAGACATACCTGCGTTTGAAGGTGTAGGGTTTGATCTCACCCGAGGAGTCGTGAGCAGCCCAGCCGGAGACCGTGAGCGTGTGGTTCTGAGTCTCTCAAGCCATCAGAGCATCGGAGAGGAACACGTCAACCCTTGGTAATGTCGGTGTTGAAGATGCTTACGCACCGCAGATCTTGCTATTGTAACCAAACCCCGTGACTGTGTGCTGTAGTCGCATTGGTGTCTTGTGCCTCATTGCATGGGCGGGCTTTTATATAGCCAGAGCCAGTCGTGCAGGTTCCAGTAATCAGACCCGTGGGTTGACCCCACCTTTGACTTTAGAGAAGACTCGGGACATCATAATCATATTACCAACGACTCCGAGGGGTGCGTCAAGTGGAGCGACACGAGCGAGTGAAAAAAATAATGGACAGACTCTCGTCACGGAAGATTGTTTTATGAGTTCGTGGTTTGTTAATGAGAACGGATGCACTGCTCAATCATTTTCTCGGTAATATTTGTAAATTTGCTAGCCAAAGATCTCAGATCATTGCATTAGATGAAACTGAAATTACTCAAGTTCCCTTGGCCTTTCTTTAGGATGTTATCCCCTTAGCCGTTTATAGGGTTTTTGTCCCTAAACTTTTATATAGGATTTCATCCCCTCGGCCGCTCATAAGGTTTCAGTCCCTAAATCTTTCTTTAGGGCGTCATAACCCCAACTGTTAATAGAGTTTTAGACCCCAGGCCTTTCTTTAGAAAATTATCCCCTAGGCCGCTCGTGGGATTTTAGTCTTAGGCCTTTTCATAAAGACATAATAAAAGCACTGATTGCATGAGTGTATCAATGCATGAGAAGTCTTGTCCAAAAAAAAAAATCAATGCATGAGAAGTCTATAGCCTAGGCCTTTCTTTAGGGTTTGATTCTTTCGGGCGCTTATAGGGTTTTAGTGCCTAGGCTTTTGTCAATTTTTCCTGAATACTTAATTAGGGCAAACTTACTTTACTTGACGTCACATTTCGATTAGACGTCGCTCGACCAGCCCATCCTAACATGTATTTTCTTCATTGTTTATTCATTCATTATCTTTTTCAGTAATCTAGAAAGCCAAAAGTATAAACCAGCTTGCACCTCCTCGTGAAAAAAATATCTCGCGAACTCGAAACTTTACCAAAAAGCTTCTCCACCGCCATCGGCCCTTTTTATCACCTTCAAATGCGCGTTGCTCCTAGTGATTTAGGTATGTAGAGGGTTTTATCACCTCCACCACTCATAGGGTTTTAGTTCCTAGGCCTTTTCTTAATGACATAAGAAATGCACTGATTGCATGAGCGTATCAGGCTATGAGAAGTTCTTTCTCCGAAGCTTGAAATGATCTTGGGATAAAACCCAATGAGAGGATGTAGGGATAGAACCCAGTGTGAAAACTCCAAGAAGGCATCTCCTCATTCAACGGAAAACATTATAACTATTGAGAAAGTATTCTCTAAGTGATTTCGATAGTTGACAAAACTTAAAAGCTTTGTTTCTGATAAAAATTATTTTTAGCTGGAAAGTATGAAGGAATAGGAATAAATGACATCAATCAGAATCAAAGTCGTCGTTTATTTTTTCTTCCTTATATATTCTGTTAAATGGCTAGGAATGAGTCAAATATACTTGTGCAATGGCTACCAAAAATTGGTTGGATTCCTTGCCATTTTTATAAGAATTTCCAAAGGTAAATTTGCCTATATCTATCAAAGATTCAACATTCTCGGAAAGGCGAAACATTCTTTCCATCCGTCAACACTCAACTTTTGGAAACCTAAACTGCTGTACGGGATGGCAGATTTATGGGAAGCATCAACCCTAGTGATCTTGAAGCCGTCAGATTTTCTCAATCAGATCCAGGAGCAACGGGTAGATTGGCTAGATAATCTTTCTGGAGATATGTCCAATAGTCAGCTTGAAGTAGGAGGAATATAAGAGGAGGTCTTGAAGCTAAAGGGAGAGGATTCGCATTCACGAGAACTAAAGCTTATAATTCCAAAGCTTGAAGAGTGTTTTGTGATTATACACATTTGCCTTCACTGAGGAGGTGCAAACCTTTTAGAGGCTAAGAGTGTGAGGAGTTGTTCACACAACCTTGAGTGCTCGAAGTTCAAAACTTGTAACCTCTTATCGATTTTTCTAGTGAATTCTAGCCAATAGGCTGTAGCATGGGAGAATAAACGTAGCCTTGCAAAAGCCAAACCACTATAAAGCTTTGTATGCAATTCTCTATCATTTACCACTTTCTTATTATTTGTGATAGAATTGCATACTGATCAGATCTTACCACTTCATTAGAAGTTATCTCGCTACAATATTTGTTTAAATTCTTTCATTTCTGTACAATCACTTATTCACCCCCTCTAGGTGATAGATCTAGCCATAACAATTGATATTAGAGCCAGGTTACTTAAGCACTTTATTATTTCTGAGTTAAGGATCTTTTGATGGGTAGTAATATTGTACCAGGTCTAATGGAAGGTCAGAGTGATACAAGGCCTTCTTACTTTGACAGAAAAGATTACCACATTTGGAAAAATAAGATGAAAGCTTTCATTAGATCCAAGGAGGTCTTGGAGTGGAACGTTGTTCTAAGGGGTGTAACACCTGAACCTCCCTCAACTAAAGAAGAAGGCAAAAAACCAGAAATCTCAATCCTATCTGATGCGGACATTGTCAAAAGAGAAGTGCTAGATGGTAAAGCCGTCTATTCATTATATTACGCATTATCTCCATCTGAATATAATCGAATTTCCTCTTGTGAATCAACAAAAAAAAATTGGGATAGATTGCAAGTGACATATGAAGGAACTGATCATGTCAAGGAAATCAAGATAAACATTCTTCTCCAACAGTACGAAGCCTTTATAATGAAACCTAAAGAATCCTTAACAAACATGTTCAGTAGATTTACTAACATTGTCAATGGATTGGCGTATCAAGGGCAACCTATATCGGACCCAATGAAGGTGAACAAGATTCTTTGAGGATTGTCAAAGGAGCGGAACAATATCAAAACTTCCATCCGAGAGACTCAAATGATATCACCTCTTTTTGTGGAAGAACTCATGGAAACACTCCAATCCTATGAAGAACATCTAAACAAGGAAGACATCAGAGGTAAGAAAACAATAGCTTTAAAATCTAATCTTGACTTTTGATGATTCAGATCCAGACGAAGATGATGAGGACGACGAAAAAATTGCTCTTATGGTGAAAAAGCTTTAAAAAGTGGCTAGAAGAGGAAGGAAGTTTAAAGTAAAGAAACCCTTCAACTCATTTGAGCAAAAAAGAAGCTTCAATGACAAAGAGGAAAATAAAGATGTTATCTACTTCAAGCACAAGAAACAAGGACATATCAAACCAAATTGCCCTCTTCTGAAGAAAAGAAGGAACAAGTATGAGAAGACAAAGAAAGCACTAAAGGCCGAAATGTGGAGTGACACTGAGTGTGAAGAAAGCAATGAAGAATACGTTAATGTATGTCTTATGGCAAAATCTAATTCGAAAGAAGAATTTGAGTTACCAAAGAGAACAAGAAACAAGTGACATCTCGATAATGGTTGTTCAAGACATATGACCGGTGATTCGAGCAAGTTCATTGAACTCTCAAAACTCAATGATGGGAGCATTTCCTTTGGAGGAAACAACAAAGGAAAGATCATTGGCAAAGGAACATTTGAAATTGGAAACCTGACTATAAGAGATGTATCTCTTGTTAAAGGTCTGAACTATAATCTCATCAGTATCAGCCAGTTATGTGACACTGGATACAAGATCTACTTTCAAGAAGATAAATGCTCAAGTACAAGTAAAAATCTGAAGCAGTCATTTACTAGAAGGAGACATGGGAAATCTGAAGCAGTCATTTACTAGAATGAGACATGGGAATATCTATCTATTAGATATAACGATTGATGATGTCCAGTGTCTGATCTCCATAAAAAAAACGAATCAAAATCTAGCATAGAAACTTGGACACATAAGCACCAAGCAAATATCGAAACTCTCCTCAAAGAAATTGGAACAAGAATTCCAAATCTCAAGTTTGAAAGATCTAAAATCTATTCAATCTGTGCACTAGGTAAACACGTAATGAGTTCTTTCAAACCCATCAATTATGTCAGCACTAATAGAGCTTTGTAGCTTCTTCACATGGACATCTTCGAACCTACAAGAAAACAAAATCTAGGAGGTAAAAGGTACTGCTTGGTGATAGTTGACAATTATACAAGGTATATAGGGGTTTTCTTCCTCGCACACAAGCATGAAACATTTTCTTAATTTTCAAAATTTGCCAAAAAGATTCAAAACGAAAAAGGTTATTTCATTTCTTCCCCCAAAACTGATCATGAGAGAGAGTTCGAAAATTAGAGTTTTTAAAAAATTTGTGAAGAAAGCGATTTTATGCATCAATTCTCAACTTCCTATACACCTTAACAGAATGGTGTTGTAGAGAGGAAAAACATGTCCTCGCAAGAAATGGCAAGAACCCTCCTTATCAAAAGCACAATTGGATCACACCTCTGGGCAAAAGTCGTTTTAACAGCATGCTACTGTTGGAGAAATCTTTCCAGAATATTTTGAAGCTGACAAAACATTTCTATCAGTCTAGTCTAGATATCTGCAGATCATTTAGTTTAAAGTCTAAAGACTTTCTGATCACCAAACTCAAGGTTCAAAACTCAATATTCAAGACTCAAGACTCAAAACTATTCTCATTGACAGTCTTTCTGATCCAGTGACGAAGGAAATCCAGAGCCGAAGTATATGGTTAAGGATTTAATCCTATTCTCTGGAGAAGATCTTTTTGGCTGGATAAACATAACGGATTCTTTTGTTCGTATCTAGATCAATTGAAGATCCGATGGTCGACGAAGTATTCTTGGAATGTTCTATTCTTGGAAACCAAGATCCTGATTGTATGGGCGAACAGATTGATGGGCTATCGTCGAGTTCCTTTTATAGCTCGAATGATCTCCTTAATTGATTCTGTCCAACGGGTAGATTGGAGGAATTCCTTTGGTAAGTGCCAACGGTATGATGGCATAAAGGAGTATAAAAAGGAAGACGTTCTAGTTGTGAAAGTGTGTGATCGATAGAGAAATTCCAAAGTCGAAGCACCTTGATTATTAGTCGATTCATTCGAGCAAAATTGTATACACGAGAGAGTGTTCATACTTGGTGATACCTTGAGTGAGTGTGGTAGATCATTTACACCTAGAAATCAAGGAAGATCAACACTGTAACATCTCTTTGTTCATAGTGGAATCCAGCCAATTGGCTGTCAGTGCAGAAGAGTGGACGTAGGCTTGAATCAAGCCGAACCACTATAAACCGCGTGTTCAATTCTCTCTTTCATTTACTTAGTCTTGCGTTGATTATTACTTGTTGCAAATTCCTCAACTATCTAAGTATTGTGCAATTATAAAGAAATTTTCAAGAAAAATCTTTTATATACCTATTCACCCCCTTCTAGGTACTCGTACTAGCTATATCAGCTACGTCATAAATCGAGTTTTTCTCAGACATTCTTTAGAAAAGACCCCCCATTAGCTTTTCAAAGGTAGAAAACCTATCATCTCATATTTTCAATTTTTTGCTATGAATGCATTATTTTAGAAATGCTAATGATCAGTCTGGTAAGTTTGATCAAAGATCAGATGAAGGTATATTTATGGGTTATTCAACTACTAACAAGGCTTTCAGAGTTTACAATAAGAGATCTCGCAAAGTAGAGGAATTTATCAACGTGAAGTTCGATGAAAATTCTCAAATCCATGAAGACTCTGATCAAACAAAGTAATCATTTGATGCAGTTAAAGCACAAGAAGAAATCAAGAATTCAAAGCCAGATGAACAATCTAAGCAACAGGAAAAGACAGATAAGGATGATAGTGAAAAACCCACAACGTTTGATGATAGATTCAAGAGAAATTGTTTCAAGAGAAATTGGAAACACAAGTCAAGCCATCCAAAGTATCTTATCATCAGCAAAATTAATGACAAGATTAAAATAAGGTCATCTCTAAAGATGTTGTTAGTACTTTGGCACTTATTTCAAAAATTGAACCAAAAAATACTGAAAAAGCTCTATTAGATGAAAACTGGATTCAAGCAATATAGGAAGAACTTCAACAATTCCATAAAAATGAAGTATGAGACTGGTTCCCATACCAAAAGACCATTTGGTGATAGGGACAAAATGGCTATATAAGAACAAGCTCAATGATCAAGAAAAAGTCACGAGAAATAAAACAAGATTCGTTGCCAAAGGCTACTCTCAAGAAGAAAGAATCAAATGCAATAAAACTTATGCACTAGTAGCAAGGTTATAAGCAATCAAACTTTTACTCACTTATGCTTGTTTTCATGATTTCAGACTTTTTTAGATGGACATGAAAAGTGCTTTCTTAAATGGACTTATCAAGAAGAAAGTGTTCGTAAAACAACCTCCAGGCTTTGAAGAAGCATGAAAGCCCAATCACGTCTACAAGCTCAAGAAAGCTATATACGGTATTAAACAAGCCCCTTGTACCTGGTATGAAAGGTTAACAACTTTATTTATTCAAAATGGTTTCATAAAGGGTAATGTTGACACTATTTTATTTATTCGAAGAGAAAGTAAGGAAATTTTATTAGTGCAAATTTATGTTGATGACATTATATTTGAATCTCCTAATGAGATCTCTATAAGAATTTTGCTAAGTTGATGCAGGACGAGTTTGAAATAAGCATGATGGGAGAATTAAATTTTTTCCTCGGATTGCAAATCAAACAAATGGAAGAGTGAACTATTTTTTACCATGAAAAATACGCCAACAAGCTTGTGAAGAAATTTCACATAAAAAACGTGAAGAAATTAGAAACTCCCATGTCTTACTCCTCGACGTTCAACAAAGATGAGAATGACAAAAAGATTTATCATAAGTTTTACAGGAGAATGATTGGTTCCCTATTTTATCTCATCGCCTCAAGACTAATATCCTTTTAAGTGTATGCGTGTGGGCTAGATTTCAATCAGACCTTAGGGAATCTCATCTCTGTGTTGTCAAAAGAATTATTAAGTACATCAACACTTACCCTTCTCTAGGACTCTAGTATCCTAAGATATTAGAGTTTATGTTATCTAGGTATTCCAATATTGATTTTGCAAGATGCAAGATTGACAAGAAAAGCACGTCTGGAACATGTCAATTGTTGGGAAATATGCTTGTATATTTGTTCTCCAAAAAGCAATAGACAGTAACCTTATCAATTGTTGTAGCTAAGTACGTTGCTTTGGGTAGTTCCTACACCCAAATTCATTGGATGAAGCAGTAACTAAAGGATTACGGAGTAGTGGACAATGCAAATGCCATCAACCTAACGAAAAATCTAATCTTACACTCCAGGGCCAAGCATATAGAAATCAAACACCATTTCATACGCAATCATGTCAATAATAATAAAGTATACATTTAGTTTGTTGATTCTCAGAATTAGTTGGCTGACATTTTACGAGACCTCTTGACAAAAAGGCTTTTGAGTTTATTTGAGAAAAACTTGATATTACTAATCCATTTGCTTCAAATGTCTAAAAACAGGGTACATTAGAAGATGTTGAGTAGATCCATTATTTTGTCTTTGAATTTGACAAGTAATAATATTTTTGAAAGCATATCGGGTATAATTTTCTTCATTAATTAAATTTATTCCCATAATTTTTATCTAGCTAGGAAATTGTTCTTTCCAAAAGCTTTTTATAGTCAAAAATCAGACCTCTTTTAAACTTTTTCAATCTTGTCACTTCAAATTCCATAAAAAGCAAAAAAATTCTCTTTCTTTTCTTCATTCCTCTCCACACTCCCGAACTCACTCTCTACAAAATACCTCCCACATCCTCTTCTCTATTATAAAAAGATCAAAACTTTTCTTCACTTTCGAAACCATGGCACCAAAAACTACTCCAAAGTAGAAGCCTAGACCTTCTAGTTCACATCGATCAAATCGCATTACGAGTCTGCAATCCAGAGTTAGAGGAAGCCCTGAATTCTTTGATCTGTCTTACTCGTCTGAAAGCATTGAAAGTATGGAAACTTCTTCAGACTTTTCTCAGTTAAGATCAACGATTGGCAATCTCAAGGCATTAGGAGATAGTGAGGATGTAATTTCTCAGCTGTTAGCCAAGTATAGTTTTGATAGTAAAGAGGCATTAGAGTTAATGTTCGTTAATCCCGTTAGAAGCATGCCTCACAATAGTGTTGCTGATTTGAGTGGTACTAAATCAAGAAAAGGGAAGGAAAAAGTATCTAATACATCTGTTAGTAAGAAAAAAATTGAGGATGACAGGTGAAAGAGTGATAATAATGAAAAATTGTATGCCAATTTTAGAAGGAAAGTTATTACATATGTGACTGATGCAAATTGTGTAGATAAACCAATTAAATCTAAAGAGCATCAATAGCACTTCAGATTTCTTGAATAGTCGCTCATTTTCTATTGTTCATCTTATTATATTGCACATGTATAGAACAGTTCTGAAGAACAAGGGGCAATTGCCTTATAAATCTCTGATCACGAACATTTTTTGTGAATTAAACATTGAGATTCCAAGAAAATTGAACAAGGTTCAACTACCTCCTCTAAAGATAGATGAGCAAATGATGAGAAAAATGAGTTTTAGGCACACTACTGAATGATGGAAAAACACAAAAGGTAGACTGCTGAAAGTGGATATAGATGAAGTTGTGCCAAACCTAGTTGATCAACCCATCAAAAGAAGACAAATTGTTGAACGGAGACAAAGTTCTTGAGCTTTCTTACAAAACCTTAATGTGGAAGAATCTGAAGAGGATACATTTGATTTGGATGACAATATTGATGCTTATCAGTCTAACATTGATGTTGATATTGATGATGAGAATGAAGCTAAAGAAGAGATAGGAATAAGAAAAGTCGCTAATTAGACAGAGGAAGTCATCGTTGGAGAACAATAGCAAAAAGATGCTGAAGATTAACTCAGAACAACAAATGATCAAGCAAGTATGGTGGATGTTGATCTAACCAATGAATAGGAGAGTGTTGATATTGGTGCTGAGCATCAAAAGCCTACTAGGGATCAGGACATCATCGAGCATCAAGAACTTATTTAGGATCAAACCATTACTAATGAACAGAGTTCAAAAAAATGCAGGCACTGCTGAAGCTAATTCTTCCCAGGTGGAAGCACCTATTTAGGGGGAGCCTGATAATACAGAAGATCCTATGGAACCTCTACTTGAAAACATCCCTGCGGAATCTGATCATGCAAAATCCTAGTAATGTGAATCAAGAGGCTATTGTTGATAAATGAGATACTAATAGTACTAATGTTGTTCAAGAAGGTCCAAAAATATCTGACGAAATGACTAGAGTTCTATCTGATCTCCTAATTACTTAGGAAATCCATCCGAACACTCCTCCAGCTCTAGAACTTACTATGGAAGATGCCCCTACAGCTGAACTAACTTCCATCCCTATTGGAACTCTTAGCATTACTGGTGAGCAAATTGCTAATTGTGTTCATTCAAGAATTCTTGTCATTGATAGCATTGAAGACAAATTGTTTCTACAAACTCTATTTCAAGATGGAGCATAAGGATAGCATGGAGAGAGAAATGAAGAACTTAAATGTCTTCCTCCAAATTCAAGTTAAAGCACTAGAAACCAAATTGAAAAGCATGGAGCGTACTCTAGAAAATATGCAGTACTATGTTCTTGTTTAGTTGCCTCTAGACCATAAAGTTCCATCTCCTGCTCCAATTCCATCTCTAGCTCCCATTCTAGACCCTAACCCAAACCAACCATCATCTTCCAAATAATTCTCTATGTTTGCATTATTTCTTGAAGTTCGAATTGTTTTGTCACTTGGTTTGTAATGATTATGGATTTTCTTTTGTTGAACTGACCTTAGTACCTTGGTTTGCTTATAATTTTGAGCTTTATCTAGTATCATTTTTATTGTTGACAAAAAGGGGAGAAAGTGGAGGTGGACCAGCAAAGCAGAACTAATACTACAACTTTACTGCGCTAAAACTTTTTCCGCAGGTTCTCCGAAGACTTTGAACATTGCAAAAGTTAAGGGAATTGGTTAAATTGCTCTTATCTCCTACTTTTAAATTCAAAGCATTGGCATATAAGAGTTTCGGTAAAATTCTTTCAATGTAGATATTCTTATGGTTTGATTGTGCCTTATTTCAAAATTTGTTTTATTCAAGAACTACTTCTATTTCAAAAATTTTCACCTCATCAATCTACTCATACAATTTTTGTCATCATTAAAAAGGGGGAGATTATTGAGAAAATATTCCTTAAGTAGTTTTAATGATTGACAAAACTTAGGGACTTTGTTTCTGATAAAGAATATCTTCAGGTGAAAAGTCTGAAGGAATAGGAACAGACAATATCAATCAAAATTAGAGTCACATCTTATTCTTCTTTCCCTATATATTCTGTTAAATGATGAGGAAAGAGTCAAATATACTCATGCAATGGCTAGCAGAAATCAATTGAATTCCTTGCCATTTTTATAAGAAGTTTCAAAAGGAAAATTTGTCTATATCTATTAGAGATTCAACCTTCCCGGAATTTCTTATTAGAGGTGAAACATTCTTTCCATTTGTAAACACTTAACTTTTGGAAACCTAAATTGTTGTATGAGTGGCAGAAATTATAGGAAACATCAACCTCAATGATCTTGAAGCCATCAAATCTTCTCAACCAAATCTAGGACCAACGGGTAGATTGGCTACATGATCCTTCTAGAGATATGTCTAATGGTCAACTTGGACTAGGAGGAACATAAGAGAAGATCGCAAAGCTGAGGGGAGAGGATTCGCATTCACGAGAACTTAAGTTTATAATTCCAAAGACTGAATAGTATTTTGTGATTATACACATTTGCCTTCACTAAGCTATATTGTGTAAACCTTTTAAAGGCTAAGAGTATAAGGAGTTCTTCACACAAATTTAAGTGCTCGAAGCTCAAGACTTCTAACCTCTTATAAGTTTTTCTAGTGGATTCCAGCCAATATGCTATAACGTAGGAAAGTGCACGTAGGTTTGCAAAAGTCGAACTACTACAAACCTTTGTGTGCAATTCTCTATCATTTACTCATTTCTTATTATTTGTGATAGAATTGCACACCGGTAAGATCTAATTATTTCATCAGAAGTTGTCTCGATATAATATTTTTTTAAATTCTTTCATTTCCACACATTCACCTATTTTCCCCCTCTAGGTGATAGATCAAGCCATAACAATAACATCATAGAGTTTATAGCACGAAAAATCTCAAATTCATATATTACTAACAAATCTACCGACCGTTATTTTTTGTTTAATTTTACCACCAAATTGATGAGTTAGATGATACATGACAGTTGATGGGTGCACCAGTCTAATACTTTATCCTCTGTTTGTCATAAATTTACCATTTTTGTAATCTTTGTGATATTAATCCAATTTAATGGAAACCATTAAAGGGTAAAATTGTCATAAATATACCAATTTATGGTTTTTTATAGTAAAAAAAAATAGTTTTTAGGATAAAGGTGTCACGAGTGTACTAATTTAGAGTTTAGTAGTAAAAAAAATTGTTTAAGGTAAATTTAACATAAATATATCAATTTGAGATTTATCGTGGTATTACTCCTAACATCGTGAAAGTCGAGATTTTATTGAAAGTATCGATTGCATGAATGAACTAAGCCAAATCCAATCATTATGAAGATATTTAATGTCATTCAATATAATGGAATTGTTGTCCAGCTTATCGAATATCATCAATCATCAAATTCCTTTAAGAGAAATATCATTGTCATGATACAATGATCATAACTCGTGAAATAGGTTTGGTAAATATGTCAAACAGTAGCTCTTTAGTTAGAAAAGAGTTTTCACATACTCTCGATAAAATGCTATTGATTCAATCATTAATGTGGGAAAGAAATTTGAAGACTCATCATATGTCACACTATTAGTGTCAAAGGCTTTGAGAGTCATTAGCAATAGGTACGGATTCACTAATCTGAGAGGTCTTTCCAAAAGATTGTACTGTGGGGTTCATTGCAATTTCAACAATGGATAAGCATCATTGGCTAATAAATGAAATAATCAACGATCATCATCTTCGACAAGTTTACAAGTCAAGAAATCTAAAGATGAGATGAGATAAAAATAACCTTGCTCTCACTTGTTCTAGCAATTGGACTTGATGTGAAACTCACATGTTGGCCCAGACAATCCCAATATGAAGAAACTTGATTAAGAGATGCAATGTAAGCTTAGTGTTAGGGTTAAGTATGAAAGGCTCATTGGCTCAAAAAATATTTCAAGAGGTTTCGAAATTGCTGATTATTTGAACATCATTATTAACTTCATTCCTTATGAGATTCTTTCATTCATGGGCATTTCATCAGTTTCAAGAGTATCATTTCGTGGGTACACTTGTCTGAACATATGAGAGTTTTGCTCTTTATCAAACATTGGATTGGAATGCCATATAAATTATTTCCTTTGTTTCTCAACTTTTTTTTCATATATATGGGCATTTGTCGTGTTCTTACATCGCATTGCTTCTTCTTTTCTTTTTTCATGCCCCAACTTTTCCATTCCCTTTTTCATTTCATACTTTTGGCTCCTCCATTCAAAAACTATATATCTTAATTTCATGATTTGTTTATACATAGTGTTATGGACTCTCAACACTCCTTATCTTTGGTTCTTGCTTTTGGTAAATCACTTGTCTTGCCCTAACATCTAGAGATGATCATCAACTAGAATAAGAAGAATGAATTAGTATGCCCAAAATTGGCTACACAAACGGTATCAGTGTAGGATAGAGAAACAAATGTTCTTCATCATTTTGGAATGTCTCAAACTTCGATTTGACTTTACCAGAAAGATTCCGCAAGAAATTTGACGCACGTGAAGGCAGAGAAATCTCTCAAATTGTCTCCACAAAGCGTGTCAGTGTAGGATAGAGAAACAAATGCTCTCTGTCACTTTGGAATGTCTCAAACTTCTATTTGACTTTACCAGAAAGATGCCACAAGAAATTTGATGCGTGTGAAGGCAAAGAAATCTTACTCACCTCTTGAACCAAATTGAGGTGAAAAAGCAGAATGAGTCAGCATGAAACTGAGTGAGGGCAATAGAGAGTTAAGAGACTCAAGAGAGTCCTAAAAGTAGGTTAAATTTAAGTAAGTTGTAAACCTATTCAACACCTATATTATTAGCATATTTATTGAATATAAGTAATACATAAACAATTCAATCCATCAAATATGGGTTAAAATATATATATATATATATATATATATGACCAATTTTGACAAGTCTACTTGTAACTCACTATCAATGGTATGGTTGCAAAAAGTTTCCTCTAATCAAAGATGGAGGAAAATATTACGCATCTCACTAATTCTAGATAGCTAACGGTATATAGCACATTTGCCGTTTTTTATTTTTTATTTTTAACGAGGAAATGCAACTAAAGTGGGTAAATCTCGAATCCACGATATATCTAGTAAAGCATGAGCCATAGTCTAGGTAAAGTACTTTATGTAAGATTTATCTTATTGGTGTAGTGCAACAACATCTTTCTACTACGCATACCTCGATTAAAATTATCTTAATACCGACCATGTTATTAAGAAAAATTCGACCTATAGTTTCTTCTCTAATGAAAACAATACACGTATGCATACGTCCTTATTAAAAATTGACCTTTACTTATGCCACGAAAGGATATGGACATGAGGGTTTTGAGTCCACTTTATTGCTTTAGTAGAGCCGTGCCCTTCAAATAGACGCGTATCTAAAACATATAGTCATATGCAATTGCTTGGTTCTCATCTCGAAATTGGTCCTTACGAGTCTAAGAAATTCTTGCTTCCACTCATCAACGTCAACCTAAATATGGGCTAGAGACTCGCCACGTGGCGTTTGAGGGTCCCACTTCAATTCCCGCCTCATTGAGAGCGGCTTCTCGATCGCACAGATTCATGCATGGTTCACGATGCCACGCGTTCATCGCATCATATCGAACTACCATGTATAAAGCCACATTTCATTGGGGATAGCGAGAACCAGGAAAGGAGAGGACTGTGTTGTCAGCAATGTTAACTGCCTTCGATAGTCAAGTTTCCATGACGTTTAGGCCTATTTTGATTTTGTATTTGGACGGTTTATAAGCATAGATAAGGCCCATACGGTAAACTGCCATCCAAATGCTTTAAGCCCATATAGAACTTGCGAAGCTTTATTTCATTTCTTGTCATTTCTTTTCCATTGTTTCTTATGAAAATTGGACAAGGGCTTGTTGCAATAGAAGCTCTAAAAGTGTAGGATGAATGGCTAGGATGAGGGGAATAATTACTACTGAGCGGCCCACAGATGACAAAGGCAAATATAGATAAATAGTGTCTGCAATTATGGGAGTAGTGATTTGTATCCGATAAGCTCCAAGCCTGGCTCACACCATCTTCAAATATTCGACATCCTCCCAGCAATGTCGATCACAAACCGGTATCTCACGTCGTTCTTGGCAAGGCGGTCCATGGCCTCATTGATCGTGTCTGGGGCGATGACCTCGACGTCACAAGTGATGTTGTGTTTGCCGCACAAATCCATCATCTCCTGCGTATCTCTCATCCCTCCTGTCATGCTACCTTTGACACTCCTTTTACCTAATTTAAACAAAAAAAAAATCCCAGGAAAATAGTTATTATAGTGAATTTATAATTGACATGTTAGAGCTAAAGATTAAGAGGGAAATTTACCAAAAATTAGAGGGAAGGGAGGCAATTCGAGGGGCTGATCAGGTGCACCCACCGTGACCAAAGTTCCATCCACTTTGAGCAGCTCCAGGATGGGCCCAAGAGAGTGCTGAGCCGATACCGTGTCCAAAATGAAATCCAGGCTCCTCTTCCCGGCCTATAAAACAGCCCAATAAAATTAATTTAAGATTGATAAAACGCATCGCCTTTCTTCAGCATAAATTGGTATAGGTTTGACTCATTCTTTAACGTGCCAAGACCGACCAAAACTAAGGTCAAACCTGCATTTGCTGAGAATTGGTGCTGACCATGAAGTCATCAGCACCCAAGCGCCCCTTGGCCTCTGTCTCTTTCGATGGGGATGTGCTGATGACTGTGACATGGTGACCGAACGCCTTCCCGAACTTGACTGCCACGTGGCCAAGCCCGCCGAGCCCCACCACCCCCATCTTCTTCCCCGGCGAGCCCAGCATGCCGTTGTCCTTCAGCGGGCTGAACACCGTGATTCCGGCGCACAGCAGTGGTGCCACCGAGTCCATGGGTAAGTTCTCTGGTATGCGCACCACATATCTGCACGAGCAAGCGACCCGGACCAAAGGATTTCAAGTTAGTGTAATCATCGAGCAGGCTAAGTTTTAGACCTATTCAACCGGATGGATCGTATCAAATGGTCTATCGTGTTAGGTTGTCCTCTGGATTGACGAGCATGGTTTTGTTACTCAATCTCGTCCATTCCACGAAATCGGAGCCTAAAAGGGCTGAACATGGGTCGACACGGGTCACCAGATTGAACTGACTTTTCTGTCCAACGTTTTCACAGTCCCCGTACATAGATCTATTATTATTTTTTTCGTAAGTTAGTTTAATCAGAATGATAAAACAACTTATATTTAGGTCTACCTAATCATGTGACGAATAGAACAGAAGTGACAGTTCATAATCAACATGGTCAAAGATAGGCTCCCCTGTTTTTGAGTTCAGTGCCATTCGCGTCAGTCTTTTTTTTTTCCAATTTACTCTCCCTGAGTTCAGCGAGATGGTGAAGACATATAAAGTACGAAGCGCAGAAGCTCACATGAATTGCGTGCATTGGAATCTCTTCCATGGAAATACGACAACAATAGTTCATAGAGATTCCGACTACACGTGCATTGTACCGTCTGTCTTTCAATCAAACAAAAACAAAAAAGAAATGAACAAAAATTGGAAATAGAGAAGGCAAGAGGTTACCGGTAATCGGCGACGATGACGTTGGAGTAGCCACCGTAGGTGATGGAGCCGTCCCAGAAGATGCCGTTGTACGTGAACTGCATCTGGTCGCAGTAGTTCTCCTGGGAGTCGGCACAGAACTCGCACTTGAGGCAGGAGGCCGCCAGGCAGCCCACCCCGACACGGTCCCCGATCTTGAACTTGCCCGCGTTGCATCCCACCTTAATCACCACCCCCGTTATTTCATGCCTGTTTCATTCCTCATGCGCGATCCAGTTAGCTCACCGTATCCCAGCAGCGATAAACAAATCCAATCACACTCCCTATTGGAATGAGATGAGGACAGTGACAAGCTCGAAGCGGGCCGAATTTTGTCACTCGAGCTCGTCCATTTTTTCAAGGCAAAAGTGCATATTGATTTATGAACGAGAGAGAGAGAGAGAGAGAGAGAGAGAGAGAGAGAGAGTACCCAGGGACAACAGGGTACATGGTGATGCCCCACTCGTTCTTGGCATAGTGGAGATCGGTGTGGCAAATTCCGCAGTACAAGACCTCGATCGTCACATCGTTCACGCCATTCTCTCTGTTTAGTCATCAGAACAAAAGCAAAAAGCCATCATATCACTCGCTTCAGAGCTATCTACAAATGCAGACTCAAGTGCTTCATTAAGCGCACCATCCCGACACTCCCGACCCACCTGCATTTGAAGGTGTAGGGTTTGATCTCGCCGGAGGAGTCGTAGGCAGCCCAGCCGGACGCCGAGAGCGTGTGGTTCTGAGTCTCTTGAGCCATCGGACGATCAGAGAGAGAGAGACCTGTCGAACCTTAATAATGGCAGTGCTGCCGAAGATGCCTTCTCACCTCGGATCTCTCGCTATTACAACTAAAACCCTGTGACTAAGTGCCGTACTCTGCGCCGGTGCCTCTTGCCTTTGCACGGGGAGGGGCTTTTATAGCCAGCCGGGCAGGTTCCACGAATTGAGACGGGTGTTGACCCTGCCATTTACTTTAGAGAAGACTCGAGACGTCATGATCAAACTACCAAGTTACCAACTACTTCAAAGTGTGTTTCAAGTGGGGGGCTGCGAGCGAGTGGGAACGAAATATTGGGCAGACTCTCGTCACGGAAGATTAGACATTACAAATTAGACATTACAAATTTCATCACGGCAGAGAAGATCGTTTTAAGAGTTCGTACACAGCTCAACCATCGTCGTTTTCACTGTCACTTTTTCTATATTTTTTTCTAGCCAACGACCTCGGATCATTGCATCAGAGAGTCCGAAATCGACCAAGTTGCCCTATCGACTCTCTGCACCGGATCGGCCTGCGCTGCACGGGGACAGCTTGGTCTTTCCCGGAGGTCCGGAGAGAGCTGCGCGGGGGATATTCCGAAGGTGGGTCGGTGGCTGAGTGACGACAAGAGGGCGAAGGGAGGGCAAGGGGGAAGGCCGAAGGGCAGCTTCTGTGAAGAAACGGCGCTGTTTCAGTGTGGAAACTCGAACAACTCGTGGGACCCGGGTTCGGTGGTTCGACGACCATTCACACGGGCGCGCGGTCCCGGAAAACTTCATCGCGTGTTCCTCGAACTCCTCGGATTGACTCTTTAAAAATGACGTTCTGTCGTCACTCCCCACTCCGCCTCGCGACCGCAAATTTTTTTGCGCTATTTTACAAACGCCCTCGGTTCATTTCCTGCCCACGTCTATTTTGTTTCCGTGAACTTTTGGAAAATTGCATTAGCATCCTCGGACGGAATGCCCATTAACTTAAAAAATCAATTTACCCTTACTTCAAACGAGAATAATAAAAAAGGGGCTAATTCCACAAGAGATTCTAAACCGGTACTCCTTGGGTGCATTTACTCCCAACTGTTTTTTCAACCTACGGAAACTCCTAAATGGCATCGCCGTCCTAAATTTTCTCTCCATGAGCATTTTGTTCGATTTTGCATTCAACTGTTATACACGGCGGATGCAAGCAATCAGACGAGGATTGTTATCACGTGATGCCTTACAAGAAACATCGCCTTTTCCTCTCAATGAGGCCCTTCTTTTTCCCGACGATGTTTTTCTAGTATTTGGATCTCATTTAAAAAATGATTTCAATCTCATAAATTTATCTTCTGAAAAAAACAGGTCATTATTTTTTTTCTTTTCCTTTTTTTATCTTCATTTCTTTTTCTTTCCTTCTTCCTCTTCCGCCAAGCCTCAACAATGGTTGTGATGGGCCACTACTGCCATCACCGTGGCTCGGCAGGACTGGCCTATCCAGCTTCGAGTAAGGTCAAGCCTCACCGGCCTCAAGCGAGCGCTAGCTCACCGTGACGAGGCTAGCAAGACTCGAGCTCAAGCCTCGCCCAAGGCTAGACCACGCCAATGGCCATTCGCCAAGGCCTAGTGATCGGCAGAAGAGGAAGAGGGAAAAGAAATAAGAAAAAGAATAAGAAAAATTAAAAAAATCAATTTTTAAAATGAAAGAAAAAAAAAACTAAAAACTTCTAGATAAGCAATTCCGAAAAAGTGTTTTCATCTACTTAAATTCATGAATTCACTTTCCTAATTTTATGCATAAATATTTTCCCTCACTAGAAAGTGTTTTCAATTAACTAATTATTTTTTATGAACCAAACGAGTGAAAGTTTGGAAAATTAATTCCGGGAAACACTTCCCCTAAAAAATTGTACCCTACGCTTGTTCGTGTTAGCAAGAGCTCCGTTTGGCGTGATTTTATGTCCCAATTCGTGCCAGCTTCGAAAACTCTAATTTGGCGTTATTGCAGAGGAACCCTAATTTTATTTGTCCCCAATTTGAGTAATGAAACTCCATATTACTAGCGCTACCCCATTATCGATGAGGACGCCAATTTTATATCTTTAATTTTGGTCCATGATCGTTTGGGGGAGCCTTTCCAGCTGCGTAGTCCAAGTTGGGCTCGTCTGCTAGGCGCTCGCCACTTCTATCGACATGTAAGACAATTGATAGCTAAATTAACTTAATGCCGACAAATAGTAAATTTGGAATAGCGATACCACTTTGGAGTTTTTAGTGAGTAGAAATATAATTGGAGATAAATGTGTTCTTAGAAGAAAAAGTATCAAGAAAACCATAAACTTATTGCATTGAAATTGATTTAATCTACAACATTTTTTACATTAGTACCAATTTAATTCGTCCGGTCAATTTATGTTGGAAATCGCTGACATGGACATTAGCTGCCCTAAGCGAGGGCCTTCACGGTCTCACTCACAACCGACTACCCTTGCCGGCCAAGATGAAGGGAAAAAAAGAAAAACGAATGAAAAAAAAAGAAATAAAATACAAAAAAAACTATAAAAAAATTAAATATTTTATAAATATTATTAAAAAATATTTTTGTCAACACCGGTCATACCACATAGGACGATTGATGTTTACATCTAAATGGATTTAATTGTTACCAATACAAAAATATTTAGAACTAAATTAGCCCAATTAAAAAACTCAAAATTGAATTT
Source organism: Eucalyptus victrix (assembly GCA_016097545.1). Classification (NCBI taxonomy): domain Eukaryota; kingdom Viridiplantae; phylum Streptophyta; class Magnoliopsida; order Myrtales; family Myrtaceae; genus Eucalyptus; species Eucalyptus victrix. The sequence goes on along the minus strand of CM027840.1, from coordinate 17,076,734 downwards.
GTACCAATGTAATATGTTTATGACTTTTTTGGTACTTTTCCCCATAATATTTGTTAGGATTTTATATGGCATTAGAAATAAAACCTTTCAACTACTCACCAATCCAACAATTGAACTCTCAAAATTAGTTGCCATTTAGGAGTGTCAATGGTTTGCGTTGAGTCTAGCTGTCGTGATACCCAATTCAAACCGTGTCAACTACCATGGATGGAAGCACTGCCGACCATCTCCCCTTAGCCGCTGTCGGGATTGAAATGTTATCCTGAACTAGTCCGTATCGATTCACATATGCTATTCCAGCCAAAACAATCTAAGCTCAAACAAATTATGATTGGCTGCCGCTCGACTTGTTTGCAGGCTGCAAACTAAGTAGGAGCGCCAGACCGTTGGACATATGCACCCAATGAAAACGGTTGTTAGACCATGGTCCGTGGAGAAGCTTAAATTTTACGACTTTAGTCCGTTGTGAATATTACCCGTTAGATTTACTATAGTTTCAGGCATTTCTGGTTAGGTATGCGACACAAACACATGACAAACGTTTTTTTTTTTTTTTTGGGTAAAAAACGCATGACAAACGTTTGTTTAGGTACAAATGGAAACAAGAGTGGACAGGACAAATAGTGACGGAGATTTTCCCATTATTGAAAATGTCCTTTGGCTGAACTAGTGTGATAGAATGCAAGAACGTCTCTTTCTTGACCAAATGATTTGCACCGCGTGCTCTATGCTAACCAAATGAAAATTAACGGCCGCATAGGAAGATTAATTTACCAAATTCCTTATTGGTATTTTAAGGGGTGCGACGAACTATAGATGAGCTGTTGAGCAAATTGGCCATTTTTTAAGATTTTTCTAAAATTGATCGCTTGCATCACTAACAAAAGATGAATGAGTGAAAAATATTTTTCATTTTCCATAAAAATATTTCGAAATGAATTGTTATCGATAATGAAAATATTTTTAATTGACTGATTATTCTAAGCAACGTAAAAAAATCAATTTTTATGAAAAATCGTTTATTTTCACAAAAGCATGGGAAATGAATGATTCAAAAAATAATTTCTAAATAATGATTGCATGTAACATTTACAAATATGAATGAAGCGAAAAGTATAATTGTCATACATGAAGATGTTAGGACTAGATTATTGTTAATAATAAAATATTTTCTATTAACTAATAATTTCAAGCAATACAATCGATCTTTTTAGGAAATATTTTCTAGAATTATTAATTTCCTACAAAACAAATATAGCTTTAGACTATCATTATTTGGTGATGTTTTAAATACATAACGAGGTAAGGAGCAAAGCTCGTTCAAATTCATCTTCTAAAGAGGAATTCCGATATCATGGTATTTGATTGTGGCTCAAATCACGATTTTAAGATCTAATCTTGCAATTAGGAGTCGAGTGGTTTTTTTATCATTTTCCTTTTGAAGTTTTGAATTTTGACATACAACATAATAATTCCGATGCTTTGGATTAGCTCTAATCAGTCGTTTGAGCATTTGGTAGGCGAGTATCTCTTTCTTGGACGTCATCTCATTAAGTAAGCGGTGAAAGGATTCCAACCCTCTCTTAGTGTTTAGGAAGGAGTATGTCTGTTTGGCCTTTTTGTTAGTACAAGCCGTCGAATTACTAAACTGAATGCCGCAAGCTAGTTCCCACTAAGAGCGTTCCTGGAGGAAATCCACACACGTAAAGAAGATTTGAAATTTTATAGAATTACTACTAATCGTTATAAAAGCTTAAGTTTATAGGTCGCGACCCAGATCGCACGACCAAATCTCGATCTATGTCGCCCGAACCATTGCACGGAGGTCGTCGCGACCTAGATCGCATGGCCCCTCTGACCTTTGCCGAACTGCCCACCCTTTGCTAGATTGCTCTCCTTTCGCTGATGACTGCCTGCACTTCACCAACAACCACACACAGATGCTGGTCCTATTCAAAAGAGAAGGGAAGAAGATGAACAATCATTGAGGGCAAAACCAAACAAACAAAAAGTTAGCAATGATAATTTCGGAAGAATTTTTTTTACCAACCCAAGGCCAGCATGCCAAGAAAGCCTAAGACAACTCCTAAGTTGCCTTGGGCTTCCAGCCTTATGAAGGCTTGCATTTGGGAAATGAGATTTAAAAAAGAAAAAAAAAATATGTGCCAAACACACTTTATTTGCCCCAAGGGGCTTTGGATGCAATGGGCTTTGGGAAGGTAGTTCCCAAATACAGCCTATGTAGTATTAGAAATAAAATCCTCTCCAACATATGAACTCTTGAAACTAATTGCAATCATTAGGGGTGTCGACAGGTGGGTTGGGTCTAACCATTGTGATACCCAACTAGAACCATGTCTACTACCATGGACTGAAGCACTGCCTACTATCACCCTCTTGGCCTCCTGTTGGGATTAAAACGGTATCCTGACCTAGTCCACATCGATCCACGAATGCTATTTGAGCTAAAAAAAATAACCAAGCTCAAATAAATCACAATTGGCTCCCGCTCCACCAATTTTAGGCTGCAAACTAAGTACAAGAGCCAAACCATTGGACATACGCACCAAAGTGAGTCGAGAAAAAGTTTCTGAAGTATAACAATACATCGCATATTATCATCATTTGAGGTTGAATTTTCAATCAGTTGACTTTTTTTTTTTATTAACCAGTGCGGTTGAACAGCTGATTATTCGATAACGTGCGATTCGATATTATGTTGTGGAAGTGTCAAGTGGCAAAAATCTGAATTTAAAGGCAAAACCATCGATAAAGTGGAAGACCACTTCAGGGAAGCTGCAGTTCATGGAGAAAGCAGGAAGGCCCCTTCCAGGAAGTTGCACAGTAGGGTCGATGCCTGGGAAAGAAGACAAATCGTGGTGATTCGAAAGCTCAGAATCCATTTCAAAAGTTGAGACGAGTTAAAAAGCAGGGAGCGGAGTTGCTTTACCGATTCTCATCCAGGTAGTCGGCTGCTTACGGTCGTGTCCCTCGATTACTTTAAGAAAGAAAAATCGGACCGAGATGATACGACCTCACGCACAAATTCCCAGCACGGACCGAGGGACGGTCACGCTTGGTCAGCATCCGACGAAAACGGTTTTACTACTTTTGTGTTGTCGTGAAAGTACATTACCCATGAGGTTTTACTATTGGTTCAAGTATATCTGGTTAGGTATGCGACACAAACACTTGAAAAACGTTTGGTTAGGTACAAATGGGAACAAGAGAATCGACAGGAGAGATAGCGACTGAGATTTTCCCAATATTGAAAATGTCCTTTGGCTGAACTAAGGTTTTGAATAAATGCAAGAACGTCTCCTTTTTGACCGGTTGGTTTGCACTTCGTGCTATGACCAAATGAAAATTAACGACCACATAGGGAGATTAATTTGCCAAATTCCTCAATTGGTATTTTAAGTGATGTGACAAACTTTAAATGAGTTGTTGAGTAGTTTAAGATTTTATGAAACCACGATCAACTATTTAAAAAGCTAAAACTGTTAGATAAATGCGTGGTTTAATATTTAATTACCCCAACACTTTTCCTCATGTTTAATATGGTCTTTTACCTAGTACTAAGCATAAAATTTAATTGTGGACCTCCAGCTCTAATACCATATAAAATTTTGTAGGATCATAACCAATTATTCTAAAAGTTTAATCTATTAAACAAATGCGTGGTTTAATATTTAATTACTCTAACAAGCAGGTCAGTCATTGAGATTTAAAAAAATGATCGTTTGTATCATTAATAAAAAAATGAATAAATTAAGCATATTTTCATTATCCACAAAAGTATTTGGACATGAATTGCCATCGATAATGAAAATATTTTTAATTGATTAATTATTTCAAGCAATACAAGTAATCATCTTTTGAAAAATATTTTCTGAATCATTCATCTCCTGTGAAATCATAGAAGATGAATGAATTGAAAAATATTTCCTAAAAATAATTACTTATAGCATTTACAAATATGGAATGAGCAAAAAATATATTCATCGTACACGAAAAATAATTAGATATAAATTGTTATAAATAATAAGGAAATTTTCCATTAACTAATAATTACAAAAGTTACAAAAGATCATTTTTAGGGAAATATTCTCTAAAATCATTTATGTTCTGCGAACCAAACGAAACTTTAGATTATTATTAATTAATGATGTTTTAAATGAATAATGAGGTAAGAAACCAAGCTCGTTCAAATCTATCCGATATCATGGTATGTGATTGGGGCTTGTATCAAGATTTTAAGATCTAATCTTGCAATGAGGAGTCGATTTTTTCTTGCATTTTGACGTGCTTGATCATTTTTCCCTTTAAAATATTGAATTTTGACACCAAAAAAAAAAAAACATAATAATTCCGATGCTTTGGATAGGCTATAATCAGTCGTTTTAGCCTTTGGTAGGCGTGCATCTCTTTCTTGGATGTCACTTCATCAAGTAAGCGGTGAGAGGATTCCAATTCTCTACTAGTCTTTAGGAAAGAGTGTGTCTATTTGGCCTTCTGTTAGCGCAAGCTGCCGAATTACTGAGGTGGATGCCGCAAGCTAGTTCCCCCCGAGAGCCTTCCTGGAATAAACCTATACATTCGGAGAAAATTGTGAGATTTTGTAAAATCATTGCTAATTATTTAATCTTTAGTTACTTTAACGCTCCCTCTCACGCTTAATTTGATTTTTTTGCCTAGTATTAAAAGTAGAAATTTAATTGGGGAGGCAAATAAGGTCTATAAAGATTCGAACTTAGGATTTCTAACTCTAATATTATGTGAAATTTGTAGGATCACTACCAACTGTTATAAAATCTTAAACTATTAAATGAATATGTGGTTTAATATTTAATTATTCCAACAAAAACCATCAACCAGCTTTAGCGATGGCTAGGTGAAGAAGAATGTCTGATAATGTCCCAACTCGAGATCGATGCTTATGGTGTCAAGAGGGCATTGGCAAAGAATGTGGCCACCTATTATTCGGCAATTTGTCAAGTGGGATGGCAACTTCAAGAAATTGAGCAAGATATGATGTAGAGATGTCTCAAGTTAGAAGAAGCTTTGCAAGTACAATGCCGCATGCCGCAAGCCCGTTCGAGTATGATGAGGAGAGAAATCAGCTGAGAGATTACATTTTATTGTATTGTTGTCGAGCAACCTTTTGCCTTCATCGAATGTCCCGCTTGGTCTCTTGCATGAAGACATCACTATAACCTCACTTTAGGCCATTCGGTGGTCACCAAATACTAGAAATCGCAAGTCACTATACAAAAAGGGGAAGGTCAGTGTTGGTGCATCTGCTGTCGATAGGTAACTTTCGAGTCTCGTTGACTTTTTTACTTATGGACCAACCCTACAAATTACACGTTTTGGTGTTGTCACCTCATCGACCCAATAGTCCATGAGGAATGAGAATTACGTCACTAAAGTCTTACACATACGAGATTAGTAGTTTCACACGATTCTCTAATTCTAACCATTGAAATGATGAGAGCGATTAAATATCTCCGATAAAATCTCTAGCATCTCCTTAGTAAATACGAGCATGAACATCGTCCTGTTCTAGAGTTTAGTCCAACAACTAAATCTCATTTGCAATAGAATGTCTTTTTCTGTGCAGAGCACAAGTGTCACCACATTAACTTGTACAATTTACAGTTGTGTGGCCACCGTGTGTGAGCGGGTTCAACTTGTTAAATTGACTCCCACTCACGCATGAAGTGTCGGAGGTCCTCTACGCGATGTAAAGAAGGTGAAGTTGAGATATTCCCTGTAGACATAAGAACATGGTGGAATTCAAGAAGGCACGCAAGAAGATGGATGCGTTGACGCCCTACTCTTATCACTCACGAGTCACGACAGAACGTGCCGGTCTCTCACCATTGACCGGACGAACTGCCGAAGCTTTTAGGAGCCCGTTGCGGGGTTTTCGACCATGTAATGGATACTTTGTCGTCTAGTAATCGTGCATCAACCAGCGAAGAAGGAGAACGGGTACTTCTTCGGTCAAATTAAACAGGGCCTAAAGAGTATTCAATTACAGAAAGTCGTGTAAGTCATAAGATATTGTTATAGATTAACTTTTAAGATTGAATTACACCTGGAAGAAGCACGACCAGGATTCAAAGGTCAAAAGCTCCCCCCCGTCTAGACCGGCAAGGCAAAGCCGGAGTTAATTAGTTTTAACATATGCTAGCGATAATTACGAAAATGGAAAAGCGAAAAAAAAAAAGATTAAAAAAAAAAAAAGAACCCTAAGAAACACAAGGCGACACGCGCAGCAGGCAGACGGAAGAGAGAGAGAGAAAGAGAGAGAGGGCGCCGAGGGAGGAGGGGGGCACCAGGCTTTCGAGCTTTTGCCACGGGGGGTAGCCGCCGCCGCCGCGCTCTTCTCTCGCCCTCCTGACGCGCCGCCGAGATCCAGCTCTCCCTTCCCCCGGCACGCGGGAGCCGCCGCCGAAAACCCTAATCCCCTCTAGAGCTTGTTGGGCCTTGGGCTCGAGCTCGAGCCGATTGCTCTCCCACGATGATCTCCATTTCCCACTGATCGTCATCGCCGCCGCGCCCCGCCGGCTCCGATTCTCCTGCGTCGACCCGGCCCGCCGATCGCCGCCCCTAGCCCCCCCCGGGGCGCCCCGGAGAATGGCCGCCTCCGCCGATCCTCCCTCCAGCCACCACTTCCCCCGCGGCTCCGACCCCCGCCGGCAGCCCCCGATCGCGCCGCAAGAACCTCCCCTCGCCTCGGTCCCAGGCCTCCCGCCTCGAGGCGGAGGCGACGTCGCCGTGCCCCTCGCCGCCCCCCTTGCGGTCGGCGGCGGAGGCGGAGGCGGAGCGGGCGCCGGGGTCCCCACCGAGGCCGGCGCCGCAGCCCGAGGGCAGCTCGGAGGAGAGCCCCGACTGGAGCGGGGGCAATGTCGTCTCGGTCCAGCCGAGGAAGCCGGCGTGGAACAAGCCGTCGAGCGAGGCCGTCGACGCGGGTCCTGTGATGGGAGATGCGGTGTCCTGGCCGGCGTTGTCGGAGTCGGCGAGGGCTTCTCCCAAATCGCTGAGTGTAGACGCTTCGTCTTCCAAAGCCGTGCCTGTAGAGTCCGTCTCCATTTCGCAGGCTCGCGTGGAAATTCCCTCGGTTAGTTAGCTTGCCCGTCAGTCTTTGTTGTAGCGATTGCTTTATCTTGTTTGTCATCTGTGTCGCTGAAAATCTTGTGGTATGGAAAGGATGAATAGCATTTCGCTGCTTATGATTTAGATGTTGAATTCTCGTGTGCTGTCGAGCTGAGCTTGTCGATTATGGAAAACAGATAAGATTAGATATTCTATGTCTCTGTAATGAGTACGAGATGAACCCTCATTTGATTCCTCGGAATTCGACTTCTGTCGTCAGTTGCCTCCTGACTGTATACTTATACTATATAGAACTGATTCGTGAACATAACTCATTGCATGTCTTTCATATGGAAAAGGGGCCTCCGGTGCTGCATTCACCACAGAAGCAAGCTGCCTCCAACAGCCTGAATGCTAACTCAACGTCAAATAATTCACCGACAGCTCGCCAAAAACTTAACAGGCGTGGTGGGGGTGGGAACAGCAACTTTCCAAATGCATATGGGCAGGGTGGTTTTGCTCACCATCCCATAGCACCGCCTCCACCTCCGCCATTACCGCAGTTTCCAATATTCCAAATGGCTTCAAACCAAATGGCTTCAAACCCTTATGGAAATTTTATACCACCAATGGCCAATGCGGCTGTAAGAGATCCCACGTACAAGGGCAATAACTGGGATGGAAGACCAGTGAGAGGTTTCGTGTCTCCACCACATGTTATGACCGATCATCGTAATTCTTCTCGGAGGGGGAATTCTGGGCCTCATCATCGTGGAGACGGTTCACCTCGTAACAGTAATAATAATGGTACCAGGCGCGATAGGGACCGTGGAAATTTCTCAGGTGCTAGAGATGTTAATGTGCACACTCATAGAGCAAATCCTAGAGGCTTTGTGCGGTCTTCACCTCCGCCACCTAGCTCCCCTCAATTTGTTGGTCCACCACCTGTGAGACCTCTTGTACCTATGAGTTTTCCTGGTAAGCAGAGCCTTATGTTGAAATTTTGGTCTTATCATGTGGTTTCTTGACTAATGTGGCTCTTCGTTTCAGATATATCTCCTCCATTCTATATTCCTACTTTGCCTGTGGAACCATACAGTGGTGGGCCATTTTTTCCTCCTCCACCATCCACCCCAATGTTTATGCCTGTTACAGACCCTTCTCTTCCCAGTCACATTGTCCGTCAGATAGAATATTATTTCAGGTTTTTCAGTGGACTTCTAATATTCTTAATCAAGCGATTACTGATTTCCTGGTTGACCTACTTTCTTGACCGACATTGTACAATTTGTATTGGTTTCAGTGATGATAACTTGGTTAAGGACGAGTTTTTGAAATCAAATATGGATACTGAAGGATGGGTTCCCATATCTTTAATAGCAACTTTTCGTCGAGTAAGTTTCTCTAATCTGATTTGACCAACATATACTTTTTTTAAGTTCTCATGATGCTATGTCATCTGAAACAGTTTTAATTTACAGTAGCTGATGACAGACTATTCGAGATGATATTGTTCTATGATCATTGTAAGAGCGCTCCCGTCCGACAGAGCAACATGACTAACACTCACCATTTTCTGTAATTTCAGCACAGGAATATGAGCTGATTACTCTTTCACCTTTACTAAATTAATTTGCATGCCATTTATAAAATATGATGGGTGACAAACATCATTAGGGCTTAGTATGATTCCAAGGTAGAATTGAGAACTGGAGAAGTGGACCATTGGAAATTGATTCGGTTTCAAGTTCTAAGGTATGCATGGTAGATACCGGGTATAAAAAATTAAGGAACCTATCTCGACAGGTAGGTTTCAGGTGGAAAACTTAGAACTGGAACAAGTCTTTATGTTTTTCTTGTTTTATGTCTTTGCGCAATATTACAGTAATTCATGAGTATTTCATGACATCCGATGATGAGTATATAATTTGGAACAATCAATCTAAGCTTTCATTTTCGGCATATTGATGAATGGGATTTGTACTAGGTTAATCTTTCATATTCTTCATGTGTTTAAATATGGATTGTGGTCAGTGGATTGTGTAGCGGTAAAGAGTAATCATTAGAGATGATAACTCACTACAATCGTTTAATTAAGAATACGGGTGGAACTTGGGTAGATCTCAAAAGCTGTGATATGGTAGGTTCCAAATTCCAAAATATGCAGGGGAGGTTGTAGATTCTAAGAACTTGGGACAGGTTTCAATGGGTGGGTTTCAGGTGAAAACCTGAACCGACCCTAGAACCGTTCACGTCTCAATATTAAGATGGCTTGAGATTTTGGCATGGTATGGTTGATTTAAGGAATCAACTCTAGAAGTCTCATGCATATTTCATTCATATTTAGATCTTGAGAAATCATAATATTCGGAGTGAGGATGATGATCACTATAAGATATAGATGGTGCAGGTGTGCCCACCGAAGGTATTAAGTTGTAAAGTTGGTTCAATAGGACTCATTTTGAGGTGTAAAGGAAGCAATGATAAGCTTGCAGATCATTTCGCTCCAAAAGTGGAAGAACATATTCAATGTTCTGGGATTATTTGCTTGCATGCCTCTCTTTCTACATGCTGCTTGGGGTTAAACGGTCATGGAGATACTCATGCATGGGGTCAAACAATTCCATCGTATAGGAAGTATCTAATAAAGAGGATGCTGCAGCATACTGACTTCCCTTATGGTGAGCCTAACTTAGTTGAGTACTTTCAAGAGAATTTATGACAAACAATAATTCAAAACAAGTAAGTTCTTCCTGACATCACACCTAGAGCTTCTTAAGCATCATAAAGTATGATTTCTTAAGCTCATACTTAAGAGAAAAGTTTTAGAGCGCAATTCCAAAGCGAAGGCTCAATATGCTCAGTAATTTGTCATCTCACTATAGAATAATATCTATGGGCTCTTCGAGAAATTTTACTTCCAGTTGTTGACATAGAAATCTCTAACAAGAAGTATGATTGTAATGGGAAGCTTCTAAAGATGAATTACCATATCTGACTTAGTTTGCAAAGTATACATCAACTCTTCCTTCTGTAAGATCACTAATTTAACTTGGAGCAGAATCATAGTCCTTTCTAGACTCATTAAAGTTGTGGACCTATGCAAAAGTCCATTATTATCAGAACTTGACATTCATGAAAATAGCACCATAAATGTGTACTTGTTCAATCTCGTTGGCTACATCAAGGGGGAGAAGCCTTCTTTAGGCAGTTGATAATTTATGAAGCCAGTGAACCCTCTCTCTCTCTCTCTCTCTCTCTCTCTCTCTCTCTCTCTCTCTCATACGCACCCGTGGCACCCATTCATACAGCATGTTACCCCAATGTATCATTTGCACCTTGGTCTTTTCTAATCAGATCATCAATGTATGACTGATTGCTTTTTCCGTTTGCTTTCTTTCCCATGACTTTGGCTCCCCTGAATCTCTTGGTTTCCTTTTTTACTCCTCTGAGTATCCGACCTCATTGCATTAGATCAAGATTGCTCTGTGACTGTCTTTGCAGGTTACGAACCTCACTAACAGCATCCAGCTTATATTAGAATCCTTGAGAGATTCAACAGTCGTGGAAGTCCAGGTATTTCTGACATTATTAGTTGCAAGTCTATAACGTGTCAATGTATTTGATCAGGCTAGGATGATGATCTGGTGCTGTTTAGATAATCTTTTTGAAGCTTGTTGTTGAAAAAGTATTTGGTAGTTTAGATGCTGTTTGTGCATATACTGTCTATTTTCATAGGGGCAAAATTGCTAAACCTACAATATTTGCTGTTAAATTAACCGCAGGATGAAAAGGTGAGGAGGCGGAATGAATGGGCTAAATGGATATATCGTGGCTCGCCGGCCTCCAGATCATTGAGTTATGAAGAACTTCCTGCTTCTTTCGAAAAGATGACAGCTCAAGAAATCCCTGCTAACCAAAATGATACGACTGGTGAGGCAGATGTGCACCGTGACGCTGTTCCAAGATATTCACCAAAGTCTACTGACCAAGCCCAGCATCCTGACACCGTTGGTACTGACTGTTGATGCACCTGCTCAAGCGTAAATCCATTACTCTGTGGAACCACGAAATTTGAAGTAATTTTCATCCCCAGAAGAAAGTGGGGTGAACTCAGTTTGGAAGTATTGAGATGTAAAGATAAAGAGGCCAATGCTGTAAAAGGTTGTTTAGCACCTGACTTGTTGGCTTTCCCTCGGTGACACCGACATTGGCTTTCAGTTGTTTTGATGATGGAGATAGTGAAAGCAAAATAAGAGATGCATATGTTGCTAAAGATTCTGACAGTGTAAACGAGGAATAGTTCATACGATTCCCCGGGGTTTTGTACTTCTGGTTTGACCGTTTGTATAGTTTCGTCGAAACGTTGAATGTTGTTTTACCTCGTGTCTATGGGGTCATCGGAATTTGGGGAGTGACTGGAGGTTCTTTCCAACGATACATGTTTGTTTGTGAATCAATAATAACTCCCCGCTAGGAGTGAACAAATGATGTTGCAGTTCTTCTCAGCTGCATGGACTTCAGAGAAGAGATGAATCTTTTGTGTTTGTTGTATTCCTTGGCTCACTTTGTTGCAGGAATTGGCCCTTCCAATCTTTTCAATATTCTTGATGGAGTTGCGTTAGTTGCAGGGTGGTTGACAGAGACATTACATCCTAGACATTAGGTTCTTCCTTCAGATTGACGATGCCCCTGCATACAGTTGATGTCGTTGTGAGATGGTTGATCTTTCCCAGTCGAGCTACTTCGATGGATTTGTTTGGTCAACAGAGTTTCTAACTTGGCTCGTTTCGGAAAATCTCTGGATTTGATTTGTGGTTCGGACATTAGGACGTGGCCATTCCCTGTTTCTTCCGCCTTTCATCGGCGTCCCTTTTGTGTAAACGAAGACGAGGCATAGTTCGGCCTTGAGGTCACTAATGAAGTACGGGTTCATCGTCCCTGTTCACCCTGTTTTCTGTAAGAGTACTTGACTAGCTGTGCGCGAAACTCGTGTTGCGCGGTTCAGCTCATGTCACACCCGCGAACGAAAAGCCCGATTCTGGAAGTGGCGCCTCTCCCATCAGTTAAGATAAGATTCCACTGCGATCTTTTCACTGTTCACTGTTGAAGAAGGGACTCCTTCCTATCTCGACCCGCAAAAGAATAACCATCTTTTTCAGAGAATATCTGTCGATAGTGCCTGCTCCCTCAGCATACGGTGCCTAGCCTACATTAGTATTCGAGAAATTTCACAGGCTCTCTTACCTCTTTCTCAGAGTCCTGAATTGTAAGTTACCAAACACCACGAAGAACTGCCTCCCAGCTCGTATTGCTCTCTCCAATAGGCGAACGCTTGGTGTCTCGCATTCACTGTCCATCCTTTCCATTGTTCTCCCCTGTAATGATTGAGCAACGTTCTTGGTCCTCCAAACAGCAAGATATAAACTATTAGGTTGCCCCCACTGACTAGGAGGAATCGATTCCACATTCCCAGTTCCATTTGAAATCTGAAATTTACCCATTTGAAACAAATTCATCATTTTTTTTAATCTAAAATTAATAATATATTTTTTGGAATCTAAAACCTACCCCATCATAAATTCTACGGTCTATTAATATTTAACATGTATTATTAATTGAATGATTACGGTAAATAGGAGTGAGCATCGATCTAGGATCAACCTTGGACTAGCCTAACTCTGCGGTCTTGACCCAATTCCCAAGAAGATTGGATTGGTCCTTGGACCTAGAATTTCTAAACTAGTACTATGCGGGTTAGTTCTTGGTCTTGAGAATTCAGGATCGGTCTAACCCGGATTGATTATATATATTACATATAATTTTTTTACATAAAGAAATTTTAAAATAAACGGCGTCAACAATTTTAAATAGTTATTTAGTAAAAAGTCCTCACGGCGTCCAAAAGGATATAAACAGCTTTTTGCAGCATCCCCCTCTAATATTCATTCTCTTCTGTCTTATTTGTCATCTTAATCTTCAATTTGCCAAAATCGAAAAAAACAACTTTTCCACTTACCACTCAACACTCGCCTCGATTGCTTTAGGTCACTCGTGTTACTTGTCGTTTGATACTCGTTTAGCTTGTTGCTCCTTGCTCAATACTTGATGCTCACTTTGTTCGACGCTCACCCTACTCAACCATCACCGCTTGCCTTTCTTAGCTAACCTCGCTCATCATCGAACTCATTAAGTCGGTCCGGTCTTCGGTTGCCCTTTTCAAAGAGTATAAAAAATGAAATAAAAATTTATTAGTTGGTCTTGAGTTAACCCTGAAATCGGACCTAACTCATTGGGTCAGTCCTCAATCTTTTTTTTTTTAAGGAGTATAAAAAATTATCGGTTGGTCCGGGTTGGGTTGAACCGGACCGAACTCATTGGGTCAGTCCGATCATCGGTCCCAAGCTCAATAGGATTGGTCCTAGGTCCCAAAAATTGAGAACCAGTATTGTGCAGATTGATCCTAGGGTTAGGGGATAGATCGGCCCAATTTGGACCATGCTCACCCCTAACAATGAATTATCAAATTTAATAATTTCACTTACCGAACCATAATTTATATTTAGATACATGAAAAATATAAAAAGTTAACAAAATAAATGTCTCAATTATAAATAGAAGCTCGAACTAGTGGTTAGATTATACATTCATTATCAAACGTCATAGAAAATCACATAATTGGGCAAAGATACAGATGGACAAAAACACAGAAACTTATTCAAGATCTTAGGTTATAAGTTCTAAGTTTCCGCTTCCACCAACTTAGAACATGAAACCTACCCATCGAAATAAATTCTCAAAATTTTAGAATCTAAAACCTACCTTACATATTTAAGAACTTGAAATTAGATACATTATCACTGGGCTGATTTTCAAGTTCTAATATCTTCACTCCTATCAATAACCATCTTTCCTACATGAGAAAGGAGCAATGGGGAGTTTGATTCCTTAGCTTCTTCGGGGCTAGTATTTGGGGCGTTTAGTTTCACATGGATTCGACTTCCAGGCTCCATAAAGAAGTGATCCAAAAAATCCGAAAGCAAGTTGAAAGGTAGGCTACGACGGACGAAATGCAAAAAAGAGATAGAAGCGCACGACCCGAGCTTCTCTGCCCGCCTAGGACAAAGTAAGCAGTCACGCTCGGCACCGACACGCGCTCAGAGTCACATACGAAGGCTTTGCCCAGAGCGTCCGTGGTACCAACGGTTGAGGGTCGCGACCGGCACATGAAGGTACGGGCGACTTCCTCAAGTGGGTATTAGCGGGCGGACCGCCCCTCGTGTCTAGCTAACTCCGTAGCCAGAAAGAAAGCTAAAACCGGTACACCACCCGAAAAAATCAGACAAGACCTCGCATAACCCCCCACTTTCCTCTTCCGTCTTCTCCCGTCTCAGGAGCCTCTCGCGCGGTATTCCTCCGTCTCCTCCTCCTCCTCCTCCCCCCACCATGTCTGCCATGTGGTCAAAACCGTGCCTGAACAAGAACAACGCCAACACCGCCGCCAGCAACAGCAGCAACGCCGAGAACAGCGGCGTCGCGGTCGTTGCCTATTCCTTGTCGTCCCCTCTGCCTTTCTCCCCGCTCTCTCCCATTCCCACGGCCTCATCGGCCTCGATCAAGTCCATGGAAGACATCTGGAAGGACATCAACCTCGCCTTCCTCAAGGACTCTCCCGGCCACCGCCCGCCCGTCTCCCCCGTGGCCATCTCCACTTCCGTCGACGGCGTCGTCGGCTTGCAGGGCGCCGCCCTCACCAACTTCTTGGCCGGCCCGGCCAGAGATTATTCGCCGCGGGGATCCGCCTTCGGGTCTGACGTGCCGGCCACCAGATTGAGCCTGAACAGCACAGGGCCCGATGATCAGGGCGTTGCTGCTGCGGGACGGGTTCAAGTACCGTCTGGTCGCCGCGGCGGCCTCGGCCCTGAGGCGCCTCCTTTGGTTACAGGGTTTTCTCCTTTGCGCGTGAAGAGTATCTCCGACATTGGCGGCGGTAGTGACCGGCACGATCGCAAGTTCAAGCGCTCGGTCAAGAACAGAGAGTCCGCTGCGCGTTCCAGAGCTAGAAGACAGGTCTCTCTAATCCTTGAGTGAACTGAGTTTACTAAACGAAGCCAATCAAGTCCGTCACATGTTCACACCGTGTAAAACTTCAAAGAGCACGACTTTCAGTACACGGTCTAGACTATGATCCATTCTGTAGGATACTCTATCGCTTGGGGGTGTGTGTGTGGAGGTATGAGTTTTGGAAGCAGTAAAGTTTCATACCATATGTTCATCCGTGTTGAGTAATGAGTTTGCTGGTCTTAGATCTGCTTAACTCCACACTGTCGACTCCGTTTCGAAGGCCTTTTTTTCGAGTTCTTTCCATGTATATGTTTTTTTTTTTTTTTTTTTTTTTTTGGGTCGGCAAGGTTCTATTATACGCTGTGCTGTCAGGGTTGTGAGTGTCTTCTTTTGGGAAATTTCATGTTTCAGGCGTATACATCGGGGCTGGAGATCGAGATCGCCCATTTGCAGAAAGAGAATGCTAAGCTGAGAAGACAGCAAGAAAAGGTGCTCTCTTTTGTGCACCGAATAAAACTCTGCTGTTGATTGAACGTTGGTTTTCCTTTTTGGCGTTTCCTTATCTGGGTCACTAGAATCAGAACACTTCCATGTCCATTATTGGCCAGACAAGTCCCGACCTCTGTGATTTCTCTGGTAATGCCACTCGCGCGACATGTTTTCTAGCGATCATCTACAAAAAAAGATGTGTGGCGAAAACGCCTCTCGGTTGCCACGGTCGTGTGTCAGCCCAGCAAAAACTTGCCTGACCCAATCTTTGTTGACTCAGACACTTAGCTTTTCTGTGTATTTACTGTCGTCATGATATTGCCATAATTTGGTTGGCGTGCATCTGTTGTGTTACAGCTCCGCTTGGCACCTCCTCCTGAGATTCCAAAGAAGAAGAGACTCCAGAGGACCTTCACAGCCCCATTTTAAGAAGGCATGGCGCTCTCTCTCTCTCTCTCTCTCTCTCTCATACCCACCCTGCTGCTTTCATGTTGATCTCTCTCTCTCTCTCTTCTCTCTCTCACTCTCTCTCTCATACCCGCCCTGCTGCTTTCATGTTGACTCTTTCTCTCTCTCTCTCTCTCTCATACCCGCCCTGCTGCTTTCATGTTGACTCTCGCTGAATATCTCCACACAGAGAGAGAGAGAGAGAGAGAGAGAGAGAACGGGAAGGTTGAATGGATCTTTTTCACCTAATGGGCACATCCCAATCAAGTGGCTGCAGAAAAAGGACGAGGTACAAGGTTCTAGATACTCGAGAAATGCCGCGGGGGACCCCATGAAGTTTGTTTCTCTCTCTTCTTGACTTAAAAAGAAAAAGTATCTATTCCTCGTCTTTTTTCTTGTTTTGTCCTCTTGCGCGCGAGATGCTGATGAGTGATGATGTGGGAAGAAAATTTTAGTAATCGATTTGTAAATCAAAGTCCATATGCTTAGGGTTGTGCTTGCTTATGTGTGTTCTATTTTCGTAATCGCGACCGCACCACTCGAACGAAAAAGGGAGCGATTATGAACTCCCCGACTCGAGGGACCGAGGCAAATGTGCTGTAGCAATCGAAGGCAAGTCAAAAAGAAAAAGTTTAGACGGCCTCTCCTTTTGCGAATTCGGACCAATTAAATTTGTCAGCTCGCTTATGTGATTAACTTTACACGTGTTTCTAACATTGGAAAAAAGAAAAAAAAACTGGTTTTGTACCTAGATGTGGTCATGTTCGGTCACCAATTCGCGTCATCAATTCGTCATCTCATCTTCTTTCCAACCTTTTAGCGTTCCTAGGTTATCTCCTACTACCCTCTTTATATTTTAATTATCGAAAACAAAATGTAACTCCATACGAGGGAATTACTTACATGACTATCATTAATCCACTATGAAAAGAATAGCATTTTCGGTCCAAAAGAAAACTGAGAAATTATTGTGGGGTTATTTGTTTTAGAATTTGCAGCTCATAATATAATATTACTCTCATAGTAATTGAAAAATTAATATGCTACCAAAGTTGATATTATGTACTATAAAAAGTTCAATCCTTAAAATCAATCGAAAAGTGAATGAGCCACCCGATTTGACAAGAAAAATGAAAAAGTATATTAGATGGACGGTAATGATAACAGGATAAACCTATTCGTGTAGATCTAATGCATGGTACAAATTCCTTTTCCAAGGTTATCAAGTCCAAACGTGCATCTCTTTTACCCCCACTTCACTGCTCAATCCCCTATTGATAACGCCACGACTATGCTAGCATCACACCTCCGCGTTGCCATCACAGTGACATCCGACGGTTCACGATCCCTTGCCAGCGCCATCGAGTGACCATGTTGGAGTTCACTCTCTTTTTCCCCTTCAATTACAGGTCGTTGGGGATCCCATGACGCTAGCGTTAAGCTTGTAGCCTATAGCAAATCGAGGCATTTTGTGAATTGACCCCGCCTAGTCGTTGTCAATGGACCTACAGATTTGGAGGTAATGCTTAGGCCTTAACGATGATGAAGGCTAGATCTTGACCTAGTAGCATATGACTTTTGGGAGTGGGGATGGCGAGATGGTGGTTCATCCAAAATATCTTAAATTCATTATATATTTATCAATTCAATTTTATATTTTTTAATTTTATCAAATTAATCTTAAATCTTTTTAATTCTTGCTAATTGAGTCTATTCAATCAATTTTAATCGGAATTAGCTGACTTTAATATTTTTTATAATATTTTAATATTTAAAAAAATCTTTTTTTTTCTCTTTTTTCTCTTTCATTTCCACTTTGTTCTTCTTTTGTCAGTGGCCAATCATTGGCCAGAGGTGATGACCAGCCAGGCGAGACCTGATAAAGGTCGGCTGACACTCGCTCAGGCAAGGCTGACCATCGCCTAGGCCTAAGCAAGGCCAACCCTTGTCAAGCCTTGCCTAGGCAAGGGCTCACCTTGTCAAGGCTTGCCCTTGCTCGGCTAGGCCTCACTTGTGGTAGGCAACACTAGCCCGACGGCTACAATCGATGGCTGGCCACTAGTAAAAGGAAAAAAAAATAAAAAACTTTAAAAAATAAAAAATGTACTAAAAATTTCAAAAAATATTAAATTATTATTAAAAATTATCCACGCGCACCAACTATACAACGTGGCACTGTTGACATCCACATCAGCGAATTCCGATAAAAATTGGTTAGATGAACTCAATTAGATAAAAGTAAAAAAGTTTATGATTGAATTAACAAAAAGGTAATAGGTTTAGGATTCTTTGGAAAATTTTATTAGAAATAAAGGCAAGGAGAGAGTAGGTTGTGTCATCGGCGACTTCAACTGGAGTTGAAGTGACGGAGGTGGCATGGGGCCATAGCAAAGACGGGGATTGGTCTTAGGGTTTTTAGGGTAGTGAACTGCGGTGGCGTGGCCCCATGAAAACGAACCCATGGCACAACCCATGAGCGGGACGGCAGATGTGTACGTTGTGGGAGACAGCCGCAGTTGCGTCCCCATCCAAATTTTGAAAACACTGTCTTGAATGACTCACGATATTAGCGATAAAACCTCAGAAGCTTTATACGATTAAGGTGCACTTCCTCATCAATCATCGCAATACCAAATCATGGATTTTCTGAATTCGTGGCTCTTACCCAATGTACCCTCAAGGCAACAGAGATGAAATATGTTGAAACGACGTCATCGATGGATGGCATACTCTTCTTATGACGTCTATTAAATGGGAAAACAAGGTAGAAGGTGAGGAACAGATTTCTTCATAATATTATCATTGCATGAACTTCACACATTGTAATTTTGGGATCCCGGGAGCAAGTAGCGGATGGAACTGGATACCATTTCCCATCGATTCTTTCATGATGCGCCACTCAAAATTTTGTTCCTGTTTGAAGTTAAGTAGACAAAGACCCCTTTTGATAGCAATGGCATCTTGGAATTTAATACAGCCGAGGCTTATCATTATCTTTTTAGCCTCTTGCAAGCGATAATCACGGTGTTCGAGGCAGCAGTAGATGAGATGTTGGTGGTGGGACAAATTATAGTTTTGTCTCATGTAATCAAGTTCGCACTTAGCACCCCCCCACTTAGTGCTTAACATCCTTTTGCTTGACGCCCACGCCATGTTCCTTTCCAATGATATGACTTCTTTCCTCAACAGTCGTTCTAAAGCCCCCCGTGACTGTCGCCTGATCGATTATTGAGAAGCCCAAAAAGTCCTCAACGCGACGGACATGGTTATCCAAATCGTTCGATTCTCGATTCGCGTGTCCTTGCGAATCTTATTTGCTGCCGAAGGAATCTCTGGCGACGTGCCGGAGAATTCGTCGCCAAACCCTCTAGCGACGACGATTTGCGCTGTTGACCTTCGCTGTAACATCCCCGTAAATTTTCGTTTTCTTCACTATTATATTGCCCACGAAAAAACCTTTGTCGGCAGGAGACTTTTCTCTTCATTTTTCTAAAAGTTAGCAACGAAACTATAATTATCTTATCGCAAAGCCTTTTACAACTGTCTTTTTCTCATCATTTCTTAACATCCCTATAGATTAAACGTTATCACTACAAACTTACTTTACGGAAAGTACACTTTGTAATTTAAATTATTAAATTTTGTGTGCCCAGTTTTCATAATGTCATGCCTCCAACAAATGAGAGATCACCCGTTCGAATGTCATTTATTGCATGCAAACGAACTATACACTGCACAGTTTACAAGATATTTCATAAAGCTGATAGATAACTTGGTCTCCATGATCGTCACTAAATTATTAAAAAAAAAATGTGACATGACGTGTGTAAGAAAAGTGTAATCTAAGCCGAATTTCTCTCGTTAGATCTTACCCTTAATTGTCCTCCTCCGCCTCTCGATTCCCTGGCTAACTTTAATTAAGATTCATTAGGCATTTTAAGTAAGTCATGAGCTAAAGCACAAGCCAATCGTTGAACCGTAATATCATTTTACACATGATGGGTAAAAAGGCTATGTCGGTTACACCGGGGGCCTATCGTGTGAAGTTTCCGAGTTGCCTTCGGAGACGACACGCTATAATTTACCTAGGCAAAAGGGGTGACTTTTGACGGGCGATGCCGTCGATCGCGTGGTCTTGATTGGAGCCTGACGGAGGAGGACATGGCGTGCTTATGTTCCCCAAAAGCATGTGTTTGAGTGAATTGGGGTGAAAGTTAAAAGAAGGGAGGAGTTGGTGACGAGTATGATAGAGCGGTAGCCCCTGAATAAGCCTCGATGAAGCTCATCTCTGTTTGCTTTCTTGTTAAGGTTTTGGATGAGCTAATGAAAAGAAGCTGCATGCGGTTGTCATTGTCTACTTCCATTCCACGGAAAAAAATGACCAAAATAATCATAAATCTATTATAATTATGTCAATTTAGTTATAAATATTATTTTTTTATCATTTCAGTGATAAAGCTTTTGTATTTGTATCAATTCGGTTCATTCGGTCAATTTTAACTTGATACTAACGTGTCAAATTTTTTTTTCCTTTCTTCTTTTTATTTTTATTTTTGGTGACTAGCTGGACCTGAGTAGTCCTTCAAAGGCTCAAGAAATAAGAGAAACAGATGGGAGATCCACTTTGGGATAAGAGACTTCACAATGTTACCTCCTGTATTCCTATTCACTTGAGAAACTTTTCTTGGATGGAAATCGAGGGGCTTATTAGTGGCAAAGGTAGACACCATATCACCAAGTAAGAGAATATAATAGCTTTCTGCACTTAGGATAAGGTAAGGTAGCATCAAAATCGCTGTAAGGTGAGCAAAGCAACATGCTGCTCCATAAGTAGCACGGATACGCAACACAACACGACACGATACGTGGACACGTCATTTTTCAAAAATAGATAATTCGACAAGTGAGGACATATTATATATTAAATAAGTATTTTTAATTAATTTGGTTAAAATTCATAAATAATTAAGTAACTAAAAAAAGCTTATAATGAATTTACACTAATAATATTAATAAGTTAATTCATTGAAAATTCGAAAAACATATTCATAATTAATGTATATCCATGTTTGGAAATGCATTTTTAACTTTAACAAAAATTATTAATGAAGCTAATGATTAATAAGAAATTAGAATTAATTTATTTAAATAAATCCATGATCTTTTTACAAATGACCAAAATTTATCATTATTCAAGATTTAGTATTTTTATTTTTTCAAAATTAATTTTTAATGTTATTTATTTTTTTTCTATTAAAAAAAAAAAGTCCATACACCCCCACTCTCTACCTTTCCTCGTCTACCCCTAAATTTATTGAACTTTTATTTCCCTCCGCCTATTTCCCTCCCCCACCACCTGATAGTGACAGATAGCCTGTCACTTCACTTCCCCTCCCCCCAATTTTTTACCTCACGCCATCAGATCTCTTTTTTATTTTTATTTCTTAAAGTTTTTTTTTATCAAAAACCCTAGATCCTTCTTCTCGCCGCACGACTCCCTAGTCCCTACCCTCTCCTCTTCCTCTCGATCCTTCTCCTCCTCCTCGCCGCACGACCGCCTTCCTCTCCTCTTCCGTCTCTCACCGTCGCGGGCTCGCCGTCGCTCGCAGCTCGTCTCTGGTCCCTCTCCCTCGCCTCTCGCCGTCGCTCGCAGCCTCGTCGCGGGCTCGCCGTCGCTCGCAGCTCATCTCTGCTCCCTCCCCCTCGCCTCCACCCTCCATCTTCCGGGCACGCGTGTCAAAACGTGTTTGACCACCTGTCGGAATCCGACACGACCGCGTGTCGGACACGTGTCGGACACGATACAAAAGCACGAGCAACTCCTCAGGACCCCTAGTTGATAGGTTGGTGAGGCTTGCCCTCACCCACGCCTAACGAGATCTTACTATTGTTGGGCAAGGGCTAGCCTAATGGGCCTCGCCATGGCTGGGCTGTGAGCAAGGTTGAGCTCACCCAGCCATGGTAAGGCTAGTCCTGTCCTCACTTAGGGACAACAAGGATGAGGCCTTTT
The DNA here is from genome assembly GCA_016097545.1 of Eucalyptus victrix. Lineage (NCBI taxonomy): Eukaryota > Viridiplantae > Streptophyta > Magnoliopsida > Myrtales > Myrtaceae > Eucalyptus > Eucalyptus victrix. The sequence goes on along the minus strand of CM027840.1, from coordinate 17,054,620 downwards.
TGGCTGGTCAATTAGCCAAAAGAAGGAAAGAAAAAAAAAATAAAAAGAATAAAGAAGATAATCAAAAATGTCGGAAAAAGTATTGTCACTTTAGTGTTGATCGGATGGGTTAAATTGGTATAAATATGAAAGATTCATAATTGAATGGATACAATTATGATATATTTATGACTGTTTTGGTAATTTTACTCATTCTATGCCTTTCTGTCCCTTCTGCTATAAGAAGGATTTTAATCGCTTAGCATCACTAATCCATTGTCGTCCAGCGGTTAGGATATCTGGCTTTCACCCAGGAGACCCGGGTTCGATTCCCGGCAATGGAATCTTTTTAGCTTTTATTCCTTTTTTTCCTTCCTCCCTTCTTCTGGCCCTTTAGTCTGCTGTTCTATTGTTGATTTGTGCCCTCATGATGAGATTGTCTTATCTGCTTTGCTGTCCAGTTCAAGAGCCTGACCTTTCCATCTGGACTTTGATTCTTGCCTGCCTGCCTGCCTGCCTGCTTCTCCGTGGTCTCTAATTATGGTGGTTGACAACCTGGGCAAGTTGTTGGCGACATCTTTTCCCAATCCCTTTTCTCTTTTAGCCTGTTAATGATGAACTCGATCATTGTTATTGATCCGCTACTGTTTGGTACAAACTTTTCCGTAAACTAATCTGATCTGATCTTTGCCGCTTGTTGGGCCCGAAGCCGAGTCTCGCTCGTATTGAAATAAATCTACTGGCTCAGTGTTCACTATGTACCTGATCTAGGAGCATTGCATTCTCGATCTTGGGTAGGGATTGGTGGGGGTAGCTCAAGAACTGGGAAGGCCGGAGAGCGTAGCCAGGCGAGGCCCATAAGACCAGCTGTTGTTCTGATGGCGCGATGCGGAGACAACAAATGACCGCTGATAGGTTAACTAATTAGTGAGTTAGACCATAAGAAACAAACGGAAAAGTTCAGGGAAAGAAAATCGAGGGACCGCTCCAACGTGACAGGACTTATTCGACGCTAAAGTTTAGCATATCGGGTTAATTTATTGGAGAATGAATCAAGCATTGATGCGAATACCACAGAAAATCGAACTGAGAAGGCCAAAACGTTCTTTGGGGGGATCCAGTTCAAGTCTTGAGAAATTTAGTATAGTGGGCTAATCAGTTGTGCTACTAATGGATTAACTCAGAATGGCGTCAGAATCAACTTCAGAGATAAAGAATAGTTCAGGCTACTGGTGCGGTTATGCATGTCTCTTAGCACAAAGCCTTGCACGTCGAAAGCCCAAATCATCGCAGCGAAGTCTTTAAAATTAGATGAAGTTGGGGGTACAGCTTCTTAAAACTACTTGGTTCACGTTGCCATTGACCCAACAAAGAAAGTAACAACACTTTAACCTTCCAATTCCGTCATAGGCTTGGGACCCAAAAGTTACTTCCGCGTGATCCAGAATTAGACTTTTTCCCCACAGCAAATTAGCCCGAGATGGCTTTTTCGTACTGACCAAATGACCGAAAGTAAAAAGGCAGGTCAATGCCCGCCTGCCCTTTTTATGCTGTAGGGAAGGCATAATTCATGGCCAGTGTTCCTTCTAGGTGGGAGAAACTATTCCCATCTTGTTGGCATGAATCCTTCGGTTGCTTTAGTTCCTATATTTGTGCTGAGAAAAGCTGCAAATTTGCGCACATAATGTGTGCTCTCTTCACCATGCAGATATTCCTCCTTATTTGCCTATTTCCATCACCATCAGCACCACCATCAGCCCCCACCCACCACCAAATCCAGGTGCCAATACCGGCGCTGACGACAAATGTTATTGGGGTTTCAGATAAGTTATGACCCACTTCGAGTGGAATCGGCATTTGCAGTGCGCAAGCATACTCCACTGAAAGATGTGCTAAGCATGCCTTAATGTAGTCACCACCCTTTCCCCCTACTTTAAGTATAGCCTCCTGTTTGGTGTGGACTGTCTCATTCAAGCTCACCAGAGAGAACTCGACAGCTCAATGCGACCATGAAAGGCGCTTTTGCTATCTTCCTGTTCTTCCTCTCGTCTTTCGTCTCATTCCCTGGAGGTACCAAAGCAGCTCAAGCAAAGGACAATGGGCTTTACATCGTCTATATGGGAGCGGCTGCTTCGACAAATGGATCCTTAAGATACGAGCACGCACAGCTTCTTAGTTCTTTGAAACGGTGAACATACTCACTCCCTTAAGTCAGTTTTGCCTTTCCTTCTTCATGCTAGATGAAACTAACCATGCCATTTAAGTAAGACGAACGACTTACAGAAGCTAAATGATGTTGCTGAATGTGCGGTAAATATGTGCATTACATATACGGAGGTAGTACTTCAGTTATCATAGCTTATAGCTTTCTTTAATGATTTTTATTTTCTTTTCCTAAGAAGTTGGATTTAGAAATTTGCTTCTGATTTAATTTAATAGTCCTGTCCTACATCCTGGAGGTACTGTGAATCATAAGAATCTTGTTTCCCAACAAAATAATTCTCAGACTTTCAGAATCCTGAGATCATAAAGAAAAGTCGTTTTTATGATCAGTTTTACATAGAACCATCACCCTTGGGGTGCTATGGCAATACACTTGAAATATCGGGTTAACCTATTCTAATAAAATAAAAGAAATGGCTTCTTCCTCTCATCTTTTCCAAGATGTCCTGGGAAAATTCGGAGAGTAAACATCCGCTGATTTTTGCTAGGAAGGGCACCACAGTGGTACACACCTATTCGCGCAGCCTTTCTGGGTTTGCAGCTCGCCTGTCAGAAGAGGAGGCACGATCAATAGCTCAGAAGCCAGGAGTCATCTCCGTGTTCAAAGATCCGCTGCTACCACTCCACACGACTCGTTCGTGGGACTTCTTGAAGTATCAGATTGATCTGGAAATAGACTCGAGCCCCAGCTCGGACACGGACTTCTCAACCCAGGAATATGATACTATCATTGGCATCATGGATACAGGTATAACTGGAAGGCTGAAATCTGTTCCACCGTGGCACCATAACGTGTGTATATTTTCTCATATATCAGAGTTGTCCTAATTTAGTTCAACTTCAAACCATATCTAGGCATATGGCCAGAGTCGAAGAGCTTTGATGATAAGGATTTGGGAGTGATTCCGCCACGGTGGAAGGGAAAATGCATGGAAGGGGACGATTTCCATCAGTCCAACTGCAACAGGTGAATCGAAAACCACTACGCCTTTGATGCAGAACAAGCAATCACAGCCCAATTGTTGTTTCTTAAGTGAGAAATTTCGAAGTTCAGGATTTTCTAACTTGAAAGGACTAAGTTCAGTCCTTTATATCAATATCTAACTGAAAAACATAACGACCATCTAAAGAGTACAGGTCTGGAGAATTTTCATTATCAGAATGTGCTTCCTTTATTCCTTTTCCAACCACTATTTAGATCACCCTGCCCTAATGGATGAACCACGAGAAAATCAAAGAAGAGTACGCAAGTGACTCTTCATTTGCAAACAAGTTGATCCTTATTATAGAATCTGCCTGTATGTCCTTGTCTTCCATATTCAAGTCAAAGCACAGAAACGTTTGGATCTATGCAGAAAGCTGATTGGAGCTAGATATTACGTTGATCCTGACGAGATGACAGCAGACCGCTCGCCTAGGGACGTGCAAGGCCACGGAACCCATGTGGCTTCAACTGCAGGAGGAAGTGCCGTGCCAGATGCATCTTTCTATGGCCTAGCTGCAGGGACCGCAAAGGGTGGGTCCCCTGGGTCAAGAATTGCCATCTATAGAGTGTGCTCACCGGAGGGATGCCAGGGGTCTGCCATACTGGCGGCTTTTGATGATGCAATTTCTGATGGAGTTGACGTGGTGTCGGTCTCGCTTGGTGCATCTGCGATGTCGATACCGGAAGTCACAAGCGATCCAATTGCAATAGGAGCGTTTCATGCAGCAGAGAATGGGATTCTTGTGGTCTGCTCAGCAGGGAATGATGGGCCTAGCTCAGGAACCATCGTGAATGCCGCCCCTTGGATTCTGACTGTCTCTGCCTCGACCATCGACAGGGATTTTGAGTCTGATGTTGTCTTGGGTGGAAACAAAGTGATCAAGGTAGTCAATTAAATCTTCTGGTAGTGTACATACTTTTTTACATTCACAAGAATGTGTTCATAGCTTGATCATTATCAGAAACTGCTTAAATCAGAAAGCTAAAGTTTGAAGCCGAGAATTACAGGTTTTCTGACAGGTCGGCATTGCCTTTCACATTTCGATGAATAGTTACCTAACACTGTCACGGTCTTCTGGTAGTGTACTTACATTTTTACATTCACAAGAATGTGTCCACAGCTTGATCATTATCAGAAACTGCTTAAATCGGAAAGCTGAAGTTTGAAGCCGAGAATTGCAGATATTCTGACAGGGCATCATCGCCTTTCACATTTCAATGAATAGTTACGTAACACTGTCACAATGTCGCATTGTATTGCAGGAGCATTAATCACTGTTACTCTTTCTGAATTTCCACATTTGGCCTGATATCTATTTAAGCAGAATCATCAAATCTAGTGTATGTTGCAATTCTCAGTCTGCCCTTTCTCGTAAGCTGATCTAGTGTTGTTCCAAAGTCACCTAAAAAGAAGTTAAGACCCTCAGCAACTGAAGAAAATTTTAACATCCCGAGTGACTATGATGCATCTCAGGGTGAAGGCATAAATTTCAGTAACCTTGATAAACAGCCAGTGCATCCTTTGATCTACGCCAAGTCTGCACGACAAAGTGAAGCACTGGAGTCAGAAGCAAGGTACTTGAATTCTGTTCCAAGTTCATATGACAAAAAACCTTAGTAGGAGTGTGTCAGAGACAAAGCAAGAGCAAATGACAAAAAATGACGAAGTAAACTTTGCAGCTAGATGCGCATACTAAATCTGTGATTTGAACACATTGTGACCAGAAACTGCAACCCAAGTTCCATGGATGCAACGAAAATCAAAGGCAAGATTGTCGTCTGCGATAATGATGACAATGAATACTCGGAGGAAAGCAAGTTGGAGGAGGTGAAAGATCTCGGAGGAGTAGGGCTAATCTTGGTCGATGATGAAGAAAGATCTGTCACATCTATATACGGCACGTTCCCTATGACGGTGGTTTCTTCAAAAGACGCCTCGGAGATCCTCTCCTATATGAACTCCAGCAGGTATGCAACTATTCTGTCACTGCTTTCGCTTCATTAATAAGCAAAAAAAAAAAAATATGTTTTCTCACCGTTCTAAATGCTTTTCCAATGAATCACCTTCTGGTGTTGTATATCCTGAAGCAACCCAGTGGCAACTGTCCTAGCAACGGTTGCAGTTGCGAACTATAAGCCAGCACCTTCCATTGCATACTTTTCATCCAGAGGCCCTTCATCCATCACTAAGGACATCCTCAAGGCAAGACCAAATCTCTCTCTCCAAATATCGTCGTTCGCGAGCAAACTGAGCTAAAACAGAGACGATTAACTGACAATGTGCCCATTTTTCTTTCCAGCCAGATGTCACTGCACCAGGAGTGGCCATTCTTGCGGCGTGGATAGGCAACGACACGGCAGGCACTCCAGGCAAAGCCGCCCCTTCGTTCAATGTCCTCTCCGGGACTTCCATGGCGTGCCCACACGTGTCGGGCCTTGCTGCAACCGTCAAGTCTCGAAATCCCACTTGGGGCCCTTCAGCCATCAGATCAGCCATCATGACCACAGGTCAGTGAGGACAGTATTAAAAGTAGTAACTTAATCACATCTACATCTCTCTCTCTCTCTCTCAGAGCCATGCTCCTGATGAACTCCTTAGCAATTGGTAATTGTCGAAAATAAGGTCAAGCCTAAAGCCGTCTCCATCGGCTGGCCAAATGATATTCCAGTATGATGCTGCGGAAATGATTAGATCACTCATCGAGTCTCGCAAGACACCATGTCCACGGTCCTCCCTGCCTGCTTTATGGAATTATTTCTGAAGATAAACGGACCTTTTGCATCCATCTGCAGCCATCCAATCAAACAACTTGAGGGGCCCCATAACTACGCACACAGGCGCGGCTGCCACACCGTATGACTATGGAGCAGGAGAAGTGAGCACGACTCGATCGTTACAGCCGGGGCTTGTTTACGAGACAAATACTACGGACTACTTGAACTTCCTTTGCTACCATGGCTACAACATCGCACAGATCAAACGCATCGCGAGAAATGTTTCAGACAGTTTCTCTTGTCCCCCAGACTCGAGCTCTGACCTGATTTCCAACATCAACTATCCCTCAATAGCAATCTCGGGTCTGGATGGAAAACGAAGCAAGACTGTTGTCAGGATCCTCACGAATGTCGCAGGAGATGATGCTGGCATTTATACAGCAAGCATTGACTCTCCGCAGGGATTAATTGTCAAGGTAGTTCCAAGTAAGCTCAAATTCGAGAAAACAGGTCAGAAGCAGAGTTACCAGGTCATTCTCTCTTTGCAATCATCGGTAAAAGAAGATTTGTTCGGGTCGATTACGTGGACAAATGGACAGTACAAAGTTCGTAGTCCAATTGTAGTAAGCAGTAGGAGCGACAATCTTTAAGTAGATGAAAATTGTACCGAGCCATAATTTATTCCAGATACTGATGTAGATGGAGTGCCTGGATGAGAAGTTCAAGTCTGGATAATGACCATGAATTAGAGAGGAATCTAAGGATCAATAACCAAATCAAAGAAACTTCAGGCCGTTTCATTTTCATCTGCCAATCTCACTATTGACCTGTTCATCTCGCAATGTCATTGCTATTGGCAATGTATTTGTCTGGAGTTAGGAGACATGCATCCATCCAGTTGCAAAATCTATTCCCTTTTCATACACACCTTTGCTCATAATCACTTTGTTATTAATCTTTCATGTCACTAAATATCTCAAACGCACCTTAGTAATTAAACCGCCCTAAGTAATCATGATCACTTTATCAGAGCGAAGCCACATTGAGAGACTCGTAAGCAGACCAATGGAAGATGCATAAACTTGCGATATCCTTCAAGATCAATAAAAATTACTCATAGTAAGTTGAAAACTAATATTATGGTGACCAAAGAAAAGTGTTCATGAACACAAGCTCTCTTCATACAAGCATGTCGTGCCTGAAGACATGGTGTATGTATCTAACAGCTATCTATCATGACGATGGCAAGGACAAAAGCCAACTATCAGTTCTAACTAGTTTTAACTATGCATACACATACATATAGTTAGAATGGTATGCTGGCCTTCAGGCTTCCATCAAGCCGAACTTCAATTCATCCCATCGGCATATGTCAAAATTCAGAATAAAGACGTTTTAGCCAAAGTGAGCTGTGACTTAAAATACCAACTTCCGTGCATAAAAACTAATTAACCAACTTTTTCGATCATTATCAACCCACGGTTATACCATGGGGACCACTCGAGGTACTTGTCTTCCTAACTAGCAACTGTGTTCAGACATCGAACTCCTCTTGCACATCTTTCCAGCGCACTAGAGATAAACTAGCAACATCTGCAATCATGCATGACCAAAAGATAAAAGGTGAAAAAGAGGCCTTAATTCATTGCAGCAACCAAGACGATTAGGTCCATCTATATAACAAGGACCTAGACGATTGACCTCGATTTAGACTAATTGAGCACTTCTTTTCATTCAAAGGCCCATTGGTTCTCCCTTCGAACCTCTTCCTCTTCCTCTGGCGTGAAGTCGTTCTTGATGTTAAATGACTTCCTGATCTCCTCAGGGGTCTTCCCCTTGATCATGTCTGCCACATTCTGGCAGGTCAAATCCAGCAAGCCCTTGATGTTCAAATAATTTGCCGCCTATCACACATCAAGCAAAATGCCACACAGAAAATGATAAGTACTGCAATCCTCAACAAGACAAGACTCAAATCAACTTCACAAGCTCATGAATTATCTATGATGGTGCAAAACCCGCGAGTGATAAGTGATCATCGAATAAAAAAAGCAACAGGTATGAGCACCAGACCGCACTTCATTCTTCAAAAGCCACGCGAAACAAGTTCAGGACTCGGGAGGATCAAGTATGCGATCCGCTATTTAGTTTTTCGCCCTTAAAAATTTATAAAACAAGGAAAAAATAATATCTTACACCTAAGAATCACCGCAACACGAACACTTCAACTTCTAACAAAATCGACGCAGCAGATCTGAGTCATTCGTTACTACTACAACATCTCCTCAAACCCTAGAGTCCGTTGAAGAACCTACACGATACTACACGCACAAACACATAGTAATCAGCAAAATCGACATCAAAACCCTCGCCCTCGCCCGAGCAACGCCGAGACAAGGCAAACCAGCATCACCGCCCAAAATCTCCCACGAAACGGGCACTGACCAGGATGAGATCGAAAAGCGTGGCCTGGTCGACCTTGATAAACTCGGCGTCCCAGGCCTTGAGCTCGTCGGCGGCGGCGGCGGGGGAGGCGGAGCCGGCGCGTTCGCGGTCGGCGTCGACGTGCTTGCGGCAGAACTCGATGATCTTGGAGAGGATCTTGCTGGAGACGTTGGGGAGGGGGATGCCGTCGCCAGCGCAGTCGTCCTCGATCATGTGCTTGATGGTCTGGCACTCCAGGGCCACCGCCACCTCCACCTCGAACGACTCCTTGTCCGAGCTCTCGAGCACGATCTTGCGAGAGGACGACATTGGCGCGGTAGGTAAACCCTAATGATTTGGGGGATTTTGATTTTATGATCTCTCCGTCGGGGCTGTAGAAGTGTTGTGGGGCCTGCATGTTTTTATTCCCGGTGTCTGTTCAAGAACATAATTTTTTTTTTCCGGGAACAAAAAAAGAATAGAAACACGTTTATTTGCGTTTTTATTCAAAATTAGATTTTTTGTTCCTGAAACACAAAAAGAACATAAATGAGAAACAAAAAAAAAATTATTTCTTGCTCCAGAAACACTTCTCTAAAAACACTTTTTTCTTCTATTCGTCTCTCTCCTCTTTTCTTCTTCTTTTCTTCTTTGGCCAATCGCCGGCTTCGGCCATGGCTGGCGATCGGCTGTCGAGGGTTGGCGATGCTCCACCTCGCTTGATCTAGGCGAGGCCAAGCTCGCCCAGCTAAGGCGAGGCCGAGCCTCGCCCGCGCCGGTGACGCTCGGCCTCGCCCAACCACGGCGAGCCTCGCCATGGCTGGGCGAGGCTGCCGGCCCCGTTAGCCTCCGGCGACCGATCGAAAGAAGAAAAAATAAAAAAAAAGAAAGGAAAAAATGAAAAATAAAATAAAAATATTAAAAAAATTAAAAGAAACAAAAAAAATAACATAAATTTTCCAAACGTGTTTTATTCATTTTTTATTCTCGGAACAAGTTTACCAAACACATTTTTCTGGTAAAAAATTATTCCCCAGAACATAAACATTTTCTTCTATTTTTGTTCCCTGTAACAATTTTTGAATAGAAACGTTACCAAACGTGCCATGTAGCTTCCCTGCCCTTCTTAGTTAGTTTACGAATGCGTGCTAAATGGTCCTTGATCTTGCAAGTTTAGAATTGGTCCAACCAGTTTATCATGTAAACTATAAAATTAAAAAAAAAACTAATTCTAATTTGATAAAAAAAAATTAGAAAAGAATACCGCCTTCACTCACCTCAGCCTTACTCTATTTGCTCACCTTATTCACCGCTCACCTCACGACCTGCCTCTTTTCACTTGCCTAGCTCAATTTTGTCCACTCGTCTCACCGCCTGCCTCTATTCCATCATCTCACATGTTTATTTGTATGGTTTGTTGCTTTTCGAAAGTGTAAATTTCTATCGTTACATTATCTTATATTTATGTTTACTATGTATCATGTTTGTAATTTAATTACTCAATATCGCATTGTTAATGGATATGAAATTCGAAATAGTATATTTTCCATTTTAGGGAATCACAAAATGAAACAAAAAATATTAATAATTGATCCTGAATTGACCCTAGAATTAGACCGAACTCATAGAGTTGGTCTAATCCTTGGTCTTAGACTCAACAGAATTGGTTATTGGTTCCAAAAATTGGAAACCAATATTGTATGAATTGATCCTCAAGTTAGATGCTGAATCGGCCCAATTCGAACCATGCTCAACCCTAATCACATCATGTGTTGTGTGCTCGATCATCCGAGTCGTTTGCTCGATGGCCCAAGCCTTGTGCCCTGCACCAACACTTGACCATGTTGTCATTGCACCTTGAATCTTGCCCATGGATGAGTGCATCGTGCTCATGGACTATGTGCATAGTGCCTTGCATCGTGCCCGTGGCCGAGGATCGTAGCCAAAGTGTCGAGGCATCTTGCCTTTCGACCGTGGAGATTGCGCCTTGCATCATTGGATAGAATAATTTTAATCTTATTCGGTGTTTGGAGCAACATAAAAGTTCAAATATTATCTTGATGTACTCAATATAAAATAAATGATGGAATATACTCAAATGGGATATGTTTCAAACTTATTACAATTATGTTAATTCGGTTGTAAATATTTCAATTTTGTCAATTCAGTCCTAACCTTTTAATAATTTGTTAATTTAATCCATTCGGCCAATCTTGATTAGAAATTACCAAAGTAGACGCCAACGATCATATTTAGTATCGATGATATTGATGTTGACAATTTTTATAATTTTTTAAACAAATTATTTTCTTTTTCTTTTTACTTTTAAGCTAGGCAAGGGTCGTACCTTGCTGGTGAGGGCTTCACGGCCCTCACCAAGTCTAACCTCATCTGCATTTGGTGAGGGCTTCGTGATCCTCATTGCTATGATTAGGGGTGTGCATGATCCGAGTGGACGGTTCTTGGCCTACAACCGAGAATCGTTCGCTAATGACCGATTCTAAAAAATTGAAACCGATAACCACCCGTTAGTTGCATGGATCCACCCAAGAACCAGACCATCGGTCCAGTCCGGTTCCCTAGTGGATCTATGGAACCGTTCTCATCAATAATAATATTGTTTTCCAAATCCCGCCGTGAGTGAATACTCACGGCGGGATTTGGAAAACTGGCTTAATTAAGGATACTATTTTTCTTTATTTTATTGGAAAACATTACCAAAGAAGAGAAATAGGTTTTTTTTCCTGTTTTTAAATCATTTCAATTGAAATCTAAAATATTCTTTAAGTTCAAGGTTCTAGATAATTGTCATATGTAGATCGCATTTTCCTTTATCCTCTAACAATGCTCAATTTCTTACAATCTTTGTTTTACTGAATTCTTTTTGTAGAAACAATTTCACCAGTACTCCACATATTCTTGAACACAGTATCCTATGTGAGTCTCGAAAGCATCTTTTGAATGAGCCATTTGTTGAGTTGCTGAAAGGCAACTTACACTTTACTTCTTTACCCAAAAAAAAAAACTTACAGTTTACTTGGAATCGGGAACTGAACCGGTCCAAGTGGGCGGATGGAGTCCTAAAATTTAAGTTTGCTAATTAGTAATTTTGGAATTTATTTTAATATTAAAAATTAATATATTATTATAATATAATCGATTCGGTCCGAGTGGGCGGATCCGACTATGGAATCGAGAACCGGACCAGTACCAACTAGTTCTCGTAAATTGGAACCAGGAACTGGATCGGTTCCTTCAAGAACCACCAGTTCCGAGCGGTTTCGATCTAGTTCCAAGCAATTCTAGTTCGGTTCTGGGCGGTCTGGGCGGGTTTTGATTCTTTTGCACACCCCTAACTGCGACCTATGAAGCATGGACACGTTGCCCATGCTTTCGTGTCGTGTCCGACACGTGTCGGAGTGTGTTAGACCCGTCGACACGATCGGACACGGTCGGACATGCAGTCAATGCGTGTCGGATTTTCCGACACGTGGTCAACGTTTGCCTGACACGTTTGGACACGCTTGTCCAACAGACGATGGAGGGTGGAAGCGATGGTGAGAGAGTAGAGATGAGGTCGCGAGGGACGGCAAGCCTGCAACGGCAAGAGACGGCCAGAGAAAGAGCATAGATTGAGGCGAGGGCCACCACTTTGATGCTGCGATGGATCTGACAAGGCTGTAGCTATGAGGGAGAAAGGGCCAAAGGCGAGATGAAGAGGAGAGGAAGGTAATCGTGTGGCGAGGAGGAGAGGAGAAGGATGAAGATGAAGAGGAGAGGAAGGGGGTCGTTCGGTGAGCGATGAGGAAGGAGAAGGATCAAGAGGAGGAGAAGAAGAAGGGTCGTGCAGTGGTGAACGGCGAGGAGGAGGAGGTAAAGCTAGGGTTTTTGATAGGAAACTCAAAAGGGAAGTGACAGGACAGCTTGTCTGTCACTGTTAGTGGTGGGGAGGGAAAGAAAAATAAAGTGGGGGGGGGGGGGGGGAAGAAAAATAAATTTTGGGGGAGGGGGATGGACGAGGGAAAGAAGATTTCTTTTTTAATCAGAAAAAAATAAAAATAAATGAGATTAAAAAATAATTTCGAAAAATAAAAATACTGAATTTGAATCAAATTAATTAAAAATAAAAATATTTATTTAATATACAACATGTCGAATTATCTATTTTTAAAAATGACGTGCGACATGTCGTGTTGTGTGTCGGTGCTACTTAGACTGTGACCCATCCTTGAGGAGCCACCCTCATGAATAAATTTAAATGTATTTGCTCAAGAAACAATCCTAGTGGTTCATTGCAAAGATGGCTCAAACACATAATCTTTTCAACCATATGAGGAAAGGGTTTATCAATCAAGAGTGTGGACTCTTCCAAACTCATATTTTGCATGATACATGATTTCTTTTAAATTCTTAATAACCTAAGTATTTTTAGGAATCACCACTAGTCATTTGAGGTTTGCTATAAACCAATTAAGACGTGAAAGTGTCATCTTAATTCCTACAAAATCAAATGTTGCAGCGTCAATGATTTGATTACACTAGTTATATAATTAGTACAATTTCGATATCTAAACTTGATTATTTATCAACTAAAATGTTCATGCAGTCTTTTATAAGTCCTAAAGTTCTCACTTGCTAAGCGTGGATACAATATTTTCATTGATATTTATAATGACCCTAAAAAAAGACCTACCTTAAAAAAGAATTGAAATAGCAATGCGAAAACAAAAACTCGATGCTTGTCGCATAGAACGTACATCATACTGTTGTTAAGCCCCGGGGAAGATACCCTTATGTGCTTGTTCAATTCGGGTTCAATTTCTCGTTCAAAGGTTTCACATTCTAAAAAATTATATTAAACAAAGATGTTTATTAAAACCCTAATGGGTATACACTAACTAAGGTATCTAAATAAATTATAAACTAATATTAATACAAAAAATCTAATAAAACTAATCAAAGTATAATTTCTAAAATATTTCCTAATTTTATTTATTTTTATATTTTTTATTTTGTAATTACATTTAAATTGTGAAAAATGGAGACTCGGATCGGGTCGGAGGACCCGGTCCGAATGTGGGCAACTCATGCGGGTTTGGGCCACTGAAATAATTCAGGCTCAAGTTTCTGGCCCCTCCTCCTAATCAATTCAAGCCCAAACTAAACAGCCCAGACACACCTAGCCCAGCCTTATCAAAATTCAGCCCATTATTTTTATTTTCCTTTTTTTTGTTTATTTTCTTTTTTCTGTTTTTATATCATTATTTTATTTTATTTTATTTTTGTATCCCCCTTTCCTTTTTTATTTTTAATTTCCTCTTTTCCTACACCCAGACTCCTCCACCGAGAGTCCGTTATCTTCCCAGGATGACCTCTCGCAGAAAATCACTTTCACCTCAACGTCTACTGCCAACGTCTACTGCCAACGTCTACTGCCAAGTTGGCAGTGCTAGCGCCGGTGGCCGTCACTGGATTACCTTGGTCAGCCACCATTCATAACCATTCATATAAGTGTATTGCTCAACTCACAATATTTATTAAATTAACTTTTTGCTTGGATACCTATCCATAATTTTTTTTGATAAATTCACTTTATAATTAATATGTTTCATAGTTTATTATGAAAAAAAGGGCTAAATTTGAGTACAAAAATTTAATATCATAAGTCCATTTTACCTATTTTGTCACTTAATAAAACATGAAGTAACTCTCTTGGAGGTAATAAAAAGAAACTAGTATCCGAACACTTGTTGATTTCATGATTAGCAAGCCAGTCAATAGAGTGATTTCTTTCCCGAAAGTTAAGTTGCAATTTAAATTCAAAGTAAGAACACAATAGTATTCTGATATGTTTAAGTAAAGCAAGGCCAACATTACCAATTCTAAACTTTAAAAATCAAGATCAATGATGGCTATAGAGTCAATTGAATCTCATAATAACCAAGTTTTTTTTTTTTTTTGTGAGGTTGAGTCCCAATCGCAATGCCCAAAGTTCTGCTTATGTTGACAAGCATATTCCTACAAATGTAGTAAAATTACCTAGCTAGTCATCCCCTTCATTTCCGAATAAACCCCATGCACCAGCAAGTCCTCGGTTTCCTTTGGAAGTACCATCAGTATTTTGTTTTATCCACATGAAAGGTGGAGGATCACATATGAGGAAAATCAAAGAACTATGATCCACTTAATATCGAGTTATTCACAAATGAAGCTTTAATCATTTATGTTGTGTATGACCAAATTACTTGTAATGGATTCGAAGTGAAAACAAAGTTGTCATGGAAAAGTGACTTATATATCTCAATAGCCAAAAAAGCTTCACAGTTACTCCAAAAATTTTATTCCAATCATTGTGAAAATCCGATCACCCTTTACTAGCGAAATTTGAATTCAACAATTGCAACAAATTCATTGGTAGGACAAACTCAAGCTATATCCTATAGACAATTGGACAATCCGTAGAACATGTAAAGTTGTTTTCACACGAGACTCAAGCAATTCCCAAGTTACGAGACCACTTCAATAAATTAGTCAACAGTTGCTTACGAGCGGCTAGTTGGAGAAAAGTTTCAATACGTTGAGGTCCGTTCCACTTTTAAATTGTGGACTATATACTATCAAATTCTTAATTGTTTTCCCCATTGGGTACTTTGCAAGCTGACTTAGCAGGAAAAAAAAAAAAAAGCCTTGCTTCTAGTACCCTGCCGCAAAAGAGTAGCTTCTCCATCAGAGTTCAACTGAGGATTAACAACTCTAATGCGAAAGGTTATATCTTGAACTTTACAAACCGATATTGCTTTAAGTTGTATGTATATGTAATGCACGTTGGACCTTATATTAGAATGAGCATAAATGGCTCATTTTTTTTTTTTTCGTGTTTAGACTACTTTCTAATTTAGATTCATCTCGCTTTATTTTGTAAAAAATAAGTACTCGAGGAATGTGGATCAATCACAACATCCTAATTACCTTTTTTTTTTTTTTTTTTTCTAATTTATATGAATTTAATAAAAATATCACCATCCCAAAATATTTTATTACACATGCCAATATCCAATGGAAAATTTATATGTGAATGAAACAAATGCAGTTTTCAAAATGGAAAACCGTTTATGACACGTTAGTACCTTAACTATACTTGTGATCAATTTTTATGCCATGACTTCGCGCCAAATAAAAGTCTATATAGGAGCTAACATCCATACCTATTTAGAATTTATTTGCGAGCCACATGTAGACATGGAAAACATGAAGTAAACGAAAGATGAGTGCAGAAAAAAGGCAAGACTGAAATTGTTGGTGGAGGACCCATTATATATAAAATCTCTTCGTTTAAATCACAACATAAATAATACAAGAAGTTGGTTTTCTGGGAAGGACAGGTTCGACATTGAATCCAACTGATGCTGCTCCATGGATGCACCCAATCTGATGAGACCGGAGTTATGGAATGCTGCTCAAATCAGAAGAAACGATTGATATATTGATTCATGAGGGGAGTCAGTAGGGCTCTGTATGCTTTCTCCGTGGGGTGGTAGCTGTCCCAAAACACATACTCGGACACATCCGTGCACGTGTCCGGAGAGAATTTGTTGCATAGTAAGGTCACCTCGATGGTCCCCGTCCCGCAGCACCCCTTGTCCGACACTACAAAACCTGGCTCGATTCATTTAAAAAAGGAAAATCATTGATGCATATCCATTCATGCTATAATGTTAAGAGCAAGCAGACCTTAAACACGTGCAACCAGTTATTGTGATCGTTCATGCCTATTGCCAAGAGGGAAGATAACACACGAAGGACAATATCTATCGTTCGATAACGGTGGAAGGGTACGCAATTTTAGAATCATATTGGGAATTTAAACATAATGTTTATCACTCGGTTTAAAGGAGCAAGGATTTGTTCACTTGGGGAAATGCAGTTACAACCAAATCATGGTTTTGGCCTAAGATGCAAACTTGACCATTCCATTTGAAAAATGTACATAATGAGACGATACACTTACGAAAGGATTACATTGAATGAATTTTTTGGAAAGTTCAATGATTAGATTGAATAGAAAAAAAAAATTGAGGGGCCTTTCGTATCATTATTCTTTAGCTAAATATAAATATGGGTGGCGTCAATGTACATAACCACTGACTAGAAGATTGATTGAAAAAATTTACCTCAAACTAAGAATGAACAAAACTGCAGTTCTTTCACAAATCTCGCCTACATTTATGAAACCTCTTCCGTTGCTTTGCCATTTATATGAAATGAAGCAATACCAAACGCAAAATCAGGGAAAACATTGCCGTCCTTTAATGGGCGATTGACCTAATATGACCATAAATAATGTGCGTACAGACCGAAAATCTAATGTCAATAGAAAAGAGAAATGGACATAATATGTGGATGGGCTATAACTTCCTTAAAAATCACTCTTCTGATTGGTCATTCAAAAGCTATGAACAACGCCCACAAACAAAATCAAAGAAATGTAAATGTGGGCAATGTCCATGGTTATAATTCATTAATCAGAACGGAGTTTCCTCCAGCTAAGGTGGAGGAAAACACGGCTCTTTATATACGCACAAATACGGACACGTAAGTTTGCTATACACAGCATGGAAGTATGTCTAGTTATTATGGGAATTCATGAGGTACTGCTTTGATCTTACCTTGCTTTTGTGGGTATTGAATGAGGTCGAGAAGTGGGTTGTAGACATCAATGTAGACCATCTTGCTGTGGGGCAGCTTGCGGTTGAGAGAGTCGAGGTTTGAAGAGAGCTTGGTGTTGAACAGCTGAGCCGCAGCGTTGTACTGCTCTGCACAACCTCGTAGTGGCCCTCCTGCTAATGTCCTTTGTGAAGGAACGCACCCGATCGGTGGCGCACCAAATACTGCTATTCTTCGAGCTCCTAGGTCGTATAATCCCTTCGACGATCAAAATGGATCTTAGGGCCTATCTCTAGGGTTTTCTTATTCACTTGAAAGCGAGTAGATGCAAAATTCTTGGATTAAGTAAAACTAGGTTGCTCTTGTGGAAAATAATGGGATACAGCTACGTGATGTGGCCCGCTTGAGTTTACCTAACTATATTGAACGAAGATTTATTAAGATCTAACTTGCCCACCATCATGAATTTATCATCATGTGATGGGGTGCATCCTGGTTATACATACTTATAAATTTACAAAAGGGATATTGGAGCTAAGGGGGACTATAGCAACATGAAGATTAAATCATTCTCTCCGACCTTTTAGGATTCACCATATCAGCTCCGTATCATAACAGATAATCTAAGATGTTCTCAGTGCACGGTCCGTTCATTTACATGGGATGAAGCCAAAGAACGAAATGATACCTGTAGGAAATTGGAAGCTGCATCGACCATGAGATCGGTATATTCAGGCACATTGTACTGCAATTGCCTCACCCGAGCGGTGAAGTAGTTGTTGGCGATGTCGTCACTTCCAGACACGACGAGGTACAAGCTGTTGGCCAAGATGAAGTTCGCCTTCTCTTCACCAACAAAACCTTTCAACTTCCCTATGTACTTTTTGAAGAGATCCAGCTGCTCCGACATTGATATGGCCGACTATCCAAAGATCAAACGAGTTTTTACCAATAGAAGATGTATGACTTTATATGAACTGTCTAAAGTACTGAATGGACATAAACTTGATGTGCAAATGTACCACTAGCACGGGCGTGAGCGGATCATATCCAGTGCCGCCGGAAGCGAAGGTCACCCCAGTGACTAGGTCTTGATCTTGTAGATTCGGATCCAAGTATGCTGGCACTGTATCTTTAATGCCTAATTGTTCCGCTGAAATAGGAAGATACAATACAGGAAGTCAATGACATTGGGGAAAATAAGAACTTATGGAAAGCCTAGTAATATAAATCAACTTTCATACAAGGAATTGATAAACGACATATTGCAAAAGTGGCTTTGATTTGATAGCGTATGCAATTGTTAATGCAGAAAAAAATATGCAATATTAACCAACATACAAGAGAAAGCAATGTCTAAACAACCCTAAAGCAAAATTATAAATTGTTTCTCTTATTGTTGAATTGTCAACGAATTAATGACCCAATAATACATGGTCACTAGATTCAACTGCGCCACGGTGTAGTACTATAATGTAGCCGAGGTGTGGCTTGATTCGGATCATTAGAAAACATAGTTGGTGGTGAGACTTGTTATACTCGATAATGTTAGTTGAGGCATGCCTTGATGCAAGACGTGGCTGAAGCTTTTCCCACAATCTGATTCTGGCTTGTTGATGGCACTTTCGGTATAGTATTATAGGGAAGTGTTGACTTTGATGCCTCTATGTTGGTGGTCAATGTTGGTGGTCCTAAGTAAGGTATTGGCATGACGTGGACAAATATTTAATTATTTTTTTTATTTTTTTTCCTTTTTTTATCTTATATTTGTTCCTTTTTCAATTTTTTTTCTTTTCTTTTTGCTGATGGCCGATCTCAACTAGTGGTCGACCACCAACAATGCCCAAGGAGGGTCGGGTGAGGTTTGCCTCACCCAAAATAGGGCGGCCCTCGCTTGTGGCGATCGAGGCAGCCCCACCTAGGTACAACAAGGGTCACTTTGCCCAAGTGAGGCTATCCTTCACTTGTGGCTAGAGGATTGAGCAGCCACTAGCCAAAAAGAAAGAAAAAAAAAAGTAAAAAAATTATAATTTTTTTAATTATCCATGTCAACAGTGATACACCACCTAGGACGGCCTACAATGATTGGACCAATACGTCATCATTTTCTGATCATAGTTGGTCGAAATGACTATATTATTAAAATGTTTAAAACTAAATTAGTATAATTGAAAAGTTTAGAACCGAACTATCACAAATGCAATAGGTGTAGGACTTTTTTCATAATTTTCCCTATTTTGCCAACATCTTGTATACATACATGCAGCCATGCATGTGATAAAAACAACTTACCCGAGAGAGAGAGAGAGAGAGAGAGAGAGAGATTAGATTTATCATATTGATCACCAATTAAAATAAGTAAGAGAGGAGAGAGAGAAGAAACCCATGATGTCGGATGGCACTTTGCCATCGCAAAATCTTCCTGTCGGGATGCCGCCTTTGAAATCCTCACCGTAGGGGGGAAAGTTGCATTTGACAAGAGTTGATATGTCGTTGTTGTTGCCAGCGTCGACGATCGAATCTCCAAACACGATAATGGCCGGGATCGTTACGTTCGGCGGCAGCTTCACCGCAGCCCTTGCCGGCAGAAGCATAATCGAAATACACAACACGAACGCGGCCGAAAGTAATGCTGAAGAATGGACGAGTTCGGAAGACGACATGCTTTGCTTTTGCTCTCTCTCTCTCTCTCCACATGTGTTGGTGAAATGGGAAGGAGAAGAAAGTGAACGTAGGTGCGCAGATAGATGGTGATGTTGTTGCTTATGGCATGAAGGGGGTATATATAGCTCAAAAAAAATATGGGAACTACGATAGGATTAAAATAAGAGAGGGTCTAACAAATGTAAGTATAATATTCTTGATTTCCCATCTTCGTTTATTAAATGATGGAGCGTGAAGTATACAGCTTGCCCCTGGGAATTCTTCGAAAGAATTCTACATCTCTCAAGTAAATGTGCTTTTTCATAAATGAAATGCGAATTTGTATTTGACATTTGTCCGTGAAACGACGCATAAATCATTAGAACCTAACAAATTTACGCTTCTCAATCCTTCTAGAATTAGCTAGTAAAAATTAAAGAGTTGTAGAGGGGAGAAATTCGGCTTTTTGTTCTAGAAAGTGATTACAACTACGTATATAACTTGATTCAGCAAGGGTTTATCACATTAGTTTATAGATCAATCTTATTATTTTCTAAACTCTAGGCAGCTAGTAGTGTTCTCAATTTCTTGTAATATATATACACACACACCTACACACATCTTAATAATGAGCAAAACCCACCCGGGCCTTTGCCATATTGGGTTAGACTCTACAAAATAAAAATATTACATGATTTTATCTATCCACGTAAATTATCAGCTACATCCCCATCATAAACTTATGCGATTATCTCTCGGAGAAACTGCCATATTGGTCATTGGCGTACGCTCTTTGCAAAGAGCAGATGGTACCAAATTTCTCAATCCATTTGTGAGGAAAACATATACCCAGAATGGCGTTACATGATTATTGTGCGATTAAGGTGGTGCTGAAATATAAACATGGATTCTGCTAGTGAAACCTCATAACGCAATAGCTTTTAGCATGACAGAAAAAAGTACCATACCTTTTATCATCGGTCTGTTTGGCAAGTTGGCGCCATAGTCATTTCCATAGTTGGATTCGTTTCATTTTATCATGTCATTCATAGAACGAGTCTACAATAACATCTTTCACATGACGGAACGTGTGCTATAATTGGTATTTCCCAATTTAGGTATTTCCCAATTTAGGTAAGTCTTAGGACAGAAACTATCCAAGAAAAAAAAAGAGAAAAAGAAATTTCTCTTTCGGATTGGATCGACCGATAAACAAGGTTCAGTGATTGTTGAGGAAGGGAGTGATCTTGTGGTTGCTGAAACGACAGGAAGGAGAGTTTCTGGTCGCAACGATCGGCTCCTAGCGATGCCCTTGGAAGTGTCTTGCAGACGATGCTCGAAAGTGGGCTTTCGTGTTTCTCTCCATGCAAAAGGTTGGTCGTCTACCCACGCTCATTACGGCAAATATAGCTAATCCTCTAGTATTATTCGATCAACGCCTCTTGATGGACTAACCAATCCAGGATGGATAAGCTAAAAAAAGCGCACGATGTGCCTCTTGTCTAGTGTTTAATTTCGCACGGCCACGATGTTCGGTCAACAACCAGATTAAACCTTGCAGACATCCTCGTTAGGTGTGAGTTACCAAGTTAATGATGGTGATCTAGCACCTTAATCGATCTTTGGGATAAAAATCCTTCTCTTTCCTTTACAGCTGTGAGATTATGGCAGATGATTAGAAAGTTCTATTTCGTGCGCTATTGCGCAAGAAATAAAGAAGACGACAAATTTTTTTGTTTCTTTGCATGCTACTTGGTAAAAACGACCGTGTGATGATGCTTGTAAGACGAAAGGACAAGATCTTTGTTATGCTTTGACCCCATTGTTGATGCTAAAAAATGACCAACTTTTGATTATTATCAATAAGTATCCAATTTATTCGATGAGTGCAGGTTTGGTCAATAGTGAATAGAACAATCGACAATCTGAAGACAATCAACAACTTGCTAAGAAAGTCATTGACAACATCATGAGAGCTATCGACCAGAGCCTTCATCAAGATTAGAAAGTTGATTGATGAAGTTATTTCATTGACAACAAGAGTGTCTAAGTATCAACAGTTGTTAAATGATAGTGATAAAGGGCCACATGAATACCTTAAGCAAAATGTGACTTTACTGAAAAATTATAAGTCATAATATGACTTTGATCCAAATGAAAACATTAAAATAAATGTGGCAAAAATGAGATTTGTTGATTCTTATTGCTTGCTAAGACAAAAGACACAAGAATTGTTAAGGAAGACACTCAAGTTTACTTGTTCAATATCAATATGTTGGACGAATCTTTGATTTGATTTGGAAAGCAGACCTAACTAAATTAGCTAAAGGCCAAGGCATTCCAAGAAAAGAAGATTTACCAAACAAAAAATATTGCAAGTGGCATCACTCATGGGGTCATAACAAGGTTAATTGTGTTGTTTAAAAAAATAAAAATAAATCAAGAAGCAATTTGGCAAGGAAAAATCAAATTTGTTGATGACAATGGGGCATATGATATCTCTTGATTATCTAATTTAAAATAATCGAATAATCGATGAATCAGTCAATTCTTTAAAAATGTACATATGTTGATATGAAAGAATGATCAACTTTTGGTTACTATCAATAAGTATCAAACTTAGTTGATGAAAGCAAAGCTTGGTCAACAATAAACAAAACAATCGACAACTTGAAGAGAATTAACAACTCGTCAAGGAAGTCATTGACAACATTCTGAAAATTATCAACGAGAGCATTCATCAAGACTTGGGAAGTTGATCGACAAAACCATTAATAGAGGGCAATCGATACAAAACATAATTGCTGGGTGGTCATATTTATTACTGCTATTGTAGGTCTTTTTTTTTTTTTTTTTCAAATATCTTCTTATGAATAAGTATCACTAGATAATAAGAGACTATGCAATGTCTTATAATCACTAAAGATTAGAAAGTTATGTAACAATTTGTAAAAAGTTATAAATTCCTCAAGTGTGTTCATTGTAGGAGGATCCCTAATCAATAAAAGAACTCATGGTTTTCTCAAAATTTTCTTTTTATCATTGATTTCCTACAATTAATATGGCTTTAAATTCTTATTATTTACTTTCCTATTCAAAATTAATAAAAACAAACCCTTCATTTTTTGTCAATTCACTTATTGATCCATCTATATATTGAAAAAGTATATCATCGACTTTTCAGGAAATAACCATCATTGCTCTTATGAAATTTTGTCTACAATTTTTCTTTCGTCCTTGCACATGCTTTTTGGCTAATATATGTGTCAGAAAATTTAGAAAGTTTAAGTTTCTAGGTTATTGAAGTGAAGCCGTCTCTGCCTTCCAATATCCTCTTGAAATCACGTAACTCGATTGTCCAGTTCGAAGGGATTGAATTCTGATATGTGTAAAAGAATACGAAACTAAGTGGGGTTTCTCAAAAACTAAAATAATATCATTACTTTTTTAGTCAACAACTTACATTAATTAATTTTTCTGGCTAATATTGGTAAATCTATTTCTTCCTTGGGAAGCTTAAAGCCTTACTCTATTTATCTTGGGCCAAACGAGTTTTGGGCTTGAATCCATACCCTGCACTTTTCCAAAATTCACTAGGAGTGTCTACGTGCAATTACGGATACCTCAAAATGATTTCATGAGAATCGAGACATATAGTACTTAATTTTTTTTTCTTGCACATGCATCGAGGGTACACAGATACAAGTAATAATTAAAACTATTTGCTCATTCCATAAAAAAAAATCCAAAAAAAAACCTTACAGAAAAAGGAAAATCTATATCGCACAAGGCTTGCCCTGGCAACAATTGTGGAGGTAAAGAGGTAGTAGCACAAGCAATGGAAGAAGACATTTTTCTTTTTCGGAAGTTTGAGAACAAAAAAATTGCTTATGCATGTGAGTTCAATAGGGTTTCTCCACAGTACAACATTGTACCATGCCACGATCCGACATTTTCTTCATATTCAAGTGCAAAAGTAAAAATGTGATTCTCATTTTACAATCATATGGACTCTTGCCATATTCAATTGCAAAACCGATAATAAAATTATATGATACAATATGGTAATCAATCATAATATGAGTCGATTCCAATTTGTGGAATCAAAAATTGACCTTGTTGAACTTGGAACTTGCCAATCCGAGCTAATTCTAAGGCCAATTCGAGAACCGGTTGGGTGTTTGATACACCAAGCTTCTTAATCACTTCGATGTTAGAAACGCAAAGATCTTTCAAATTGATGATAAACTTTTGCAATCAGTGAAGCCAATTTGCCATTTACAATATTATTGCTAGCCACCAGAAATTTCAGCTCCAATTCAAGATCTCAAAATTCGTAAAATCTAAAATTGTGGGTATCGACCTACCTGTGTGATTATGGCTTAGTACATGATCAATGAGTTACAAGCTTAAGGGATGAGCTCTTAGCTTGGACACATCCAAATTGACATCTAGTTGCTCATCTAGTTCTCCCAAAACACTCATGCAAAAATATAAAATGGAGAAGAACTATGAAAATATTTACATCGTTGGTTTCATCAATGAATCAGAACTATTATTCCCGGCTCTAAAAATTTGGAGACGAGAATCAAAATCGATGTGTGCTCCTAATATTGTGGGTACAATAGACAAAGCCAGCAAATAGCCAAAATATTTCCCCACTCCCAAGAAGGTACCACCACAAATGGTCGTTGGAAATTGGGAAGGCAAAACACCAATGCCTAATTCTTTTTCCTCTTTATCTCCCACCATCTGAAAACTCTACTAAACTTTCTAGGCTAACTTATCAATCTCTAGATGAGGGAAAAAGCGTGGGAATTTACCGAACAATTCGGGCCAAATCCTGAAGAAAGTTCATTCAATAAAACTAGTCTCCATAACTTCTTTTGCTCTCGAGTACCGAAATGGCTTTCTTTATAAGAAAGAATTACTTATCCTAACCCCCGAAGCTATAAAAGAAGTGGAAAGAGCACTGCCGATTCAGAAACAACGTTTTCCGTCAAATTAATAATAGCTAGACAAATGACATCAACATCGTCAGGATGGCCGAGTGGTCTAAGGCGCCAGACTCAAGTTCTGGTCCTCGTGAGAGGGCGTGGGTTCAAATCCCACTTCTGACATTTTCTCTTTCCTCCCCTGCCTTTTTTTTTTTTTAAATTTTCGGCCCAAGTTCCTAGAAGCCTCTTTTCAAATTGGTATTAACACTCATACAAATTGTATTTTTACGTTGTCAAGGACATCCCTCAATAATGGTATGGTAGGTGTAGCGTGCGGATCTCAGTGGGCATGCCTTAATGACCGCATCTAATCAAAAATCTCGTTGGCTCTTTTCTCAATTTTAAAGAATCGATCCTGGCTTTAAAATAACAACTAAATGTGCAAAACAAACAAAAGGAAAGTTCCATATTCGACTTGCCATTGACGATGCACGATACTTTAGAAAACAATTTGTGATTATTTTTAATATTATCGGCATCTTATCCGTGATCGTCACATTGTCCTCATTATTGTAGTTAGAGCGTGATGGCCATTCAATTTGGAGTTGGATCCATTCTTTTTTATTAAGCAATTGGGAAAAAGGGAAAAAGACACTTGCACTTTACTACAATTAATATCCTCCACGGTCGTTGTGCCTCATACGACAAAAAATCCCCCACCATAAACAAAACCAAACAATAAAAGGAAATTGCATTTATATTTATAAGTATAAATACACACACACACACACACACACACACATGAAAATCAATGTGTAGATATGTATTTTATATTAATATTGGCCTGGCTGCACCATATGTGGACATCACACCTTACAAAAGACATGCGTCCCCACCACCAACCCAGTTAATTATTGACGTACGAATCATATCCCCCAAAAAAAAGTAATAATAAAAGAGAGGCTTAAGTAGTTTATTTCCCTCCTCTATACCGAAAACTAGGATAAAAAAAATTCGATCTAACTTACCCTAGCATTTTTTTTTATAAAAAAAATTGTGAAATATGTCGTGGATAGCCTTTTGTCCTTTTATTCCCCTTTTTTTCCCATTTAAAATTCAACCACCATTCTACCAAAAATATAAATATTTTTATTAAAAAATACCGACCAAAGAAAAAGACTGATAATAAAAATAAAAATTCAACCACTAACGCTGCATCTATATGGTTGATGACGCCATGTGCCACTTTATATTATAGTGCCGACAGATTCGACAGGTAGGCTATTCCATCACCGGGTCGTTGTTTCCGGCCCACCTCATCTGGGCCAACCCGAAGGTACAGGCTCGTGGGCCCAGTCCGATAAGATTCTGAGACGCCCCGCCATTTGGGCCCCAAGTGGAAAAGGTTACCTCCGGTTATTGGGGGCCCCGCCTCATGCCAGAAAGAGTTGCCGCCACTGCCACATGGACACCGCCACGCCAACCAGGCCGACTGACGACAGACGGGCATGGGCGGATGGCGACGCACGGCTCGCCTCCGCCTCCACACCTTCATAGACCATTGTGTTGTTGATGAGAGGCGCATCCCCTGTGGCGGCGGCGGCGGCCTCTGGAGTCTGGGCTTGTGAAGAAGTCGACTTTTGGCTAAATTGAAAAAAGAAAAAGAAAAAAAAGACCCCATAAGAAATGAAAATGATGGTGCAACTACCCAAAAAAAAAAAAAAAAATCTCTACTAATGTACCATATGGCTCGTCACAAAAGAGAGATGGTATTGATCTCTCCTTGCAACAGAAGGGGAAAAAGTAAACAATGGGAATTAGGATGCGTCACCATATGACTTACGAGGTCGCAAGTACATGAGAATCTGGTCCCAAGGGCTCGACAATGCACTTGATAAATGTGAGCCCAATTCACATGTATTGTTGGGTGAGATAAACACATATGATTGAAAAGCATTATTTGATATATGGATATATGATTAAATCTTTTTTGATCCTAAAAGGGTATACATAATATTTTTGTGTCCAAAAGAGGAAAAGGAACTTGACCTAGGACCCTTTGACCTATGGAATAGGTTGGAAGTTGAGTGTGTTTGATTCTAGCTTTGTTCTCTTGATAAGTATGTTTCATTCAAGCTATGGTGGTGAATCATAGTTAATGATTAGTGGAATCGAAATAGATCATAAATTCATTTTGTAATTTATATTTATTTGGATGAGTTGTTATATTTGTTAATTATACTCATAAATGAGATATAAATGAGATTATAATATGGATATTAAATGACTTCACTAACTTAATTTTATGACTCTCCTACGCTCACACGATCTTTGCTCATTTTGCAATCTTATTTTGCTTGAATATGAGTTTTCCTATGTTTAACTAAATATAAAAGTGTTTTAGTAAAATAAGACGGGTCGGTTGTGGACCGCTAAATCCGTATTATATGAAAATGAGTCAAAACAGTTTTTTTTTTTAAGATAATGATCAAAATAGATTAAATAAGTTAATATGAATCGGATTATTTTCAGCTAGTTTAATATGTCGTGAATTAGTTGTGCACTGTCAAATTCCTTATCATTAAGAGAACAAATAGAAAGGCAATGTCAACCTCAAGCTCAGGAGAAGATATTTTTCCATCGGGTCTATTTCTTTCCTCCTCTCTTTCTGGCCGAACCAGATATTTTGATCCTCCCTCAATCGCGACTCGGCGGATTTACCCTCGCCCTCCTCGCGCCCACTGACAACAGCGACGAGCCGCACTCGCTCTTTCGCATCTTGTCCTTTAGCCACGTCTCACTAGCCGACGAAAAAATCTCCCCTTCGAATTGTCGAAACTACCCTTTCGAATCCGCGAAAACTCCACTGCGCCCCACTAGTTCGCACGGCAAAACGACGCCATGGTCTCGAAAAAATCGAACGAAGGGCGGAAGGGTAAAAAGGTCACCTGGCGTTGGGCGACGGGCAGAAGGTGATGACGTAATCCGCGCCGGCGCACGTGAACGTGCTCGTCGCGTCGTCGTACGCGTAGCTGTACGCCTGCGGGCACGCGCTCTTGAACGCCTCCGAGTACGGCGTCGGCTTGCACGCCTGGGGGCTGCCGTACGCGCCGCTGCAGCAGTACTGCGGCCGCCGGAACGCGTCGCACGCGCTCTTGCAGGCGGCGACCCCCGACCCGCCGCCCCCGGCCGCCACCCTCAGCTCCGAGGGGCACGCGGCGTTGAGGTCGCCCGTGCACCCGACGCTCGTGCAGTTGCTCCGCCCTCCTTTCCCGCCCTGGGGCGCCACCAGCATGGGCAGGTTGAAGCCGTCCACGAGGCTGACGTCGAAGAAGTCGAGGCCGCCGTCGCCGTCGAGCTTGAACTCGGCGAGGGTCGCGGGAGGGGCGGCACCGCGGCCATCGCACTCGAGCTGGCCGGAGCCGCAGTCGCCGGTGAGGCAGGAGAGCTCGCCGGCGGTGGTGTCCTGGGCGCAGCGGGTCCGGGCCCAGAAGCGGCCGCCCCAGCCGGCGGGGGCGGCGAGGGAGCGGGACTCGCCCTTCTGGAGCGCGAAGCCGGTGGTGGAGAGCGGTGGCTCGTCGGCGTTGGCGAGGACGCCCGGCCATACCGTGTACTCGCACTTGTTCACTAGCGTGAAGGTCGTTGCATCAGCTGAAAATGCAGAATGCAAAGAAGGATGAGAACTCTGTCGAAGAGAATCACGAAAAGGGTAGGTTATCGTGTCGACGCAGCTACCTACCTGCCAAGAACATTGCGGAAATGAGCAGCCATGGCAGAGGTATCGATGGCCAGAATCTTGCCATGAATGTCGTGCCTGTATAATTGAAGAAGAGGAAGAAGAAGAAGCCAGACTCGCGGTCAGAATAATCTCTTCTTCTTCTTCTTCTTCTTCAGTAATGGGAGATTCTGGGACGCAACGACAGGTGATGTACGCCGGCCATCCGGCATTTTTATAGGGGAAGTCAGAGATAGGAGTGAAAATGGGTGGTTGCATGAGACGTAAGCTTCATCACGGTGTGATTTGCCGTGGGGAAAAAGGTCATGGTCTATCAAATTTCAACGACGTTTTACCTGAAATTGTTGCAGAATTCAGACAACGATGGAAGCATTGGGCCTAAGAGGACGGGGAGTAATTAAGGAGTCAAAGTTTGAATTCCCATCGGTTCAATGTTAAAAGGTGGGTCCCTGACTCTTATACGCCGTTATTATGGCAAATGAAAGATGAGGCCATCAGATATTGGGGAGGAGATTTCAAATTTGGAATTTGGGACTGAACCTCTTAAGGTCGGTCATCAATTCTTAGAATTGGAAACATGATTCGGATAGTGAACCTAAAGCTATGATAGCTGGGTGTAGGTCTTTTGTCAAAATCTTGTGAACCATGGAATTGAACTTGCCAATTTCAATGTTAACTTGGAAATCGGTCGATTCTTTTTCTTTCTTTTTTTCTTTTCAATTTTTTTTTTTTGGTTTCATCAACTAAAGGATTTCACAAACTTCTCTTACTCTTCTAGCCTTGTATAGAACGTATTGTAGTATAACTCTCCGATGCAGCAAAATAACCACCACCAATCAAATAAAGAAAAAGGAGAAATTAAGGTTAGTCCCAATCTAATATTGATTCGGTCTTGGTTTTACCTTGAAAAATGTCAGTTTTCGGGAAGAACCGATAGTTCAAGAGCCTAAATTGGAACTGAATTAGACCGGTTTCCCAGTGAACAAATCTTGAACCGATCGGGTAAAGTCTGATTCGGTCTGATTCTTGGATCAAACCAGTCCAAATACATACCCCTGATGAAAGCCGGTCAAGTTGATGGGTGCAAGTCCAACATCGGTGTTCGCAAAGGACCAAGCTGCTCTCTCTCCTAGAAAATACAAATAAGAGCTCCTGGCCTGGCTGTGAGGGCATGCCTGAGTTCTTCTCTATCATATTTGCTCAGCTAATCTTCAAGAAGCACCTTCGTTATGAGCTTAGCATTGTTAGCAAATGACAAAAGTTTCGGAGAGTACCTCAGGGGGGTCTCACTCCATGGTAATCGTCGTGCTCTTTTCTCATGCTTGGCGATGACCAATTTGCGGTGTTTCAAGCGGGAAAACCCCATTATTCGGTATTGACAAGATTCAATGATTGATACAATGATTATAAACAACATGAGATGAAACAAAATCCATTTCTAGATAATCTTTTCACCGTTTTCAATTTAGACAAGTCTTCATAAAAAACTGGAAAGCGCCTTACCGGGATGAATCACCCCGGCTCTTATATTGGCACCAGACAAATATAATGGAACTAACAAAAAGGTAAATTTAGAGAGGACTTCTTATATACGCGTATGGCATAAATGCATTAAAGTATGTGATTGGATGATATCATCTTTGTTATTCGTGTCTAAGTACAACGACCCATTTATCCGAATCATTAATCTAGATAGATAAAGAAAGTTAAGAAATTTAAAACTAAATACCGGTGGATCGATTGAGATATCAATAGAATTACCTCGTGTGCTATAAGATCTCCGTCCGTGCCAGATAGTCCTAGGACTGACGTGGTTGTGGATCCAATTTACCGGAATGGACAACCAACGAGGCATTGGATTAGATGATGAGGAATTTTGCTCCTTTCCCTGTGGCATTCGGTTTAAATCTTATCGGGAGCATTTCATCAGTAAAACAATCATTGCGCCAAATTATTGCAAGGGTGCACTGTTATGGCTTATTTGGTAACTATTTTATTTCCGAGAATAATTTTTACTCAATTTTTTTATGTTTTTTCTCTCAATAAAATTCAAGTATCCGAACACATTTGGTAATTATATAAATTTTTTACGTCGTATAATAAAAAAATATCAGGAATGTGTTTATTACAACTCTCAAATTTTTTTTGAGATGTATAATTTATTTATTTTTTTAATAATTTTATGATTTTTTCCTCTTTTTTTTCTTTTCCTTTTTTATTTCTTTTCTGTGGCTCTTGTTTGAGTCGGCAAAAATTGATCCCGAATCACTGGAAAAAGGAAAAAAATCCCACAATTCTTACGTCAAGCTGATTGAACTTGATTTGATTCGGCTTTGACTCCGTTTCTCAATTTCACGTCATCTAAATATGACTACACACCAAGTGACGTTGACAGAATGGAATTCACTATTGATAAACCCGAGCGGACTGTGATTTGGCTCTCGGTCACTTGATTTTGCTTAGCTATTTCAATCTTCTGTGGATTGTCTTGGGTGAGTTTATTTGATAGCATGATTAAATCAGATGGGATTTTTTTTTTTTTTAAATAACATCCTTAGAGGCGTAGGCAACTGGCTTTTCGTGGGATGTTGCCATGGAGATTAGAAAGTTTCCTTCTCGATGGTAATGACGTGCGAGACTTGTTCATCAGAGAGAGCCTAAGACAGCCTACCTCGCTTGTCGCCATTACGGTTAGCACATTGTGCGCTGTCTTTATTTATTGTAGTTTTATGCCGACTTGATGGATACTCTGTTTTTTTAATGATGCCCCTTATCTCTTCTCTCTTCTAAAATTGACCCAAGAGGGCTCATTCCCTCTTAGAGCATAGCATGTTCGACTTCAACTTGTCAATTCTAAGACGGAATGGAAATGCATTTCAATTGCGGGGGAATTATTCAATCAATCCCAAATTTATCGTGCAGATATCAATTCATTTTTGGACTTTTCTTCCAATTTTGTCAATTTAGTTTTAAACCTTTTGCAAGAAGTTCGAGTGTAATCCTTTTGACTGATTTTCACTAAAATTGATGACTAAACTATTATGTCGGTGATTTTCTAGAGAGAATTCACCAGAAAGATTACATTGAAATTTCACGTAAAAGTCAATAATTAAATTGACAAAATTAAAAAGTTAAGAAAGACTAAATTGACATCCGTATAATAAATTTATAACTAATTAAGTAATTTTCTCCTCTGTCATGCATCTTTATCACATCAAAAGGGTTTGATATAATGGGTTCATCTCAACGATATTTGTTTGAGCTGGTCAATTAAATTCGATTTGAATTGAATTGCAAGGAAGCCTGATGATTAATGGAAAGTTAGAGAATCAGACTTCGCTGGACATCTAGAACTCTTTTGATGCAAAATACAGTAACTTCCTCATTTGAGTCCAAGTTAGAGAAGTGAAAGAATTACCTATTTTGGGTGTATTTGTTTTGTAAAATATGAATGATTTAGAAAATATTTTCTTTAAAAATAAATATTTGTATCACTTGCAAAAATGATTGAACAAAATATATATTTTCATTATCCATTAAAATATTAGGACATAAATTGTTATTGACAATGGAAATTATTTTTCATTGACTAATTATTTAAAGCAATATAAGATATCATTTTTAAGATTTTTTTTACAAATAATTTATTTTTCATAAAACAAAGTATTTTGTGAGATGTTGGCCTTTTGCCTTTCAAGGTGAGCAAGTTATATGCATACTTGAGGAGAGTTTTGTTTGTTCCAATCTTCATTATAACGCTTGATTTATAGATGGATCATGTGTTACTCTCTTTATGGAGAGGTGATGCCAACCGAATCTTCTTGATAGTGTCCAGTCACTTGTTTTGCTACAATATCACATTGAATTTTTAATTTTGAAAGAGAAATTTCTCATCTAAGTCCAGGAAAATGATTTCCTTAACCCTTAAAAATTCTGCCCTGACCAGTGCTGCCTAAAAAATATAACCAGAACAATCATCAGAGCTACTCATGATATGCATTGCTAACTTAAGCTTTCAAGAAAGCAATCGACTCACCATGTCCTTTCTTGTCGGTTGAACAATAGTGTGACAATTTCCATGGCGTCGCCACATTACACTAATTTGTTCCATTTTGTCACTAAAACAACTAAAACACAAATTGGGTATGGTAAAAAAAAAACAAACACACATAAACAATAATCTAGATCATAGTTTCGGGAGAGTATTCGTGATGATCAAATTGGCGTTTCTTATTAGTCACTTTTCTTGTGGCAACCTTGAGTTAGGCTTGTTATCGTAACATCTTAAAATAGTCACCGTCCAATCTGCTCGTTCATAAATATTTTTCTTTTCGAGGGAGTTAGATCGGCATTAAACCTCGATACAGCTCGAGTCTGAATCAGGTTTAAAGGCGTGGCAGAAATCTTCCCATTTTCATAACTGGGACCGACCGGAGGATGTCACCTAAAGAAAAATGTCAAAAAGTGTCGTTGAAAAGTCTCTTCACTTTGTGATGATCCGCAAGGTGTACACCAGCTGGCCTCCTAATTGATTAAAAAAGGACAGGACCGTGCGCTTGTCTAATCCCTTCGACATTCCTTTTCTAAAGTTTTATCTTTGCCACCCAGGCCCAGCCATTAAAAACGACCCGCGATTTAGCCCGGGAAAACGGATTTAATCTCGAACGTGAAAGTTTTTTTTTTTTTTTGGTCGAAAAAACGGATTTGCATTCATTCATGATTGCCACCCAGGCCCAGCCATTAAAAACGACCCGCGATTTAGCCTCTAACAGATTGAAGGAAAAAACAGGATTTAATCTCGAACGTGAAAGCTTTTGATTCGAGACATATGATCTTGCCGCGATGCTAGCCAAGCTTAAGGCATTCCTGCCTGGACTATCGTCGTCGACACATCCAGCGGGGCCTTATACGGTTTTGATCGGGGGACGAACTTTCATAGTGGAACAAGTACGCATTTCGGCATCAGCGGATACGAATCGTTCACGGTGCTTTTCTTTTGACGAGACTGATGTTTTGTCATCTACGAAGCTGGCATTTTTAATAGGCTTCCGTCAGTCGGGAGGATTCAAGAAATCCCGTCTACACACGCACCCACGAGCGAAAGAGACGGGCAATTATTCATTCGCGTCGGTATATCCCTCTCGACTATAATCCGAGCGATAACAATTTTTCTAAGCGAATCCAAAAGGGCGCAAGATCAATGCGTCGGAGAAGCAAAATCCCGTTCGGTAGACGGAACAGCAATCATCGAAGAAGATGAAGCTTTAATAAGCTGGTTTTGGTAGTGTTACATGAGGACACATTGACTCTGTCAAACAGATGAGTCATATCGAATTTGAGTTAAGTCACAAATGGTCCGACGGAAATTGATTCATTGATTTATAATGATCAATTTATTCGTGATATAAATGTATTGACTCATATCCTATCCAACTCCATATTACCGAAACATTTTCATAATTAATCTAATGTAGAAGTGAGAGTGCAGAACAAGTGGGAATGATAGAGAATGAAGAGAGTCATAAAAGTGGGTTATCTCTAAATAAGTAATAAATCAATCTATGACCAATTTACGACCCATTTAATATTTATATTATATTTAAATCCATTCATAACCTATTAACTCAGTAAAACTAACCCATATAAATAACTCAACTCATCACATATGAGTTAATAAATGGGTTTATGACCCATTTTGACAGGACAAATTAGGTCACAATGAAAGAGTTTTTATGTCAAAGGACTATGCAATAGAGTGACGGAAATAGCCTGAGGGAACTGTCCCCTTGATAGACTGTAAATCCCGACGATACAAAACTTAGGTAAGACGCCACTTAATCTTTATCTATTTGATAGCAGCAACGGCGTCACCACCAACGATGAAGCCATGCGCCATTGACCTTAAAATAGGTTTGATTGCAACTGTAGAGCACTCCATATTGTCGTGCCAAATATTCTTGGAGATGGACATTTGTTGCCAACCGTCACCAAAGACTATCACCTACCAATCTTGACTCGACAACTCACTAAAAATGACCGAATTAGCAAATATATAAATAAATTGAAGATTTTTTGGACAATTTTTTATCATTAGAGGACAAATGTGGGTCATAAATCCTAGCAATTTTAGCCCATATCTCGTGTTTCACATCAACTGTTGAAGCTAGGCATTGGTCGGCGAGGTGGCTCCCACGTTCAACATTAACTGGTCACTTTCTCAATGCCATTCCATGGCCCAATCTAATTCTTCTTCTCTAAAGAAAATGCAATGTGAAAAAGGACTAATAAATGGCACATGCATAAGTTCCAATCTTTCTATGATATTTCTAATGCAATGTGAAAAAGGACTAATAAATGGCACATGCATAATAAATAATAATCAACGTAAGATCTTTGAACACGCGGTTTATAGTGGTTCGGCTTGATTCAAGCCTACGTCCACTCTCTCGCACTAACAAACAATTGGCTGGATTCCACTATGAACAAAGAGATATTACGGTGTTAATCTTCCTTGATTTTTAGGTGTAGATGATCTTCCACACTCGCTCAAGGTATCACCAAGTATGGACACTCTCTGTGTATACAATTTCGCTCAGAATGAATCGACTAATAATTGTCGCGACCTCTTTTTTCTCGGCGCCCGTAATCGAGTACGAGCGCCTAAGGAGGCTAATGGCTCGGCTGAATTTATTAAGCCCGGACTCTCCCAAGTCCACCAATTCACGACTTTAATAGTTTGAGTTTTTAACCTGTAAATCAATTTTTAAAATGGAGTCGCCACTAATCAATTTGGGGTGGGTTGATTAGAAACCCAAGTAAAGTATCGGGAGAAATACTCATTCCCTGCGCAACCTGTGAGAAATTGGGATCGGGGACTTGATTACACTAGTTAATCACTAATGCCCTTTCGGTTCCTAATCTTGTTTAAACCCTAAGGCTTTTTGGATGCTCGGGGATTTTTCGTGCATTTTTTGGGAGGAAAAGCATTTTTTTTTTTGAGTCTTTTTCTCATTTTTGGACATAAAAGGGATTTCTTTTGACATTTTTTGGTATTTTTTGGAAAAATACAAGTCTTTTTGGCTTTTTCTAAATTTTTTGGCTTTTTCATGAATTTTTTTAACTTTTTTTGGATTTTTGGCATTTTTTGGAAAATATGAAATATTTTTGATTTTTTGATTTTTCGGAAAATAAAATATTTTTAATATTTTTTATATTTTTGGAAAATAAATTATTTTTTGATTTTTCTGGATTTTTTTGGAAAATAAGACATTTTTTTATCATTTTTTAAATATTTTTTGAAAACAAAACATTTTTTGATTTTTTTGAAATAAAATATTTATTTATTTATTTAAAATATTATTTTATATTAAAATAATATAAAAACTGACCCGGTCGGATCCGCGGGTTGGGTCCGGACCTGTGCCGGCGACCCGAATGAGGACGGGCCGCGTTGCGAGCCCGACTCAGATTTTTTTGGAAAATAAAATATACTTTTATACCTTTTCTATTTTATTATTATATTGTTTTATAAAACATTATTACTATTTTTTATTTCAAAATGCGACCTGGGTTGGATCCACGGGTCGGATCTAGGGTTGGATCCGACCCGGCCCAACCACCCAAAATCCCAGCGACCCTGAAACCCTAAGGCGCCGGATTTCAAGCCCGACCCGACGACCCAGCGACCCGGCGACCCGATTTCCACCCCTCCCCCTCTATGCTCGAAACCCTACCCGCACAATGGCCCAGATCCAACCCGTCTTCGACCCGGCATCCCTTTCGCGAGGTAGGTTGCTCGGAGCCCTAGGGCTCGACGATCTGCGGCGTCGAAGAGGGGTTGTCGGGACATCGCCGGAGGACTCAACGGCCGTGACGTGGCGATTGGCGGCTAGGCTTTCCGTGGGAAAAGAGGTGACGACGATGACGACCGCTGGTTCGTCGGAAAAAGCGGCGGCAACGACGATGGACGACTGCTGAGTTCTCGGGGGAGGGCAGAGCGACAGTTACCCGGACGGAGCCAGCACGGCTATTACCTGTTCGTGACGAGGGCACGGCACGGCGGCCGCGGTGGTGACAAGGCGAGCGGCAGCGACGGCGGCCCCTTAGCTCTCAGATCTGGCGTGGCCTTGGCGTCGGGCACGGCTCGCGGCGGCTCTCTTCTGGTTTCTCTTCTCTCCAGCAGCCTCCTCGCGCTCAAATCTGCCCCTCTCAAAGCTCACCTGCTCGCGGATCTGGGTTCGCTTGCTGCCGGCCTCCCCCGATGTCTCTCGGTGGGAGGTCGTTTAGCTTGCGACCCGATCCTTCGCTTGCTCTTTGATTTCCCCCTTGAAGTCTCTCAAGGGGAAGATCTTGGAGTTCGCTCGTGGTGGTGTCGATGGTTGTGCTCCGCTATTTATAGGCGAGGAGGTCCGGTCGACGGAGGAGCTCGGCGCCGGTCTTTGGCTTGCCAACCGGACTCCCGCGGCCCAACCGGCGTCTCATCTCGGCATTAAAGGCGCGCATTGAAGGCGCATGTGCGTTGTCCTCTCCTTCGGCGGCCTACCTCCGTGCCTCTCTGCCGTAGGCTGCCCTTGAGCGCGTTGCCGGCCACCGCGCGTGAGATGCAGAGGCGAATGAAGAAGAAGAAGACAGGAGGAAGAAGAAGAGGGGGGGCCAGGCCGTGCGAAGGGAGAGAGAAAGAAAAGGGGCTGGCTGCTTTGCTTTTTGCTTTTCTTGTTTTTATTTGTTTTTTCTTGTTTTCTTTTTGCTTTTATTCTTGTTTTCTTTTTGTTTTCATTGAATTTATCTGAAAAAGAGGCAAAATACAAAAATAAAGAAACTTAAGCCTAATTAAAAACCTAATCAAAATTTAGGTGTCAATAATAATCAAGGTGCTTCGACTCGGAATTTCTCTATCGATCACGTACTCAAACAACTAGAACGTCTTCCTTTTTATACTCCTTTATGCCATCATACCCGTTGGCACTTTCCAAAGGGATTCCTCCAATCTACCCGTTGGACGGAATCAATCAAGAATATCATTCGAGCTATTAAAGGAACCTGACGATAGCCCATCAATCCTGTTCGCCCATACAATCAGGATCTTGGTTTTCAAGAATAGAACATTCCAAGAATATTTCGTCGACCATCGGATCTTCAATTGATCTAGATACGAACAAAAGAATCCATTATATGTATCCAACCAAAAAAATCTTCTCCAGAGGATAGGATTAAATCCTCAACCATATACTTCGGCTCTGGATTTCCTTCGTCACCGGATCGAAAGACTTTGTCAATGAGAATAGTCTTGAGTCTTGAGTCTTGGGTCTTGAATCTTGAGTCTCGGAGATCGAGAGTCTTCAGACTTTAAACTAGACGATCTGCAGATATCCAAACTAGACTGATAGAAACGTTTTGTCAGCTTCAAAATATTCTGGAAAGATTTCTCCAACAATCTCCCCCTTTTTGATGGTGACAAAACTTTCCCGTAGATTTGAACCACTTTGACCTGCAAAAACATTTCTCAAGTAATATGGCTATCTCATAAAGATTAATAAAACAACCAGACTCTGCATCCACAAAAAATTGGTTAGTCTTTCATGAGTAATACCATATAACAACACTTAATATAAATGCAAACAGTCAAGCATCAAAATCCACAGCCAATTCAGTCAAATTCAAGTTCACACCCAAGTTCACTCAAGTCATACTCAAAAACAAACATATTCAACCACAAAAACAAATTTAAAGTCAAAGTTTAAAGTTGGTTGGTTGGGATGGTTGGTTCAAATTGCTTCTCCCCCTTTTTGTCATCATTAAAAAAGGTGAGAAAGGAGTCGTCTCGCTTGGGAATGCGCACGATCCGGAAATCTCCCATGGACTGGACTACGCCTTCTAGCCTCTTCAAGTCTTCCCTTAGTTGAGCTACCTCCTCTCCTTTGGCATTGGCTTGAAGTTGTAGAGCGAGGTCTTTCATTTTGTCCTCCAGGGTAACCGAAGATGCTTGTCTAGCATTCTTTATGGTTTGAATCTCACAGTCCAGAGCATAGATTTGACCCCGCATTTCCAAAAGAACATCTAGAATATGACAAAAATCTGCAGAATTATCCGTCTGTGTACTTGCATTTGCTTTCTCAGATGAAGTGAATGCAGACGATGGCGCTTCTGTATAGTCTTGCAGATTTGGTGTTGACGTATCATGTCCTTCTTCAGGCAATTGAGAAGCCTGAAATTCTTCTGGATCTGCTGGAGATTGTCTTAGACCTTCACTATTGGCAGCATGAGGTGTGGACCTTTGCTCGCCAACTCCCCCTGTCTCTAGGACATCAAAAGGGGAAGAGTGATGATCATGCTCTTTTGTATCTTGATTCCCCTTCTCTCCAGATTCAGCTGTAGACTTTTCTTGCTCTTCTTCTCCTTCTTCTTCAGCTTCTTTCTCCCCTCTCTCGCTGCTCTTCTTCTTTCTCGTTCTTGGCTTGCTCCTCTTCTTCTCTCTGTTTCTTCGATGTTCGTCGATTGGGGAACAGAACGTCCGGTCCTTATCAAGGCGGTGATTGTGAGATCTTCCTCCTCATCTTCATCCTCCAAGATGAGAGTTCTCTTCTTTTTGGATGGGGCACCAATGGCCTCCTTCCCTTTTCTCTTTGAAGCGACGGAGGCGGAGTCTTCACTCTGAATTTCTCCATTGCCTTGGAAAGTTCTTGCAGACGCATCTTCGTTAACATCTTCAAACCTACCACCATCTTATCGCACGGTCGAACATAAAGTGTGTGTGGCGGTTCAATATTCATGTGTCTGAAGATCTTGGTCACCAGACCTAGGTAAGGCAATTGTCCCTTGTCCTTCGACATTGCTCTGTACATGTGAAAGAGAATAGTGTGAGGAAGAGAGAACTTCATCCCTGAGTTGATTGCGTACATCAATTTTGCCTCTGAATTAGACACATTAGTCTTTGATGTAGACTTGGGCCTGATGCAATTGATCACAATTTTGTGCAGCACGATATTGATGGCACGCATCCTTGAATAGATGATTTTTCCTTCTGCATCTCTATCTTTGACAAGTTCTAATGAGGCACGAGCAACTGAGACTTTGATTGGTTGATAACGTCCTCGTTCAACTCCTATTATGTCCGCCAACATGTCCAAGTCTATCACATAATCCTGATCTCAAACACTGAATGATATTCTATTTGCATCTATAAAGCTGAGATTCGAATAGAAATACGCAGTCAGTTGTGCATAACCATCTGTGGTATCAGTGCAAAAACGTTCCAGTTGAAGCAGACTGAACTTCTCTCTTAAGTTCACATTAACGGCATCCAAGAAATCGAAATCGACACTCCTAGGGTTTATCACCCCTCGTTTTAGCAGTCTGAAAAACAAATTCTCCTGTTCCTTTGATTTGAATAACTCCATCCTCTTTCCCTTCACCTTTGCAGCAATACCCATTCTAGGTTGAAAATCACTGAACATTTTATCATCGTCGTTCCCATCAGTCGGATTCGGTCCCGACATACGAGGGTCACTGGGAATATTCGCAAGTGCTTCCTCTGCTTTACCCTTGGGAGCAATTCCCAAATCCTCCATTTTTTTCAAAAAGATATACTCATTCCCATAATGCTTATCTTTGAGAAAATCATCCACGTATTTCAACGGAGTCCCAGTGCTTTTCAACGCACAGTAAAGTTTGTAAATAAACGAGGGTTTTTGGACTCTTACTGGGTCTACGTCCTCGATTATCTCTTCCTCCGGTTGTTGACCCGCATCATGTGGGGTAGATGGCGTTGAGTGACGTGGTGGAGAGTGAGTCGGGTTACGTTCGACTCGATAAATCTTCCTCTTCGGTGAGATTGAAATGGGTAGGTCCCTCCTGCATCCTCTCGTGGTCCCCTGTTCGCGATTCTTGAAGACTTCCTCGACGAAGACATCCTTCCTTGTCGCTGAAAGATTCCTTTACTTGCTTTCCCAAGAAAAAATGACAACTTTCTCGAAAATGAACACGAAGTAGAAATCGGATTGGGAGGAGAATGCTTTTTAGGGTTTTGAAGATTGAAAATGAAAACTATATATATATATATATAACTTAGTTTGGAAAAGGGAAGTTCAATCGGCACAAGGAAAGTGTACGAATACCTCTTTTCGAAATCAATAACCGCAAAATTAATCCTTTTGAAAAGACAAGTTTTTCGTTTTTCATGGAGACTACAAAATAACGAACAAAAGATCATACCTTTTCGAGTTTAGATAAAATAACAACTTACGGTCTATAGTCATCAATGTCTCGAGTCCGAGGATTTAGAGTCTGAGAGATTAGAGTCTGATGATCATCAACTTTCTGAGTCTGAAGGTTGGAGAGTCTCTAGACTTTAACTTCTTCGAGCTTCAAAATGTTGAGTCTGGAACGGATAAAATTGAATTGATTTTTCTCTAAAGGCTTTGTGAATATATCCGCTAGTTGACTTTTTGAATCAACAAATTAAATCGAGATTTCTCCATTTTGAATATGATCTCTAATGAAGTGATGTCGAATCTCTATATGCTTTGCTCTTGAATGAAGAATTGGATTTTTAGTGAGATTGATTGCGTTGGTGTTGTCACATTTGATTTCTGTGCATGAGTCTTTAATCCCAAAGTCTTGTAGCTATTGTTTTATCCATAGAATTTGCGAACAACAACTTCCAAGGGCTACATACTCTGCTTCTGTTGTTGAGAGAGCTACAGTGCTTTGTTTCCTTGAAAACCAAGACACTGTCCTGTTTCCAAGCAACTGGCAAGTTCCTGAAGTACTCTTTCTATCGACTCTGTAGCCGGCCAGATCTGCATCTGAATATCCCGGAAGATTAAAGTCTCCCTTCTTAGGATACCAAAGACCAATGCTTAAAGATGAAGCAACGTATTGCAGCACTGAGATGGGATTCTCTAGGATCTGATTGAAACCTAGCACAGATGCAAACACTCAACAAAATGTCAGGTCTAGAAGTAGTAAGATAAAGAAGTGAACCGATGATGCTCCTGTACAGCTTTTGATCAACTTTCTTCCCTTTTTCATCTTTATCTATCTTCAAAGAACTTGACATTGGTATATCAGTCTTCTTGCAATTTTCCAATCCAAACCTTTTGACAAGATTATTAGCATATTTTTCTTGGTAAATGAAAGTTCCTTCCTTCAATTGCTTTACTTGAAGACCAAGAAAGAATGTTAATTCTCCCATCATACTCATTTCAAACTCATCCTGCATAGACTTAGAAAATTTATTGCATAGACTTTCATTAGAGGATCCAAAAATAATATCGTCCACATATATTTGAACAAGTAAAAAGCTTTTGATTTCCTTTTTGATAAATAAAGTAGTATCTACTTTACCTTTGACAAAACCATTATGTAATAAAAACTTACTCAGTCTGTCGTACCAAGCTCGAGGTGCTTGCTTTAAACCATACAAGGCTTTTTTCAGTCTAAAGGCGAGTCCGGCTTCTTTGGGTCTTCAAACCCCGGGCGGTTGTTTCACATAAACTTCCTCTTGGATAAATCCATTTAGGAAAGCACTTTTGACGTCCATTTGGAATAACCTAAAATTTTTGTAACAAGCAAACGCAAGTAATAGACGAATAGCTTCTAACCTTGCTACAGGAGCGTAAGTCTCATCATAGTCTATTCCTTCTTCTTGCGTGTATCCTTTGGCCACGAGTCTTGCTTTATTTCGTACGAATTTTCCTTTTTCATTCATCTTGTTTCGAACACCCATTTGACTCCAATAACAGTTTTACCTTTTGGTTTAGATGTCAATTCCTAGACATCATTAATGTTGAACCGTCTCGAGCTCCTCTTGCATAGCTTCGATCCAGCTTTCATCAGATAAAGCTTCTTCTATGCTTTTTGGTTCAATTTCAGAAATGAGAGCCACAGCACTAGACTCTTCACGTCTTTTGGATCTGGTGCGAATTCTTTCATTAATTTCGCCAATGATGAGATCTTTGGGATGACTGGACTTATGCTTCCAGTTACTGGTTGATTTGTTTGGATGATGATCTCTTTCTTTATTTGAATCTTCATGAACATATTGATGCTGGTCTTCCAGAGTCTGAGACATTTCTTGAGTTGTTAGCTTTGGAAGGTCTGGAGCAGATTCAGACTCTTCATACTGAGTCTGACTGGATTCATCTCGCGTAGAGTCTTGAAATCTGACATTCATTGACTCCTCCACCGACTAGCTCTTCTTGTTATAGACTCTGTAGGCTTTGCTTGATGTAGAATATCCAAGGAAGATGCCTTCATCTAATCTTTCTTCAAACTTACCAACTTGATCCTTTGCATTTTTCAATATAAAGCATTTGCAACCGAACACATGAAAGTATGAAACAATGGGCTTCTTACCTTTGAATAATTCATAAGGGGTTTTCTCAAGAATAGGTTTTAGGAAGACTCTATTGATGATATAGCATGATGTTGAAACAGCTTCAGCCCAAAACTGTGAAGAAATTTTGCTTTCAATTAAAAGAGTTCTAGCCATTTCTTGAAGAGATCTATTCTTTCTTTCCACAACTCTATTTTTTGAGGAGTGTATGGAGAGGAGAACACATGCTTAAATCCAGATTCATCACACAATTTTGTAAAATCTTGATTTTCAAATTCACCTCCATGATCTGTTCTTATACTAGAGATAACACATCCTTTTTCATTTTGAACTTTTTTAGCAAATTTTTCAAAATACGAAAAGGTTTCTGACTTACTTGCAAGGAAATATACCCAAGTAAAGCGGGAGTAATCATCCACAATTACTAGGCAATATTTCTTACCTCTAATACTACGGGTTCTGGTTGGTCCGAAGAGATCCATATGCAGCAACTATAATACATGATTAGTAGAGACATGATTTATTGGCTTAAATGAATTTCTTACCTGCTTTCCCAGAATACATGGTGTGCATGGATCGGACTTTAGTATGGTAATTTGGGTAGACCTCGAACAAGCTGCTTTGATGAGATTTTGGCTAATTGCTTCATATTGGCATGACCAAGCTTTCTGTGCCATAAGCTCGCTTCATCTTGAATTGAGATTAGGCATTGTGGTTCATTTAATTTCATGTCTAAGAGGTAGATATTTCCATGTCTTCGACCCATGAAAGACTGAGTAGAGTTTTTACCGATTCCAGAGCAAATTCCTTCTTGAAAGGAGATCTTGAAACCAAAAGTATCACACAATTGGCTAATCTTTGAGAAGGTTATAGTTGAGTCCTTCCACTAGAGAAACATTGCTTATTGTGAGATTTCCAATTTTCACAGATTCTAAATCCCACAATGCTTCCTTTGCCGTTTCCTCCAAATGAAACATTTCCATCGTTTACTTGAACAAGCTTTATGAAGCACTTTGAGTCTCCTGTTATGTGTCTTGAACATCCGCTGTCAAGATACCACTTTACCTTTTTCTTGACGGAGACCTGCATTTAAAAGAGAGTCTCAAGCTTTCTTTGGTATC
Source organism: Eucalyptus victrix (assembly GCA_016097545.1). NCBI lineage: Eukaryota > Viridiplantae > Streptophyta > Magnoliopsida > Myrtales > Myrtaceae > Eucalyptus > Eucalyptus victrix. The sequence goes on along the minus strand of CM027840.1, from coordinate 17,010,858 downwards.
CAAATTTTCTTGGGTCCTTTGATGTTAGTAGGATAAACATTATTAGGCCATACTTTCTTAAGACGCTTCCAAACCATAGGACACTCTTTTTCAAAGTGATCCTGACTGTTACACTTTGAACACCTTAGAGCATTTCGACCTACATACTTTACAAAAACTTTCTTGAAATGATTTTTGTAAGCCTCTCTCGACGGTCTTTTCTTAATTCTTTCTTTTACTTTAGGAAAATCAATCAAGGGAATTGTTTCATTGTCATGCCTAGACCAGACTTATTGAAGTAAGGTCTTTGAACCGAAAGAACTTTTTCAAGCTTTTCGGATCCTATCGAAAATTTCTTTGAAATATTTGATAAGTTAGTTTTTAAGAAAACATTTTCTTTCAAAAGATTATCTTCTTTTTCTTTAAGAGTAGAAACATTCAAGTCTAAACTTTTAACTCTTTCTTCTAAAATGGTTTCCTTTTGTTTTAGAGCTGAGTTTTCCTTTTTAAGTTCGGAAATCCTTTTGAGACTAAAACACAGTTCATCAATGTATTTAGAAACTTTGACAGGAATTTTAAAATCACTTACCTTAAATTCATTATCGAGTTTGATCCGATCTGAATCGAGTCCGAATGTGCCATCGACATATGTTGGCATATTCATTATCACTTTCTTCACATTCTGTATCACTCCAGGTTTCGGCTTTGAGAGCTTTTCTAGACTTCTCAGCTTTTCCTCTTTTCTTCTTCAGAAGAGGACAGTTGGGTCGGATGTGTCCCTTTTTCTTACATTCGAAGCAGACTACATCTTTGTTTGGTTCCTCATCATCAACAGACTTGATCTGCTGCCTCTGGAAACTTTGTTTCTTTGAGTTGAACCTTCTACCTTTTCTATTCAGTTTTCTGAATCTTCTTATCGTGAGAGCAAGCTCCTCGTTGTCCATATCATCTCCTAAATCTGTATCATCAGAATCATCATTTGATTTTAATGCAATAGATTTCTTACCTTTTGGATCTTCGTCTTCATTAATTCGTTCCACTTCATAAGACTGAAGAGTTCCAATCAGCTCGTCGACAGATAGAGGCATAATTCTTTGCGTCTCTTTTATTGAAGTATTTATATGATTCCAATCCTTGAAGAGTCCACGCAGTAGCATGTTCACCTTCATGGGATCAGAAATTTTTTGTCCTTGGTTCTCAAGACCATTGACAATATCTCAGTAAAACGACTAAACATGTCGTTATAGATTCTCCCGATTTCATTTTGAAGGCTTCATATTGACCGAGGAGAATGTTGATTCCGGGTCTCCTTCACTCGATCTCGTTCCTTCATAGGTGATATGTAATCTGTCCCATACTTCTTTTGCTGTAACACAAGAAGATATTCTGTTATATTCAGTTGGAGACAAGGCACAATATAAATAGTAAATTGCTTTTGCATCGAGTGCTTGTCTCTTGTTTATCTCGCTCGAGTCATTCTGGTCTCAACGGTTTCTTTCCCTCTTTCGATGCGATGCAGCAGTAGGAGTGATTCCTCTTTCCACAACGTCCCATTTCAGAGGATCCTTTGATCGTAGGAAATCTTTCATCTTGTTTTTCCAGATGTTGTAATCCTTTCCATCAAAGTAGGGTGGTCTGGTATTGCTTTGCCCTTCCACCAGCCCTGGTGCTAGCATACTAGCCATGGATCTTTTACTCTGAAGTAAAACACTTCAAATAAAGTAAGAACATGGGCTCTGATACCAATTGATATAGCTAGTACGAGTACCTAGAGGGGGTGAATAGGTATATAAAAGATTTTTCTTGATAATTTCTTGATAATTGAGCAATACTTAGATAGTTGAAGGATTTGCGATAAGTAATAATCAACGTAAGACTAAGTAAAGGAAAGAGAGAATTGAACACGCGGTTTATAGTGGTTCGGCTTGATTCAAGCCTACGTCCACTCTTCTGCACTGACAGCTAATTGGCTGGAGTCCACTATGAATAAAGAGATGTTACAGTGTTGATCTTCCTTGATTTCTAGGTGTAGATGATCTACCACACTCGCTCAAGGTATCACCAAGTATGGACACTTTCTGTGTATACAATTTCGCTCAGAATGAATCGACTAATAATCAAGGTGCTTCAGACTCTGGAATTTCTTTATCGATCATGTACTCAAACAACTAGAACGTCTTCCTTTTTATACTCCTTTATGCCATCATACCCGTTGGCACTTTCCAAAGGAATTCCTCCAATCTACCCGTTGGACGGAATCAATCAAGAAGATCATTCGAGCTATTAAAGGAACTCCGACGATAGCCCATTAATCCTGTTCGCCCATACAATCAGGATTTTGGTTTCCAAGAATAGAACATTCCAAGAATATTTCGTCGACCATCGGATCTTCAATTGATCTAGATACGAACAAAAGAATCCGTTATATTTATCCAACCAAAAAGATCTTCTCCAGAGGATAGGATTAAATCCTCAACCATATACTTCGACGGATTTCCTTTGTCTTTGGATCGAAAGATCATGTCAATGAGAATAGTCTTGAGTCTTGAGTCTTGGGTCTTGAATCTTGAGTCTCGGAGATCGAGAGTCTTCGACTTTAAACTAGATGATTTGCAGATATCCAGACTAGATCGATAGAAACGTTTTGTCACCAAATATTCTAGGAAAGATTTCTCCAACACAAACTATGTTGTTAAACTATACGTGATGGCTTGGCCTTAAAACTGGCCTAATCAATATTTCGTGCTACATGTTTTTGTCGACTTGGTAATTGTTGACAACCAAAAGTACCCCTATGAACAGGTGCTGGTCACAAGGGACAAAAAGTCTTAAAGCCGCCATCGCAACCATATAAAAGCCATAATATACATTAGCCCAACCCATAAATATCCATACAAAAAAGACAATTAAGGATTTTGAGGAATTTTGAGCTGAATTTCAACAGACAAAGACATGTAATACCAAGATGAAGCAGTGGGATACCACTTGTCGAAGCCAAAGATCAATGATGAAGATACAACCTTGGCAATGAAAATAGGCGGGAACAATTAGGAGGGCGCCAAACTCGAAGAAGGAGCAGTTAATACTTGTTGGACAAATCATGACACTATTATCAAATAAGTATGGATAAGGTGGTTCAACATGAATCAAGAAGCAACTCTTGAGGAGAAAATAATCAATTATTGACGGTTACCAAGGTAGCCTATAAATACCACAAGCTATACAACAGACACCCATTCCCTAATATATTACCTTTATCTTTAGTTAGCTTTAACCTAGTTGTAGCTTAAGATTCTCGTTGTAGATTCAATTTCGGCTAGTGTCTTTATCCTGGGAAGTGTTATTGATTAGATCCAGTGCTAACCTATTTTCTAGTGTCGTTGATTAGATTCTGGGATTGTGTCCTCATTCTTATCTAGAAACGGTGTTCATTAGATGCTACTTCTGTTTAGTGTTGTTGATTAGATTCTAACATTGTGTTCATGCACACATCTAGGAACAATGTATACTAAGTATTATTATCACTATCTAGCGTCGTTGATAAGATTCCGGCATTGTGTCCTCATCCTCATCTAGAGGCAATGTTCATTAGATGTTATCTTGTCTAGCATTGTTGATTAGATTCCGATGTTATATTTAGGCACGTGTCACGGCCAAGAGGTTTCTGTAACTAAAGAGTCGTACCTTGCTACAGAGGATCTCCTGCGATCGCTAGAATTCCCGACAAGACTTCTTCCAAAACTTTCCAATAGCGGGCGATACAGTCATTATGCCAAATTCTAGAACTCTTCTATTATTAGTGTTGATAGTTGGTAGGTTTAGCGGTGCGATCTCGTCTATCGGATGAATTCTCGATCAATTGATGTAATCAGAGGGCCTCAAATATAAAAAGGGGTGCCCTCCTCATTTGTAACCATCCAAATTTTCAGCAATACACAGGCTCCTTTCTTTCTAGAGCTTCTCTCTCTAGGAATTTCCTCTCTCTATGATATGGGTAAAGTGAGCAAGTGTGCGATTGATCGAGCAAAGCTTTGCTTAAGTGATCCAAAAGAGCGTGAGTCGCCGCACGATCATGATTTCAATTGATCAGTCCATGACACACACATCTAGGAATGGTGTATGCTAGGTGTTATTATCACTATCCAACGTCCGTTGATTAAATTCCAATGTTGTATCCTCTTATCTATCTTGGATCGCTGTCTACTAGGCATTATCTTCAATTCTAGCATTGTTGATTAGATTCTAGCGTTGTATCTTTAAATTTAGTAGAAAGTAGTGCTTTGTTAAGCATTTTATTCATATCTAGTGTTGTCAAAGTGTATTTGATATTGTATAGACCGCTTTAATTTTAATGGACTTTTATTATTATATAAAGTGGGTCTAAATGATATCACTAGTTAGGTTTCGACATTAATTATTGCTAATATTGAACATGCGATAGGCTAGTAACTTTTTTGATTTTGAGATTATAAGGTGTATAGTCCCGTTCGCAAAACTTGAGTCTTCTTTAACAAAAACAAAAAATATAATACTTGGTGAAAGATATTTCATTGTAGAATCCAAATCAACAAAATATCTTTTTGGCATGCTCGGTAAGACCTAGTGTTAGTCGAAGAAAATGCTATGCCACGCACAAAAAGTCGTAACGATATGGAAGGAGATGTAGATGAAGCTTTGCCACCAGTGGATGATATCCAATGTGCAGAGTCATCATTGTAGGAGAAAACTCCTATGATATTTTGAAGCTGACAAAATTTATCTAAGTTCTATTATGAAGAATGCCAAATTTTTGTGTTAAAGTCTATCTTACATCAGAAGTCTACTTACTTTGACAAATTTCATACTGAACACAAGAATGAAGACTTAATCAGTCTTAAGATTATTTTCTTCGAGGTATCAGTGTGTACATGATATACCAGGCTTTCTAGTTGAAAATATCACCTACCATCTTGGTTATTTTTATTGGAATCAATTTCATTTTGGTTATCTTTATTGGAATCAATTTCGAAGAAGTAAATCATTTTGGAAGACAAACTTATTTGGAAAGAATCTACTTATGGAAACCAAGATCTTGATTGTATGGGCGAATATGATTAACGGGCTTTCATCTCAATCTTCAAACGGCTTGAAATCTCCTTGATTGATTATGTCCAACGGGTTGATTGGAAGAATTCATTTGGAAAGTACCAACGTCGAGAAGACATGGAGAAGTATTTAAGGAAGTTCTTCAAGTCATTCAAAGTAGAGCGTGAAAAAAGGATTCCAAAGTTTGAAGCTTCCAAATCACTTGTCCTTCATCACTTAGTGCTTAAAGTTGTATTTGAAAGTGAGAAAATCTAGAGAGTGATCTTGTGAGAACATAGAGACTCCTCACTAGAAAGTCGAGATCACATGGCTATTACATTCTCTTTCAATTTAAAATAAAAACCAGTCAAAAGGTTGTCAGCGTGTGAGAGTGGACATAGGCTTAATTTAAACCGAACCACTATAAATCTTGTGTTTATTTTTCTCTTCCTTGAACTCCTTTACTTCACTTGCTGTCTGCCTCTTTCATTTGATTGCTTGGCTTAGAAGAAATTTCTTCAGGGATAGTTAATGCTAGCAATTGACTCTAGTTCTAGGAATAAGTATCGAAAATAGATGAAAATCTATTATGGAAATCCTTGAGCCCTAACTTGAGATTTGGAGATAGAAGATCACTGATATCATCTTCATTTAGTTCACTCATCAACAACTTAAGCTAATAAAAAGTAGACTAACTATTTAGAATTGTGGATAGATCATCGCTTGAAATGAATAAAAATGGAACCGGCCTATTTATCAGATTATCAAATTTGACCATCTTTAAGGAAATTCATGGGGTCAAATTATCAATATTCAGAACATGAATGGCTTCATCTAGGGCATTGATAGTGCTAGCCAAAATAGCTAGGGAAGTCCTATTCTCGATGCCTCAGCAGGAGTGAAAGGAGGAACTTGTGGTGGGATGACATTAGCTATTAAAAATGCAAAGGTTGGTGAAGTTCAAGAGGTGGATATTGTTATATCCAGAAAAGTTAATGTTAGAGCTGATAATGTACCAAAATAGAGCAAAGAAGCCTTATACATACCGGGTTGTATGATAGTGTCTTTGATTGAAGATTGAATAGACGTATGATGGAGTGAATCTTTGTCACTAATGGATGCTTGACAGCTGTGGTTTTAAGATAAAGTCCATACTCAAATGCAAAATGAACAAACAAGGACATGATAAAAAAGTGGAAAACACGTACCACGGATGGTTAAAGGAATAGGGGTAAACACAATTCCAGCATTCTCAGAAGTTGAAAGAGGGGCCTCTATACTTAAGAAATCTTCTGTTGTAGCCTTGAGAGGACTGTTGAAGTTAATCGACTCTATTGAAGGCATAAGATTATCCTTAATTGGAACTAAGGCCAAGTTTTCAGTAGTTAGTCGAGGTTGTTTCCTTGTTGAAGGAGGAGAAGCATCCTTCTTTTGCTTGAGATGGTAGATCATCATAACAAGTGTGTCTTCATCTTGGATATGTAGTGAGGAATTAGGAATATCAAAGTAATACAAGAAAAAGGTTAGCACTAGAGCAACATTATTAAAGGGGATGAATTAAACATACTCTTGACAGCTCTAAGCCGATGCTTGATTAATTTTTCACAAGAATCTTCTTCTTCTTCTTCTTCTTCGTTTTCTTCTAGAACTTCTTGTTTTGCCTCTAGCTTTTCTCCTGGATTTTCTTGCTTTGGATCCTCATGTTTTGACTGAACTAGTAAATGAGTATCAATTTTTTTTGGGGCCCTAATTCTAAGTGTTGTTTAATCGATTGGAGGATCCAGTTCAATAGGATATTCCAACAATGCCTTGCCCTTCTTAGTTGCTTTAGCTAACTAGAAGTGACATTATTTGGTACGATTGAGAATAGCTTTGGTAGCTTCCTCATATAAACTTTCAAAAGTGAAGGAGATCCACTCGCTAGTATATTCTGCTATAACTCTGGGAGAAGGTTGAAAAGTTTCAAAGTCTAGAAAAAATCAATCCCGCATTATTGTAGTTATCCAAAAGCGATAGACAAAGGGTTCATCTTTTTGGAAGTTATACTTCTTCCTATTCAACAGGGGATACTCCAAGGAGTAAGCAATTTGTATTAATATACCCTAATAGAGACCAAATTGCCTGACACAGTACTATGGAGAGCAAGCTTAAAACCCATGGTAAAATCTTCCCTTTTTGCATAGCCGTATAGGAAGATCAACAAGAGTAAGTATGCTTAACCATAATGTGTTGAAGTCATCTAGATATTCAGTTTTCGCATAGAAAAGGTAACAAAACTTGGGGGTATCATAAAGAAAAAGTTCGACATGGGCATGGTTAAAGTTTAATATCTTTTGAAGAAAGTAAACAAACGAGGAAGTACCATCAGGAACTTTCCTTGGAGACAGAATGAGCAGTCAACAACCTAGATTTTGAGATTTTTGCTGTTTGGATTTTGGTGAACTAAATGGAAGAGCACAAGAAATTTTTTTGAATAAGAAAGTAAAATAAAGAGCCATTCGTGCTTGCAAAATCCAAAATGGACTAGATAGAACCCCAAATTCTTTTGATGTCATCGAAGGGCAGCATGGGTGAGACTCCTTTATAAGACAGCTAAAATAAGTGGACCGAGATTTACATATTTCAACAATCAATAAAGTAGGAAAGCAGTTTGGTCTTTGAAGTAGATAGGACCCTAGGTTTTACAATATTCCTCAAGAAAGGTACCATAAGCAAGGACAATATTGGGAATATGGAAATTCTCTAGGGCTTCAATTTCATCTATCGGAATACTGTCTGGAACAATCACAGAAATGGTGAATACATCTAGAAGGGTCACACAAATGGATCCCCAAGGGAAAAATAAGCAATTAGTCAATGAGGACCAGAAGTAGACAACATAACCCACCAAACCTCTATTTAAATAATGAGCCAGCATGCTAACCTTTAGTGCCATCTCAATACCCACATTCATCCATGACAAACAAATAGGCAAATTATCCTATAATTGCAGATATCGTGTGGAAATTCTCTTGGAATGAAGGAAAGCTTCGAAATTTAATAGGGGTAGACATCTAAATTGAGATAGCTATTATAAGCACCAAGAGGGGGGTGAATGGGTGCACAAACAATTTATCGAGATACGGAAGCAATTCTAGGCAGCCGATAGAAAGGAGTTCACAAAATGATTTATGATCAAAGTAAAGAGAGTAAAGAGAGTAAAGAGAGAAGATTGAACATAGAGTTTATAGTGGTTCAGCTTATTCCAAGCCTACGTCCACTCTTCCGCACTGACAGCCCACCGGTTGGATTTCACTATGAACAAAAGAAAAGTTACAGCATTGCTGTTCCTTGATTCTACAGTGTAGATGTTCTATCACACCTCCTCAAGGTTTCTCACAAATATAGACTCTCTTTTGTATACAAGTATTCACTCAAAGGAATTGTCTAAACAACAAGGAGCTTCAGACTTCGAAATTCTTCTATCGCGCACTTCTCAACAACTTAGAACGTCTTCCTTATATACTCATTTATGCCATCATACCCGTTGGCACTTACCAAAGGAATTCCTCCAATCTACCCGTTGGACGGAATCAATTAGGAAGATCATTCGGCTATTAAAGGAACGTGTCGATAGCCCATCAATCCCGTTCGCCCATATAATCGGGATCTCGGTTTCCATAAGTAGAACCTTCCGAGAATATTTAGGCAATCATCGATTCCTTAATCTTCGAGTCAATCACGATCAATCAAAGAATTCGGTTGAGTCTTTTCCGATCACGAGATCTTCTCCGGTTGATAAGGTCAAGCCTTTAACGTAACATCCAGTTCCGGGGTAACCTTTCTTCAACGGATTAGAGACTATCAATGAGGATAGACTTTGAGTCTTGAGTCCGGGCTGTCCGGAGGTCTTCGGACTTTAAATAGCATAGTACGCAAACCTTCGGACTAGACGATGGAAACGTTTTGTCGCCTTCAAAATACTTCAAGAGAATTTCTCCAACAATCTCCCCCTTTTTGATGGTGACAAAACTTTCCGCAGATTTGGACAACTTTGACCTGCAAAACATTTCTCAAACACATATGCATATCTTATAGAGATAAATGGCTAAATGAATAACACTAGAATCTGCAACCACAAAAAATAGGTTAGTCTAATAAGTGATAAAGCCATCTATAAGATACCAATGATAGTTAATAAAAGCAGTCAAGTCCAAGTCTAGTTCAGTTCTCATCCAGACATAAAAAAAAAAAAAGTCAAACAGATCAAAACAATCCACAAAATCCAACAACCAATTCAACACACCAACCACACGATTAAAAGTTAAATTGTTCAAATCTTGCATCTCTCCCCCTTTTTGTCAGCATTAAAAAGGTTGAGATGAAAATGGAATAAAGTCAAGATTGCTTGGGTACGCGGACAAGCTGGAAATCTCCCATAGACTGAACGATGCCTTCCAGCCTTTTCAAGTCTTCCTTCAGCTGTGCAATCTCCTCACCCTTGGCATTTGCCTGAGTCTGAATAGTGAGAGCTTGGATTTTATCATTTAATGAACATGAAGAAACTTGACCTGCAGTTTGCAAGTTTTGGACCTCGCATTCTAAGGCATAAATTTGACCTCGCATCTCCAAGAGAATATCCATGATTCTGCGAAAATCTGCTGCATTATCAATTTGAGTACTTGCTTCAGCTCGATCTGATGGAGTAAATGCATACGATGGTAGATCAGCATAATCTCGCAGGTTTGGCGATGAAATTTCATGATCTTCTTCTGGAAATTGAGAGGCATAAACGTCTTCTGGGTCTGCAGATGAGCGACTGACTCCTTCACTTGCGTCAGGATATAAGGACTTCCTTCTTTTCTCTTGATCTCCCACTGTTTCCATGCCTACAGGTGGAGAAGAGTGTTCGTCAGGTTCTCCTTCTTCTCCTTTTTCTCATTTTTCTTCTTCTGTCTCAACTCTTTCCTTCTCAGCTTCTCTTTCTTCTTCTTCCTTCTCCTCTACTTCCTTCTCCTTTGCTTCTTTCGCCACTTGTTCCGATTCTTTCCTTGGAACAGGACGACTTAAGTTCTTCAAAGCCATTGCAGAGATGGTGAGATTTTCATCATCATCTTCATCTTCAACAATAAGAGCTCTTCTTTTCGGTTTTGAAGCAACCAAGGGCTCTTTTCCTTTCCGCTTTGATGAAGAAGAGGGTTGATGAGCTTTGAGTGGAGTCTTCTCCTTGAGTTTCTCCAATGCCTTGTTCAATTCCTTCAGACGCATCTTGGTCACTATTTTCAGTCCTACCACCATATGATCGCATGATCGAACACAAAAGATTTGCGGAGGCTGAATATTCAAATGTCTGAATAACTTCGTCACAAGATTTGGGTAAGGAAGTTGGCCTTTGTCCTTCATCATGGCTCTATACATGTGGAAAATAACAGTGTGAGGAAGAGAAAACCTTTTCCCAGTGAGAATGGCATACATCAGCTTTGCCTCTGAACTTGAAACATCAATCTTCGAAGTTGATTTTGGTCGAAGGCAATTGATCACAATCTTGTGAAGCAAGATGTCAAATGCACTCATCCTTAAGTAGGAAATCTTTTCCTCTGTTCTCCTGTCCTTGACAAGTTCCAATGTAGCACCAGCCATAGAAACTTTGATCGGTTGATATCTTCCCCTCTCGACTCCCAACACATCTGCCAGCATATCCATATCCACAACATGGTCTTGATCTTTGACACTGAAGGAAAATCTATTCGCATCTAAAAAGCTAAGATTTGAATAGAAATATGCGGTTAGTTCAACATAGGCCTCTATAGTGTCGGAGCAGAACCTTTCAAGTTGAAGATAACTGAACTTCTCCCTCAAGTTCACATTTACAGCATCCAGAAAATCAAAATCCACACTCCTAGGGTTTATTACCCCACGCTTCAGCAATTTCGAGTACAAATTCTTTTGTTCCTTCGATCTGAACAAATCTCCTCTTTTTCCTCGACTTTCAACCGCAATACCCATTCTCGGTTGAAATTGACTGTACAATTTGTCATCATCATTCCCATCTACAGGATTCGGTCCCCAATCACGAGGATCACTCGGAATATTCGCAAGAGTTTCCTCAGCCAACCCTTTACGAGCAATTCCCAAACTTTCCATTCTTTGCAGAAAGATGTATTCATTTCCATACCCTTTCTCTTTAATAAAATCATCGACGTACTTCAAGGGAGTACGCATTGCTTTTAAGGCACAATACAGCTTATAAATAGAAGCAGGTTTTTGAACTCTTACAGGGTCTGCATCCTCGATGATTTCTTCCTCTTGTTGATGGTCAACGCCTTGAGGGCTAGATGGAGGAGAGTGACGCTGCTGAGAATGTTGTGGGCTCGATTGCTGTTCTGGAGCCACATCTTCTTCAGTGAGATCAAAGTGCGTAGGCCCCTCACTCATTCGCCGTGGTCCCTTGCTTGTGATTCTCGAAGACTTTCTTGAAGACGACATCTTTCTTAGTTTTTGGAAGATTCCTTGCTTGACTTTCCCAAGAAAGATGACAACTTTTTCGAAGATTAAACAAGGGAAGAAAACGGGAATGGAGGATCGATGCTTTCTAGGGTTTTTGAGAGTGAAATGAAGAGCAATCAATAGTACATGATCGGTAAAAAGGAGAAATAAACGAAACGTCACAAAGGAAAATAAAAACATGCCTTTTCAAAATAACTGTCTTTTTCCGCGAAAATAGTCATTTCAAAAATAACTTCCCTTTTTGAAAAAGAAACGATGCAGTAATTTCGTTGATTAGATATAGCAACAATTTGACACAGTCTGACGATCGTACCTCTTCAAGATAAGATTCGAGAGAGAGAAAGAGAGACTGACTTACAGTCTGACGGTCGTACTAAGACTATCTTAAAGTCTTGTATGTCTGAAAGTCTTTAGACTTTGATTTCCTCATACCTCAAAATGCTGAGTCTGGTACGGATAGACTCAAATTGATTTTTCTCCAAAGGCTTTGTGAATATATCCGCCAGTTGGTTCTTTGAATCAACATATTGGATTGAAACATCTCCATTTTGAACATGGTCTCTAATAAAGTGATGTCGAATCTCTATGTGCTTTGCTCTTGAGTGGAGAATTGGATTTTTGGTGAGGTTGATAGCACTGGTGTTGTTGCAATTAATTTCTGTGCATGAGTCTTCAATTTCAAAGTCTCTTAGCTGCTGTTTTATTCACATAATTTGTGAACAACAACTTCCGAGAGCTATATACTCTACTTCTGCTGTAGAGAGAGCTACTATACTTTGCTTTCTTGAAAACCAAGACACTGTCCTGCCTCCAAGTAGTTGACAAGTACCCGATGTGCTCTTTCTATCGACTCTGCATCCAGCAAGGTCTGCGTCCGAACATCCAAGAAGAGTAAAGTCTCCCCTTTTTCGATAACAGAGACCAAAGCTTGATGTTGATGAAATATACTTGATAATATGCTTTGCAGCATTCAAATGAGATTCTTTTGGGTCTGATTGAAATATGGCACAAATGCAAACACTAAACAGAATGTCAGGTTTAGAGGCAGAAAGATAAAGAAGTGATCCGATGATACTCCTGTACAGCTTTTGATCAACTTTCTTTCCTTCTTCATCTTTGTCTATCTTCAAGGAACTTGACATTGGTATGTCAGCCTTTTTGCAATTGTCTAGTCCAAACTTTTTGACAAGATCATTTGCATACTTTTCTTGATACATGAAAGTTCCTTCCTCCAATTGTTTCACTTGGAGCCCGAGAAAGAAGGTTAACTCACCCATCATGCTCATTTCAAATTCATCCTACATAGTCTTAGAGAATTTATTGCACAAGCTTTCATTAGAAGATCCAAGAATAATATCATCCACATATATTTGAATAAGTAAAAAGCTTTTGCTTTCTCTTTTAATAAAAAGGGTAGTGTCTACTTTACCTTTAACAAATCCATTTCGAATTAAAAACTTACTTAATCTGTCGTACCAAGCTTGAGGTGCTTGCTTTAAGCCATACAAGGCCTTTTTGAGTCTGAATACTAAGTCTGGTTTCTTTGGGTCTTCAAACCCTGGTGGTTGTTCCACATAGACTTCCTCACGGATGAAACTATTTAGGAAAGCACTTTTGACGTCCATTTGAAATAACCTGAAATTTTTATGACAAGCAAATGCAAGTAATAAATGAATTGCTTCTAACCTTGCTACCGGTGCATAAGTCTCGTCATAGTCGATCCCTTCTTCTTGTGTGTATCCCTTAGCCACGAGTCTAGCCTTGTTTCTTATGACTTTTCCTTTCTCATCCATCTTGTTCCTGAAAACCCATTTAGCTCCAACAATTGATTTACCTTTCGGTTTAGGAGTCGGCTCCCGACATCATTAATTCTGAATTGTCGAGTTCTTCTTGCATAGCTTTAATCCATCTTTCATCGGATAAAGCTTCTTCTATGCTCCCGGGTTCTATTTCGAAATAAGAGCCACAACACTAGACTCTTCTCGCCTTTTGGATCTTGTGCGGATTCCTTCATTGATGTCGCCAATAATAAGATCTTTGGGATGATTTGGACTTATGTTTCCGGTTGCTGGTTAATTTATCGATTGATGGTCACTTCCTTCACTTGAATCTTCAACAGTCACTTATTGCTTTGGTCCTTCAAAGTCTCGAGCTGTTTCTTGAGAATTAGACTTTGTAGAGTCTGGAGCAGATTCAGTCTCTTCAAAATGAGTCTGAATAGATTCATTTTGTATAGAATCTTGGAATTTAACATTCATTGATTCTTTCACAGTTTGAGTCTTCTTGTTGTAGACTCTGTACGCTTTGCTTATGGTTGAATATCCAAGGAAGATGCCTTCATCTAACTTTTCTTCAAACTTACCAACTCAATCATTTGCATTTTTTGCATCCAAATACATGAAAATATGAAATAATGGGCTTCTTTTCTTTGAATAATTCATAGGTTTTTTTTTTTTTTCCAGAATTGGCCTTAGAAAAACTCTATTGATGATATAACATGATGTTGAAACTGCTTCAGCCCAAAATCGTAAAGAAATATTACTTTCAATTAAGAGAGTTCTGGCCATTTCTTGAAGAGATCTATTCTTTTTTTCCACAACTCCATTTTGCTCTAGAGTATATGGAGAAGAGAACAAATGCTGTAAACCAGATTCGTCACAAAATTTAGCAAAATCATGATTTTCAAATTCACCTCCATGGTCTGTTTTTATACATGAAATAACATGCCCCTTTTCATTTTGAATCTTCTTAGCAAATTTTTCAAAGTAAGAGAAAGTTTCAAACTTACTTGCCAAGAAATATACCCAAGTAAATCGTGAGTAGTCATCCACAATTACTAGGCAATATTTCTTACCTCCAATGCTCTGCGTTCTTGTTGGTCCGAAGAGATCCATATGCAAGAGCTGCAGTACACGGTTAGTGGAAACTTGATTTATTGGCTTAAAGGAATTTCTTACCTATTTTCCCAATATACATGGTGTACATAGATTAGACTTTTGGTATGATAAATTGGGTAGACCACAAACAAGCTTCTTTACTGAGATTTTGGCTATATGCTTCATGTTGATATGCCCAAGCTTTTTGTGCCATAAGTTCGCTTCGTCTTGGATTGAGATTAGACATTGCGATTCATCCGATTTCATGTCTAAGAGGTAGATATTTCCATGTCTTCGGCCCATGAAAGATTGAGTAGAGTCTTTACTGGTTCCTGAACAAATACCCTCTTGAAAGTTGATTTTGAAACCGGCATCACAAAGTTGACTGATACTGAGCAGATTGTAATTGAGCCATTCAACTAAAGAAACATTGCTTATTGTGAGGTTTCCAATCTTTACAGTTCCAAAATTCTACTTTTTTCCTTTGCTGTTTCCTCCAAATGATACTTTTCCACCATTCACTTGAACAATCTTTATGAAGCAATTTGAGTCTCCTGTCATGTGTCTCGAGCATCCACTATCCTGGTACCATTTCACCTTTTTCTTGATAGTGACCTCGAATTCACTTTCTGAGTCTGAATCAGTCTCGGAGTTTGATTCTGAGTCTGATTGTGCCATTAGACATATGTTGGCATAATCATCATCATTATCTTCACACTCCATATCACTCCAGGTTTCAGCTTTGAGAGCCTTTCGATACTTTTCAGTTTTTCCTTTTTTCTTCCTCAAAAGAGGACAGTTGGGTCTGATGTGTCCCTTTTTTCTTACATTCAAAGCAGACTACATCTTTGTTTGATTCATCATCTTCAGCAGACTTGGTCTGTTGCTTTTGAAAACTTTGTTTCCTTGAATTGAATCTTCTTCATTTTCTATTCAGCTTTCTGAATCTTCTTATCATGAGAGCAAGTTCTTCATCATCCATGTCGTCTTCTAAATCTGTTACATCAGAATCATCATTAGATTTTAATGCAATAGATTTCTTACCTTTAGGATCTTCGTCTTTATTGATTCGTTCCACTTCATAAGACTGAAGGGTCCCAACCAGCTCATCGACAGACAGTGGCATGATTCTTTGAGTCTCTTTGATTGAGGTCTTAATGTGATTCCAATCTTTGGAGAGTCCACACAGTAACTTGTTTACTTTCATGGGATCAGAAATTGGTTGACCTTGATTTTCAAGACCATTCACGATTTCTGTAAAACGACTAAATATGTCAGTTATAGATTCTCCTGGTTTCATTTTGAAGGCTTCGTATTGACCGAGAAGAATGTTGATTCTTGTCTCTTTCACTCGATCGGTTCCTTCATAGGTAATGTGTAATCTATCCCAAACTTCTTTGGCTGTATCACAAGAAGATATTCTGTTATATTCAGTAGGTGATAAAGCACAATATAAAGAGTAAATTGCTTTTGTATCAAGAGCTTGTCTCTTGATTATCTCTTCCTGACTTATTTCGCTGGACTCAACAGTGTCATTTTCTCTTTCTGAGACAGATGCAGCTTTAGGAATGATTCCTTTTTCTACAACATCCCATTCCAGAGGATCCTTTGATCTTAAGAATGCCTTCATCTTGTTCTTCCATATGTTGTAGTCCTTTCCATCAAAGTAAGGCGGTCTGGCTTCAAACAAAGTGAGTACACGAGCTCTGATACCAATTGAGATAGCTAGTATAAGCACCTAGAAGGGGGTGAATGGGTGCACAAACAATTTATCGAAATACGGAAGCAATTCTAGGCAACCGATAGAAAGGAGTTCACAAAATGATTTACGATCAAAGTAAAGAGAGTAAAGAGAGAAGATTGAACACAGAGTTTATAGTGGTTCGGCTTATTCCAAGCTTACGTCCACTCTTCCGCATTGACAGCCCACCGGCTGGATTTCGCTATGAACAAAAGAGAAGTTATAGCACCGCTTTTTCTTGATTCTACAGTGTAGATGTTCTATCACACATCCTCAAGGTTTCTCACAAATATAGACTCTCTTTTGTATACAAGTATTCGCTCAAAGGAATTGTCTAAACAACAAGGAGCTTCAGACTTCGAAATTCTTCTATCGCGCACTTCTCAACAACTTAGAACGTCTTCCTTATATACTCATTTATGCCATCATACCCGTTGGCACTTACCAAAGGAATTCCTCCAATCTACCCGTTGGACGGAATCAATTAGGAAGATCATTCTAGCTATTAAAGGAACGTGTCGATAGCCCATCAATCCTGTTCGCCCATATAATCAGGATCTCGGTTTCCATAAGTAGAACCTTCCGAGAATATTTAGGCAATCATCGATTCCTTAATCTTTGAGTTAATCACGATCAATCAAAGAATTCGATTGAGTCTTTTCCAGCCACAAGATCTTCTCTAGTTGACAAGTTCAAGCCCTTAACAGAACATCCAGTTCTGGGTAACCTTTCTTCAACGGATTAGAGACTGTCAATGAGGATAGACTTTGAGTCTTGAGTCTGGCTATCCGGAGGTCTTCAGACTTTAAATAGCATAGTCTGCAAACCTTCAGACTAGACTGATGGAAACGTTTTGTCAGCTTCAAAATACTTCAAGAGAATTTCTCCAACATAAATATCCTCGATGGAGGAATACTATATCGGAAGTTTCTCGTTCCTTCTAGTAGAAAAGTAAGGTTTGAGAGATGGTAGAACATGATTGTGATCCAAAAGGGTAGGTCTAAGAAGTAATGCTTCCTAATGCTCCTCTATGACACTCAATAGTCGAAATCAACAATAGCTGGCCTATTCAATGCGGAGAAGGCCTTGAAGTTTGAGATATAGGATTTAGGTTCAAATTTAGTAGCTTTGTTAGCTATGGAAAAAACTTATGAACAAAGAACGAAGAGTTTAGAGTTTTAGGAAGAAGATAAAGTACAACAAAGACGATGGAGTGTATTTTTCTATGTGGAATAGGAGACAATGATTCAAAAAATTAAGGATATTTGCCAAAAACTGAAGTGATGTGTCAAGATGCAACGGGAGCCATTGGTTCACATCAGCTGCGGATATGTTAGAGAATAAAAAGGTATAATGACCATCTGTAATAGGACTACATGTAGAACAAAAAATTTCCTTTAAAAGAAATAAGTTTTCAATTTACTTCATTTAAAGCGGGGCATATATTGACATCCAAAAATACCCCTATGAGCACATGTTGGTCACAAGGGACAAAAAGCCCTAAAGCTGCAATCACAACATAAATGAGCCATAATCCACATCGGCCTAGCCCATAAATATCCATACGAGAAAAAAAAAATTAAGGATTTTGAGGAATTTTAAGTTGAATTTTGACAAACAAAGACATGTAATACCATGATGAAGCAGCGGGATACCATGTGTCGAAGCCAAGGATCAATGATGAAGATACAACCTTGGTGGTGAAAATAGGCGAGAACAATTGAAAGGGTGCCAAACTCGAAGAAGGAACAGTTAATACTTGCCGGAAAAGTCATGACACTATTGTCAAACAACTTTGGGTAAGGCGGCTCGGCATGAAATGCGGAGCACCTCTTGAGGAGAAAGTAACCGACTATTGGTAGTTACCAATGTGGCCTATAAATACCACAAGCTATCCAACAAACACCCCTCGAAAAACAAACAAAACTATTCTATATTGCATTTATCTTTACTTAACTTTTGCCTAATTGTAGCTTAAGATTCTTGTCATAGATTCAATTTTAGCAAGTCCCTCTATCCGGGAAGTGTTGTCGATTAGATTCCAGTACTAACCCATTGTCCAGCATCGTAGATTCGGCATCGTGTCCTCGTCCTCATCTAGAGACGGTGTTCATTAGATGTTACCTCTATCTAGCGTTATTGATTAGATTCCAATGTTATGTTCATGCACGCATCTAGGTACAATGTATACTAGGTGTTATTATCACTGTCCAAGGTCATTTATTTGATTCCAGTGGTATATCCTTATCCTCATCTAAAGATGGTGTTCAATAGATGTTACCTTTATCTAGCGTTGTTGATTAGATTCCTGCATTGTATTCATACATGCATCTAGGAATAGTGTATACTAGGTGTTATTATCACTATCTAGCGTCGTTGATTAGATTCCGACATTGTGTCCTCATATCTATCTTAGATCACTATCCACTAGGTGTTGTCTTCACTGTCCAGCGTCCTTAATTAAATTCTGATGCTGTGTCCTTAAAGTTAATAGAAAGTAGTACTTTACTAAACATCTTATTCATATTTAGCGTTGTCGAAGTGCCTCCAATATTTATGGATTGCTTTAATTTTAATGGGCTTTCATTATTAGATGAAGTGAGTCTAAATGATGTCACTAATTAGGTTCCAATATTAATTATTGTTGATATTGAACGTGCGATAGGCCAACATCTTCTTTGATTTCAAGATTATAAGGTGTATAGTCTCATTCGCATTTGCCTCTTTCTGTCCAAAACTAACATAGAACTCGAATCTCCTCAATAAAAACCAAATCCAAAACCGACAAAACAGTAATATATACACGTTGGTTTCTTTTTGGCTCGGAAGGCAAATTGCTTTAGAGCGAAATGAGGGTCGGCTGATATTGACATTAGTTAGCGGCACTTTTGCATTCAATGATGCTAAACATCGAGAAAAATGAAAGAAATCGAGATGGTTTTGGGCACAGGTCTTCGTTCAATTACGGGACCAAAGCACGACTTGCATACGGAATCATTCTAAAGATGTGCTTAATTGGGCAAAAAATGGCGAGAACACTTGCAGGGGAAGTTGGAATAAAAGGTTTAAAAGAAGCCATTGCTGACTGCGACATGCCAACCTGCATTATCAGGCAACGCGACCGGTACTATGTTTGAGGAGAAATAACCAAATCCCAACTTGCAGGTCACTCTATCTGCTTCAGACACAGAACCTTAATTTAAGACAGACACTGTGTGAAACAGATTAATAACATTTAAGACATTAATCTTGTCATAGCAATCCGTGTTTTTCCTCAATTGGCGATGGACTCTAATTTCATCATCCAATATCGAAATGTTCCCACTGGGTTGGGATTTAGGCCGGGCTTCACTGACGGGAATCTTGTATGTTACTCGTGTATTCTTTTCAGCTGCTCAAAGTTTCCTTCAAATATCTGAGAGATCAATCTCCTTGCCAAATCCCTCTTAGTATTTGCAGTTCTGTTTCTTTTATCAACTCATGGGTGAAGGATAACAAGCATTTGTCATATCATCTCAAGCATTAAATGTTTTGAGCAGGCGCAAGAGAAGACTCCGGCAGATGATAAGCCAATCTGCTAAAGTGAATGTGAAGCCGTGCACATTGCACATGAAGTTACCCATCTACACGGTAGACATGAATCAAGAAGGACTGCTTCTTCGGTTATTTATACTGATCAGTAAACTTCGACATTCCATTGCTCTGCCTTCTTCAACTGCCTCCTGTATCCATTTAATCGATGCCTTCAAATATGCAAGGATGAAAACCATGTCAATGTCCTAGTCACATAAAATTTGGAATCACAGACAGCACAAAGAAAAAATGACTCACCGTCTCCGCAGCCAAGGAAACCATTATATCATCGATGCCTTTCTCCATTCCCGCAAGTCCACACTTCCCACAATTCCACTGCATATTGATCCTTTCTGGTCCGAATGTACATCTTCTTGCCCTCATCTTCTGTCTGTTCTCTGCTCACGGCATTATCGACTCTAAAGTTTTCTGGTATTTTCTCTTTCTTCTCAAACTCCAACTGACAATTGCAGGGATACCCCATTAAGCATGAACACACATTGTCTACTTAAAGACGGACCAAGAAAGAAAGGGAAGTCAAGAAGACTTGCCTCCATATAAAGCAATGAACTACTTGTTGGAACGCCCAAGACGCGCCATGCTAACCCTTTGAGCGGCATTGCATTGCCGATAAAGCCACTTGTTGATGAAGTGAAATCCAACTGTATAAGTTCGTCAAACAGTGTAAGGTAATAGTCATCGTGTTACTTGAAGTAACATCTTTCACAAGAATGAGCGGAAAGGAGCAATGTCAGTTCCAGTAGCCAGCTGCAGCGAACGATCCAGAGTGGACTGCCTTCATTAGAGCTTAAATGTCATGGAACTAAAACATGAATTAGGCATGTGTAAGGATGGCTAATTGGGGATGCCGAAGTAAGACCGAGACTCGAAATCCTTACCATGGAAGCATTTGGATCTTTGGGCATGAGCATTTCTTTTTCTACAGGTCCTCTAATTTTCACCACAGCTTCCGGCTTGATGTCACCGGGAATGCGATAACAAAACAATAGTTAGAATATCAGGGACATTTCTTCAAGAGCCATGCTTCCTAAATCTGGAGAAAAATATACCTTCAAATGATTTAGAAATTTAGGACATGACAAGTGGTATTACCCATATCAAGAAACATATGATTGATTCCCTTCTGCAGCAAAATACTTGCATCTTCTTGCAAATGAACTAGAAATACTAGAGCTGCATCCTTGTATTGACTTGGTCTAAAGAATTCGGACAAGTGCAAATGGTGAAAATTGTGTTTTGACAAAGGAAAACAATGATTGGAAAAGTGAAAACGAATCCTCGAAATAGAGAAATGTCAATCTGGAAAAAGGATATGAACACTTCAAAATTGATCTTGAAAATTTGGAAATCGGGTCTTTTGCAAAAGAAAAATGAAGAGTTGAAGAGTCGAATTGTTATTTACAAAAAGTTAAAGGAAGCAAGAGTTGAAGAAAAACTGTTTATTAACCAGATCGTATTCTCGTGAAAATGGTTATAGACATTTTCAATCAAGAATTTTTGCGTATAAAGTCATGCATCTTGTAGGGGCTAATGTGTGGTAAATTTGGACATACCGCTAAAAATTGCTATTTAAGGAGAAATGCTTTTGTCAAGGTTAAAGAGGTTGGGATTCCAAAAGAAGTTCTTTATGAACCCAAGGTTGTTTGGGAAATAAAGTAGTTCTTTTAATTAAAATTTGCTTTTATTTTGACGAGGACCTTGAACGTGTTATTATTTTTGAAAAGGTAGTGCTATTGAAATAATTTTGAAAAATTAATTATAAATTCCTTTTTCATTGATGAGAAAAAAGGGGAGAATGTTGGATGGCTATATATGCTTGATTTGGATGGATCAAAGGGGAGCTTTTTAAATTCTTGAATTTCTTTTTAAATTTTTGTGACAATATTTGATTTAACTTATGATATTGCTATATGGGTTTGTCATTGTAGAAAAGCGGAAGATCGTTTATCCTATGTGTTTTGATATTACCAAAATCATCACTTCCGAATGGTTTTTGTGTGAGAGAGAGAGAGAGAGAGAGAGAGAGAGAGAGAGAGAGAGAGAGAGAGAGAGAGAGAGAGAGTTCAAGCTAGACTAAGTTTGAAGAAGAACAATGAAATGCAAAATGCGGTTTTTGCCGCACTTATTAGTGGTTAGCGACACTGTATAAATGCAACAAATAGACCTGGAGAGTCTAGGCAACTGCGCGATCAGACCTATGTGAGCAGGCAATCGGCCATGTGAGTGTTTTGCCCATTTCGTTCTGTGGATTGTTCAAGCGGTTAGAGGCGCATAACAACCATTCTGTTCCAGAAATAGTTTCTAGAACAGAAATAGATTTTTCTATTTCTATTTCTAGAAAAATTTCTAAGCAAAAATAACTGTTTGATAACGATACAAAATTTCTACTCTAAAAATACACAAAATTTCAACCTTTCGGACGGTAACAGCTGCGGTGGCGGCAATAGGCGACCAATGACCGATGGCAGCGGTGATCGGCGACTGGTGGTGCCTGGTGGCGACTGGCAGTGGTGGTCGACGGCAGTGGCGAGCGGCGAGGTTGGCGGCGGCCGGCTACTGGCGGCGGCGAGGGCCAACGAGCTGCTGGCGACCAACAGACGATGGTCGACGGCAACGGATGAAGGACCGGTTGACAAATGATAAACTTTTTTTTTTTTTTATTTCTCATTTTGTTTCAGAAATAGAGAAGTAGAAATTTTCTACTTCTGATTTCTATTCCAAACCTATCTATGGAATAGAAATCTATTCCATAAATAGAAAAATGGAATAAGTTTATCAAACGGATTTCTATTCCAGAAACAGGTTTGAAATAGGAAAATTATTTTTGAAACAGAAATAGGTAGTTGTCATGCACCCCCTATAAGTCTAAATGATCGAGAGTGATCTATTTGAAGTTTGTTCGACGGGTAGTCTATTTTGACTCTAGTACAAGCAAGACCTATAGAGTCTCTAGAGGGTTATAACACACTTTGTTTTTGTATACGTAAGCATGAGAAACCTCTTGTATCGTATTTGCCATGGTAAATTGCAAGTGAAATGAGGCTCCGGAATCGGCATTATATTTTCAAGAGTTTTGACTCCAAATCAACCAGTCTTTATGCTTGGATTTGATTAGGGAATATGGGACACTCTCGAGCCGATTAGTGGAGTTGAGTAGGCTTGGGCCGGACCACTATAAATCAACTTGAGCAAGTTCCCTCTGTTCCTACTCTCATTATATCTGCTTTATGGTACTTATGTTTTGCTTGCTTAATTTATTCATCACGCTATATTGTATTTCTTTGAATTTAATTTGAATAGTTGCCCTCATGTTTTCGAGCCAACAATTTATCAATTAAGAAATTTGATAAAATATTCTATTACAACAACATATTCTATAAATCATAATTAAATTTGCATCAAAGAACCAATATCTTTTTAAAAATAACATACTATAATCACAACAGAAAAATCAATTTCATTTGAAAATATGACATTGTTGATATTCTCTCTTGAATTTGAACAATCTATAGTTATAAGAAAGTCGAATTTTCCATTACGTGCAATGAATTATTCGCACTACATCTGTGTGCAAAATTGAACATAAATGACCAACAAAGTGTAGGTTTTATGGCAATGGAGTTTATTCCCTTCCTTGTGGTCTTGGGTTCGAGCCTTATTTGGAGCACTCTGAAAGTAAAATTCTGATTGCATCGAGCTGATGTGGGGTGGCCTCTTAAGATTGCTCAGGGAGATAAAATGGTAGAGATGTACGAAATTTGGCCCCAGTGCCACTTGATCGTTAAATTAGAAGAAAAATATTGAATCGACATGTAAGAAATAAAGACAAAGCTATCTCAAGAAGGAAGTGAGTGATTATTTTTGTGAGTGGATAAAAGTGACAACATATGAAGACTCACCGCCAATTAACTTTAACTAAAGATAACAACTTATTGGTTACATTTTTCTCAATTTCAGAAAGGATAAGAAGTTACATTAAATGATGTTTTGGCTTAATAATGCAAAAAAGGAAAGAGATAAACATGGACAATAAGCATGATATTGTGAAATTCTCAAGTTCAAACGTGCAATTATTTTTCATAACAACAAAGTATAAAAAAAATCGTGTCGCGCTTAGGGTTTCTGTAGCCAAGAAGCTTCAAGCGGATGGTAGACCCTATGGCCCCTGGGTTTTGCACCTTCTTTTGGAGCTTTCCTCTGGTTTTATCTTGAAGCGAATCCCTGATCTCTTTTGCAACACAAAACCCTTGTTTCGCCCACCATCACCAGAGCTCCCTTCATTCCATAATCAAATATCTGTAGTACCTTGGCCAACACAAAACCGGGGGTAGAAAATGGACGAGAGGGAGAACAATCAGCTTCGATTGGCAACACTTTGTCGACGCGTGGGAGATCTGTGGTCCAAAGAGGACATCACGGACCTAGGGGACGATATTCCAGAAGAAGAAGAAAAAGGAAAGTGAATTAACTCTTTATGGTAAGCTATTTTCAAAACTCAATGTTAATTTTCAGGCTTTCATTAACACTATGAAAAGAGCATGGAAAGCAGATTCAGTCAAGAAGAAAAAGGAAAGTGAATTAACTCTTTATGGTAAGCTATTTTCAAAGCTCAATGTTAATTTCCAGGCTTTCATTAACACTATGAAAAGAGCATGGAAAGCGGATTCAGTCAAGTGTGAGCTAATCAAACTAGGTTTTTTCTTGTTCATGTTCCAATCAAGCAAAGAGAAACGGAGGATACTAGAATTGGGATTGTGGTCCTTTGCGAGCAATCTATTAGTACTCAGAGAAAGAGACCCAAACATACCTGAACACTGTTATGAATTTACGCACTATGCGTTTTGAGTACATTTTATAGGCCTTCCACGAGCTCGAGTCATTGAAGATGCCATTCACTTGTTAGCCTCCAGATTGGGGAAAGTTGAGGAGATAAAAATCGAGGCAAGAAGCAACAACTCCCAGAAAAATGGAAAGGCCAGAGTGCTACTCAACCTATTCAGCCCGCTCAAAACAGGAATTGTGATTAATTGTGGGGACAAGAAGTGGTGAATAGATTATAAGTATGAAAGGCTTCCTCACTTCTGCTATTCTTGTGGTCGCATTGGGCATTATGCCAACTTTAGTATTGAAATACCTTATGAAGAAACTAGACTCGCTTAGGATCAACTAGGTTGGTTTGGCTCATGGCTAAAGGTAGAAGTCCGTGAAGTCAGTCCTTATTGGAAGACATTTTATGGTAAACTTGAACTCTCTACCTTAGACAAAGAAGTGGTGATGGAAACTCAAACAGTGGCGACTGACACTCCACTGAGAATATATGTAGAAGAACCAAATGCAATGGCAATTGTTCCTATCCAGCCTGGAGAAACAGAGCAAATGAGTAAAATCAGGGGGCAAAACTCAGACCATCACTTGTTGCTACTTCCTTCTCTGACAAGGAACGAGATACAATCACAGAAAACCAAGAGGGGCAAGGCAATATATAAAACTCCTATGGCAAAAAAACAAAAGTGGCTCAGTCCCTGTGAGAAGAAAAATTCACAGGAGTTTGTGGTGGATGGGAACCAACTTTTGAATGCCCCAATTCAGTCTTGGGAAGGGGTAAGTACATGGGTTGTGGTGGCTAGCCCTAATAAGCCACCAAACGATAGATGAAGATATTGAGCTGGAACTATTAAGGGCTGGGCACCCCTTTGATAGTCCAACACCTCAAAACCCTTAGTGGCTCAAGAGAGGCCCAACCTTGTTTTCCTCATGCACCAACAAACTTTCAAGAAAGATTGAGGTTATAGCGGGATGTAAAAGACAGCAACTATCACAATCCACTCCCATGGTTAGGTATAGAAGATTTCAATGAAATATTATACCATTGGGAAAATGTCGAGTGTAGAGAGGTGGACCGCTACAGAATTGTAGCCTTCCGGGGTTTATAGATGACTGCTCTTTGATGGATATTGAAAGCAAGGGCTGCGCTTATACCTGGTCAAATAATAGAGAAGGCAGTGCATTAGTAAAGAAGAGATTAGACATGGCACTTTGTAATATAGAGTGGAGAGTACTATACCTAAATGCGATAGCCTTTGTCCTACCGGCGATTGGTTCGAATCATAGCCTAGTTATTTTATCCCTACACCAAAGGGAAAAGAAAAGTAAGAAAATGTTTAGATTTGAACCAGTTTGGCTAGAAGACCCTGAGTGAGGAGGTGATTAAGTGAGTTTGGCTTGCAAATAGAACAATTGAAAGCAGCCTTACAAATAAAATAAGGCTAATTGTTGCTAAATTAAACAAGTGGAGTAGGAAGAAATTTCAAAACGCCCAAAAACAGATCACCCCCCTTAAATTCCGGCTTTTGGAGTTAACAAATACAACGAATGGGGAGCAAAACAGAGAGGAAATCAGCAACATTGTCAGGAAAATCAAAGAGCTGTGGAGGCAAGAAGAGATGTATTGGTGTATGAAGTCTAGAATTGATTGGCTGATATGGGGGGGGGGATCAAAACATTAAGTATTTTCATGCAACTACAGTTCAAAGAAGACAACGGAATAAAATATCTATGCTGTGAATTGATGATCAAACCTGGTGCAGGGACCCCTAGACTCTCAGTCATCACATTTGCAACTTCTATCAATCTTTATTCACCTCAGTGGGCGCCCGAAACTATCAACCTGTATTAGAACAATGTGTAGCTGTGGTTAATGAGGAGATGAATGAAGACCTTATCAAACTAGTCACAAAAGATGAAGTTAAAGCAGATGTATTTCAATTAGGGGCAACAAAAGCACCTGGACCAGATGGATTAAATGGTTTATTTTATCAGAACCATTGGCCTATCATCAATGACGACATATTCGGCATGGTGCAATCCTTTTTCAGCCAAGGTACGTTTTATCCAGAGCTTAATAGAACCCACATAACTCTTATCCCTAAAGTAACAAACCCATAGAACATCACCCAATTCAGACCTATAAGCCTTTGTAACTTCAATTATAAGATTATAGCAAAGGTGATGGCTAATAGGTTGAAACCATGGCTGCCAAATATAGTCTTTGAGGAGCAAACTGCTTTTATAAGTGACTGGCAGATCCAAGATAATATCTTTATCGTCCAAAAGGTGATTCATCAATTAAGGGTGAGAAGGAGGAAGTGCAAATTTCAAGCCATTTTAAAATTAGATATGCAAAAAGTGTATGACAGAATTGAATGGGATTTTCTATGTGATTACATGCTAAGGTTGGGCTTCCATGAGAAATAGGTCAAATGGATTAAACAATGTATTTCATCAGTGTCTTTCAACATCTTAGTTAATGGTGAACCTTCAGTTGACTTTAGGCCCACTAAAGGTATCCGACAATGGGATCCCCTTTCCCCTTATCTATTCATAATCATGGCCAACTCTCTCTCGACTCTTATGAGAAAAGCTGTACAAGATGGAAGTATCAAGGGTATTCACCTAGGTTGCATTTGGTAGTTAGGATAAAATTCAGGATATGATATGATTTATCCTATTCTACGTTTGGTGCTCGCTCATGACAGAATAAAGTCGGATATAAGGAGGGCAGGATAAAATAATCCCATGTGAGAGGTGGGATAAATGTGGATAGGATTTCTAATATACATAATAGGAAAGTTATTTTTCTCAAATAACAAACTTATTAAATTAACATTAATCTTATTTTAATTTATATATTCAACTCTAATTCTATCTTATAATATACATTCAATCTATAAATTAAATATTTATATTTATTATATATATTTTTTTGTATTTTTGTATTTTAGGTATGTTAGTATAGTTTGCTATTTGATAAAATTTTATTAAAGAATGATGAAATGGGAAAAAAGAAATAATAAAGAAAAAATATAAAAAAGAGGAAAAATAAAATTAAAAAAAATTAAGGAATAATGTTACGAGAGATTTTCATCATCTCCATTTATGAACATTTAGGTTCATTTATAATGATATGCCATTTATATCAAAAAAATGTACATATCAAATGTGAATATATTTGACTTTAATATTACGATTCACCAAACAATGGACTAGATATCAAAAAATCATAGGATTTCATATCCTATCATATCCAATCCTATCCTGATTAAAAATTCAGATGACCAAACGTAACCCTAAATCCTACATGCCCAACTCTCTCACATCTCATCTTTGCTGATGATGCAATATTTTTCCTAGATGAAACGATAATATAAGCTCAGAATGTTGCAAATATCCTGAACCAATACTGTTTTGTGTCAAGACAAGCTATAAACCTCAATAAATTAGGTCTTTTCTTTGGGAGAGATTGCCCTCAAAACTTTAAATGGAATTTAGCTACTGAACTGAGAGTCCCAATCTCTGAAAATTTAGGGAAATATCTTGGAATTCCATCTAACTAGGGCCAAACAAAAAAAACAAATGTTTGCTTGGATCTTTGCTAGAGTCGAAAGGAAACTTGAAGGGTGGAAAGAGAGGTTAATCTCGAAGGCAGGCAAATAAGTTGTCATTAAAATAGTCATTCAAGCCTTATCCTAATATGCTATGTCCATTTTCAAAATTCCAACTTCTATTTATCGCACTATTGAGAAGTGAATAGCTTCCTTTTGGTGGAAACATAATGTTGCTAGAAGAGGAGTTCATCGGAAGAAATTGGAAGACCTGAAAATGAGGAAGGACTGTGGTGGCCTAGGCTTTAAAGATTTGGTGGATTTTAACAAAGCTATGCTAGGGAAATAGGCTTGGAGAACTGTCCAACAACTGAACGCCTTATGGTGTCAAGTTCTTAAAAGTATCTATTACCCTAGAGGTGATCTCTGGACAGCAAAGAAAAGTATCTGTCCTTCGTGGGGATGACAAAGCTTATTGGTGGCGAGAGACACAATTGAACCAGCCACTAAATGGGAGGTTGGTGATGGACAGACAATAAGAATTAGAGAAGATGTCTGGCTCCCCTCTAGAAGACTTATAGGCCCAGCAAATAGGGATGATCCAAGAATGGTGGCTGAATTAATTAATCATGAAGTAAAGGCTTGGGATATAAGTAGAGTAAATGAATTGTTTGACAAAAATGTTGTAAAAGAGATTCTTGCTCAGCCTCTTAGCCTGCATCCTTGCTCAGATAAGCTTGTATGGACAACCAACAACTTAGGTTCCTATACTGTTAAGAGTAGCTATAACTGACTACACAACAGAGCCGACCTCTCCACCAAACACAACCCATCCTCCTCCTACTAGGTTCCAAAATCACTATGAAACGAGATATGGAAACTCCCGACTTCCCCTAAAATTTGGTTCCTTCTATGGCAAATATGCATCAACTCTCTCCCAATAAAGGAAAACTTGTACAAAAGGCAAATGATACCTGATCCAACCTGTCAAATCTGTGGCCAAGCACTTGAGACAACCAAGCACCTATTCCTCCTATGCGACTGGACATAAATGTTATGGTTAGCCCCTAATTTCAAAGTTGACATATCTCCAGCAAGTATCACTCGCATTGACAAATGGGTTTTCGAAAATCTTACCTCAATAGATGATTCAAACTCAAAGACCCTCTTTATTGGTCTATTATGGCAGATCTGGAAGACTTGCAACTTAGTGGTCTTCCAAGGAAGGAAGCACAACCAGCTCAACACCCAAGCTGAAGCTCGAATCGTCGCCGATCTATACATGAAATGGGCAGATAGGGGCTAAGCCGAAGCAGATGACAACAAGCAAATCTAAAAAACGCGACAAACTAGACCTCACCTGGTCTGCAAGAGCTGAAGTTGAACATTGACACCTCCTGATGTAGATCGTCGCTAGTAGGAGCAATTGCGAGAGTGTGCAAAAACGCCGCTGGCCTCCTCGTCCTAGCTTCACCAGAAAGATCCATGCTCTAACGGCCTGGGTGGCTAAAACCCTAATTGCGAGAGAGGTGTTGCTGTGGGTAAGGGAAAACAGATCTTCACAAACGGAACTCAAACAGCAAGTCTTGAACATAAGTGATCTACAGGTGTACTTATCTTCCGACAATTTATCTTTGGTGGAGTGCTTATCGGGCCAAGCTGAGCCCCCTTGGCCAGCCTAATCTATTGTAGCTGATTGCACAAGAATTTTGGCCTAGCTTAGTGGAGTTTTGGTCCTCTACGAACCAAGGGAAACCAACAATGCTGTGGATTAGGTCGCTAAAGTCCACCGAGCCAACTCTCTTCCTACAAATTGGGTTTCATTTCCTCCTCAGCCTCTAATTTCTATCTTTTGTTTAGACTTTCCATCTAATGGTGCCCCTTTTGTGGGTTAGCAATGAAAGCATTATCTTTCGGCCAAAACAAAAATCGGATATTGGTTCCTTAGCAGAACATTCGGAATGGACCAACCAGTTGGACCTATTTTTGGATTGGGATTGCCTCGGAGCCGCCTAAATTTTGTGAGGCTGTGTATTGGATAGAAAAAATTTAGATAATTCCATTACTACTTTGGTAATATGAGGCCTAATCACCTAAAAAAAACAACTTTATGTCTAATTCTGATTCTATCTCATTTTAATTTTTTTTGTCCAAAAATATTTCACAACTTTCACTCTAGAATCAAATCTGCTCATGTATTTAAAAATTTTCACTAATTTCTTCAAATTATCAACATCAAGACCAATTATAAGCTTATTATAAGAACCGGTCTTTATCGACATTCTCACTTTCGTATGAAACAACAACAAACTCCTAATATTAATAATCTTAAAGAAATGAGTGGTGATTTTTGGACATATTGGCAGATCTGGGACTAAAATGAAAGTTTGGGATTTCTTTTAGACAAAAAAAGTTTGGGATAGAATTAAAATTCGATCTAAAGTTGGAGATTTGCTTTTTTTTTTTTGGGGGGGGGAAATTAGCCCTGAATCTACTAATTACACCTGTAAAATTTTGAAGAAGCTCATAATTTCTTAATTTATTGGATGTTAGTAAATTCTTCATGGTGGCTTCTCATCTTTTGGAAAAAGTTGATATTCTTTATAGGGTTGGTATTTTATTTGTAGCATTCATAAAAATCCAAAAAAGTTGGTTGCTTACTAATAAAGTGGAATATTGGTATAGTTATTATAGTCTGGGTAAATTACCAATGACGCTTAGAATAATTTCAGAGATAGTGATAATTTACTAATTCATTTGGACTTTGGCAAAGTCGGACAATGTTGGTAAGTTTCTCATGTTATTGGTAGTTTATGAACCACACTTGCAAAATTTGAAAGAAGTGGATTATTTGCCAATATAAAGATTTGGGTAGTTTCCTTATATGGTTGATATTGTACTAATTACACCTGTAAAATTTCAAGGAAGTTCGTAATATGGTTGATATTGTACTTATCTTCCGACAATGTATGAAAACGGCTTTCAACTCATTATCGAATGCATTCTCAATCTCTTCACCCTATTTTTGATGGGGGGAGGGAGAGGAGAGAGAGAGAGACGGAGAGATTACAGAAAAGAATGAAGGCAACCCAGCAAAGTGAATAACGAACCCAAAACAACACTGATCCTGAGTCTCTTCTCGGAGACCCCATTCTCAAAGGGACCATTGTCCGCCAACCCTTCCTGGTTACTTGCACCAAATGGCTGGTTCAGTGTGGAAAATGGCTGGTTGAAGCCCGTGAGACTAGGCCTGTTTGGCATCTGTTGCTGTGGATAATTCATCGTCTCTTGTTGTTGCTGGTAATTGTTGTTATAACCCATTTCAGATTCTTCACCGATTTGGTCCAAACTCTGCCCAAGAGGAGATGATGATGATGATGATGAAGACGATGGCAATGATTCGGGTTTGTCTTCGTAACTAGGACTGCCAAATGGCGAGAAAGCAAAATTTTCTCTAGGAGTTCCAAAAGACCCACAAGTCTGGCCAACAGATTGACTCTCACTGGCCGTCCACACGATCCTTCCACTCTGGTCCCTGATATGCAGGTCTCCCCCATCGAGAAGAAGCAGTGTCTCTGGATTACGATGATGACCCCCATTCACATTAGTTCTCCAGGAGGACTGGCTTCCGTCGAATATCTCAAGGCCTGAACCGGATAATACAAGGCTGCAAGTGTTGGCTTGGCTTACAGAAGCACATGTCGACTTCCAAACTGCGCTACTGCCTCCTCGGACTTGGATGTAACAGTAGTCGTTATCACTTGAACTGGCGGAGTTCCCAGGCCTGACGAGGTAGGCTGCAGAACTCCCTGAAGGGGAAGTGAGAAACAGCTGGGAAGAGATTGATCCTGGTGAGGTCGATGTTGTTCCAGTGCTTGGTTGGAGGCTAGCTAGTAATAGTTGGTCCTTGGTTCTATGGATAGTCCCGGCCCCTGATTGTGCTAGTGAAGCTGCGAAGTGGGAAAAGAGGAGAGCGTAAAGAAAAAGAAAGGTCGAAGCTCTGAGAGAGATGCCCTCCATGGCCACTGAGCTAAAGTAGTTTGATCAATGGGATAACACAGAGGTGGCAATTTTATGGTGGTACAGGCTGCTCAAGCCTGTTTTAGAAAATGAAAGTGGAGTGGTTGGGACAAAGTTGGGAATGAAAGTGAATTAGGATACATGTAAATATGTCATAGCAATAAGGTCTATGTACTGTGGAATCTTATAATCTGGAATTCTTCTTTTGGCTTGATTACATAAAAAGAGTTCACGGTTGCGGATAATGCGCCCTGTAATTTTCTTTGTTCTTTTTTCACCTGGAAGGGCTTGATGAAGGAGGAAAGTGAAATTGGTGGAAGACATTTTAGTGAACAGCGGTTTAGGTGGAGGCACTCGTTACAATGTGGAACTAGTATAAGAGGTGAAGCAGGCATAACCGATTCATGGACATATTAACACCTATATACACCGCACCACTCCATTGGCTCTGCAATGTTTATAGGGTGTTCTTCCATGGTTTGATTAGGACAAATTGCAAAACAGTATCTGAGCAGTTCCACGGTGTATAATCCCAGCTTCTCGAGTCAAAGTTGAATAACTTGGGAAAATGGGGTGGTTGGAACAACCATTCTTTTCCAAATTGGACAAATTATTCAGGAAGCAAGTTTGAGAGAGTTAATTTACACTACTGGCAGTTCGGCCATGGTACAAGAAATAAGTCGACTGAGGATGAAGTTGGACAAAATCCTAATGCATCCTTGAGCACCAGTGCCTTCAACACCTTGTACATTCTCACACAGGCAAAAATGATTCTCAATCACGTGCTGATTGGTGAACCAATTGAAGAACTTAGGAAAAGTTTGTGTATTCAAGGCAAAATACTTTCTTGCTTTGAGCCATGTACAAAGCAATGGTGACCATATATTACGGTAATTCAGTGTTTCTCAAACTCAATCGGTTCATTCCACTGAGAACATCCTGGCTCACCGAACCGTTTTCTTGTTCCTTCATATGTCGGCCTCCTTTGAAATACCTCTTCTGAATGATCTTTACCTTGTCGAGATAGTTCAGTCCAGGAACTTGGTGTTCCGGTGCTACTTCCCGGAGATGTTGGAGGCTGGACTTTGGGGTGAAAAATCCTCCTCTGGTAAATGGGAGATCGCATAAACACAGGGTTGGAAGCATGGTATCTCTGCTCCACCATGATGACCAGACGGTGGAGCCAAAAGACCAATTCAAGGATGTATAGCTCTGTTTTTTCCTTATCTGCATGATACAGTGTCTGGAGGCGAATCATGCCGTTTCTTGTAGATGTGTTCTCAGAGGCCTCTTTACTGTTAAAAGCACCAAATGATAATGCTTAACCCATGTCATAATGGCAAGAGAGAAAGAGAGAGAGAGAAAGAGGAAAGAGGGAGAGAGATACAAACCTAGTCTTTGCCCACTCTCCAACCCGCCCAAATCGTTCATTAGCTCTGTGCAAAGGAAGTGGTGTGCTCATTAATATAGTGACATCGAATGTGCTTTTTCTGTATTCTCATTTGGGCAAGAAACAAAGCAACAGGTCAGAAATTCACTGACTGAAACTTACTTCATTGTATTTGTTGCTAGGGGGACAAGCCAGTTTAAAATCTTGTTCAATTCAGCCCTTGCATGCTGAATCGGCAACTGTCAAAGGATAAATCCAAAATTAGGAAAATATTAGTCAGGATTCATGACTGCAAATGCTGACAGATGTCAAAGTTCACTGCCGTGGTGAGACAGACTGCAATTTTTCTGTATGCTGAACTGTGCTGGACAGGCAAACTCGCAGTAGAAGTAGATGTGACGAACAGAGGAAGAAGAGTCCATGCAGGATTGAAAGTAATTTTTGAAAAGAATAAAAGAATGACAACAGGATACCTGATCCTTGGTATCAATACTCTGCACACGAGATCGAAGTGCTGTTTTAACAGCTTTTGGCAATGCGTGAAATAGCCTACTCCTATCTTTTGGATAAAAAGACGCTGGGTGAGTTGCCTGTCGACATATATATTTAACGCTTAGCAGGTATATTGAACTGAAATCAGATGGATCGGAAAGGAGGATGGATCAAACTCACAATCGCATCTATCTGCTGGACAATGTTAGCGTAGTGTAGGGCAAGACCAGCTTTCCCCAATCTTCGGGAATCTCCATTATTTGTCGTGTTCTCTTTGCTGAAGTTCGTCCCGCCTGGCATGGGTTAAATAGATGCTTGAGAAACTGAAAATATTCTCTACGTGTATAATCCTACAAGAGCAAGCATTGGCAACCAATATGAAAACTGGCAGGAGACATCATTATCTTGCATTTTTTCTTCTTGAGGGGATTAACGTGGCTGGACTCAATTCAAGGTTTTTACAGCAACGTGTGCATCAAGGGAAAAAAGGAAGTTTGAAATGATTATGCTTGAGAAGGCTGACAATCAATAGCACGATCTACAGCAAATGCAAATGGAAAATTGATTCCCTTATGCCAAAGTCTCATGTAAGGGATAAGATTCGTACTTTTCTATCTCATGTCCTAGGTGAATGACGGTTTGTCAGACCCTTAAAATTTCATTTGTTATGATCTTTCTAGTGATTCAAAACTTAAAAGGCATCTTTATTCAAAGAGTTAATATTTTAAAAAATCTCAAATTGATATGGTTATAAAAAATTTAACTCAAATTAATTTTTTAACTATGAAAAACTCCAAACCGGTATATTCATGACAAATTTATCTTGACTGATTATAAAAAATTATAAACTTGTACATTTGTGGCAAATTTACCTCAAACTAATTTATTCGATCGTAAAAAATCCAAAATTGGTACATTCCGTTAAATTAGATTAATACCACAAAAAATTACAAAAATTGTATTAATTGTAACAAACGGAGAATAAAATCTCAAATTGGTATACAAGTCAATTGTCACATATCATTCAACTTAGTAATTTGATAGTAAAATTTAACAGAAATTAACAAAGAGTAAATTTGTCACAACTATATTAGTTTTGAATAAATTTATCAAAAGTGTACCGGTTTAAAGTTTTTGGTTGTCAAAAAATTAGTTCAGGATAAATTTGTTAAAAAGCTCAAGATTATGCTTTTTCAACCAAACAAAATGTGTTCTAACGTTGTTAACATCCTCCAAAGCAGCAAATGATGTGAGAAATGTCTAATGGTAAGCATCTAATTAGAGCACAAGCAATGTGGTCAAATCCTTTGCTGAATGTATTCAGGCAAGTCCATACCATTGTCTCCAAAAGCCTCCATCATTCTCTGATGCATGAATGCTACAATACCGACCAACTTCGCCATGATCTGCAATTGAAAATTTAAACAAGTCAACACCATACATGAACAGAAGGCGATGAGTAATACATCTTAATCAGGAATCGAAAGCCAAAATAAGTAGCTTGTAAATTGCATAGATATACCTCCTCCATTGTCATTGACCAGAGAGATTTTTTCTTCAGGCTCTCCACAGATTTCCTTTTATTTTCGAGTTCACTTTCCAAGTTCATGAGATCTCTTCCTGTAAATGAATACATAAAAAAAATTAACTGTATAACAGACTATTGAGGTTAGACATGCTTAACAGATAATTTGTAGAATGTGAAGTAGAAGCACATATTTCAAATAATCAGAAACCAAACGCATAATCCAGATAATAAACAAGATCTGCTGAATTCGCTAATGGGAATATGTAACAAGGAGCTACTGAGACCACTCAAGGCATCACAAAGACATGTTAAAAAGTTTGTTCCACTCCAGTTGTAGTTTCACGTGTTCTCCTGTGAAGCATATTCATATTGAACATTCATAAGGGAGGTAAATATCAAAATGGATGACAAGTTGCTGATAATTTCATAAGCCACGGGGATGATTGTCATCTTATCATATTCATGATATTAATGTTCTCTCCAACGTGAAAAATGGCACTGGAGCTATGAAGTAACACAACCCAAAATGAAAAATCAAATCTATGTTGCATGGAGACAAAACTTCATGAACATAAACGAAGTACAGAAGAAAAAAAATCTAAGATCTGCAAATCTCACCTCTCAAAGGAAGATTGTAGGACTCTTCTTCTTTAACCATTCTCTGATAATTTTTTCGAATGTGTCCAGAGCTTCTAGCTCCTGGTATAACTCCTGCAAAAAGAAAGATCTCAGGTCATAGAAGAAGACAACCACCATTCATCTGAAGTTTTTTGCAAGGCAGAATTTGGAATGATAGTGATCGAGTGTGAATAGATATAAGGGAGGTTCTCAAAAGTTGTGAGCTAGTTGACTATTTAATTACATCTGTTTCTTAAGAAGAAAAAATGTGGAAAAGTTACCAACAGCCGAGGGATAGCCTTTTAATGATCCAGCCAAAACAGTCAGAACACTTGACAGGAGCATCATGCGCAGCTATTCCATTGACCAGTGCAATACATGTAAGGTGAGACTTGAGAGATATCAAATTACACTTTATTCTTAAAGAGGTACTCAACGCATATTCCGGAAATGATAGATGATAATGTTAATGGCACAAAATGTTGATATTTCACATATGATAATCATGTAAGGCAACAGGGGATTCTAAGTAGAAATGAAATTTTGCAGAACTCAGCTCCAAAAAAAAAAAAAAAAACCTTACAATGGTTTGCTGTGCCAAAGAACTCAATTGTTGCAATGATGTTTCCGCTTCTTCTCCAGAAAGCTTGCATCTTGAATTATCTAAATCCAGTCTGCCATATCAGAATCGTTTCCATGAGCATGTAAACTTTATCAGGAAAACAAGGAATTTTCCTGGACATGAACTGAACCAAGTAAAGCTGCCTTACTTTGAAAAAGATAATTTGTGCCACTTGGGGTCATTACATTGATTTCCAAACCTGATGACCTCTCTCAAGAATACTTCAAGGTCCTCCCTGAGTATTGGATAGAAACAAACACGGTTTGACTTGACATACATATAGGATAATTTCCTGCATAGGCTCTCACCAACTAGACCACCAACCTTTTGTCAGCAGCTGCAATGGTCAGCAACTCTAGCATGTCAGTGGAAACCAAATTCTGTACTCCTTCTGAAGTGAAAACCTCCTTCAGAAGCTGGAGTTGTCTACCAGAAAGAGACTTTAGGAAGTTCACAGCTTTAACAATTGTGTTGGCTACTTCAAATGCCAGTATTGAAATTTCCCTGCCCTTGCCCACTCTTCCCAAGGTTGAGTTCTTCTTTTGCTCCAAAACTGTTCACATCACAAATCAATACAAAGAAGAAAGGCTCAAACAAATGGAGATTTAAAATATCTAGATGATAGCAGAAGCACTGGATGAAAAAAACTATGAAAGTTCTTATGACAGAAAGCTCAATATTGTCGACAAGAACTTCCAAACTCCAAGTTTCCTCCTGATAAATAACTTCAAGATTATCAGTGAAATCAAGGAAATGGAAAATCCTATCAAAATAGTGTACATGTAAGCCACTCAGTTCGGCATCTAAAAATGTTTAGGTGCAGAACTTTGTGTAAAAGCTAATGCTACATCAGCTATTTGAGCAGTGACCAGTAAAAATACCACAAGCACGACATATATTATCCAATCTGTGAATAGTTTTAAGCATCTTTGCACAATCCAAATGTCCTTAATTACCAGATTATGAGTACATTTGTAAAATTGAATCTTCAATTAAGTCTGATTTTACTGGAATCACTCTGTCTAACAATCAACCAGCCAGTTCACACCAACTGAACATCATCAAAAGTGAATCAAGCATCTGCACTCTAAGAATTTCAGTAAAACTCAAGTGCAACATCCAGCCTTTTTAACCTATGATATAGTTCACCATATGCATTGCTTGAATTTATTGCCAAGTATAATAATTCCTTCAATATTGTTTCATGGGCAACCATGTTCCTACATTAGTTATGAGCAGCACGATGCATCATCGTTCCTCACAAAATAACTAAATAAAAAACTGAAAGACCGCACCACAGGAAAAGTATACCTTTATGGCCGGTTTTGATACCGATTTGCTCTTATCCTGTGCAACCTTGTTGCCATTGTCATTGGATGAAGAGCCACTTTTTGGTTGAGTGATTCCTTCGTATGATTTGTCTTCATCGGCAACTGCAGAAGTCTTCATTTTTCCCTTCTGATTTTCCCGGGTTGGAGGCCGGGGGCAGACATTTCCCATTACCTCTTTACTACTCTGAACTCGCAACAAAATTTAAGAACTTGGAATCAACACGGATTAAATAAAACTCAAGAGTTCAGATGGTGAGAAGCAAGGAACAAGTCTGAGACGTTGGCTCTCTCTGAAGCTGAAAGATCGGGTTCCCCTTGCATCTATCAGAGCTCTCATCCAAGTGACAGATCCAAAGAACGAAGTTTAAGAAGGGAGCAAAAGGGACTGAGGCTGTGTTGCCATTTTTCTCTGCAGACAAATTGAAACCGGCAGACTCTCAAAAGGGAGAGAACAAGAGATGATGAGCGTATATATAACAGGAACTAGCTCAGCAGGACACAGAAGGCCAATCCATTAGTTTAACACTCCCCAGTAAAAAACAATAAAAGAAAGAAACTTCAAAAGAGGGGCCAGAATTGGGGTAGTTAACTAAAAACAAAAGGGAGTGACATAAGGTCTTATAGGTTCTTGGTTGATAAACAGGGACAGAGCAAGATATAGATTATTTTCAGGTGGTGGGTGAAATTGAAATAAAAAACAGAAAAAAAAAAATGGCGGTTTTGATTGCATCAATGGCAACCAGGAGAACTATGATTGGTCCACTCAATTATCTTTATAGGAATTTCGAGTAAAGCATGAGAAAGGCAGGCCGATAGGAAAAGTTTGCTGCAGGCATTGACCTTCTCCCTTCTCCTTCGTGTGATGGAACTCTTTCTATAAAAAATTGCATGTGTAGAAGCATACCAATGGAGATGCAAGATCTTGTGGGGCCAATCAATTACGCAGATCCTCATTGACTCCACGCATGTTCAAACCGATTTCAGATTGTGCTGGCCCCAAGAAGAGGAGGAGATTTTTCCGGGTTGCACCCACCATGTTGCATCAAACGATTATAATTTGTTCGACAGGTGAAAAATTAACCAAAAGGCATATAATTTTACAAGGTTAATAACCATTCGCATACGAAATATATTTCGAGTTTTACAGGGTTAATAGTGAAGTGTGCCTATGATTCAGAACTCCAAGTCAATACGAAGGTTCCTGGCGGCTTCTCCAGCCCCCTCGATCTTTCGGTGTCATCTCATCGGTTCGCCCTTTGACAATTCGAACACGTTTTCTGTCATTTTATATTTACGTTAATCGACACATCAAGAAAGCCCTGCCGATGACAAAACCGGCGTGTATTAATCACCCAAATTTCCTGGCGTCATGCACGTATGCTCTCCCGCGGAATTGGCACGGTCCGGCCTGAACCCATTGTTTTTATCGAGCCTAATGTTCCTGTCCTTTTTGTTTGAAAAATTATTTATAAGTTGGTCATCGATGGGAGAGCATATTCGGAGATCAGAAGAAATATGCAACACAAGTGATCAGCCACTACGACTAAATTAAACCCTCCTTTTTAAAAAAAAAAAGCCGTTGACTTTTGCTAATTCAAACTGGTTTTATTAAAATGGGGAGGGGGCGAGGCATCATTTACGCCATGCAACCCGTTGACTTTGGGGACGGACATTATTTTTTCACGAGGAAAAGTAAACCACGTAGCCCACTGTATCGGACGACAACAAGGGGCACCAAGTTGCGCGGAAAGAAACCCTAAATTCAGGTCAACCCGCACAAGGGGGGGATGAAATCTTACTAATTTAGCGATTGAAATCGAATGGATTGAAAGCGTCAAATCGTGAGGTGAGATTGAAAAGGGAAAGGCGGAGGGGATGACATGGGGCCAATGTGACATGTTGCTATCTCATTGGTTAACATGGCACGCATCTGTCGCTGGCGTGGCCAATTTTTTGCATGTAATGATAAGTAAGGGAGGATTCCAAAGTTCAGGGGATATACCTTTACATATTCCGATTTGCGGATTGGTCGTAAAGAGTTGACAACGGGAGTTGTCTTCTCTGCTCGTAAGCATGATATAGCATACGTGTTGACTTACGAATTGCTTGACAATAAAAAAAATTCGGTCGTAGAGTTGACATTGGAGGGAGACGACTTTTATTAAAAGATTTTCGCTCGTTTCACGGAAAATTAACAATCTAAAAAATGTTTTCTCTCTCTTGATTTTACCTTATCTTTTTCTTCATCATTTAAATCAATAAGCTAATGAAAAGATATTGAGGAAATTTGTTACACGTGTCATTGTTTGAGTCACTGCTTTCGCCATAGTGGTTCGAACACAATCTCCTTCAAGAAGTCTTCGGCCTGCATATCGACCTCTTATTGGGCAAAAGATATATATTTTTTTAAAAGGTGATAACGGTCCTCGCTAGGATATAAATGTTAATCGTGCCGTCGTATAGAGTGTAGTACAATTGTCACGGGAGTACAAAATTTCGGAGGTTTTTCAAAAACAGGAGGATTAAGCAACAGCTCGGTAACCCGTCATCCGGCTGATTTGAAAGATGCTGATGGAGGCAGGGATCACCCAATCAGAGGTGGCAAAGACAAAGTCGGATTACCGCGATAGGCTGCACGGGTTGCGGCCGGCAGTTGCCTCTATTGATTGGATAAGATCACCCGATCGGCTGGCCGACGGCGAAGGGGAGAGAATCGTGAGGAACTTGAACTGTGCCCGTCCTTGGAATGCTCCAAAAACGAAACTTGAACTCGAGATTATAAGAGGAAAAGCAAACTCAATTGCGATCCCAAGTCTAATCGAACAAATATTCTTATCCTATTAGCCCAACCCTCTCTTCTTAGAGAGCTTAAAGCCCACGTAAGCAATCAAGCCCAACTCAAGCTCATATGGTAGTTATCAATATGCGATAAAAAAAAAAAAATTGATGGAATTTTCATGGAATTAGGTCGTTCCTAAGTGGGCTAAGATAAAAATAAAAATTGAACAAAAAAATAAAATAAAATAAAGCCCCCCGTTTTTAATATATAAGCACTTCCTTCCTATACAGTGCTATTGCACGACGGAGTACGCTTTGATGAAATTCTTGAGAGGGGCACCCTTGAAAAACAAATTTGTCAGAAAGTAAATAAAGAATAGGGATAATACCTTAAAAAACCCCAAACTAGTATACTTATGATAAATTTACCCCAAACTATTTTTTTGACCATGAAAACCCCCAAACTGGTAAACTTGTGACAAATTTACCCGATTGATTATAAAAAACCTAAACTGGTACATTTATGACAAATTTACCCAAAACTAATTTATTCGACTGCAAAAAACCCTAAACTGGTAAATTTGTGACAAATATACCCTATGCTAAATTGGATTAATACCATAAAAAAATCATAAAAATTGTAAACTATGACAAACGGAACGTAAAATCCTAAATTGATATACTGGTTAACTGTCACGTGTCATTTAACTTAATAATTTGAGAATAAAATTTAATGAAAACTAACATAGGGTAAATTTGTCACAAGTGTACCAGTTTTGGATAAATTTGTCAAAAGTATACCAGTTTGGGGTTTTTGGTGATCAAAAAAATAGTTTGGGGTAAATTTGTCACAAGTGTACCAGTTTGGGGGTTTTTTAGGGTATTATCCCTAAAGAATATGAAGGATTCCTAAATAGCCTGAATATCGTTGTGTAATAAATTTATATTAGGCTCAACACATCTCGATCAGAGATAATTATATGTGGTTTGACAATTAGTGTTCACCAAAGTTTTAATATAGGATAATTATAAATAATAAAAAGTCATAAACATG
This sequence comes from Eucalyptus victrix, assembly GCA_016097545.1. Lineage (NCBI taxonomy): Eukaryota > Viridiplantae > Streptophyta > Magnoliopsida > Myrtales > Myrtaceae > Eucalyptus > Eucalyptus victrix. The sequence goes on along the minus strand of CM027840.1, from coordinate 16,968,904 downwards.
TTATACAAATGTCAATTCAGTTCTAGATTTTTTTAATTTTGTCAATTGAATTTTAAATATTTTGACTATTTGTCAATACAATCATTTCAATCGGTATTGGCCGAAAATTATTGATATGAACGCCAGCCATCTTAGTGACAAAATTAGCACTAACGTGAACAATTTTTACAATTCATTTATAAAAATTTCTAAAATCTTCATGAAATTTTTTTATTCCTTTATGCTTTTTTCTACTAAGTCCAATGAGTAGACATAATCGATTCCAAGGTAGGTTGATTCTCAATTTGTAGAACTAGGAACCGTCCACCTGGTCCCATAATTGAACTGTCTCAAGTGCGTCCCAAAAACCGGCGATGATATCTTCTTCTCTCTCTTTTTTTTTTTTTTTTGTCAATTCCCTACAAAGCTACAAGTGTTGCATAGTCTAAATCATTACATGAGTGATGTTAACAGAAATAATTGATAGGTTAGCCACTAGAGCTAGGAGATAAAGAGCTCTTAATTGCATCAATGAATATTAAAGCTCTTGGGAAGATGAAGCATGCGTGCAAGCCTATCCATGTGCTCATAGCATGTCGACAAGAGAACAAGCATGCGTGCGAGTCTACTCAACTTTTAGGAAGTGTTTTGTAATAATAAAAATTATATAAAAAAAAAGTATCAATTTGGTCCAATTAGTCTAGGATTAAATTGTACACGTCAAGGCCAGCCTTGTCATGTAAGACAATTAGTGTCCATATCTACAATTATAAGCCAAAATTGCCTAAAAAGACTACATCCACAAATCGTTAAAAGGTTTGGGATTAAATTAGCCAAATTTAAAGATTTAGAACTAAATTGGCATTTATACAATGAATAGAAAACTTTTTATAAGTAATTTTTCCATTTTAACGACCTAATGATAGGTCTATAACATATGCTATATAAATAGCCTATGATTCTCCCTCTCCTCCATTATCTGATAGTTTGTTTATTGAGATTGTTTAAAGGAAGAGAAGAGAGGAAGACTCCGCCTTAGGATTCTTGTGCTTACATTTGGCTTAATCAGGCATTTAGCACACATATGATAACTATTCTGTTTTTCTATTTTTATATGTTTCTATTTCTAGAGACAGGTTTAGAATAGAAAGCCATTTGATAAAATAATTTCATTTTTCTATTTCTGGAACAAATTTTTATTCCAAAAATAGGTTTCAAACAAAATTGATAAGTAATATTTTTTTTACCTTTTTATTTCTAGAATAAAAATAAAAAATAAAAACTCTTCCAATCGCTCTCCTCATTATTAACCGACCATCTCCTATCACCAACTGCCAACCACCACACACCAATTGTCTCCTGCCACTACCCACCCAAGAGGGAGAAGCAAGAGGAAGAAATTTTGTGTCATTATGAACGGATTTAGAATTTTGCTTTAAAATTCATCTAGAAAGTAGAAATTGATTTTAAAACAGAATCTATGTCTACACGTGATATCAGTGCATTTGTGCATAGATTTAGAATTCAATCGATACTTAATCTTGATGAGAATTCATGTATAGTGCTTATGTTGCGAGGCATTAGATACGTAATTTGACTGATGTGGGGGCTATTTTTACACATAGCATGTTGAGTGAATTTTGTGCGCTAATTCACTTGGGGCTTTGAGAATTTTGAAATTGCGGAATCGGGATAGAATATATGTACATAAAATGTACTCTACAATTACTTCATCTGAATTGAGATAGGGCCAATATGAGCATGTGTAGTTTCGAAAATTTCATGTCATGATTTGATCCATGGTGTGAGAAATTTGAGAAGTAAGATTCTGGAAATTACGTCAAACCCGAGGTTTTTTTTCTTCTTTGGCAACAACCTCAAACTTGAAGCGTCGATCACCCTCTCTCTTGCATGGAGAGCTTCTCTACCTTTGGTGTAGCTATGTCTTCCCCCTCTTCAATACCTATCATCTTCTTCTCCAAAAACCCTAGCTAATCTCCTCACCATCCCCAAATCCCACTCCTTACATATCTCTCTTTGCACGCTCACTCTTTAAACCCTAAAATCACCTTCCTCAAAGAAACCCCTTTCCACTTTCAAAACTAAACAATTATCTCTGCGATGGAAGGTATCTACACAACTACTGTTCCATTGCCAAGCTTCCAAATCTTCAACCTACCTTACCTTACCCGCTCGGAATCCCCATAGTCTCCTTTCATCTTATCTTCTCTCATCTTGCCGCTAAGTACCAAGTAGTTTCCGAATCTCTATAGTCCTTCATATCTTCATCTTGTCGTTGAGTCTTTGGGTATAAAAGCAAAGCGTAAGGAACTTGTATCTCGAGGATTGTCCTGGGCTGGTTTTGGTGGCTATTTGCAGCTGGATCTTCCACCTATTTGTTGATTTGCCTAACTGAAAATTGAAGTTCAGGAATGGAGAATAGAAACCCCGACTGGAGTTGCTATGCAAGAAATTAGGAGATATGTGGTTAGAAAATGACATTATTGATCTAGAAGAGATGGATGCCACTGAACAAGAAAAGGACTGTAAACTGATGTTGATTGCTTAGCTATTCACAAGCCCCTCTATTAATTTCCAAGCCTTCCAAAGTACAATGAAAACGGCATGGAAAATAGATAATGTCAATATCACTCTGTTGGAACAAGGTCACTTTATTTGCTTTCAAATCTGCTGCGAATATTAAACGAGCGCTGGATGGGGGTCCTTGGTCTTTTGCCAACCTTATTTTCTTGTTGAAACCATGGGAACCTAACACACCTCCTCATTATTATGATTTTACGAGAGGAGCTTTCTGGGTGCATATCTATGGCTTACCTATTGAATGGTGTAATGAGAGAGCTGTAAGAAGGACAGCCATGGAGTTAGGAAATGTTACAGAAATTAGAACAAAAACAAAAGGCTTTGTGGCATTTGCATCAGAGAGAGTGAAAGTGGAGCTCAATTTGTATGCGCCTTTGAAACAAGGGTGTGTAATCAAACATGCCAGAAAAAAAAATTTGGGTAGAGTACAAATATGAGAGATTACTCCATTTATACTATGCTTGTGGCAAATTGGGTCATTTTACCACCCACTACACTAAAATTCCAGTTGACGAAGACAAAATGGAGAACCTAAGGTTTGGATTCTAGTTGAAAGAATAAGCTAGGGAGTCTAGTCCTATTTGGAAGCTATTTTATGAAGATAAATGGGAGGACAGGGCAGCAAAAGAAGTCATACCCAAAACTCAAAACCTCTCGAACCAAATAGAGATCATCTAACCAACATACCCCCGACCTAGTCATTCAGACAAAGCCAAATAGAGAAAGGAAATGGGCAGCGAAGTTCCAGTGGCAATAAGGCAAGTGTTAATCCTCCTTTCTTGCTACTAACATGGCCTGATAAGGGGAAAGCTCCTCTATCCCACATAGGAAGAAAATTTGCAGAAACAACCCAAAAAGAAGAAGGAAAAAGGGTTAAATTAAGTGCTAAAAAGCAAAAGAGATTCAGCCCTTATGCTAAAAAAAAGAGGATATATAGTTATTAATTGATGAAACTCGGCTGTTAGAAACCCCTATCCAAGTGGTGAAAGGAGAGGGTTAATGGGCTTTGGTGGCTAGTCCTAATAAACCACCGGGGTACTAATGAAAATCTTTAGTTTGAATTGTCAAGGGTTGGGCAATCCCCTGACAATTCAAGAGCTTAGAGCCCTAGTGGCTCGTGAAAAGCCTAATGCAATCTTCTTGATGGAAACAAAAAATAGAGAACCAATGGTGCAAAAGATAAAGAAAATTTTCTATTACCAATTTCTTTTTGTGGTGAATCCAGAAGGTATTGTTAGGGGACTTGCACTAATGTGGAATGGAGACATAACATTAACAATCGATTATTTTGCTGTTGATTTAATTAATGCTACATGTAGATGGGAGGCAAACAAAACAATTATGAGACTCACACTAATCCATGCCCCATATACTTTTCATAAGAGAATGACGTTATGGGATGAACTAAGACACATTAGGTCTTACAACTCTCTTCCTTGGATGTGCGTCGGTGACTTTAATGAAGTTCTCTACCATTGGGAGAAAGTTGGAAAAAGAATGGCGGAACATTACCGGATGCTAGCATTTCGAGAAGTTATAAATGATTGTTCATTGATGGATTTGGAGGGAAAATGTTGTGCATTTACATCAAAGAACGACTTGACCGAGCATTATGCAACATGGAATGAAGGGTTTCTTACCTTGAGGCTGAAGCTTTCGCTTTTCTAGCAGTAGGATCAGGTCACAGCCCCCTGTTGGCGTCATTATCAGCTGAAAGGGTGAGACGAAGAAAGGAATTCATATATGAAGCTTTCTAGGCAGAAGACATATAATATGAGGACATCATTAAATCATCCTTGGCATAATCCAATGTAGAAAACCTGAGTTGGGAACAAAAACAACAGAAGGTTACAAGAACCCTTATGGAATGGAGTAAAAAATTCTTAAATTCTCACAAACAAATCAAAATTCTCAAAGTTGAATTAATATCCATCCCAAACAATCAAGAGTCTGATCACAAAAGGGGAAGAGTCCAAAGCACCAAACGAGAAATTGAACAATTGTGGAAACAAGAAAAGATGTATTGAGGAATGTGTTCGAGGATCATGTGGTTGAAGTGGGGCGATAGAAACACTAAATACTTTCATGCCACAATAATACAACGTCGGCAAAGAAATAAAATCTCCATGCTTTAGCTGCCAAATGGTGAGTGGTGTAAAGACACCAAGAAATTAAAAGAGGTGACAGTTCAATTCTTCTCTGATTTATACAACACGGTTAGTCCCCGTAACTTCTACCCAGTGATAGACCAATGCCCTACACTAGTCCAGGAGGAGATGAATGAAGCATTGATAGAAAATTTACACTACATGAGGTAAAAGATGTTGTCCTTCAATTAGGAGCCATCAAAGCTCCAAGCCCGGATGGTTTAAATGGTCAGTTTTTCTGCCATCATTGGATGGACATCCAGGATGATCTATTGAGGTTGGTAGGGGTTATTATGGAGACAAATTAGTTCAACCCAAACTTTAATAGAACCCAAATTGTCCTCATTCCAAAGGTCCCAAACCCGGAAACGCTTGATCAGTATATACCAATTAGCATGTGCAATTTTACTTATAAAATCATCTCTAAGGTTTTGGCAAATCGCTTAAAGCCCCTTCTTCCAGAATTGATTGAAACGGAACAGAGTGTGTTTGTTAAAGGGCAACAAATATAGGACAACATTCTTATTGTTCAAGAGGTGCTCCACCAGCTAAGAATAAGGAAAAGAAAGAAGAAATGCCAAGTTGTGTTGAAGCTTGACATGAAGAAGGCATATGATAAAATTGAATGGGACTTTTTGGAGGCTTGTATGTTGAAGATGGGGTTTTGTTAGAAGTGGGTCTCATGGATTATGTATTGTGTGACTTTAGTCTCTTTTAGTGTCAAATTTAATGGAGAATCGTTACCTTATTTTCAACCATCAAGGGGACTTCGTCAAGGTGATCCACTTTCCCCTTATCTCTTCACATTAGTAGCACATGTTTTATCTCTTATTATGAAAAAAGCAGTTGGGAAAGGGAGAGTGAAAGGCATAAAACTAAATAGCAATTGCCCAACTCTATCTCATCTCTTATTTATGGATGACTCGATATTCTTTTTGGATAGAAAGGTGAAGGAATGCCAACATTTGGCATATGTTCTTAACCAATACTACATGGCTACTGGTCAAGTAATCAATTTGAACAAGTCCGAGATATTTTTTAGTTCGGGATGTCCTCAACTTTAAGGAGAAACATAACATGGGAATTGAGAGTATTGGAATTGATAAAACAGGGAAATATCTAGGCATTCCGTCGAATTAGGGAACATCTAAAAAACAAATGTTTGCTTGGATCTTGGCTAGAGTGAATATGAAGCTGGAAGGATGGAAGGAAAAGTTGATGTCCAAAGCTGAGAAATAAGTTCTATTGAAAGCAGTCATTCAAGCATTATCCCAATATGCGATGTCCATCTTTAAGATTCCATTCTCCATCTATAAAGCTATAGAGATAAAAAAAAAAAAAAAATTTGCTTCCTTTTGGTGGAAGAACACTGAATCCAAGGCTAGGATTCATTAGAAAAGTTGGAATGTGCTGAAGATGATGGACCAAGGAGGAATGGATTTTAGAGATCTAATCACATTCAATAGAACAATGCTAGGAAGATAGGCTTAGCGATTGATAGAAAACCCCTCGTCTTTATGGAGTAAACTATTCAAGGGACTCTATTTCCCTTCTACAGATTTTTATCATGCCAAGACAGGCCATCGATCATCATGGAGATGGAAAAGTCTATTAAGTGGTAGAAAAACTATTTCGGGCTCAGCACTATGGTTAGTAGGTAACGAAGCATCAATTAAAATACGTGAAGACAGATGGTTAAAGCGAGGCACGATCCCAGGCCTAGCCAATCGAGACGATCCCCTAATGGTAGCCGAGCTCATAGATACGAATAGTTCAACATGGAAGGAAGAACACCTTCAAAACTTGTTCGAAGACAAAATTGTAAGCGAAATTTTGGCTATCCCCTTACAATCCGACATAAGGGTAGATAAATGCATTTGGATGGTGACCAAATCAGGCAATTACTCAATAAAAAGTGGGTATAATCAACTCAAAAGTTTGGAAGACCACTCGGCCCACACATCACCCTCATCTTCATATCAAAAACCCAAAGAACTATGGAGCAAAATCTAGTAAATGATCCTCAAATGAGGCATGCCATCCATCATTGTGAAGCTTATGATATGCTCTAAGTATGTCTAGAAGGCATCTTCTACAAATTGGTTCATTAATAAGCTCAATTGAAAACATTTCTCTTGGAGGTTAGATCAGTAATAGAAACAACAACACAGACCAAAATGAATTGTGATTAATCTTATCTATATGATGTAAGAAAATTCCAATATATATGTATATATATGCAACTAGGTCTGAATGTTAGGGTTAAATCTCATGAAGATACCCTAGTCCAATTCAATCAACAAAATTGCACACAAAATTGTGAAATATCTCAGGTTGTCCAAAATACAAGATTACATCATCATAGAACACAATAGAACTTTGGACATGAAATTGATAGGAAAAATGGATGCCAATTAGTGCAAAATTTATATTATTGAAAAGCCCATGAAGTATAGTATGAATTTCACGAAGACTTTGAACACAGGAAACCACAACAACCGGCTTGTATAAAGTCATTTGCATAGAAGGTCATCCGAAATAGAGAGCAAGTTAAAAAACAATAATTTTCCAGAAACCGGTGCTAAATGCTGAGCTATTTTCAGGTAGTAAACGACATCAAGTCAGAATGCTCTATGGGTCATTGGAAAAGTCTTCAAGTCATCTTCAACTCTCGTGAAGACATCAAACACAAAAAAAAAAAAAAAACAATAGTAACGAGTTTATAGCATAGCATTTCTTAGATTTGTCACAGAGACATGATTTTTGCAAAACAAGCATAGGGTGAGCTCTAGCCCCGGTTGTCTAGAACAACCTCACTTCATTGAGCTCAAGAAGAGATATTTACCTTTTGCGCAATTCGATCGATTTAGGCTTAATCGATCAACAATCAAACTCAGCAACTCTTCACAAATGTCGAGGATTATCAGATCTGTAAAAGTTAAGCTCGGCAATGCGGATCTGCCAACCACAGCTTCTTCGTCTACTGGAGTAGAGTAATAGAGGAGGAGCCGCCGCTGTTCGAGAATGAGATCACGCCGAGCGCAAAAAGGATCAACACGGCGAGGTCAAACATCAGGATCGCGGCGAGAAAGAGCCGCTGCGAGGACGGCGGGCTCCTTTGCGGGAAGCATGGCTACCTCGGTTTCACCATCTGCCAACGATCGCCGCGAGGGGAAAGGGGTGCGGTCAGGTGATCAGAGAAATGCCGGAGGTGGGAGCGAGATCGAGAGGGACGAAGGAGAGGGCAGCTCCATCCGGCGAGGGGAGTTGCCACTTGCTTCTCTCGGTTACGGTGGGAGAATTAGCGAGAGAGAGAGAGAGAGAGAGAGAGAGAGAGAGAGAGAGAGAGAGCAAGAGAGAGAGAGAGAGAGAGCCATTTAGCCGAGAAAGAGAGCAAAAGAGTGAGAGAGAAACGGTTGTCTAAGAAAATGACCCCCTTTTAATTTTGGAGGGAAAATTTGTTATTTAGTCTAAAGCAAGATCAAATCTTAGCCCTTGGATTAATCTAACTTAGCCCTTGGATTAATCTAAGGGCTAGGATTTGATCCTCCCAGCTAATTGTTTTGTTAAACTTGCTAAAAACTCTTCTAATTGAGCACATGCCTTTTTTTCAATGGCCATAATGCATTATTAGTAAACGGCGATGATCAACTGTGAACAAAATTTGGACTTATCTTTTTTAATGATGTATCGACTAAAAATCAGGTGTCAACAACAATCCAGAAAATTTTTATTATATATATGTTATGGATTAAGATATTTGGAGCAACTTTCATGAAGGAGACCCCTACAAATTCACACCACAGACCATAGTACAAAATTGAAAAGTCTAGGAGATCCAATATAGTCAGTTACTAGAAACCCGTTTATAACCTCACGAATTCATACACCAACATACGAGCAGCCACTATTAGCCCTCGCTTTAACCTAACATAGCCGGTCACCCATTCGTGAATCAACAACCGCACTTAGAAATGTCCACAACCCTGCCATACGAGAGCAACCAGCCACCGGACAATAAGATAATCATGGCACACACCCAAAACAGCAACAGAGAACATCAAGGATACAAATTCAGTAACTCAAGACCCTAAAGCTCACTAAAAACCACCCTTCTCATCCCTCGACCCTAGTTCAACCGCTAGGCACCACCTGTACGAGCATTCAAAGCCTCATCCAGACACCATGAACCCATCCAACACTACATTTAAGTTGACCAGACGTCTCGAGCTCCAAAGGATTTCGAACACCCTAAAACGTGACAATTTCCCTTACCTTTGAAGCCGCATATGCCCTCCCCATCTTGGATCAGCCTCATGAAAATTCTAAGCTCTTTCTTGGCTTCACACAAACCAAAAATTGCAAGGAAAAATGGAGCATGCTTGCTATTGAGGGAAGGAAAGAGAAGAGTGGGCTCAACAAAGAGGAAATGTCCGGGAGAGGAAGAAAAAAATGAAGGAAGAACAGGTTTTGTGGGTTTTTTTTTTTTTTTATGAGGGAATCTTAGGCTAATGATGGTGTCTTCAATCCCCAAAATGGTGGTGGCCGAGGATGATGGGCAGAGGGAACGAGGGTGATCTCTCCTACTCTTAACCAGAAAAAAAAAAAACTAATGTAATTAAATCAAAGAATTTATTAAAATTAGGTTTAAAATTGAATTAAGACCATGTGCATATGTCCTCCCATACATGTTTCAAAGCCCTCAAGATAATTGTGCAACATTTACATTGACAATTTTTACGACACCAACTGACAAGAGTCACCTTAATATCTCCGCAACACATGAGACTTCTCGCCATCTAAAAATCCTAAACCTCACGGTATTCACAAAGCTAAACAAAGGCTTTATTTTAAACTAAACAAACAATTAAAATCTCTTACAACCTAAGATGGGCCTAAATAACACTAAAAAATAAAGCTCACATCATCTTGAGCGACCCCAACCTTTAAAAAAAAAACTAGGCTTTAAGGCCCTATGAACCTCATTCAAACTCGAAATATTAATTTGACCTGTTATTGTCGCCCAACCTGACTCGCGAGCCAACTTGACTTTCTTTCTTTCATCAAGTGGCCACTAATAGATCTTAAGGCCCAAACCATGGCTTAAATCAGCCCAAGTCAACTTTCTGAACTTTCTATTTATTTGTCTAATGATTTTCAAAGTAAGAAAAATTCAGGGTATCACACATTCTACCTCACTCAATTTTGCAACGCCTTCATTGTGGATTGTTCTATCGCTTCACCACGTTTCCTTAAACATTAATGTGCTGCTTTAGATCATACATTGAATGTCAACCATCACCTAACAAAATAGGTCACTCCATTGATAGCTTCTTTTGATCATAGCTGTTTGGGCCTCTTTGGTCTTTTGTACTTTTTTGAGAAGTGTGCATTTTCTGCCAGTTGCACCTTTTGGCAACACCCTATTTCACCTACTAAGCCTTCCTTGATCTCAGCAAATGAATGGAGGTTTCTTCCATTGTTGAAAACATGGCAACATGCATCATTTTAAGATTTGTCAATTGATCTAGAAATGTTTTCCCTATTTAGTAAGGAGTAGGTTCTTTCCTATACCTCCATTGTCATCCTAAAAGCTGGTCGAGAGTCATACTTTGTTTGGGCTCCAACTCAAACTCACTTACTAAAGGGATCTTGCTTTGATACCATCTGTCACAAGCCGGCAGTTCCTTGGCCACAGAATAGCCTATGCGGCACCTAGTGTTGTGCCTAGTGAGCGAACACACCAAGCTAACCTTCCTTCTATATATTGTTCTAGTTTCTTTGTGTCAGATTGTACCACGCCTAACTTAACTCGAGCGTCTAGTCTATTAAATGAGACGGCTAATCACTTTAGACTCAACAATTGATTTCGATCTGACATGGCCTCATCAGGAAAGCAACACCAATTCTTGATCAATTTGTTCACAGGAGATTAACCATGCTATCAGAGCTCCATAGGGATATATTCATTCTATCCTAAAACTTCTAACACCAATCGTCTTGACACTACTCTCATCGACGAATTGTATTTGCCCCATCTACATCACTCAATGTTCACCCAATATCCCAAGCTCCACTCACAAGAATTCAAGAGTATGGAAGAATCATGAATCGTGACATAGGGCTACATCTTTCGGGTAGAAGAATGGCTATATCATTTCCTTCCCTATTTGAAGACTTGGGGTTCGACATCAGGCATTTGTAAACTGAAGACGAACAATTCTCGACATGTACATCACCTAGACACATCAAAAAGTTCTTTCCCTTTTTGCCAAAACATTTTAAATCCAAAAAATGTCTTTGTTCATCCAATTCGCTCTCACCCCTCATATGGTTGGGTTGCACATCTTTTCTCCGACTCAAACTCACTTATTAAAGGGATTCTACTCTGATACCATCTTTGACGGGCCGCTACTTCCTTGGCCATGGAATTGCCTATGCGGCACCTGGTGTTGCGCCTATTGAGCGAACACACCAAGCTAGCCTTCCTTCTATATTATTGTTCTAGCTTCCTCATACCGGATTGTACCACGTCCAACTTAACTCGAGCGTTTGGTCTATTAAATAAGATATTAGATCACTTTAGGCTCAACAATTGGTTTCGATCTACCATGACTTCATCAGGAGAGCAATATAAGCTCCCGATTACTTTGTTCACAAGAGGTTAACCTTGAATTCAAAGCTTCATAGGAATATATTCATTTGAACTCTTAGTACCAATCATCTTGACACCACTCTCATAGACCAATTTTATTGATCCCCTCTTTATCACTCACTCTTCATCTTATCTCCCCAAGCTCCACTCACAAGAGTTCATGAGTACGGGGAATCACATACCGTAACATAGGGCTACATCTTTTGGGTAGAACGGCCATAACATTTCCCCTCTACTTTAAGAGTTGGGGTGCGACATCATGCAATTGTAAACTAAAGACAAACAATTCTTGGCAAGTACATCATCTAGGCACGTTAAAAAGTTCTTTCCCCTTTTGCCAAAACATTCTAAATCCAAAAAATGTCTTTGTTCATCCAATTCGGATCCTGATTCCACGCAAGCATAATTCTGTATTTCACCAAGACGCCAACATTATAATACATCGTATTCAACAATTTATGTTCCAAACCTTGTCAAAAGTTTCCCTCTTGCAAGGCAAGTAAATGTTTCACCTTATTTTCAGCCAAGTAATACGAGATTATCCCATTGAAAACGAAAAATGGGTGAGATCTTCTCTTCTTTTCATGAGTGCACGACCAAGAAGTAATCAAACCTCAAACGAGCACATACAAAAGATCGACAACATTGAACACTTCATAGGTGACACTTTTATTAAACGAAGAAGCTATTGTGTGTGAGAGAGAGATCTCTATTATTATAGCTCAAGGAAGCTGGCCGCAATCAGCAACCACGACGGGCTTGGATGTGCGACCGGAGGAGGACCCAACCTTCTCGATGGCCTTGACCACTTCCATTCCCTCCACCACCTTCCCAAACACCACGTGCTTCCCGTCGAGCCACTCCGTCTTCGTAGTGCATATGAAGAACTGGGACCCGTTCGTCCCTGGCCCTGCGTTGGCCATGGATAGGATCCCCGGCCCAGTGTGCTTCTTTATGAAGTTCTCATCTGCAAACTTCGCTCCGTATATGGACTCCCCTCCGGTCCCATTCCCGGCCGTGAAGTCACCTCCCTTACATGGAAGATAGGAAACATTTAGAATATTCTTCGACTTAAAAATTATAAGGTCCGAGAAATCGAATTCCGCCTACTAAGGAAATGAATCGTTGGCAATAACCACTTTCCAAGCTTCTTGTATCTCTATAGGCGCTTGGACTCTATCCCTTAGCCCGTGAGCTAACCTCATTGGCTCTCTAGGATTCATCCTAATTCACCACTCACAAAAGGAAAAGAGCTTTAAGATGGGTTGACATGCACTTTCGCGGGATGAAAGACACGGCACGATGCTCCACTAAAATTAATTTACAAAATCACTAAATTTAACCTCTGAAATATTCTAATCGAGAATTAAATATGACTTTCTCAATCCAATTTTCAACTTTGTTAATAGATCATATGAGTTTTGTTACTCAATCCTGCCAGGGCTATCTATCTCATCATCTAGTCTCCTCATATCGCGGAACGTTTATTAGTGGTACCTCGATCACTCATTTAATTCTCAAATCACATCAATTGGACACTCTTATCAACATACTCCATAGTCAAACTTCCTTTCGTTGACTTCTCTCGATCATATTTTGCTCCCAAGTCTGAGGTTATTCTTTCCCGTACGAAATCACAGCAAGCCATGATCTTACATTTCCACCATCTCATCGACAGGCTACGAAAATTTAGACAAATTAAAAATCACGATAATCAACGCATCCGATACGAAAATGAAAATCGAGACCGAGACGTTAGAAGTAACCTGGCACATGAAGCCGGGTATGACCCGGTGGAACTTGGAGCCCTTGTAGTGGAGCGGCTTCCCCCTCCTCCCGACCCCCTTCTCGCCGGTGCAGAGCGCCCGGAAGTTCTCCGCGGTGCGCGGGGTCGTGTCCGCGTACAGCTCCATCACGACCCGCCCAGCGGCCGCCCCGCCGATCGTCATGTCAAAGAAGACCTTCGGGTTCGGCATGGTCAACACGGATCAACAGGTCGAGAGTGCTGTGGACGGATGTTCTGCGGAGGCGTGGTGGCGGAGGCGTCGATATATAGGAGCGGGGGCGGGCGGAGTAGGGGGAGAATATCTGGAGGGGAGCGGGCTGGCGCGTTGGAAGCGGACGCGTCTCGAGCGCGGATTGGGCAGGCGGCGGGTCCTGTCGGAAAAGCAGCTGCGGGAGATGGACGCGACCATCTCCTCGACTACGAGTGGTTGATGGACAAGGAATAAAAGTCGATTGGGAGGGTGGACCCCATATTTGGGGGGAATTATTATCCACTAAAGTGCGAAACGGACGTCGAGAGATTTTTCGCGAATTTTAAAATTTTGTTTAGAGGGATCTTTGTAGATTTGAATTTTATTGGCAAGTATCTTCGGAGCATTTGCTAAATACCTCGATAAAGAAAAATTGCTTCTTTCCATGCAGTCTCTTTCTAACACGTCAAAATGGTTCGTAAACATAGTGTTTAACCCATATGAATGTTAATAGGTTATGAATATATTAGTTTTATGGGTAAATATGTCATAAATGATTTAAACACAATATGAGTATTAAATGAATTATAAATTGACTATAAATTAGTCATATATAGGTTTACAATTAACTTAAACCTAACTTATTCTTATGACTCTCTCTTCAATCTCTCTCACCCTCACTTGATCTCGCACTCACCCACTTGCACTCTTATCTTAATTTGACTATGACTTTTCGTAAATTAGGTTAAATTTGTATTACGTGGAAATTGATCAAAATGAGTTAAATAGGTTTATTTGGGTCGGACCATTAATGAGCCAACCCACCAATTTGATAGTTTTACTTGTGTTATGCTCACAAGCAAAAAATTACTTATTCAGTAGGATTAATTGAGACCATTCTATGTTTTACCGTCTCAAACGCTACATTTCTATCATTTGGTTTTCATTTAGGAACACGGATTAAAGCATGACTTTTAAAGCTCGAAAAGGTTTTAAGTTTTGGCGACAAAATCAATAATACCTACTTGAAAAATATCGGAAGAAGAAAAAGACCCCCGAGCCGTAAAAATCCTCCAATGAGCACATTTTTTCAATCGGAATTGTAAGCAAAAGCTATCGGGATGCACATATGAGATTTAATCAGTGCATCTTGTTGTTTTGCAGAGGTGGTTGGTTCAATGTTTATTATGAGTGAGTCATTCAAGTTTTTGAAGATATAAAATGCTGGAGATGAACGCGGCCTACAAACAACAAATTATTTGATGGCGTGAAATTATATATATGATGAGTTGGATTTTCATAAACATCAATCAACATATCTATTTATTTATCTATCTACTTTAGAAAAGGCAAAAATTAGAGGACATTGACACTTCCATCATTATTCGATAACATAGATTATTATTTTCTACTTTAATATGAATATCTTATTGGATAATCCACATGCAACTTTTTCTTTTATTATTAGCATATTCCATCAACTTGAATTAATGGAAAGACGGTATTGAAAACTTTTATATAGTCTAGGACTAAATTGAACATTTAAATATAATATCAATATTGTAATAGGTGAAAAGTAGTAGTGTGGTAACAAAAATATTCATTGAAAATTCCTCATTAAGCCACATCATCCCATTAGTGTTCCCCATCCAATCCTTTAGACTACGTTTGGTAATCAAGATAAAAGTGAAATAGAAAAAAAATTATGATATTCCTTTACCCAAAAATAAAATAAAATTTATGATATTCCATGTGTTTTTTTTTGTCCAAAACAAGATAAAATCATATATAGACGTGATATAATCCAGATAAAAATATTTTATGGGGGAGATGGGACAAAGGTCGATAAGATTTTTTATATCCATGATATAAAAGATATTTATCTCAAATAATATACTTCTCAAATTAAAAAAAATTAAAAAAATTAATATAAAATGTTATTTAGATTCTAATATAAAAAAGAAGATTCAAAATAACAAAAAAAAATAATAATGGACAATTTTGTTGTTGATTGATTTCTATTTTCAGTTATATATTCTTATTTCTTTCTATTCTATAATATATGCTCTTTTTAATACATTTATATAGTATCTATATTTATTAGGATTAATACGATGAAAAATTTCAAATAGGTATGCTTATGACAAATTTACCTCAAATTAATTTTGGATTATCAAAAACCCTAAATTGGTATACATATGATAAATTTATTTCAAACTAATTATTTAGTCACCAAAAACTCACAACTGATACAAGCACGACACAATTACCCTCGGTTAGCTTCCTTCAAGTTTTACCATGAAATTACCAAATTTGATGACACCTCACAATAGCTCGATCGACATGGCAAGTTCACGTGGAAATTCATAACACTCTCTCCCAAAGCACTCTAATCCTTTTTCATCTTCCTCTTCATCGAGCATGCTCCTTTATTATCATCTTTGATTTCGTAATTATGCGTTGGAACTCGTTCAAGCACACAACAATCTTCCCGCTTTTGATTTCTTTTTCCAAGCTTGTTTGGCTAACTCATCCAGATCACTATATTAGGATGTTCAATGGCTTCAATTGAAAGTGGTTTGAAGGTGAGCATGTCATCTTCCAACTCTATCAACTAAGTTTGTTGAAAGATGATCTGGGATTTTTCGTACTTTGAGGGAGATGTAGAATGAACCATATTTGTTTTCAGATTATGGCTAACTGGGGCAGGGGGAGAGTTATGAATTTTTATGTGGATTTGCCATGTCAATTAAGCTATTGCCATATGCCATCTAGTTTAGTAACGATAAAATTTGACAAAAACTAATAGAGAGTAAATGTGTTATGTGCACTAATTTGGGGTTTTTGGTAATCCAAAATTCATTTTGAGTAAATTTGTTCTAGGTGTATAATTTGAGGTTTTCCGTGATACTAATCCTATTTACTACATATTTTAGGTATTTTAGGTAAATTAGTATAGTTGAAAGGGAATAAGAAAGAAAGAGAGAGAGAGAAGAGAGAGAGAGAGAGAGAGAGAGAGAGAGAGAGAGAGAGAGAGGAAAAAACATTAAAAAATAATAATTAGTAAACAAAAATGAAATAGAAGACCCCTGATTTTAACTAAACATTTTCAAACTTGAAATGGATCTTTTTAATTCACTTCATCTCCATCTTTTCCTTTGGTTCATATTGAAGCTTCACAATTCCTCCATAATTCTTTCTTCACGTTAAAGCTCCACGAAAGCATGAGAAAGTCAAAGCTTCTTCTCATCCATAACTCTCTAATCAACGTAAAAAATCCGCAAAACTAGCAAATGAGTCGAAACTCCTATTTTTCATATCTTTGTGGTTCATTTTGAAGTTTTACAAAAGTGGCAATAGATTTAATGCACCGTACTTTTTGGAATCACAAAAATGAATAATAATGTCTTCTCTCTTTGCATTTATTCTCAGTATCAAATCTTTTTAAGATGCATATCGTACAATAATTATGAATTAATTGATGAGTTATCTTCATGCATTTGAAATTTCTTTAGCACGAATCCTGAGAAATTTTTACCGTTTCCGTTTGTACCTTTTCATGTCTATTTACATTGATATGTCATTCATATCAAATAATAGATATGACAAAGTATGAAATAGACGGCTTTGTTACTACGATACGATTCATCATATAGTGGCTAAAATATCGCAAAATCCATAGATTTTATATTATATCTTTATCTAGTCTTATCCGATCAAAACTAGCTTTAATATATGTATAGAGTTCCTCTTTATACCCACCGTAAAAGGAACAAAACAATATGAAAGGTTTCCTGCTACTTCAAAGAGGAAATTTCTTGGCTTGACTTGCGTCTTTAGCTCCGTTGCTATTGCATCCTTCCTGAAGATTATGCCCAGTCTAAACGTGTTCGTTAGGCTAGTGCCCTAACAACCACCTAGATAGTTAAATTAGTAGCAATGGGTCAAGTGTCTTCTACGAAGTTGTGACTTTGATTTCTATTGTGAGCTAAAATTTGAATTGGTTGTCTTGCGTTACCCAATAGCAATATGCCTTGTGTGGGAAAATAGTTCGACACCAAATCAACTCATTTAATCCATTTAGTCATTTATTGCAATAAAAATTTTTTACTTTTACCTGAAAAAAAACCCATTTAACTAAATTTAAGAAAACTTATATTTTATTTATATAATGGTATGGGTTGTTTTTGTTTTAAAATAATTTTATAAAGGATAAATTTAATAGACAATTTTTATTTTTAATTTTTCAAAAAAATATATGGTTTTTTTAAAAAATCGAATAATTTATTTTTTATCAATAGATTTATATTTTATTTTTTTTAAGATTATAAAATATTTTAGATGAAGATATTAACAAAAAGATTTTTGTTTTTAAAAGGATAGGTAGTTAAGGGGGTTTTGTTTTGAAAAAAAGAGCTTTTTGAAAAAATTTCAAGAAAGAAGAGCAGAAAAAAAGCTTCTTGACAGGGAGAGAGAGAAAAGAATTTTGTTCTTCTTCTTCAACGGATTCGCTCCCCCCGCGCAGCACTCGCACCGCCTCGCAACCTTCAGCCCACCGAAGCTTTGCCGAAACCGGAGCCCCAAATCAGCCGCACCGCCGCGTTTGCCTCACCGCGCACGCCGACGCCGCCTGGAAGCCGAAGCCAGTCGCGACCGCCAGCCCGCCGCCGTTCGTCCGCATCGCCGCCACACCACAGTGACCAGCGAACCTGCCAGCTGCTGCTCGCGCCAATCCACGACGACCGCTCCTGCGACACCACGAGCCCGCGACACTAGTAACCCGTGAAGGCGCTACCGACTCGCGCCCCAGTCCTCTGCTGTTCGCGTTGCGCCACCACCAGGGTTCCTCTCGCCCACAAGCTCGCACCGCCGCCCAGCCGTGCTGCTCGCACCAACCCGACGCTCCGCTGCTGCTGCTGTATTTTCGCCGGCCACCTCCGTTCGCGAGTAACCGCAGCCCCCTCGCGACCGACGTTGCAGTCTGCAGCAATCCGAACAACAGCCTCCACCCGAAGCTCTCTGCCTCCACCCGAGCGACCCCTGAGCCGGATCTGTGCCCTGCTGCCCGGAGTTTCTGCCGACGCCGATCTGCCCAACGCCAGCCCTGCCCGTCCGGACTCGAGTTTCCCTGCTGTGTTGTTGCTGCCGCCGGTTCACCCTTGGCCAGAGCCTCCTTTGCCGAGCCGATTTGCTGTTTCCCTTGGAGATCCACGAGCCTTGTCTGGAAAAGAAGAAAAAACAGAAAAACAAAAGCAAAAAGAAAAAGAAAATCTGATTAGGTAGTTTTTTCTTTTTCATTTATTTTACTTTATTTTGTTTATATTCTTTATTTTAGTTATTTAATTGGATCCCAATGTTTACTTTATGAATCTTGTAGGTATTAGAAGAGTTATCCCTAAACTTATTGTAATTATTAATTTTAAATGTCGGGTTATTTTTTTAATTACATTAATTTTTGGGGTTTGTTTATAGTTTTTTTAAATATTTTTGAATCAATATAATTATTAATTTGAATAAGAATTCGGATCAGATTTTTAGTTATTTTGGACTCTTTGTTGTGATAATTAGGGTTAGGATAATCGTTAATTTAACTTTGTGAGACAACAAAGTTATTTTTTCGATTATTTTGATCCTTTATTTGATTGAATATCTTGATTGTTTAGATTTAATGTTTAGTTGATAATGCCACTAAAAAATCTAAAAAATATTTGAGTTAGGATTCAGTTTGTTTTGGAATATTTTTTGTTATCTGGCATATCTAGGATAGGGATTTCAATTTCGAAATTAATAAAAAAAAAACACAAAAAAATCATCATACATATATCATGTTATATTAGGACATCTTTGCACGTCATTACATATTAGATAAATTACATGTTAGATTAAGATAATATCTTAGTTTAAATTAGGATTTAATGTGACTTGATCCTTAGTTTAAATTAGATAGAGTTTTAATCTAACTAGATCATTTTCGCATTTTTGCATAGAAATATCAAATGCATGTCATTTAGTTTTTATTAGGTTCATTTAATTAGAACTTCCTCATTATTAGACTAAGTCATTTAATAAATCATTATTAGACTAAGTCATTAGACGACATATAGCATACTAAATTGTATGTTGCGTGTCATTTTAGTTTAAATAATTTTGTATGTCATTGCATCACATTGTATGTCATTAGAATTAAGTCATTTAGATTGCATTTAATTATTGCATTTCTTCATGTCATATAGTTTAGGTCATGCTGCCATGTCATATTAGATTATTAGCATGCATTGCATTAATTTCATTAAGAAAAGCGAAAACAAAAATTGGATAATTGTGTGTTAATTAGAAACCATATCTAGGGTTGTCGACATGGATTTTAATTTAACACTGTAGATGCTTGTTTTCGTTACTTTGAGATAAATATTGAATTATTTAATTGCTTTCCTGAGTGTTAAATTGGTGGTATGCGCACATCACATGTTAGGAAGTTAAATTAAAATCAATTCAATTGCCAAACATTTTTTTTTAAATGAAATAAAAGGGTACCGAAAGGGCACTAGGATAGTCTGGTGTAACCAAGTCCCGAACTCATGAATCTCGGTTTGTAGGAGTAAAGTAAATCTCCCATTACTTTACTTGGGTTTCTAATCGACCCACCAAAAATAGATTAGTGGCGACTCCGATTGAAAATCATTTGTATGTTAAGAATTCAAACCCAAGTCGCGAATGGTATGGGGGAGAGTCCGAGCTTACCTTAAAGTGTAATCCATTAACCTGTTTTGTGGGGTTCATCTTGACTTCTAGCATCTCAATGGAGTTGTGGTAATAAGTTTGCTAGCTTCAAATCTTTTAGGCTGGAGTAGCTATGTCACAGGCTGATCATTTGGAATCATAGCAAGTATGGCGCATTTATGATCACATTAAGAGGGAGTGTCTAGCCCCGATTGCTAAGAT
Organism: Eucalyptus victrix; assembly: GCA_016097545.1. NCBI lineage: Eukaryota > Viridiplantae > Streptophyta > Magnoliopsida > Myrtales > Myrtaceae > Eucalyptus > Eucalyptus victrix. Next base: position 16,948,604 of record CM027840.1, on the reverse strand, counting down.
TGAGTATGGTCTTGATAAGTCTAGTCTAGCATTTAACCTAGGAACCAACCTACATTATTGGTCCTTAATTTTTGGGATGGAGGATTGATCATGTTGAGTCTGGGACTAAGAACCGGATCAACCCTATGGTTCCACTCAGTTCTAAGATCAACCCGCTTAGGGGTTCTAGGGACAGACTCAATCCTCTTAGAATTGGACCAGGACCTGTCGATGGGCCGGTCTGGGGTCAGTCTAGATGCTCACCCCCACCGGTCGCACCGCCCCTGCTTTTTTCCCTAATACGAAAAAGAGTATTATGAGGCCCATGGGTGGGAGAATGCACGGGCAGAGCCTGACCCATAGTCCAGCCCAAACCAGTCAACGTGGGCCGGGCACAAGATCTAGTCCGGCCCAGCATCACCCGCTTCGCGCCAAATTTTTTCGTTCAATAAACAAGGACTCCCGGGTCATACTATGTTGGCCTGGTCCTGACGTCGACTCGACCCGGACAACAATGGAGCCAAATGGAAACGACTTCCCGATCGTCAACTAAACCAACTAATTAGCAGTCAAATCACGACAGCTAAGCTTATATTTTATGTATTTAGCAGATAATCATTCCCACTCCAATGCTTCCATCATCGCCTTGCGGCCAGCCATTGCCGGCTCAGCTAGTCCCCCCTCCTGTCTCTTTCCCTCCCGCGTTGAATGTTTCCAACATTCATTTCCATGGAAACTGTCAGCGAATGAAGTGGCCAATGGGACAGAGTGAATAATGACTTTATTTAATCCCTTCCCGTCTTCGCTCCCGTTTCCGGGTAGCTCACGAAGTGACTCGAAAAGCGCTCCCTTGTCGAATGTTCACACGCCCCGGTACTTTTGTTGCGTCGGCAGAGTTCGGTGTCTGCATGACTTTGTGCTTTACGTCGATCGAGCCGTGCCACTGGGACAGACTGATCGGTGGGTGAAGGATGAAGAAGCCCGTAGTTTCGATGCTGCAGTTTTGTTATAGGAGACTAGAGAGTTAAGCTTGACTTTGCAGAAATCATTGGAAACTGTCTACACCAATGTCCTGATCAGAGTAGCCTGAGAGAGAGAGGGACAAGTAAGGCGACCCAAGGAGACTCAAAGAATTCGTTCAGCGTTTGAATAAACATGTCTGGAAATTACAGATTCTCAATGGACCAGCAGGACATAGTTCAATTGTTGATCGTGAACGTCGGGAGTTTTATCCGAGACCGGTTGATCGACAAGGAGCAGAGGATACGCCAGAAGGAGCACTGTGCGGAGAGATTGGCGGCTGAGGGAGGTAGCAATGACATGGACACCGAGGTTCGGTATTCTGATCAGGCAGTGCTGGCGAATTTGGATTGGGGGATAGATGCGCTTGAAGAAGCTATCGATACCTCCAACATGGAGACGAAGCTTGCCCGGTTGGACTACGCCGAGAAGATGCTGCAAGTGTGCGCGATGTTGAATTCCCAGCAGAAGACTGCTGGAGTCCCCAATTTCTACCTCTCTGCTTGGGCGCATCTCAATCTTTCGTACTTGTGGATGCTGAGGAACGAGGATCGCGAGTCCGTACTTCATGTCATTGAGATGTTCATTGTGGACCCTTTCTTTTCGCGGATCGATTTTGCTCCAGATGTTTGGAGGGACCTGTTTCTTCCGCACATGAACTCGATCACTGGGTGGTACACAGAGGCGAGGCACAGGCTCGTGATGGAAGCTATTCCAGATGCTTCTGACCTGTCCTTCACGGCTGATATGGACCAGTTCCTCAACGAGTCGGTCGTCTTCTCGATGAGGCCTGACCAAATGGAGAAGACGCAGAAGCTCGAGCAGCTCTATCGAGAGTCCTTGGATGAGAATACGAGGCTTTATGCGAAGTACTATAGGGACTGCCTGAACTGCGACTCGAGCAGCGGAAAGAAGGCAATGCCCATGTTCCCAATCGCAGAGCCCCCAATGACTCCCTTGCATGAGTTGAGCCGTTCCATTCCAGATTACATGAAATTCGGTCCGATTCTGCCCAAGAGTGCGGGGTTCTCGCCGATCCTGAAATCAAATGATGGCGTGAGACAAGCGAGCAGGTTAGTTGTTATTCTAGTTGCTGCACTATTGCTTTGCATTTTCATTGCATTTCAGTATATATTCTTTCTTTCTGATGTCTTCCACAGATTAAGAAATGTAGCGTCCAGTATTTCCGAGGATATGGAGGAGGATGTCACCCACGAGCACCACGTAAGTCGGAACATTCTAACCGTCGCTTGATACGCTCTTAAGCTCCGTCAGCTCTTTGAATTTCATCGAATTTTAATATGATTATGACTCGAATGTTGGATGCAATTCCAGGAAGAGCTAACTGACAAGAACGACAACGATTCTGAATATGATAATGATGAGCCCTCCACAGTTTCTGAATATAAGAATCGCAGGCTAATCTCTCTTAAGAGTATGAGAATCGCTGAGGAAAGAAGCAATGGGCCCAAAGGACTTCCATATCCAGCAAAAGTTCAACGGAGTCCCAAAATGTTCTCTCCTGTCGATTCCCCCCAAACTACTTCTAAGGTTTCATCTCCAAAAGCCGACATATATGACAGAAAGGAACTGGCAGCAGTATTGCGCCTGCTTTCAGGACGCATCCAAGATTCGACAATGTCCAACTCTTTGCCTCAATCGCCACGCCTCAATGATGATTTCAGTATAAACTCTGCAAAGTCAGATGGTGAAGCCATTGTATGTTTTCTTTTGCACAATCCAGACCCCCTTCAGATTTGTGTTCATGTCCTTCCTCTGGTACAAATTGAAATGATGAATTCTCACTAAAACTGGTTTTTCAAGGCAGTTGTCGCATAGAAGCTGCAGGAAAAGTGACAACAGATCACGGAGTATAAGCAATGACTATGTGAGAGGCCAAGTATTTGACAATAGGTAAGAAAGTGTTATTGGGAAGTAATAATCTGTAGATTTCTTGTGTCAATTTCTTTTACTTGATATGCAGGACCCTGACAAATACTGTTATTGAAATTAATGACTTTGGTTCTTGCTTTCCTCATACATGTTACTCTTTTGTGATTCTGCAGTTTTCATACTGAAAGTGACGATGACAATAATAGCTGCATTTCGCTCCCACTATCTGACAATCAAACTAGTCGAACAAAACCACCCAAAGATTTTGTCTGCCCAATCACAGGCCAGCTTTTCAGCGATCCAGTTACCCTTGAAACTGGTCAGACATATGAAAGAAGAGCAATTCAAGAATGGATAGAGCGGGGAAACACGACTTGTCCCATCACTCGGCAAGCTCTCTCCGCGAGCACATTGCCCAAGACAAACTACGTCCTCAAAAGACTAATCACATCTTGGAAAGAACAGTATCCTGATATTGCTCAAGAGTTGTCATATGCAGAAACACCAAGAAACTCGATGAGTTCTTCCTCTATGACTGAAAACCTCGAACCTTCAAATGTGTCCAGGACATTTGACTTCCCCAGTAATACAAACTCAGATGGGTACATGAGTCTGAGGCGCAAAAGATTTACACAAGGAGTAGTATCTACATCACCGACAAGTGTCATATCTCAAGCTGCTATGGAGACAATCATAAATGGGTTAAAACCACATGTCTCGTGCCTTTGTACATCAGAGGACTTGCAAGAATGTGAGGTGGCAGTCCTGACAATTGCCAAGACCTGGAAGGAGACAAAAGGCGATCCTGCAATTCATTCATACCTGTCCAAACCTATGACTGTGAATGGGTTAGTCGAAATATTATCGGCCTCACTGAATAGGGAGGTTCTCAGATATTCAATTTACATTCTTTCGGAGCTAATACATGTCGATGAACCTATTGGAGAGACCCTCACTAGTATTGACTCTGATTTCGATTGCCTGGCTGAATTACTCAAGAACGGTCTTGCGGAGGCTGCTGTCCTCATATACCAGCTGAGGCCAGCATATGCCCAGCTTTCAGCAAACAATCTTGTACCCTCCCTTGTGCAGTTAATACTTAACAAAAGTGAAGATCTGAATGATCTCCAACTGTTAATCGAACCAAAGGATGCTGCTATAGCGATGCTTGAGCAGATCTTGATGGGAGGGGATGAAAACAGCCGGTCCATCAATGCTCAAAGTGTTATTTCTGCAAATGGAGTTCCAGGCCTGATCAAGTACATGGACAAGGTTGAAGGAAGGCAGTCAATTATCTCCATACTACTGTGCTGTATACATGCTGATAGAACTTGCAGGAATTTGATAGCAAACAGAATCGAATTGTCTTCAGTCCTTGACCTATTTCATGCTGGAAATGACACCGTAAGAGGCATTTGCATAGAATTTCTGCTGGAACTGGTCCAAACTGACAGGTACTTTCTGCTGGAGTATACGAATCTAATTTATGTTAGCGTTCACTTGTCATGCAAGCTTCACATGTTTCAGCCTTACCATTTGAAATGCATCAAAATTCAAAAGTTTCCTCATGTGAGACAAGTGTCTTCATGTTGGCCTAAAATAATCAAAGTCTGGACTAAAGGAAAGTTCAGTTTCTAATTTGTCAAATAAAAAGTTCATAGTACCACATGTTTCATCATTGTAATGGCTCATGTACGTGGTCTGATAAAGTCGACCCTCATGTAATAATTTCAATTTTTTGAGGCATCAGAGAACTTAGAGGAAAACATTCTATGTGGCCGCCTCTATGTTACTATCTTGAACACTTTCTCGTCATCTTCTAGGAGAAGCATTATTAATACATGATTTTGTTGTCTCAGAAGAACAATCTGCAACCAGATATTGCAGTTGATCAAAGATGAAGGTGCATTTAGCACCATGCACACCCTCCTAGTGCATCTTCAAATGGCTCCTATGGAGCAACAACCAGCTATTGCTACACTTCTTCTTATGCTTGATCTCCTGGTTAGTACTTCTTCATCTCAAACACGGTCTGCATCAGAAATTGCACGTACTGATCAAGCTTAGAATTCACATACTCGATGATTTTTCGCTTTTCCAGGTAGAACCTAGGAACATGAGCATTTACAGGGAAGAAGCGATAGAGGCCCTGATTGAGGCACTGCAGAAGAAGGATTTTCCCAGTTCCCAGATAACAGCTTTGAATGCTCTGCTATGTCTTTCTGGACGCATGACTGCCTCGGGAAAGTCCTGCACTGAAGCTTGGCTGCTGAAGGTTGCGGGGTTCGATCAACCATTCAATGCTCTAATGAAGGGGGAAAGGCCAACCATGCATGAGAATGAATTGGCAGAAACAATGGTTTGAATACGTTTGTTTGGTAGTTTATGTGCATTCATATGCTCTTTCCAAAAACTCTCAAAGCTTCTCTCCTGTGTAGGAAGAGGAAGAGAAAGCCGCAAATTCTTGGGAGAGAAGAGTGGCCTTTGTCCTTTGCAACCATGAAAGGGGAGTCATTTTCAAAGCTCTAGAGGAATGCCTCAAAAGTAATTCCATTGAAATGGCAAAATCATGCCTCGTGATTGCCACATGGCTCACTTACATGCTTTCTGTTCTTCCCGATACTGGCATGAAAAATGCTGCCCGAAAGTCTTTCCTCGAAGAATTAATAAATGTGCTCCAGTCTTCTAAGAACTTAGAGGAGAAGATTTTGGCTACCTTAGCGATAAAAACTTTCATCAGCGACCCAGGTATGATCCGTTATAGTGCAGTTAATGCTCACATTTAGAATGCCGCATAAATTGACAGGTTGCTATTGAATTATCAGCGGCACTTGAAGAACTGGGAATGTACGCTAAATGCATCTACAAGACGCTGAGAAAGCTGAAGAAGCATTCAGTATTAGTTGCTGACATATTGAAGGCCTTGATGAACTTAACATCTGTGAATGCAGTAAGTGGTCCTATTCCTCTTGCAGTGAATCAATGGTTCTATATCCAAATGAGCAACTAGTGATTCCCAATATCCTAATTTAGACAGAGTTATGGAGTTACAGTGAAGTGATCGAATTGGAATCATCTGTGAATGGCGAGGTCCTCTGTTTGCTTCATTTAAAGGGGCTGCTTTTGAGCAGCCATTCTGACGGAACCATTAAGGTTAGATGCAAAGCAAATCGCTGTTTCCGACTTTTAGTATTCCTTCATGCGAAAGCAAGCACACAATGTGCTCACTCTATCGCGGGACAGCTTCCATAACAAAGTCTTCTCTGATCATGTGCATTATCTTCGCCATAGGTCTGGGACGCTGGCAAGAGGGTCTTGAGATTGATCCAAGAGGTTCGTGAACACACAAAAGCTGTTACATGCCTCTACGTTCCCCCTTCTGGTGACAGACTGTACAGCAGTTCGTTGGACAAGACGATTCGGGTAATCATCTCAGAATGCACTCTTTTCGTTCTTCTAGCTCAGACCATGGCCAATTCATAGACCTGAACTTGACCAATGGCACAAATATAAATCACAGGAAGATTATCTAGATCATTACCTTCGTTTTCTCATGCACGAAGTGGGCCTTGCACGACTAAGCAGATAAATGGGCTTTGCTTTTGTCTTATAATGCTAAAAAGGTCGCCGTTCCATACTTCTTCTGCAGGTATGGGTAATCAAACCTGAAGAAATCCATTGTCTTCAAGTCCATGACGTGAAAGAGCCAGTGTATGAGCTGACCGCCAATGCAAATGCCGCGTGCTTCATTTCTCAAGGAACTGGGGTTAAGGCAAGAGCAACTTTTCATACATACTCATTGGATCTGATTGGCAAGAGGACAAGGATAGTAGCCAACTCTTTATACTGTTTCAGGTATATAATTGGTCAGGGACTCCAAAGCATATAAACTTCAGCAACAACAAAATGGCACGGTGCCTCGCCATGGCCGAGGGTAAGCTCTACTGTGGCTGTTCTGGATACAGCATCCAGGTACACACTAGATATCTTTGCATAGTCTAATCCTTGCAATTAACAAATCAACAGTCACAAATCTTCGAGCATGCTACAATGTCATAGGAGGTGGATTTGGGAAAGTCAACATCGGGTGTGTTCTACTCAGGGACTAGGAAGTTGCTTGGGAAGCAAACTATTCATTCCCTGCTTGTTCACGACAACCTTCTCTTTGCCGGTGGTTCATCCGTGGATGGAACGGCGGGAAAGGTATGACTTCCATTGCCCACCGTCCATTCACATAAAAATTTAACTGATAAATGAGTCGAAACTTATGTTTCTGAACTTGCGCATGGAAGGTATTCTCTCTCCCCAGCAAGGCTATCAGTGGGTCGCTCTCGATGGGGTTCGACATCCAACGGATGGCAGTGAGCAACGACTTCATATTCACAGCAACGAAATGCGGGATCATCGAGGTCTGGTTGAAAGAGAGAGTTGCGAGGGTCGCCTCCATCAAGATGGGTAGTGGAGGGAACACCGCAAAGATTACATCCCTGGCAGCGGACACGGACGGAGGCATGCTTTTTGCCGGCTCCTCAGATGGCAAGATACAGGTCTGAATTGAACTCAGAACCCAAAAACTATGATTTAAGAAACTTAAAAGAACAAAATGGGACCTCACTTAGCTCCATTGAATTCCTCCCATAATGTTCTTCCTTTCCTATTTTGCAGGTTTGGACTCTGGACTAGACACACTGCCAGCTACAGGGAGAAATATACAAACTAGTGCAGATTACGCCAGCAGAAAAGAATAGTTTTGCATCTCAGTATTTGCTTGCCAATCATGATTTTCCTATATGTACCAAGCTGAATCATATGTCCCTTCATATTACGTTGGTATCAGCCTGACGTTGGACTGCAATCAGGCGCTTGTTAATTATTGCAGTTCATAGAAATGGTTCAAGCCTCTGGCCGATTTTTCTCCAATTAAGGGTGCTTTGGTGAATCACTTGCTAAAAAAGCACTGTATCGCCCGCAAAAATGATGAGTTCACAAAAAAGAATATTTTCATCATCATTGCTGTCCATAAATTTTCATTTTTTGTTGACTGATTATCTAAGTGATACTTTTTAGAAAAATATTCTCCGTGAAATAAACAGTGAACCGAATTCAATCGTGTATCACTTGAAATTTCGGGATATGAGCAAGATTGTTAGATTACTTTTGGTTGGGGAAGCCGTGCTGGTGCACCTGCATTCTTATTCTGCAGTACGACCAGTCCGAAGAAAATTCAGTTTGGTCCGAATGTCACTGCACATTTCTTAATGACCAAATCCGTCCCATCCGAGACTCCTCAGGCCCTGCATGTTTTTATTTCTCAAAACTGTTTATAAACACTTTTTCTATTTTTTTGTTCCAGGGAACAAAAAAAAGAAAAAAACGCGTTTGTTTGCGTTTGCGTTTTGTTTTTTTTTTTTCGTTTCGGAACAAAATTGAAACAAAAATCAGAAACAACTTTTTGTTATTTCTCTTCTCCAGAAACACTTCGGCAAATTGAAAAAGAACAAAAACAAAGAACAAAATTGGAACAAAACGGGAACAAAATTGCAGGGCCCTTCTCGTTCGTGCCCGTGCGAAGCTTCTTCTCTCCCCCGACGTCTCCCCTCTCCGGCGCCTCCCACTCGGGCGGACTCTCCGGCGACTCCCCCCTCTGGCGACTCTCCGGCGCCTCCCCACTCCGCTCACTCTCCGGCGCCTCCCCACTCCGCTCACTCTCCGCCGCCGACAGGTGGTGCTCCGTCAACCGGCTGAAGCTTCCGAGTCCAGGTAATTGTTGCTGTTCCTCCATCTCCGTTCAAAGAGGGCTTCGGCGACAGCAACCTTCGCCGACCACCACCGGACGCTCGCTCAAGCCTCAATCTTTGGATTTCGTACTTTTCCTCTTTCTCTCTCTCTCGTCGCACCGATGATCCGCGCATCCGCCACCGCCGAGAACCGCCATGTCGCGGCGGCGACTTCCGACCTCCTTCTGCCTCTGGATCTCTTGAATCCCCCGCGGCCTCCGCCCCTCGATCGATCAGGGCCTCCCCAGATTCCGTCGCGTCTCGTCGCGCAGAGCGCTTCGGAGCCTTCCCTAGGGCTTGGATCTCGCGGTTCTTCGCCTGGATCGATCCTTCGATTCGGAGGTAAGCGCCTCTCTAATCCGTCGGCGCCGCGGTTCTTGTCCGGTCGGCCGCGCCGCAATGCGGTTGCGGACGATTCGCATTGCCTCGCGAGGGAGCGAGGAGTGATGGAATTCGTCTCGGTGGATCGGAGTCGGTCTCTTTTTTTTTTTTTTTTTTTTTTTTTTTTTTTGTCGTTTAACTGTAGAAATCTTCGATTTGCATTGAGGTCCGTGTGAGTGCGGGTTTGGTTTTCGGGAGCGAAAATGGGAGTCCGAAACGGTGATTTTCGTGCGGTTAGTGGTGAAATTCGATCCGGATCTGGGAATTTCTTGTAGTCTAGTTTAGGTCTCTGTTGAGGTTGGATGGTTGGGGCATTCTTTGTTTACTTGCATTTGCTTGCCGAGGCGATGATGCGTGCGGATCGATGGGATCCTTTGAAATTTTGTGTTGCGGTGGTTATGTTTCAGTAGGTCCGTGTGAGTGCTGGTTTGGTTTTCGGGAGCGAAAATGGGAGTCCGAAACGGTGATTTTCGTGCGGTTAGTGGTGAAATTCGATTCGGATCTGGGAATTTCTTGTAGTCTAGTTTAGGTCTCTGTTGGGGTTGGATGGTTGGGGCATTGCTGTTTACTTGCATTTGCTGCTGAGCTGATGATGCGTGCAGATCTGATGGGATCCTTTGAAATTTTGTGTTGCAGTGGTTATGTTTCAGTAGGTCTCCAAGACCGGAGTCGAATTTCAGGATCGGACGCAGGAGTTTCATAGTATAGCGGAGAGACTGAAGAAGTCGGTTTCTTCTGGGCCAGGACCAAATGGACCGAGCAGCAGTTCCAAGACAAAAGAACAGCGATCTGGAGTTGCTCTTTAATCCGAGTTCAATCGGAGGGCTTCAAAAATCGGGTTTGGGATACATCAGACGTCCCAGAAGCTTGCAAAGTTGGCGAAATGTAAAAGCATCCAAATTGTTCAGAACTGGCAGCTGCTTCATCTGCAGTTATAATTACATGTCCAATTTATGGCTAGGCAAAGCATATTTTGGTCTTTTCTAAGTAGCATTGTTACATTTGGCATTGTTTAGAGTGACCTCAAAGGTGTGACAGTTTTGCATGGGTTGTGGTTTTGCATTATAGGTAGTTGCCCCACTAAGATTTTCTAGATCTTAACTACATTTTGTTGCAGTGGCAAAGAGAACCTCGGTTTTTTTATATTTCTTATTGTACGAACTTTACTTATAATTTCTTACCAAAAAAAAAACTTTACTTATAATTTTTTTTTTTAAGTATGCTTATATGATTATGTGGGAAATATTTTTCTTCACTCACCATTATCAAAATTAAATTGATGACAATTTCATGAGAATGAGAATTCAATCAAGTTTAAATATTATAAAAATCAAAAATAAAAAAAGCACTTGAAAAAAAATTTGATTCTAACTTTACATTTTAAATTTTCTACCAAGTATGAAAAAATTTGTCTTCACTCACCATGAACAAAATAAAATTAATAAGCATTTCATGAGAATAATAATTCTCATCTCGTTTAAACTTTATTTAGAAAAAAGCATTTTCTAAAAAAAATTAAAAACAAAAATTTTGTACAGTTTACCAAACGTGTTTTTTCTTTTTCTATTCTAGGAACAAAAATTAACTGCGAGTTCTAAACGTGTTTTATTCTTTTTTTATTTCAAGAAACAGTTTTTTCTTTACACTTACCAAATACGTTCTTTTGTTCAAGAACTATTTTTGGAACAGAAACACTTTTTTTTTGTTTCTGTTCCTTGGAACAAAAAAAGAACAGAAACATTATCAAACGCACCCTCATTGTCCGAGACCATATCATCAGATCCGACACTAAAGAAAAGTCAAAAGACAATGTTTTTGCTTGAAAAAAAGGATCAAAGGCCTCAGAATGAGTCCATTGATGTTGACAAAGGCTTTCACGGATCTTTCGATCTCAAATCGCATTTGTTCTTCTCTCCTCATCGTGCCCACCTCCGCTTCCAACACGCACCGTCAATCGAAAAAACGAACGGAAAGCAAAGGACGACGGAAACGGACTGCCCAGATGAAACAGAGAGAAAAAACAGAGAAAAACAGAGAAAAGAAGAGAGAGAGAAAAAGGGGGAGAGATTGGATCTCGCGATGGATGGAGACCGGGGACGGTGAATGAAGGGGAATCATCAGGAACATTGGATTGTATTACATCAGTGCTCGACACTGGCGTGTCTCAGACGACCGTCGTGAGAAATTTGAATCCAAACTCATCACCTGAATCCTCCATCACCACCACCATCGCCATCGCCATCAACATCACCACACAGCCAGAGAGAGAGAGAGAGAGAGACAGAGAGAGAGAGAGAAGGGCAGGGCTTTGGAAGGACGCCGGCACGGCAACTCAGAGAGGAGCAAGAGAGAGAGCAAGCGAGCGAATGGAAGAAACGGGATGCAGAGGACGTACTTATGCTTGCGGTCGTGGAGGATTAGGGTTTCGTTCCCCGGTGAAGTTACGATTTTGCCCCCACAAGGGACTCATTTCCGGGCCGGCTCGCTCTTGGGCCACGGCCCGTCCCTGTTTTGGGCCCGGTACGGGGAGAGCGGTCTTTTCACCAAGGCGATCGCCCAGAGTCGGCGAGCTCCGTCGCGTCCCACTTACGAATCGACGCCAGCCTCCCCCCCTCCCCGACTCCTTTCTCGGATCGCCGGAGATCGAAGGGCCGACGATCCCCGATCGCGAGCCAACCGGCGCTCGACCGCCGAAGCCGCGCCGAATTTGGCGGCCGCCGCCGCCCCGCCGCAGGGGTCATGGCCTCCGATTGCTTCCCTCCGTTCATCGCCGCTCAGCTCAATTACCTCGTCCACCAGTCGACTCTCGGCGTCAAGGTATGGAACTCGGTTCGGCTCCCGGACCGTCCTTACTTTTCGAGTTTTGCGGTTTCCTTTTTCGTGAGCGAGCTCCGGTGGTCGCAGGTCGAGAACGTGTGGTCCGGGAGCAAGAGCTACCCCGGAGTGCTCGATCGGTTCACTCTGTTGATTCCTTACTGCCTGGACTACATCAAGTGTAAGTCGCACCTCTGGTGCTCTGCTTTTGAATGGCGAAATTCCTGGTTTCCTGCGGATGATTGGTGTCTGATCTGTTTGCTTTACGCGTTCCTCGAATGTCCGGACTGCGCATTTCGACGCAATGTCGGAAGATTTTAGGTTGTTTAGTTTGAAGCGCACGCTTTTGGTATTTGTCTATCGTCTCGGCTACATTAGATTTTGGCGAGTGGAGTATCTGCCGACGTTTGCCTCGAGGTGGGAAGCTTGGTGATCTGAGATGATTCGTCGGTGTTTGTGTAGGGGATGTTCTATACAACGCGGAGTTCCCCCTTTGTGCCCCGGATGTCATATTCGCGCCGGAAGATGAACATTTTCATCCGTTTCGGGTGAGGAGCAGGGAGGGAGGAAACGAAATGGAGGGAGCCAAGAACAGCTTGTCTGATTGGAACCACAAAGACCCTACTCGGCTATGTGCTCTCATTCAAGAACTGAGGCTAGTGTTCTCTCAAATTTTGATGCGCCGTGGTTTGTGGATGTGAGTATTCTAAACGGTCGAAAGTGGTTAACCTGAGAATGACTGTGCTAATTAGGGATGAGTACACGAACTATCAGAGGAGACGTGCTGGAGAGGTTGATGATGATAGGCTGACGTTCGAGATTAGCACTATTTTGTCTAGGGAGGTAAATGACTCTAGACACACTAAACTTTGACTCTTCCATTATATTATGAGAAGCAAAATGATGATGCGACTCTTATCATGAGCAGTCTTGTGACATCTAGATTGCTTGTATGCTTGAGACATTTGTTGGCACCGCATATGTGGTATTTGAACTTGACTAGTTTGCTGAAGTTTTAATCAACCTAATCTTCTCTTCCCACTTTTTAATCTATTGGTTCGCTATAGGAACAGAATCTTCATGATTCTGCTTCTTAAAACCTCTCATATGCAATTGTGCCGTCCTCCAAATATGAAGTCCGGTATGACCATAGGATTCTATCTCTTGCATTGGTTGGAATGGGTAATTACCAATGACAGGGTAGGTTCTAACTGGTACATGGTTCCTACAGTGTAATTGATCAGTGGATAATAAAACTAGTCAGATAGTCACATCAATATTGATGGTAGGAATTTGTTTGGACTTGCTTATTTACTTCTTTACTAATGAGGTGATATAACTGATGTCTCATTTTGATTGAGTTCATTCCGCAGTCCATCCAAGTTGTTGGACCATTCCTCATCTTCTTGTTGTGCATAACTCCCTTTTCTTTCTACAGGGAATTGAAATGCATATGAGTTCTGGACTTGATAAGGTATTTCTTGAAAGGATGTATTCTGTATTCTCATTTAAGTTGCAGCAGTGGTGTTGATATTTGAATACCATTCAATTATATTTCCGGTTATTGTGCCTTTGAATTTTAGCGTAGCCACAGGAGGTAAAGTTTGCAGTTCCCCTGGTGGACATGAATATAAACAAAATGGTGCATGGATGCCCTTGGCGACATCTCCAGAAAATACATTTACAGGTCTCCTCAAATTTTCTGTTGAATGTATCTTAAATTCAATGGCATGCATATGGCAATATGGGAAATTTTCATGGTGGCAGGTTGTGTATCCGGTTGGAAGAAAGTATGTATCTGCTGCCTCTGCCCCTCGTCTTAAATTAGTATCTACTCCTGAATTGAAGGCTTTATTTTCCGTGGATGATGTCAAGCTTCCTTCATGGGTGGATGGAATGTACGTATAGCTATATGTTGCGTAGTTCATGATTCTATTTTTCTCGTAGAAAAGTACTTATTTTTAGGTGTTGCTTTCTCTTGCTTTGATTTCTCTTCCTGGAAGGTGCATGGCTGAATACCTTCCCCATCTCGAAGAATCTCTTCAAGGACAGGTCAGCTGCATTTGTTTGGCAGTTACTTGTGACTGTTGATATCTTCTCGAATGACTATTATACTTCGGAAGGTTAATACCGAATTCTTCTCAGATTATGGAAGCAGTAGCTCTAATCGATATTAGGAGGCACTTTATCGAGGCATTAGCCCCTCTGTTTGGCAGACCAGTGGAAGCTGATCCGGTATGCATGATCAAATGTGTGCGTGGGCAGATATGTCAATCATTTTGACTAATCCCCTAATACTCATGGCTTGTTTTCCCAGGTCTTTTGCAGAAAAGCAACGGTTCTGGTTGCCTCTGGCGTATTCACCTTTCTGGTATCACTTATATTTTGCTATGTCTTCTTTATTTTAGACTCTGATTGGACTAGAATTTTGAGCTATTTTGTTATAGGCAGTGTTCTCCTAGTAAGTAGCTATTGTTAGTCTGGCCCTAAGATGCATACACTCGGATCCATTGAGGTAGTAAGTAAAAATGGTGAAATATGGCTCATCAAGAGAGTGCATGTTACTGGCTGCATTTCCTTCAATGATATCTAAGATGATTATTGCGCCACTTTGGAAAGGTCACGATTATTTTGTATCTCCACTTCTTGTGATGGCAACTTTCTCAAAATTAGTAGTTCAGAAAACCAGCCAATGTTCTCTGCTGACTCTTCAATGTGGACACAGATGATTTTTGTCTACGGAATTGTGAAAAAAATGAGTTAGAATTTGAGAGGGCCTGCTAGTAGATGTGGGGAGTTCTGGCAAAAGATTCACATGAACTGCAAAACCAATGTATGAACATTCTGAAGTTGGCATTGCCGATTGACATGAAAGGTGACTGCTGTGAAAGTTTGGCATCTATGGATTTGTGAAACATGAATAGGATTTGAGAGATATACTGGTAGATTTGCAAAAATCTGGCAAAAGAGACTTGACAAGAGCTGCAGAATAAATAGTTGACCAGTCTGAAGTAGACCTCAGCAACTATGGTGAAAGGTGACTGCACTGAAAGTTCCATCGTTTGACTTTGCCCATATGATATCTACGTATAAAACATATGACTTCAAGATATTGGAGTCATGGTTATTCAGTACCCAGAGTGATTGTGTATTATTAGAAATAGTTGTTGAGTATCCACAGGAAAGTGATTTTAAACTATTGGCTGGTGATGGCCAGTCTGCAGTTCTTAGAGATTGCACACAGAATGGCAATTGGCTTTTAAAGATAGAACTAGCAGATGAATGCCCAGATACAATGAAACTAGATGGTTGCAGCTGGAAGAGTGCACGCTTAGTGGTCAGACTGATTGGCTGTCCTCATGTCATTGATAGAATTGGTGATGGTGAAGGATGGGCTGTTGAATGTTAGAATGATCATCAGCAGAGGTGATGGTGTGCTAGTTGAATATCTGGAACTAACATATGAGGACTGGCCTTCAAGTTCTGGTAGGTTGAGCACATTGCTGTTGTCTAGGCTGCTGACCAGGTGAAGACATGATTCACCTGGAAGGATCCGTGCATGGAGTATTGTAATACATCAATGGACAGATTAGGTCATACTAGTGATACTTTTTGAGCAATATTTGGTGATGAAGCTACAATTTTAGTGTTCTGTTCTGATAATAACAGGATTGTTTTGCTCATATAGAGTTAAAAGAAAAAAAAATCTGTTCTATATTAGTTAGGGTTAATGCCATGAAAGATCCCAAATTGGTGCACCTGTGAAAAATTTACTCTGTTAATTTTCATTAAATTTTACTGTTAAATTGCTGAGTTGAACAACACATGGCATTTAGCCGCTATACCAATTTGAGATTTTACCTTTTATTTGTCACCGGTGTAATAGCTTGTGGTTTTTTGTGATATTAATCTAGTTTAACAGAAAGTAACGGATGGTAAATTTATCACAAAAATACCAATTAGAGGTTTTTTGTGGTCAAAAAATTAGTTTTGAGTAAATTTGTCACAAGTGTATCGGTTTAGGGTTTTTCATGATTAAAAAAATTTAGTTTGGTATAGATTTGGCACAAGTATACTAGTTTGGGGTTTTTCATGGTATTAACCATTTTAGTTGAGTAGATCCTCTAGATAGGCCAAGTTCACCTATATTTTATGTTGGTTTTGGTGATAAAGGATGAACAATGCATGACTTTGTGGTATAATATAATTGTGGCTTCATCAATTTCTAGATATTCTTTGCTTCAGACTTAGTAGTGATTAAACGAGTCCTCAATGGGATGAAGTCTACAGTTTGAATTTGTTTTAATCTGTGAACTTTTTCTATGACATTCACCTGACATTCTAGCTCTCTTTCAGAAACAAAGCTAGCTCTCCATCCCTTCTGTATATAATATTCAAAGCTTCTAAGAGTGGTATTTCTCTAGGTGCACCTTTTCATTCCAACACAATTTCCGAGACAACAACCAGCTCTGATGCTTCAGAGTTCTCAGGTAATTTAATTTCTTTACATATATTGGCTTTGGTTCATGTGTTGAGCACATGCGTATGTTCTGGAGAGTAGTGTGCAACAGGAAGTACGTATATCATGCTTTTGACTCCCTTTAATGCGGGAAAGGAAAAGCTCTCAATATTGCAATAACTGTGGGTATTTCAGATTCTTCAAAGAGAACTTGACAAGCATGAACACATGGCCTTTGGTTCAGATATTTCAAACCCCCAGATTCTCTCTCCCTCTCTCTCTCTCTCTCTCGAAGACACCCATGCTGATGGATGGACACACACATACATACACGTGTGCGCATATTTGGCAGAGTTGACATTGAACTTTTCCATCTGTCATATCCATCTAATTGAGTTGCCAGTCTTGTATAATGGCGAGGAGCAGATTTTTTTTTCTAGTTCTAACATAGGGCATTACAATAGATTATACACATTTTGAAAAACTTCTACAACTTTGATCGGAAGTTCAAATTTAGTAGATTGTCTGCTGCAGTAAGCATTATTAGCAGCTTTGTAGATTATTGGAAGTTCTTGATTTTGCATCTGGAACCTTGGGAAGAGGTTTCTTTTCCCATTTCTGTTATGGATATAAGGAATGCTTTCTAGTGGAAACTTTGTTGCTAGCTAAAATATTTTTATTGGTTGCAGCACTTTAATTCCCAAGGTGCCCCAATCAAGTCATCACTTCTGACCGATTACCCATGGAGTCCGAGATGGGACGCATCGCAGATGGTTGAGAGGATACTGTGAGTTTCTTGAACCGTCGAGTTTTTTCTGGGTGAACTTTCTACCCGATTTTGCTAATTCAAGTCCCAATTATCATAGCGAATTCTTGGTGGACGAGTCTTTGAACTTCAAGAGATACTGCAACGAGGCACAACTTCAACCATAGCTCGAGCTTCTGGATTGCTGATTCACCTTGTGGTCAGTCTGTACCTATTATAATCGTCTGAGTTGTCTCTGTTTGTTTCTGTCAATAGTGACACTATATTTCCGCGGCTCTTGAACTGCATCTGAAATCATTTTGTCCTGCGTTTCACTGAAGGTCCGTATTATGTTATTGGACAGTGTGTGAGATGATGGTATCTTTAAGATCCCGTGCGGGTGAAATATGGTTAAATCCTTCTTTTGCGATCTTTCCCATGGGGGATCTCTCTAGAAGCCGCCAGTGCCAGGGGACTACGCGGTTCCTGTGAGCTCTCTCTTCTCGAGAGAACAAACCACGTCGCAAAAATAGGGGACAAATGGAAGAATATATATTGAAAAAGATCATTTAAAAAATTCATGGTTCATTCACATGTATTTTGCATAATTGTTACTGCAATGTTCCATCTGATCTGAATGACTTAAGCTGATCTAAAGGAAGAGGAAGATTTCCCACTTAGGAAGCTTCGCATACATATATTTATATTTCTTGAGTTATCATTGATGGCTTCACTTTAACATGAAGACAAATAGGCTTTGTTTCATGAAAAAATAAATGATTTGGAAAATATAATCTCAAAAATGATTGTTTATATCGTTCACGAAATGAATGAAGAAATATTTTCATTGGCTATGATAAATGAAGATGTATTAATCATCACATTTTTTTATACCACATAATGAGATGACTCACCTCGACCTACTCTTGAGCTCTCTCATAGCAAATTTTGAAATGCACGTTCCCCAACATTCATGGGACGACTCATCTCGATGTACTTAGTTCTTTCGTAAGTAGATTGTGAAATGCAAGATCCACGACATTGAATAGCAGTAGATCGCATGGCTTTCTTTCCCCACCTGCGGTGCACATGGTGTCACAGTGCGGAAGATCAAGCGAAAATCCGGGGGTGCAGCATCGCGGCGATCTTTTAATCAGTTTTGCTTGAAATGAGAAACCTCATGAACTGGTGTACCATCTCGTCCGCACATGCATCCCACATGCACGCCTTGTCCATATGCTCCCACTTCCCTCGACAAATAGGCTCCCCGCTTTCTGTGTCTCTCTCTCTCTCTCACACACATTCGTATTATAATACCGTTTCCGCGGATCTGGGGTAATTTCTGGCGTGCAACAGGTTACAAAAGCCCAACGACATTCACGAGCCATCGATCTACAATGGGTCTCCTGTAGATCTAACCAAACCTTATGATTCTCGCATATTGAATATACATTGACTGGCGTGGTCTTTGTTTCAGATTGATTGGATAATGGGTCTTAGAAGTTCTTAATGTTCATATAATATCTCTTCACTCATCAGTTTAAACTTTGAAATTAAATTTTTTCATATGATATTAAAATCAATGTTATGGCTTTCACAAATATATGTGCAGCTCATGGTACCGAAGTACTGGACTCTTTGACACATCTTTTACTATTGGATGTGACTTAACTTTGTAAGTGATTTGTCTGAGACGTCACACATGTGTAAGAAAAACACATCGGACAGGGACAATGGACATAAATCTCGAGTCCTGATTCGCCACCATTATTAAACGTAGAAGCAAGTCGAACTTGAGGTATGGTTGGAATCGGGATCCATCTGGACCGTCGAATTCTCGACGGGACGTGTAGTAACCGTTACATCCAACGTATTTGAAAGACATCCTCTGCAGTGTAATAACCTCCTCTCCTTTCTACTCCTCTGTCATTCTCATTTTAACCGCCAATCTCTCTCTCTCTCTCTCTCTCTTCTTCTCCATATAACTGCCGTCGGACCAACGAGAGCAGGCGCACCCACCAACCTTCCATCTCCATCCCCATCGAAGCTCTGCAACTTTCCGGGAAAGAAGAGAAGATGAGGGAGATCCTGCACATCCAGGGTGGCCAATGCGGGAACCAGATCGGGTCCAAGTTCTGGGAGGTCATCTGCGACGAGCACGGCATCGACCCCACCGGCAAGTTCACCGGCGACGCCTCCTCCGACCTCCAGCTCGAGCGCATCAACGTCTACTACAATGAGGCCTCCGGCGGCCGCTACGTCCCCCGCGCCGTCCTCATGGACCTCGAGCCCGGCACCATGGACAGCATCCGCTCCGGCCCCTTCGGCCAGATCTTCCGCCCCGACAACTTCGTGTTCGGCCAGTCCGGCGCCGGCAACAACTGGGCCAAGGGCCACTACACCGAGGGCGCCGAGCTCATCGACGCCGTCCTCGACGTCGTCCGCAAGGAGGCCGAGAACTGCGACTGCTTGCAAGGTGCGTTTCTCGCTTCTAGTGGGAGCGCTCGTATACTCGTCGTCCGAACATGCGTTGTTTCCCCTTGCGTGTTGCTCGAGATCTGATCATCCGGTCACTGCTAGCATTTCCCGAAATTCGATCTTCGCAAGTGCCGGTTTCGGTCATGCGCATTGGATCGGATCTCTCGTCGTGTTTGAATATTTTCGCGTGAGCTGAGGAGACGTGCTGAACAACCACAGCCCATTTGGTGATCTCTGTTGCCCATCAAGACTTCTCATTTCATGCATTTTCACGATTCAAGCAACCACGATCATACTTCCAATTCATCCTAAGTTTGAATCATCATTTGCTTCGCAATGCATATCTCAGCGAACGATTATGTTTGTTCTGCCGTGCTACAAATCTGCACGCAGTCTTTCCTCGAATAGTCCTATATTCTTTAGATTTCGATTCCGGGTTTTCTTAGGATTGATTGCAACACGGCCTGTTAGGTGAGGAAAGGGATAAGATGTTGGATCGCTGGATCTTCTAGGACAGGAACGGGAGCAAGACAGCTAATGCTCGAGTGATGATAGGTAGCAGGGCCATCGTTGTCAAGCTCTGCAGTCGTTTCAGGGAGCCATGATGCGCCTAGAGGCTAGCCACCGACGTTAGGCCTCGGGCAATAATTGCCCATCTTTATGGAATGAGACAAACTTTCCCTTCCCTGGCCTCTCCCTTCAAGCAAGCATTTTTAATTCTCATCATGACTGTTTAAAGTAAATAATGGCGATTAGCCTTTTGGAAGTCCTGGTGGGGAAAAAGATGGGAGCTTGTGGGACAAGGGCCGGGTCGATGATGAAGCTTTCTTGGTACATGGTGGTGGGCCTTGTCTTTGTCTCACCTGTTGAGCTTGTTTGCTCATGCTTTTTGTCCATGACTGAGACTCGCGTGCACTATAATAATTCCAGAAAGACAGCTAGCTATCTCTTCCCAGAGAGACGGATGATTGGGATGGCCCATCTTCCTGATGTGCCGACGAGGATCCGGTTAAGAAGCGCTTAGATCAGACAAGGCGTGCATATTAAAGTTTGACAGTCACATAATTTGTAATTGTTTAGGTACGGACGGAGAAACCCTTTTGATCTTCTGTTTTCCTACCAAACGCCTCACTCTTTTGGGACGTTTATTGGCTTCATTGAATGGCATTCCCGTTTCTAAGACTTCTTTTTCGCTTTGTAAAGATGTTGATGACAACAATGCATGATATGGGACAAACTAACATATAAGCTGAATCTGATTGTGAGAAACATGAAGCAACTGCTCTCTTATGTACTTGAGTTAGAATTTGGCATTTGGGTTAGCCTGACGATTAGAATTGTAGATTTTCATCGAATCAAAATAAAATCTTACGTTAATTGGAGCTGCAAGTTAGTCCTTTGTGAGTGTTAAGTGTTCCGTGATTAAAGAATACAGGACTGGAATTTTAACAAGGATAACAAACGAAGCATATGATTACACCTTGCTCTTTGTGTTTGCCTGATGCAAATAGTCTGTCATGGCTATCTTTCTCAATGCTTCCTACTAGTTTTTCATTGTTGATCAACACAATTGAGGAACACTGATGGTGTCCCAGTTAGCCTCCGTGGAAAGGACATTTTTGAATCTTCTAATTCTATAGAGTTGCTTTCTAGAATTTTATCATTCATCAGTGATCTGGATCTGCATGTTTATTTAGTGCATCTCTCCTCGCTCAAGCACATTTCTGAATCTTCTAATGTGGTTGTTCTTTTGCAAACATCAAGTTTGTAAGAATGTAACCATTATACCAGTCTAAGTTCCACTGGCTCTTATCCCATTAAGTTGCTGCAGACCATGGTCCATGGCAAGTCAAAATTCACATTTATCCAGTCTGTCTTTTGAAGCTGGCACTGACACAACAGATCTCTCTTTCTCTCTCTCTCTCTCTCTCTCTCTCTCTCTCTCTCTCTCTCTCTCTCTTTTGATGGATACTATTCGTGATGCTCCAATCCTAGTGGCTGAGCGCAAATGTTGTAGTTGTTACGCAGATTCTAAGTTCTACATAGGTTTATACTCATCATTTGTTTTTCTTTCCCTCTCAGGTTTCCAAGTATGTCACTCACTAGGAGGAGGCACAGGTTCGGGTATGGGAACTCTCCTGATTTCAAAAATCAGAGAGGAGTATCCCGACAGGATGATGCTTACATTCTCTGTCTTCCCTTCACCAAAGGTGTCTGACACAGTCGTGGAACCATACAATGCCACCCTCTCAGTGCATCAGTTGGTCGAGAATGCAGATGAATGCATGGTTCTTGACAACGAAGCACTCTATGACATTTGCTTCAGGACCTTAAAGCTTAGCACTCCAAGCTGTGAGTTCCATTTGTGAATTATCCGTGCACACTGAAAGATATCAGCTCCTACAATTCTAAAATTTGCTTTCTGAATTCTGTGTCACAGTTGGAGACCTAAATCACTTGATCTCTGCCACCATGAGTGGAGTGACATGCTGCTTGAGGTTCCCTGGCCAGCTGAACTCTGATCTCCGCAAATTGGCTGTGAACTTGATTCCATTCCCACGCCTTCACTTCTTTATGGTCGGCTTCGCTCCACTCACATCTCGTGGCTCTCAGCAGTACATCTCCCTCACTGTTCCTGAGCTGACTCAGCAAATGTGGGACTCCAAGAACATGATGTGCGCAGCCGACCCCCGCCATGGCCGATACCTCACGGCCTCTGCAATGTTCAGGGGGAAGATGAGCACAAAAGAGGTGGACGAACAGATGATCAATGTGCAGAACAAGAACTCATCCTACTTCGTGGAGTGGATCCCTAACAATGTGAAGTCCAGCGTGTGCGACATCCCACCAAAGGGCCTGAAGATGGCATCCACGTTTGTGGGGAACTCCACTTCGATTCAGGAAATGTTCAGGAGAGTGAGTGAGCAATTCACTGCCATGTTCAGGCGCAAGGCATTTTTGCACTGGTACACTGGTGAAGGGATGGACGAGATGGAGTTCACCGAGGCAGAGAGCAACATGAATGATCTTGTGGCTGAGTATCAACAATATCAGGATGCCACCGCCGACGATGAGGCAGAGTACGAAGAGGGAGAAGAGGCCTACGAGGACTGATGTTTCAGAAGTTCTTCAATCATTTCTACTTGTATTGAGTTTCGTACATGGATGTATTTCCTGTATTTGTTGCTGTTGCTTATGTCCGTGTTTGTCTAAATTCTTTTGCCATGTTGTTTCCCAAGACTTTGGAGCTCCCGGTTAATCGTTCTGCGTTTGTTAATTGAGTTTAGCATTCCAGACTAGAATGGCCGCCAATTGTTCTTGTATCTTCACTTGCAGGCGAGTAAAGCCATGTACGCGTTAGTTTTCGTATAGCCAATGTGATGTATAAGTCATGAGTCACGTTGAGATAACATTGATATGGAGTTTGGAAAGCTGTTGCTTACACATGTTTTATAGCCGGTTACTGAGAATCAGAGTCAAGTTTATCCTTCAAAAAGCGTGCTGCTATAACAATCCTCACACTCAAATAGAGATTGCCATACGAGCTATTATTTCATCGTCGCAAGAAATTATTGGCCCAAACATGGTTGAGAGAGAAAGAAAGGGAGGAAAAGCCCTTGATCGCCAATATCGATCCATGATTTCATCAGTCACTTCTTCAGATCCTACCAGTACAATATGGACTACACGGCACATAAGCAATAGCTCACCGACTTAAGCTGAATCGAAGAACTTGTTTTGTTGACAATCAATCTCTTTCAATGCAAATTGAGATCTGTGAACTAAAATATCAAGAAACTTCCTGATGAAAGAAAGTACTGAAGAGCTAGATCTGTCTGAAGTAATGTTGGATCAAGCTCAACAATAAAAGATGATAAAAGCAGCTAAGAACGAAAGAACTAATTAGCAGTTCTCTGTCTCTTCGTTTTAGAAATAACAAAGTCGTCATCTGAATCTTCGCCACAGCTACTGTCTTCATCCTTGGGCTTCTTGGGCTGCTTCGACAATACTTTGACATCCGTTGTCTTCTTTTTGGAAGACACTGAAGAAGACAGATCTTTCTTCTTGATGGACGTGGTTTGAGAGCTTCTCTGAACTGATATGGCAGATTTTGCTGGGGAACTGAGTTTTGGAGCTTGGCCCTTCCTCTGTTTTTTCTCGAAAACCTTCTTTGCCTCATCTTTGGGTAGTAACCCAGATTCCATCATCCTGCAGTAGCCAGAATTATCCTTCTCTCCAAATGAACATGAAAAACTGAGTTTGCAAACACAGAAAAAGAGTATCTATACAGACAAAAGATCTAATACATACAGAAAATCCTAAAGATACCACCATATATATGATCCTCTGGAGTAAGCTAGACTATCAGTGCTTTACTGCATGAACAGATAGCAGGGCACATCGCACTCATAAGCATGAGCATTGAATATCTACCAGTCAAAAACAACATAACATCCACAATGCTATATCTGTCCTCCGCCATCATAACTGGAGGTATGTCTTGCCACAACGTGCAAAATAGCTTGTGCTTATTAGAAATATGGTAGACTATCAAGTACTCAAATAACCTCAGAATATCCAGTATACTCACTATGTTAGCTACTCACTATGTTAGCCAACTTTCTCAATTTCTGTTGTGCAAGGGGTGACGTTGAGTAGGTCTCTGATAAAGCCACCAGCAAAGGTACCGTTAGCTCATTAAGAAACAATCATCTTTATACCTATCGATTTGGGTATCACAAGGAAATATACACTACAGGAGCCACTGATGCCCTCATCACTGCCCATCAATTCTAACTAAATGGGTTGCTCTTCTCACAGAAATACACCTGATCACGCCCATTTCCTCATTTTCCAGGTCCTCATCAAAGGGCAGCAACTTTACATTGCCAGAAGAAAAATACTAGACAGGATCATTCAGACAGGATAAACAGAAACTGCAGAATCCAACTGATGTTGCCTATTGGCAATTCTCTCTTGTCAATTAGAATCATACTGCAAAAGCACAGTTACCTCTATTGCACAAACATGGAGCCACAAATATGAACTAGCTAGATTCATACCCAAACTTTCCAATCACATTCAACACTATTTTACTTCATACAAATAAACATATGGAATAGGCATTCACCAGAATTGCGCCATCTCACTGTGGGGAACTTGCTTGTACAGCGACTCATAGAAAATCCTCAGTGGGTCTCTCTGCAAATCCAGATAACAATGTGAACTACCACCTCTATCTGGGAAAATCCACAGTCAACTTTCATCACACAATATGAACGAAATTCACAAGGACAAAACAGCTATACTTCTTCAGGAGGATCGCGCTTCTGGCCAGGCAAATCGTAGACCTTCTTCTCCCTCTTCTTCCCAGTTTCCACCTTCGATCCGACCACGGTCCTCTTCCGCTTCACTTCAACTTTAACTGTCTTAACATCCTCTTGCTTGACTTTCTTCTTCACATTCACTTCCTTCAACCAAAAAAAAGGAAAAAACAACCAACTAATAAACCAATCCAACATCAACCTTTCATCAGCACCTCACTCTAGCACAGAAGCTGAGACCAATTCATCCTCTTTTTTCTCTCCCCTATACAATTGCAACGATTCAGCAAACCAACCCACAAAGCAATCATCTTTCGATACCAACCCTAACCCCAGAAAGAACGCATACCTTATCAACCTTGACATTGGCCAACTTCCTCGTAATGGGCTTGTCATCATCGTCGTCGTCCTCTTCCTTCACCTTCTCTTCCCTCTTCAAGCTACTCAACTTCCTCGAAATGGGCTTGTCATCGTCGTCGTCGTCTTCCTCCACCTTCTCCTCCTTCTTCAGCTTAACCGCCCTAACCCCAGGACCGGAGACCCCCTTCTTCTTGTCGGGGCCGTCGCCGGAGTAGCCACCGGCGGCCTTGGGGCGGGGCTTGGAAGAAGAGGCGGGGGCGGCATTGAGGGCCCTGTTCTTCCTGTCCTTGAGCATGGAGCCCAGGCTCATCCCGTCCTCGTCCTCGTCCCTCGCCAACCTGGCCGCCGCCGCCGCAACAGTCGCCGCCGCCTTCGCGTCCTCCGACGGCATCGCTGCGCTCTACTCGTTCTCCCGCTCCGCGGTGGACGAAGGAAGCGAAATCGAGATGGGCCCCTCTCCTTTCCTCCCTGGGAAAAATGGCTTTTTTCTTTTTCTGCTGGAAAAGGATGCGGTGAGCTTGGAAGCGAGGGTGAAGGAGAACGACAGCGACGGCGACGGCGGCGACGACGACGACCGGAACGACGGATGCGGTGCCGTTTTGCCGATTCTCCTTCTCCTTTCTCTCCCCACCGTTTGTTGTACAAAGCTCAAGTGCTGTCTTTTTCCTTTTATTTTTCCGAGCAGAAAAAAGGCGGAAAAAGGAGAGGAAGAGGACGGATGTTAATCAGACCGGACGGTAAGGTGTGCCCTGAAAGAGCTGGGCCTGTCCAATGGGCCTGATCGCTATGTTGGCTTGGGCCCATTCATCTCTCTCTCTCTCTCTCTCTCTCTCTCTCTCTCTCTCTCTCTCTAATCTTGTATATTGGTTCTATGATGTCATTCTTGTAGTTTTAATTCGTTCAAGGTGATATTTGATGATTTCATATTCACTCTGTTTTTTTCCTGAATTTTAGTTCCTATCCTTTTATGGGCTCTAAAGGTATAGCTGATTAAAAAATAAAACTCCACCTCTTGTTTGCCGTAACTTTCTTTGTAACTTATCTACCTAATACCCTAAAAAAATTACTGCTTTAGCTTAAATTTCAATTCTATCATAAACTTGTTATTGTCTCACCAAAAAAAACTACTACTTAGGGTCAAGTCCCAATTCTATGTAGACTCCTCCTTTTTGTCTCATAAAAAACCACCAACTTTAACTTGAGTTTCATATTTACCGTAATACTTGTTAACATTCTGTCCAAAATCATCCTAAATGCTTATACATGGTATTTCCACATCATTATTCCAGTTTTTCCTCAGACGTCACATATAAGAAGACATCTTTTGGATTTAGCCCAAACAACATTTTCTTGGATTTGAAATTTTGGAAAAACTAGAGCACTTGGGGTTAGCTTTCTTCAATTACTCTATTCTTTCATAGAGTTTTTTTTTTTCATCTCATTTGGAGATCTTTAATTTTGCACTTGGTTTTCAATCTCTCTTGGGGGTCTTCCATTCATCACAATCGTAGAGTTGGCACTTTGAAAGCTCACACTTAAGACATTATGCTCAAGGACACATGAACCACTTACACTTGGGAATTTTCCATCTCTCCATTGTCAATAAGAATTTTTGGATGGAGGGTTAACGGGAGTAGATTTAGGACTCAAATTAAAATTGGCTGTTTCTTAAAATTTCTTATTAGTTTTATTAATATATTCATCAAATTTTAACAATTTTTGTTTTTAATTTCTATTGTTGACAATTATTTTACGACACGAATGCTTTCGTTTATTTTTTTTCCTCCATTGTCTCTATTAGGTAAAAAAGACACTTTCTTAAGAAAATGAGCTGAAGTGCTTTATACTCATTGCAAGAATTGTTTTTTTTTATAGGTGGTTTACAGCCTAGAGGCTACCTAAGCCATAAGAGAATTTTTACCATCAAGTATTTTCACCCACTGGAGAGCCAATTATGTAACCCCTATAATCTCTTAATCATCTCTACTTATAGACTCCCTAAAGGTTATTGAGCGTGTGGTTTAAGAAAGTAAATGTAGTCAATATGTTGTACTACAGTGCGTGATTTTAATTTTCACTATGTTCTATTTGATCATAAGTTATATTCTACGTTCTTCTTGATTCATTATGGCAATATGCATTCAAAAATCTACTCCAATTTTGGTTCAAGTATCCTTGCACAATTGTATTTAATTGGGAAAATTACTAAAACAATTATAAACATATTGCACTTGTACCAATTTAATGATAAACCTTTCAATTTTTTCAATTTAGTCCAAAACAATTTGACTATTTACCAATTTAATTTTAAATCTTTTAATTATGCCCATTTGTTGTCGAAATTTGTGCCAATTGAGTCATTAATATTTTGGTAGTTTGCCAATTTATTTTTTTTTAGCTAATTTTGGCAAAAAAAAAAAACATTGACATAGCATTCAGTCAATGATGGTTGTTCTACGAAACAAGATCGATGCTAACGTAGATGATTTTTATAAATTTTGTAAATTTTTTCCTTTTTTTGGCCTCGACCTCATTGGAAATAAGGAAAAAAGAAAAAAAAAGAAAAATGGAAAAATTCATATAATTTTTAAAAAATTGCAAAAGTTTGTCCATTTCCTTGCTGGCCATGCCATCTAGGGTGAATGGTGTTAACTGAGCTATAATGTTAAGGATTTCTAGCCAAAATTAATCGAAATGACTAAATTAATAAATCATCAAAAGATTTAAGACTAATTGGCAAAATGTTAAGAAATTTAAGATTCAATTGACACGGTTGAAAGATTTTAAACTAAATTAGCATAAATGTAATAGGTTTAGGACTAAATTGGAAAGTACTGAATTGACATAAATGTAATAAATTTAAAAAAATTTGGTAATGTTCCTATTTAATAATTGCATCTAAAACATCTGGTTTTACTTGATAAATTTTTATATAGCATCGAAATATAATATTCTCAAATATTGTTTTTTTCGTTAGATACTGGGACGCCTCCCGCAAAGCTAGGGTCTTAGTTTGGCCGGCTCAAGCTGCCTCAAATATTATTGGGTTGGTCTTCTTTATATTGTCATAGTTTCCTGCTGCAATGAAAAGAATATTTATCTTATGAGGCAAAAATCATTTCTTTATCAGTCTATGAGGGATTAATCTATATATTCTATGTATTTATATTAGTCAAAATAGGAAACACTTCATTCTAAAGTAAGGTGAAAATAAATATCTTGGTTTATCCTATCCGTCCATCTTGAGGAAATGTTTAAATAAACGAAATATCAATTTTGGCAGAATAAAATCAAAGGGCTGAAAATATCAAGTGAAAGTTTTGGTTTTTCGTGGCTGCTACGGAATTTCCTGTTCACAGTTTATCGTATCCATCCTCAACAAAATTTATAGCTGACAAGTTCTGAATTGGGTCGTGAAGATTCAACAGTTTGATTCGGTAAAAGGCAGGTCACCATCAGCCCTCTAATGTCATCGCTCACGAAAAGATACCTTCACGACCTAACGAAAAGCAGCTTTCAGCTTGCCGACAAATGCATAGCCTTTATTACAGTTCCAAACGCATCGCCTCCTTGCTTTCTTTGAGACAAAGGGACAAAACACTTGGGAGGTCATCCCGAACCAGTCATCGGACAAACCGAGATAATCCCTATGGGATCACCTTCCTCTCCGTATTAGCATAAGATGTTATGAGAATTTAGGCCATTGCTTGTACGATGCTGTTTATGGAATAGGCAAGTTTCTTTCATTCTTCTGGAGCCTCCAAATTTTGTTCTTAGCTTTTGCTGGGTGATCAACTGTTCAAAGGAAGATTCTTGTTGGTTCCTTGTTGCACGTTGTGCCCCGTCATCATTGATTCAAATCGGTATGTAATTAGCTCATGTTTATGCCGATAAGCAAGTAAAGAATCCATATAATGCGGAAGTTACGTCTAGCAGGCACCGAGAGATTGGTAGTCAAAATTCGACAGTCGTTTCAATCTGTTTCTGCTAAATTGCCTGGAAGCATCTAATTGCTGTTTTCTGCTTCAAGTTCGAAGGAGATAACTCCACCACATTCACCGTCAAGTTGTTTGTTGTGTGTCGATAAATGCAGGTTTTAGAAGCCTCAAGTTGTTTCTTGATCACTATAGAGAGAAATCAAGGATGTCTTCAATTGCAACGGACGTGTCGATGAATGGAAGCATGGGAAATCACGACACCACCAACTCAATCTTTGAGATTGATGACTCTGATATTTTGAAGTTAATGGACAGGCCAAGGCCAGTAAACGTGGAGAGAAAGAGGTCGTTTGATGAGAAGTCTTACAGTGAGATGTCGATCACTTTATCGCCTCGTCCTTCTTATAGGATGGCTGATAGCTTTCACATTCTAGACCATCATGAGTATGTATACTCTCCAGGAAGAAGGTCAGGCTTTCACACTCCGAGATCCGAGAGATACTACGAGACACACCCTATGATTGCTGATGCATGGGAAGCCCTGAGAAGGTCTGTGGTTCACTTCCGGGGGCAACCTGTTGGGACTATTGCAGCTCTGGATCATTCTGTAGAAGAACTGAACTATGATCAGGTGAATGTGCTCTCCTCTGTTCTGAAATTGTCAGTTCACTAAGAAGTCAAAACAACAATATCAATGGAGTTCTAATGTGAATCCACAATACATATTCATAAGCTCATCTGTCATAATATTTTAAATACCCGATGTTATTGGCAAAAGAGTTGCAGATTGTGGGCGTATGGCCTATTGACATGTCCTTACTTTGTGTCGTTGATCTGAACAATTCAAAAGCAGTATGAATTTGAACATTGACATGTTCTACCGCGATTCCCGATCCTGCCTGTCTATTCCTTGTGCTCAAGCCTTCCTTAGAATATGAGTATGAGAAAAATATCGCGTTTGTCTACTTGGCAGGTCTTTGTTAGGGACTTTGTCCCAAGCGCATTGGCGTTTCTGATGAATGGCCAGACGGAAATAGTGAAGAATTTCCTTCTCAGAACCCTTCACCTCCAATCACGAGAGAAGATGGTTGACCAGTTCAAGCTAGGGGAAGGGGTAATGCCCACAAGCTTCAAGGTGATCCATGATCCGGCAAGGAATCACGAGACCTTGACCGCAGACTTTGGCGAGAGCGCAATAGGGAGAGTAGCCCCGGTGGACTCGGGATTCTGGTGGATCATATTGCTCCGTGCATATACCAAGTCCACAGGTGATTCATCCTTGGCAGAACTGCCCGAGTGCCAGAGGGGCATGCGCCTTATCCTGAGCTTATGCCTCTCGGAAGGCTTCGACACTTTCCCGACGCTGCTCTGCGCGGACGGATGCTGCATGATTGACAGGAGAATGGTTGGTTTCTTGTATTTTCCCTTTGTTCAGATGAGGCTATGTTTACTAATAGCTAGTATGTTTGTTGAAGACATGTACTGTTGGATCGTCCTTATTATGAACTGATTTTCTGATTCTCTCTCTGCAATGTTAGGGTGTATATGGGTATCCGATTGAAATCCAGGCCCTCTTTTTTATGGCACTCCGATGTGCCCTAGCCTTGCTTAAGCAAGAAGGTGAGGGCAAGGACTTTGTGGAGAGGATTGTGCAGCGCCTCCACGCGCTGAGTTACCACATGAGGAACTATTTCTGGCTGGACCTGAAGCAGCTCAATGACATATACCGGTACAAGACCGAGGAGTATTCTCATACGGCGGTCAATAAGTTCAACGTGATGCCCGATTCTCTTCCTGATTGGGTGTTTGATTTCATGCCAAGTCGCGGTGGTTACTTCATTGGGAACGTGAGCCCAGCGAGGATGGATTTCCGGTGGTTCTGCTTGGGCAACTGCGTGGCCATTTTGTCGTCCCTAGCGACCCCTGAACAGTCTGCAGCCATAATGGATCTGATAGAAGAACGCTGGGAAGAGCTGGTCGGCGAGATGCCGCTGAAGATATGCTATCCGGCGATAGAAAACCACGAATGGAGGATCGTCACAGGTTGCGACCCGAAGAATACTCGGTGGAGCTATCATAATGGAGGGTCTTGGCCAGGTGAGTACGCTCTTGGTTCCCTAATGGCCAAGAACTACAAGTAGCAAAAGACCACACACATATGCTTTGAAAAACTAACCTTCTTTCACAACACGTGACTTGCAGCAAACAAGACTAATCAGCTATTTCTTGACCTTCTCAAATATGTTTCAGAATTGAGTTTTCTTTTTCCTAATTGGTTGGTGCAGTGCTTCTCTGGCTCCTCACGGCGGCGTGCATCAAGACCGGGCGCCCACAAATAGCAAGGCGCACCATCGAGCTCATCGAGAGCCGGTTGTCAAAGGACCACTGGCCTGAGTACTACGATGGGAAGCTTGGCAAGTACGTTGGGAAGCAGGCCCGGAAGTTCCAGACCTGGTCCATCGCCGGTTACCTGGTGGCCAAGATGATGCTCGAGGACCCGTCTCATTTGGGAATGGTCTCGCTCGAGGAAGACAGACAGCTGAAGCCCCTACTGAAGAGATCTGCTTCTTGGACCTGTTAACCGCATATATGTTCCCTCCAGAAGTCCAGGAGCTTTATGATACAGCTTATTCATAGTACGAATTCATGAACATTTGTGAAGACCGATGTAATAAATTGTTTCGGTGACAAATAATGGACATGGGTTACTTTACCAAATGTAAATGCCATCACATGAATGGAACAGTTCTCAATTATCTGTTCCTCTACATTCACAGGATCACTGCATCCGCACGAGCACGAGCACTGCCTAAAGCGAAGTTGCTGAGGTTTTTTGCGTTCTGTCAGTAATGAGATGAAGACTTTTTTAATAACATAAAAATCTAGACTTATATTTATGTGACATATTTATCTAAAACTTTTTTTGTTATGACACTAACCACACCTTTACTCTCAGTCAAGAATCTTTTTCCTTTCTCTTCCTCTTTTTTTCCCTTCCTCCTTCATCTTCACTACTGCCACCGCCTTTATTATCACCATTCCCACCGTCACCAAACCAACGAAGTAAAAAAAACGAGGAAATTGAAAAAAAAAAAGGAAAAAGAAAACCTTAAAATATACACACACGAGAAAATATTGGGTACCCTAACAGTGCCACGTCATTCATGCTCTGAACCATTCATTGCGTGACACCTGTCCGTGTGTCAGTCCACGTCGTCCACTGCTCTCCTCTCTCTCCTCACGATAAAATAGGGGCGGGCTCGGCTTGGCTCGGCTCGGCTCGCTGCAAAGAAAAGACAGGTCATGACTCCCGCCCAAGAGATTTCTCTCTCCTCAATTAAATTTTCTGCAATTTTCTCTCTCTCGCTTTCTCTCTCCTCGCAGAAGCACAAACAGAGAACGATCGAGACCTGCGTTCTCTCTCTCCCCTCCGCATCCGCTGGTTGCTTTCATCGCCCCCACGCTGAGGCCGACGCCGCCGACGCTCCTCCTCTCTCTCGCGACGTTCGCTCTGCTCTCTCTCTTCCCCCCTCCGCGAAGTCGTGCCTCTCTTCCAGCGAAACGCGACGCCGACGGCCATCCACCTCCGCCTCCGCCTCCGCCGGTCGACGCCGCCGCCGACGCAGCCTCCGCCTCCATCTCGCGACCTCTAGTCCTCTCTCTCTCTCTCTCTTTCGTCCTCGAAGTCGCGCCTCTCTTCCAGCAAGGCCCGACGCCGACGGCCCTCCGCCGGTTGCCTCCGTCGGCGTCGGAGTCCGTCGCCCCCGTCTCCTCCGCCTCCGCCTACACGTCCGACGGCAACGCGTCGAACCACGACGGCGAAAATGGAGGAGAGAGAAACGACGAAGCAGAAGACGGAGACGAAGAAGCGGAAGCGTGCGCTCGGGATTCTGGACATGGGTCGTTGCGTCGGTCGCGTTCCGGCTCGCCCTCATCTACCTCCCCAGGAACCTCAACCTGTCCACCCGCCCCGAGGTCGCCACCCCTCTCACCAGCAGTCGCCGCCGTAATTCCGCCTCTCTTCGCTCCGTCGATCGATTCCCCATCCCCGATCCATCGCCCCCTCGCCCCCTCCTCCCTTGAAATCTTGGAGGTCCATTTTCTGATACGATTTCTGGTTTTTCTTGTTTGTGCTGCCTGCAGTTGGCAAAGGCTACTGGTTGAAGCAGTCGGTGATGTCTCCCTACGCAGTTTTGGCTCCGTTCGATCTCTGTAGGAAGGAAGCTGCTTGTTTGCCTTCTGGTGTGTCGCTGCTTTGATCCCTTCCACCAGGTTCCATGTGTCACGGTTCTCCTTTGCTGTTGCTCGTTCTCGGACTTCTCGCTGTCAAAAGGTGACTACCAGAGTATAATCGCCGATGCATTTTGAAGGCTAGGTTGATTGTGAGCTTCGCTGGTTATCTGCTCGTTCTTGGATGTGTAAAACTTTTGATCCCACAAAAAGCAGTAATCTTTCAGGATCCTTTTATCTTCCCTCCATACCACAAAGCAGCAAGGGAGCCTTTTGACTACTATATGTTTGGTCAAAATTACATCCATCCTCTGGTTGATTTCAGGTTCATCGATAATTTTGTGCTCACTTCCTTCACAAAGCTTCGCTGAAGAATATTAAAAGGCACTCAAATTATTTGTGTTCTATAATTTGCTTGGCTTGTCTTCACATGTCAAAGGTCCATGACGTTCTAGCGATGAACCTACACATTTACTTTTAATTAACTTGCATTTCTAGGAAACTTGCCACTTTGTCGTGACGTCTTTTTTCCACCTTTACACCCCTTTCAGCCCTAATTGCTTTAGGAAAAATTGATTTCCATTACAGGAAAGTGCAAAAACACTGTCCCTTCTGTCCTCTTTTTTAAATAATAATTCAGAATACTAGGGAGCATAAAATACTAAGAATTAAGCTTCTGTTATTAACTCAATATATGAATTGTAAACTCCTAAATTGTTTTCAGAGGGTTTTTATGGACTTATCCCTAAACAGGGAAAGCTCCTGCGCTAGCTTTTCTCATTGGACCTTTGACTAATTAGTTACTTTCCTCTAGATATCTCTTAGCATTTCTGAGTTGTTTTTACTCTCACATATCTCTTAATTTGCTCTTTGCTTCTGATTTTCCTTTCTGCAGAAACTCATATGTTGGAAACATTCCTGTTTTTGATGAAATCCGTGAGAAACTTCAGGAGGTGAATAGTTCTTTTGTTACTCTTCTCCTTTAAATGGACCGATGATGACTCTGTGTCTTACTGAAACCTGTTGCATTCACATTGCCTCTTAAACTGAAATTGTTTTTGTTAGTCTAAAGAATAACTGAAAGCCATAGTATATCCCTCTTGTTCTTTTTTTGTACAGTATATTTTCTGTGATTCAAGTGTTAGCTTGGACTCTTATATATTTCACTTCTTGGCCTTTCCTATTGCTCTTCACTGAATGAAATTACCATTCAGTAGATTGCATTCTGCTTGCTTGTAATGTAGAATTATGATCTGAAACTGTTTATAAATGATTCTGGTTTATTGTATGCACGCACATCAAATTTGACCTTTAGCTGCTTCACAAAGTAAATAGAGGCAACAGATCACTATAGAAGAGGATCCAACTGTTATACAATGCTAATTTATATCTTAAATTGCAGGGCCACAACGTCGTTTTGATATCCAACCACCAAACGGAAGCAGATCCAGCTGTTATTGCTCGGCTTCTTGAAGGAACACATTCACATATTGCGGAGAATGTGGTACAGATTTTATCTTTTATTAGACTTGATTATTACCTCATTCGTGAGTATAGGCCACAAGTGGGCCACTTGCTTGAACATATCTTTTATCTTCTAGTGTAGACTTATGTAGCTGGAGATAGAGTTGTAACAGATCCACTCTGCAAGCCCTTCAGTATGGGAAGGTGCTTAAAATCTCTATCCTTATGAGTAGTTATAAAGTTTAGCATGCTGATGAGTGATTAGGCAAGCTCATAACTCGAATCTTCTATTTTTTTCTAGGAACCTTGTTTGTGTATATTCGAAAAAGCATATGTTTGATGTTCCAGAGCTTGTTGAGATGAAAAGGAGATCAAATACACAAAGCTTGAAGGAAATGGCTTTGCTTTTAAGGTACTACGTTCACAGCTTTTCATGTGAATGCAACCTCATATATGAAAACAATTGAACGGTGATGTATCTTCAGCTCCTGTGAAAATGCACTGATGGTAAAGATCCTATTTAATGTGAACAGTTGGTCACCTTTTGCCTCCTCTATTTGTCCTTACATTGATTCTTCATGTTCATAAGTAAACCAATGCTCTTACTACAAGTGAGATGATATGCTAGTTATGCCTGAGCATTGCAGGGGTTGATCACAACTACTGTGGATTGCGCCAAGTGGTGGCAGAGATCGTCCTGATCCTCTTACAGGAGAATGGCATCCGGTAGGTTTTCACTCTGCTCTCTGGGATTGAGCAGCAGAGTTCCTTTTCTGCTGCTGCTCTTTCTTGAGTATGTCAAATATGCTTTACCGAACTTCCATACATTACCATAGTTGTAATCACTTGTGTTTACTTCATTCTGCCACTCGAAGATAGAAAAGTTTGGTCTGCTCATTAAAATCCATTTAGTTCTCTGGTCGTTGTCATCTGCCATTTTCAGTGATTCTGATATAAAAGAGTGGGCAGGCACCCTTTGATTCTGCTGTGGTAGACAAAAAAAGAGTGCAACTTTACAGGTGGAGAAAGAAATTGGTGAAAAAAGAGTGATTACTTTCCACGGTGCTGGGTTATCAGTTGGACCAGAGATTATGTTGACTCGTGAACAGGTCCCTATCACTACTTGTTGCAACTGACTAGTGTGTGTATTTTATCTCTTTGGAATATATCTACCTTACTTTTCCAGATTTCTTCTAAATTAAAATAATTGAATTCCTAATTGTATAATGTTTTTGTTCTTGTGAGTTTGGTTTGATTTACAATAGTTGGATGGCAATAAGTATCGGCATTGTTTTAGTGATGTCAGAAAATTTGCATAGAGAAGCCAATGCAGTGGTATTTATACAGATCTTTCCAGGTCTTCCATTTTTAGATTCTTTTCTTGCTCGAAGTGAAAATCAATAATCTTTATTGTGAAAAGACTAAGCTGGTGTGACTCTTTACATGCTATTATGGTACTGTCAGAAAATTCAAAAACGTTTTTTTTTTTTTTTTTTTTTTTTTTTTTTTTTTTTGGTCAGTAACCAATGAGAAAACCAATGCTCTCTCTTTCCTTTCTTTAACACTCGTTGCGTCTTCCAAGCATGGTCCCTGACATGTCCTCATTCCCTTTGCAGGCGAAGGAGGTATATGCACGGGCTCTTTATTAGTATTACTGCGCAATATAATATTCTCAAATGTGCTATACATGACAAAAAAGGACTTGAAGCATCAACTGCAGAGGTTTCCTCGTCGCAACCAAGGAATTATGAGAATTAGTGGCATCTTTCCAGAGGTATTTTTCACTTCAATATATTTAAATAGAAAAGGTGCTTCATGAGATGTTTCTGGTATCAGAATCTGTTCTTGGTTGTGTCATGTCAAAACTTCTGTTGGAGAATGACTTTGAAGCCAGTTTTAGAGATATGATCAGAAGTTAATTATGAGCATATCAATTCTTTAAAAAGAAAATGTATCAGCTTGTTAAAACTGAAGGGTTTGGGTTGTTTGGTTGGTTGTGCTTTTAACAACGGCATTTTGTGGATGTGAAAATTTTCCATTTAGCATCATGCACATTGATATACTTCTTCAATAAGATCAAAGGTCCACCTGACAAGCATCAAATTCTGCCTGGTTTGATGAGAAAGGCTAATAGAAGTTTGATGTTATATCAATTTGTCAACAATGTTAATTAGAAGAAATCAGTGGAAGTGCTTTTCTCATTCTGTACCTTCTCTTTTTCGTGCTGTGCCAATAATCTTCTTTCTTGTTCAGATAAAAGTATCATGATGATGCGTTAATTATCTATCCTAGGTTATTTTAAACACCATCTACCTTGACAGGACAGGCATATGTTTTTTTGGTTTCCAAACTTCTTGTCTTGTTCATTGCCCATATAAATGATGTGTCAACGAAGTGGTGTTATTTGCTGTGCTGTTGTTTGGTTTTTCTTTTAGTGCCACTGTTCAGAAAGTTTTGTGTTCCCCTGTAAAATGAACTTTTTCCACTGCCCAAAAAAAGATGTTGCTACATATATTAGATGTTCAATCTTCTGTGTGGATCCACTTGGGGTTTTGCACTGACGAAGTACTGGTCCAAGACAGCATTTGTACTGTTGAGGAGGGGGAAGCCAGGCTTATGCTTCTTGGTATCCGTCTTCTGAAGCTTGATGTTCCGTCTATGAACCTGATCTACTACGTGTCTATGTAGGGGGCATGAAAGCTTCACTCGAAACTGCACATCTAAGTTTCTAACTCGGAAAAGATCATGCGATTTGCATGTTAAACATACATTATATACTCTGTAACAATGTCGGTTCCTTGGTGTTGTTTTGCAGGGGAAAGGTTCCCTTTTGGACGTGTATTCATAATTTATTAAGTAGATATCTTCTGATCCAATTCAAGTACATACTGGAAAATGGAGCTTTCTTTCTTCGGACCTTTTGACGAACTCTCAGAATTGGGAAAAGGGACAAGTTATTGTTCAATTTTTTTCTGTTTGTTGATCTAAATTTACTTTCCCTGCTGGGTGTTTGCTTTGTAAAGAAGTTTGGTTTTTATTTGTTCGGCAATTGCAAGTAGTACACGTAAATCTGAAAATAGGGGCCGAAGATGAACCGGCAGAGCATATTTTGGGTAATTTATGCTAGCTTTGTGCATTATGATCTCCCTTAATTGTGTTTCGAGATACCATATCGGTTGAATAGATTAAACTTCTTTACAGGCTTCTTCATATGACTACATATGCTGACACAACAAAGCAGAGTAGCAAGGTGTAGTTCGGAAAATAAAACACCGTCCGTGCTTACTGCATTTAACTTGATTGGGCAATGCAGACCCATCGCAATTAGATTGTTGTTATGTATATGTGTAGGCTGTTGTATGTATTATTTGTCTTGCATACATGAAATGGGTGATCATGTTTGTATTTAGAAGTGCCCATCACACAATTAGAATAATCTCCCATGTGTCAATGTTCTTCATGTGCTTTAAATGCTTAGGAGATTTTTTGTCTGTGGTTCTGTTGTTATCAGAAGTACTGCTCATTAGAAAATTATTGCCTTTCGGGGTAATTTTTTAGACGTCTATTAGGCATTCTCTTTTGCACAATTCCCTTTGATTTAATCCTGAGGTTCACTAACCTGCAGAAACTCTCTTCAACTTTTGCATATAGTTTTGCAAACTTTTGGCATCTATCGGTAGATATGATGACCAGCTAATGATCTTAAGGCACTCTTAGCTGTTTTGACCTCTTTCAGCTCTGTCTCTACTCATTTGATATTGTGTCGATGATCACAAATGAGTTTAGTCATGGGCATGGATACGTTCATGTGCACAACACTGTATTAACACTTTTTTTCTGCTGAAAAACACTTGCTTAAGAAAATATACATACAACGGCACTCTTCAACTTCCATTGCTTTCCTTTAATCTGTTTCAGTTAAGAATTTTCCAATAAATCCGATTCCGCTTTATTGGAAGGCATATTCTTATATTTCCTTATGCCGTGGTTTGCTTAACATCGGTTTTAGGTTGGAGCTTATTGAACAACCAATAACCATGCTTGGAAATAGTGATGAACTTCAGGATCTTACTTTATTTGCTGGCTCTAGGGACGGCTGTTTTCATTCAGTCATATTTCGGTGAGCTCTCGTGTCATGATGCCTTTTGAGGCCATGGATTCTCTCGAGGTCCTTCCTTATCCTGCTGGAGTACAAAATCCATCACGTGTGGTGTCTTGATTACGTCCATGAATAGTTGAACTGTAGCTAGCTTTGCTAGAAGTGTTCTTGAATTTTAGACTTTTTTTGAGTGCAAACTGGTTCAGCCGGCTTGATTATTTTTCAGAGCAGTTTCCTGCAGTGGGACATTTCCCTAAGAGGCAAAATTAATGCCCCTTTCATTATCCATAAGATAGATGATCCTCTGTCTCATCTTCACCATGTGATACCTCCATGCTTGATCTGAATCATTTATGGCATGCGCACCCGATTGCTGAGCTATTCATCTGATTATTTAGCTGGAGATCTGAATCACTGCGATGACATGTGCCATCGAGGCTTGAGTATCAGTATCGGTTGCACATGTCGGTATCTGTAACTTTAATCGATTACTATGTGGAGAAATAAACTCCTTTTGTTCTTGTGCTTCCTCAAAATCTTGCTGACGAACTAAGCACATTCCTTGTCGGCAAGATTTTGTTGTGTCTGTTTTAGGTTTTGGCAGCGCCGGAAGACATCTTTGCGAAGAGAATGTATTTATTTAAATACATTATCAATTGTATTAGTTAAATAAATAATAGCTTCTAACAGTTGCCAAAATTCAATGGGAGAGCATCTCCTTAAGAAGAGGAAACTCTAAAGGTCGAATCTTCACGACGGTGCCAGAACTCATGACAACCTGAATGGGTTCAACGCAGGGAGACTAATAGAGTTCTTGCCGGCTAAAATGGACAGCAACAAGGAAGACGAAACCAGAAGAAACAGAGCGCTCGCAGGCCTGAGGGACCATCAGCTGTCGAATTTTGCCAATCCGATCAGGCCGTGGAGCCAGTCCTTGCCTCTGCAAGATCACGGCATGGAGAGTCGGACCGTGGGAGAGTAATGAATGCGAAATTGAAGCGAGTCAGGATTAAAGAGTTTTTCCTTCTTCCTTTTGCGCTCATCTCCATGTCAGGCAGGGAATACTAGAAATTGCTAGCGAACGATGTCCTCACGTTAGTCCTATTCGAGAATTTTGATACTATAATTATATGTGTTGCTGGTCTAGTGTTGATGTTAAAAACCATCCCAATTCACAATTTTAGTTCTTGTTGCTAGGTACCATGTTGATGTTGCTGCTGTCCCAGTTTGCAAGACCGGTGTCATCTGCCTGAAAGAACTTAAAATGAACTTTTCCACGAGAGTTATGATCAACATGATAGAATAATTCCACCTATGCTCTTCATCATTCTATGTGCTCCTTAACAACTCATTTCGTTGTCAACTGGCCGAACAGATTCTCTAGCATGAGGGCCAGCATTTATTATAAGACAAACCGCCTGTTGAAATAAGACCAGGTGCATGGAACTGGAAAATATTGAAACAGCAAAACCCCAACCCCCCCCAAAAAAAAAAAAAAAAAACTCGTCACTGATCTACCGAAAGAAAAGATCAAATTAATTCATGAGAAAAGTCATTAATGTTCTTATTTCATTGCCAAGAGACAGACTAGTTACAAGAGTCCTACTGCATAGGATACAGACATGTTTACTGTGCAACTGAAATATAACATTGCTTTCTCAACTATCAAGCAGGAAGTATTTATGAACTATGTTGCTTGCAATCAGAATTTACAATAGCCCATTAAGTCGAAAAAGTTGAACAAACAATCAGGAGTCCAAAAAGTTGAAACAAACAATCAGAAGGTTCCCACTGGGACCAACATTTGCTAGGCGTTATTTGCCATGATTTGGACCTGGCTCCGTGAAAGAAAACATAACCTATTTGTAAGGGCCTTCAGGCTTCCCGGATGTCAATGCAAAGGTAACTGGGTTACTCGGATTGTCCCTCACGGTCAGGCTAAGCACCTCAGGCCTTGAATAATGCCCAACCACATCAAAATCAAACTTGGCCCGCGCTATTTCTCCAAGGTCTGCACATCATTACACCATAAGTAAATCAAGCTCATGAGGAAAAACCTGAAGCCCTCACAACTAAAATGAGATCATAATCTCCTTGGTTAGCTAACTTCCAGAGATTTAAAGTGCACGCGTGCTGCAAGTGCAAGGAACATACCAAGGTCAGCTGAGATGAGTGCCTCGCCATCATAATTGGGTCCGGCCAAAACATTTCCTGATGGAGATATAATTACACTGCCACCAGCACATACGACAGAATCTGGGTTAAGATCGTCATCTGTTCCTGCAAAAACATACTCTGGTGGAGGCGGGTAGTCTTTCCGACGACAAAATTGGTTGGCTGATAAAACAAAACATCCACCCTCAAGAGCAATATGTGTCATAGATGCTTGCCAACTGTCCCTCGCATCAGCTGTCGGTGCACAATATATTTCAACACCTGCAAAATAAAGAAGACAGGATTTTCTCAATCCTTCCTGCATCAAGTTTAGCTAACATCATTCCTGTGCTAATTGTAGTTTCTATATCAAAATTATGGCTCATGGAAGCCCAGCCTCAACAAGAGGTACGAAGGTTTTGCAATCCAACAAGGCATTGACAGACAACAATCCATGGAATCACATTCTAATGAATTGTGATGGTTAAACTTCCGAACATTACCCCAACACTGGTTCCAACGACATCAATGCAGGTAACGAAAGTTAGCCTGATCAGATAGATTGGACACCAATTTGACAGCCTAATACAGGCTTTAAAACTTATAACCAAGAATTCCAGGGTGGGAGAAATATCATTATCATATCCAACCGCAACACAAAATCTATGCTAAAGTAAGAACGTAAATATGAACATGGTTACTAGGCAAAATCAGATTACCAGCTGCGTCATGCAGCAAAGTTTCAGAAGAATGTGTGCAATTGTTGGCATGGGCGTCTATTTTTTAATTCTATACTTTCCTTCAAGTACACATGGTCACGAAGAGCAGATATATGCATTTCAATGGAGATGAAAGAGACCGGGAGATACTTTACCCAAAAAAAAAAAAAAGAGACCGGGAGATGAATTCTAGTTTGACCTAGTCAAGCAAAAAACAAGCTGCAAACATGCAGAATAGCTAACCTTTAGCATACATTGCTGTCCTCAGAAGTGGCATTCTATTTTCCCAGCGAATGGCCACACCGATTTTCCCCATCGGCGTATCAAACACCGGAATGGTCAACCCATCACCAAATCCCCAGATGACACGCTCCAGAGCCGTGGGCATGACTTTACGGTGCTTCCCAAGGTAACGACCTTGAGGATCAAAAAACAGGATTGTGCAATACAATGTATATCCATCTCTCTATCACCCCCATCACTAGAAAAAGTTTATATTTTCCAGCCATCGCTGCTAACCAATCAACTTCAGGGCCTGCATAAGCATCAATCATGGAACATATGCGGAAGGGATGAGAAGAGCCGTGTGGTAGGATGGCACAAATGAGAGCGACATATTGAACAATCACATGATATACAAAGTAGCCATTTGAAGAAGCTCAGAAACAGAAAATCTTTCTAAACACGGAATATGAGTATCCAGGTTGCTCCAAGTTCATCACCCTACAGATAAAACAAGAGACTCTGCTTCAACACTGCGAATCTTGGAAGTCGACCCACTTTCTGCACTTAGCTACAGAGCTCAAAGAGAGGGCCAACATCGGAAACTACGAATCATTGCATCTGGGTGAGAACGAACTATCTTAAAAAACCCAAAAGAGAACCAACGGCCACTAACCATAAAAACATGGTGGTAAAGCTAGTACCTGGAACATCCATGGCGGAGGCGTGATACTTGCGGAACTCCTCCCTGCCCTTCGCCGTGCGATTGCCGACGATGACGCCAAAGGTGGAGCCGCGGGGGTAAC
This sequence comes from Eucalyptus victrix, assembly GCA_016097545.1. Classification (NCBI taxonomy): domain Eukaryota; kingdom Viridiplantae; phylum Streptophyta; class Magnoliopsida; order Myrtales; family Myrtaceae; genus Eucalyptus; species Eucalyptus victrix. The sequence goes on along the minus strand of CM027840.1, from coordinate 16,905,742 downwards.
CGCTGATGAAGGCTTCGGGGAAGACGACCAGCTGAGACCCGTGCGAAGCTGCCTCGGCCAGCAGCCTCTCCGCCTTATCTGCCATCGCATCCCACAGAAGAAGCAAAGATAAAAAGGCGTCAAATTTACATCTCAGTTTCTCAACCATATGCCAGGTGATGAAAAGGGCAGCTTTGCAGCTTAACGCTTAAGTCGTCATAAATCCGTATCAATAAAAAACAAGCCCTCAATTCATCTGGCCCGAGAGGGCTCAATGACAAGAACCAATACCTCATAAACTCATGACTTCCCTCAAATCTCTGAAAGGACAAGTCAGCGACCAAACTCCCAAAATTTCACAAGAAATGCCCAACTTCTCAGCACTAAAAGTTCAGCAAGCAAAAAAAAAAAGTTCAGCAAGCAAATGAAGCTAGCGACGAAAGCATTATAGAAGAAGGGGGGCTTGAAGGGCGAGGATGGGTTACCGCAGGACGAGAATGAGCAACGAGAGGGTCGGAGAAGGTGAAGGAGCGAAGGGACATCTTCGCGATCTCCGAAACGGCGACGTCGCGAACGCCCGGCACGTCACTCGTCAAGAACTCGGAACCGGCCTGGAAAGCGTCCCGCCAGAACTTGGGCAATCTACTGCTCTTGCTCTGCGGGTACACATCCCACAAATCTCGTAACCGGCGTCGACGCTGCTCTGCAGGTGGTTGCAGAAATGGGATCCCCAAATCTCGGCCGCCCAAGAAGTTTATCGCGCGAAGGAAAGCGGCGCCGGAACAGAGATGGAGCGAGCAAAGAGCGAGCGAGCGCCGGGCGACGGCGTGGAACGGCCGCTTGACAAAGGCAATGCCGGAGCAGCAACAACGAGCGCGGAGTAGTAAACGAGAGCGAAACCAGAGGTTCAAAATTCTTCTTCTCGGGAGTAAAGAACGAGGGAAGGAAGAGGAAAAGAGAACATAATAAATGTGTGCAGACTCCGCAGAGGAGAGAGACAAAACCCAAAATATTTAAGTGAGGAGTGAGAAATTTTAAGCGGGAATCGTCTCAGCCGAGCCGAGCCGAGCCGAGCCACCGCCGAGAGTTGTTTCGGAGAGAGTGAGAAGAGAGAGGAGAGAGACAGAAGCGCAGAAGACGGAGAGAAGAGAGAGCAGACGTGGCGGGTCCCGAGGACAGGTGTCGACGCGTGAATGGATCAGAGCACGAATTGCGTGGCACTTTTAAGGTACCTAATATTTTCTCATACACACACACAATGAATTGACGTGCTCTTGCCATGTGAGTGCCACCTTGGCGTCATTTGTTTTCTATCGTCTATGTCAGTAGCCACATAAGATTTTTAGTGGCATTCTTTAACGGAATTTTGAGAGGGTAAATTTTTCACACAAAAAGAAAGACGTGATCCTAAGTTTTTGTTTTTGTTTTTCTTTAGAAACATCGAGTGAGTAATTGTGGTTAACTTTTTCACTTTTATTTGGAATTCGTATTTATTTTAACTGAAACTTTATTGTGTTTGATTCAAAATACATAAAGCGTAATAAAGAACGAGTACAAAAAAAGGCTTATTTTTTAGATCAAGATACTATTATTTTCTTTTTGAATTTTTTCTATAGATAGCATTTGTATAGAATTTGATTGATTCTAATCTTTCGAAGAAATTCCATATTGTTGAAATAGCTTATGTTACCCTTACATCACACTAACAATGTATTTCTCATAAGGAAAATAAAAGTAAGTTTTTCTTCAATAATAGATGATAATTTTCAGCTTAGTTTTAAATTTAAGGAAACACCAAAGAAATATTATTATTTTCCATGAAAAATGACTTGCTAGAAGGTATTTTCCTAAGAGGTTAAATTTTTCATGCAATAAGCATAGCCTTCTATGATGTCCTATTTTCTACATTTGACAATAGTATTTGATATGATTTTCTGTTCCAGTTATATTAATTGTAGAAATGGATTGATACGCTCTAAATTCATATTTTATGATGTTCAAGTTTCAAATTTATTGAATTGATATTTTCCTAATTTTGATATATTTCATCAATGATTCAAAATATTTTTAGACTCACGAATGTTCAAAATAAGATACTTAGGATGAAAATATTTTTAGATGCAAGAATGTTTTAGAATCAAATGTTCTAAACGAGAATTGATTTCCTAAATCCCTATTTGCCTTCAACTTACAAGTCACTTCTCTTTTTTCTACCAAAGATTTTAAACTTATGTTTTGATTTGAGAAATTGAACTTGGCTAACTATGAGATCATGTATTACATCATTCATGACAACCTTAGCCCATTAGGGTGCGTTTAGTAATGATTATGTTCTAGAGAACAATTTTTGACTAGAAATGATTTTTTTTTTATTTCTACTCCCGGACAATTTATGAATATAAAAGCACGCTTGGTAACTACAAAAAATTTCTATTCCTAGGATAAAAATGTGTTTAATAGAATTGTATAATTTTGTTGTTTCTTTGAATTTTTAAAATATTTTTCCTTTTTTTCTTTTTTCTTTTTTTCTCCTTCTTCCTCCCTTGTGGTCGGTCGCGGGCCACGGCAACAGCCGATGATTAGTTGGGCGAGGTCCATCGAACTTGTCGGAGCCTTGCCAAGCCACCGGCAAGGCTCGGCTTTGCCCAAGCGACGTGAGGTCGGCCTTGCCATGGCTCAACATTGCCAGGGGCTGGCGAAGCTTCAACGAGGTCGCTGGCCCTCGTCGGCCATGGCCGAGGCCGATGACCAGCCAAAAGGAAGAATAAGGAAAGAAAAGAGAAGAAGAGAAAAGAGAAGAAAGAAGAAAAAAATTGTTCCGGGGAATAAGAAGCTACTTTTTTTCTACTTTTTGTTTCCTGTTCCAAATCTATTCTCAGAAACAAAAATTTTACCAAACACGTTTCTATTTCTTTTTCGTTCCTTGAAACAAAAGAACATAATTTTTTTTTTTTTCTGAGGAACATAAAGTTTTTTTAACAAACAAGCCCTTAATTTACTTGGTCAATAAGGCTTAACTCTCATCCATTCATTTTGCTTGGGCAAGAAGACTTAATTCTCATCCATTCATCATGCTTGACCAAAAGTTTCCTCTCAAAATATCACCTTCTAACTTATCTCGTGAGGCCACTTGTACCTTAATTACTCACTTAGGGCCACTTGAAGTATTTCTATTGGAACACAAATCCTTTTTTACCTTCAAACCTCATGATTTTAACCCAAAGGTCCCTATTACCTTTAACATTGGTTATGTGTTCAAGCAAACTAAATGTGGTCATGTGTGCTCAAAGTCATTATTACCTTTAAGTCTTGGTCTTCTAAGTTCATTCCCCTTAGCAGCATCATTAAAAAGGAACCACATGATCATGTCACTTGTGATTTTCTAACTTGAATACATCTCTTGCACTTCCACCTGGCATGTTCTTTAACTTTGAGTCATCATTTCTCTTAACTTGAATTACTTATTCTTGCCTCCTTTGGCCTATATATAGGTCTCCTTATGTCTTCAAGTTTTGAAAAGGAATTCCAAGTTGTTTTTGCAAACAAAGAAAGAGAGAGCTTCCTCTTTTATTTTCACATTTCAATATTTCGTGTGCAAGGAAAGATGCTATTCTTGTGTCGTCAAAGTTTCAAAATTCCATTTTTCAAGAGCTTATAAAGTGATTCAAGCTTTATTTTTACTCAAGCCTTCTATTTAAGGTAAGTGAAAACCCTATGTGCTAAATTGTGTTGATTCATTTCATACTCATAACTTGATTGGTTGTTGGTTATTAATTTGTGTTTGGCTTTTGTTGCCATGTGAAAGTAAGTCTTAATGATGGTATGTGAAATCTTGTATTCATTTGAATTGGGTTATTAAGGGTGCACATGACAAAATTTCTACTTCTCTTTTTCTCTATTTTTCTGTTCTCTAAAATAAGTTTAGACCATAAATCCGTTTGGTGACGCAATTTGATTTTTCTATTTTTGAAACATATTTCTACTCCAGAAATAAATTTGAAGAAGAAATCAGAAGCAAAAATTTTTAATTTTTCAATTTCTGAAATAGAAATAGAAATGATTTCTTCTTCTCTTCAATTTGGGCATCCTCCCTCTACAGACGGGCTTTTCTATTTGGGCGTCCATTCTCCTCAACAAAGCCACGCTTCAACCAAAAACCCTACCACTATTGACTCTGAATTTGTCCATCCTCGCCGTCGACTCCGAATCCATCCTTCTTGCCACGTTGACTCCGATGCCATCACCGTCCTCTTGCCAGTCAAATCGTTGCTCATCTCACTGTCAACTGCAATTTCCGTCCTCTCTACACCCGTCAACTCCAATCACATCATCTCTCACCTTGCTGTCGACTCTGACTTCATCCTCCCTACAGTCGATGACTCTAACTCCAACTCTGTCCTCTTGCCAACATACACTCCATCTGCTCGTAAGCATCCATTCCATCTACTCTCTACCGTCGACTCCAACTCCGTCCTCAACCCTAGGCCCTCATTAATTGCACGAGCATATCTTCTAAATGCCTCCGAGTAACTGTGATTGACTGGCTTTCCATGTAATCGGTGGCTTTTGCCTCTTCCTCTCGCTCATGCTTTATTTCCCATTCTGTCCTCAACCTGTTGAGGGGTACTCCATAATTTTTCCCCCCAAATTTTCTATGGGTGAGTCTGGTACATGAAGGCTGTCTTGCTTTCCCATCATATGACGGGGTTTCTTCTTGTTCTGTTCTTTATAGTCTTGCTCAACATGTGAAAGTACATACATGATAGCAATGAGATTATTTTTTAGGGATGAACATACTGGTCAAGTTTGGTGTGAATCGAATGAGAGCTATGTTACATGCCAAATATGGGTTGAAAATATGCGGATAATGATATTAATGATGCTTTTAAGTTGCATGGAACTGTATGTCCTACATGTAAGAGTTTCCATGGTCGCTTGAATTTGTGATTTTAGGCATTTTTACCTCTTCTTCTTGACGCATCAGGTTGATTGACTAGCACCGTTCGACGACTTGTGGCAAGTGGCATCCTATTCACGGCTTTACTCTCGATTCCCACATCTTTGTGAGATTTCTTTTCTACTAAGTCCAAATATCTTGTAACTTTCGGCTGCCTTTGCTTTGTGCTTTGATATATTGCTGTGGATGTCATCTATGTTCATGGTATGGCTGTGAGCGTAAGTCTTGAATATGTGGGTGGAGTTCGATGAAGTAAAGCATAATGTTCATGGCTAGAGTGTTGATATTCTTGAATTAGTAAGCAATCCTTTGGGTTTTCTAGGCATGCTTAAAGAAGAAGACGTTGAAAGGTTTAGGGAAATAGATTAGAAGAGTCGTGAGTTTATTTTGGACAAATTTGAACTTAGTTTTATTATAGCGAAAGAGTCATGAGTTTCTTTTCTTGTTTTTGGCTAGTCGTGTTCATCTTTGTTTCATCTCTTTAAGGTTTGTGCAATTGCCAAATAATACATTAGGAAATACAAATCTTTGTCATATAATACTTTATTTCCTTCCTTTGTAGGCAGGGGAGAAATCAGTTTAGAGAGAGAGAGAGAGAGAGAGAGAGAGAGAGAGAGAGAGAGAGAGAGCTGGTGAAAGATCTCGCCTTGGTCGATTGAATTGTTTGCAGCATCGCATCATGTGATTTTCTTTTTATCCGAATCATATTGTTTGATCGGGAGCTGGTTAATGGATTGGATTTTACTGATATGTCTATTGCTTAGCTTGAGGATGTTATGCGAAACTTTGGTTTGATGCCCCTGAGAAATTAATTGTTATTTGTTATGGTATGGAGGTTTTTGGGAGTTTTTTTTTTCCCAATATGAGATGTAATGGTTCATTTTTCAGAAGTACATGAGTGTTGAGAACATTTTATTTTGATATACTTCATGGAGCAATTGTTTTGATACCTCTTATTTCTTGAATTTATTCTCTAAAATGCTTATCATGATTTGTTAATAATTAGTGAGGAGCTGCACTAACTTCGAACTGCTGAAGTTTCAAGTGTATAGCAAGAAAGGTTAGATGAATATGGTGGATACTTTGGTGGCTAACTATTATGGCAGCCCATTTTATTAGTTAAGTCTCAGCACTATCAATTTAATACTTTACTTATCTAGTGAGCCATTTAACGTAATTTAACAATTATACGAACAAACAACAGTTGGGATTGATTTGTTAGAAGCAACTTGGACATTAATTTTTCATCCAAAGCTTTGAACCATGGTTTTATTTAAAAATGTGAGTTTCATATGCATATCTAGATGCTGTCATTGAAAGAATTACTTAGTTGAGATTGAAAAATTACAGCTATCAAACTTATATTGCTCCACTTAAGTTACATCTTTGATACGAAACTCCCGAAACATTAAACCTTGCTTAGTGGGTGGCTCAAATTAGCAAATCATCCTTCTCAAAGCTTTAGACTTGGATTTTGGTCTCATTGATTCATTTACTCTGTTTCTATTACCTAGCTAAATAAGATGTCGTTGAAGTGCATGGCTTTCATGTAATCATTAATCATGGGGGGTTAGCCTTTGATTTATTTTCTATTTGGAATTTTTTAGAGTATGTACAACGTGCTGTAGTATGTTCTTATTCATTTGTCAGTGAAAAATTCTATTTCATGCATAAATAAATTATAATATTTTTTTGAACCATTACATGTTATGTCAAATCAATGCAAGTCATTTTATATCAATTGTATATGTCATATCATTTGGGCAATTCAGTTAGAGTATATTGACGCTATATTAAGCCATATAAAAATATGCCTTCATAATATGCTTGTTAATCACAAATTCATATGGATGATGAGAATGGGATTCTCATATCCTTTTTGTTCATTATGTTGAATTCTTATATAGAATTTAAAATAAGAACAAGGCCTTCGAGCTTGCATTATTTCTTTTATCTTATAAGTAGTCCATGACTTGATGGATTATCTAATTTGCTTTAAATATCTACTTGGTAAGATAGCTTTTTGTAGTTTTCGGGATGATAGTTTTTGATAAAATTGATACTTCATATATAATTGAGGTGTTTTAGCAAAAATGCTTTTATTTATGATTATTGTTGGTAGAAGTAGAGGTTTTGAGGGATGGTATGCAAAAATTGTATTACAGTTGTGGTTAACATGTGTCTGCAAAGAATACTAGGTTTTCATGGACTATTGAGCATCTTAGAGCGATATATGCTTACTTGTATAATTTGATATGGTGATATTCTCTTTCAATTTTCTTCATGCATTTTGTTTTATTAACAGTCATGGAACATTATATTTATATGATTCTGACATCAAAACTTTTGTTCTTGAATTGATGCATCATTTGATATGGTTTATTAAATACTCAATTAGTTAAGGTTAAATGGCACCTTGCAAAGAAGCATTTATAGCAAAGTGGATTAAGCCTTGACCAATTTGCTTATAAGTTTGTTGGTAGAAAAGGTGAAAATGGGAAATTGCCCCACATGTACCTATAACAAAGTAGGGTGGAATAACATATATGACAAGTTCAATAAACAAACAAAATTTCAATTTAATGTAATTCAGTTGAAAACAAGGTAAACAAATTAAAAAAGTAATATAGTAGTTTTAAGAAACTTTCACAATTTGAATTTGGATGGGATAATGTAAACAAAACGGTTGCTGTAGAGGATCCAAATGTATGAGATTCTCACATCAATGTATCACTTTACTTGGGTCCATTTTTTCTTATTATGGATATGAGCTTCAATTATATTGTTGATATATGTTATTTATATGAAATTTGTAGGATAATGGTGAATGGGCTAAATTCAAGAATAATGGGTTTCCTCAGTATCTAGATCTTTATATTGTGTTTGGTGATACATATGCTATTGAGGAGTATGCAATAGAAAATGCTGAAAACTTAGTGGTGTCAAAGGGAGAAAACAATTGTGTTAGTGACAACAATGGTTATGGTACTATAATAGTTTATCAAGATGAATCTAATGAATATTATGTTAATGATGGAGTTTTTACATCTAACGCGACTACCATCCTAATTCATGAGAATCACAAGTTGAATATGACTCCAAATTTCAAGAGGAGAAGAAAGAGTGACAATTATGATGTTAGTGGCACCTACAAAGTCATTCAAGAAATGATCAAATTCAGGACGACCTAGTCAACAAGTGGCTTCGAAACCTCACGGGCCCCATCTCCTATAAACCCCTACTCCATAGAAACTGTGGTTGCTATTTTAAATGACATGCTTGACTTGGAGCAAAATTGTCACGACCTGAAAACCAGGCCCATGCACATTCCTTAATGGCCTATGAAAGTTTGCAACATCCTAAGTTATTGTTGCCGACCCATTCATTATTTTGCGCATGCAGAAACGTAAAACAATATCTATACAACAAAACAATGAAATAGAAATTCCGGATAATATTTTTCACAAGCCACACCTACAATATCATAATATTTATGTATATAAACCAGTTTAACATCTCAAGATCCGATACAAAAAATGAAGCTGTTCGATAACTCACGAGCTAAGCTTCTATTTACAAAACTGGGGTTCACTACTACACTATCCTACTTCTCGATCTTTTGGGGTGAGCCATCACCTTGCATCCAGCCTCAATGGAAGACTCGTCATCACTTGGAAGGAGATAACGAGAGTCCTACTTTTTCCTTTCATGCAACCGACTATACACGACATAACATTCCTTCATTTAGGGATCTGAAAAATTTTAGTCCACAACGGGATGAAATCACATCTCGGCGAGTTAATCTCCTAAATCCCGGATAGAAGAAGGATACACCCTACATGCAATATAGTCAAATTTCTTACTACTCTTTTAATACCAGCAAGTTCCTGCATATTATTATTAATCAAAACATACATAACAGTATTGAGTTCACACATCATATGAATATTTTAACGTGAATATATGCAATGACATGAATATTAATAAGCATATAGGCCATAGTCAATGCAACAGATAACAGTCTTCCGGCATAATCGAGCATCACCTCACAGCGTCAAGTGCAGCAACGTCTACACTTAGATGGCATTCCGATTAGGAGCTTTGGTCAGCATCCATTGCGACCGGCATCCGTTGACTTGGATCATTCCCAAGAGAGCATCGTATGGCCTTAAGGGCTCGTGACAAATTCTCATGTCGTATGCGTTCATTAAATGCCACAGTTCAACGCTCAATTGCACAATTCATTCACAACATAATTAAACAATTTTACAGCAAGAAACATCCCAAAATAGTTATAACTTCTACTAACCAGAATTGACAAAAACTGCCCAATTGTGTACTTTTGGGTTCAAGACCAGAAATCAACTCATATAAGTTTGAAAAATTCTAAAACTTGAACACGTGCTAAAGGACATGTAAACAAACATTTTTCATGAAGACACTGAAACCCAGATCCCTCTAAATTTGGCTTAGTAATTCATGCAATCCAGCACTAAAATCGGGTCAAATTCCAGTGTTCTGTTTAAAGCAAACAAAGCTAGAATTATCTTCTTTTTAATTTCTAAAAATCTTGGAAAAATTATATGTTATACTTGAAGATGTGTAAAACATTTATTCAGAAGAAAATTTCTTCAAAATCACAATATACATCAGTCTGCAAAAATAGCAAATCACGCACATCCAGAAAACAATTTTAAGAAATAGCCACTGTCTTTGGCCGAATCATCCTTTACGGTTCTTATCTTGTCCTTTAAACTACAACTAAGCCTTTCTATGGCTAGTCTAATATTTCTAACTAACCCCCATCCATATGTAAGTCTAACATTTCTAACTAACACCTATCCATATGTAATATCTACACATTTATTACTTGTATGAATTCTTAAATAGAGGTACACAACCTCTAATCCAGTTTTAGAAGACAACTCACCTATTTAGAATTAAGAGTGGCTCTTGTTGATGGCTGGACAGCAACAAAAAGACAAGCCTTGGGTTTCTTGGTGATGGTGTTGAGCCAAAACAGCATAGAGTGTGCTCCGGTGCAACGACAACAGCAACACACAAATTTACAAAATTCTCGGTAGAGAAAACCAAACATGGTGTTTGGTCAATCGTGTTGCTCTCTTGCTGGTGAGGAGGTTTCCTCGTCACTTGAACTCTAAGACCAAGAGATAAAATATTGTGGTAGTTGGTCGACGTTTATGTGAGTCATGAAATTTTGTAACATTACGACTACGCCTTCCTCTGTTTTTCTTAGTTGCTGGTTTGTCATCCAAGAGGAAGCAGAAGTGGGGTTGCACTTTCAAAGAAGAAGAAAACAACAGCTTGCATAGTTGAAAAAGAAAAGGAACTGAAAGAGAAAGAGGGAAACAGGTGCACATTAGCAAGGGAGAAGAAATACGTGCGAAAGAAAAGAGATAAGGAAAAAGAAAGGACAAGCTTTTTGGCCAAGAGAAAATAAAGGAAAGGGAAAGAAAGAGAAATGGGGAGAGAGAAGGGAGTAGTAGAATAGGGCCAAGGAAGGGGATTGCATGGAAGGGAAAAAGGGGAGGGAGGAAAAGAACTATGAGGATCCCTCCTATCATTTTCCATAGCCTTTTGTTAATTTCCATAAGAGTGTTAATACTTTTTCCCGTGGAAAGACTCCCTCCTTTCATTGTTGAGAGACCCACCTCATCTAGACACACTTATCTCTTCCAAATGAGATGTAAAATGTGGTGGAATCCATCGTAATAATGTTGAATCTCTTTCAAATGAGATGTAAAAGGTGGTGTAATCCATCGTAATGCTGCTAAATCCGAATTTGAAGCTAATTCTCATAACTTTTTCTATGGAAATTTGTCCATTCATCACCATCAAGTGTTCCACTACTTTATAGAAGTCTATCTCCTCCAAATGAGATTCAAATTGAGGTGAAATTCTAAGCCTTAAGTCTTCATATGAAATTACTTCATTTTTAGAAGTCTTTCTTCTTTTCATTTTACTATCTTACCACATTAAGTTAATAAGGTCAAGTCCCCATTCAAGTTCTTATAGCTCATTTCCAAATGTCCCACATTAAATATCCAAAACTTATTTAAAATGTGGCATTTCCCTTATTATTTTAATTTACTATTTTTCCCATTTTTCACTAATAATTCCGTTGTCCATATACTTTGAAAGATGTAACAACATTCCCTATGATTAATTGTGACACGCAAAAGTTCTCAATTTTGAAATGGCATCATTTTATCGATTAATTTCAGTCAAATGTGATTTTAGCACAATCTAAACTATCGATTAGTTTTTTGAGAATTTTTTGTGCAAATGACCTATAGTCGATTATTCCCGAAGCCATAATGTATATTTTCGACGCATTGGCGACTCTCGGTTATCGTGAAAAATCTCAAGATTTCAATTACAAGCATAGGGTATCAAAAAGACACAAAAATCGATTTAGTGTCGATCGATGAGAAATTTATAATTAGATGAAATCACCCATGTCTAATTATATATCTCTATCAAACCAACCTATTTCCAGTCTCTAATAGATTTTCGATTATGCTGAAATGATCTTTGTAGACTAACACGGTCGAGCAGTTGATTCCTGATCGAATTCTCAAATTTGTTGCATCAAAATCCTCTAATAACTTTCCCAACTAGTTTAGTTATCTCATGAGTGATTAGCTCGGAGAATAACACTATAGGCACGTCAACAAAAAACCCGATTTATTTAATTAAAAACAGAAAATAAAAATCAGAATGTCACAAGAATATTTACAATAAAGTTATGAACTAGGCATGCCTTAATGCTACTTAGAGAGAGGCTTTCATCATTTCTCTACTTGAAAGAAAACGTGGATTTCTTGAATCTCTTTAAGTAGTTGTTAAGAAACATGCTATAGATTTATATTTGGCTTAATCTCATTTTATGACTTATGTATTTGAGACTTTGTTTATTTATGTTTTTAAGTTGCAATTATGATGACATTATCACTATTGTTGATTACTATTGGAGTACTTATCTAATGGGTTTATATTCTTATTTTGTGTGATGATATAGGTAATATGAATGGGGGTGAAAGTAGCATCAATTGAATCAATTGAGTAGAATTTTGATATATTGATGGCATAGTTGGCCACTATTATGTGGATTTGTTGTGACACCTCGAACCACCTAGGGTCGCCACAGGCACCTAGCGTTACACCTAATTTCATCTCTTATCCGAAGCATCGTAAATTATCGTCAATTTTTTATTTTTTAAAACGGTCCCAGCGCGACTCATTAGTGGAAACAAAATATAACATCGTCATCTCTCCCTCCAACAACCATGATACAACTGCACACCACTAAACATTTTAATAAAACAAAGCCATGACACGTTATTTACATATTTTCAAGATGGGCTTCCTTGGGTCGTTCCATCAAAATGAAGGCCAAGACATATAGCCACACTTGGCCTAAACACCAAAAGAGAGAGTCGACCCTCTATGATTCACATGCAAGATCCCCCATCACTAGTGTCGGCTAATCATCCTAAAAAGTTTCAGCTCCTACTTGTCACGCACGGCCCTCACACCCATCCTAGTGCATCAGGTGATGGCGGCGGCAGCATCCCACGCATCACTCCGTCGAGTCGAACATGGACAGATATGAACCCCTGGACAACAGGGCCCCCAGACAGGCTCACATTGTACATAACTAAACAGCGCACTCGAATATACGTAAGACAAGGAATAGAAGGACAATCAAACTCCTCGCACTCGACCTCTACGTCCGAAGGTATGCCGTAAAATACGCCCCACGCGACAGCAGGGAGCGGCATGCTGTTAATCTAAAATGTTGGTCCCCGAAAGGGTGAGTACAACCACTCAGTAGGTAAAGAAATCCAATAACCACTCAATGCATCATACAATACAATCAAATCCTCATACACACCATTCATGCATCCATGCGTGCTTACTTTGAAGCCATGCATATACTATCATACATCTTCATCATCATATCATATCATGTCATATCATAAAGCCATAAGTGATCATCATCATATCATATCATGTATCATCATCATCATGACATCATCCTATCACACACATGTCATCATCGTCATGGCATCATCATATCATACACATGTCATCATCATCATGATCATCATATCATACACATGTCGTCATCATCATGATCATCATATCATACACATGTCATATGCATATTCATCATGCCATATGTGATCATCATCATATCATGTCATATGCATGTCTCAATTTTCACTTTTTATCTTTTAATTCAATCACCACATCTGGCATCGCAAGATAACCCTCCAGCACACACCACTGAGCATCCGGCCCCCCATATTCCGGGTATCTCGTATCCCAACTGGCATCACGAGGCATCCCCCTAGGCACAAACCTCCAGGGCTTCCGGCATTTACACTCCCTGGCCGGGCATCTCGCACCCCAACTGGCGTCACGAGGCATCCCCCTAGGCACAAACCTCCAGGGCTTTCGGCACCCCCACTTCTCGGGCATCTCAACACTTCCGAGGACAATCCGGCCTTGTAACTCAATACAATCTGGCTTCCGGCACCCCCCATCCCGGGCATCCTGACACTCCCAGGGCATTATCATCCGCCACAACAATCTCCTCATTTTTCATTATCCATGTTCACCAATTTCGTTTCAATTTAGCATGGCACATGATGTAATGGCAAACAAAATCATATTCATCATTGAATTCATACATGCATCTCAATTTATTGTCATGTATGCATCAAGACCTCATCATACATGCAATAAGGTACAATTATTCATAAAATAAAATTTATGGAATCCGTACCAATTAAAATAATCATTTATCATGCCCTTTTTACATTTATTTAAATTTCAACTTGTACCACTTTCGAAAATATTTAATTTAAATATCCATTTGATTCTCAAAAATCATAAAATTAAGGCAAGTGATAGACAAGACAATAGGATAATGATTTCATGCAAAATACATGGCCAAATAGAAATCCACACAATTTCATAATTCACGCAAATACAGCATGTAATTTCGGATGAAATCAAAATGCACAGTTTCCGAAATAATTTGATTAAAATATCCAATTGACCTCCAAAAATTACGAAATTTTACCAAGTTATAGCCAAGACACGAAAGTAGATTTTTCATGAAGACTTCCAAGCCAAATTATTTTTAGATTATTTTCTACAATCACACGAAGCTTCTGGATCTAACACCGAAACGTCCAGTACATGGTTCTCTGAAATACTGAGTTTTTACCCACTTATATTTTTTTTTTCCTCTGAAATTTGACTATGTTTTACTTCAAGATGTTCTCTACAATTTTCATGAAGAGATCCAAGTCAAATATCCAGAGTATAGTCGTCATTTAGGTCCATGAAATCTCGGGTGTCCTGTACCACATCTCCAGATTCACCGTCTTCAATATTAAGTCGATTTACCAGGTTATACTTGTTCATTTTACTTAAAATTTGAGTATGTTGTAGTTTAAGATGTCCCCTACAACTTTCATGAAGAAATCGAAGAGAGATTCTTAGCACAAATCGACGTGCAACCACAAATTCATTGAAAGGTTAATGAAATCGTTCCAGATCTAGGGTCTCCGTAGGATGAGAGTTTGACCCCTCAAATCTCCATCATTTTACACCAAATTTTAGTATGTTGTAGTTTAAGATGATAGCTACAACTTTCATGAAGAAATCAAAGTCAAAATCGAACTCAAAATATGCATGCAAGCTCTCACAAGGTTCTGACTCAAACAGTTCATGCGAAAACATTCCAGATCTAGCATCTCCGTAGGATGAGAGTTTGACCCCTTAAATCTCCATCATTTTATACCAAATTTGAGTATGTTGTAGTTTAGATGTTAGCTACAACTTTCATGAAGAGATCAAAGTCAAAATCAAACTCAAAACATGCATGCAAGCTCTCACAAGGTTCTGACTCAAACAGTTCATGCGAAAACATTCCGGATCTAACATCTCCGTAGGATGAGAGTTTGACCCATTAAATCTCTATCATTTTATGCCAAATTTGAGTATGTTTTAGTTTAAGATGTTAGCTACAACTTTCATGAGGAGATCAAAGTCAAAATCGAACTCTAAACATGCATGCAAGCTCTCACAAAATTCTGACTCAAACTGTTCATGCGAAAACAGTATGCATCTCAAGTACCAAGCACATTCGCTTCACTAACATGCCTCCAAACATCCTAAATTTTGACCATACATGCCAAACATTGGTGCAAGAGTAGAAAGTGAATTCCCAACTTGCCTCTAGACCACACAAACGGCGGCACACAGCGGCGAACATGGCGGCACACGGCGGCGAACGGGCGGCACAAGGGCGAACGGACGGCGTGCGACTCCTTCCTCTCAGCTTCTCCTCCCTCTCGGCGTCACTCTCCCTCTCTCTTGCACAATCTCTCTCTCTCTCTCTTTGAGCGGTAGCTCAACTGGCCACCTCTCTCTCTCCTCTTCTGTTTTATTCCCCTATTTCCTAATCATTTGCAATGATTAGTTTGCCTTTCAATTTGGCCAATGCATGAGCTCCTCTTTGCCACTTGGCAAAGCTCATGCATGGGCTTGGCCTCCTCTTGGGCCTGCGACAGCCCCCTTTCGCGGGCCTAATTGGGCCGACCAGCTTGGCCCACTAAGGCTTAGGCCAATGGGCCTAAGGCCCTAACCTAAATAAATTTAGATTTTTCCCCTTTTATACTTTCTTCTATAAATTTTAAATTTTAAATTCCACATGGCCAAAGTCTTGTAACATTTTATTAATAGGAATTTAATCCATAAAGTGCATGGCCAAGCATAGATTATTATCATTAATCTATCAAATTTAAAATCTCATAAACACAAGCACAATAACACATAGCCTAAAGAAAACTAATGGCTAAAACATAAACCATAGGAAATTTTCATTACCTAATTATAGGCTTTAATTCTTCTAGAGGATGACTTGAATTTTGGGATGCCACATGTCTTTACACATGAGAGAACCTATTAAGGATAATTTATTATCAAAACCGCACTGTATAAGAAAAGTTCTTTATAAGCATTCCAATAGAGTATATGAAGCTTTTAGAATGGAGAAACATATCTTTCTTAACCTTTATGATCTAATGAAGGAAAAAAGGTTGGTTGGAAGATAGTTGATATATTGGGGTAGATGAACAAATCGGGATTTTCTTATCTATCACTTGTCACAAAAACTCAAATAGAAATTTATATGAGAGATTCCAACGTTTAGGACAAACTATCATCAAATACTTCATTAAAGTATTGCAAACAGTTCTCAAATTGGCAAAATAGGTTATCATACCACATTCCTTTGATCTTGTCCCACAAGAGATTCTTATGGATCCTCACCATAAACATTACTTCAAGATAGAATTCTCATATATTCCTTTACACCATTAATTTTATTTTGTTGATAATATTGTATAATACTAGTTTTTGATAAAATGACAGGGTTGTATAGGCGTTATTGATGACACCCATATTTATGTTTCTATACCCGTGTCAAAGCAAATCCTATTTAAATATATGAAAGGCATCACCACTCAGAATGTAGCGTGTGTTTATTCATTTGATATAAAATTTACTTTTGTATATGCTGGTTGAGAAGGCTCTGCTAACGATTGTTGAGTGCTTTCAGCAGTGCTGGAGACTCTTTGCTTGGAATTTCCTTGGCCGCCACTAGGTATTTGCTTGTCCTTTAAGGAGTAATTTTCTTTATGATCATATTTATAGTTACAAATTATGGCCAATGTATAAATACATTGTTGTAGTTAAATACTATGTCGTAGATTCTGGTTATGTAACAACTCCGGGATTTTTAACACCTTTTAAGGGTGAACGGTATCATTTAAATGATTATAGAGGTATAACAAGATAGCTAACAACTGCAAGAGAATTTGTCAACTATAGGCATTCTTCTCTAAGGAATGTCATTGAAAAATTATTTGGGGTATTGAAAAATTGCTTTTTCATTTTGAGGTACATGCCCTCATTTGCAATTCAAAAGTAAGCACATATTATAATTACATATTGTGCCATCCATAATTATATCCACGTTTAGGATAAGATGGATAAGAACTTTTCCCTATATGGAGCTTGTTTAAACTTATGCAAGATGAGCTTCCAAACGATATATTAACCGATGAGAGAAACCAAATAAATACGTTTAGGAAAAATATTGTCAATAAAATAGTAAGTAACCATAATATGTCGGAAATTCCATGAAATTGTATCTTCAACTTTTGTAATGTATTACTATTATTTTGACTATTATTTTACATTTGAGGATTTCCTATGTTGTTATCTAATTAATGTTTGTTTCTAGAAATAGAAATTTTATTATGTTCCTAGAAATAGAAATTTTAGTTGTTTTTTTTTTATTAAACGAATTTCTATTCGAAATAAAAATTTTAAGTTGTTTTACCAAAAAAAAATAAAAATTGAGTTGTTATCAAACGGGTTTCTTTGCTCAGAAACTTGTTCGGGGAATAGAAATTGATTTGATTCCAAAAATTTTGTCATGCGCACCCTAAGCTTGCTCCATGCTTATGAGCTGTTTAATGGATTTATAAGGAGAGACTGATTGTTTCATTAAGATGTGATGACAATTTTTTTAGTGTGAACTTGGAAGCGATATTTTTGTAATTTGGCTAAATTATTGAATTACTAGTTAGGTGTTATTGATTAATCAAATGATCGATTCTTTGCATTGTCAATGTTTATGTATTGATTATTTGAGTTGTCAACATTCACAATGTTGATCATATGAGTTGTCCATATTACATCAATTAGTCATATGAGATAATTTGAGGATGCCAAAGTGGGACCCCCTTTGGAAGATGTGTGGTTTGGGGACAAACCAGAGGGAAGCTAATAAGCCTATAATGACTTGGTCTAATGAGGGCGGGGAGTAATCACCGATATGAGAGGGTCGAACAAGGGGCGGCTTATGGTAGGCTTTTAAATGGTGAAGAGGGCAAAAGTGAATGGAATTGTACACTAAAAATAGGGAAGAGCATGTTGGGTATGCTTCGGGAGTATTCATGATGTCTCATGAGTTTACATGGATTATAACCAGTGATAAGTATGAAGTCACCTATGTAAGTATTAGTGAGTTTCATGACCAATATAAACTTATCTATGTATGAATTTTATGATTAATGTGAACGAATGATGTTGAGATTTATGACAAGTATGGAATATATATAGTAGTGGTGAAATATATGACATGTATGAATTCACTTGTGTGTGGTGGTGAAATGCATGACAAGTATGAACTTGCCTATGTATATTCATGTATATGGCATTGAATCACTAGATGATATTAGTGCACCTTATATTATGCCATCCGTTTGCTTTTGGCTGAACGAACATATAATGTTTTTAATGGATCTTATTAGCATATTATGATAGAAAAGAAAGAAAACTTATTCTTATATAGTTATTTTGTATTGCTTTGAATTCATGTTATTTGACTTAGTATCAAGTTGAGTATTAAGATGATCTCTTATCTCAAAACTTAAGGATTTCATTTCCTAAGCTTCAGCTCAACCCTCATTTTCTGTTGGACATGATGATGGAAGGGATGAAGTGATGCTTGAGACCATCAACTTCTAAGTTGGGTGGTGGCTTGCTTGTGAAATAGTACGAGAATAATAGTACTAGTGGATCCATAAACCATAGGTTCCGGAACTATATGTTTTGATAATAAGTATTGGTGTTTGTATAAAGAAGAAATATATGTATCAACTTTCTTGTATGATGTGTTGTGATGTTTTTGTAATGTTTCCGCATGCGTGATTATAATTATGAGTGTAAAAGGAAATGACACATGTAGCTTGTGACGTACTTAGGCCGTCGCACCTTCATTCAACTCCAATTGGGCTTTTCTTAGCTTTAGATAATTTAGTTGCTATTGAAAGTATTATGGGCCAAAGGGAAGTACCCATGGGTTGTCGATTCCATCATAACGATTACACTTCTTTGTTGGGCCATTATCGTTAAAGTTCGGCTCATCTTTTAGCTTAGAGATACCAACAAAGCCATTATTAGGTCGCAAGGGACCACCGAACTGGCCCCCTTCCACTGTGTTGGTTTGCTAATCCTTCCCATCCCCTTTGCTTAATCTTATATTTAGGTGTTGAAATTACTTGTTATCCATTTTTTAGCGAGTAATGAAAACGACTTATTTCGACAAAAAAATAAATAAATTCTAGTTGGGCATTTGTATGAGGAATTAAGATGGGCAAAGGGCTTCTTCGACATTTTCAAACAAATCTTGTAGTTAGTGAATTTTCATTTGCTTCCTATGAAAAGCAAAACCATTGATCTTTCCATTAACCTATATCTTTAAATTGGCAAATTAGTTGCTATTAATCCTCACAATTTTTTTTAATTAGCTTTAAGTTACCAGAACATTTTATTTTTTTAAAATTTGTCTAGGAGGTTCTTCCATTTTTCATTGGCAATTGCACAATGATGACACAAAAATCAACAAAATGCTGGACAAAATCATTTTGGAATATCAAGTTAAGGATGATTTCTCTTAGCACACTCCTTTCACTTGACTAATAAATAATTATGCTTTATATTTATCATGTAAATATTTAAGCACAAAATCTACGAAATATTTTTGAAGCGAAATTTTTAGATGGAATTTTTAGTGTAGTGCGGGACTGAAAACTCGTGCATGTATATTTCGATAATCGTGAGAGAACCCTGTATTGTTTTTACACGCATCCATTGCGGTTAGTTAATTCTACCTAAGATCATATATTATTGATAAATGTGAGGGATCCTGCGCTATTCTTATATGCACCGGTTGTGGCGGGTAAACCCTTCACAGCATTCAGGGTGAGATTGGGTCTATTTTTAACCCTTTCGACCCGCATTAAAGATTTTACAAATAAATTGACTCAAAAATTCTGGTTAAATAATTAAATTGACTCAAACCGAGTAAGCTGTTTGGCTGTTCAGCCCAGAGTGCAGGCTAATTCGGCCCAGATCCGCTCCGCCCTTGGGCCCATGTAAGATCAAAGAAAAAGGGACAAGAAAAGGAAAGAGAAAATTTCAACAATTCCGTCAAATGGAAAAAAGGAAATATTAAAAAAAAAAAAAGGAGAACGGGAAGAACTGCTCCGTCTCTTCGATTTCAGCCGTCTTCATTTCTTCTCTCTCTGTGCGGGATCTCTCTGGTAGCTTCGGCATTCCCTCGATCGGTTCTTCAGATGCGCGTTCGAATTTGACGAGCGATCTTCCAGGTAATTCCGCAACTCCTCTCCGATCGAACTCCATCGTTGCTAGATCGATCTCCCTCCATACGCCGGACTGCTTCTTACGGTATGGCGATCTCCGAGCTGGTGCCATCGACCGATTCGGCTCTGGAATCGAGCTTAATGCGGACGATCGAGGATGTTTCCGTGCGCAGCTGTTGTTCGTGATTGCTGTTTTTGTGCACTCGCGTCCCTTTTTATTTTTAGTTTTCTTGGAATCGATGCTGAGGATGGGAATCGGAGTTTCAGGTGAGTAGGAGATGGAGTGGTCGACGGTGCAGCATCTGGATCTGAGGCACATAGGGAGAGGCCTCAAGCCCTCGCAGCCTCACGCGGCGGCGTTCCATCCCCATCAGGCGATTGTCGCCGCGGCTATCGAAACCCATGTCGTCGGTAAATGCCGCTGTCTTGATTTTTCTTGTCTCTGCTTCGACGGCTTTGTTTTGCGTTTTGTTTCAAATGTTTGGTTTGAAGTAGTTTGGGAGTTATTTGATCGTGTTATTAGTCAGGTTTGTTGCGATTGGTTGTGATCAAGCTGCTCGGTGCGATTGGTTTTGCGAGTTTTTTGTTTGGTTTTCTGACTTAAAATGGCCAAGTAGAACTTCGCACATGGTGCAGAGTGATTTAGTTGAGTTCCGGTTATTAGTATATGTGTTCTTTCCTTTTTCATTCCCCTTTTATCTCTTTATTCAATTCTTCTTTAGTGTAGTTTAACTTTTGTACACTTACGAACATGGCTACAGATGTCGACTTGAAACCATTTTGCAAGATGGTATATTTGAATGATGACCTTTGTTGAAAATTGTTAGATCGACTAGGCATATCCGTCAATCAATGAGGTAAAGGAATAGTTGGAGTTGAAGTTGAACTAGAATCTTAAGCAGAGGAAATGCAATGATAAGTTCCTTACCTTCCCACTACCCTCTAGAATTCACTTAACAAGAGAGGTAAGTTGTCATGTTATCTTGCTAAATAGACTAGGGAGGAGTTACCAATGAATTTGTCAAGTACCTCACTATCTCAACCGGATTGGAGAAGATGAAATTTCTCATTTCTATAAAGATAGCCAAGTTTGTAAAATTTCTTGTATGGATATGAATAAAAATAGAGAGAATTTGAGGCAAAATACCGTTTTACCTAAGGACGGTTGCTACTCGAATGCCTAACCTACTCGCTAACTCGAGTCTGGCTCAAAGAGTTTTTCTTGGGTAGATTTCCTATTGAGTGCAATGCAAGATCAGATGTGTACTGGTGATAAACCAATGCCTTTGGTATTATGAGTTACAGCAACACTTAAAGTAATTTTAGCCAGATTTTCGTTAAGATTAAGAGTTATATTATTAAAAATACTTAATATACATCAAGAGGGAGAAAATGATAGGTATATGATGAACTCAAATTCTTATGGTTTCTTTTTTCCGTCAACAATTTTATTTATGGTTTCTACCCACAAATGTTTGGTAATTTGAGAAAACCTATCCTCAAAACGTTTGACTTCTTGTACCTATTAGCGAGATGAGTGGATATACACTGATTATATATTCAATGTCTTTAATCTCTTGGGTGAAAACTTTCTAATATGCAAGACATTGAATGAGAAGTTCAAAACACCTATTTTTTAAAATGATAATATACATATGGGAGTAGCTTGCTAATGACCTACTTGTCATAGTTTTTTAAAGCTATAAGATTGGAAGCACGTAGATGACTTGAAAGGCACCCAGTGAACATAAGATTAGCATTTATGGTTTTGATACACATACGATCATTGTGGAATAAAGTTTGTATATTATGTGTCGAGAAATTGACAACAAATTAATTGAGAAATATATACACCAACTCTATTAACGTGAATCCAAATTTGTTATTTTGTGTGGAAAAATTGAGTTGTATTTTGATGCATCTTGAACTGCAATTACCGTGGTTGTACTGTATTTTATCGTGCTATTGCCAGGTACATAATTAATAATTTAAAAAAAATTATATTGGAAACAGGGACAAGTACATAAAAGAGGTTTCTTTTCCCTAAAAAAGCTTGAAAGTGGGAGTGGTGGCAATCTACATTTTTCACCTATTGCTTTTGACTTATAGAATGCAGATAGTTTGCATTTTCAGATAGGTCGATAGCATAGCTTTACGACTTTGGTAGTTTGTTGGGTACAAGAAATATGCAAGCTTGGCCATGTGCATTCTAATTACTAAATTAAGTTTTTGCCACTGAGTTTGTTTTGATTGTGGTGCTGGCTGAGCATGATTCCAACTTTACCTTCTCCTTTTATTGGTTTGGTTGACGAGAACTGTTGCCTTATTTTTGAACCCCGATGGAGTTCTACTTATCACAATTTTTGGGTACCTTTTTATACTGGATACCCAATTGTCAATCCTATCGACCCACCTCCTGCTCATGCAATTAAAAGATTTAACATAAGGTTGGTGCCAACTTATTGTGGAACAAAATACAGTGCCATGTGTAGTTTAACTCAGCTTCTTCAATGATATACTTTCAATTGGGTGAGTGATGCTATTACTTTATGTTAGAAAGTTGAATCCAAAAGTTTAAGCAGATAGTTGGGGGGCACTGCATGAGTGTAAGGCCCATTGAAACCCTATAAACAAGCGATGGAAGATACTTTAACACTTTATATGATTATGGTGTAGTCAATGCCTAATGTTGGCTGTAACTTTGAAACAAAGCAAGTGAATGATTCATAGACTACTTTGTGGATGCCCCTGAATAATTTATTAAAACCATGCTGTGATTTGTAGCAAATAATACCACATACTAGACAAGTTTGGCACATTGGGCTCATTTAAAAAAAATTAGTGCTTAGAAGCTACAATGTTTCAGAACTCCCTTGATTCTGGAAGAAGTGGCAAAACTTCCATTGATCAGACAAAGACATCAGTTAACTTCATGAGGCCTGCCATGTCAATAATCGTCTACATTCATTTTTCTCTTTTTTGACCCAGAATTTTTTACATGTCATAATACTTTCCTTTTGCCCAGTTTGGGAAAATGTCTGTATTTCCTATAATCTTTTCTCTGCATGTTGTTTGCCGGTGGTGAAAATGATAACTTTTAATTTTTTTGTGTCAACCAGAATTTGATGCAGTTACTGGAAGCAAGATTTCTTCAATTGATATCGGTTCTCCTGTTGTTCGGATGCAGTATAGTCCCACTAGTGGGCATGCTGTAATTGCTATCCTTGAGGTCAGTTTCTTGATGGCTTTCTGCATATAGGATTTTAAGTTGCTAAATGAAGATGACGATATGTTCCTGGCATGTTTTTGCGTTACTGTCCTTGCATGGTCTATTTGATGTTTTAGGCTGGTGGTATCATAACTTGAGCATAGAGGTATAGGATCCTTTCTTTCATGGTCGATACGTAACAGTTGCACACGTCGCACAAACTTATGCATGGATGCAGATGCACTTACTTGTAAAGTTCACATGATAAATAGGAGTGCATGATTGTCATAGTGAGAAAATTTTTGCAGTTAATTACCAATTTTCCAGCTGGATGGAAGTGAGTGATACTTTTGTGACCCCAATGAGGGACACAATTTGATGACCACTGCTTTGACTATCATCTCTAGAATCTAGATCTGCTGTGTTCCTTCTTTTTGTAAACTAAATCCAATAGAATGATCTACAATAGCTTATCTGTTTCAGTTTTCATGAAGGAAACAAGTAGATAGCTATTGACATTTACTATATACCAAATGTATCTGCTTTACTGATTTTTTTCCTTTCCTTTTTACTCATGGATGAGCATGAGTTATTGAGAGGAAACCCTGTCTCTTCTCTTTCAGTGCTCATCGAGTTAGTCATTGTAAATTTTCAGTACTCATGGTAATCTTCCATCTCTAAATCATGCTGCAGTCTTAATTTGTTTGATTCTCTTAAGCACTTCACGTCTAAGTGCTGTATGTATTAGATACCTATCTGAAGCAGTTTTCCTTTTTTTTTTTTTGGGTGGGAGTTGTTTCACTTGTGCTTCTTTTCACCTCACTGCTCGTATTCATTCCCTTCACAGGACTGCACAATTCGATCTTGTGATTTTGACTCCGAACAGACCTGTGTGTTACATTCACCTGAAAAGAGGATGGAGCAGATTTCCATTGACACAGAAGTCCATCTTGCTTTGACCCCTCTGCAACCCGTTGTGTTTTTTGGTTTTCATCGAAGGATGAGTGTGACAGGTTAGTTGATCTCTTCATTTGATTTAGTTATTGATCCATTATGAAATGTTTAGTTTTTACATCTTATGCCTTTTCTCCTATGCATTTGTTCTGTTCTCTCCACCCCCCCCCCCCCCCGGGGCGCCAATACACACATGCATGTATACTATATAATTCACACACTTATTTAGAGTATATTTTCTATTAGAAAACTGAGAGTCTGCTGTATTTATTGAAGCATTTTAATATAAACAGAACTCAAGGGTTAGAGAAACTCAGAGATCTTACAATATTCCAAGAGCACAAAGTTATCACCCACCTATATGTTAATATCTTAATGGGGAACTCTTTCCTCTCAAGAGCCATGGCCCAAATTATGAAGAAAGGTACAAGAAAGTCGAACTGTTTTACTAAAGGGGCCTCTTATACTCTGCCAAGCTTAATCTATAACCTGCCATGATCCAGTTCATATTGTAGGAGCATAAAACTCTGACCAGATCTTAGCTATAAAACACTAATAAATGTTTATGCTTTGGTTTGTGAGGCAATATGGAAGGCTTTAAGTCTATTGGTAGGTTTTCTGTCATGATGGCTTGATGGGTGTATAGAGCAAGTGGAGAATAAAGTGGCAGGTATGGAAAGTTGGAAGAGAGAAATATTCTGAAAGATAAGCAAGGATGAGCTGAAGAAATAAAAGATGAACCTTGTTAGGCGTGCATTATGCACACTTCCAGAATAGTAAAGTACATCATGCATTATGCTTGAGTGGGCCTCTGCCAATAAGCACACTTACACCTCTGTCCTCTCTCATCTTCAATTCACTTACCTAAAAAGGAAAATGTTCTTAGACCAATGGTATTAAGAGATGGAAGGAATACAGTTGTGGGCATCAAGCCATGAGCTGATGTTGGTGGAAAAAAAGACTAAAAATGAGTGTATCTGATTTAACCGATAACCGGGATATCTCTACTACATTTAGAACTACTGCAGAAAAATTTGGCATTATGCAATCACTTAGTTAAATTCAATATGGTTGAAAAGCCTATATACTACATTACTTGAGTTGAGATGCTACTACTTAGATTGGATGGATAGCTCAGTAGATGCAATCTTGTAGCTCTATTGTGTGGGCTTTTGGTAATGCGCCGATTCAGAAATTTGTTTCCCAGAACTGGAAAGCTAATTGTTTTTGGTTGGTTTTTAAACTGAAAGTACGTTTGCTGTATTCTTATCTGGGATATAATGTGCAAGACAAGATGACGACAGATGTCCTTAGCAAAATTTCAGCAGTGCTGTATCGATATATAGTTGCATATGTTTTTGAGCTGTTGCGTAAGGATCATCTTGGTCTTTTTGTTCTTTAGTAGAAAGGGTTCTAAGGAATAGATCTTATGTTGTGATCCTGGAAAAAGGCGTCACCAATTGGGCTCTAATAGCTTATTCAAATATCGTGGAAAAGGTCCTTAAAAAAGCATAGAAAGGAAGATACAGCACAAATGCCAATCAAACAGTCATCTGCTGGGCTCACTTTTGAGCTACTTTCTTATTGAGCTTTATAATCTCCATACTGTAGCTACAGAACTGTCATTTCATGCACAGAGCCTTAGACTTGCTCTTTAATAATATGATTCTGGCAAAGCAGATAAATCTTTGTTGTGGCTTTATTGATGGATCCATATTAATAAGGTTGTTTTTTCTGGCACATGCTTGTAGTTGTTGGAACTGTTGAAGGAGGTAGGGCACCAACAAAAATAAAGACAGACTTGAAGAAACCTATTGTCAATCTTGCTTGCCATCCTCGCCTTCCTGTCCTGGTAACATATTGTCTTCCTTTTTTCTCTTTACTTTCAGTTAAAAGAACTTTCTGTCCTTTTCCTTTGTGGGTACTGCTAATGCTGAACGCTTAATTTTTTTTTTTCCAACTACAGTATGTAGCTTATGCAGATGGATTGATTCGAGCTTACAACATCCATACATATGCTGTTCATTACACATTACAACGTGAGAGCTCATTCCACCATGCATCCTTTTGACATTTTAATGTGTGGCTTTAACTGGCTTTGCTTTCATTGCAGTTGATAATACTATCAAGCTCCTTGGAACCAGTGCCTTCGCTTTTCATCCTACTTTAGAATGGGTTTTTGTTGGTGATAGACGGGGTACACTATTGGCATGGGATGTCTCCACTGAGAGACCTAATATGATTGGAATGCAAGTTCTAATAGTTATCTTGTGATGCATTGGGGTCATTTGTTATGCTTAGGGGGCTTCATCTTGTCAATGACACGTCTATATTATCATAAATATGTGAAAGGTAGGAGAGACTGAATCTTCGGGGTGTTTAGAAAAGTTCGGAGGTTTGAGAACATGAACCAACCTGGTCATACTGGTTCAGAATTTTTATTTGTGTTTTAGACCAGTTTGGTTATTTGGGCTGGTTCATTGGGGAGTCAACTTGTCTACTTGCTCCTTGGTAGTTGGTGCGGCTTCATTGAAGCATGCTGCTACAGAAGTAGGACGTTCTGAGTTCATCTCCTTTCTCCATCACCATTGTCGTCATCATCATAGTCAAAGTTGTCTATTGCATCTAAATTAGAGTTGTTTGTGGTTGGGTTTGGTTCAATTCAGTTGGGGGTATATTAAGTCTCTTTCCTTAATGACATCTCTTCTTTTTACCTGATGCCCTTTAGTGACATATTTGGGTTCAACTATTTCAACCAAACCCAACCCACTGGTAAAATCACCTAACCAGTTATTCTAGTTTGTTACAGATCACGGACTTTGATGAATTAATTGCCAAGGCAAGTCCCAGAAAATCAGAATCTAAGTTGATTTTCATCAATGGAGCTTAAGATTCCCGTGAAACTAAATAGACCATACAACCTGCAAGTTAAACAAAGAAACCATGTTGACAATGACTATAAGTTAACATGCATTGGCTGCAGGGAATTACATTATGGGACTATATTGAGGAAGGAGAATACTTAGGATAAATAGGTAGTAGTTAGGGTTTCAAATAATGATCAATGAGCTTAAATTATCCATTCTCCCCTTCAAAGAGTGAGTTGGGAGGGGTTTTTAGCTGCTACATAGGGTTTCAAATAATGATCAATTAGCTTGGATTATCCATTCTCCCCTTCAAAGAGTGGGTTGGGAGGGGTTTTTTGCTACTACATTTTATAGGAATCAATTGAGTGTAGGAAAGTTAGATTTCATACTCCCTATGCATGGGTATCTGTTTTGTTTGGATAATTAATTTGGAAACTCAATAAAGGAGAAGCATCCTACGTGTCCATAGAAAAGTAGCCAATAGATGAACCCATGCTGTTTATTTAAATTGTGACATAGGATATCAATTTTTTTGAGCACCTCTGGTCTAAATCAAAACATTGTTTTCACTCTTGTCATCCACAAAGGTGAATTACTAATGTTATAATCATCCTTGGTCCACCTTCAACTTCCGATTCTTTTCCATTTATTGATTTTTACATCTTTTACTTTTGTGGGTGTATCATTGAGTGAAGCAGGTCTTAATTCCAGTCAATCAAGTGTAATTATAGGTCTCTGCATTTACTGAAGTTGGCATTTCTGAAGCATGATCACATGCTAGGAATCAAATGCCTATTGCAATGTGTGTGGTGAACATGCATAATGTACATTATGTATAGTGGCTAATCTTTTGTTTATAATATCTCAAAAGTAGCTAAATCTTCATGTTTCAAGCTTTAGAAGTGGAGAAGCAGTAATGGTCTAGTTACTTTTATATACGAACCCGAATAAATAATGTGAGTTATATTTTTGCTTAAAGCTATTGATTTGCAGTACAATTGTTGCCATGAAATTATTAAAGCTCTATCCATTGCTATTTTAAAATTCTGTCCTTAGATATGACATCAATGTAGTTCTTTTATGTGGGTAAATTGATGAAGCACCAAGGGAATCCCACCTATGTACAGATGACCAATCACAATAGAAGGGAGACATTTCCTTAAATTTTAGCTTTTGGAAAGATTGAAGATCTTGATAATTGGAGCATTTAATAGGGGGTTAATATCCTGGATAATATGCTAAGTGGAATTTTTTTGGAATGTGGATGAGAAAGTCATGGTACAGTTAGTGTCTCTAGGCAATTGGTGTATAATGCTTCACAACTTGTTATTATGTTCTGGACTAGTTGCAATTTGATATAGAGATGTCATTTTTAAACGGTGGGGTCCTCCAAGCCAAAAAGAAAACAAAAAAGATGCTCGGATTGTCCATGATATCATAACAATTTTGCAGTACCTTTTTTTCTAATTTTTTGATATTTGTGTGGTACATTCTGGATTAGTGTTGACGCAATTCTTACTGTGTTTGTAATGTTTTGTTTAGAATTTTATTGCCCCAGTAACAATTTCTGACCATGGATGCATTATTTTAATTACGTGCGACCAGTACGCAGGTCGGTTCTCAACCAATTATTTCAATTGCTTGGCTTTCAATGCTGCGGCTGCTAGTCACACTTTCAAAGGATGGGAACCTTCAAGTCTGGAAAACACGCGTGAACCTTAATCCAAACAGGCCACCCATGCAAGCAAATTTTTTTGAACCTGCAGGTATTCCAGATTTATGGGTTCTTCATGCATTTCACAACATCACTAATAGCAGAATATGCTGATTTTTCCTGTCGTCTTTTTTTGTGTGAAACCGTCATTTGATACTCAAGCAAGTGCAAAGTGTTTTTGATCTTATAAGGAAAAAAATTGTCAAGTTCTTTCCTGACGCGAGCAACTCTGATTTCTCCTCTATTTTAAATTCTTATTTCAGACCTATTTGTTTAAATGCTAACAATGATTTCGCATTTTACATATGAGATCATGTAAAAGAACTTAAATATGGAAACCATGTGATGATTTGCGTTGGAAATTCAATTTGCATTTATTATGTATCATGGGAGTCTGGTGGATGGTGCTTGTTGTGTTGTGGACTGAACTTTGTGTTTTGTTACTTGGTTGATAAGATTTGTGACAGCCTGAATTTTCATAATTTGTTTTCGATTAAATAAATCGGGCCTTTCATCGAAACGCTAATAGTGCTTATTCTCTCGAAAGCTGATCACTCACGAGATAACCTGGACTATCTGGGAAGCAAGTAGGGAATCTAAATGCAATTGCACTTGAGAATTCGACCAAGAATCATCGCTCGACCATGTTGATCTGCAAGGGTCATTACGGCACCGTCAGAGATCGATCAGAAATCAGAGATAGGTCGATTCGATTGAGATATGTGATCAAATTGTGGGTGATTCCACTTGATTGAAAAATTCTCATCGATCGGCACTAAATTGATTTTCTATCGTTTTGGTACCCGGTGCTCGTAATTGAAACCTTGGGATTTTCACGACAATTGAGAGTCGTTAATGTGTCGAAGATGTACTTTGTGACTCGAGATAAATCGATCACAGGTCAATTGCACCAAAAATTCCTAAAAGTTATCCAGTAGACTAGGTCACGCTAAGAGCGCGCCGGATTGAAAATAACCGCGAATTTAAATCCGATTTCAGAAATTGAAAGTTCTGAGGTGTCACAAACTATTTTAGGAACGTCGACTCACTCTCCGAGAAATTTTCAGAGATTCCGGGATTTTTGCGGAAAATTGATACGGACGTTGCGGAAAATCAGCGGAAATTCAGATGGGCTAAATTGATGGAAATTGAGACTTCTAAGCCGAGCTATATGGTGTTGGGGATTTATAGAAAATTATTCGAGATTTTTCTACTGTGAAATTGGACCTCAATTTGGGAAATTGAGTGATAAAAATTTAGGACCAAAAAGGGAAATTCGGATTTGGAAAAAGGGCTGCAATTTTGGGCTTCAAAATTTTATTTATTGGTGAAGATTAAACAAGAAAGAAATGGGGGACATGAGGATAATCTTGAAGGCTGGTGGGACCATGAAATGATGAAATTTGATGTTTATCTTGAATTTGGCAGACTTCCTTTGGCTTCTTGATCACGATTCGGCCGACTCCTCCTCCACGCGAACTTCAGCTTCTGCTTTCATTTTACCTTTTTCCTTCGCTCAGCAAAGTCCACTGAGCTGCTCCCCACGAAGATCGAAGCCACAACCCACCGATCTTCTCTCTTTCGTGGCTATCCTCAAGCTAGTCAATTGCAGCGATTTTCTTCAAGTTAGTTGACCCAACTTCCTTGCCCACGATCCCACCGTTTTGGCCAGCATCTCCACCAAATCCCACCGAGCAGTTCGGCAAGCGAAGCCCTCGATTCGACCACCGAAGCTCCTCCATCTTGCCCCTCGTGTCTTCAGCTCCGCGCTTGTGTCTTCTTCGGTAAATCTTCAGCTGAAGTCTTCAAACGACGCCGCACGATCGAAGCTGCCACGCCAAAGTCTTCATTCGGTTCGGTCAACAAGCGAGCGTCCCTCTCCGCGAGTCCAAGTCCATTGATCTTCAAGTCTTCTTGTCGGCAGCAACACCAAGCGAAGCTGCCGCCGCATCTTCTCTCTGCCGCTCGTTTCGTCGGTCAAATCCTCAGCACCAAAAGTCCTTGCAGCAGCTCCCACGATGGCCCAGTATCTGCGAGTTCCATCTCCGCTAGCTCGCTCGTTCTTCTTCAGCCCGTGAGTCAGCGAGGCCCAGCTTTCAGCAGCAGCAACGTCGGCCATCATCTTCAGCGATTTCATTTTTTGGCCAGCTCGACGCCAGCGAATTTCTCAGCTCCGTTTCTGTTTCGGTTGTTCTCGCGTCCAGCTGCCAGCGAAGCCCGCTCGTGGATCAGCAGCAACGCACGAAGCCCAGCTTCATTTCTTCAGCCCAATCCAGCGTCTTCAGCCCAACGTCTTCTGACCCAGCAGCTCCTTTGAGCCCATATGCAGCTCAGCCCAAGGAGGTTTAATTCAATTGAAGCCCAAGAAAGAAATTCCATCAGCCCATCTCCATCAGAATTTGAAATCCAAGCTCAGGCCCAAGTTCAATTGGTTTTAGCAGCCCATTTTGGGCCCAAGAAGAAGGCCCAAGCCCGCGACCAGCAGTCTGCAGAAGCCCAAGACCTAAACTCAGCCTTGCTGAGTTGTGTTCGGCTAAGTTTAGGCCCGGCCCAAGTTCACGGACGCCGCCGAAAATTAAGGTTTCGGCCGCCGTCGCGTCGTCGCCGCGGTGAACCGGTTTTCGCGATACACCGGTGAGTTTATACTCTAAACTCTGCTTAGTAGGCTAATAACGTTTAAGGGGTGTTAGATTTATTTTATTAGGAATTAGGTGGTTAGTTAGATTAAATTAGAAATTGAATTATTTAATTGAGCATGTTAGGTGGTTAGCATGGTTTAGCTAAGGCCTAAATAAATTGTACTATTTATCTAGTAGGGTTCGGGAATTTCTCCGAGTCCGTATTGGTTATTAATTTAATGATTTGCCCTAGGTTAGTATTTTTAGAATTTAAATTGATTTATTTAATTAATTTCAGTAATTATTTAATTATTAATTATTTTTCCGGAAATTAGGCCGGGATAGCCGGTGATCGGAATTTCGTCTTGATTGCAATGGTGTGGTTAATTTTTGCAATTGAGTGTTAAATTATGCAAATTGAGTCTGATTTGAGTTTTGGTATTTAATTTCAAAAATTGTGAATTTCTAATATTTATTCAGAAAATCCCGGGTGTCGGGTTTTGACACCGAAAATGGTTTTTAGTACTATATGAAATAGTGGGATTTCAAAAAGGATGAATATCAATTTTTTTGGATCAAGTTGACCGTGTACCCACACACGAGTAATTTCATGTGAATTTCTAATACAAAGAAAAAGGCCAGGCTTACCATTTTAATTGAAGCATTTGAGTGCAATGCACGGTACCCTGGGCCATATTTGAGTGATCGTGTGATGGTTATGAGAAATCGTCCCGGGCTGTTGAGCTGGACGTTATCCCTAATTGGGATACCCCCTGGACAACGGGAAGCCGGTCGCGGTTGATTCTGGACCCTATGCTCCTTCGGGAATGCCGTCGACGTAGTGACGAAGCCGTGCTCCATGGGGGGAGACGATGCCTGGCAATGCCAGAAGACCGCCGAACTGAGAGTAGGCCGTGCTATATGCCGAGATCAAAACTAGGAACGCATGATTAATTGAGTGTGGCGTTTCAGTTATTGGAGCTTATTTGTTGATCATGCTCTCATGTTGTTTGTGAGATAAATTGTACTGACTTGCAGGGTGGATCTGAGACGAGGTAAGTCTCATTGATTGTGTGATTGTGTAATTAGGACACTTCTTGGCGTATTTCCCTCCTAATTGGGGTTTAGAGCTTAGACTCGCTGAGATGATATCTCACCCCGTTGTGGGACAACATTTTCAGGGTCGTCGAGTGGAGGAACTGGAGCTGAAAGGAGGTGATTGGAAGCGTAGGTCAGTTAGGACCGCTTCTTTTTGGAAGGCCAGTCTTTTGTAGTCTTTTGGCCATAGACTCGTGTATATGACTCGGTGTATATATAAAAGCATGTTTGTTTGTGAATCTATTGTCCCGCTTTTCTATCCCGAGATGATTACCGTCGGAGATTTCTTTTCGCTTCCGCATGTGCAATAAAATGGAAAGGGTCGGCGACTCATCCCGGGAAGTCGCAAATTATTATCGACCAGAGAGGGATGGGCACGCGCTCGAGGCTCGGAGCGTGACAAGATTTGCACTGGCTTTTTTGGCAGCTAGCTCGATAAGTATTCTAAGTATTTTCGTTTTCCCTGCATCTTGTTGACTAGCTTTTGATATTGAAAGTTGTGAAGAGGCTTTTTCTCATGGATATTGAAATAATGGGTTTTTGACCCCCCCAGTTGCTAAAATATGTTCCATTCCATGGGTGAAAGCTGCTTCTTTTTGGATTGTTAGTCTTCCAGCTGTTGACCCAAATATCAAATTTGCATCGATAAGAAGTCAGCATGAGTTTGGTTTGCTTCTTTATGAGAATGAAGTGCTTATCTGAAGCATGATAGGATGATTGAGTATCGATCTATAAATTATCCAGTTGGATGTGGAAAGTAAAGCAATAATCATGACCACATGCAATCTATTTTGCAGGAGTCATTAGTAAAAGCTCCATAATCTATGTGGCATTGTTAACATATAACAAATATTTTGCCAAAAAAAAAAAAAATTATTATTGGTGTTCCATAGTCCTGACTACTAATGTCTTATGAACAGAATCAGTGTTCCAAAGATGTATTTTCATTTTCTTCATGAGTTCTTGACTTCTGCAACTTTGATGTTGTTGTCAACTGTTGAAGTGCTGGAGCTGAAATAATTGGTGTCTAGTTTCTCCTCTGCCTTGCATGTACTTGCACATATTCTGATCCGCTTTGGCTCATGGTCTTCTTGATTTTGGCTGCAGCAATTGAACCAATTGATATCCCTAACATTTTGTCTCAACAAGGGGAAGAAACGGTGTATCCCTTACCACGGATTAGAGCATTAGAAGTGCATCCCAAATTGAATTTAGCCACTCTTCTCTTTGCAGTTACGTGCAGCCATCTACTTATTACTGCCATAGTATCCTGATTGGACTTGTGAAATGAATCTCATTTTTTTCCATTGACAGAGTATGGCAAGCACTGACAACCCGAAAAGTAGAGCTGCATACACTCGGGAGGGACGGAAACAACTCTTTGCAGTTCTCCAAAGTGCTAGGGGGTCTTCAGGTGATTTCTAGTATTTACCTTGACGTACCATTTGACCTAGTTTTTTGTTATTCTATACATTGAGATTCTCATGCTTATAATCTTCAAACAACTGCTGAACACTCTCATCTATGTATAAGTTGATTCATCCTTCTCTCAATTTATTGCTGCATCTTTGGATATTCTATAGTGTCAATGCTTTCCAAGCAATTTCAGTCAAGTTAATAGTCACAAGCTATATTTATTGACAACGTGTTTCTTTGGTGAATGTTTGGTCTAAATTACGGACAACTTTTGAATGTTTAAATTCCTTCTTTGAGGAAAATGTGTGATTTTACCAAGAAAAGGAGTGGCTTACTTGGTAATTACCATGGACCTCTAGGCATTAGATTTAGGTTCTAGTTTCATGACCCTCTCTTCCACCCAATGGGTGATTGAACGTATCTTGAATCCCTTTGAATTCTGTCCCCTTTCTTGTTAAGTTTTAGTTCTAATTGTTATACACTTTTCCTCTGTGGGGTTAGAGAACTTATCTTCAATCCATGCATTCTGAAATATTTGCTTTTGTATGTTTTAGTAAAATTATAGAGCATCATCAGTGACTTTCCTGAAATCCTTCTAGTGCATCCTGAAAATACATCTAATCATATATCATCTTTTTACTGCCATCAAGTAATATTTTCATTGGTTATGGCTAATATTTTTATTCTAGCTTTCAATATGTGAACTAATAATTCATAAGTGATGTGCAGCATCTGTTTTGAAAGAGAAACTTTCCTCCTTGGGTTCCTCTGGAATTTTGGCCGAGCATCAACTTCAAGCACAATTGCAAGAGCATCACTTGAAGGGGTGAGTCCAGAAATTCTCACAGCATTCATTTTTTATTATACCCTGTTACATGAGCTTATCTGTTCATGGAAATCATTTATGCTATTCTGTATCTTTGTTGAATGATTAATTTCTTTTTTATCTTTTTTTCCAGTCAAAGTCACCTTACAATTTCAGACATTGCAAGGAAGGCATTTCTTTATAGCGTATGTTTCTTCTTTGCTTTAATTTTTGTGGACTAATGTTGATTATTTGTCTCACCTCTCTGTGCTTTACCACATATATATCTAATGGTTTTTTTTACCTCAGCTAACTAATTTGGCAGTGTGTGGCTGCATGTTGCAGTCTTCTCCCTTGGCCTTTGTTTTTCTTCTCCAGTCCTTTGTATATTCGATGAAATTTACTGAAAAAATCGTTCACCACATGATTAATATATAAGATTAGAGAGCAGAAGGAAAGCTTGCTAATAAAATACAGGACTGATTCAAAGTTATTGAATATATAATCTTCAAGTTACAGATTATGATGAGAAGAAGTATCAGCCGAGACATGAGTCCTTTTCTGCTTTCCAGTTTTTTGAACCATGGTCGGGCTGTATAACAGTCTTATGTGGTTGTGTAATCACTCTTTACATGTAAGGTATGGTTGAGTTGTGGAAGTTTTAAATTTATAAATCTTCTTGCATCCGAAATACGCTATAAGATTTGCCCAAGCACAATATTAACTAAGACGGTTTACCTGAGAGTTGCATTTTGTGTTATTGCACCTTGAATATAGATGTAGTGTCTCCTGGTTTGAATGAGAATATGTACTTAATTCTGTCTTTTATAAATGGAACATAATTAATTCAGATTTCAGTTCAGAAGTCAGTTGGCTGCATTGTCTTTGATAAGCTAAAAACTTGAACCTTAAAAAGACTTTCATTGAGCGTAACCCATGCAATGAGTTTTAATCTTTCAGTAGGCCTGGATTGGGAATTTGTTTAAGGCCCAAAGGAATTTGCTCTAAATTTTTTTACTATTAACGCATTGAAATGCTTATCAGGTCTGGGCTGGTTAAATTGCTTTAAATTCGTATTAACAAAACCTTGAACTTCAACTTTCTTTGAGTTTTTATCAGGAAATGATGACATTTTTACCTTTGGCAATAAGTGGTTTCACTGTTTCTATTATTTTTCATGCTGGAAAAGATTTCAGATTTGTGGGTGTTATTTGATGTTTTAGGTGTTTTTCCACCCTATGAGTATTAGCTAGCCTGTCTCTATTTTTTTCTTCAGATGGAAAGCATGGTGTTTTGTTGTATTTAATAGTTGTTCACACTACTTATTGGTATGTTGTTGCAGCATTTCATGGAAGGTCATGCAAAAAGTGCTCCTATTTCTCGGTTACCCCTTGTTACTGTCTCCAATGCTAATCATCCTCT
Source organism: Eucalyptus victrix (assembly GCA_016097545.1). Lineage (NCBI taxonomy): Eukaryota > Viridiplantae > Streptophyta > Magnoliopsida > Myrtales > Myrtaceae > Eucalyptus > Eucalyptus victrix. The sequence goes on along the minus strand of CM027840.1, from coordinate 16,869,426 downwards.
GAAAGATATTCCTGTTTGCCAGGTAACTTTTCAGTCGGTGATGCTCAATCTCTACAATCGCTATTTATTTTCATTGTATTTTTGTCTGAAGCCATTTTCATTTGGCAGCCATTCCATTTGGAGATGAATTTCTTTAATAAAGAGAGTCGAGTCCTTCACTATCCTGTCCGAGCTTTTTATGTAGATGACCTAAACCTCATGGCATACAATCTTTGTTCTGGGACAGATTCTATCTACAAGAAACTTCAAAAATCGGTAAGATGCAATGTAAAACCCTGGCATCCGGAATATTGTTTTGAATTGTCAATCATCTTAGGCTAATGTCTCCAGAAACTTGTCATCTTATAATTGATGCAGTATGTTATTTCAATTGCAGATCCCTGGGAATGCGGATTACCATCCAACGCGCATAGTCTTCAGCATGAAGCAGCATCTTTTTCTCATTGTTTATGAGTTCAGAGGTGCTGCAAATGAAGTTTTCCTTTACTGGGAAAATACTAATATTCAGGCTGCCAACAGTAAGGGGAGCTCGGTCAAAGGTTTGTCTTTCCAATTTCCAAGGAAAATCCACTTTTACTTCATGTACATCGATATAAAAGCCACAGACTGACTTAGATCATTTATTTCTGAACTTTTCAGGTTTAGATGCTGCATTTGTTGGTCCGAATGAGAATCAGTTTGCAGTACTCGACGACGACAAATCTGGACTCTTTTTATTTGTACTACCAGGAGGAACTTTACTAGAAGCAGATAATCAGAAGAAGGAAGCTTCTAGTGCTGAGCAAAGCCAATCTGCAGATACTAATGTTGGTTCTGTTCTGGGCCCTCTTCCATTCATGTTTGAAACTGAAGTTGATAGAATTTTTATGACTCCTATAGGTACCTGAAGAGTGGAATTTGCTTTTGTCATTCATATAGCTTGTCAGATGCTTTTACATGATCCAGATTAATGTGCAGAGTCAACTTTGATGTTTGCTTCACATGGGAACACCATCGGTTTGGCGAAGCTGGTCCAAGGGTCCCGCCTTTCAACTACAAATGGCCATTACATATCGACAAAAGCAGAAGGGAAAAAATCCATTAAGCTGAAAGTAAATGAGATTGTTCTCCAGGTAATGTTAACTAGAAATGTTTTAAGCCTTCTGGACTCTTTATCCAGTAATTGATTTTGCAAATGGGTTGGTATCCCCTTTGTGCCACTTGAATGAAATAATGTTCCTGATAAGAAGAGGGCTATCTTTTACCTTTAACTAATTTTGTCCAGGCAACCTGCAGTCCTGACAAATGATATAAGAAAATGTCCATGAGGATATATTTTTTTTCTGTGTGACACTAGCATAAAGATACCCCTTGTCGAGCAGAGATCTGAGCAATTTTCACCATTGTAGTCAATTTTATCTTTTGTGGGTCTGTTAGAATGTTATAGCATAGGATTTCTGTAAACTCTCGGTTCCTGCATGAGCTTGTGATTTTTTTCGCTTTTTGGCCACATGTAGTTTGCAGTTTGATTTGGGAAACCTTTCTCTTAATACTAGTCATGAGGACACTTTGCCGATTTCAACCAGCTATAGAATTGGAATTAACTTTTTATTGAGGGCAGATAGAGGCTTTAGATTGTTCAGGAGCACCTGAGAATTGTGTGCACTTGGAAGACAAATCTGCGCTCTGTAGATAGTAGATCTGGATGAACATTGTTAAATTACATTTGAGGAATATGTGTTGAGGTGCTGCTGATAGGAATAAAACTGCATCTGTGCACATATTCTAGCATGTGTTTTTCGTAACTTTCGGTAGGAAATGAGAATCTCTTTGTAAGAAAATTGATCCTCTTCCTCTTTCCCTATCTGTGAACTAATTTCAAGAATGAAGAGATGTAAAAACTCCATTGTTTCACTTCAGAATCTGCAAGGGCGTGATCATAGAAATGTGGTTTAGATTTTCTTTTAGTATCAGTTTCAAATGATGCACTCTAGTTTCGTGGAGGATTCATGTCCTCTCCTCTGACTTATTTTGCCACCTTGTTGCTGGTTCAACGACATAGCTGTTACCTCTTGATGTGATCCTATCTGCTGTTATGTGATTAATTGAACTCATCTAAATCATACTGGCTTGATGTCCTGATTGTTAGGTATAGTTGTTTAATGTGGATAATCCTATTGACATGTGCTAGTATCCTTTTTCTTTTGTAATTTTATGTATGACATTGAATAATTGTGTTTGCCAATTCAAATGTTGATGTCGGTCGGACTTCGGCAGGTGCATTGGCAGGAAACTCTCAGAGGCTTTGTTGCAGGAATAATTACTACGCATAGGGTTCTTATAGCATCTGCTGATCTTGATGTGCTGGCAACCAGTTCTACCAGATTTGACAAAGGAATGCCTCCAATATCCTAATTTAGAGGCTTTTCAATTAGCCCTTTTGCTCTTGGCTACGTGTGCAGTAGAGTTCATGCTTTTCACATGTACAGATTATGAAAATTTTGTTATTGATGTGATGAGAACATTGTACGTTCTTAACTTCACCATCCTTCAGATCTATTTTATGGGTTGGGCCTGCACTTCTCTTCTCCACAGCCAGTTCAATTAGCGTGCTTGGCTGGGATGGGAAAGCAAGGACTATTCTCTCTATCAGTATGCCTTATGCAGGTGCTGAGTTTTGTATTTTTAGGACGTTTTAAAAAATTTCCAGCATTTTTTAAATTTATATTTCAGCTTTTGATTTTTACGCTGTCACTGTACTTCTGACACGAGGATGATCTTCCTTTCCAGTTTTGGTAGGTGCTTTGAATGATAGGCTGTTGCTGGCCACCCCTACCGAAATAAATCCTAGACAGAAGAAAGGAGTTGAAATTAGGAGCTGTCTTGTTGGACTTCTTGAACCTCTTCTTATTGGATTTGCCACAATGCAACAACACTTTGAGCAAAAAATTGACCTTTCTGAGATACTATATCAAATAACGTCAAGGTACTCAACCCTGATGCTACACTGTCTGGAGTGAAGATGTACATGTTATTGCTAAATGAATTTGCATGAGATCCTAGTGAAACCTGACATGCAATATTTTTTTGGGTAACAAGGTTTGACAGCTTGCGTATAACTCCACGATCACTCAACATCCTCGCAAGAGGTCCTCCTGTTTGTGGGGATTTAGCTGTATCACTCTCTCAATCGGGTCCACAATTCACACAGGTTTGCTTAACATGGTGTTCAACAGACTTTATCATAATCAATCATCTTAGGACCTATCCTGTTTATTTACTGTTTTGGCTGTCTAGGTCTTGAGGGGTATATATGCAATTAAAGCCCTCCGATTTTCTACGGCTCTATCAGTCTTGAAGGATGAGTTTTTGCGTTCAAGAGACTATCCCAAATGCCCTCCAACTTCTCATTTGTTCCATCGTTTTCGTCAATTGGGATATGCCTGTATCAAGTAAGTAGACATAAGTACCTAGTTGGGAACTTCACTCGCCTTGAAAAATGTTGTCTCATTACATGTCATTCCTAATAATTTGTTTCAATTCTTGCAACTTTTAAAGTCCACCTGTACTGTTAATTTCCGTTTCTGCTTGTAATTATCTTGATCCAACATTTGCTCCCATATACACCAGATTAATAATAAATCAATATAGTAATGTATAAGGGATTTCCTGTTGAATTCTATTGTTTTCTTGTATATTCTTTGGTCTAAATACTTGGATTTGTAAATCCTATTGGTATGAATGAGGTCGTTGCTGGAAATTTGTGCAATGTTTGTTTGGGCAGTGATGATTTGGTGCTGGAAGAACTGGCTTGTTGAGCTTGACTGCCAATAGTGCGACAAGTGAGACATTGGATGGCTTTTACTCCGGAGTGTTTTTTTTTTCCTTTTTGGTCAGAAGTCTGGAGTGGTTTTGAGTTGGTGATGTTATCGTTAATTCCTTTTTAGTTATATTCCATATAGCATGATGACAAACATATTACACACATGCATCCTTCATTATTCAAAATGATACTTATACTGCTATACAAAAAGATGCATGGAATTCAATTTCTATGTGATCTTGCTGCTTCTGTTTAACATGTGAGGTGACACATTTCATTCTCCACGAATATCTCTGAGAATATATCCCAAATGCAGTTTGAAGCTCTGATGTATTGTTTAAGCCTTATTTATCGACGAACACCATGTCAGTTATTAATGTGAATATTGACTTGGGGAACCTTGAAAATTGATTATTCTCAGGCTTGTGAATACTGTTGATTGGGTCGCATGGTTGAATACCATGGTATATTTATTTAAGTTGGCGATACTAGCCTTGCCTAAGTATCCATAATCTTGTCTATTTCACTGCTTTAGTGTATGGCTCCCATATGTAATATTTGTTGACACTTGACCTCAAGTGCATACAGAATGGTGTATTGAAGAGATAATACTGTACTTGCGGGTCCATTTACTTGTGCCTGCCTTCAGTTGCTAATAGAGAATTGACATGCAGGTATGGTCAGTTTGACTATGCAAAAGAGACTTTTGAAGTAATATCTGACTATGAAAGTATGCTGGATCTCTTTATATGCCACTTGAACCCCAGTGCCATGCGACGTCTTGCTCAGAAATTGGAGGAAGATGGTGGCGATTCAGAAATTCGGCGATATTGTGAACGAATTTTGAGAGTCCGCTCTACAGGATGGACACAAGGAATTTTTGCTAATTTTGCTGCAGAGAGCATGGTCCCTAAAGGACCCGAGTGGGGTGGTGGAAACTGGGAAATTAAGACCCCTACTAATCTGAAGGACATACCTCAGTGGGAGCTTGCGGCTGAAGTTATGCCATACATGAAAACAGATGATGGTGCCATTCCATCTATAATTGCAGATCATATTGGTGTGTATTTGGGTTCAATCAAAGGAAGGGGCAATATTGTGGCAGTGAGGGAAGACAGCTTGGCCAAAGTTCTCACTCCTGTTAGAAATGACAGTAAGCCAAATGGTATAGAAACTTCTTTGGTGAAATCAACGTCTAATGGCATTGCCAAGGCCGACTCCAAGGCTGAATCCTTGATGGGTCTGGAAACCCTTACAATGCATACTGCTACTGCTGCAGACGAACAAGCCAAAGCTGAAGAAGAATTTAAGAAAACAATGTATGGTGATGAGGGTAGCAGCAGCGATGAGGAAGGTGTGTCCAAAACAAAGAAATTGCAAATAAGAATTAGAGATAAACCTGTTGCCTCTCCCGTGGATGTTGACAAGATCAAAGAGGCGACGAAGCAATTCAAGCTAGGTGAGGGTTTAGTTTCATCAATTAGTAGGACGAAGTCATTGGATATTGGGCGGAGCTTGTCACAACCTTCTGCTTCTTCAACTGGTGGAATGGTTACTGGCCCTGCAGGTTTTAGTCCGGTTTCTGCTCCTGCAGATATTTTTGGTACTGATGTGTTATCACAACCTGCACCAGCAGCACAGCCTGGTCCTGCCATTACGGGAATGGGGGTGACAGCTGGACCCATTCCTGAGGACTTCTTCCAGAATACCTTATCGTCCCTGCAGGTTGCAGCTCAATTGCGTCCTCCTGGGACATCTCTCTCAAAAATGGGTGAACCTGCTAGAGGCGTTGAAACTGGAAAAGCGACAACTAGTCAGGTCAATACATCTGCAGCTGATATAGGGCTTGCTGATGGTGGTGTTCCCCCTCAAGCCTCTCAACGATCTGCTGTCCCACTTGATTCAATTGGACTTCCTGATGGTGGCATTCCACCACAAACTGCTGCTCACACTGTAGTAGCACCGCAGCCTCAGGCTCAAGTCCCCATCTCAACCCAACCTCTTGATCTTAGTGTTCTTGGGGCATCAGCTTCCACAGATTCTGGAAAACCTGTCCATCCTGCTTCTCCACCAGCATCCGTGCGGCCTGGACAGGTGAACTTAAATTATTTACATAGATGTATATTGAATTGTGAAATTGCCCTATAGATTTCTTCTCTTGAGTATTGAGAAGCATTTCCACCTATTTGGATCCCATGAAGAGTAGTTTTGGTGCTTCTAAGTTCTAGACTAGTGTAACGGGCTAGTCTTTGCTTCTCTTGCTATAGTATGAAAGTTGTTTTAGACTGCACAAATGCTTATGGTTTGATAATGCTGCTGCTGTAGTATGGCAAAGAGCAAGATTCTGGAACTATGTTATATGAAGTAAAAAATACTTTAACACCTTGATCTATTGAGTATTTCTGGACAGGTGAACTTAAATTATTTACATAGATGTATATTGAATTGTGAAATTGCCCTATTCATTTTATTTGGATCCCATGAAGAGTAGTTTTGGTGCAATTCTGAAGTTCTAGACTAGTGTAACTTTCAAATAATGGCTAGTCATAATTTGCTTGGAGGAGAGACTCTTTTTTTTGCTGCTGCTGTAGTATGGCAAAGAGCAAGATTCTTTTACTTTTTAAAATTTTGTGAAGATTTCCATTCGATCTCTCTTGTCATGGACAACAAAGTGGGGCTGCACCCTGTTTTATTCTCATTTTTCAATGATGTTGCAATCTTAACATTGTCGAAGTTTTACTTGATATATGGTTAGATGATTGTACATTGAGGTTATGCATTAGTTGGCGGTGGCCACATTGAACTCCCACTCTGCTACAACAACTGATTGTTCGATTCCTCATATGGAATGCATGTTAATTTTATGTTGTTGGCATTTACAGGTTCCACGTGGGGCTGCTGCATCAGTATGTTTTAAAACTGGTCTTGCACACCTTGAGCAGAATCAGCTAGCTGATGCATTATCTTGTTTTGATGAAGCCTTCCTGGCACTTGCGAAGGACCAGTCACGTGGGGCTGATATTAAGGCACAAGGCACTATTTGTGCTCAGTACAAAATTGCAGTTACTCTTCTACAGGTGTGTGGGTAATTTTGATGTCAGTTACAGTAAATTAATGAAATGCTCGTTTTAATTTTGAAGGCAAGTCAGTTTAAGTCTGGAAAATCTCTTTCGGTTCATTTTGTCAGTATTGTTGAACATGCAAATTTCATGACTTATTCTTATAGGTGAACTCTATTTTCTCTAGAAATCCATAATTTGGCCATATTATTATGCCAAAACTTGCATCATTACATTTTTTATATTGACACTGCAGCTCTGAAAACCTTCATCACAATTTACAAAGGAATATTTGTGGAGACATGGTCTAATCTTCTATGGTTTTCAATGTATGACCGCCACTTTTAAGAATGCTACATTCATTTTAGTTGAGTAGCTATGTCCTGAATTTAGAGAATTTGACTACAGCAAGACCCACTCATGGAACCTCATCCGAGCACATTACACAGCCAGAGTAAAATTTCACTTTGCCATTCTGCAAGCGGTGCCCAGAAAAGTGATTACTATTTGTAATTGCACGAGGTTCTTTCTTGTTAGTGAATGCCCATTTTTCTGTGACACTTGGTGCCACCTCTGTGATATGAAATTTGTTTTGATATAATGCACAGAGTTTGGGAGGATAAAGTAGTCATAATCAATAAGGAGTCCGCTTAATTGTTTTCCCCATTATTTGAGTTTCTTCAGACTACGTCTACCTCTATTGACTTTGATACCACAGGAAATTGGACGCCTGCAAAAAGTCCAAGGTGCCAGTGCAATTAGTGCTAAAGATGAGATGGCCAGACTATCCCGACATTTGGGTTCTTTGCCACTACTTGCAAAGCACCGAATAAATTGCATTCGAACTGCCATCAAACGAAACATGGATGTTCAAAACTTTGCTTATGCCAGGCAGATGCTTGATCTCCTCTTGTCAAAAGCACCTCCAAGTAAACAGGACGAGCTAAGGAGTCTTATTGACATGTGCGTTCAGAGGGGTTTGTCCAACAAATCTATTGATCCTTTGGAAGATCCCTCTCAGTTCTGTGCTGCCACTCTCAGCCGTCTTTCAACTATTGGGTACGATGTCTGTGATCTATGTGGAGCAAAGTTCTCAGCTTTATCAACTCCTGGATGCATCATATGTGGTATGGGAAGCATCAAAAGATCGGATGCTCTTGCAGGTCCTGCTCCTGTACCTTCACCCTTCGGCTAAAGACATACTCTCATTTATACACAGATATGAGAGTTTTGAGTTCTCGATCCTCTGGGCTTCATGTTGCTTACTCAATGATTCAAGGTGCTGCTAGATAAAATGCTTCTGTAGGATGTTGAAGCTGCTTATTGGAGAGTATGAATAGATCTTGTGCCCTTTAGGTACGTACTCTCTGTATTCTTTTGTAGGAGCTTGTGGTATGCTTCCAAATTTTCCCCTTGCTTTATTCATTGTATATGTTGAGCCATTTTGTCGTGGCCACTCATTCATGTCACCGGTGTGTATATGTAACATACAAATTTTACTAGTTGAAGGTCCTCATTGATTATCGTCCATTGATCTGTAATGGAAAAAGGAAAGGCTAGAGAGTGACTCGAAGGAAGAGTGGCTTGTTGTGAAAATTTTTATGGCAAATGATAGATGCCGGAAATCAAATGTCCTAAAGACCAAGTGAACTTGTTTTCTAGAGTTACATCGGAAGATGTGGCAGTGTTATCTCCTGTGAAGAACTTGTGGCTTAACCGGGGTAATTTTCATGGACGAATGGAGCGCTAGTGTCCATGGGATTTATTGGCCGTTGATGTAGTTTATCTTTGATGGATGCTGTTGCAGGATTTTGCTTCTATTTGCTTATGTAATGCTTTGTCTAGTTACTGCATGCTGTCGGCGATATATAGATAGATTCACTGATTCTCTTACCAAGATATATTTTGACTTATTCTTTGGTCCCAAAGACCTTTGGAGGCAAGTAGGAGGGGAAAACAAGCCTTAGTGTTGGTAGGAACTAAAGTATTGACGAACAAAAGCGCAATGATTGTCCAAATTATTATCATTTCCGAGGGAATGCACCAAATCAAAAGTCGATCTTCGATGTCCCACCAGATCCTCCGCAGGTGTATTGAGATCTATCTTTGGTTCCACATCAGTAGCTTTCAAATCCAGACTATAATAAGGTCTACATTCAATTTATAATCTCTCTCCATCCTTCGACACCTCAAAATGTGGAGCTATTTGATGGTTGATACCTCTCTGATACCTTCATATTCCGAGGGGAAGGAATAATGCACTGGTTTTTTTTTCGCAAGTTAGATGTAAAGATGGTTTCGGATTGTCCCAAGGCAAGAATCTTGAGAATCTTTCAGTCATTCTTGAATTCTAGTGGAAATATACACAAGCCTTTTTCAGGACATGTATCAGTAATGCGGGATCAAAGTTCTTGTGCACCGCGCACGCCTCAACTAGCTTTTTCCAGCCACGAGGGTTTGTCTCGGCATGGAAATGATACTTTGGAGTGAGGCCTACCAACAAGGTTTGACTGACCTTCCGAGACCGACTGAGGAAAAAGATGAATCTTTGTCCCTCATGATTAACAGTCATGTCCCGGAGATTGACTGAAGTAGCCACTTGCTCGAGTTTAAACCTGCATGTTTGCCACCACAATGAGTGCACGTGGGACCGATTGACCCGGAAAGCATTTTTAGGGGGGATCTTTCAAATTTTAGATCGTGCACCGATGGTCACAGCTTCGAGATTCAAGGTGTTGAATGATTCCCAAAGTCGTGCACCCTTGGTTATATATATTGGTGAAGAATATTAGGTACAGTTTGTAAATTGGGTGCTACAGTGTCGTACCTGTAATACATTGTCTAATGGGTGCACCAAAATTGTTGATATTTCTCTTCTTATCTTTTATTCTTATGGATTAATATTATGAAAAACCTCAAACTGATGCTTTGTGACAAATTTATCTCAAAATAATTTTTGAATCACAAAAAACCAGAAACTAGTTTACTTGTGACAAATATATCCCAAATTATGTTTTGGGCTATAAAAAATCTCAAGTTGGTATATTTATGACAAATTTACCTCAAATTGTTATGGATTATCATGTGGATTTGCCATGCCAATTAAGTTCTTGTGTCATCAAGCTTAGCAATTTTAGATAAAATTTGAAAGAAGCTAATGGATGGTAAATGTATCATGAGTGTACCGGTGTGGAGTTTGGATGACCCAAATATTAGTTTGTGATAAATTTGTGACAAGTATTGCAGTTTGGGATTATTTGTGACCCAAAAATTAGTTTAAGGTAAATTTGTTACATGTGTACCAATTTGGGATTTTTCGTGGTATTAACCCTATTTTTATAAGGTACCAAAATGATCAAGAGAGAAATTGAAATTTCGCACAAAAATTCATGACTAAATTAACAATAATGAAATGTTTAGGACTAAATTGACATACATATAGTATATTTATAATTGATTGGTTAATTTCTCCATGGATAAGCTAATTACTGATTGATTAGCTTGCCAATGCCGATTTGCTTATTAGCAAAATTGCACGACCCCATTACCGTGTGTTCCCCCATATTAGTATGCATGATCTACCTCGAGAGCGAGTCAAGAGGAGTGTCTGTACTGAATTAGTATAGGTCTATGCTGTGTTGCGATGACATACTAATTACAAATGGTCATGCATTGTTCATTATAAATTAATAAGGGCTTCGTAGAAAATCCTGACTATTCAGTCTGTCAATATTGTTCTTTAGTAATGGTTATTATTTGTACTTGGAATAATTATCAAATGATATATGAACTTTAACCCAATGTACAATATCGTCATTTGAACTTTTGATTTGTCCAATATGATCCCCGAATTTTTGATAAATATATGATTTAGTTTATAGGCTATATGAAAATATCCAATGCCATTCTTCTGTTAATTCAAGTGTAGGGATTACATTAAATATTTTCATATAGTCTGAAGATTAGATCGAACATTTATAAAAAGTTTAGGGATAAGATTAAGTGTTTCTTTTATGAGTGTGTTATCGTGCAATATATACTAATGAGCCTTTCCTCATTTGGATTATAAAATTTAGTGCGCATGACCTCTTGCTGAAGTCAACCTAGCGTTGGCACTTGAGGAAGGAAACTGCTGTATTTGGTTCGCTTTTCTTGGGTGTATTTGAGAAATTCACTCTGTCCGGTGTATTAGAGTATCTAGATGTTGGAATGTACTTCTATCTCCTACTAGTTTGCCTCAACTTTTAGATGGATAGATAACGATAGAATTGGTGATTTTCCCTCCCTAATCGGAGTTCATTTTTAAGCTGAAGTCACACGTCACGGTCGTTGAACTTGTGAAACTTACCTGTGATAAATCATGTTGAATAATTTGACATGGATAAGGTACACATTACTTAAGTCTAGGCACGCCAAAGTTATCTCTAATACATACAATAGAGAGATTCACCACGACCTAATTTTAGTTCTCTAACTTAAACAAAGCCATTTGCTCTAAAACCTAATAAAGCCAACCAAATAACTTGGAACAAATATTCAAAGAGAAATTATTACTTAACGACACCATCCCTCATAAAAAAAAAAAAAAAAAGATGATGCCTTCTTTGCCTTTAATTTTTCCTAGGAAACCAGTTAAATTTCCTCGAAGAAAAATCTCATCTATTTTTTTTTTTTATAACCAAGAACTCCACCACAGGCCCGCCATGCCCGAATGGCATCAAAGGGCCGAGCCCCTATACCTCGGAGGAGACTAGCACATGACCCCACCACCATGACCCTCCACTTAAGACGTGTTAGCAACTGTAGAGTTTCGACCTTAGGACCTCTTTGAAGTTTTGATTGTAGTAGAATTAGAGCATTGGATATCAAAATATTTTTAATGAAATACCTCAAGTTATTATTTCAAAGATTATACTCTAAAGAAGATTGAACGGTATGGAAGCAAAAATTTATTTCGACCCGATCCAATTTCTGGAATATTTCTTCTCGTCATTGTTACATTCATGAAGCTATATAATTGACTTTTGTTTTGTAATAATGGTTACACACATAATTGATACTGAAATCATTCTAAACTCTGAAATGAGTTATGCATTTATGATTTTAGCTGCTTCTTTACTGTGTAAAGTAATGAGCGACTTCTTTTTTTCTCTTGTCATTATCACAGTTTTCAGCTAGATAAAAATTTTAAACAGTCCTAAAACCAAACTATTCTTAGGTACAGTTTCCCATGAATTCTAAAGGATCTTCTACTTTAGTTTCCTTATATAATTTGGATCGTCTACGTAAACTCCGGCGATATATCCTGGTCTTGCCAAAACTCGATGGTGGATTGAGGATTATCCCAAGTTTTGGGACTGATTAGTTACATTGATCTACCCTATGTACGTGCATCAAAGCGAACAGTGTGCAATAAAGCAAATGATCATCCTCGCCTTTCCAAGCAATGTACACCTATTGGGAGAGAGAGAGAGAGAGAGAGAGAGCTTCTATATACAAAGAAGAAGAATTACACGGTAGAACCAACTCCTTGAAGCTGCAAGAAATTCAATGAGAGAGAGCTTTTAAATACAAAGAAGAAGAATTACGCGGTAGAACCAACTCCTTGAGGCCGAAAGAAATTCAATGAGAGAGTGAAGAAGCTTCAAGCGTTGATTGAGTGACCAACACCAGGGCTGTGACCAGGCTTGGTCGATCGAAAATTTGCAACATGCTCAACCTTACTCGTCCTCTTCTTTCCTCTTCCTTCACCACCTCCGAAACTCCTTCCAGCGCTCACACCCGTCTCATGATGGTGGTGGTGGTGACGACGACGATGAGCCTTTGAAACTTCCCTCAAATGCCTTTCTTCAACATGGAAAACTTCACGGCACAAAATCAAAACCAAAAGCAAAGAGCACCGACATGCGAAAGAGAAGCGAAAGTGTTTTGCCATTGTGGTATGACAGAGTTGGACCAAATTTTTCATGTTTTCTTTTATATCTACTTTCAAAGTGAGATGATTAAAGAAAGACTGATGTGTTGGGAGTGAAACTGATGTACTCAATTGTGCTATTTATAATCTCTCTCGTTGTAGTGGGAGGTAATATGTGCTATGTGGGAGAGAGAACTAGTGGGAGCATTCCGTTACTGGACAACCAAACGATGTGGACAAACCAAAGGGAGGGCAAAGAAACAATATTGTCGCACCATTCTTCCCCATGACGGACGGGCACATGCAACTTAAATTAGGTGTCCTTCGTATTTAAAGATACGCGCAATAAAAGGCCTAAAATTTATCACGAAGGTGTAGTTAAAATACTAAAATTTGTAAAATGTGCAATTAAATTCTAAAATTTATCAAATTGATGCAATCAAGTCCTTCTGTTAATTTTGTTTAATTTGATTAATGGAAAATGCCGACATGATTTTTTTTAATATTTACTCTCTCTTCCATAGTGGTAATATGGCTAAAACACAAAATGTAATGCTAAAACGAAGTCTTTTTGGTCTAAATATAATTTTTAATACAAATTTTAATTAATTAGAGTAAAAAAAGCTAAAAAAAAAAAAGAAGCAGGCGGCAAGGGCTGCCCTTGTCACCGCCACTGCCGCCGCCCCCCACCATCGCCATGAAGGCGGGCGATGGTGGCAAAATGGTCGGCAGGAAACTCTCTCTCTCTCTCTCTCTCAACTGCTGTTACCTCCAATGTCTTTAGCTACTCCTACCGAAAGAAGTGGCCTCCGTTGTGCCATCAATGTAGAACGAGCTCCTCTCTCTCTCCCAACTCTTGTGTCGAGCTCATGCTTGTTGCAACAGAGTGTGATATCATATGTTAAGCTTTGTTCTATCGACAAATCATCTATGTCGAGAGATTTGATGGCCACTCCTCCAAATTTGACCGTTGTAGTAGGATCTCGTGAGACCTTTACAACTATTGCTAGATTTTAGGGATGTCTCATCATTGATCCAAGAACCGTTGCCGAGATCTAGTGGCGGTTGAGGGCAACGAAGAGAGAGCATCACAAAGAGAGATGATTGAGTAGAAAATAACCGGAGAGAGATGAAATGACGGGTGAATTACTGTAGGTCAGTGTCACCTATACAACTTAAATATTAGGACTTAACTATGGTGCTCATTGGGTGCTCAATGGACCTTCAAGCAGACAAACCTCTACGCTCGTGTCGTGATGTGTAAATAAAAAGAGTAAAGGAAAAGTATGTCATAATATTAGTCACACTCTTGTCACATAATGAGCAAATAGACGATAGATTTGTTAACGTTAATTTCATTTTTCACATTTCTTATTAGAGGAAGATTTCTCTAGTCAGATATTTGATCGATGGATTAGAAATATCCCCATATGCAAAATTAATAACGAATAAACGCGAATATCGTTCATATTTGTAGTTCATCGATCAAAAAAATAGGTTACAAAATATTCTTATAATGATACGGGAGAAATATCTATTCTTTTGTAAATATGGGGAACTGGAAAAGGGAACCAGTGAATTTGAATTTTGAGCAAGAAAGTAGTAAAGTACACATATTGCATGAAATCTTTTGTTGGATTTAGGATCTCTTATAAGGGAGTTAAGTAGCTGTAGTCTAGGACAATGTTAGAGATAATTACGATATTTTCCTATATTAGAATTAATTAGAATATTTTTATTGATTTTCAGTATATTTCAAGATTGCGTGGATCATCTCTATATGATTGTGTATATCTTAATTGATATATATTACTTCATATAGTCATATGATAAAGCCTATAAATAGACTCTTTATGTATTTTTTCTACATGTCAAATTATATGAAAAATTCTCCAATTCTCTTTTAAGTCACGGGTACATTTTACCTTTGACGGAAGTCAAGAGTCAGTCTAGGTCAAAGTTGGACATATTTTAAGAGAAATAAGGGCATTCCAACGGCATTGCACATTCCCACTTAGGCCTCCCACTGTCCTTAAACTGCAATGGTCTCGGTCGTAAGGCCTTTTTTTGGCAGGTGGAGAAGCCTCACTTTACAGCCGAGAGACCTACTTTGAACCAACACCCAAGTTGAGAATGATGAATCCTCTTTGTCGGTTCAGTACCAATATGAACATTAATTTATAGGGAAAAGGTATAAAAAATCTCAAATTTTATCCATTATAATACATGTAATGTAAAAAAAATTTACGATATAAAAAATTTAAATTATGTCCACTATGACATATTTACTCTAAACGTTTCTTGTGTTATAAAAAACTCCAAACTGGTACCTATGGAATATGTTTACCCTACATCAATGCTTCATTAGATGATTTTTCAGCTAAGTGAACGTTGTTTTTGTTTTACTTGAGTCACATGGGCATCATATCAATACTGTTTGGTTTTTTATATCCATGTATGTAAATTTTTAACGGTTCTCATTGACACAACTCTGACGCAAGTTAAATATGATGGGGATTTTAGTGAATTTTACCATCTTTCTAAATCAACACAAAAAAAGTACAATCATGACTAAAAGGCATATTTGCACTCACTCCAGATCGGTGATTTGGGGGGGGGGACATAGGCAGGAGGGAGTCAATTTTGCTATTTTTTTTGGAAGTTTTTTAAATGTATTTTAATTTTAATCTAATTTACCAAAATAAAAATAAAAATTATGTTTAAACAAAAATACCTTGATCGGCTGAAATATTTTGCCGACTGATGAGGTTAGGTCCTTAATTGAAATAGCCATAAAAACTTCAAGTCATTATTTGGAATATTTCCTTTATTTTAGGGCTCACTTGGTCCACAATCTTTCTCTTTAGATAAATAGGAAAGATGTGTAATTTAGTGATATAGGACTCACGTGGTTTACCATATAGGCAGTAAGAGAATGTGTTTAGACAGGATTGCAGTGCATACTACCTTAATGTCAAATGACTCATTAAAGGCTAGGTTTCTCTAATCATGTGGTCGATTGCAAATGGACATTTATATCTCTCATTATTCCTTGTATCAAATGTGTGAACTAGTATCAATGTGCATAGTGTTTCTTAGTCTGGCTACATGGCACCTTCTCAACTGTAGAAGAGCCATTGAAATTTTGCCAACTCGAATCAAATCGTCTCTTAGATCGTAGATTTATGAATAAGTTGAAAAAACCGAAAAGTTTATGACATAATTAATATATGCACAATAAATTTGCGATTGAACTCACGTTGTATCCTCCTATTCTATCTTGCAATGCTAGAAGAGGTGATAACTTGAAGATTTGCAAAGATTGATTAAAATTTGACTAAAAAGACTATATTGAAATTTTGCACATAGATTTATGAATAAATTGAAAAAACCAGAAATTTTAGGACATAATTAATATATGTACAATAAATTTAGGACTGATTGAACTATTTCCCAAACTAGACAAAATTAAGGATGCTAACTAAAACAACTCTAAAGAAAACCTTAAGAATGAAAATCTATTTAGAAAGAGAGAGAACTTGGCCAGAAAGAATTTGATCAATCGGTTCCTATTTGGTATGGTAATTTCTAAACCAGTCAGGTTGACTAAGGATGGCATTTGATGTGCCAAATTCATTTGACGTGGCAGATGCCCTAGCGTTCATGTGGCATGGCTCAGCATAAGGGCGAACATACATACATTATATATTTATCTGTGTGTATATGAAGAAATGCTTGCCAAGATACTAACCAGTCTTAACTATTAAAAAAAAAAATTAGGTTCATCATACTCGACTAATGGAATTGAGGTTGTAAAGGCTTTGCTCCCAAACTAGAAAGCAGAAAGAGTGGAAATAGTCGCTATCCCGTCCTTTGAGTTTCTTTTCTTTTTTTGGGTGGAACTGTCCTTTGAATTGAATGCGTAAGAGAAGAGACAAATTTGTGGGAAAATCAACCAATTTTACCTGTGTCAAAGAGCTATCGAGAGAACATGATACAAATTCAACCAAAATAAGAAAGATTAGAACCTATCAAATTCTATACACATGTTATCTATTGAAAAATTCAAAAAAGAAAATAGTAGTAGCTAGATCACAAAAATAAGCCTTCTTTTTGTACGTGTTATTTAAGCTTTATGTTTTTTGAATCAAACACAAAAAGTATAAAATAAAATGCATAGAGATTCAAGGGAAAGTGAAAAAGTCAACCCTAATTAGTCACTTGATGTTTCCAAAGAACAAGAAAAACATAAAAGTTAGGATTTTTTTTTTTGTGTGATAAATTTATCCTATATTAAATTCCATTAACGAATGCCGCTAACAAATCTTGTATTAGTTCGTACATGGATGATTGAAAATCAACAATATTGACATGGCGCTCATGTGATAAAAATATGTCAATTCATTTTATCTTTTTTTCTTGTTTTCGTTTTCGTTTTCTTTTTCTTTTTCTTTTTTTTCCAATTTCCTCCATCGTATTCTTCCTTAGTTTGGTGATAGTGAGGACGGTGAGGATAGGGAATGAGGGCAGTAGTGACAATGAAGATGAAGGAGGAAGGAAAAAATGGAGAGAGGAAAAAAAAACTTGACGGAGAGTAATTGTGTGGTGCGGGTCTAAATTTGCGAATTTTAATGTCATAATTTTTTTGAATAAATATGTCACATGAATACAAGTTTAGATTTTTTCTATCAGAAAAAAATTAAAATAAATATATTACATGAGTACAAGTTTAGGGTAAATATTAACACGGGTACAAATATGAGGTACTTGGTGTCACAAGAAAAAAAATTTGAGGTAAATGTGTTATAGTGAGCACGGTTTAGGATTTTTATGTACTTTTACCATTCTTTCTAAATCAACAAAAAAAAATGTATAACCATAATTGAAAATCATATACACATTTGCTCCAGGTCAGCACCTAAATTACGATGCGTATGTCTAGCATATATACTTGGCTCTACTATAAATTGATAAAATTGAAATATTTAAGACTAATTTGATTTTCGTATAATATGTTTAGGACTAAATTGTATGGATATTAATTGTCTTTGCTTAGCTTTACATCCATCCTACGGTGTCATTTCTAATACATCTATTGTGAAAGCTTTCATTAACTTTGAATTTCTATTGAGTAGACCTTGTTGTTGTGAGAGCTTCAGTTGCTAGGTCTCCTATCATCAGGTTGCCATGTATGGATATTAATTGCCTTTGCTTAGCTTTACATCCATCCCACGGTGTCATTTCTGATACATCTATTGTGAAAGCTTTCGTTAACTTTGAATTTCCATTGAGTGGACCTTGTTGTTGTGAGAGCTTCAGTTGCTAGCTTCCCTATCATCAGGTTACCAACTTTCGTTAAATTGAAATGTTTTAAGACTAATTTGATTTTCGTATAATATGTTTAGGACTAAATTGTATGAATATTAATTGCCTCTACTTAGCTTTACATCCATCCCACGGTGTCATTTCTAATACATCTATTGTGATAGCTTTCGTTAACTTTGAATTTCTATCAAGTAGACCTTGTTGTTGTGAGAGCTTCCTATCATTGGATCCCTTATCATCAAATCACCAACTTTCTTGACATTTTCATAGTGCTTTTACTCAAATTTTGTCGAAAATTGCTAATGTGACATGTAAGACTCAATTAGTAAAATTAAAATATTTAAGACTAAATTAACATTGGTAAAATAATTGATTAATGCCACAAAAAATCCTAAATTGATATGCTTGTGACAAATTTACCTAAACTAATTTTTTGACCACTAAAAACTCAAAACTTGTATATTACCCTCTATTAGATTTTGTTAAATTGGATTAATATAATGAAAAATCACAAAATTAATACACTCATGACAAAATTAAGAGTAAAACCCTAAACTAATGCACTTGTCAACTGCTATGTGTTATTTAACTTATCAATTCGACAGTAAAAATTAATGAAAACTAACAGAAGGTTAATTAATTGTAAGTGTACCAATTTGGGATGTCACATAAAATAAACATTATTTCTTAACTATTTTTGTGTCGGTCTAATGATTTCCCCGCACTATCTAAGATTTGGGTCTCTGGACATCTCTTCATCTATTGGAAGATGGACCCAAGTTCCGGTCCTCATTGACTATTCCTAAACAGCATTAGATCATCAGTGGGATCTGATCTCAGAAGAGTGTAATCTGGTGAGGAAGGTGGGGGTGGGGAGATGGTGAACAGCAAATACCAAATCAGTGCTCCAAACATCACCAAATTTTCTGAGATTTGGGTGGGAGAGGGGGCTTCAGTGGGATTTATCTCAGAATAGCAGGTGGGGCCCCCCACCATTAAAGGTCGTTGACCAGCCTCCAGCACCAGAATCCCACCCGTCTCCCCAACCCCAACCAACCTCCGACCACACGTGTCGACCATCAGCGACTCCCCACCCGTGGACCCCCGCCGCACCTTACCACGCCCCCGCAAGACATTTTTCGCACGTATCCATCCCCCCCTTCAATCCGAAGAACATCGAGACACGCCCGCGTGCAGAGAGAGAGAGAGACAGAGAGACAGAGAGACATCATCGGAGAATCGAACGAGGTCGGTTCGTAGGTGAGGTCGGAGACCGGAGTTCCGGCGAAGGGGGGAGGGGCAAAGATGAAGGCGTCGAAGAGGCCGATCCAGGCGGTGGCGTCGTGGCTCCGCCGCCAGCCGCCGAAGGTGAAGGCTTTCCTCGCCGTCGTGTCCGGGATGGCGGCGCTCGTGTTCCTGCGGATGGTGGTCCACGACCACGACAACCTCTTCGTCGCCGCCGAGGCCGTCCACGCCCTCGGGATCGCCGTCCTCATCTACAAGCTCAGCAAGGAGAAGACCTGTGCAGGTATCGCGCGGTTGTTTTTTTTTTTTTCCCCTGGGGTGTCTCGCCGTCTCCTTCTGTTCTCGTTCGGTGATCGAATTGATTGATGTTGGCCCCGAGGTTCGTGTAGGCCCTGTCGATGTGGGTTTCGTAGATTGCGGTTTTTCCAGATTGAATTTGCTTCTCGGAGTGTTGTCGATGCCGCGGCGGCGTTGCTGCTTGCGATGGCGAGAGCAGTGATCGGGTGGTTTCGGTAGATGTCTATGGGGGTTGCAAAATCTAAGACACGGAGATGGGGCTGTTCTATTACTCGAGAGAGAAAGCTTTGAGGTGGATAATTTCAGGAGAATTTCGTTTTTTTCCCTTTCTTTGTATGTGAGCTATTAGTAGGAGATGTCTTGAAAATGTGGACGTTTCTCAAGATGTCGCAAAAAATGGACCGCGATGGCATTAGATAGTCGATCGCACTACTGCCACGAGGCTTCTTCATCAGTTCAAATAATTGAGGTGGCTTGAGATAAGTAGCAAGTTACTCAGCAATTCGACCTTGAAGGCATGACTTTAGAGGGAAGGGCATGAAAAAAGTAGAAATGTATAGTTGGGAGATTCTGATCATTTGTGTTTCCCCACTAACACTTAGGACAGTGATGTGACTTTGACGTGTGCATAGTTGCAGCCTTCAACAGGCAGGAGCATTTGCTTTCTTTTTCCAATTGTCCGTTTGCTATAAAGCAAGAGACATAAAGTTGGCAATTTTGGTGCTGAAGAGTGAATGCGATACATAATTTTCATCTTTATCCATGTGATTGAGTTCAAATCATCGTGCTCCTTATTAAGTATGTTCTTCCACTAACAAAGTGATCCTGAGAACTTTTTTCGTTAATAATTGTTCTACAGAGTCATGTCAGCTCTTTGATGAACTTTCTATTCTTATGTCATCATATTTTCAGTCTCTGACTACTTTCCTGAATGGTGATTCATTTCAGGGCTGTCGCTCAAATCACAGGAACTAACAGCTGTGTTTTTAGCTGTAAGACTTTATTGTAGTGTTGTAATGGAGTATGATATCCATACATTACTTGATTCGGCTACACTAGCCACCACTCTTTGGGTCATCTACATGATTCGCTTTAAGCTGAGATCGAGTTACATGGAGGACAAAGACAATTTTGCTATTTACTATGTGGTTAGTCCTCCATCCACACTCTAATTATGTTAATGGATACAGCGCGGGATGAGGCACAACTTTTTTCTTCAGATTTGTATCTCTAGTTTAGACTTGCTCTATCTCTTCTTTGGTTACCATTAAACTCTTCCACTGGCAAACTACAGAATAGATGTGTCCATCTTTATTTGTAACATATTTTAAGATTATGTTTGGATGTGGATGCCTGTATCCAAATGGACCCAAATGAAAAGATATAAGAAACCTTGAACATACAAAAGCTTCTCTTTTGGATTTATTTTTATGTAATGTGTCTCCAAAAGGCTGAGTTGGTTATGGCGGTCTGTTCATTTTATTCTTTTCTGGTAGTTAGGTTGTAGTCATATGCTTTGAATTATCTGAAAATCTGCATCAGTCAATAGATTGTCTTATAAGGTCAATAAATTAATTCTTATATACCATAAACACGGTTGAAGGTGTTATGGGCATCAGTCAATAGATTGTTTTATTGGGTTGCTATATAAGTCTTATAGTCTATGAGTACTGTAATAAGGTTGAAGGTAGATTGGGCATAATAAAACCATATATAATTGAATGTCTCTCGAATTTTCCAGTTATTTTAAGGTTATTAGCCTGCTAGTTATTTGAGCTTGAACTTAACCAAATAATTATGATTTACTCCCTTTTTGCCTTTTCCGATTCTGTTGGTCGTGAACTTGAGCTGGTAATTTTACTCCGAGGCATCCAAATCAGAGAATTTGAATGTAGAGTTGTGAGAACCGGAGTTTTAATTGTATCCATTAAATTTTATTCATTATTGGTATACTTACACTCTGTTGTATTTTCCCCTTGTGCATTTAATGCAGGTGATTCCATGTGCTGTGCTATCTCTAGTGATTCACCCCTCAACACACCATCATATCATTAACAGGATTTGCTGGGCCTTTTGTGTTTATCTTGAAGCTGTTTCAGTACTACCCCAGCTCCGTGTCATGCAGAACACAAAGGTACTGCAATAGCCAAATCTTGTAATGGCGATATTCGTGGAAAACATCTATGTCAATTGAAACCGAGTGCAAAAGGATCTTTACTTCTTATCTGCTGGTCACTTGCACTTCTGGAGATAGATTAATGCCTGAAGCCCCTTCATTCAGTTGATATCTTCATTTTGCATGTTTAAGTAGCAAATTTGCAATCGTTTGTAGTTCTTTTTGAAAAATTCGAATATCACTCTCCTTTTTCTTTTGCCACTCAGTCCTTTACTCTGAATCTCTGGCTATTTCTACTGTGTATTCATGTCAGCCAGGTCTGAGATTGCTCATTTGTGAACTACTATTTCTATCCATTTGCTCTCTGTCCTGCAAAGTTGGTGCTATGCAATCGCTCTGACACTTACACATCACATCCAGTGTGTTGGCTTATACTAGGCTGAGAGGAAATTCTCATGGGTTTTTTGCTGCATAGCTTTCTCAAACGTTGGTCTTGCTGATAAACCATCGTGTCAGTTCTCTGTTTAGATTAGCTTTAGCATTATCTTAGACAATTGTGTTTCTTCCGATTCTGCTTATTCTCTCTTAAGATGGCGTTCTTTCTTCTAGGAGAGGGCTATACTGACAGCTGAATTTGCTCTTCCCTTGGTGAAATCTACTGTCAAGTTCTTGAATTCCAGACTTTACATGATTCACATCAATTAAATAGCTGAAACTAGAGAGAATTAGCGGAAGAGAATGTGCACATGTTTGTAAGGCTGGATAGTGGTTTCTAATTTTGGAGATAGGAAATTAATGTGGTGGAGGGTTATTGGAGGAAATTAATGTGTGGAGGGCTAATGACCAGAAGACATCAATTTATCGTTAAGGACAAGAGGGTTAGTGGCAAAAATTGAGGTGTAATTTTGTCCTTTTTATCTGGTATTAAGTTGTACTCTTAGAATAGAAATAGCTGAGTTGCTTATTAATTATTGAGACTGTATTTCTTTTTGGGTGTTTGTGTTTTTTCAGATTGTTGAGCCATTTACGGCACATTATGTTTTTGCACTGGGAGTTGCAAGGTTTTTGAGTTGTGCCCATTGGGTACTCCAGGTCTGTTTTCTTTTGCTCTCCTTTTTGTTATATATGATATTGTTTGTAGGAGATATGTCAATCTTTGTGTAGATGCTTCACTTAGGTGGATTTCACCTGTTAGCTCTGATGGACATGTTTGTATTCTTCACTGGGACCTGTAAAATTTTGATACATTTCGGCACTTATAATGCTTTTCCATCAAAAATCTATGAGTTCGTTCTCTATCCTATCATTTAGTATATAATTTTTTTTTCATAAATTCAGCTTTTCGGTATCATCATGACAAATGGGGCATTATTCTAATTGATATTTCATGCTTTGCATTCTAGTGGAAGTGGATATCATATTTTCTGTTGCTAATGGGCCAAGAAATAGTAAGAATTTGGGTATTAAATTCAAGTTTTTTTTTTTCATTGTCTTTATTGCTATTATAGGTGAGTATTTTGCCAGATTCCATTCAGCATGCAGTTTGTTTATAACTTTATGCCCTCTTCTGCACAATTTACTACAAGATGGTCAGATTAGAGAAACAGCACTCCATTAAAGGGAACATATCCATGGATGTTTGTCTCTTTATTGTGACTTCCCTGACATCCTCTAGTGTTGACATTATTTGATGAAGTGGTGTCATGCACAAATAGGATTTTGCTAAGGTGTGGGAATGTCGCTGACCTTGTCTCATACAGGTACTGGACACGAGAGGAGGCTTACTGACAGCACTGGGATATGGAATGTGGCCTTCCATGGTCCTCCTGTCTGAAATAGTCCAGACTTTCATTCTGGCCGATTTTTGCTACTACTACGTCAAAAGGTAGATGTGCATTGCTAGATTTTTGCTTAAGACAACTTATTGAACCTCCATTATATGCAATCTGAAAATCGATTATTTGTTGCAGCGTCTTTGGTGGACAACTCGTGCTACGTCTCCCCTCTGGAGTGGTGTGAACGATGTTAAAATTATACAGGAAGAATCGGGGACCATCTTAGACTTATACCATCGGAAGATGGTAGCTACTCTTGTCTAGTTCCTTTTTCACCTCCTTCTGTCAGACCATTATAGAGTTTTCTTTTTTTCTCTCTGGTGGATGTTGAGTCGAGGATGCATTACCATCTGGTACATAAAATTTTCCGTAGAAAACTTGTGCAGATTGGCTTCCTGATGTTGGCATTTAATATTTATTTTGCTGTTGCCGACTGTGGAGATCTCCCGATAGCTTAATGTACAGCTTAGAGGCTGTTCTTAGTCCTATGTTCTGGAGCTTATCTGATGTCATGCCTAAAATTATCAGAAATTTCAACTTTCTTGCTGTTCGTATTTATACTACAAGTTTCACATTCTTTCCCACGATAGCGTCGGTGCATTGTGCTCGGGGATTTTATTAAATCTGCAAGGTTTGTACGGGGACTTGGATTAGCCAATCCTTTGTGATGATTGCATCTGGAAAATCCTAGTTAATTTTGAGCGGGGATTGATTCGGAACTTCGGGTTATTGGTGGAGTGGCCGTTTTATCAACGGCTGAACCTTGGTCTGTTTCTGTTTGTCGATAACTTGAAGGCTTAGAGATTGAAGCTATTAGTTGGTCATATAAAAGCTCAGGTGAATCCTTGCTGAAGAGCTCTCCCAGGCGCTCGGAGAGAGCAAAAGTAGTAAAGGTCAATTTCTGCAAACTGCAGATTTCTCCTTTGAGTATGATCAAAACTTAGGGTGCGTTGGGTTTTTACTTTTTGGCCAAATATTGGCATCAGGAATATTGAAAACCCAATGCTACTTTGCCCGGTGTTCTGAAGCAGAATTTATGGAATGCTAAAATTTGGATTAAAATATTTTCCCTTTCGAAATAACTATCATTAATCTTTAGTTTTCTAGTCTTGTCTCTTTTTGTAATTATTTATCTTCTTCACATGATAGCTTCACACAATGGCGGCTAACAAGGATTGATATGGTTGGCAAGGGTCATGTGACTAGGCAGCCTTCACCAGAGGTTGCGCAACCTTGGGCGATCACCGCTAGGGTTGCGAGACCATGGCCTAGGTCTCCGCCTAAGGTCGCGTGACCCTTTTCTAAGGTCACCTGAGGTCATGCAAACCTTGCTTGGGTAGCGTGACCCTCGTTGAAGGTCAGACGACCTCAGTTGACAGTTGACAGTTGTTGGAGCCAAATGTGGCTCACCGGCAGCTGCAACCTTTGCTGACTCTGACAAAGGGCTCAGTTCTATTTTAATAAGAAAAAAAAAAACAAAAAAAATAGTCAAAGCCCATTGTAAAAGGCTTATTTTGGTCAAATCGCTACATGAACCCAAAGTCCATTTGCAAAGAATTTTTACCAAATAAAATTTGTATTTCTCTTGGGGGCTTTAGGTTTCAGTACTTACATTACACTCAAATCTCATTTGCAAAGTAAAATGAAACTCACCCTTAATCCAAGACTACTCCATCTGTCGCAAACCATTGTCGGGAATGGCCTGATTTCAATCGGGATTTCAGGAGCACGTTCTATATGAGATCATAGCTCTTTTCATTTCCCGAGCACTGACGCAAAAGTGGTCTCTCCATGTATAAATGCTTAACCTCGGCCGGCAGAGGGGACTTGCAATCATCCGTCCCAGAGTATATAAATTGTCTTTGATTGGTTTAGGGACTTGAATCTGAAATGTTAATGCACAAGCTAACTCAGCTAAATGACAATGCAAGAAGACTTTCATGCACCTTTTGCTAGATGACGTACCAAGTATTGACATCTCGCAGCTACCGCATCTTCCCGGCACCTTTCTTATTCGTTCACGCGGAGTGCAGAATTGCGTTACAACTAAGCTTCTGATTAAGATTTTGCACTGTCCAATGTCTCTCTCACGAAATGGACTCATGTCAACGCGTGCTTTCAATACCACGAGCTCCCTGTGCTTTGCGACCATAGCTATCTTCCACTAGCTAAGCAATAAAA
This sequence comes from Eucalyptus victrix, assembly GCA_016097545.1. Lineage (NCBI taxonomy): Eukaryota > Viridiplantae > Streptophyta > Magnoliopsida > Myrtales > Myrtaceae > Eucalyptus > Eucalyptus victrix. Next base: position 16,843,652 of record CM027840.1, on the reverse strand, counting down.
TCAAAGCGATAGTCCAAAAGAGTTTTGGCGCGTCCGGATGATTCCAGAGAACTTCTCTTTAGCATTTTCTCTCCACCAAATGCACTGCACGCGTCTGATGCATCACCAAGTGTACCAATTGGAATTCTCGTTCTCTTGCTTCGTTGCTTATGCGCCGAATATCCCCGTCCTCACATGAAACCCACCAAGAATTACAATCCTCAACTCGATTTAGGTCTCCCTATATAAGAGACTCCTTTGCTCTCGACGTGTTGCACCATCCTGCAAGAGAGAAGAAAACATCCTTAACACCCTCCATTCATAACAATCATTCAAGCAGTCATGTCTCTCTCCAAGGTTTTGGCGTGTTTGCTCCTTTCCCTCCTCGTTCTCTATCTGCTTGTTGAAGCAGCTGATGCTACGGTAAATGAAATCTCCTCTCTCTCTCTCTCAACACGTGTACTTGTTGATGAAGTTTTGTATAGTCTTTCATACCTCAGTTAATCCCGACCTGCATATGTTGTGTAGCAGGAGGTGAGTGCGGATTCAGTGGAGAGTTCTGCCGCCAAAAAGATAGGTGAAATCTCAATTTAAATGCTTTTAGTTGTGATGGTTTTGCATAGCTACTACGTAGATTGATAATACAGTCAACTCGGTTAATTGAGAATCAATAATAAACCATAGCTCTAATATCATATTCAACAAATTATTTTTCCAAGTTTTGAAATGGTCAAATTATGGACGAAGGATGTATATACAACATGTATCTTAATATTTAGTATGACGTACTGACCAAAAAAAAAATTCAGTATGACATTTTCTTTTGTATCATCAGTCCATGTTATTAGCCACGAGCTTCTCATTTTCAGATTGCGGAGCGGCTTGTGCCGCCAGGTGCCGGTTGGCATCGAGGCAGAAGATTTGCAAGAGGGCATGCGGAACCTGCTGTGCCCGTTGCAATTGTGTGCCGCCGGGGACCTCCGGTAATCGGGATGTCTGCCCTTGCTACGCCACCATGACCACTCACGGAGGCAGACTCAAGTGCCCTTAATTTAGTAAATTATCCACTGTGGATCTTGTATCATCTAGATGGATACAAGTCACCGAGAATAAAGAACTTAAATTTATTAGTATGTGATCTACAGTAATATAACAAGAATGTTCCTGTATAAACCCCAATGTCATATCGAAATCTCCGTGTATAGAGTAACAACAATAAAGAGTATTATGCATTTTCGTGTATCTCTGTCTCTGTCTGTCTCTGTCTCTCTCTTTGTCTCTGTCTCTCTCTATGTGTGACCACGTTCAATTGCGGTTCGTCTTCTCACTAATTCATGAGCTCGAATCATCATTACCATGGTCGCCTTCACGAGTACCGAGTTTTTATATTTCTACGATAATTCAGCACATACGAGATGCGTAAATTGTTAGATAAACAACCACTACGTCTAAGGAGAACTAGCCGGATGCTTAAAAATTCTATACACAAATTACTCGGACAAGAATAAAAAAAAAAACTAGGTCAAATTTCTTAAAAAGACGACAAAACTGTTAGCCGATAATCTTAGTTGATACGCCGGTAAATCCATCAATAGTTAGGCCTAGCATCTCTCTTTTAACCCCAGTTGGACCACCACTTTCTAAATGATTTTGCATGAACTCCGTTCCAGATTGTTCATACCCCAGTTGGCGATTCTTTGAAGTCCCTTTCGAGGACAGTGGTTGATCAGATAACAGCTGTCTCTGCAACTCTTATTCAGCTGTCGTAATCTTTGCTTGTGTGGAGGTTATAAATTCTATCGATCCTAGAAGGAACGTAGGCCGTGAGTTCTTCACGAAAGCACAGGAATATCAACCGAACTAATTTGCCAATTCCCCTTAAATTATTTATGATTCTCATGCCAGCGACAAGATCCTGCATGCAATGCATGATGGTGGTGTCATCAGCCAGTCGACTTGATACATAAATACATACATACATATATATATAGATAAAAGGAAAACAGAAATAAATTTAAGTATATATATGTCAGAAAATATAAATAGAAAAGTTGCTTGCATAAACATTTAAAATTTGTGAGTGTTGAAGTTTGTTATCTTGATGGTAATTAGATTGTGGTACGATTTTGTATATTTAGTCCGACCTACTCTGTCCTATTACATAAATATAGTTAAAGCTGGATTTGTCATACTTAAGACTAAAAACTCGCCATGCGGCCCTTTACTTTACCTCTTGCGATTGCCCAATGCCATAATTCTGCCACATGGCCCATGTTTGACCAATAACCATTAGTTTTCTTAGTTGTCATACATAAATTTCAATCTCTTATTTGACTTAAATTTTGAAAAATGGATAAAGTGTATCTTCATATACACCTTTTCAATTGTATAGTTTATTTTGGACTTAGTTTCCTAAATATATATTTAATTTTATAGTTTTTTTGCCGTCTGCGATAATAACTTGCTTAATAATGTTGCATGTATTTTCCAAATATCCTGTTTATCAGATTTACCTTATACCGTTTAACCTAACAACACTACTTTTGAATTTGCTTTATAACGAGAGATGTTCAAACAAAAACTTGGGGCATACGAGCATGCTGTAAAGAAAAGGGAGGAATTGTTGGTGGTTAGAAGAGAAATGACATAATCGAGAAAACTGTGGGTCCTTGAAAATGCTAATTACAATCAACGTTTATTCAGTTTTCATAATAGACTTCAGTTGAATTTCTTCAAGAATTGAATGTTCTTTAAAGGGAATTGCGTGAAATTTCGCCAGCAAAGTTGATAAACAATAATCCCTTTTCAATTCTCTTTTAGGCATAGTTGTATACAAGTAGCAGAGATAAGCCGGAAAAGATTGAACAAAATTGGATTTTAAAATCGAAATCCAATCTTTCTTAGGACATATAAAGGGCTGCTTTTTCTGCGAACCCTTAAAACCCCGGAAATTTGATTGATACTTTAAGCTTGTTCACTGCACATATTTATATTATAACTAAAATAATTAGGTTAATACCACAAAAAACTTAAACTATACCCATTGTAACACAAATACATCAAACTATATTGTGTTACTAAAAGCCCTAAATTTTGCCCATTGTGATCTAAACACCTCGAACTTTTTTTGTCGTAAAAAAAAACAAACAAACAAACAAACAAACAAATTTATATAAGTATGACAAATATATCCTGAATTAAACTAAAATAGATGATGTACTTGTCACACATATATAAATTTGGGCTTTTCATGACAACAAAAAATTAGGCTATTTGTTTCACAGTTGACAAGTTTTGGGTTTTTGGTGACATAGCAATAAGTCTTAAGTATTTATGTCACAATGAGCACAATTTGAGGGGTTTTTTTTTTTTTTTTTGTGATATTTGCCCTAAATAATATAATATAATATAAGTGGGTCAAATTAAATCGAATAATTGGCATCCCTATCAAGACCTTCAAAGTCTAGTGTGGACATATTGGAGGTCTACTTGATTAGTCGGCAATACTTTATTCAATTATGTGCAAATGATTCATCTCCCGGCGATCGATGGTTATTTCATGCCACTCATGGTTTGGGGCCAACTGTTTAATTAAGTGCCCATTAGCGTGGGGGTCCCTTGAGAATCTTGCGTTTTCGTCGAGCAAGGTTATGATAGAAAAAGTAGAAATGAAGCCTTTGACAAGTGTAAATGGGAGGCAATGTATGAAGACAATGGAAATCGGGCAATTAACCTAATAAATCGTTATGTTTTGGAGAGCAAGGGGGCAAAATTTGAGCTGCTTCTCTCGACTATTTTTCCACTTAGCGCTTAATCGCGGAATGCGCTGACAGGCGATAATGTGGAGAAAGGCTATATTTCCTCCACCTCTAATTGGAGGGAATAACGGATTATAAACTAAGAGCGCCATCTACATGCAAACCTAAGTTATAAAACTAAAAGTAGGTGTCGTAATCCACTAGTCAAAGGCATGGTTGGAGAAAACTTACTTCAGCTAAAGATAGAGGAAAATAAGGCCCATGAGAAATTTAGGAAGTTTGTTCAAATTAGTTAACAAGTTTCATGATAACATTGATCATAAAGAGGAGTTATTGTACATATCAAGTACATGAATAAGGATATTTATTATGTAAAATTAGTGGGATTAACGACTTTAAGCGTTTGAATTTGCCCAAACCAATGGTCATGCGTTGATGGTGTGCCCTTAACCAAAGTTGTGCACCCTTAAAATTGTTCAAGGAGGTGGACCAGTTGAAATATGCGAAAACTTATATAGATATTATCGAGTGCTAAAAAAAAACCTAGGGCAATTGCAAGATGACAATATACTAAGGGCTAAAATGAATTGACATATCAAAATCTAATGTTAGGAACAAAATGCAATGACATAATAGAAGAGATTGAATTCACATCCTGGCTATGCAATACTAGGCACTAAAGGTGCACTACAAATTTTCCAATGAACTAACAAAACCCAAGAAACTTTGGTTCAACTCTTATAAAAGAGAATGGAAAAATTGTCCAACAAGTTCTAAAAGTATTATATGGTGGTCATTTAATCATAAATCTTTCAATTATGCAAAATTAGTCATAAACCTTTTGAAAATTTGCCAAATCGGACATTCTAGCCAATTTTAATCGGAAACTACTAACGGAGCAATGCAGTTAGAACTAATTATCCTATATAGTGTGAATGGTATTGACATGGACAATCTTTCAATTTTTATTTTTATTTTTTTTGGATTTTTTCTTTTCTTCCTTTTAGCCAATGGCTGGCTGGCAACCTACCACATGGACCCTCACCCTCACCTAGTGAGGGTCACTTTGCCCACAGCTGATGAGGGTTGGTAGCAATAGAGAAAAAATGAAATAAATAAAAAAAAATTTCGGAATTTTTTCTAAAAAAACTTAAGGTGTGTTTGATTTAGTTTTCCCAAGGAGCTTTCAACTTCTAAAGCTCTTTAGGGAAATGCTGAAGTGTTTCACAAGCATTTTGAAATAACTTTTGGCCAAATATTGGCATTGGGAATGCTAAAAACCCAATGCTAATTCCACTTGACATTCCAAAGTAGAATTTGTGGATTGCTGAAATTAGGATTAAAATATTTTTCCTGCAAAACTACCCTCATTAATTCTTTAGTTTTTCAGTTTTGCCTCCCTTTGTAACTATTCATCTTCTTCACACGATGGCGACCAACAAGGATTGATATGGCTGGCAAGGGTTGCACGACCCAAGTGCCTCCACTAGAGGTCACATGACCTTGGGCAATCACTGCTTGAGTCTTGGCACCTCAAGAGGCCCTCATTTGGGTCTCCTATGACCTAGATGGCTGCCTAGGTCGCATGACCCTTGCCGAGGGTTGCTTGAGGTCATGCAAACCTTGCTTGAGTCGCATGACCCTCACTAAAGGTCAAGGGACCTGAGCCAACAGCTGCTGGAGCCAAATGTGGCTCACCAGCTTCCATAGCCTTTCGTCGACTCTAGCAAAGGGCTCGAATTCTTTTTTAATAAAAAAATACAAAAAATATAGTCAAAGTCCATTGTAATTTTTTTTTTTTTTGGCCAAACGCTACTAGAATCTAAAGTCCACTTGCAAAGAGTTTTTACCAAATACAATTTGCTTTTCTCCAAGAATTTTGGGTTTCAGCATTTACATTACACTTTAAGCTGATTTGCAAAATTGAATCAAATTCACCCTCAATCCAAGACTGCCTCCATCTGTCACAAACCATTGTCGGGAATGGCCTGATTTCAATTGGGATTCCACGAGCACGTTCTATCTAAGATCACAGCTCTTTTCATTTCCCGAGCAGCGACGCAAAAGAGGTCTCTCTATATATAAATGCTTAAACTCGGCCGGCAGAGGGGACCTACAATCATCTGTCCCAGAGTATATAAACCGTCTTTGATTGGTTGAGGGACTTGAATCTGAAATGTTAATGCAAAAGATAACTCAGCTAAATGACAATGCAAGAAGACTTTCATGCACCTTCTGCTGTATTGCGTACAAAGTATTGACATCGCACAGCTGCCGCATCTTTCTCACGCCTTTCTTATTTGTTCACACGGCGTGCAGAATTGCGTTACAACTTAGCTTCTGATTAAAGAACTTGCACTGTCCAATCTCTACTTCTCTTATGAAAGGGACTCATGTCAACGCCTACCTTGAAAACCACGAGCTGCTTGTGCTTTGGGACCATAGCTATCTTCCAGTAGCAAAGCAAATAAAATGAAAGCAATAGTCGAAAATAGTTTTGGCACGTCCGGATGACTCCAGAGCACTTCTCTTTAGCTTTTTCTCTCCACCAAATGTACCTGCACGCGTCTGATGCATCACCAAGTGTACCGATTAGAATTTTCGTTCTCTTGCCTCGTTGCTTATGCGCCGAATATCCCCGTCCTCGCATGAAACTCACCTAGAAACTCGATTCAGGACTCCCTATATAAGACTCCTTTGCTCTCGACGTATTGCACCATCCTACAAGAGACAAGAAAAACATACTTGACACCCTCCATTGAGCACAATCATTCAAGCAGTCATGTCTCTGTCCAAGGTTTTGGCTTGTTTGCTCCTTTCCCTCCTCGTTCTCCATCTGCTGGTTGAAGCAGCTGATGCTACGGTAAATGAAATCTCCTTCCTCTCTCTCTCTCTCTCTCTCTCTCTCTCTCTCTCTCTCTCTCTCTCTCTCTCTCTCTATCAAACGTGTACTTGTTGATGAAGTTTTGCATAGTCTTTCAGACCTTGGCTAATCCCGACCTACATATGTTGTGTAGCAGGAGGTCAGCGCAGATTCAGTAGAGAGTTCTATCGCCAAAAAGATAGGTGAAATCTCAATTTAAATACTTTTAGTTATGATGATTTTGCATAGCTACTATGTAGATTGAGAATACAATCAGCTCGGTTGATTTGAGAATAGAGAATAAACCAGAGCTCTGATATCGTATTCGACAAATTATTTTCTCAAGAATTGAAATGGTTAAGTAATGGACGAATGATGTACACACAACATATGTCTTTATATTCAGTATGACATTTTCTTTTGTATCGTTAGTCCATGTTATTAGCCATGAGCTTCTGTTTTCCAGATTGTGGAGCGGCATGCGCCGCTAGGTGCCGGTTGGCATCAAGGCAGAAGATGTGCAAGAGGGCATGCGGAACCTGTTGTGCCCGTTGCAATTGTGTGCCGCCTGGGACCTCCGGTAACGAGAACGTGTGCCCTTGCTACGCCACCATGACCACTCATGGAGGCAGACACAAGTGCCCTTGATTTAGTTAAGCATCCACTGTGGATCTTGTATCATCTTGATGGATATATGCCGCTGCAAATAAAGAATGTAATTGATTAGCGTGCGTCTACAGTAAAATAATAAGAATGTTCCTGTGTAAACCCCAATATAATATCGAAGTCTCTGTGTGTAGAGAAACGACAATAAAGAGTATTATGCTTTTCCGTGTACCCGTCCCTCCCTCCCTCCCTCCCTCTTTCTCTCTATCTCTCGAGTTCAAATCATCGTTGCCATGTTCATCTTCACGAGGACGAGTTTTTATATTTCTATGGTAATTCGGCACATATAAAATGGGTAAACTGTTAGATAACCGTTGCTAAAGAAAGAAGAGAAACTGTTAGATAAGCAGCTATCATATCTAGGGACGACCAGGCGGATGCTTAAAGATTCTAAATACAAATTAATCGGATAAGAATCAATAACTCGGTCAAAATTCTTAAAAATATGACAAACTGTTAGTCAATAATCTTAGTTAATCCGCCAGTCAATCCACCCATAGTTAGGCCTAGATCTCTCTTTTGATCCTAGTTGGACCGCCACTTTCTAAATGATTTTGCATGAAGTCTGTTCCAGATTGTTAGTACCCTGGTTGGCGATTCTTTTGATGACCGTGGTTGACCAGATAAATAGCTGGTTCTGCAACTCTTATCCGGCTGTCTTAATCTCTACTTGTGTGGAGGGTATGAATTCACTCGATCCTACAGGGAACGTGGGCCGTGAAATTTTTCAAGAAAGTACAGAAATGTCAACCGAACTCGTAAGCTGATTCCCCAAAAATTATTTATGATTTTCATGCGAACGACGAAATCCTGCACGCAATGCATGACGGTGGTGTCGTCAGCCAGTTGACTTGCGAGTTGGTAATCTCACCAAATACATATCCGTAATATATATATATATATATCTATATTAAAAAAATAAATTAAGTATATGTGAATCAGAAAATGTAAAAGTTGCTTGGATAAACATTTATAATTTGCAAGTGTTGAATGATTGTTATTGTCGCGACCTAATTTCTGGTGAACCACCTAGGGTTTGGCTAATAAATTATTAAGCCTAAACTTAGCTTGGACACTCCCAAGCTCATATCAATTCACAACTTAGATTTAAGTTCTTAATATATAAATGATTTTTAATTAGGAATTGCTACTAATATATTTGTGGTGGGTCGATTAGAAATCCAAGTAAAATAAATCTTCATTTACTTTATTCCTGCGAACTAAAGATTGTGAGTTCGATAGCGTAATATAACGACATTTCGGTACATTTTTCTTATATTTCGAAAAAATATTTCGCAAGCAGCTTAAATTGATTTTAATTTACTTCCCTAACATATGAAGGGATCATGCAGGTGTGCAAACCATCAATATAATACCCACAAAAATAATAATAAATAAATTGTGAGACTTATCTCATAGCAAAGAAAACATCCGCAATGTTAGCTCAAAATTTACATTAACAGTCCTATGTATGATTTCTAGTTAACAAGTAATTACTTAATTTTTATTTTCACTTGTTTAATGAGAATCATGCTTTATGTAATGCATGCTACTAATCTAATATGCCGCAATATGACATAACAATATGACCTAAACTACATGACATGAGTATAGTAATTTTTGTGTTTTCTTAAATAAGTATGCAATCTATCCTAGAGAAAGAAACTAATTTATTCTAAGGCAATGTTTTTTGGCATTTTACGTAAAATTCGTAATTAGAAAATAGCAAAAATTGTCTATCTAGATTAATATATTATCCAACTTATATTAGGAATCAGATTAGGCCGAATCCTAATTTAAACTATAATGTTATCTTAACTAGGCAATCCCTAACCTAATATGCAATCTATCTAGAAAAATTATCAAACTTATGATTAATTAGAAAGATTATATAGAATTAAATTAAACATGCAATCTTATCCTAATATGCAATGACTTGACGTGCAAAGAATGCCCTAATTCTAGGTTTTCTTTTTCTTTTTTTCTTTTATAAAATTCAAAGATTGTTCAATAATTAAACGTGCAATTTAAATTAATGAAAATAGAATCTAACATCCTAAATGAATTTTTTGATATTTTTATTTAAAAATTCGAAATAAATAAATTTCCTAATCTTAAACATGCAAACTACCCTAAAACAAGCAATGAACCTAATCCAACTCAAATACATTTATTTATTTTTTTGGTTTTTCTTTTACGGAAACAAAATCGATTCAAATAACATGACATCAAATCAGGTAAGATATGATTGATATCTATCTAATAAATTAATGAATCGTATTTTGCGCATGAGATCGGATTGACTAATTTTTAACACAATTGCAAATCATATCTCGAGCATAAGATCGGATTGGCGATTTTTTCATGCGATTGCAAGTCATATTTCAAGCGTAAAATCGGACTGTCAATCGTATGCACATCGTGAAATTAGAGAATAATCCATAATTTAAAAGCTACTCGAGATTATGGATATGACAATATATCATGAACTTCAATGTGCATCAACGATATTTTAAATAAGGAAATAGAATATTCGAAATCAAATTAGACAAAATTTTTACCTAATCCGAATATTGGCTTTAAATATGGACTAAGCGCAATTGGATCGGGATTGCAATCGGCTCCTTGACAATGAACGGCAACGGTGGCAAGGCAGTGGTGAGCAGCAGTGGTTCGTGGTGAACCACGATGGATTACTTCGCAGAAGTTCGCAGTTCTCGACCAGCGTCTCAACTCACAACAACATGGCTGCTTGTGGTCGTTCGGGAACAATGATACCAATGATTCGTCAGTAGACCTGCAAAAACAGAAATTTCGTCGAGGTGCAACAGGTTTGTCGGCGTCAAGGCAGCGGCAAGGATCTCGTCTGGTTGTCGGATTGAGGAGCAAATCAGCTGGCTTGGTGAAGCTTGGAGACAGCAAGGATGTCAGGGTCGGCTTGCTGCGTCACAGGTGCAGATTAGAACAGCTCGTCCTTAGGAAATTGCAGCTCGTCACGAAACTGTTGGTCGTCGAAGGAGTAACAGCAGCGAACGGAGGTCGCGAAAGCGAAGGGGACTCTAAGCGGTGGTCAGCGGCAGCAACAAAACTGGAGACGAACGTAGGGAAATCTTTTAAAAATTGATGGGCTTCGATTGGTTTGAGAATTTGCTGCGCTCACCGGAAATCAAAAACCAAGAGTGCACGCATGACAAGAGACGTGGCAAGAGCTAGTCTTCTTTTCAGTGCGTGTCCTCTGTATCTATTGCACCCGGGACGAAGTGGATGGGAAGTGAAGGTCTCCCCCTTTCTTTTCCCTTTCCCTCTCCACGCAATGAAATTCCTCTCTATTTTCCTGCACACATTAAAATCGGCTCCTTTCTCATTTGGGACCCCCCTCTTCTTTGTCGTGTAATGAGTCCCTTTTATAGAGAAAGGACTCGAGCTTAGCAAATATTTTGTCCTTTCCTTTTCGGCTCACGCACGAAATCCCCCTAGATCGTGTAATCTTTCTTGTTTTGAGACGAAGAATATATTACTCAATTCATGCCGTACGTGCAATATTCCCTCTCAATATTTCATCCTTAAATTTATAATCTTCTGTAAAATATATTGCTCAATGTATATATCATGTAAATATATGAAGGATTTACCAAATATTGGAAGAATAATATGTATCTTTTTTGAAAATATCGAATTGCCAACTTGTAAAATTGAAGCTCATCCGCCGCCGATCAAATGCAAAGTGAAACAAATAAATAAGTGCAACTAAATTATATGCTATGCAATTTTAATTCTATTTTTTTAGGGGTTAAAAGTTAATTCCTAATTTTCTATGCAATAAATGGATGACTGGGATTGCCAAAATTTAAATGTCAACAATAATCAATGATAGCAGGTTGCTATACAATCAACAAACATCACAAAACTTGTGCTCATTTAGAGTCACGAGTGACACTTTTGCTGCTCGGTTGATCCCTCAACTTTCCGTGACACACTCTAGTTCCTACTCTGCTCGAACGCCTCATCACTCCGTCCAAACCTTAAGCTCGATACCGCACAAGATGGCACAGCATGTCACGCTCGCCCCACCACCACGCAGCCCCCCGGTAGGTGCGATGGCTCCTTTTGACCTAAATCATCTTTTCAAAACTTAAAATAAATCGGCAAAAGAAGAAAAACGGTAAAGAAAGAAAACAAGCATAGAACTAGGAGCAACCATCAAGCTTCATTTTTTTTCCTATGACAGGTTTATTTATATATGGAGAGTTCCATCAGGTTTATTAGAAAACAAAAGACAGGGCTTTTCAGGAAAAAAAAAAAAAAAAAAGAGCAGCAACCCAGTGTCTACGCTATTGCCTTCCCCTAGCCCCATCCTTTTTGAACGCGTTAATGTTTCTGGTTTGCTTTTTATGTGTTAATAGTCTATTAAGCACTTCTATTATGTGGATTCATTGCTGTACATGTGAAGTTAGTGGGCTGTGGTGGTTATTTGTTTGTGTAAAGCCTATATAAAGGCTATGGCGTTAGTTTTTATGGGTGTGGTTCTGTAGATGGTTCCTTTGTTTTTTGTGTATATCAGTATCTCCTCTGTTTTTAACGATGCTCTTGTGCATATCTGCATCTCCTCTGTTTTTTAACATTGGTATCAGAGCCCTCCGTTGGGCAGAAACCCTAAGTGGGTTGTCGTCGTTGGGACGGATCTTTGCGTAGATTGTCGCGTTTCGCAACGACATTTTACGAGGAGATCTTTCTCTTGGTGTGGTGAGCATGGAGATTGCAAAGAGCAGAGAGAAAGATATTTCGCAAAGGCCGGGAGAGAGGAAGTTGGTATATCGAGGTTCTCAAGCAAAGGGGAGCCTCATTGTCGGAGTTTTATCCCGGATTCCAGAGCTTCGATCAAGGGAAAATCCAGAGTCATTCTTCACCGCTTCGACGAGCCTACTACCACAGAAGGATAGGAACGGCTAGACGACCTCTAGCCAGCGTTGACAATCAGGATCCCAAACCGCCGAGCAAAGCAGAGCCACTAGTTGCGTCCTCCCCACTTCTTTGCAACGAGCAGCAGCGATGGCCTCAGAAACATTTGTACAACTTGCTATTCCACACTTTGATGGTCATTATGACATTGGAGCATGCCAATGAACAATTTTCTCAAGTCCAAGGAGTATTGGGATGTTGTTTTTTCGGGAGTTGCCGAACCTGATGAAGGAGTTGTGTTAACGGCAGCGCAAAGAATGACTTTGGATGCATTAAAATTAAAGGATCTCAAGGCCAAAAACTACCTTTTCCAAGCAATTGATAGATCCATTTTGGAGACAATTCTTTGCAAGGATACCTCCAAGCAAATATGGGATTCCATGAAGAGAAAGTATCAAGGCTCAGCAAGAGCAAAGAGGCAGCAGCTTCAAACGCTTTGTTCGGAGTTTGAAATGCTACGAATGAAGTCGGGAGAGACAATCGCAGATTTCTTCTCTCGGACAATGGCAATAGTTAATAAGATGAGGATTCATGGCGACAAGACGAAGGATGTCACCATTGTTGAAAAGATTCTTCAATCTTTGACACCAAAGTTCAACTTTATTGTTTGTTCCATAGAAGAAGCCAAGGACATTGAAGAACTTTCCATTGATGAGTTGCAAGGATCCTTGTTAGTTCATGAACAAAAACTCCTACAACAAGAGACGGAAGAGCAAGCTTTGAAGGTCTCAACTGGAGATCATTCTTCATCAGCAGCAAGGGTGAACAAAGGAAGAGGCAGAGGAAGAGGAACAACAATCGCAGCAGCTTTAGCTTTGATCAAAAGTTTGAAAGCTATTCCTATCATGATTTCCAAGGGAGAGGAAGAGGTCGTGGAGGACGACATTCAACTGGTTTTAGGCCAAGGTCAGCAAACAAATTCAAAGTGGAGTGTTTTAGATGCCACATGTATGTGCATTACAAATCTGAATGTCGAATTAATTTGAATAAACAAAGAATTGAAAGAACTAACTTTGCTGAAAAGGAAGAAGAAGTACCTCTTTTGATGATGTGCCATGAGAAGGAAGAAACTCAACCAAACATGTGGTATCTCGACACTAGTTGTAGCAATCACATGTGTGGAGACAAGAAAATGTTTTTTGATCTAGACGAAACGTACAACAACACCATAAAGTTTGGTGACAATTCCATTGTGTCGGTGATGGGGAAAGGAACAGTGGCAATTCATCCAAAAGGGACTTCGGTACAAACCATCTCAAATGTATTATATGTCCTTGAATTGAAGACTAATCTGTTAAGTGCTGGTAAGCTGCAAGAGAAGGGATATGAAATCTCTATTAAAGGTGGGATTTGCAGAATCTAAGATGAGAAGTTGGGTTTAATTGCCAAAGTCAAAATGACGAGCAATCGGATGTTTCCACTGTATTTCCACAACACTACAAATTCATGTCTCTCTACAAGATTGAAGGAGGAAGCTTGGTTATGGCATTTTCACTATGGACATCTTAATTTCAGTGGGTTGTGAACACTATATGAAAAAGAGATGGTGGAGGGTCTTCCTCAAATCTCTGCTCCTTTGAAAATTTGTGAAGATTGTATTGTTAGCAAGCAACATCGTGCTCAATTTCCACAAAGAAAATTGTGGAGAGCAAAAAGCTCGTTGGCATTGGTTCATTCAGATATTTGCGGACCAATATCTCTTGTTTCCAATGGAGGTAAATGGTTTATCATTACCTTCATTGATGATTTTAGCCGGAAGATTTGGGTGTATTTTTTGCAAGAAAAATCTGAAGCTTTTGCAGCTTTCAAGAACTTCATAGCCTTTGTTGAAAAGGATGGAGTAAATCAAATAAAGGTCCTTCGCATGGATCGTGGTGGAGAGTACAACTCACTTGAGTTTATAGATTTTTGTGTGAAGCATGGCATCAATAGACAACTTACAACAGCCTATACACCACAGCAAAATGGCATATGTGAGAGGAAGAATCGTACCATTTTGAATATGGTGCGAAGTCTCTTGAGGGGAAGTGGAATTCCAAAAAGTTTGTGGCCTAAAGCAGTCAATTGGAGCATTCATATTTTAAATAGAAGTCCCACTCTAGCTGTTCAAAATATGACACCGGAAGAAGCATGGAGTGGCCAAAGACCTGCAGTAGATCACTTTAGAATTTTTGGGTGTATTGCCTACACCCATGTTCCTAACCAAAAGAGGAAGAAGCTAGATGACAATGGAGTCAAATGTGTTTTTCTTGGCATTAGTGATCAATCAAAAGCTGTGATGTGATTTTTGATGAAGAACAAACTTGGCCGTGGGGTGAGCAAGGTGTTGATAGGCAAATTCCAATGAATTTTAAAGAAGAAGATGAGCTAGTGCAGCAACCCACAACAACCCAAATCGCCACAGGTAATGTCCAAAGTACAGTAGTAGCTACAGAACCTGAAGATTGACCTCATCGCGTGTTCAACAGAGGCTTGCATGGATGAGTGACTATGAAGTAACAAGAGATGATCAATATGAAGATCCACGTACCCATTTTGCTTTGTTTTCAAATTATGATCCAACAAGCTTTGATGAAGTAGTACAAAAAGAAAATTGAATGATAGCAATGGATGAAGAAATTGCAGCTATTAAGAGAAATAACACTTGGGAGTTGATAGATCTTCCAAAATGACACAAAACAATCGGAGTCAAGTGGGTGTACAAGACGAAATTGAACAAGAATGGTGAAGTTGACAAGTATAAGCGCGCTTGGTGGCGAAAGGCTATAAGCAAGAATTTGAAGTGGATTACAAAGAAGTATTTGTACCTGTAGCAAGACTTGACACAATTAGATTTATAATTGCATTAGCAGCGCAGAATTCATGGCCTATCTTCCAATTGGATGTGAAGTCAACATTCTTGCATGGTGATCTTCAAGAAAAGGTATTTGTTGATCAACCTTTTGGTTATGTGAAGCTCGGTAGTGAACATAAAGTTTATAAATTAAAAAAGGCACTATATGGGTTAAAACAAGCTCCCCGAGTTTGGTATAGTCGCATTGATGCATATTTTTTGAAGAAAGGTTTTAGAAAATATCCATATGAGCATACACTCTTTATTAAAATTGGTGATGGTGGAAAGTTGTTTCTTGTATGTTTATATGTGGATGATCTTATTTTTACTGGGAGTGATAGTGCCATGTTTGACAAATTCAAGGAGTCTATGATGGATGAATTTGAGATGACTGATCTTGGATTGATGCATTATTTTCTGGGCATAGAAGTAATTCAATCTGCAGCTGGAATCTTTATGTCTCAAAAGAAGTATGTTCAAGAGATTTTGGACAAATTTCAAATGAATAATTGTAACCCTATGACTACTCCAACTGAAGTCGGATTGAAGATCTTGAAAGATCCTAATGGAAGCAAGGTGGATAGCACTCTCTATAAGCAAATTGTTGGAAGCCTGATGTATTTGATGGAGACAAGACCATATATCATGCATGTTGTGAGCCTTATAAGTAGGTATATGGAGCCCCCAACAGAGTTATATTTACAAGCTGCAAAAATGATTTTTCACTATTTGCAAGGAACTAAAAATTTTGGGCTGTTCTATAAAAAGGGAGAAAAGTTAGATTTATTTGGATTTATAGATAGCGATTATGCTGGAGATGTTGATAATAGAAGAAGTATTTCAGGGTATGTATTCATGCTTGGCTTAGGGGCGGTTTCATGGTCTTCAAAGAAGCAATCAATTGTTACTTTATCAACAACTGAAGCAAAATTTGTTGCTGCAACTTCATACGCATGTCAAGCCATATGGTTACGGAAGATTCTTGGAGAGCTTTAGTTCAAACAGCAAGAAGCAACTACAATCTATTGTGACAATAGCTCAGCTATCAAGCTGTCCAAAAATCTAGTTCTACATGGGAGGAGCAAGCATATAAATGTGAAGTACCACTTCTTAAGACATCTTACAAAGGATCAAGTGGCTGATATATTCACCAAGCCCCTAAAGTTGTCCATGTTTCAGAAGCTAAAAAAGCTCCTTGGTGTTCGTTTGTTGGGTATTCCAAATTGAGAGGTCCTTTAAACTGATTGTTTGCAACATTAGTTTAAAGGAGGGAATGTTGAACAAGTTAATGTTTCTGGTTTGTTTTTTTTATGTGTTAATAGTCTATTAAGCACTTCTATTATGTGGATCGGTTGCTATACATGTGAAGTTAGTGGGCTATGATGGTTATTTGTTTGTGTGAAGCCTATATAAAGGCTATGGCGTCAGTTTTTATGGGTGTGGTTCTGCAGACGGTTCCTCTGTTTTTTGTGTATAACAGTATCCCCTCTGTTCTCCTCTGTTTTTAACGCTGCTCTTGCGCATATCTGCATCTCCTCTGTTTTTTAACAGTCCTGTAGAACTCTCTTTCAAGCTATTTGCCTGTCATGTCGTCCATCCATCTCCATCCCAACTTTTGGCCGCCCTCTCCCTAACCCGCCTATCCTGTAGGACTGCCTCCACCATGGCCGCCACTGTACAATGGGAGAGACCCCACTAAGCGTCCATCGATGCGACCATATAGGGCCACAAATCGGAGAGCGAAGGGGCTTACAGGTGCCCCTATGTCCACGATCGTCAAGCAGGTGACTTGGACAAAAGTGGCTCCGAGCACATAAGGGTCTTCCACCTTATCACACTGCCAGGAGAAATCCATGGGCATACCATACAAAATTTGGTGGGAGGCAAGTAGTATCGACACGGCTTAACCTAGAAAAAAAATGTAAAATTCACTAGAGTGAATAAAACTCAGCAAGTAGAGGACCCATTAACTAAGATACATGCATAAAGCCACTAACTAAGAGGATGTCACAATTTGCTTGAGAACCTTTCTACCTACAAGGGTGGCCTCTACTAGGCTCTCACAAATGATGACGAATGCCAATAGTATTATCTCATTACCAAAGAGTACAACAGTACAACACACACAGGCAACATCACAAACATTAATACAAACCACCATATGCACATATGCCATCAAGTATGCCACCATACATCACAGTATAATGGTGCATGCACATGATCACACGTAGATAGCCATTGCCCTCATAACAACATGCGTGACTCCTTGAGGATTTTAACTATTGCCATCTTCGGAAAAGGTTAGGGCATAACCTATCTAGGCTTCTCGCACCCTACCTGGCATCGTGAGGCATTCACCGGGGAACTCACGTCTTATTCCTTGGCTTCTAAAGAGCGCTTAGTTCCTTCCTCACCTATTAGCCTCTCCTAGTATCCTGCACCCAAGGCATTTGGTAAGAATCGATTTTTTCACTAGGCAACCGAAAGGCACCACGTTACCCCTCTTTAGGCATCTTGCACCCAAGTTGGCATCACAAGGAACCCCTAAGAGTCCAACAACACCCATCCTCAAGGTTCTAAAGGGCATCACGTTACCTCTTCCAAGCATCTCCCACCCGAGGCATCCTCGTCACAAGGACTGATGGCAATTGATTATATCATTACCATGGTGCAGCAATTCAATAATCCAATGTCTCATACAATAGTGCAATACTATTTGCAGGGAAAATGAACAAGCCAACCGGTCTATATATTAATTTACATAACGAATCATTAGCACTTTCCATCCTGACATCCATAGTCTTACCAGGGAGTTGTAGCCGTAGTTAATAGAAAGTCTACGTAAATTATAGTTGCAATCTAAGTGACCATAAGTCCTAACATGCACAATAAGTATTCCAAATAATACCACAGTCCCGATTTCCAATGAGCTCGGTATTGAGGTGATGTGACTCGTGGCTCTCCACACATTCATCTTCCTAATTCTGTCATTCCACCTCCTAGACTAACTAAATTAAGCTCACGTATAAGGCTGAAATCAAGACGGAGAGGCCTAGAACTTATCCAAGAAACATGTACTAAGCCGTTTCATCACCTTTTGAATCGGAATTGTATCAATGTACCACAAGATAGAGTATTTCAATTTCGAGAAGTTTTCAGCATACTAGGAACCACTTAGTTTGAGCATGATGGATGTCCCAATGGTTAGAAAGCTCGAGATAATCCGGACATGGCTCGGGCATCCCTTCAGCCTCCATCCATTTGGAATTCCGAAGTCCTGTTGCTACTGGGGCTCCTTAGTGACACCAGGCTATTCCTAAATGACCACTAGTCGCACACTAAATTGTCTTGACAAGAAAAACTTTGGCTTGAGGAAGCCCGGACATGGTTTCAGTATTTCCTGAGCCTTTCAATCTCCTCGACCCACATGACCCCAAACCGAGATTTAGTCTAATGGAACCTAATCATAAATTTGGGGCCTATGAACCGTTGATCAAGTGAATCTCGATACCCCCGACTCTCTAGCAGCAACCAATAACATCAAAAGTCTACCCTGTCCAGGAGTGGACATTCCAACACCCAATTTTAGACTTAATAGCAACTACAATCCATGGATCACATATACAAAGCTACGAGAAGCCTATCTTGTTGGAGAAATCTTCCTGGAGTATTTTAAAGCTGACAAAACGTTTCCATCAGTCTAGTTTGAAGATTTGCAAACTCTACTATTTAAAGTCTGAAGACCTCTAGACTGCCAGATTCAAGACTCAAAGTCTATTCTCATTGACAGTTTCTAATCCGTTGAAGAAGGACTATTCAGAACTGGGTGTTTCATTAAGGATTTGACCTTATCGAGTGGAGAAGATCTCTTGGCTGGATATGACATAACGGATTCGTTTATTCGAATCAAGATTGATTAAGGATCCGATGATTGGCGAAGTATACTTGGAAGGTTCTACTTATAGAAATCGAGATCCTGATTGTATGAGCGAGCAGGATTGATGGGCTATCGACATGTTCCTTTAATAGCTCGAATGATCTTCCTAATTGATTCCGTCCAACGGGTAGATTGGAGGAATTCCTTTGGTAAGTGCCAACGGGTATGATGGCATAAAAGAGTACATAAGGAAGACTTTCCAGTTGTTCGTGGGGGTGCACGATAGAAGAATTCCAAAGTCTGAAGCTCCTTGTTCTTAGTCAATTCATTTGCTAAGCGAAATCTTGTTTTCAAAAGAGAGTCTATATTCGTGAGAAACCTTGAGGAAGTATAGTAGAATATCTACACTGTGGAATCAAGGGAGAGCTTTGCTATAACATCTCTTTTGTTCATAGTGAAATCCAGCCAGTGGACTGTCAGTGCGGAAGAGTGGACATAGGCTTGGAATAAGCCGAACCATTATAAACCTTGTGTTCAATTTTCTCTTTCCTACTCTCTACTTTACTTTGATCATAATTCGTTTTGTTAACCAAAGAAGAACTTCCTTTTTATTGTCTTCTTAGTATTACTCTCTTATCTCGAGAAATTATTTTTACATCTATTCACCTCCCCTCTAGGTACTTATACTAGCTATCCCAATTGGTATCAGAGCATGTGTACTCACTTTTTTTGAAGTGTTTTACTTCAGAGTTAAAGATCCATGACTAGTATGTTAACTTCAGGGCTGGTAGAAGGGCAAAGCAATACCAAACCGCCTTACTTTGATAGAAAGGATTACAACATATGGAAAAACAAGATGAATGCATTCCTAAGATCAAAGGATCCTTTGGAATGGGATGTTGTAGAGAAAGGAATCATTCCTAAAGCTGCATCTATCTCAGAGAGAGGAAAAGAATCTGTTGAGTCTAGTGAAATGACTCAGGAAGAGATAATCAAGAGACAAGCTCTTGATGCAAAAGCAATTTATTCTTTATATTGTGCTTTGTCACTTACTGAATATAATAGAATATTTTCTTGTGTTACAGCGAAAGAAGTCTGGGATAAATTACATATTACCTATGAAGGAACCGATTGAGTGAAAGAGACCAGAATCAACATTCTCCTCGGTC
Source organism: Eucalyptus victrix (assembly GCA_016097545.1). Classification (NCBI taxonomy): domain Eukaryota; kingdom Viridiplantae; phylum Streptophyta; class Magnoliopsida; order Myrtales; family Myrtaceae; genus Eucalyptus; species Eucalyptus victrix. Next base: position 16,823,548 of record CM027840.1, on the reverse strand, counting down.
AATACGAAGCCTTCAAAATGAAATCAGGAGAATCTATAATTGACATGTTTAGTCATTTTACAGAAATCATGAATGATCTAATTTTTGATCCCATGAAGGTAAACAAGCTTCTGCGTGAACTCTCCAAGGATTGTAATCACATAAAGACCTCAATAAGAAAGACACAAAGAATCATGCCACTATGTGTTGATGAGTTTGTTGGGACTCTTCAGTCTTATGAAATGGAACGAATCAATGAAAACGAAGATCCTAAAGGTAAGAAATCCATTGCATTAAAATCCAATGATGATTATGATGTCACAGATTCTAAAGACGATATGGATGATGAGGAGCTTGCTCTCATGATAAGAAAATTCAGAAAGCTTAACAGAAAATGAAGAAGATTCAATCCAAAGAAACAGAGTTTTCAAAAGCAACAAACTAAGTCTGTTGAGGATGATGAATCAAACAAAGATATAGTTTGTTTTGAATGTAAGAAAAAGGGACACATCAGACCCAACTGTCCTCTTCTAAGGAACAAGAAAGGAAAAACTGAAAAATATCGAAAGGCTCTTAAAGTAGAAATCTGGAGTGATACAAAGTGTGAAGAAAGTGATGATGATTATGCCAATATATGTTTGATGGCACAATCGGATTCATATTCAAACTCCGAGATAGATTCAGATTCAGACAGTGAATTTGAGGTAAGTAACTTTAAAATCCCTATTAAAGTTTCTAAATACATTGATGAGTTGTGTTTTAGTCTTAAGACTTCTCTTAAAAGGATTTTCAAACTCAAAAGAGAAAATTCTGCACTAAAACAACAAGAAAATGTTTTAAAAGAAAAGATCAAAGTTTTAAACAAAAATGTTTCTACCTTGAAAGAAAATGAAGGCAATCTTTCAAAAGAAAATGTATTCTTGAAAAATGATATCTCAAATATTTCTAAAAGATTTTCTATACGATCGAGAAACTGGAAAAAATTCTTTCGTTCAAAGACCTTATTTCAATAAATCTGGTTTAGGAATGATCATGGAAACCATTCCTTTAATTGATTTCCTAAAGTGAAGGAAAGAATTAAGCAAAGACCCACAAGAGATGCTTACAAAAATCATTTTAAAAAGATCTTTGTAAAACCAAGAGGTCGTAATACTCTTAGATGTTCAAAGTGCAATAGTGCGAGATCATTTTAAAAAAGAATGTCCTATGGTTTGGAAACTGTTAAGAAAGAATGGGCAAAAACCGCATATCATACTAACACCAATGGACCCAAGAAAATATGGGTATCAAAAAAAGTTTGAGTCTCTTTTTTAATTGCAAGTCACTATCAAGAAAAAGGTAAAATGGTATCTGGATAGTGGATGCTCAAGACATATGACAGGAGATTCAAATTGCTTCATAAAGCTTGTTCAAGTAAATGGTGGAAAAGTCTCATTTGGAGGAAATATCAAAGGAAGAATTATGGTATTTGGAACTGTAAAGATTGGAAACCTCATAATAAGCAATGTTTCCTTAGTAGAAGGACTAAACTATTAGCTGTGTGATACCGGTTTCAAAATCAACTTTCAAAAGGGAATATGTTCAAGAACCAGTAAAGACTCTACTCAGTCATTCATGGGTTGAAGACATGGAAATATCTGCCTCTTGGATGTGAAACCAGATAAATCACAGTGTCTAATCTCAATTCAAGATGAAGCGAACTTATGGCATAGAAAGCTTGGGCACATTAATATGAAGCAGATAGCCAAAATTTCAGCAAAGAAGCTTGTTCGTAATTTACCCAATCTATCATACCAAAAATCTGATCTATGTACACCATGCATATTGGGAAAGCAGGTAAGAAATTCCTTTAAACCAATAAATCAAGTTTCCATTAATCGTGTACTGCAACTTCTACATATGAATCTCTTTGGACCAACCAGAACTTAAAGCATTGGAGGTAAGAAATATTGCCTAGTAATTGTGGATGATTACTCACGATTTACCTGGATATATTTCCTGGCAAATAAGTCTGAAACATTTTCTTACTTTGAAAAATTTGCTAAAAATGTTCAAAATGAAAAAGGGTATGTTATTTCAAGTATAAAACCGACCATGGAGGTGAATTTGAAAATCAAGATTTTACAAAATTTTGTGATGAATCTAGTTTTCAGCACTTGTTCTCCTCTCCATATACTCCGAGCAAAACCGAGTTGTGAAAATAAAGAATAGGTCGCTTCAAGAAATGGTTAAAACTCTTTTAATTGAAAATAACATTTCTTCACGTTTTTGAGTTGAAGCAGTTTCTACAAAGATGTTATATTATTAATAGAGTTTTTCTAAAGCTTATTTTGGAAAAAACCCCTATGAGTTATTCAAAGAAAAAAAACTTATTGTTTCATATTTTCATGTGTTTTGATGCAAATGCTTTATATTAAAAAAATGCAAATGATCGAGTTGGCAAGTTTGAAGAAAACTCAGATAAAGGCATCTTCCTTTGATATTCAACCTCAAGCAAAGCCTACGAGTCTACAACAAGAAGACTCAATACGTGGAGGAATCAATGAATGTCAAATTCCAAGATTCTATGCAAAATGAATCTATTCGAGACTCATCTTGAAGAATCTAAGCCTCGCTCCAAACTCTAAAAAGTATAAATCTCGAGAAGCAACTCGGACTTTGAAAGATCAACAACAAGTGATTATTGAATATTCAAATGAAGAAAGTGATCATCAACTTGACAAATCAACCAAGAATCGGAAGCATAAGTCCAGTCATCCCAAAGATCTCATTATTGGCGACATTAATGAATGAATTCGCACAATATCCAAAAGACACGAAGAGTTTAGTGTTGTGGCTCTTATTTCTGAAATAGAACCCAAAAGCATAGAAGAAGCTTTATCTGATGAAAGCTGGATTGAAGCTATGCAAGAAGAACTCAGGCAATTCAGCATTAATGATGTCTGAGAGTTGACTCCTAAACCAAAAGGTAAATCTATTATTGGAGCTAAATGGGTTTTCAGAAACATGATGGACGAGAAAGGAAAGGTCATAAGAAACAAAGCAAGACTCGTGGCCAAGGGATATACGCAAGAAGAAGGGATAGACTATGACGAGACTTACGCACCAATAGCAAGGTTAGAAGCAATTCGATTATTACTTACTTTTGCTTATTATAAGAATTTCAGGTTATTCCAAATGGACATCAAAAGTGCTTTCCTGAATGGATTTATCTATGAGGAAGTCTATGTGGAACAATCACCTGGGTTTAGAGACCTAAGGAAACCAAACTCAGTATTCAAACTGAAAAATGCCTTATATGGTTTAAAGCAAGCACCTCGAGCTTGGTACGACAGGCTGAGTAAGTTTTTAATTCTAATGGCTTTGTTAAAGGTAAAGTAGACACTACTCTATTTATTAAAAGAGAAAACAAAAGTTTTCTGCTTGTTCAAATATATGTAGATGATATTATTTTTGGATCCTCTAATGAAAGTTTGTGCAAAAAATTCTCTAAATCTATGCAGAATGAATTTGAAATGAGCATGATGGGTGAACTAACCTTCTTTCTTGGACTTCAAGTGAAATAATTGAAGGAATGGACTTTTATTCATCAAGAAAAATATGCTAATAATCTTGTCAAAAAGTTTGGATATGAAAATTGCAAAAAGACTGACATACCAATGTCAAGTTCTTTGAAGATAGACAAATATGAAAGAGGAAAGAAAGTTGACCAGAAGTTATATATGAGTATCATTGGTTCACTTCTTTATCTTACTGCTTTTAGACCTGACATTTTGTTTAGTGTTTGCATTTGTGCTAGATTTCAAGCAGACCCTAAAGAATCTTATCTAAGTGTTGCAAAGGGTATTATCAAATACATTGTTTCAACTTCAAGTCTTGGTCTTTGGTATTCTAAAAAGGGAGACTTTACTCTTCTTGGATACTCAGACGCGGATCTAGCTGGTTGCATAGTTGATAGAAATAGCACCTCGGGTACCTATCAACTACTTGAAAGCAGGACAGTGTCTTGGTTTTCAAGGAAGCAAAATACAATAGCTCTTTCTACAGTAGAAGTAGAGTATGTAGCTCTCGGAAGTTGTTGTTCACAAATTCTGTGGATAAAACAACAGCTAAGAGACTTTGGAATTGAAGATTCATGCATGGAGATTAATTGTGACAACACTAGTGCAATCAATCTAACCAAAAATCCAATTCTTCACTCAAGAGCAAAGCATATAGAGATTCGACATCACTTTATTAGAGATCATGTTCAAAATGGAGAAGTTTCGATTCAGTTTGTTAACTCAAAGAACCAACTGTCGGATATATTCACAAAGCCTTTGGAGAAAAATCAATTTGAAATCATCCGTTCCAAACTCAACATTTTGAGATTTGAAGAAATTAAAGTCTAGAGACTCTCAAACTCAGACAAACAAGATTTTGACTGTAAGTTATTCTCTCTCATATTAAATCTCGGAAAGGTACGATCATCTATCTATAATTGATTTTTGCTACTTTCAAATTTCCGTGATAAGTGCAATCTTTCTTTTTCAAAAAAGGAGTTAATTTTTAAAATGGCAGTTATCTATTCCTTTTTAAAAAGACAGTTATTTTTAAAGGGCATCTTTTTACTTTCCATTATGACACTTCGTATGCCTCTCTTCAACTATCTTATATAATGTTGTTTCTTCTTCGTTTTACTCCAAAAACCCTAAAAAGCATCAATCTTCTACTCCTGTTTTCTTCTCTTGTTTAATCTTCGAAAAAATTGTCATCTTTCTTGGGAAAGTCAAGCTTGGAATCTTTCAAAGATTGTGAAAGATGTCGTCTCAAAGGAAGTTTTCGAGGATTGCAAGCAGGGGCCCGCAAATGCATGAGGGGCCTATGCACTTTGATCTCACCGAGGAAGAAGAGTCTCCCAGTCAGCAGTAGAGCTCACAGCATTCTCAGTAGCGTCATTCTCCTCCATCTAATCCACATGATGTTTCTCATCGAGAAAATGAAGAAATCATCGAAGGCGCAGATCCTATAAGAATTCAAAAGCCCTATTTTATTTATAAGCTTTATCGTGCTTTAAAGAGGACTGGTACTCCATTGAACTACATCGATGAGTTTCTTAAGGACAAAGGGTATGGAAATGAGTACATCTTTTTACGAAATATGAAGCGTTTGGGAATTGCCCCTGCGGGGTTGGCAGAAGAAACCCTTGCTAATATCCCAAGTGATCCGCGTGTTGGAGGGCTGAATCAGCCAGATAGGAATGATGATGAAAAGATGTACAATTAGTTTCAACCGAAAATGGGTGTTGCGGCAAAAGTTCAGGGAAAAAGAACAAACTTGTTTTGATCAGAGGAACAAAAGCTTTTAGACTCTAAGTTATTGAAGCGTGGGGTGATAAACCCTAGAAGTGTAGATTTTGATTTCCTTGATGCTGTGAATGTCAATTTGAGGGAAAAATTCAGTCTTCTTCAACTTGAGCAGTTTTGTTTTGATTCTACAGAAGCCTATGCTGAACTCACTGCATATTTCTATTCGAATCTCAGTTTCTTGGATGCGAATAGATTCTCTTTTAGTGTTTGAGATCAGGACTATGTGATGGATGTAGATATGTTGGCTGATGTCATTGGGGTTGAGAGAGAGATATATCAACCTATCAATGTCTCTATTGTTCGTGCTACGTTGGAACTTGTTAAGGATAGAAGAACAGAGGAAAAGATTTCCTACTTGAGGATGAGTGTAGTTAACATTCTGCTTCACAAGATTGTCATTAATTGCCTCAGAACAAAATCTACTTCAAAGACTGATGTTTCAAACTCAAAGGCAAAGCTGATGTATGCCATCATTACTGGGAAAAAGTTTTCTCTTCCTCACACTATTATGTTCCACATGTATATAGCAGTGGTGAAGGACAATGGTCAACTTCCTTATCCAGCTCTTATGACAAAGTTATTCAGACATCTGAATATTCAGTCTCCACGAAATCTTTGTATTCGATCTTATGATCAAATGGTGGTAGGACTAAAAATAGTATCTAAAATGCGTCTGAAGGAACTCAATAAGGTGTTTGAGAAATTCAAGGAGAAAACCCCTGTCAAAACTCATCAAATCTCTTCGGCAGCAAAAAGAAAAGGGAAGGAGCCCATGGTTGCTCCATCTAAGAAAAGAAGAGTTCTCATCATTGAGGATGAAGATGATGAGGAAGACATCACCATTTCTGCAATGGCATTGAAGAACCTGAGTCGTTCTATTCCAGAATCAACGGAACGGCAAGAGAAAGACTTAGAACAGAGGACTGGAGAAAGATAAGATGAAGAGAAAGAAGCAGAGGAGAGAGAAGCTGAAGAAAGAGATGCAGAGGAGGAAAGAGGCAATTAAGAGGAAGGAGAGCATGAGGATCACTCTTCTCCACCTGGAGGCATGGAAATAGGGGAAGACCATGAGAAAAGAGGAATGTCCTCATATCCTACTACCAGTGAGGGAGTTGTTGCTCTCCAGCAGATCCGAAGGACATCTATGCCTCTCAATTTCCTGAGGAGGGACATGATGTTTCATCGCCCAATCTGTGTGACTATGCTGATTTGCCATCGTCTGCCTTTACTCCATCTAATCGTGCAGAAGCCAGTACGCAGACTGATAATTCAGTAGATTTTCACAGAATTCTTGATGTTCTCTTGGAAATGCGGGGTCATATATATGCTCTGGGATGCAAAGTTTAGAATTTGCAAAATACAAGTTAAACTTCTTCAGTTTCTTTGAATGATCAGATCCAAGCCCTTTCTCTTCAGATTCAAGCAAATGCTAAGAGTGAAGAGGTGACTCAACTGAAGGAAGAGTTGAAAAAGCTGGAAGGCATTGTCCAGTCAATAGGAGATTTCTAGCTTGTTCGTGTTTCCAAGCATTCTTGAATCTATTCTCTTTCCATCTCAACCTTTTTTATGATGACAAAAAGGGGGAGAGATGCAAGATTTGAAAACTTTGAACTTGAACTTTTGATTTATTTTGATGTTTATTTTGTTTGACTTGACTTTTGTGTCTGGATGTGGACTGAATTTGGGATTTGGGTTTGATTTGCTTATATTAAGTGCTATTGATATCTTATGAATGGCTTTACTTACATGAAAGACTAACCTATTTTCTGTGGTTGCAGATTCTAGGGTCATCATTAAGCCATTTATCTTTATGAGATGTCCATATTTGCTTGAGCAATGTTTTGCAGGTCAAAGTTATCCAAATCTACAGGAAAGTTTTGTCACCATCAAAAAGGGGGAGATTGTTGGAGAAATCTTCCTGGAGTATTTTGAAGCTGACAAAACGTTTCCATTAGTCTAGTCTGAAGATTTGTAGACTCTACTATTTAAAGTCTGAAGACCTTCGGACTGCCAGACTCAAAACTCAAAGTCTATTCTCATTGACAGTTTTTAATCCGTTGAAGAAGGGCTATCCAGAACTAGGTGTTTTATTAAGGATTTGACCTTATCGACTGGAGAAGATCTCTTGGCTGAATATGACATAACGGATTCCTTTATTCAAATCAAGATTGATTAAGGATCCGATAATTGGCGAAGTATACTTGGAAGGTTCTACTTATGGAAACCGAGATCCTAATTGTATGAGCGAGCATGATTGATGGGCTATCGACATGTTCTTTTAATAGCTCGAATGATCTTCCTAATTGATTCCATCCAATGGGTAGATTTGAGGAATTCCTTTGGTAAGTGCCAATGGGTATGATAGCATAAAGGAGTATATAAGGAAAACGTTCCAGTTGTTCGTGGGGGTGTGCGATAGAAGAATTCCAAAATCTGAAGCTCATTGTTCTTAGTCAATTCATTTGCTGAGTGAAATCTTGTACGCAAAAGAGAATCTATATTCGTGAGAAACCTTGAGGAAGTGTAGTAGAATATCTACACTGTTGAATCAAGGGAGAGTTTTGCTGTAACAGCTCTTTTGTTCATAGTGAAATCTAGCCGATGGGCTGTCAGTGCGAAAGAGTGGACGTAGGCTTGGAATAAGCTGAACCACTATAAACCTTGTGTTTAATTTTCTCTTCCCTACTCTCTGCTTTATTTTGATCATAATTCGTTTTGTTAACCAAAGAAGAACTTCCTTTCTATTATCTACTTAGTATTGCTCTCTTATCTCGAGAAATTATTTTTACACCTATTCACTCCCTCTAGGTGTTTATACTAGCTATCTCATATCCGTTGTACTTTATTAATACATCCATGATGGGGTGCAATTAGAATGCACCATTTCATCTTGATATGTTATGATGGAAATACACCATTGGAAAGGGTATGAGGAAATCATATAAAAAACTGAAGATAACTTTTAGGACGGTTTGTAAAATGTACGTTCAAAAACAAATTGTTCTAATTTTCTTGTCCCCTTTCCATCTGTCGCGACCCGATCTCGCCACCCTCGAATGTGCCAAGGTGGGAAAGGTCGGGTTTAAGGGTACTTGATCACGAGAGTCTCCTCCACGAGATCACGAGCTCTCCCAAGCTCATACCCCACGTGATAACGGGCTTATTTATGCGGTCTAATTGTTTAACAACCTAAGAATATACAGGAGTCGCCACCAGCCTCATTCTTTGGGGGTCGACTAGAAAACCCAATCGATGGTCGGGAGAGTTCTCTCAATTCCTACGCAACTAGATATCTAGGTTCGGAGACTTGAGTTACGTTAATATTTCTATTAACGCCCTTTCGGTACCTAAACGGTATGTTGTGTTTTTTCCTATCATGTCCATGCGTTTCTTTTTATATTTTCAGGATCGTTGTTTCTAGACTAAGTGATCATGCGTGGTGGATTACTTTCATTCTATTCTATTCTATTCTATTCCTAAAAAATGAAAGGAAAATAATCAATGAAAATGAAATTGTAAGACATGAAGTAAACAATCAAGAAAAGCAGTTAAACCTAATCATGCAATTCTAAAAATATAAAAGAGAAAACAATTGGGAAAGAAAGGAAATACGCAACTTGTCGGGTTTTATACAATGCATGGAACCCGAGACATATGTCGGGAAAACAAATAGTACATGACAATGGTCGGAATGGACATCGACCTCTACCATCTTCACGCTTTATCCATATTCATGATCCTATTCTAAACCTAATATAAGAAATCCGGATGACTAGATGCATACAAATGAAAAAAACAATCATCACGTATCAAAACAATCAAAAGCAAGACATCTCTTGATTCTTAATCAATCCAAACCAATGAGTGAACCAACTAAGGATCACTTATTCAAACACATGCACCATTGAATTCACTCAACACATGTATTCAAGGGGAATGAAGCAATCAATATGTAACCCACATGATACCTAAAACCGTTTTATAGACAATTGACAAAGGACATTTTAAAAGATTTGATGAAAATGGAGATATCAGTTCATCAAGTCATGAAATGTATCTAGTTATTAAAGCAAGCTTAGGTGCATCATGGGCATAACTGATCAAGCTTCAAAGACGTTCTAAACATTTTTCAAACCTCAGATAGCATTGATGTCAAGCCAAAAGCATGATTCAGAAATTTGGAAATACAACATGAAAACTTGGAAATTTTATGCATCGTGAACCAGATCATTTAGTAAATGACACAATTGGGATGTAAGACGTTTCATAGACACTGAAACATAAAAGAACAGAAACTTTTGAAAGCAAAGGGAAACAATACATGGCAGCAAAATCTTGCGAATAGATAAAATCCAACCCGGGTTATACGGTAGCAAAGGAAATTTGCTTCTTTGTACTGCAAAAAGCTTTGCTATCTAATATCAGTTAACACAGCAAATGCACACATGAACAGTAAACATCAAATGCACGATCGAACAATTCCACATACTAAGGCATATGAACAGCAAGCATGCACAGAATAGACATAATTTGTAACATAACACATTGGTACAAACACAACAATTTTCTAGAACTACTCCCTAGCTTTTAAAGAAGGTTTCATGTGGCTAATGATATCAGATCAAGGTGTGTTAGTCAAATCATCTTCAACTCTCATGAAGGCATCAAACATAGAAAACCACAGCTACCAACTCGTATCAGGTCATTTATACAAAAGGTCATCCAAAACAGAGAACCAATCAGAACAGCAAAATTTCAAACAAAGTTAGGGATATTCTAGACATATTTGACCTAAGTAAATGATCTTCAATTATCACGAAATTTTTATTTGATATAGAATGGAACCTAATGAACAACTTTCATTTAGGCATCAACTTTAGAATCTAATCACAAAAAGTCATGTGAAAATGGCAAACGGCACAGGTCATGCTAGAAACTTATCATCGAAGAATTGAAGTCAGAATTTCCAGAGAATGCAAATGATCACAATCAACATATTGATCATCTATTATCCATTGCAACCTCTATAATCCATGATTTCAGCATGCAATTAGAATTGTAATAGAGTACACGAGACTGCAAATTGTGATTGTTTGATGACAAATTGCCATCAAAATTGAAGCCATATATACTCACAAACACGTATGAGTTTACTTGATCAAAATGACATCAATCCATAATCAAACTAACCTCAAGTTGGAATCAAATGCACACCCAACTATGGGATATCAAGACATGGTCAGCATTTGGTATATGTAAGATCGTAACTACTACAATTGCAAAAATGCCAAGAACAGCCAAGGGTGATATAGCTAGTATAACCACCTAGAGGGGGTGAATAGGTGTACAAACAATTTATCGAGATATGGAAGCGATTCTAGGCAACCGATAGAAAGGAAGTTCTCTATTGATTAACAAAATGAAGTACGATCAAAGTAAAGAGAGTAAGGAAGAGAAAATTGAACACAAGGTTTATAGTGGTTCGGCTTATTTCAAGCCTACGTCCACTCTTTCGCACTAACAGCCCACCGGCTGGATTTCACTATGAACAAAAGAGAAGTTACAGCACAGCTTTTCCTTGATTCCATAGTGTCGATGTTCTACCACACCTCCTCAAGGTTTCTCACAAATATAAACTCTCTTTTGTATATAAAGTTTCGCTCAAAGGAATTGTCTAAACAACAGGGAGCTTCAAACTTTGGAATTCTTCTATCGTGCACTTCTCGAACAACTTAGAACGTCTTCCTTATATACTCATTTACGCCATCATACCCGTTGGCACTTACCAAAGAAATTCATCCAATCTACTCGTTGGATGGAATCAATTAAGAAGATTATTCGAGCTATTAAAGGAACGTGTCGATAGCCCATCAATCATGTTCGCCCATACAATTAGGATCTCGGTTTCCATAAGTAGAACCTTCCAAGAATATTTAGGCAATCATCGGATCCTTAATCTTCGAGTCAATCTCGATCAATCAAAGAATTCCGTTATGTCTTTTCCAGCCAAGAGATCTTCTCCAGTTGATAAGGTCATATCCTTAATGAAACATCCAGTTTTGGATAACCTTTCTTCAACGGATTAGAGACTGTCAATGAGGATAGACTTTGAGTCTTGAGTCTGGCTGTGCGGAGGTCTTCAGACTTTAAATAGCAGAGTCTATAAGCCTTCAGACTAGACTGATGGAAACGTTTTGTTAGCTTCAAAACACTTCAAGAAGATTTCTCCAACAATCTCCCCATTTTTTATGGTGACAAAACTTTCCTGCGGATTTGGACAATCTTGACCTGCAAAACATTTTTCAAACACATATGCATATCTTATAGATATAAATGACTAAATGAATAACATTAGAATCTATAATCTGCAACCACAAAAAATAGGCTTTACCAAAAAAAAAACCACAAAAAATAGGTTAGTCTAGTATACGATAAAGTCATCCATAAGATATCAATAGAAGCAGTCAAGTCCAAGTCTAGTTCAGTTTTCATCCAGACACAAAAACAAAGTCAAACAAAGTTAAACATCAAAACAATCCAATAATCAATCAAAGTTCAAATTTCTTGCATCTCTCCCCCTTTTTGTCAGCATTAAAAAGGTTGAGATGAAAATGGAATAAAGTCAAGATTGCTTGGGAACGCGAACAAGCTGGAAATCTCCCATAGACTGAATGATGCCTTCCGGCCTTTTCAAGTCTTCTTTCAAATGTGCAATCTCCTCACCCTTGACATTGGCCTAAATCTGAACAGAGAGGGCTTGGATCTGATCATTCAATGAACATGAAAAAACTTGACCCGCATTTTGCAAGTTTTGAACCTCGCATCCCAGAGCATAGATTTGTCCTCGCATCTCCAAGAGAATATCCATGATTCTGCGAAAATCTGCTGCATTATCAGTCTGAGTACTTGCTTCGGCCCGATCTGATGGAGTAAATGCAGACGATGGTAGATCAACATAATCTCGCAGGTTTGGCGATGAAACTTCATGACCTTCCTCTGGAAATTGAGAGGCATAAATGTCCTCTGGGTGTATAGGAGAGCGACTGACGCCCTCACTTGCATCAGGATATGAGGACTTCCCTCTTTTCTCTTGATCTCCCCCTGTTTCCATGCCTTAGGTGGAGAAGAGTGTTCCTCAAGTTCTCCTTCTTCTCTTTTCTCTTCTTCTTCTTTCTCAGCTCTTTCCTTTTTAGCTTCTCTTTCTTCTTCTCCCTTCTCCTTTGCTTCCTTCTCCTCTGTTGCTTTCGTCATTTGTTCCGATTCTTTCTCTAGAACAAAACGACTTAAATTCTTCAAAGCCATTGCAAAAATGGTGAGGTTTTCATCATCATCTTCATCTTCAACAATAAGAGCTCTTCTTTTCGTTCTTGAAGCAACCAAGGGCTCCTTTCCTTTCCGTTTTGATGAAGAAGATGGTTGATGAGCTTTGACTAGAGTCTTCTCCTTGAATTTCTCCAACGCCTTGTTCAATTCTTTCAGACGCATTTTGGTCACCATTTTCAGTCCTACCACCATATGATCGCACGATCGAACACAAAAGATTTGCGGAGGCTGAATATTCAGATATCTAAATAACTTCATCACAAGACTTGGGTAAGGAAGTTGACATCTGTCCTTCATCATGGCTCTATACATGTGGAACATACAGTGTGAGGAAGAGAAAACCTTTTCCCAGTGAGGATGGCATACATAAGCTTTGCCTCTGAACTTGAAACATCAATCTTGGAAGTTGATTTCGGTCGAAGGCAATTGATCACAATCTTGTGAAGTAAGATGTTGAATGCACTCATCCTTAAGTAGGAAATCCTTTCCTCTGTTCTCCTTTCTTTAACAAGTTTTAATGTAGCACGAGCAATAGAAACTTTGATCGGTTGATATCTTCCTCTCTCAACTCCTAACACATCTGCCAGCATATCCATATCCACAACAAAGTCTTGATCTTTGACGCTAAAAGAGAATCTATTCGCATCCAAGAAGCTAAGATTTGAATAGAAATATACGGTTAGTTCAACATAGGCCTTTGTAGAGTCAAAGCATAACTTTTCAAGTTGAAGATAACCGAACTTTTCCCTTAAGTTCATATTCATAGCATCCAGAAAATCAAAATCCACACTCCTAGGGTTTATCACCCCACGCTTCAGTAATTTTGAGTACAAATTCTTTTGTTCCTTCAATCTGAACAAGTCTCCCATTTTTCCTCGATTTTCAACCACAACACCCATTCTTGGTTGAAATTGGCTGTACAGTTTGTCATCATCATTCCCATCTACATGATTAACTTCCCAATCACGAGAATCACTTGGGATATTCGCAAGGGTTTCTTCAGCCACCCCCTCTATGAGCAATTCCCAAACATTCCATTTTTCACAAAAAGATATATTCATTTCCATACCATTTGTCTTTAAGAAAATCATCGACATACTTCAAAGGAGTATGAGTCCCTTTTAAAGCACGATACAGTTTATAAATAAAAGCGGGCTTTTGAACTCTTATAGGATCTACATCCTCGATGATTTCTTCCTTTTGTTGATGATCAACGCCTTGAGAACTAGATGGAGGAGAGTGACGCTGCTGAGAATGTTGTGGGCTCTGCTGCTGATCTGGAGACACTTCTTCTTCGGTGAGATCGAAGTGCGTAGGCCCCTCACTCATTCGCCGTGGTCCCCTACTTGCGATTCTCAAAGACTTTCTTGAAGATGACATATTTCTCAAGTTTTTGGAAGATTCCTTGCTTGACTTTCTCAAGAAAGATGACTACTTTTTCGAAGATTAAACAAGGGAAGAAAACGGGAATGGAAGATTGATGCTTTCTAGGGTTTTTGAGAGTAAAGTAAAGGGAAATCAACAGTGCACGATCGGTTAAGAAGAGAGAAGTACGAACCATCACAAAGGAAAATAAAAAGATGCTTTTTCAAAATAACTATCATTTTTCCGTGAAAATAGTCATTTCAAAAAATAATTTCTTTTTCGAAGAGGAAACGATGTAACAATTACGTTGATTAAATATGGCAATAATTAACCACAGTTTGACGATCGTACCTTTTCAAGATAAGATTCGAGAGAGAATAACTTACAGTCAAGGTCTTGTATGTCTGAGTTTGAGAGTCTCTAGACTTTGATTTCCTCATACCTTAAAATGTTGAGTCTGGAACGGATGATTTCAAATTGATTTTTCTCCAAAGGCTTTGTGAATATATCCGCGAGTTGGTTCTTTGAATCAACATATTGAATCAAAACTTCTCCATTTTGAACATGATCTCTAATGAAGTGATGTCGAATCTCTATATGCTTTGCTCTTGAGTGAAGAATTAGATTTTTAGTGAGATTGATAGCGCTGGTGTTGTCACAATTAATCTCCGTGCATGAATCTTCAATTCCAAAGTCTCTTAGCTGTTGTTTTATCCAGAGAATTTGTGAATAGCAACTCCCAAGAGTTACATACTCTGCTTCTGTTGTAAAGAGAGCTACTGTACTCTGTTTTCTTGAAAACCAAGATACTGTTCTACCTCCAAGTAGTTGACAGGTACCCGAGGTGCTCTTTCTATCAACTTTGCAACCGGCTAGATCTGCGTTTAAGTATCCAAGAAGAGTAAAGTCTCCTCTTTTAGGATACCATAGACCGATGCTTGAAGTAGAAGCAATGTATTTAATAATACGCTTTGTAGCATTTAAATGAGATTCTTTAGGATTTGCCTGAAATCTAGCACAAATGCAAACACTAAACAAAATGTCAGGTCTAGAAGCAGTAAGATAAAGAAGTGAGCCAATGATACTCCTGTATAGCTTCTGGTCGACTTTTTTTCCTTCTTCATCTTTGTCTATCTTCAAGGAACTTGACATTGGTATTTCAGCCTTCTTGCAATTGTTCAGACCAAACTTTTTGATAAGATCATTAGCATATTTTTCTTGATGAATAAAAGTTCCTTCCTTCAGTTGTTTCACTTGAAGCCCAAGAAAGAAGGTTAACTCATCCATCATGCTCATTTCAAATTCATCCTGCATAGTCTTAGAGAATTTCTTGCACAGACTTTCATTAGGATATCCGAATATAATATCATCGACATATATTTAAACTAGCACAAAATTTTGCTTTCTCTTTTAATAAATAAAGTAGTGTCTACTTTACCTTTCACAAAACCGTTTTGGATTAAAAACTTACTTAGCCTGTCGTACCAAGCTCGAGGTGCTTGTTTTAAGCCATATAAGGCCTTTTTGAGTTTGAATACTGAGTCTGGTTTCCTTGAGTCTTCAAACCCAAGTGGTTGTTCCACATAGACTTCTTCATGGATGAATCCATTAAGGAAGGCACTTTTGACATCCATTTGGAATAACCTGAAATTTTTATGACAAGCAAATGCAAGTAATAAACGAATTGCTTCTAACCTTGCTACTGGTGCGTAAGTCTCGTCATAGTCTATCCCATCTTCTTGCATATATCCCTTGGCCACGAGTCTTGCTTTGTTTCTTATGACCTTTCCTTTCTTGTCCATCTTGTTTCTGAAAACCCATTTAGCTCTAATAACTGATTTACCTTTTGGTTTTGGAGTCAATTCCCATACATCATTGATACTGAATTGCATGAGCTTTTCTTGCATGGCTTCAATCCAGCTTTCATAAGATAAAACTTCATCTATGCTTTTAGGTTCTATTTCAGAAATAAGAGCCACAACATTAGACTCTTCGCGCCTTTTGGATCTAGTGTGAATTCCTTCATTAATGTCGCCAATGATAAGATCTTTGGGATGACTGGACTTATGCTTCCAGTTGCTGGTTGATTTGTCAGAGTGATGATCACTTCCTTCACTTGAAT
This sequence comes from Eucalyptus victrix, assembly GCA_016097545.1. Classification (NCBI taxonomy): domain Eukaryota; kingdom Viridiplantae; phylum Streptophyta; class Magnoliopsida; order Myrtales; family Myrtaceae; genus Eucalyptus; species Eucalyptus victrix. Next base: position 16,807,411 of record CM027840.1, on the reverse strand, counting down.
CTTCAACAGTTACTTGTTGTTGGTCTTTCAATTACTTGTTGTTGGTCCTTTAAAGTTTGAGCTGTTTCTTTAGACTTTGTAGAATCTAGAGCAGGTTCTGGATCTTCAAGATAAGTCTGAATAGATTCATTTTGTATCGAATCCTGGAATTTGACATTCGTTGATTCTTCTACAGTTTGAGTCTTTTTGTTGTAGACTCTGTACGCTTTGCTTGTGGTTGAATATCCAAGGAAGATGCCTTCATCTGACTTTTCTTCAAACTTATCAACTCGATCATTTGCATTTTTCAGTATAAAACATTTGCATCCAAACACATGAAAATATGAAACAATAGGCTTCTTTTCTTTGAATAATTCATAGGAGGTTTTTTCTAGAATAGGCCTTAGAAAAACTCTGTTAATAATATAACATGCTGTAAAAACTGCTTCAGCCCAAAAATGTGAGGAGATGTTACTTTCAATTAGAAGAGTTCTAGCCATTTCTTGAAGCGATCTATTCTTTCTTTCCACAACTCCATTTTGTTCTGGAGTATACGGAGAGGAGAACAAATGCTGAAAACCAGATTCATCACAAAACCTTTTAAAATCTTGATTTTCAAATTCACCTCCATGATATGTTCTTATACTTGAAATAACATATCATTTTTCATTTTAAACATTTTTAGCAAAATTTTCAAAGTAAGAGAAAGTTTCAGACTTACTTGCCAGGAAATACACCCAAGTGAATCGTGAGTAGTCATCCACGATTACTAGGCAATATTTCTTACCTCTAATGCTCTGTGTTTTGGTTGGTCCAAAGAGATCCATATGCAGAAGCTGCAGTACACGGTTAGTGGAAACTTGATTTATTGGTTTAAATGAATTTCTTACATGTTTTCCCAATATGCATGGTGTACATAGGTCAGACTTTTGATATGATAAATTGGGTAGACCACGAACAAGTTTCTTTGATGAAATTTTAGCTATCTGGTTCATATTGATGTGCCCAAGCTTTCTGTGCCATAAACCTGCTTCGTCTTAGATTGAAATTAAACATTGCGATTCATCTAGTTTCACATCCAAGAGGTAGATATTTCCATGTCTTCGTCCCATAAATGACTGAGTAGAGTCTTTACTGGTTCCTGAACATATACCCTCTTGAAAGTAGATTTTGAAATCGGTATCACATAGCTGACTAACACTGAGCAGATTGTAATTGAGTCATTCAACTAAAGAAACATTGCTTATTGTGAGGTTTCCAATTTTCACAGTTCCAAATCCCACAATTTTTCCTTTACTGTTTCCTCCAAATGAGACGTTTCCACCATTCACTTGAACAAGCTTTATGAAACAATTTGAATTTCCTGTCATGTGTCTTGAGCATCCACTATCCAGGTACCATTTCACCTTTTTCTTGATATGACCTGCATTTAAAAAGAGACTCAAGCTTTCTTTGGTACCCATATTTTCTTGGGTCCTTTTAAGTTAGTCTGATATGCGGTTTTTACCCAAACTTTATTGACAGGTCTCCAAATCATAGGACATTCTTTCTCAAAATGATCTGCACTATTGCATTTTGAACATCTAAGAGCATTGCGACCTCTTTTGGTTTTACAAAGGTCTTTTCAAAATAATTTTTGTAAGCATTTCTTGTGGGTCTTTGTTTGATTCTTTCTTTCACTTGAGGAAAATCAATTAAAGGAATGGTTTCAGCAGTCATTCCCAAACCAGATTTATTGAAATAAGGTCTTTGAACAGAAAGTATTTTTTCTAGTTTCTCAGATCCTATCGAAAATCTTTTGGAAATGTTTAAGATATCATTTTTCAATAATGCATTTTCTTTTGAAAGATTATCTTCACTTTCTCTAAGAGAAGAAACATTCACATCTAAACATTTCACCTTTTCTTTCAAGATTTTCTTGTTGTTTTAAGGCAGAATTTTCCTTTTTAAGTTCAGAAATCCTTTGAAGAGAAGTCTTAAGACTAAAACACAACTCATCAATGTATTTAGAAACTTTAATAGGGATTTTGAAGTTACTTACCTCAAATTCAGTGTCTGAATCTGAGTCTGTTTCGGAGTTTGAATCTGAATCCGATTGTGCCATCAGACATATGTTAGCATAATCATCATCACTTTCTTCACATTCTGTATCACTCTAGGTTTCTGCTTTAAGAGCCTTTTGATACCTTTCGGCTTTTCCTTTCTTCTTCCTCAGAAGAGGACAGTTGGGTCTGATGTGCCCCTTTTTCTTACATTCAAAGCAGACTACATTTTTATTTGATTCATCATCTTCAACAGACCTAGTCTATTGCTTTTGAAAACTTTGTTTCCTTGGATTGAATCTTCTCCCTTTTCTGTTCAGCTTTCTAAATCTTCTTATCATGAGAGCAAGTTTCTCATCGTCCATATCGTCTTCAGAATCTGCAGCATCAGAATCATCATTGGATTTTAATGCAATGGATTTCTTACCTTTAGGGTCTTTGTCTTCATTGATTCGTTCCACTTCATAAGACTAAAGAGTTCCAACCAATTCATCAACAGATAGTGGCATGATTCTTTGGGTCCCTCTGATTGAGGTCTTTATGTGATTCCAATCCTTGAAGAGTCCACGCAGTAGCTTGTTTACCTTCATGAGATCAGAAATTAGTTGACCTTGATTTTCAAGACCATTCACGATATCTATAAAATGACTAAACATGTCAGTTATAAATTCTTCCGATTTCATTTGGAAGGCTTCGTATTGACCGAGGAGAATGTTGATTCTGGTTTCTTTCACTCAATTGGTTCCTTCATAAGTAATGTGTACTCTATCCCAGACTTCTTTGGCTGTATCACAGGAAGATATTTTGTTATATTCAGTAGGTGATAAAACACAATATAAAGAATAGATTGCTTTTACATCAAAAGCTTGTCTTTTGATTATCTCTTCCTGAGTCATTTCGCTAGACTCAACAGTGTCTTTTCCTCTTTTTGAGACAGGTGCAGCTTTAGGAATGACTCCTTTTTCTACAACATCCCATTCCAGAGGATCTTTTGATCTTAGGAGCGCCTTCATCTTGTTTTTCCATATGTTGTAGTCTTTTCTATCAAAGTAAGGCGGCTAGTATTGCTTTGCCCTTCTACCAGCCCTGGAGCCAACATACTAGTCATGGATCTTTAACTCTAAAGTAAAACACTTCAAACAAAGTGAGTACACGAGCTTTGATACCAATTGATATAGCTAGTATAACCACCTAGAGGGGGGTGAATAGGTGCACAAACAATTTATCGAGATACGGAAGCGATTCTAGGCAACCGATAGAAAGGAAGTTCTCTATTGATTAAGAAAATGAAGTATGATCAAAGTAAAGAGAGTAAGGAAGAGAAAATTGAACGCAAGGTTTATAGTGGTTCGGCTTATTTCAAGCCTATGTCCACTCTTCCGCACTGACAGCCCACCAGCTGGATTTCACTGTGAACAAAAGAGAAGTTACAGCACAGCTTTTCCTTGATTCCACAGTGTAGATGTTCTACCACACCTCCTCAAGGTTTCTCACAAATATAGACTCTCTTTTGTATACAAAGTTTCGCTCAAAGGAATTGTCTAAACAACAGGGAGCTTCAAACTTTGGAATTCTTCTATCGCGCACTTCTCGAACAACTTAGAACGTCTTTCTTATATACTCCTTTACGCCATCATACCAGTTGGCACTTACCAAAGGAATTCCTCCAATCTACCCGTTGGACTGAATCAATTTGGAAGATTTATTCGAGCTATTAAAGGAACGTGTCGATAGCCCATCAATCATGTTCGCCCATACAATCAGGATCTCGGTTTCCATAAGTAGAACCTTCCAAGAATATTTAGGCAATCATCGGATCCTTAATCTTCGAGTCAATCTCGATCAATCAAAGAATTCTGTTATGTCTTTTCTAGCCAAGAGATCTTCTCTAGTCGATAAGGTCATTTCCTTAATGAAACATCCATTTTGGATAACCTTTCTTCAACGGATTAGAGACTGTCAATGAGGATAGACTTTGAGTCTTGAGTCTGGCTATCCGAAGGTCTTTAGACTTTAAATAGCATAGTCTGCAAGCCTTCAGACTAGACTGATGGAAACGTTTTGTCAGCTTCAAAACACTTCAAGAAGATTTCTCCAACAAAGAGCAATCCCAACATCATCATTTGCTTAAAAAGCATTCAAACACAATATGAATGGCAGAATAAATCAAAAGTTGTGACCATTAAAATCTGCTGCCAGAGTATCTACATCAAGAAAGGTCAAATGCAAAAGGGCCAGCAACCTTTTTTCTGTTTACCTATGTATGTCACATAGAGAACTATGTATTACTAACTAAAAAGAATATACTCATGGAGTTCACTATCATAATCAGCATGTTATTACTCGATATTAGCGACGTGCCATACCATGTGCAAAGCAAACAGTTCAAGAGAGCATATATATGAGGCAGCCCAAAGAATTGTTCTGTCGATTGATTTCTAATGATTCTTCTAAATGTTGGTATCGGTGATACAAATAGGCCAATAACGAAGATGTTATCCAATCAAACCAAAGACAGGGCCGAGAGAAAAAAATATGACAGATCATGACAAGATAAAGCGATCAAGCCATAGAGAACAATCCAAGAGAGAGAAATAGAGGGAAAAAGAATTAAACTACAATAGAGCGAAAATATACTCAAAACAGAACCTTCACTCACAGACTTTTTTTTGTCACTTATTAGCAGAGCACTTCTCAACAGATCGTTTCACAAGTTGCATATATCTTGACATATGTAACTAGATACACCACAAAAGACAACTAACAGCAAAAACGAAAAGGGACAGATCAAGCACGTCGAGAACGTTGATTCATGTAGAACTAGAGAGGGTGATCAATTCACTCACCAGTCCGTACCGCCGAGAAGGGGAGATCACTGAACCGCGGTGAGTAATCAGGCAAACGAAACAAAGAAATGATTGAAAGCCGTTGTCGACGTCGTCGTCGCTGCCACCGTCGCTTTTGCTGCTGTCACAGGGGAGTTATATAACCTACAAACCAAGCAGATCACGCAAATCTGAGCCTTCCGTCGCCGCCAGTGCTGTCGACACAAATCTGACCCTTGCACCCCGAGGTCATTCGACCGGCCATTCCAGAGAATCAGATCCGGTGCGTGATAGAGCGATCGAGAGGGAGAGATTGGTTCTCTGGTTTCCGTCGGAGATTCGAGAGAATCTTAAAAGAACAAGTTTGATCGAGGACCAGAACCTCCGATCGGCGGAACTCCTGATGGAAGAAAGGAAAGCCGATTGTAAACGGAGATTAGCTCCGGATCTCAGCGTCGGAGACGACAGGCTGAAGCAATGGTGGAGACGGAGGATGCTACGATCGGCGACCGAATTACGGCAGCGGCAACGCGTGAATCAAATCTTCGTCGCAATGCAAAGAGCTTGAAGATTTGGGATTAGAGTCGAATACAAAGAAAGAGAGAAAACTTCACGATAGAGGACATTCGATCTAGGGTTTCTTGTGTGCTGAGGAGGAGAAGTGAGGGAGATCCGAGGAGTCCGATGGAGGAAGAGCTGAGAGAGAGGAGGTAGTTACGGCCGAGGAGAGGGAGAGAATCCCTAGAGAGAAAGAGCCAGAGAGAGAGCCTCTGAGAGAGTGGGAAAGAGAGCCTCAATTGTGAAAATGGCCCACCCTTTCGCACGAGCATTTCCCCTTTTTCATTTTTTTTTTGCTTTTTTTTATATGCAAACTAAATTGACGTTTAAAAATGTCGATAAAATTTCAGGTGTCAACACCATAAAAGAAAAATAAGGCATTCAATTTCCTTTACGAAAATAATCGGCATTTATGTCGTGGAAATTGAATGTTTTTTTTTGTGACTGCATTCAAATCAACGTGAAGTAATATTGTTTGTCATTCATACGTAATTTAATGTTCATTCCGAGGTAAAATTGTTTCATTGCAAATCCAAAATAGGTAAGTCGTCTTCCGCTGACTTTCTTCCTATATTGGTATCAAAGCCCAATTGTGATTTCTACCTTTTTTTCATTGAATTTTCTTGTGTACCATTTGATATCGAGATCAAGAGAATGAAATTTACACTACTTGGATGTTTATTGCTCGGAATTGCATTCTGAATTGTCAAAAACAAATCAAAATGAAGAACGGGTTTGGGGCCGTGTACACCCGTTTGGCCATTTTCCAAAATTACTTTTTTAGCCAAAATAAATTTTCAAATATAAAGGGTGAAAGTACTCATTAAGACGAGTTGAATAGTGGGTCAAGCGCCACCGGAAGGCGTCGAATATGCCCACATGCGCAACCAAAAGTTGCAACGTGTGGGTGCCACATGCCAAACATGCGGCCAAAAGCCACAACGTGTGGCACCACATGCTAGACACGCTAGGCATGCCCAGTGCATGAGTGCCATGCACATGTCGGCAAATCGATGTGTGCTGATATCATCGATGATGTCATATGACAACCAATAACCGCTGGATGACGTCATCGATGACGTCACCCTACCAGTAGTAGTTTGCAGGCTGGTGGGCAACCTGACCCAACTCAACTGGTGACCTGACCCGACTGGAGAAAGAATCAGTCAACCGGTCTGATGGTCAAACTGGTTGCTGGTTGGACTGTTCAGACTAGTCGACCTGGCCAAGAGCCTTCTGGCTCGCTAGCGTGTGCGCCACACACACCGCACACTTAGGCGGCATGTGTGGGCACGTGGGGTGTTTGATTGGAGCATGGTCGGTGGCATTTAATTAGTATGGATGTGCTCTATACTGTGGTATAGTTATTTTGCATGTTTGAATTTTTTAAATGTATAAAAATGCGTACGAAACCCTAAGTACGCATATTTTTGGGGTATAAATGCATTATTTATTCATTTTTAGCTTATTATTTTTTATGATTTTGGAAATACAAAAGTTAGCCTACATGAAAATGGTAACATATATGTTTTGTAGAGTTTGGTTCAATGATAGCATGTATATAGTTTAATATACTTGCAATTTTCTATTTCCAAGAAAATTCAAACAATGGTTGGAAATCCTTGATTTTTTTCATTACATGTTGAATAACAGTTTTTATTATAATTGCTGGATGATTTTTTTTTTTTTTGCATGCTGGTTCATAATTGCTTAACGATAACAATTATGATATTTAGTACTGAAAGGTTTAATACATCCTTGAGGAGCAAGATGTTTTGGAAACTCTCACCCATATCATGGATAAAGCTCAACACAAGAGAGATTTATAAGCTTATCAAGCTTAAAAGAAGAAAAATAACATTGCTCGCATCACATTACTGAATTGTATGCAAGATGATCTCATGTGTGAGTTTGAAAGTTATGAAAAATAAATATGTGTTATTCTGAAAAATATGCTAACATTAATTATGCGTTTATTATGTCAATGTGCTATAACAATTGATTGTGGTTTCAATATTTAAGACCATTATGGCTGACCTCAATAAGGGTGAGAAGTTGAACAGTAACAATTATAATATTTGGTACCGAAATGTTCAATACATCCTTGAGGAACAAGAGGTTTTGGAAACCATCAACCATGCCATGGATAAAGCTCAACACAAGAGAGATCTAGAAGCTTATCAAGCTTGGAAAAAGAAAAATAATATTGCTTGCATCACATTGCTGAGTTGTATGCAAGATGATCTCATGTGTGAGTTTGAAAGTTATGATAAAACTCAAGCAATATAGATTGCCTTGAAAGATAAGTTTGGGCATACATCTACCACTAAGTTGAGGAGATTTACAATTAAGTTTAACACATACCGAAAGATCCTAAATGTAACAATTCGTGAGCTGAAATCAGCAAATCACTCCCTTACTGATGAACATCAAGTTTAGATTATTATAAGATTTCTTCTTGACAATTGGAAGCATATGAAAATCGACATGACGCATAATGAGAATATTATCATTTTTGATAATGTAGCACGTCATTTGGTATTAGAGGATGAGCGTCCAGAGGCTGTAAAATCCTCTACCTATGCTTATGTTGCTGAATCGAGTTCGCGCAAAGTTTCGGGTTTCAAACACAAAATGAATCATCAATTCAACAACAAAGGGAAGAAGACTGATTAGGCACCTAAGAGGATTAAGACCTTTCGACGCAAGAAGTGTGGTAGAAAAAAGAACAAGACCAAGATGAAATGCTACAATTATGGCATGATAGGTCACTTTGCTCGTGAATGAATTGAGTTGAAAGAGGTACCCTATTACTCAATTACTTTAAGTAATACTTTTATTTCTAGCATTGTAATTCTTATTGAATCTCATCCAATGTGAACTGTAAACTCAAGAGCAACAAATCACGTAGTTAGAGATTGATAAGCATTTTTGGAGTATTGTCGAATACAGCCTGGAAGAAGATAAATATATGTTGAGAATAACTCAAGAGTTAAAGTAAAGGATATCGACACATGTAAATTAATTTTACGTAGTGGTCGAAATATATTCTTACATGTTGTCCTCTATGCTTTAGATATTCGACAGAACTTGGTCTTCGTAATTGTTCTTCTTAGCCTATGTTATGTTTTGAATTTTAATGGTGATCGTGTTGACATTTTGTTTGGAACAGTTTCATGTCATGTATTGAATAGTTTTATGGTGTTAAACATTGACTATGATTAGTACAATATTAATATCGATGGATGTTTTTCTTTAATTGCATCTTTTAGTAATGATAAGATTGATGCAAGTACTTGGCATGCTATATTATGTCACATTAGATTACAAAAACTACAAAGGTTAGCTAGAAAATGCATTTTAGGATCACTCGTTAATGTTAATTTACCCATATGTGAATATTGTCTAGTGGGAAAAGCAACAAGAAATCATTTGGTAAAGGAACTAAAACCGAATTTCCATTGCAACTTATACATTCCGACATTTATGGTCCTTTGAACATGAGGGCGAGCCATGGAGCCTCATATTTCATCACTTTCATAGATGATTTCACGCGTTTTGGTTGTGTCTTTTTTATCTCTCATAAGTCAGAAGCATTAGACTGTTTTAGACGATATATAGCAACGGTAGAGAATCAGTTGAACAAAACAATAGAAGTATTAAGAACCATTCACGAACGTGAGTATCTATTTGAGCATTTCAATGTTCTTTTTGATGAAAATGGAATTGTATGACAAATGACTATTCCTAGTACTCTAAAACAAAATGGGATTGCTGAGAGAAGAAATAGAATTCTATTGGAAATGGTTAGTCTATGATGACAAACAAATTTATCTATCTCCTATTAGGGAGATGCGTTATTGACTGTTGCCTATGTATTTAACCAAGTGCCCTTAAAATTAGTCACTTCCACCCCTTATGAATTGTGGATTAGTAGGAAACCAAACTTAAGTAATCTACGTTTATGGGGGTATGTAGCTTATGTTTATTATTCTTCTCATAAATGTGGCAAATTAGGTTATAGAGGGAAGATATATATCTTTATAAGATATTCAAAAGACTCAAAAGGTACATGTTCATAAATGAACAAACTGATGAAAGTATGATCGAAATGGAATTACGTGATGTCACGTTCTTGGAGAACAATTTTTCTAATAGAGGTGAGATTGATAAAAACTTCCAATTATATGAGATGGAAGGCCTAATAGCACACCCACTAATGTTATAAAGGGAAATGAAGATTTACCTACGTTGTTGCAAAAGGGATGTTGTACTATAAAGTTTCATATTTACTTAACCAAGAGGATCACAAGATCAATAGATGGGATGAAGAAGAAAGAAGACTCTTAATGGGGAATAAGAGATACTTTTGTTTCAAAGGAAGGGCATCGTGTCAAGTACGGAGGAGGGTCGATAATAGGTGTCTATATAATAATAAAAAAGGTACATTCTAGATTTATCTTCAATATAAAAACTTCCTAACACAGTGAAAAGAATTATTTATCTCATGGAGAATTACTTGGCACTTTAAGGAGCCCCTACTTCTAGATATTTTAAGTTTACCTTAAAAAACTTACTGATAAATGGAAGGAAAAACTAAATAGTTCAATACAAGTTATCGAGATAAATATATTAGAAATGTCAAAAGTTGTATACGACACTTACTTTAGTGGCAAATTTGTTTCTTTGCCAAAAGAGTTTCCTTTCTTTGTAGCTTTTAGCAAAGGAAGTCCATCTATTATCTAGATTCTCAGACAGCAATTGAGATTTGTGCTTTAGATTGTAATAGCAGCCTCAGAGTTCCTCCTTTCAAAGTTATACAAGTATATATCACTTAGATGTGCTAGCTTCATATTTCAATTGCTAACGATGCTACAAAACTTCACGTGAAATTGCCTTCTTGAAATTTGCTGGTGTATAGTCCAATTTCAATCTAGTGAGAACTCTTTCCCTAGTCTAGTTGATATTTCAAATTAGTCAAAGAACAATGAATCCAAATATTTGAGAAGCCCAAGAATGAGCAGAGTCTACTTCCTTCTCATCTTAGAATCGAAAAGACAATTTATTATCATGGATTGATCTACTAGGAATAAATTTTCCTAGAGAAAGAGTATGACATCCCAGATTTTCAACTCTGCTTTCTACTGAATAAATCGAGCATTTCATTGACGTGCCTATAAGACTAATCTCAGAGCTAATCACTCTTGAGATAACTAAGCTATCTTAGGAAACTAATAAGGATTTTAAGGCAAAGAGATTTGAGAATTCAACTAGGAATCGGTTTCTCAATCGTGTCTATCTTTAGAGGCCATTGTAGCACAGTATAAAATCGATTTAAAATTAGAGATAAGTTGGTTCGACAGAGATGTGTGCCCAATCGTGGGTGACACCACTAAATTGGAAAATTTTCGACGATTGGCACTAGACTGATTTTCTTATTATTTTGATACTCTGTGTCCATATTTGGATCATCGGGATTTTCACGATAATCGAGAGTCACCAATGAGTCGAGCGGGTTCATAGTGGTTCAAAGGAAATCGACCACGGGTCATTTGCACTTAAAAATGTTTGAAAGTTACCCGATAGCCTAGGTAATGCTAAAAACGCGCCAAGTGAAATTAACTGCGAATTCGAGTCCGATTTCAAAAATTGAAAATTCTGTGATGTCATGATCTATTTTAGAAACGTCTATTCAGTTTCAAAAGATTTTTTGGAGATTCCAGGATTTTTACGGAAAATGGATTCGGACGTCGCGAAAATTAGCGGAAATTCGGACGGGCCAAATTAAGGGAACTTTGACTTCTAAGCCGAGCTTCTGGATGATAGGAATTTGTGAAGGTGTGTGGGATTTTTCTTCGACGAAATTGGACTTCGAATTTGAGAAATTGCGGATGTGATTGAAGTTTAAATTGGTAAAATTTGGAGCTATGGGAGGGCTGCATATTTTGGCTTCAAATTGGATAAAACATGGGAATAAATGGGCAAAAAAGAATTAAGGAACATTGAGATATGCCTGATGACAAAAAGGGGGAACAAGCATTTAATTAAATGGCTAAGCATGAAGACTTTTTGGTCTCTCTCTCTCATCCAGCTTGTGGGACAAGCTCAGCCGGTCTCATCTCCATCATGCAACCCATCCCCACATTTCCTTTTATTCTGGTTTTACTTTCATTTCCTTCGGCTTCTCTCTCAACTTTTTCTCTTCTATTTCTATTTCTTTTTTTCTTTTTTTTTTGTTCCTCTTCCCTTCGAGCAAACCGAAGCAAAATTCCATGGTTTTCTCTCCATTTACACTCTCTCGTTGACCCCTCTCTTCTCATGCCAAGACACCACCGTTTCATTTCCCTGGCCAGATACACCAAAGACCAGCATCTTCTACCTCGTGTCTTCTCTCCTTCGCCCGCACAACTCCAATCAACGTTGCAAATTCCCCAATCGGTTTGTTGACCAGCAACGTCCAGCTTGGTCACGAGTCCAGCCGCCCTTTTGCCGTTGCCAGGCGTCCCCAACGTGGACTTCTTCAAGCTGCCAGCGAAGCCGAAGCCACTGGTTCTTCTCTTCCCCGAAGCAGTTCCTTCCATTTTTATGCTCGGCCCATCTTCAGCAGTTTAACAGCCTACGAAGCCTTTTTCTTCAGCCTGCATCAGTAGCCCAGCTCGCAAGACGTAACAGCCCACCTTCGGCCTTTCTTATTCAAGCTCAGTCGCAGCAAGCTTTAGTCATTTGAAGCCCGTTAATTTCAGCAACTCGACATAAAGTCCTCAACAGCAGCCCATCTCAATTGAGTCCACAAAGCCAGCGAAGCCCAACTTGAGTTCAGCCCAGTTTAAAGTTGCAGTTCAGCCCATCTCGAGGCCCACTTGAAGACAGCCCTTAATTCAACCAAGATCAGCCCACAAATTTTAGAGCAGCAGCCCACTTGAAGCCCGGCAATTCCAGATTCAACAAGCCCAAACCTGCGAAGCCAAGTCCAGAAATTTCTGTGGGCTTGTAAGGTTTCTTGGCCCAGTCCAAGTTCATCGTGAGCCCGATTTCGGCCGCCGTTGCGTCGCCATCGTGGTTTTCGATCTTTGCTTTGCCAAGTAAGTTTTACTCACTAATGTTTTACTCACTAATACTTTATTGTTTGCTAATGATGCCTAAGGGTTTATTAGATTTAATTAAGTGTAATTATGTTGTTAGATTAGTTTAGAACAATTAAATTAGTGACTTAATGATGCATGTTAGATGGTTAGACCTAATCATTAGCAAGTAGGAGCTTCTATTATTTATTGAACGCATCTCAAGGTTTTCCCAACCCGTTTTGGGTTCCAATTAGGCATCATGAGTCTAATTAGATTTTTATTATTTATTTATTTATTTTTCGAAATTAATTATTTAATTATTTATTTTTTCGGAAATTCAACCAGGATGGCTGGTGACCAAAATTTCATGCTGATTTTCGTGGTGCAGTCCATTTATTTATTTGAGCTTTGAATCGTGCCAAATTGAATTAAATGTGGAATTTTAGGATATATTTATAAATGGTTGTTGTTAATTATTTGATTGAGAAATCGTTGGGTATTGATTGTCGGTATCGAAAGTAAGTTGGTAATTACTTGAAAGAAGATACTTGGGCTCGGTGAATTGTGATATCACCCGGAGAATGCACGTGAGTTTGGTGGTTGAATGTGTCATCTTGGCGAAGAGGTCGCCTTAGAGAATGCATGTGACTTGGTGATAGAATATGGCATCGTAAAATGGGCACGTGGGCTATGTGAATTGATGCATCACTTTGGTGAGTTAGCACCTAAGAGAAGGCACGTGGGCCCAGGCATCGTAAAAAGGGCACGTGGGCTCGGTGAATTGATACATCATTTTGGCAAACTTGGCACCTAAGAGAATGCACGTGGGCTCGGGCATCTTAAAATGGGCACGTGGGCTCGGTGAATTGATGCATCACTTTGGCAGAATTAGTGCCTAAGAAAATGCACGTGGGCCCAAGAATTTAAGTGTGGCATCTTAGAAGAGACACATGGGCTCGGTAATTTGATGCATCACTTTGGTGAACTAGTGCCTAAGAGAATGCACGTGTGCTCGACAACTAGATTTATATATATATTGTAGGGAATGTATGGTTTGTTTGTTATGTAATTGATTAAGGTCGATTGATCATTATTTTGATATGATATTGTGAATTGATTGATTAAATGGAAATGACCGATGAGTGGTGGTCTTGTTTACTTGTAATCAACTAGGTCGATTAATCAAGATATCGATCTGTGATCAATTGCTAGGGTGCCTATTAAACTGTGTTAATATGTAGGTGGAATTTGAGGCCAAGGTAAGTCATCTAACTCGTGTCATGCATAGGCAGCCCTAAGGTATATTAGTTTACTAATCGGGTCTTAGAAGGTAAAACTTGCTGAGATGTTGTCTCATTGGTTATTGAATAACCATTTAGGTCTCTAGATGTAGTAGACTTGGATTTTGAAGATATCGAAAGTCCGATGTAATCTGCTGAAGGCTCCAGTTGGAGTGTAGAGGATGATGAAGAGGAGGATGTGACCCGTAGCTTGTAGAACTCCACTTCTGCTTGTAGACCTCATTTCTAAACTGGCTTATAGTGAATTGAACTTATTAGTTCACCTTGTATATAAGAGTGAAGGTTTTTAAGAGTTTGAAATTTAGTCCTATTGTTCTATCCCAATGTTTTATTGTTTGGGGATTTATAATTACTTCCACATGTGTATATGAAAATGAAAGGATCGGCGATACGTCTTGGGATACCGCAAATTTTTAATCGACTAAGTTAAGGGATAGGCGTGTGCTCGAGGATTGGGGCATGACAAAGAGAGTTTTGGCCAACACCATCTTTGATCTATTTGTGTTCAAAAAAGATTTTAGATATGATATAGCATAGAGTTGTCAATTGTATTTATTGTGCCACATACACTGCTTCGCTCTTTTGGATCAGTGTATTGAGTATAAAATACTTCATCTGCTTAGTGGTTGTATCACATATGGAAATGTAGGCTGGGAAGTTTCCTTTTCACCCCTTGTTGTAAAAATTCACCTCAACACCACTTTGAGTTAAATGTAAGAAGATGAAGAAGAAAGAATTGCATAGCTATCACCCCTGGAGAACCCTACAGCTTCAACTCAAGTTGCTGAAAGATCAGAGTAGTTACCACTAGCAAGTCAATGGCAACAAGGCTAGCTTATTGGTCCTAAATAATAAGAACAAACAAATAATGTATTTGGATGTTCAAAATTTTCATTCATGGGTTAATTTGGATAATGCTAACTATTTATTAAAATAGTGAAAATATATTATTTCGTAGAATTTAAGGAGGAAAATAAATATAAAAGTCAAAGCTTGTGAGGTGGAGTAAAAACAATCATCTTTAAAGGGGAAGAAAAAGTCATTTTTCATTTAATTTTAGTAATAGGGTATAGCCTAAGATGGAAAAAGAAAAGGATAAAGAAGTGAAAGTATGTGACGAGATTTATGGGGCCACTTTCCAATTCTCCATGAGGCCTCTATGGCTAAGGCATTGTTTGGTAACCATCTAAATAGTGTTCGATTCGATTTTTTTGTTCAAGAAATCAATTTGAGAACAAAATCGCATTTGGTAAAAAATTTGTTCTTGGAAACAAATTTCTATCTTTTTGTTTTCGGAAGTAGATTTACAACAAAATTAAGAATAAAAGAAAAAGTTGATTCTTATTTCGGGAACAAATCTAAAAATCAAAACCAACTCTTCTTCTTCCCTTTTCTGTTCTTCTTCTTCTTCTTCTTCTTCTTCTTCTTCTTCTTCTTCTCTTTTCTTCTTCTTCATCAACCTCCATCCCGTTGTTGCTGTCTGTCGCCATCTGCTGCCGTCCACCGCTAGTCACCGGCAACCGATTTGGCAAGCTTGCTGGAGGCTTGCCAAGTCAAGGTGAGGTTCACTGAGCTCACCGGAGGTAAGCCTAGCCACCAGCAAGGTTCGCCCAACCCTGCTAATGGCCAGGGGGCCTTACTCAACCGGGCGGGCGTGCCTTGCCCCACCGGACAAGGCCGGCCTGGCCACCAACAAGACTCAACCAACAAGGGCCAGCCTCGTCGAGGGCCGGCGACGCTTCGGTGAGGTCGGCCCTCATTTGACCGACGACCTGGCCACAAAAAGAAGAAGAAGAATAATAAGAGAAAAAGGAAAAAAGAGATAAGAAAAAAATTTTAAAAATAAAAAAGAATTATTTAAAAATTAAAAGAAATTGATTTGAAATGGGATCAATGAGCACGATACCAAACACAATTCTATTCCGGAATCATAAATTTTGGATAGCTATCAAACGGCTTAAAATACTTATAAATTGTTCCCAAAAACAGAATAAAACAGAATCATTTCTTATCAGAATCTGTTTTTGAGAACATAATCATTACTAAACTCGCCCTAAAGATGCTTTGAAACTTTAGCTGAAATAGCTGTTGGGACAACAAGAAGTCCACTAAGGTGCGCATGGTAAACTTCCCCAACCTAAGAATTTCTATTATTCTCTTCCTAGAACAAAAAAGAATAGAAACCCGTTAGATAACGGCAAGTTAGTTTTTTGTTTCCGAGAACAAAAAGTTAGCTCGGGAATGATTTTGGAATAGAAATGAAAAGTAAAAAAAAAGTTGCTTCTTGTTCTCAGGAACAAATTTAAGAAATAAGTGAAATTTTTTTCTTTTATTCTTCTCTTAATGACCGCCATTGACTACCGCCGTTGGCCGACCGCCGCCGGTCGTCGGAGGCCGACCGACCGTCACCGCCACCGGCCGACCGCTGCCGCCGCCACCACCATCGATCGCTGCCGGTTGCTGCCGGCGGCCGAAGGCCGACCAACCGTCTCCGTTGCCAATCACCACCGTCGGACGACCGCTGCCGCCGTCGATCGCCGGATGGCCGACCGTCGCTGAGTAAATCGCCACGGCCGCCGATGGACGACGTCGCCATCGCCGCATCATCGTCGTCTGGGCCATCCGCGATCGATTGCCGTCGCCACGGCCCATCGGCTATCGCGTCGGCAATGGCCCACCACGGAGGTTGACCGATTGCCACCGCCGCCGAAGGCCGATCGACCGTTGCCAGAGGCCGACTAATCGCTGCCACCGCCGTCGATCGTCACTGGTCGTCGCCGGACACCGCTGCCGCCGCCGGCCGATCGCCGTCAATCAGCGGTGACGTGCGGCGATGGTGGCATCGCGGCGACTCATGATCTACCAAACAAAAAATAAAAAACAAATAAATATAAAAAAGAAACTATTGTTTACCAAACGCATTTCTATTCTTTTTCTATTTCTAGAGTAAAAATTTTGTATAGTTACCAAACGAGTTTTTTTACATATAAATTATTCTCCATAATAGAAATAGAAAAGAACTATTTTTGAAAAAAATTATTCCCCGATCAAGAAATGTTGCCATGCGCATTTAAACTTTCACAAATTACTCATCTAAGCACTTGTCGGTGTTTTCGGAAGCCTTCGTGTTGTGTTCGACATATATCGACATACTTTGATATGCTTCGACACGCATTGCCAACGATATGCAGTCAATTTTTCCTGACACGCTCTGATAGGTGAATCCAAAATTTGGACGTGCGATTTCATTACGCACGGGTCAATTTCAAATATTTTTCATATATCAATTTCAAAATTTTTCAAATATATGAAAAGTAATGAAAATAACAAAAACAAAGGGGGAGGAAGAAAATTCTCATTCTCACGTCTGACTTCTGAGCTAATTGACTCCCCGAATTGCTGCGGAGACGGAGAGACGGTGCGTCCAGTTCGAGCTAGGGCTTGCGGAGAGTTGATTCGGCGGGGTGGCCTCCGCGAAATTCAAGCGTCGCGCACAGCCACAGGGTTTGTCTTCTCCCATCCACCTTCCCGTTATGCTCGGCTGCTTTTTCTGTCTCTCGCGAATCTAGAATCGCGAGCTTCGTCGTCTCAATCATCTGAAATTTAGTCGATTTCGGACTGGTTTCAACCGGTGGTTTCAAGTTTTATTTTTTGGGAGTTCGTGAATTAGTTTTGGCACCAACTTGATTCCTGAATCAGAGCTTTGCTTGCTGTTAGGGTTTCTTCTTGCTTTGGCTTTTCGACTCCCCTTTTGCCGTCGGTCGAATCTCTTATCATCGTAAAACTGATTATGTTCCCAGTTTCTATCGTGAAACGACGGTTTGAATCGGTTGGGCTCCGCCTTGAGTTTGCTTTTGTGTTGCTCTTTTTCGATGCTATGAAATAATGAATTGCCTGCTTTCATGTTTCTTGTTCCCTTAAGAGGGCAATTGATTGTTTTGTGTGCAGAACAGAAAAATTGAAACTGGAGAATTAGGTGAGCACATTAATTCAAGCAAACGGGTGTAATTCTATGCCCTTTTATTATTTATTATTATTTATTTATTTTTGCATGTATATATAAATATATATTTAATATATAACGTGTCGGAACGTGTCGAAATTATTTATTTTTTTAGGAATTAATGTGCATTTACAGCAACTGTTCTGTTGTTGCTGTGCAAGAGTTACTTTTGATTCTTCACCAAAAGCTGTCCATTACCATTTCCAACAGGAGGCCTATGCCTTTGTTACTCTAGGAATTGGATCTCTGCCTTCAGCGGAAGAAAGACTCTTTGCTGGAGTCCTGGATGCTGACCAGTGCTTCAGAATCTCAAGAATAGCTTCTTAGTTCTACTTCTTGATGTGCATCTTTGCCACTTAGATGCATCTTGATCTTCTTTTTCTGGACTAGCAGGTATGTTGCTTCATCTTTCTCTTTGCAATTTTCCATTTGTATTAATCAATTAAAGCCTGGCCAACCGAGCATCCTTATTTACCTGGATCAAATATATGCACGAGGGACTAGTAAATCTAATGGATTCCATGAAAAATGAATTATGATGGGTTAAGTGACCAGAAAGTAGTTGGGTGAACGTAGCTGTGAGATGCAACAACCTTTCATGAATTCTCTGACAGTAAATATATGTATTTGCTTTGATTTTCTTTCTACTGCGAATATAGGCGAATTGTTCAATCTGTGGATGGGGTTCGAAGTGCAGCATCAATTTGGTCGGTTTCTAGAAGTCCTCGGCTTCAAACCGAGTGAAGAACACATAGAAAGAAGACGTGGGTCGTTGGGAAATGACTTGTGAGGTGGGCGATACCTCGTGTAGTCCTATGGATGAGACCCAATTTTTCATATTTTTATCAATGATACCTATATTTGAGATTTTTTTAAAGGGCCATAGCAAATTAATAAACAGATTTTGTGGACATTTCAGATTAGTATTGCGGGTATTTGCCAACAGTAATGACCATTTCTTTATGAAGTCGAGATTCTCTTTTGCCTGAGAATTGCATGAGATATATTTTATGCTCCACCGTATTTTACAAATCATTTTTTTATGCATGCAAACTGCTCTGTATTTGGATCATTTGCATAAACTAAAGATCTAGACTTGATCGGTTTATGGGAGCTTATAGGATGTTCCATAATCTTCCAAGTAATCGGATTTCCTGCAACTTCTCAAATTGGTAAATCAGAAAAGGGATGAGGCTGAGGAGAATAGCTTTACAGTGTGGGGGGATTTGGTGCTACCTGTCAAACAAGTTCTATCTGTTTGGAGAATAAATTCAGTTTTTTTTTTTTAAGTTAACATCCAAATCTCTTTTGGATTTTGGTTCACCGGCAACGATTCGGTCAAAATCCAACGTCATTTTGATCCCCCCACATCTCCTTGTAATTCTAGAGTTAATTATTTTCTCGAGAAGGTATTCCGCATTTTCCAAGTTATCTTTGAGTTGATCGGGCCCTGTCTCGAAAACAACAAATTGTTCTTGGGTCTATTGAATATTAATATGCGTGCTAAGATAATATACAAAATTTCTGACCAAAAAAAAAAAAGATAATATACAAAATATTGATATGTTGTATGATCGGGTGCGCTCTCTTTGCTTGTAGGTTGATAATCAAAACAACAAGATGCCGCGAGTTAAAGATATAGCTTGGAAATTTGTGATTAGACTGGAGGGCGAGAAATGGTGTTGTCCTTACTGCGAGATTGAATACTCAGGAAAAGTTACAAGAGTGAAAAGTCACTTTCTTAAACATCCAAACAAAGGCATTTCTCCTTGCAAAAAAGTGCCGGAGCACATAAGCAAGCTAATGGATTGGTTACACAATCAGGTGGCTTTAGTACTTGTGGTAGCTATATTATTTGCTTGCGAATAATGCTATGTGCGCTAGGAAGATATACAAAAGATTGGGATATTACTTATATGATGGTATGCGCTCTATTTGCTTGTAGGTTTGTAACAAAGAGGATATAGTCTGGAAATTTGTCAATAGACTGGAGGACAACAAATGGCGTTGTCATTATTGCAGTGGAGAATTCATTGGAGACCTTACAAAAGTGAAAGGTCACTTGCTTAAGTCCCAATTGAAGGGATTTCCATTTGCACAGAAGTGCCGGACCACGTAAGAAAGTTGATGCTGTCGTTACTCGATGAGGTGGCTGAAGAAGAGAGCAGAGAGGCCAGCGGTCAATTTTCCGCGGGGCCACAGTCACATGACGTGCTGCATCCAGCTATTCGATTGTCCCCACAAAGCGTCGAATGCATGGAATACTTATTCACAACAGAAGGGGGGGCGGCTGACATGGCAAACTTCACCTCTGACCAACAACAAGGAGAGTGTCAATTTCATCATAGTTCAACGATGCCATCACTGGAGCAAAATATTCATGGTATGTTCATGGGAAGTTTCTATACATTCATCTAGGTGTGAAAGACAAAACATCTAGTATATCTCCCAAGCAAACAAGTCGTGCTTTTTAACCAAAGTGATTACTCTTAAATATCTCCGATAAGCATGCTTTTTTTGTGGGACTTTTCAAATGTAAAGAGCCCATCACCTATTCCTTAATAATAGGGCATTGAATGTGTTGCACATGCCCACTAGACCCATTGGATCCAATAAACTAACTACAATAGGGATTCTCTCGTGTTCCAATCAATCATATCCTAATTTTGATGAACTTCGCACAGGTGAAAGCATATCATGTTCAACGATGGCTTTAGCAGAAGTAGAATCGTATCTTCTTGATTTGTCGTATCAGCCACAATGTTCCATTCGATCTCCTTATCCTAAGGCAACGCGAATGAATGACCAGCAGACTCCAGCCAAGGTATCATCATTCCAGTATGATCAATTGTCTGTTGTGGGTAATCCACAGCACTCCCAATCGCAAACTTTAATGGACATAGATGCCTCAATTGCATTACAGCATACGAGTGACTCTGACATTATTGAGGCAACGATCGTTGATTCGCAAGTTCAGGAGGCAGCAACAATTATAACAGGCCCATCATCATCACAAGGTGCGTCTGGATTAATCGGCATTGTCACTATCATTCCGTTAGATCCTTAAATATCTCCAGATTATTTTATCAAAATCTAACAGATTACTTCTTGTGAAACAAGCTATTGAAAAAGGGTTCTCCAATCAGGAACATGTCGAGCGTCATTGCATATTCCGTTTGATAGAGCAGGAAAGGATACCAGGAAATGTTAGAGCAGCTCCGACCAGCACGTCTCATCCGCCAAATGTGGAGGGCACAACCAATTTACAATTTCCACAATGTACGCATTTCCAAATTACCTCAGAAAATGGGCAGTTTAGTGAAGTAATATTTTTTTTTATCTAATCTTAATTATGGCTTTAGATTTGCTTTAATTTTATAATGTCTAAACATCCATTTCACGGCATGCCAAAGCAACCAGCTTCCCTGCGCCTTAAATTTCAAAATGTTCCTGAGGCCAGCTATATGAATCCTACTAATGCCATCATGTTTCTCAATCAATCACCAGGTGTTCTTCCTTTGACACCACAAAGTCGTGAATTGATGGAAGAGATGGTGCAGGAGATGAGTGCGGCCGACATCGCAAACCCCCCATTCGATGGTGCAACAAGTTATTATAGTGCACCTCCCCCGCCGAATTCATCCTTCCCTGATGAACTGTTGACTTCTTTTATGGAGTCTTTTGACCTTGGGACATCAAATGCACAACGTAATCTAGGTGCGCCATTGCCATCACCAGACCGTGAGCTCCCTGATAATATTTTAAATGAGTTACAGGGCTCCATTTCACCTGGTCCCATTGCATCAGATACTCAACTCAGTAACATGGCCACAACCGACAATCCCCAGCATTCTAGTCAATCACTTCAAAGCGACGGCCGGTGTGGATACGGCACTGGTCTAGAGCCACCTATTCCATCACAACCTTTCAATGGGCCTCTTATTGTCGAGTCACTTAATTCCCCTGTGCAGATTATAGAGGACATCATAAATACAATGGGCCCATCAACATCAGAAGGTATACAATTATTGATCTATATTAAATAGGTGTTGTTAAACGAGTGCTTGTAATACTAGTTAATTATACTTGATAAGGAAATATTTTCATTCTCAATGCATTGATTACACATAGTACAAGAGAGACAGTCCATTGGGAATTACAAACTTTCCTTATTAACAAAATCCATATGAAATTTATCATTCACTTGGTCTCTCTGTAAACCCATGTTGCTATGTTATGTGAAGTAGGAATGTTTTGATCAGAGTCTAATGCATGAAGTTATGGTTTATAAATTAGGGGTGCCGAAAGGCGCACCAGCAGGGGCATCATTATTACGGTATCGTGAAACCACTGTCCCGCATTCTAATGAACCACTTCCAAGCTGCAATAAAGAATGTGGAACTGAAACCAGTTCATTTCCCCTGCGAGAATCGATGGACATGTATCCTCTAACTGCAACACATGTCGATTTGCAAGTTTTGAAGGGTGGAGCAAATATAGCCTGCCCATCTTCATCACAAGGTATGCCTTTATCTATCTAAATAGATACTATCGTTCCAAATGAATCACAGATATTCCCAGATTATCTTACTTGAGTGAACATTGATGATTTCATTACAGAAGTGATACTTCTTTGTATTATTAAATCTCTTTAGAATAACTCAAATTCATTTCTTTCCATATCGCATCATTTGTGGTATCCTTGCATGTTCTATGTCTGATAATACTATATCGTTACTGCATGGTTTCTTTCATCAAAATATTTAACTTATGTGCATGTTGATTTTCATTGTAGATGTTTTTCATGATCAAGTTATGTATGTTGTTTTACCTGTACCCATGCCTTGATTTGAAAGTCCCATTGTTGATTGATCTTACACTTAAAATAATTTAGTGCAACCAGCTCTGGTGTTCCCTCACC
Organism: Eucalyptus victrix; assembly: GCA_016097545.1. Classification (NCBI taxonomy): domain Eukaryota; kingdom Viridiplantae; phylum Streptophyta; class Magnoliopsida; order Myrtales; family Myrtaceae; genus Eucalyptus; species Eucalyptus victrix. The sequence continues at coordinate 16,784,718 of CM027840.1, read as the reverse complement.
ATCAAAGTTTTCCCCATCAGTCCATTAATAATGAGACAAGGATTGAAACCGTGCCGTCATCATCATGTAATTTAGATTTAGTCACATGTCTCCCAACAGCTCTAATGGACATAGATCAATGTATCCTGTCATCATCACAGGCTCCGAATAATGCTCCTCTACCTCCTCAGGTTCCACCTTGTGGAATAGGTCAAGATAGGCCCATCGTCATTACAAGGCATATGGTTATTTAGCTAAATTAATCCTTATGTGTCGCCATGTTATGTTATCGGAGTAGCAAAAATGCTATCACGAGACTCTTAACGGATGGAATTTTTTAATTGCAGAATTATATGTGAACAAAAGTGCGCCAATGACGAGTCATCCAAACACAAGTAGCAACTTTGAAGAGAACGGAGCTTTGAAAAGAAAATTCCAACGAATCTATAGCAGAGAACATGACATAAAGAATGAGTTAAAATATGCCGCGTCTCTGTCCCTAAAGAAGCCGAGAATGGAAGTTGCGAATTGGTTGGCAGATGTGGAGAAGCTAAAAAATTATTTCCCTTGTACTGAAGCAGCAAGTGAGGATTGTTTACCACCACATCAACAAGTGGATATATTGATGCAAGAAGCAGAAGACCTTATGAGACATGGTAATTTCTCGAATGGACTATTTGAGGCGAGAGAGACCAAGGGCATTAAATTTTTAGAAGGAAAGATGGTGGGAAACACATTTGAGAGAAATACTACAAAGATTTTGGAGTACCTAATAGGGAATCGAGTATCCCAACTAGGCATTTATGGAATGGGAGGTGTTGGCAAGACAACTATTATGGAGCACATACATAATAGACTTCTTGAAGAAGCAAACTTTGACAATGTGTTGTGGATCACCGTATCACAAAATTTTAATGCACAAAAGGTGCAGGATGACATTTGGAAGGCACTAACTTTAGGTACACTACATGAAAAGGATGTGCGGAAACGAGCAGCAATGTTGTCTGATCGTTTAACAAAAAAAGGGAGGTCCGCAATAATCCTTGATGATGTGTGGGAACGTTTTGATCTTAAAGAAGTGGGAATCCCTATTAAAGCGTATGGAATTAAGTTGGTCTTAACCACTCGATCCTTTGATGTATGCTGCCAGATGCATTGTCAAGAGAAGATAAAAATTAAACCTCTATCTAATATAGAAGCCGAGGGTTTATTTTTGAGGAGCTTGGATCTGAAATGGCCCTTGATTTGGAAACTAAAGCAGTTGCGAAGTCCATTGTTAAAGAATGTGCAGGCTTGCCACTTGCAATCATCACCATGGCAAGAAGCATGCAAGGAGTGACCGACTTGTTTGAATGGAAAGATTACTTGGTGAAATTGAGAGAATCGGATATGGAGCAAACGGATATGGAAAAGGATGTCTTAATGAAACTAGAATTCAGTTACAATTGCCTAGGTATTCATGAAGTTCAACAATGTTTCTTATCTTGTGCACTTTATCCAGAAGATAAATTGATTGATAAGTTCGAGTTGATAGAATTCTTTATTGACCAAGGATTGATTGGTGGATTGAATGTGAGGGAGAAACAATATGATAGAGGCCTTACCATATTGAACAAACTGGAAAATGTTTGCCTATTGGAAGATCATGGAAGCAAGATAAAGATGCATGATTTGATTAGAGACATGGCATTGCACATCATGAGTGCAACTTCCATTGTAAAATCAGGAAAGCGGTTGAGGTGGATTCCACCTGAGGAATATTGGACGGATGCTTTGGAGAAAGTTTCTCTAATGCATAATGACATTAGAGAATTTCCATTGAACATGTCACCAAATTGTCCTAAGCTATCAACTTTTCTATTGAATGAAAGCTTGTTGGTTGATGTGGTCATCCCTGATTCTTTCTTCAAACAATTATGGGGGCTAAAGGTTCTAAACCTAAGTGGATGTCAACTAACAGAACTTCCCAATTCCATTTCAGACTTGATAAACTTGAGGGCACTATTGCTTAGAGGGTGTTCAAAATTGTTCCGTATTCCTTATTTAGGGAAGCTCAGATCTTTAAGAAAGTTGGACTTGTATGGATGTTTTCGCCTTGAAACGCTCAAGGGTCTAGAAATGTTGATTAACTTGAGATACCTTGATTTATCTTGGACACATATAGAGAGATTTCCCAAAGGAACAATGGGGGATTTGCTAAACTTGCAATATCTTAAAGTTAAGGTAGTAAATGGAGAAGACATTACAAAATTGCGGGCATTGGAGACACTTGAATGCTACTTTGAAGATGTGGATGGTTTCAACAAGTGTGTGGGGGTTATTAAGCAGATTAACCCTTGCTTTTACAAGCTCGTCATGGGTCAAGAAAATTCATATTTTCGTGTGAAAGTGAGTGGTGATGCTAGATTTGGGAATTGTAGGAGAAGTGTCGACATTCATAATTGTAGTCATGCTATTGTGAGCGGGGCAAGGGAAAGCAATGGCATTTGTATTTTGATTCCCCAAGATGTGCAGACATTGACAGCAAGATTTTGCATTGGAACAACAAATTTATCTAGCATGGGTCCACTTGAAAACCTTGAGGTGCTATTCATAAAACAATGGGAAAACTTACGGGTGTTCTGTGGAGGACAAGATGATGAAGAAATCAACATCCAGGGCTCCCTTACCCCAACCCCTAACCCTCTCCTCTTCCCAAGCCTTAGGGTTTTGAAAATATGTCGATGTCAGAAATTGGAGTATCTCTTTGGGCATGGGTCTAAATTCTACCTTCCGCATCTACAAGAGATTGAAATATATTACTGTGAGAAAATGGTGGGGATAACAGCAGCAATTACATCACCACCACCACATTCACCTCAAGCCTTCCCCAGTCTAGAAGCGATTTCTATTAAGGGGTGTGATAAAATCGAGAGAGTGCTGGAACCTGAGGGGCTGCCCTACTTCCCTAATTTGAAAAGAATCACTGTAAAATTCTGCCAGAACATGATAAAGATAATTGGAGGTCCTCCCCCATCCACGCCAGTTGAAGAGATTCCTCTCGAATTTCTTATGGTAGAAGTTTGCAATAACATGAGAAACCTATTTCTGCATGAGTGGTTGATCCATCTTCGAAATCTACAAAGTATTCGTGTCTATTGCTGTGAAGGAATGGTGGAGATGATAAGCAGAGCAGGACAAGGCCAAGAAGGAAGCATAATGACTCATGTAAACAACACCCCTTCATCATTCCAGTCTTCAAATTTTCTCCCAAAGCTAAAGTGCTTGGAGCTATTCGATCTACCCCAGCTTAAGAGCATATGTGAAGGCCTAATAAGTTGTGATTCCATGGAAGTTATAGATGTGTACAAGTGCCCAGTATTGGACAAGACTCCTTTGTAACTACAATTACGTGTTGAGGACCTTCCGTATATAGAGATGGAATGTGAAGAAAAGTGGAAGACGCTGATATGGGATCATCCCAATGCTCAAGCTATTCTTCAACCTTATCTCCATTTCCGTGGCAATACCTGTGTTCTTCAAGGCAAAAGGTTGCATTGGCATTAATGTGAGTTATGGATATAATTTCCTTCACTTCTTTAAAATCGTTACAAAGATGTAGCTTTTCTTCACGTAGTCATGCAGCTCTAATAGTGGCTTTTGCAGAAAATAATATAAATAGTTATTGAACTTTGACTCAATGTGCAATGTAGTCCTTGAATTTTTAATTTGTTAAGTGTGGTTTCTGAACTCAATATGCAATATAGTCCATCAACTTATAATTTGTTCAATGTAGTTTTTAAACTTTTTGTATATGTTCAAATTAGTCCGACGCTGCTTTTGATGAAGTCTGCTGAAAGGCCTTTAGCTGCTATACTCGAGCATGCTTCTTTCCTCCAATCTGAATTTGCCATGGGTATAACTATTTTCATGTGCCCACCTTTGTTGGTAGAAGGGACGTTATATCGTGTATTTTGAATGCCGAGGCACATTTTATTTTTTTCGTCTTTGTAATGGAAATGAGTTCCCTTCAAGAACTGATTAAAGATTGTCGATTCAACCAAAGACGATGCTTTGTGCAACCCTTCTCATTTGATTTACCTAGTCAGATTAGATCCTTGCAAGCAATTAATTTTTCTTTATTTTTGCATATTTCTTGTGCGAAGTGTCTTTTAAACTCTCTCTCTCTCTCTCTCTCTCTCTCTCTCTATATATATATATATATATATATATATATCAACCGGATTATTCTCGATTGGTCAGAGTACAAGATGCAAATTCGGGGTTTTATGCAAAAGCTCGACTATTAAACCGTGAAGCATATGATTTTTTGATAAAACGTGTCCATATATGAGCTGAAAATGGCATTGACAATGGTTGTCTCAACAAAAGTGCATGTGGTGCATGGTAGACGCTTAAAAAGAAAAATGAGCGTCAAAAACCCAATTTCTTTTAGGAGGTATACAAATGAAAATGGGACTACTTCGTTGTCAATAGAATGTCATTGATATCAAGAAGCCGATATTTTTTGTTCCATGTCAATGGTTCAGTACCTAGATCAGGCACCCGAATCAGGAAGGACATGGAGAAAAATGAAAGATAATGAAGAGATGTTGACACCTGATTTGGGTTTTCGATAGCAATGTAGCATGTTTCTTGACAAAAAAATAAAATGTCATTTTTCATTTATTTGTTTTGCATTGTCACTTTTAAGTAATTTTTTATTCATTTTCAAGAAAAACTCAAAAATGTCAAATAGTTGACTTTCAGGTTGACTTTTTGGTCAGCTCTTTGACCAAAAGTCAACCTTGGATCAAAAATTGGCTTTTCACCCAAAAAGATGTCAATTAGCTTTAATTTTATTTTTCTCAAATAAATGTTTCAAAAAATCCAAAGATTTAGCTCAAAAATCAATCTTTAAAAAAAAAAAAGTCAACTAAAGTGTTCCCTTTTAGTCAAACCTTTAACCAAAAAATTGAAAAAAAAATTCAAAATTTAATAAACACTTTTTTTAAGTGTCAATTTGACTTGTGTGTCAAAAATTTCATAAAATTCGATCAAAAACCTTATTTTCCAAATTTTTTTTTTTTTATTTTAGGTTCTTAAATCGTTCAAAAATAAAATTACTTTCATTTTGGTCATGATCAGATGTAATTCCTTTTATGACATTTGGTCTAGGATCTTCATGGAATCTTGTGTAATAATATGACTCCGTCTATCATTCTATGGCACAAGAAATTGCCCACGCACACAAATCTCACTTGCATGCACGCGCGCGCTAATGCATGGCGCACATACAGAGTAATGATCAAAGTGACTACTAATGATGAAAGCCCCATTAGATCATTCTAAGATCAAACTCAGGAAGCAAGTTGAGATCAAAAAAAGGCACTTGGTCATATAATGATATGGCATTGGATATTTTATAAACGCTACCAGAACCAGTAGATGGAAATGCGACATACATTTTCTTCTTGGTAAGCAGGTTGTTCCATATATGTTCCTTCCTCTAATTCTCCATAAGCCACAGCAAACTCGTAGTTTTAAGTAGTGGTTTGTGCTATTTCCTCTTTTTGAGCATATTGTTGATGAAGAGGATGATATCTGACCATCAAACAGACTGGATTAGGTAAAAGAATTTATAGGGCAGAGGACCCATAGTTAAATCAATAGTCACTGGACGCAAGGTCTAGTGAGAGGATATAATAACCAAGATTAGAACTTTGAATTTGGGATTCCTTTACAAAAAGTATGGTTTCCATGCCATTCGGCCTTAAACAACTATCCATTCCTTTTTTCACCAATCCATTTAAGCACTTAAATAATGTTGTTGTTGTCATAAAATTCTCGGATGGGCGAGGAAATTCAGCTCTTTTATCTTTTCCAAATGGTTTCCTTGTCACATGATCGGTACTTTTTGGTGTCTTTTCGCCCATATGACCAAATCTAGCATGCCATCATATTCACATCATTATCATATAAGATAGAAGACGTGAAACAAGGGGATAACGTATTGACATCATCACAGTCAATATTTAGTACAATAAAACCATCTAGAAAGTGACCACAACCATAGTAGTTTGTATCTAAACATAAATCTACACATTTATTATGGAAGTTCATACCAAAACCAAGCTTAACCAACACTAAGACAGACACTTAAATTTCGACGAATCTCTGGAGCATATAAAACATCAAGGTGCGTCAACCACTCATGTTCTATTGATCGATGCCAATTCCTTTACATCAGCTCTAGAGTTGTTTCCGATATGGATCCACTCAGTTCCAGTTGGTACTCGTCGGAATTCCACAAAGGATCCTCTATCCTTTGCTACATGGTCTATCGCTCATGAATCTACATTCCACAAAGGATTGGATTCAGCCTATAATGCAGAACTTGACACATAAGCAAAGTTCTCAAATGTATAAGAGGTGTATAACTTCTTTGGCTCACGACAGTCGCGAGCATAGTGACCTCTCTTGTCACAATTGTAACATCACACCCTTGACATTTTCTTCACTTGAGGACGCTTTCCTCTCTCTTGTTGGTTAATTCTTGATTTCTTACAATAAGGACTTGATCCTTTTGCATTCCCACATATTGAACGAATCAATACATTTGCGCTTAGAGCTGAAAGCCCTTTATGAGCTAGAATCAGCATTGAAAATGTCTATTTTCGGCTCAAATGCCGTCAAGCGGTCCTCTACCAGCTCAAGGTGGCGCATGGCATCCTTAAGATCTTCCATAACATGGTCAAGAGCTTCTAGTGCTTCTTGCTTTTTCAGCACATATTGAATCTTCATATTCAATATTTCACAATTGTTGCCGTTCATATCAGCAATTACATTCTTAGTTATTTGAACCATCGTTCGAACACATCGACATACATACACGAATAATTAATGCCTATCATTTATGCATCCCTATTTGCATAGACCCATCATATTAATAAATAATTTCAAGTAAGGCTTCAGAATAAAAAGGTCACTATGTTTCCAATCATCCTCCAAAAATCCTAACTTAAAATTATTATTAATATAATTATCTTATGCAAATAAATTCTATGAAGTTACAAAAACTTCTATTACTACCTGACTAATTACCCATAGCAACCAGCAATAGCAGAAAGCAAATAAAAATTTTAACATTCAATAAAATAACAATGCTTTCACATGATACAACTAATATATCGATTGCTACATCAACAACAATCGGGTAGTAAACATTACATAATTAATCAAAGAAATAAATAGGAAATGTCCCTTCTAATCTATCAGTCAAAACATCTGAGAAAACTGAAGGCACATTTGCCAACCATGGAAAAACTTTTGGAGAGCTTTCATGTCGCCTCCAAGGCGCATTCACTCGGCGCCATGTGGCGCTCAATCTAAGGGTTGAAGTTTTGGCCAACTCAATCCTATAGTGCTCTCTTACAAAAGCTTCCACCAGCCTTCTATAACCCGGGACCACGTTGACCTCCCATAGCCGATCCAACACTGCTTGCCATTCAGGTGGAAGAGTGTTCATCAAAGCCAGCACCTTCTCAAAATCCGGCATAAGATAATCATTCCAGATGATTTCTTGTATCATCTGATTGACCCTGACCACATGTGATACTAAATCACCGTCATGCCACCGATAATCAGCTAACTCTGTCATCAGCCTATTAAGTCTTGCATTTCCCTCGTCCGTTCTCGGGATTGCAGGTATCCTTACATAACGCATCATAATTCCTGCAACAAATGCAGAACTAAAAATGGATCACTTATAATCCATAATTAAAATAAGAGAAAATACATAATTTTCCAAAATTCATGCAACAAATGCAGAATTAAAAATGGATTACTTATAACCCACATAGGCATGACTGAAAAAGAAAACAAATTCCTTTTTTTTTTTTCGAGTCAACGGTCAAAGTCAATGGTCGGTCAACGGTCGTCGGTCAACGGTCAACGGTCGTCAGGTCAACGGTCAATGGTCGGTCGGGTCAACGGGCGCGCGGGTCAGACCGGCCTTGCCGGTCGGACGAACCGACAGCACATGCCTCGCGCGTGCGTTGGCTGACGTCACGTAGACGTCAACCAGCACGTGACTCGCGTGTGAGCGTGCTGACGTCACGCAGACGTCAGCCGCACGTGCGCGGCATGCGCCAGGCTGATCGGGTCGAGTCGGTCGCCGTCGAGTCGGGTCGCCGGCCGGTGACCGACCGGCCAACTGTCGACGGCGCTGACGTCATCAATGATGTCATTCCCGACGGTTATCGACCGTTGGTGACGTCATGATGACGTCATCGGGTGACGTCAGCACGCGTCGGTCCGCGGACCGGCGCGTGCCGGTTCGCCGGCTGCCGACGCGCACGTGCCTATTCGCTACCGGCGCGTGTGGCGCACGCGCTGGCGAAGCCAGCGCTTCCAGGTGCGTCGCGCCCACGCGCAGCGCCTTCCGGCCGCGCGTGTGGGCGCGTGCGGCGGCGCCCGGCAGCGGTCGACACATCGCTGGACTCGTCTCGACGTCACGCTTCTCCCAATGCCTTCTGAATTTTATTTCGACTTACGAAAACTCAAAAAAAAAGGCCGAAAAGTGCTCAGGTGTCGGGATTTTCGTCCGGTTCTGTACGGCCGAAGGGATTTCGCGAAAAATCAATCAAAAACATCAAAATTGATCGGGAAAAACGTGAATCAGGGCTCTGATACCAATGTTGGGAATAACGGATCCCCGAAAACCCGATTCGACACCGAATCGAACCCCTAAATCAATGCGGAAGACAAAGCCCAGAAAAACACGCATCACCGATCGTAAAGCACACCACAGATTCGAGCGTACCTTGTTAGCCACAGATTAAACACCAATGCCGAAGAAGAGGAAGAAATTCTGGCCACGTTTGATCCGATGACGACTTGAAGTGAAGGAAAGCGCGCCGTATTCTTACTGCCTTTTCTTTTTGGGAGAGAGAGAGAGCGTAAGAAGAGAAAAGACGTACGTTCTGTTCCTCAACCTTGTCTTCTCTCTCTCTCTCTCCTCCCTTTTATACCTTCCCCCTCCACGGGCCCTATTCCCGTGGGCCGGGCCTTTTTGGGCCCAACTTGAACGGATGGGCCTTAAGCCCATCTCATAAATCCATCAATGATCAAGGTGATTACTAATGATGAAAGGTTGAGAAAAAGGCACTTGGTCTGGCTTATAAACACTACCCGAACCAGTAGATGGAAATGCGAGTAACAATAAGCCACAGCAAACTCGTAGTTTTAAGTTGTGGTTTGTGCTATTTTGAGCATATTGTTGATGAAGAGGACGATATCTGACCATCAAACAGACTAAAAGGAATTTATAGGGCAGAGGACCCATAGTTAAATCAATAGTCACTGGACGCAAGGTCTAGTATATAATAACCAAGATTAGAACTTTGAATTTGGGATTCCTTTACTATGGTTTCCATGCCATTCGGCCTTCTCCATTCACCAATCCATTTAAGCACTTAAATAATGTTGTTGTTGTCATAAAATTCTCGGAGGGCAAGCTACACATGATCGGTACGTGTCTTCGAGCAAGAATCCACACAAGCTTCAACCTTTTTCTCACCTGAGAAACATAAACATGAGCAGAAACGTGAGCTTCCACATACAGAGACAGAGAGAGAGAGAGAGAGAGAGAGAAAGAGCAATGGCACGAAAAATTCATAAATGCCTCAAATGGATAGATATTCTTAAGCCATACGGCATAGTGAGTTAAATCATCGAAACCCAGGAATGTCACTGAACAGGCTCATTTGAAATTATAACTTCTCCTTTTGGCTTCCTCAGTCTGATAATGAAGCTATAATTTGTGCACTAAATGTTAAAATACAATCAGCACAGAAAGCCTATTCTCTTGCCCACACTTCTTGGAGAACTTAGTATTTCTATTTGGAGGGAGAAAAGATTCTCAAAATAACAGCAAAATCAATATCTTGTTTTAGTAGGGTTTAGAATATAGAGATTCTCACGTAGTTGTTGTAACAAAACAAGATCTCGAACTTAGTACCTGTTCAAGGACAGAATCTATATCTCTACCCCTCTCAACCGTGTCACGTCTTATTCTTCGAGCCAGCCTCACATCAGCATCTACAGCAATTGAATCATGGAGAATTACCTATTTGAAAATCCAAGAGACATAGCAAAAAGAAACCACCTTTCCTTGAAGCTTTTTCCAAGGATTTTTAGTTTTTCTGATTTTTTTTTTGAGAATTTTACGAATCTTTATGAATTTTCTGATCTTTTATTGTTTATTGATTTTTGGGATTTTCTGATATTTTTATCATTTTATCATTTTATTATTTTATGATTTTTAAAATTTTTATGGTTTTTTAGATTTTTATTATTTTATTATTTTTATGATTTTTAAATGAGTATTGATATATTTAATATTTTTAATATTTTATGATTTTTTAATGGACTTCGGACCGGTCAAGGGACCTGACCCGATTTTATGACCAGAAAACCTAATGGTCTGGGTTGGGGCTTCAAGTCTTAAGCTTAACTGGGCTCATATTTCCTATTTGGTGCATATTGATATCTAATCAAATATGCTCAAGTGATGGGCAAAACATTCATTAGGATTTATTTCTTAATTCGCAACCGTATATAATCTTTGATTCTATCTATAAGGCTTTAGATGGAATCATTTTTTTTTTTGGTAAAGACTTTAGATGGAATCGCAGGAATCTATAAAATTAATATTTTGATTTTTAAGGTTTAAAATCAATTTATTGATTTTATTCATGAAATTTCAAATGATTAGATATTGTTTCCATATTTGAATCAATTGAATCATACCTTCGTGGATTGAATGGTTTGAATATTTTAATTGCTTTATTTATCCTAAAAAAATAAAAAAAAGATTGCATTTGCATATCATGTAGACTAGAATTGATTTCCTAGATAGAATTGCATGATAGAATAGCTAGATACTTTTTTAATTATATTAGAATACATATTAAGAGGATACCTAGGTTAGATAATATATTTGAATTAAATTGCTTGTTGAGATAAGTTTCTAAGTTAAGATAGGATTTAGGTTAGTTTATTTCCTAACTTAACATAGATAATATCTCACTTTAATTAAATTATTAGCAATTTTTATTACGAATTTTTATAAAAAAAATTTACACCTTTATCTCGTAAGCCTCTCACCAATCCTTTAGAATTTATTTCTGGTATATTCTTAATATTAAATTATTGTTAAAAAAAAAAAAAAGGCCTCTCTACAGGGCCCGCGATGGTGAGACCCTATCATGTCCTGAATTTCTTCTTCCATGTCAATGACGATATTGTGAAGAAGGCAACAAACCAGAATAACCCTCGGCAACCTGTGTCTGTCGGGTCTCCACATGACTCCACGGATGATCCTCCAAGAGTCCTTCAACTTTTTTTTCTTCTTTTTCTTCTTATTTCTTGGCCTTGGCTGATTGCTGGCTATTATGGGAACCGGCCATTGGCAAGTTAAGGCCTTGACTCAGGCCGGCAAAGCTCAAGCTCGCTAGATTTCAACATGGCCCAAGGTCACCTGAGGCTGGCGAGCTGGGCAGAGCTCGAGCCTAGCTGGGCGGGCTCGAGCTTTGCCCCGGAGGTCAGTAGAGGTCAGTGAGGCTCCTACGAGTCCTGATGGGGTGCTGTTATCTAATGGTACTGGATGACTTGTGCGATCTCCATCTCATGGACGAGCTCATGATGGTGCTTGCGGACTCGAGGAACGGGAGCAGAGTAATCGTCTCGACTCGTGACCCCGACATACCCTCTTCCATCGATCCCTGGTATTCCAAGCATCTCGAGTTGAGCCCCCTCGACTAGAAACAGAGCGAGAAGTTCTTGGAAAAATGCAGCTGGGCTTTCAATGCGGTCGATCCGCCCGAGGAAGTCCTCCATCTCAAAGAGACGATTCTCAGCAAATCGAGCGGTTCTCCCCCAAAGATCCTTCTACTCGGAGGACTTTTATCTGTCACTAATTAACATGCCCTGTCGATAGAAACTCTTTCATTTTTCACTATGGGCGAGGTTTGTTAGACATGATGTTATAAAACTGTGGTTTTGTGGTAAGGATAAGCAAAGTTTTTTGCGGTCATTCAGAGTGTAGGGTAGAAATCTGTCGTGAAAATTTAGTTATAGATGGTTGTGGACCAAAAAAATCTGGAGGAGTCAGTGAAAGAGTTTTCTTCGAGTGAGCTATGAACTATTAAAGTAGCTGATTAACTGGCTATTCCTTGCTCCGCATAGAGTTTTACTGCAATCACTTCAAATTGCACATGGAAGTTGTTTTCGCCAATTCCATAATGTTACCATTCTTTAATGGGGAAAGATGAAATTCAACGCATGACTTTGATCTGCTCAATATCCCCATCTTTCTGTCCTTCTCTTGAAGCAAACTGATCTTGTTGCGTTCTAAACTACAGTCAAAGCTCTGACCGACGCCAAGGCAGAGTATGACGTGGAAAAAGATAGCTGGCAAGGTGATCTATGTGTACCAAGCAAATTTGCGTGGGAGGATCTGAATTGTAGCTATGGAGATCCTCCAGGGGTTATTTCGCTGTAAGTCTCCTTGCGCTATTTTTTTTAGGAACTGCCGGTGAAACTTTAAAAAAATTCCCTTTTCCTCTTGAAGATTGGAAGGCTTTTCCTCATTCTTCTTGAGAAATTGGAAGTTCATTCCTGTACATGACGTGAGGGATTGGTCAATAAGGACAGACAAATGAGGACGTTAGTAGATGAATCATGGATGGGGCATTCCACGATTTTAACCTAACTTGGGATTAGTATCTAGTCCACTGGCAACGTAAAATTTTTTTCCACAAATTCATAATTGAATAGAAGCCCTTAAGTCATTTGCTTTTTCCCCAAAGAAAATCTGAGCCACCATTATCGAATCTTCAAGGGACATTTAAGCGGTGTGACTCATCCCGATTCCCTACATTGAATGAGGTTTTCTAAAATCTTCAATTTGCCTTTTCTTGATTGATCATTTTATCCAAGAGTCCTTATTTAATTTTCGAGGCAAATTTTTGATAATCATTACCAAATTTAAAAATATCTATACAAGCCATCCTCTTTCATGAATAATCTAACATATTCTAGAATGTTCTATTTTGTCCATTTCCGAAAAATATGATAACCATGGGAAATAAGCCATGAAAGTGCAATTGGAACGGGGTAAGGGTTTTTTGTACATCCACCGTTCCAACACAACTGGGGTTCGTGGCAAAGCCACCCTCAGTATGGTTATCATAGGCAGAAATTGCCTTCTCGACTAGGTCGATGGCCCCCATACGCCCACATTTCGAATACAAGTCGATCAAAGTGGATCCCACGAAGATGTCCAGATCAACCTTGCCGCTCTTCTTCACATACCCATGAACCATCTCGCCATATTCCAGCACTCGCAGGCCCGCGCACGCCTTTAGGGCGACGGTGAAGTTGTCGGGGTTTCCTTCGATGCTCTTTCCGTCTGACACCATTCGCCTGAAGAGACGTAGCGCCTTCTCATACCGCCTCTCTTTGCAGTAGCTCCCAAGGATAGAGTTCCAGAGGTAGACGCTTCTGTGAGGCAATTTGTCGAACAGCTTCTGGGCGTCCTCAACGGACGTGTATTTGGCAAAAGAAGTGGTGAGCTTGGTGGCGAGTGCCACCGGAAGCAAAATACTGCAGTAATCTCTTAGTTCAAACCGTTTTTTCACATTTTACGACATAAAAGTTACCTCATCAGTTTTGAGTAGCATAGGTGAGGGATGGCCATCTTCCCTCCACAAGTTAATATCCTGTATCGTACTTCTATGTAACCAATGTGTCGTGCACAACCCGCCGAGTGGCGATCTCTCTCCATTCATCATAATTAGGTAAAATGCGAACCGAAAGTTGTGGGCCAACCAAATATGAAGTATTACTAGGAATCCAGTGGTAAATTTAATCCATGGTCATGACTTTCCTTAACCACGCTGACAAAACCCATATAATTGTGCTAAGGTCTCATTGAACAGCATCACATTCACTTGCTCCTTCTATTCATCTCAGAGATCTGCTCCTTCTTTCACTCTGAGAAAGCGCAAGGTGTGGTTTCTCTTTAAATTTCGGGGGCTTTCTGTTTAAGTGTTAGTCTTTGCTTGAGGAAAAAGAAAGGCCTTTTCAGGTTTTGTTCTATGCAGATATGGAGGGAACAAGAGTTGCTGTTCACCCTTCACGTGAAGAACAGTGAGTTTATTTTTATCTTCAGTTATTTTTTTGCCAGTCCTGTTGTATGGTGCTGAAAGCTAAAAGTTCACTTTTTTCTCTGTCGTGGGTTCTTTTGCACGAGAGCACTCTTTAAGATGTTATTTTGAATTTGATCCTTCGCTCTTTTTTCTGGTTCTGAAGCTATGGACAACCCCAGGAGGAGTGGAGGGAGATGCCCAAGGTAGCGCGCGGAGACCGACACCTGATGACACCATGTCATATGTCGGGGAACTAAAGGACGCGTTCCGAGATGAACCGGAAAAGTACAATACGTTCGTGGAAATTATGAAAGATTTCAAGAGTCAAAGGTACAATCATGAACCTTGTGGCAACTATTCGATCATCATGATTTATACTTCTTATTCATTCCATTCTTCGGTACCTTGCAGAATCGATGCAATGATGGTTGTAGCAAGAGTAAAGGAATTATTCACAGGATATGAGAGATTGATTCATGGGTTCAATACTTTCTTGTTGGATGGATGCAAAATATCACCGGATGAACCTAGGAAGCTTGTCAGTTTCGAAGAGGTGATTGGGTTCGTCATCAAGGTCAAGGTAGGGATATTACCTGCCACATCCGAACAAGCTCTTAGCTCTCTGCTATTACTACACCTTGCTTGCTAAGTACTAATCAGCACCTATTCTTTTAAAGAGCAGTCTATGTCCTTTTTCTTTTATGGAACCCTTACCTCGAGGAATAATGAAACCTCCAAGCAAAAACACAAGCAGAAGGATTAAAGCACCACCTGTGCTAGCAATGATCACGGTCCTACAAGCGCCTGATATGAATCGAAATAGCCCAGCAGCCATTTGTTGGATCAAGAATATCAATAGAAGTTGCTTGCAGAACCTGCAAGTAGTAAAACCAAAGTATGGTCATTCAATACATTACTTTGAGGTGTCATTCCATGATTTTACGTAGATCATTTAGTGATTGCCATATTATCACCATTATCAAGCTATTTTTGATAGGATTATCATAAGTCAGCTACTTTGTTGGTAAATCTGCTGCTGTAAACTTATGCCTATCTGTCAGGATAGATAGAGGAGGATGAAGCTGGAACTATGATCTTATTCTCGTTTGCCTTTGTAAATGTTTCCAATGCTTGTTCCTAAACATATATGTGATCAATTTTTGACTGTGCCAAACTTACTAGCATTGCCCCTCCTTTCACGTGATCTCTAGTTCATTACATTGTTGGCAATTTATGCAGCGCAAGCCATTATGTATTGCATAGAACTTAATTGAAGCCCCTCTATACCTGACTAAGCGAGTGAAATGGAGAGTGACCCTGGGATTAGCGGAGCAGGAGTTGCTGATGGTTAAGTTGCCTGCTCTAAAAAGAAATAAAGGACAGGATCGAAGTACTTGTTTTTGCCTACTTACAAGCAGTCATAACGCAGTTGGTGCTGTTTAACTAAACCCTCGATTAGCGGTGCGAATTCTATCCCTAAGAGCATTTCTTTAGGACATACATAGGCGAAGAGTGAACAATTTGAAAAAAGATATTTTTCAAAAATTGATTGCCGGAATCACTCATAAAAATGAATAAAAGAAAAATATTTCCATCGCACATCATATCATTTAGACATAAATTATTGTCAAGAATGAAAACATCACAGATTATGATGTTACTTGTGATCGAAGTTCAAATATTCTTCTTCTTTTTGAATGATACTAAATGGTACTCCAATTGATATGTTTATGTGATTGTCTTTAATCCTTTTTAGAATAATAGTCTATTTTGGGCACAAAGGAAAGGGGTACTATGAAAATCTTTGTTTCAAAGCTATAAATCAATCAATTGGTATGTTCTAACTCCTCTTTCTTCTAAAAATTGCTCAATCGCTGAACTGCAATGATGTCTAAGCAAGCTTCATGGTCCTTTATTGTGTTTCTATTTTTCCATTGTATTAATTCAATCCATCCCGTCAATTTAGGTCAAAAATTGATGACATGAACTCCGGTGGTCCTACGTAATAAGGCTAGTGTTAACGTGAATTTTTTTTTTTTAAAAAAAATTAATATTTTTTCTCTTTTCTTTTCTTTCTTTTTTTCTTTTTCTTTACCCTTTGGCCGGTGAGGTCGCTAAGCCAACCACCATTGGCCAAAAGCTAGTTGGGTGACGGCACCGTGACCCTTGCCAACCCATTGAGCCCCTGCCCAAATCTAAATGAGGGCAAGAGCTGAAACCCTCACTTGGTGATAGATTAGGACTGCAACCTCATCACCCAAACTAGGCAAGGGCATTGGAACACTCACTAGCCATGGGCGACAAGTGTCAATTCCCACTCATGGCGGGCAAGGGGAACAATGCTTTATCCAGACTAGGCAAGGGTTGCAAGCCCTTGTCTATGGCTAGCAATGGTTGGCTTGAGACATTGCCAACTAATAGTGTTAAAAAAAAAAAAAAAAGAGAGAGAGAGAGAGAAAAATAGGAAAAAATTATATTTGAAATGTCCAAATTCAAATGTGTGTAATTTTTAATCATGACAAAGTTTGAGGGAGGACGTTGAGCTCATCAGCGCCTATGACCTCTTCATCACCACCTACTCCGTGCTACTTTTGCTTCATGCGTGCGTGCGGCTAAGTTTTATCCATCATGACATTTCATCGAATCAAAGATGATGCTATTGTCATGGGCCGATCGATCTAGCGTTCCCTTGCCCATGCAGCCTTAGGAATTTCTCCCAAGTTAGCCTTACTCACACTCACTCACAAGGATCGTAGAGAGAGAAACTCTTTAGAGAGAGAAGCTCTAGATTATATTCACTTGTGAAAATGAGATGATACAAATGAGGGGGAGGAGGCCCCTTTATATACAATTACAAGGCAAACCATATTCATAGATCTCCCCTTAATCTAACGGCGGAGATTACATCTCCCTAACTACCAGTTATCTACATTTATTACATAATGGTATAATTACTATGTCGCCGCCCTCAGGATTATTCTAGAACACTCAAGAAAAACCCTAAGTGTTGGGGATACAAGCTGAGGGTCATTGGGTCCATAAACGTGTCACGGCTGGCCCATAGGAACCTTTTGGATCGGCTTTCTTTTGAGTCGTGACATTCTCCCCCACCTAATCGGACGACGCCCTCGTCGTGTCTTCGGCATGGAAAGCATCTATCTCCTTCTTGAATTGCCAAAGACTCTCCACGGGCTCCCAACTTGCTTCGCTCTTCAAAAGACCCTTCCATCAGATCAAATATTCTCGCTTGGGTGCACAATACCGCTTACGTATGACTATGTCCACCAAGATGTTCTCGACCTCTCGATCATATGAGGTTTTTGCCCCGAGTGGCGCCCAATGAGACTCCCTCGATCCGGATCTTTCTCATCAACCTAGAAAGGCTTAAGCATACTCACATGGAAAACCGGATGTACCTTTAGCTTTAGTGGTAGCTCCAGCTTGTATGCAACATTTTCGATCCATTGTAGCACATGAAACGGCCCCTCATGCAATGGATCAACCCCTTGTACACGTTCTTGTATCTAATAACTGCATGTAGCTTGGCCAACACTTGATCTCCGACTTGGAACTCCACATGCATCGCTTCTTGTCAGCCCACTTCTTCATGCACTTGGAGGCCTTGTGTAGACGTGCCCTCGCCAAGTCGGCTTGCTCTTGCCAATCCTTGGCAAATTTGTATGTAGGCGGACTACTCCCCCGATAACCGAAAGCAATGGCGCTTGGGGCATTCGGTTGCTGCCCAGTCGCAACCTTGAATGAACTCTGGCTAGTTGACTCGCTCCACTACAAGTTGTAGGAGAACTAGGCTACGTCGATCAACTTCACCTAATTCACTTGCATTGTACTCACATAGTGTCAAAGGTAAATCTCTAAGAGTGCATTAACTTGCTCCGTCTAACCGTCGGTTTAGGGATGCAAACTCGTGGACATACTTAGCTCTGATCCCAACAACTTGAATAATTCGGACTAGAAGTGCCCCATGAAATGAGGATCACGATCGCTCACGTTCATTTGTATCACACCCCAATATTTCACAACATGCTTCATGAATAGCTTGGTCACCTCCTCAACCGAACAATCCTTCGTTGCAGGCACGAAAGTCGCATACTTGGAAAACCTGTCCACCACGACCATGAAAGTCTAACACCCTTCAAATTTTGGTAAGTTGACAATGAAGTCCATGGAGACACTCTCCCATGGATGAGTTGGAATGGGAAGCAGCTCCAACAAACCTAGTGACGAACGTTGCTCCAACTTGTCTTGTTGGCATATCGAACAAGTCTTCACATAAGCCTCCACGTCGTCCCGCATTTGAGGCCAATAGTATCGATCTTCAACGAGAGCCAGCATGCGGTGGATCCCTGGATGACCCGTCCACTTTGAGTCGTGGCACTCACGCGATATCTCCTTCCTCAGTTTCCCATGGAAAGGCACGTACAGTCACCTTCCCTTGGTGTAAAGGAGCTCATCTTCACACTAAAATTGTCGGGTCTTGCCTTCATTTGCATACCCGATGAGGGCTTGGGCTCTTGGATCATGCTTCAACCCTTCTTTGATACAGTTAACCCAAGGACAACTCGATCGACTCACCGTGTTTGCCATCTCCATTCTTCGACTTAGTGCATCCGCCACGGAGTTGGCCTTCCTCGGCTTGTACTCCAACACATAGTCAAATTTTACCAGAAAATCTTGCCACCGAGCTTGCTTCGAACTCAACTTCTTTTGAGTCTGGAAATAACTCATGGCCACGTTGTTCGTCCTCACGATGAACTTGGATCCCAGGAGATAGTGCCTCCACATCAAAGGCAGTGGACCACCGCGGTCATCTCATTCTCTTGAATGGTATACCAATGCTCGGTATCGTTTAACTTTCGCAACTCGTACGCCACTGGATGTCCTTCTTGCATAAGGACACTATCAATAGCAAAATCCGATGTGTCAGTCTCTACCTCATAAGGACTTGGTGTGGTTAGGTAACGCCAACACCGACTCCTCGGTCATAGCTTGCTTCAATCGGTCAAAGGCTCTTTGGCATCGATCCGTCCACTCCCACGCTTTCTCCTTCTTCAACAGGTCCGTGAGCGACATGGTGATGCTCGAGTAGCTTCGGATGAACCGCTGGTAATAGTTGGTGAGGCCCAAGAACGACCTCAACCCCGTCACCTTCGTTGGCGGTTCCCATTTAACGATCAATTGAGTCTTCGCTTTGTCTATTCGCACATGTCCACCCCCGACGATGTGCCCCAAGAATTGAACTTCCTCTTGGGCAAATGCGCACTTATCATGCTTAACATATAGCTTTTTCTCGTGCAAGACTTGGAAGACTTACCTTAGGTGTTTGACATGCTCCTCCAACATCCGACTATAGACTACAATATCATCTAGGTAAACCACTACAAATCGATCTAGGAAAGGGTGGAGTACTTTATTCATCATTATGCAGAAAGTAGTCGAAGCATTGGTCAAGCCAAACAGCATTACGAGGAACTCGTAGAATCCATATCGCGTCATGCATGCAGTCTTCAGCTCGTCTCCTTCAGCGATCCAAACTTGAAAGTAGCCCGATTGGAGATCCAACTTGGTGAACCATTGAGCTCCATCGAGTTGATTGAAGAGATTCGCAATGAGCGGGATCGGATACTTGTTCTTCACGGTCAACTTGTTCAGCGCCCGGTAGTCGGTGTACATCCAAAGTGACCCATCATGCTTCTTTTGAAATAAAATCGATGCGCCGAACGGGGCTTTGGACGGCCATATATACCCCCACGTCGAGCAGCTCCTTGAGTTGCCTCCTCAACTCTTCCAGTTCAGGGGATGCCATGCGGCAAGGCACCATGGTAAGTGGTCGAGCGTTAGGCACTAACTCGATCCGATGATCCACCTCTCTCTTGGGTGGTAACTTCTTCGGCAACTCCAAAGGCATCATGTCCTTGAATGAGCCGAGGACTTGGGCTACCTCCGTCGAGACTTCCTTTCCTTCGCCCTTGTCTTCCTCGATCTTCAAGGGCGCTAGGAAGGTTACCTCACCCTTCCTTGTTCCTTTGGTGAGTCACATGGCCAAGATCATCCTTCGACTCACGATGGACCGGGATCACGCATTGACAATGCTTGTCTAACACGCATATACACTTGGCAAAGGGAACTACAACCGCATTGATTTTATCTAGGAATTTTATTCCAATGACAATTTCGTAATCGTCAAGGGGAATTACCTCGAGGGTCTCCTTGCTCTTCCATGCCCCGAGTTGTAGCTCCACGTCCCTCACGACACCAATTGCAGGGACTTTCTTTGAGTTCATTGTCTTGAGCCACCCGGCTCCCTTCTCAACCCGTAGGTTAAGTTTCTTTGCAGCTTCCTTCGATATGAAGATGTCGGATGCTCCCGTGTCCATGAGTGCACTCATTATGGACTCTCCGATTTTCAAGTCTGCGAACATCAAGCCTTTAGACTCCTTCGCCTTCTTGGACTTGATGGTGCTAAGGAGTCGAAGCGAACCCAACCACAATTCCTCTTTAGGCTCATCCTCTTTACACAGGGCGGCTAGCTTGGCCTTGTTCGGGCAATCCCGCACCATGTAAGGACCATCACAGAAAAAGCATTTGTATGAGCGTACCTTTCTTTGCCTTCCTCCGCTCGACTCCGCATGAGCTTTGTGAGGGTTAGCCGATGGTCTACCTACGGTTGGGCAGTTGTATCTCCCCTAATCTCCCCCACCATTGGCTTTATCCCTTGGTCGCGAATCCGATCGGGATGTGGAAGGCCCTTGTACTCCACGAGCGATTCGGCTACGGTCATGACCGTAGTAAGATCTCTCACATTGTACCGCTTCAACTCTTACTTTGTCCATGGCTTGAGACCACTCATGAACTGATGAAATGCTTCAGTCTTGTTCATCGATGGAATTTGGAGTAGCAACTCCGAAAATCGCTTGATATGGTCGCGCACACCACCATTTTGCTCGAGACGCTTCAGCTCGTCACGAGCTTCCTTCTCCACATAAGCGGGAAAGTAATTCTATCGGAACTCCTTGACGAATTCACCCTAGGTCGTGATAGGATTCCCACACCTATCATCCGACCGATGACACCACCACAACAATGCGCTATCAGCTAAATACATCGAAGCAGTGTTAACCTGTGTTTGGTCGTCGTTGATCCCCATGGCCTAAAAGTACCGCTCCATATACCATAAGAAGTTGTCCATGTCCTTGGCCACCTGCGAGCCCCGGAATTCCTTCGGCTTCAGCGTGTCCACTCGTGGGCCTTGCATGGTGATCACCCCATTCACGCATGCAGCTTCCGATTCAGCGAGCTTACTCTTAAGCTTCGCTATCTCTTTGCGCATGGCCGCCATCATGGCCTCCAAGGGTTTGTACCGTTGTGTGAGTTCCTCATGTAGGGTCCCTAGCAACTCGTGGAGGAGTTCTCCCATGCCAATCTTGAGCTCTTGCACTTCGCAACTAGCTCCTCCCTTCCGGCATCGACTCTGTCCACGGTCTGGGTCAAGTCATCGACTGATCCTCAGACATCAGTGACGAACAACTCTAGCTTGCCATGCGATGTGCAAGATCCTCCATTGGCTCCCTCAAACTTGAGACACCATGGTTCTTCTTTCCCTTAGCAAGCACCCTTCTCGACATTCCGCCCATGATCAACGCAGTCACCACCCATGGCAAGCACCTCATCAAATCGTGGGTCAATCATTATGCTTGCACTTGGAACAAACTTTCGCTCTGATACCACTTGTCACGGGCCGATTGATCTAGCGTTCCCTTACCCGTGCAGCCTTAGGAATTTCTCCCAAGTTAGCCTTACTCACACTCACTCACAAGGATCATGGAGAGAGAAACTCTTTAGAGAGAGAAGCTCTAGATTATATTCACTTGTAAAAATGAGATGATACAAATGAGAGGGAGGAGGCCCCTTTATATATAATTACAAAGCAAACCCTATCCGTAGATCTCCCCTTAATCTAACGGCGGAGATTACATCTCCCCAACTACTAGCTACCCCCATTTATTACATAACGATACAATTACTATATCGCTCGCCCTAGGATTATTCTAGAAGACTCGAGAAAAACCCTAAGTGTCGGGGATACAAGCTGAGGGTCGTTAGGTCCATAAATGTGTCACGGTCGACCCATAAGAACCTCTTGGATCGGCTTTCTTTCGAGCGTGACACTATTATGTTCTCTATGTCTATTAAATTGTGCCACAGCACACGAGAGGAGACATCGTGTTCATGTGCGAATAATAGTATAAGCTATAAAGTTTTTGGCTTTGCTCTCTCTATAAGTGTAACAATATAAACTATAAAGTTTCTGGCTTTATTCTTCTCTCTCTCTCTCTCTCTCTCTCTCTCTCTCTGTGATATCCTGAAATTCGATCCCGTTTTGATAAAGTGAAATGGGCATTTCGTCGACGTGCCTATGGCCCTTTTTCTCTGAGCTGATCACTCACGAGTTAACTAACCTATTGGGTAAAGCCGTTAGGGTATGTATCAGCTGTAAAATCCCTAAAAGCTACTCAATTTGTTAGATTAGACTAAAATCACGTCTCGATCGATTTTTAACCACGAAATTGAACTCGATTTCGGGAATTGAATTTTAAGCACGTCATAATCCTTATTTTTAGGATCCTGTCTCATCGCTCGTCAATTTATTGATGGGTCCGAAATTTCAAGAAAGAAATTATCGGAAGAAAAATTGAAGACCAAAAGAAAATAGAAAGGAAAAGAAAAATTGAAATAAATAATTATGTATTTTCTTTTCCCTTTTTCTCTCTCTTTTCCTCTCCTTTTTCTCTCTTTTTCTCTCTCCTCTCCCCTTTTCCTCCCCTTCGTGCGAATCCCCCACCGCCCACCTTCTCTCTCTCCTTTTTACTTTTGACTGGTCAATCCTCATCTTCTTCTTCTTCTTCTTCTTCTTCTTCTTCTTCTTCTTCTTCTTCTTCTTCTCTCTCTCTCTCTCTCTCTCTCTCTCTTTCTTCTTCTTCTTCCTTCATTCGTACGCTCGAGCAAGTGAAACCAGAAGCAGAAAATCGGAGACATCAGCTCGCCGTCACCGCCCGTCCCGCCGCCGCACCGCCACTCGCACTCCTGCGACGGCCGCCCGCCCGATGCTGCGCGTCCAGCCACCCATCCCTCGTGCCCAAGCATTCCTCCCCCACGCGATCCAGCTCTGCTCAGCCCGGTTCGCCTCTGTTCAGCCCCCGTTCGGCCAGCTCCGGCCACCGCCCAGCACCGCCGGACCTCCCCCTCGTTCCCCTCACCCTCCGCCGGCCTCCCCTCGCCGCTTTAGCCGCCGAAGCAGCCTCGGCCAGCCCCGTCCAGCAAACCCACGAGTGGGTTTTCAGCGACTTTGGGTTCGTTTTGGGCCGTTTCCGGGCCCCGGATTCGTGAGTCACTTTGGGAAGAATCGTTCCTCGCATCGCCGTTGTTGGATTGATCCGATTTGCGCGCGATTTGGTGAGTAATCTCACTAATCCAGGATTTATTGGCTAATTATACTTAAGGTTGGTTTAGATTTAATTAATTATGTTTAGGTTGGTAGATTAGAATAAATTAGCAATTATTAGCCAATTGTGATGCGATTTAGATAAATTGATTGTGCAATTAGCAAGTAGACGTGGTCTACTAATTATTGGAAGTGCCTCGGGATTTTTCCCGACCCTTAGTGGGCTCCAATTAGGCTTTTCGGGCCTAAGTGGAATTTTTACTATTTAATTATTAATTTTCGGAATTAAATTAAATGATTATTTATTTTCAAAAATTCAACGGAGATGGTCCGGAACCGGAAAATTATGCTGATGACCATGGTGAAGTCCGTTTATTTAATCGGGCTTTATTTTGAGCTAAATTGAATTTTTAATATTAATTATTTAATTTTCGAAATTAATAAATTATTTATTTATTTTTCAGAAATTAAGATTTTGATGGCCGACGACCGAAATCTCGTGCTGATTGTCGTGGCACAGTCCGTTTATTTATTTGAGCTCCACGTTG
The DNA here is from genome assembly GCA_016097545.1 of Eucalyptus victrix. Taxonomy (NCBI): domain Eukaryota; kingdom Viridiplantae; phylum Streptophyta; class Magnoliopsida; order Myrtales; family Myrtaceae; genus Eucalyptus; species Eucalyptus victrix. Next base: position 16,760,539 of record CM027840.1, on the reverse strand, counting down.
TATGGAATTGAATAAATTATGATATTTTAGGGATTTACCCTAAATTGATTGGAATTGATTGAGATTCAATTGTTGATTAGTAAATAGCCAAGTATGTTATTCAGCATTTATAATGCTTTGTTGAGTTGATTTAATTATTTGATTGAGAAATCGTTGGGTATTGGTTATCGATATTGAAAGTAGATTGGTAATCACTTGAAAAAGGACACGTGGGCTCAGTGAATTGGAATATCACCTGGAGAATGCACGTGAATTCAGTGATTGAATATGTCACCTTGGCGAAAAGGTTGCCTGAGAGAATGCACGTGGCTCGGAGACTCGGTATATCGTCCTAGGGAATACACGTGGCTCGGTGACAGAGTTGGGCATCTAAAAGGGCACGTGGCTCGGTGAATTGATGCATCACTTTGGTGAGATAGCACCTAAGAGAATGCACGTGGGCCCAGGCATCTAAAAGGGCATGTGGGCTCGGTGAATTGATGCATCACTTTGGTGAGATAGCACCTAAGAGAATGCACGTGAGCCTAGCATCGTAAAAAGGACACGTGGCTCGGTAATCTGATGCGTCACCTTGGCAAATGAGTGCCTTAGAGAATGCACGTGGGTCAAGTATTTGAGAATGATATCTAAAAGGGCACGTGGCTCGGTGACTTGATGTACCACCTTGGCGAAGAGGTCGCCTTAGAGAATGCACATGGGCCCAAGGTTCGAGGCATGTGAACTCGGAGACCTGGAATGTCATCCTAGAGAATGCACGTGGCCTAGTTTTTAAATATCCCATAGTGGGGATTGATTCGTATGACATGTAATCGACTGGTTCGATTTGTTTTGAGTAAATGAGTGCCTATTGTGAATTGTACTAACTTGCAGGTGGGATCTGAGGTCAAGGTAAGTCCTCTGCCCTATGCGTGTTTAGGCAGTCTTTAGTATAGTGGTTTACTAATCGGGCTTAGTGGGGTAGAACTCGCTGAGACGTAGTCTCATCCCAGTTTGGGGAAACCATTTCAGGACCCCGCTGAAGAGCTGAGGAGGAGGAATCCGAGAAGAAGAACTCGGAAGTGAGATCTAAGGAGAAGGATTTTTGGAAGAAGAAGATAGTCTCGAGAGGGGCCTTAAGTACGGCCTAGATGGCTGAGAATTCGTCTTCTTTTGAGATCTCCTTTTTGATGTGATTAAAGTTTAGAGTAAAAAGTTGCAGAGTGCTCTGGTTTGTGTTTTGTATAAAAGTTTGGTTATAAATTTCAATATGAAAAATATGGCCATGCTTTTCTATCCCATCCTTTTATTGTATGGGGATTTTAACTGCTTCCGCAAGCGCTTAATAAATGAAAGGGTCGGCGATACATTGTCCTGGGATATTGCATTATAAAATCGACCAAGAAAGAGAAGGATGTGTACGTGCTCGAGGATCGGGGCGTGACACTCTCTCTCTGTGTAGTGTGATAGTGAAGTGTGCGATGCTACTAAATGCTCAACAAACCACCACGACAACAAGTACCAAGTCCCTCCTAGGCTGTTTCCATTAACCTCGTGTTTTCTGAGGCTGAAGGCGATCCACAGCACATAGAAAAGCTCAGAGGAAAAGCAGGTTAACAGCGTCGATTATGCTACTTTGTGTGCAAGAACCCCACACCTCGCGGATATGAATCGAGTCGCTCTTGGGCAACAGCAACGTCCCTTCAAGGCATAAATGAAGCCGAAAGGGACGAAGTTTCAGGTCTCTAAATAGAGACTTACGCGATCGACCCGACAAAGAAAAATTCATAAACTTATCCCAAAGCCTTTTGGGTTGAACCGGATCTGCAAAAGGTCACGTAAAGTTCCATACATTAAATACGACCAACAAAATTGATTGACACCCAACATGCGCCGTCAAGTAAAAAATCTAAATCCAACGCAAGAACATGGACAGCGTGTTGAACAACAAAGTTGGAACATGCTCGGTTATTGAAAGCGACCTTCCAAAGGGATTGATAAAGGGGTCGATGTAGCGAACACAAGCTAGAAAAAGATTGGTGATACCAGAGAGGAAGAACGGAGAGAGGAACACAGATAGGAAACGAATGGCCTCCCCCTCCCTCCCTCTCTCTGTAGGGGTTGGACTTAAACATCAGTAAGTTCTCATTTGAAGGCGGTTATGAGACGCGGAGAACCAAATTTTAGACAGCTTTTGTGTTCTGTTTGAATAATTAAATTTTTGATGTTGCTGTCATGTTTCATTGTCCCCGGGTTTTTCTTCTGTCATGAACCAAAGCATTTTGAAATATGATTTGGAATGAAGGCTCATTGAAAGTCATTTCAAAGTATTTAAAGTAACTTTTATGAAAATGGTATGACCTAGATTCATGCACAAACTATCCTAAGAAGTTTACCTAAACAATCACAATTAAGTTCATGTCAGGAAATTTCAGAACAAACATGCAACAACAACAAATTGGGCAATGCCTAATGATAATTTAGCAATGAAAAAATTCTCTAACATGCAATACATGATAATGAACAACTTTTGTGTAGAGAGTTTTCTTAAATGAACTACACATGATTTTACAAAAATCAAACAACATGTCAGAAAATTATCATAACAGCAGGACACTCAGCCAATATCACAAGAATTTGTCCCATCAAAACAGATCTAAAAATCACCAATTTACACACAACATAGCCAATATGATGATAAACAAATTTCATTAAGAGACCAAGTGCAGAATCCTTACAAAAAAATGGAACAAAAATATCAAAAGTCTGTCTAAATTGGGGTTAAAATAGGAGTTCGAATTTGATCCCATATCCATATTCTGATCTAGTTTTGAAAAATGGAAAGTGGCCTTAACGATGAGCGATCTATATGAAATCAATGGCATTGGAAACCTCTAAGTGTGTTTTACAATTCCTACAAAGGTCGAGTCCAAACTAGGTCAATTTGATACCATAAGATCGAGATCTCTAAAGGTGCGCATCTCAGTAACTAAGAAAAACATAATACAAGCATGCATTAGAGAACCTCAAAGTCAATCAAGTTATGCACAAATAGCATGAAGAAATCACATGAGATTTAGAATTGATACGACGAACAATTTGGGTAATCAATTAACCCCAAGTTGGCATGCAAAGATGTCATACAATTCAATGATATTACGAGATGATTCAAGATTTCTAACGACATGCTTAGGATTCATAAATGTGATGAACATTTTGTGACACGATTTTAACGTGCGAAATGATGCTTAAATGGTATGACTTAAACATGTACACAAACTTTGTAACATGAGGTTCAATTATCAAGAAGGCATAATCACAAGATTTGGTCCCTAGATGACTCAAACAAGCATGGCAAGATGCATAAATGGTAAAGTTTCATTTAGCATTAGCACCATAAAATGAGCATGATTTTGGACCACTAAAGATATGCAAAAATCCTACGAAAAATCATATTTACAAAACATGCGATGAGGAATATTTTTCGTTAGAGTTCGAGACCTAAATGAGATCATGCAAGTCGCGACAAAAACGGCAAAATAGACATGCATATCCAAGTTATATGTTACTACAGTACCTTTTCACATTAACTCATACAATCGACACACTAGACAGCATCAACACTTTGCAAATCATGTATCAATTGAACACATACAACATGTAGGGCAGATCGTTCTATGTTCGGATCTAGATGATTTTGGCTTACTTAAACAAATCCAAAAATTTCGAAAAAATTACAGGACATGCTCCACAATAATGAACAACTTTCAAGAAGACAAGATTGTCTAGAAATAATTACATAAAGCTACACAAAAATAGCAAAATTACATTTCGGAACTAGGACAAAACTAAAAATTAACCTAAACTACTATAGAATTGCTCATATTTAGAGGTGTTTTTTGCACGACAAATGATGCTCGATCGGGCGCGCAACCTATTGATTCAAAGCTAGTGATGCTTATTTTAAAAGTTTAAGATGACTCGAGTTGAAATGAGGTCGTTTTGGACCTCATTTTGCCCAAAACATAAGATTAGTCCCATAACTACAAAAATGTAGGTTCAAGCGCCAATCAACCACAATCATTCATAATCATTTAAGAACATTCAACCACAACAAAACAACATCCCAATCTATCAATCATCACATATTTAGGTAAAATTGAACCATAGCCTTGGCTGGTTAATTCGACCTCGCTTCATGGAATTCAAGACCGAGATTGTTACCCTTTACGCGTTTTTGTTGATTTTAATTGCAATTGATTGAAATTTTCGCCGAAACTTTGATCAAACCTCCATGAACTACCAAGGACTAGATCTGGACAACAAGGAACATCTTTGAGAGGTAGTTGAACCCCGATTTGCGATTGAAACAAAATCGGTCCAATTGGACTTGCCTTCGTGTGCAGATGAAGGATTAGGTTGATCGGAGTCATTCCGACGGCTGCCTTTCTTGATCCCAACCACACTTCATTCACGGATGAGTCTAAGGCTAGATCGGCTTAGAATTAGTGGTTGTGAGGTGACCACCGGCCACCAGATTCTCAAAAACACACAATTGGTCCAAAAAAGGGACTAGTCCAGCATTGGTTTGAGCTATCCTTGAACGGAATAACTCCAATTTGAGCCAAACCAAATCACGATCACCTGCAGGAGGTCTAGCAAAGAGAGACAGTCGCTGAGGGGGTTGATTGACGGTCGAATGGCCGCCGGCGCGGCTCCAATGAAGTTGGACCGGCGGACACCGATTCAACTATTGAGATGGAATATAAAGAGAATTGGCGGGAAATTTGAGAGAGAAGAGAGAGAGAAAGATCTGGAGAGAGAGAGAGAGAGAGAGAATTTCGTGCCAAATGAAGCCCCCCAAAAAATGGAAGGAAAATTTGATTTCAAAGGCTTATATACTACCCCCAAACATGTAATTTCGTCTATCAGTTTGATCCGACGGCCACAGTCTTGATCAAACGGTTAAAATTTGATTTCAAAGGTTGGATCATGATCTCAAGATGTCGAGTAATCTATCTTGTGGGTTTGATTTGCGGAAGCCCTAGCCAAAAACGAGAATTACGTCAAAATGTCCAGTTATGGGTCAAATTATAATTTGATGAAATTCGAGGAGAAATCAAAGGTGCAGGAGCGAAATTGACATCAAGAGGATCCTAGAACTGATTGCTAAAGGTCCAGAACTGGTCGACAAGAGATCAAACCTGCCAGCACTGCCAGCAGCCGGTCAAACCAATTCGATCTGGTTTGGCCAGTTCTTGAATGGTTCTTGACCAACTTGGTCCAGTTCTGGCCATTTTGCACACTTAAGGTCCTTGTAGGTTCAAAAGTTGTGCAATTTGGTCAATAAATGACCAATTTGAAAAGGAAATTTATCCTATTTAAGGAGAAATTGGCCGATCGATATTCAATTAAGCTAATCAAACCTTATGAATATGATATAGGGTCTTTTATTGACCTAATTGAATAATTATCATGAAAGATAATGGGTCACAACCATGGATGCTTTGAATTGAGCCTAAATGGCTAAAAGGATTAAATTTGCAATTCAATAGATTATTTCGCAATTCAATGGGAAAAATTACAAATTAACTGAAATTGAGTTCAATTAATGTCATAATTATCCTATCTAATGAACTACCCATGTGTATGATCAAGTATCACCTCCAAATTGACATGAATTGAAGTGCTCAACTTATGTCAAAAATGAATCTAGGTCTAATATCAAAATTGGACCTAGATTTATGAAATTAAATCATGACTATAAATGAGTCAATTCAGATTTTGTCAATTGAAGCTTAATCGCTTGATTTTCTCATGCTTGGAAGAGTGAAATTCTTCAAATTGATAAGCTCTAAGGTGGATTTCTCAAAATCAATTTTGGATTTGAACTTATTTTAAGGAAATGAGTGAGAAACAATTATCCGTTCACAAGTTATGAATGATCGATTTTAGTCCCCTAATTAGGGCAAAATGGTAATTTGCATTTTGACTCAGTAATTCGCAAAATTGAATACATGAGTGGATTTAAAATAGTCATTAAACCAAATTTCAAAAATGGAACTACACCTAATTATGACTATATTGGTAGTAATTTGATTTTTGACTAGTTTAAGACTTGAAACCAAAAATTTCGGAAAACAAGGTTCTTAATCAATTTTAGTAAAATTTTCGATACAAAAGTCAAATTGGCTTTAAAATGAATGTATTTGTACAACTTTTTTATTTTTTTAATTTTTTTGGTCAAAGGTTTGACTTTTCCTTTTCCTAAAATGTTGATTTTTCGTCAAATTTGTGAATTTTTGAGAAATTAATTTAAGAAAAATGAAATTAAAGCTAAATGGAATTTTTTTTGGGTAAAAAATCAATTTTTGACCCCAGGGTTGACTTTTGATTAAATATTTGATCAAAAAGTCAACCCGAAGTCAATTGCTTAACTTTTTACATTTTTCTTGAAAATGACTTGGAAATTGCTTAAAAGCGGCAATGCAACAGAAAGAAATGAAAAACGGCTCTTTTTGGTCGAGAAATGGATTTTGTCATAATCAGAAACCAAAATCTCGATTTATTTATCTCTTTCGACGCGTTGACTAAAAATAAGATGTCAACAGTTGCCCATATTTGAATGAGAGTTCGAAAAGGTTCCACTCAAAGATAAAATTGATACTTGTAATTTTAATTGACTCCACTTTGGCAAATGGAAGATAACAAAGGAAAGGACGTTTGGTTGGGAACATACCCAAGCACTTACCTTTGCTCATTGGGATATCTGGACTCGTGTGGGGATTTCTTCTCTCCATCTTTAGCATGGAATGGAACGAAGGAAATGAAATCATTAAAGAAAAAGGAATGGTTTAAGGATGACTACTAACCTAATGACAAGATTTAAGGATTACTTAGAACCTAAAATCAAGTTTTATGAGAATAACCTAGATACTAAAGACAATGTTTACGAAGATAACTTTGAACCTAAGGGACAAGGTTTAAGGTTGACCAGGAACCTAGGGGACAGGGTTTAATGTTGACCAAGAACCTAAGGGACAAGGTTTAAGATTAACCAAAAACCGGAAATAAGGAATATGGTTTGAGATGATCAAAACCTAAAACAAGGGGTATAGTTTAGGATGACCAAAAACTAGAAACAAGGGGTTATGGTTTAGGATAACCAAAAATGGGAAACAAATGGTATGATTTAGGATGGCCAAAAACCTAAAACAAGAATTGTGGTTTAGGATGGCCAAAAACCAAAAACAAGGGGTTATGGTTTAGGATGACCAAAAACCTAAAACAAGGGGTATGGTTTAGGATTACCAAAAACCGTAAACAAGGATTATAATTTAGGATAACCAAAAAATCAGAAACAAAGGTTATGGTTTACGATGGTCAAAAACCGGTCCACTAGGGAACATATATTTTGAAAAAGGATTTCGGGATTACTTGAAAGCCAATCTTACGAAAATCATTCCAATATATCTTTTTTAAACGATACTAATTGTCAAATTCCTTGAAGATGATTTTAACAAAATGAACTTTGATCAACCACTTAAGGATTTAATCAAATAAGCCAACATGGGAAATAACCTTATCAAAGAGGTCTTTCGCACTAACACTCAAAAAGGGTTTTATTCTCAATCATTGATGTGAGAAAACTACTTAAATCTCACTAGAGATGTCTCACCTAACCTATGTCTAAGGTTTTCGGAAACATTCACAGTGAATATAATTCATTGACCAAAAGGTCTTTTGAAAGGACCGTAATGATGGCTTAATCGTGGGCTTACATAAAGGATATGTACTTTGAGGCCAAAAAATGAAACTTCGATCAATATCTTCATCGGGTTTACAAGTCAAGGCCCTTTGTTGGTGCCGGGCCTCCTTCCTTGTATATCTTTTTTGGTAAAGTCAATTCAAATCTTACCCCTACCAAAAAAAAAAAAAAAAAAAAGTGAGTGAGTATCTTGGCATCATTACCATCACACAACATTTCAGAAATCCAACTCTTGAAATTTAACTCATCTCGAGAGTACTTTTGATTATTTATTTTGAGACATGAGAGCTTTGCCGTCTTTTCTAATGGCATTACTTGAAATAAATGTTTTTTTGCGAAGCTTTTCTTTTATTTTTCAATGAGTGGTCTCTTGCATGACCATTGATTTTGCTTTTCTTTACATTTTTGCTTTTCCTTGCATTTTTTCCATGGGCATTGGCCTTATTTTTGTCAAGCACGCTGTTTTTTTATGCCCCCTAGTTTTCACTCTCTTTTGATCATCTAGGACTCTTGAGTGGTATTTACATACATGACCAACATTCTCAATTTTGTTGGTAAATAATATGCCTTTCCCTAGTGTAGGGAGATAATCATCACATGGGGTAATGAAAGAATTGCATAAGGCTCAAATTGGCTAAATAAAGGGTAATTATGTTTAGGGTAGTGAACGAAATGCTCTTCGTCACTTCGGGATGCTTCAAGCTTCCATAAGAAAATCACCTAAAGCTAGCACAAAAAGATTGATTGCAAGTGAAAGCACTAAAATCTTTATTGATCTATTACTCCATAATTTTCAACCAAGACCCCTTATTTTGCCCCCAATGTGGGGTTATTCTTGATAGGTTTATTTTGGAAATGTTCCCTATTTGGCTCAAAGTGGCTTGCAAAGGATATCAATAGTGTTTGGGATTGAGAAAGAAATGCCTTTGGTTTGAGTATTTACTGTGAATGAATCTTATGCCTTAAGGCATGGTTCTTTTCCTTTAATTCTCTCAAAGAGTGTATAAGGACGTGTTTGGCAAAGGATTGCCTCTCATCATTTCAGGCACTACCACTTAGCATATTTAGCAATCCTTTTCAGGCTTTCCAAAACACACTTTGGTTAAATTCCACTCCTTGGGGAATGAGAATGTATTGAAATTTTTTTCAAAAGACATGTTCCCTTAACCCTACTGAGGAGACTTTTGGAAACAAGATTGAAAGAAAATTGTGGACAAAATAGGCTTTGCTCAATACAAGAGTTCACTTCTAGAGTTTCGACTGACTCTTTTGACATTCTAAGGACAAGGTCACTTCTAACTTTTTGGAGGTTTTGCACTCCTAATATCAATCTCATGTGGATAGGTAGAATATTCTTTAGAGATCTTACAAAATAAACAAATATGGAAATGTGATATGTATGCATGAGATGCATGATGCAAATATCCTAAAGTGGCTAAGATTCAATCCAAAAGCTGATCAAAGGCCTTTCACTTTATTCATGAATAATACTTCATGATAGCATTAATATTTACAGGTCTCGACAATTCTTGGCCATCAATTTCTACAAAGATCAATGCTCCACCAGGAAGCACATTTCTTACAATAAATGGACCTTCGTAGTTCGAAGTGAACTTCCCATGAGGATCTAGAATGATAGGTAGGACCTTTCTCAATACAAGATTGTTGATCTCAAAATGTCTTGGCCTGACCTTGTAGTTGAATGACTTAACTACTCGCTTCTGATAGCTTTGTCCATGCTTCCGATAGCTTTGTCCATGGCAAAGGGCTTTTAACCTCTTTTCATCAATCATATTGAGTTGTTGAAATCTTTATTGAACCCATTAAGCTTCAAAGAGCTTGACCTGAGAAAGTAGCCTCGGTGAAGGAATCTCCATTTCCATGGGCAGCACAACTTCCATTTGAGAGTGCTAGTATGAACACCTAGAGGGGGTGAATAGGTATATAAAATAAACCTTGGCAAATATATGCGGAATAAAATAAACTTCGAGCAAAGTAAAGGAGTTAAGGAAGAGAATAAGAACACAAGATTTATAGTGGTTCGGCTTAATCCAAGCCTACGTCCACTCTCCCACTCTAATAGCCTTCTTGGCTGGATTCCACTATGCAATCAACAAGAGATTACAACTTTGAGTGCAAATACTTAGTAGTAGATCGCACTATCTCACTAAGTCACTCTTTTGGTATTTCTCTCACAATTACAAACGTTTAAGCTCTCAAGAGACAAGTATATGATCGAAAGTTGCTCAGACTTTGGAATTATAAATTCTACGCTCCGTCTCTTACTTGCTCATTAGTCCATGTTCTCCTTAAATACTCCTCCACTTCTAAACTACCCGTTGGACAGTATCCCGGAGAATCGTCTTCCAATATACCCATTGGACAGCTTTGTATCTAGAAGATTCGGTAGCCGTTGAGTGACAAAGGTAGAATCCCAAATTGATTCCGATCGCCCATACAAACGAAATCTTGGTTTCCATAAGTAAAGCTTCTTCGTATAGAAAGTTCTTGTCTTCAAGATCCAATCATCAATCAAATAGATTGAGTTAATCAAATCAATCTTGATGTGGAATTCAAACCAGATCACTAGCCGTTATATGATTGGGCTTGAGTTACGATCTGTCAAATCTTGATGTAAAGTCTGAGAGCAATAGATTTTACAATCTAAGTCTGAGTGCGATAGACTTTACAATCTGAGTCTGAACATATTCTGCTTCTAAACAGATTTAGCTTTAAGGTCTGTACGCAGTTCAGCTTCAGCATAGAGTCTGTCTTCTGGTTCATCATTCACGTTCAGTCTATAATTAGTCAGAGTTGACACACTTCTGATGTAGAACAGACTTTGACACTAAAGTCTGACAGCCTTCAGACTTTGAGTCTTGAGTCTGGCAATCTTCAGACTTTGAGTCTTGAGTCTGGCAAACTTCAGACTTTGACACAGAAGTCTAGAAATCTTCAAAATATACTCTGGACATATGTTACGTTCAGTCTTCTGGCCGTCTTCTGACCTTGATAATATCCTTTACATGTTTTATAATCTGCATGGTCTATTACTTAACCATTAAACATGTTAGTAGCCTTTGATTTATTTTATCATCTTCAAAACATCATAAGGGATTTCCCTAACACCATTCCATACACCAATGAGAATGGCGTTGCCCTAGTTGAAGTATGAATTGAAGTTCGATAAGCTAGCAAAGCATATGGCAACCAATCATGCCAATCACGATAGTTTTCGGCTATGCTCTTATTTGCCGTTTATGTAGCTTCATTCATTTGTAGGTGGTAGGGAGAAGAATTCAAGTGACGAACGTGGAACTCTCCAAGTAATTCGTCAACTATCTTGTTGTTCAGGTTTGATCCATTGTTTGTGATGATCACCTTAGGTACTCCATATATGGTGATGATATCATGATGGATATGGAGTTCCTTGGGCGATCATCACAAACAATAAATCAAACCTAAACAACATGGCTCCCAATGACTTTCCGTGGATGGTGAGATATAAGATCAGAGGCACGCCTTGAATAGGTGGTACCTAGTATAGGAGATCGCGAAAGATATTGCGTAAGCTCTTTGAAAGATTTTTGACACTCTTCATTCCGGTTGACTTTAACGTTCTTCTTCAACAATTTGAAGAATGGCTTAACGGTTTTCGACAGTTAAGAGATAAATATCACCACATAGTTCAATCTTCCTAATAGGCTTTGAACTTCCTTGACAGCAGAGGGAGGTTTCAAGTCACATATGGCCTTCACCTTGGGATGATCTATTTCGATACCCTTGTTGCTAACCATGAATCCAAGGAGTTTCGCAGACTTTTCCCCAAATATGAATTTTGCAAGGTTAAGCCTTAGCTTGAATTTCCTCAGTTGGTTTAATAATTTTCTCAGATTTCAATATAATCCTCACCCTGTCTTGACTTAGCAATCATATTGTCAACATAGACTTTGATCTCCTTGTACATCATGTTGTGGAACAATGCCACCATTGCTCTTTGATATGTTACCCTTGCATTTTTTAAGCCAAAGGACATAACTTTGTAACAAAATGTTCCCCATGGAGTGATAAAAAAACATTTTAGTCTTGTCTTCCTCTTTTATCCAGATTTGGTTATAATTAAAGAATCCATCCATGAAGGAGAAAAACTCAAAGCCAGCTGTACTATTAACTAAGACATCGATATGTGGTAAGAAAAAGTCATCCTTGGGGCTTTTGCCTTATTTAGGTCCTGGTAATCAATGCATATTCAGACCCATTAATCCTTATTCATGATTGGGACTATATTGGCAATCCAATCAGCATAATGGGTGACTTTGATGAAACCCACCTTCAATAGCTTCATGACTTCTTCATCAATCTTTTTAGACAACTCAGGTTTTGTCCTTTTGAGCTTTTGCTTCTTGGGCGAAATATTTGGGTCGAGTGGTAACGCGTGTTTCATTATCTCGAGATCTAAACCCGATATATCAACATACGATCAAGAAAAAATATCTTGGTATTCCTTCAAAAGTCCAATTAACCTATCAGCTTCTATCTAAGAAAGACCTGCCCCAATCTTGGTTTCTTTAGATTTATCTGAATCTCCTAAATTCTCAGTGATTGGTTGCTCGGTGGTAGAAGGTTTTGATCCTTCATATCTAAGCTTTTCCTTTTCAATAACTTGAGAGTCATCTTCATTGTCAGAGTTGGAATAATCGGGTTTGCCCAAGTTTCTTGAATGTGAATTCCAGCCATGCAAATGACTACTATGATATGAAATGTTATGCCTGAGATGCAATAAAAACAAATGGTTAATATATAAATATAAATGAATGCGATGCATGCAATTGTCATGAAAATTTCATTTTCAAATTTAGGTTTTCGAAAAAACTTAGTGGGAACTTGCCCTCATGTCATCACGCATCCTTGTTCCACTAAAACGTTTTGAAAATATAGATCGTGTGGAGGCCCAAGCCTCAAAACATCATCATAGGATTGGTTTGGGATACCTTGCACATCTATTAACAAAATGTAAATTTCATTAATATGCAAAAACTGCATTACATTGTATATTGTCTTGGATCAATTAAACTTGTGATTTAGACCATTACAAGTATAAATGAATGAAATAAATGGAATCCCCTCGCAAGGGAGAAATGAATGGAATACAACTAAAATGAAATGCGGGAATTGGAAACATCCCATACACAACGGGATCTGAGGCCCATCATCTTCATTAATGGTACCAACCATACCATCTTTGAATAAGTCGGCGAAGTGATGGGCAATGGCTTCCTTTTCTTGCAAGAGCTTTGGCGGGCCATGGAAGAAATCTTTCAATGGTGGAGGTAGGAAGCATTGCTAGCCCTTACTTTTAATGTTTGGGCCTTTATGATTACTTTGACCCGTACGGTCGTCCTAATAACCTAAGCGTTCACACTCGTTCTTCTTGACCACTTCAATGGGATTTGGCATGCCTTGGGTGAGCTTACCCAATCCGTTACTAGTGGTAAACCCATTCTTGAGCAATTCTTTGCTTGACATTAAGGATGCCTTTGAGAATTGGGGCTTCCTTATGATCGTCCCAGTAGGTACATAAGTAACCGATACAAGCTCAAACGAATGGTAGCTCAACTCTCCCTTGATCTCGGGCTCGATGTAGGGCATGGCGGTATTATGGAAAATTTCCACATCTCTTTCACATCGAATAGCCATGATCTTTACATCGATGGAAGTTTCATCATCCGATGAAAACTAGAAGGAATGATCCCCGCAACATTGATCTAAGGCCATCCCAATAGTAGGCTAAAGTTGCTTGGGATATGCAACACTTGGAATTTTTTAGTAATGGTAGCAAGGCCGATCATCAGCAGCAGGTCGATTTCCTTTATAGATTCCTTCCTCATCCCATCAAAAGCTTGGATGAGAATCTTTGGAGGGTGGACATTTTCCATTCCTATCCTCAATTGACGGAGGGTGGATAGAGGGCATATGTTCAAAGCGGAGCCATTGTCGACTAATGCCCTTGAAATTCTTATACCAAAACATTAAGCAAACACATACAACACCTTTGTGTGTGCTTGGCCTTCAGGAGGGAGATCTTTCTCAAATAAGGTTATATGATCTCTAAGAAATATGGCATCGAAAAACTCTTCTAGTAGTACCTCTCTAATAGTTTTAGGCACATGGACTTCGTTCAAGATTTTGAGGAGGGTATTTCTATACTTTTCAGAAGTCTTGAAAAGCTCCAGTAAAAAAAATTGAGCGAGCATCTTGCGTAATTGGTCAATCACTTTTGCTTCACTCATCTTGAGTGTTCTGAGGAGTTGTTTAGCCTCTTTATCAATCATAGCTTTCTTCTTAACACCCTCACAGGGTGGGTAAACTCAACCCGATCGAGTGACAGCGTCGATTTTGTTTGTATTGTAATTCCAAGGGACTACCTTGGTGCTATAAATGGGAGGTACCTTGGTCTTGGAGTATTCACCAACTTGTGGTGGTAATTCAATGACGACAGGTCTAAAGTCCATGCTCGAGATTTTCATGGCCTCGAAATTGTCAATTAATGACTCGACTTTGATGACACCCTTGTCGATTGCACTAGCCCTACGAGGGATATTCTCCTTAGTCAAATCAATTACAACAAGTTTAATCATAGCCATGAAGTCACCCTTGAACTCATCCCCCCATCCCATCAGAACGATATCTTGGGATTTTGGAAATAGTTTGGAGGGGGAGTATACCTAACGAGAAAGTCATACTTCCCACTCGGTTGCCCAAGGGTGTCCACTACTTCACCCTCTTCGCGAGCTTTCCTTAGAAACTCTCGATCTCAATGGGAAGTCATGTACTCTTCGTCATCATCATTAGATTGGGCTTTTTCACTCTTCAATAAGGTTGAAGCGAGATCTTCTTTATCATCCCATCCACTTGGGACAATGTCCTCTACATCAATGAAGAAACTCGATGGTGGTGTGAACTTCACCTTGAAGTCATACTTGCCACTTGGTTGGCTAAGGATATTTACAACTTTGCCACTCTTGTGAGCTTTTCGAATAAACTCACGATGTGACATCCTGAAATTTGATCTCGTTTCGATAAAATGAAATGTGCATATCGTCGGCGTGCCTATGGTCCTTTTTCTCTGAACTGATCACTCACGAGTTAACTAACTTATTGGGTGAAGCCGTTAAGGGATATATCCGCGGTAAAATCCTTAAAAGCTACCTAATTTGTTGGATTGGACTAAAATCACGTCCGGTCGATTTTAATCATGAAATTTAATTCGGTTTTAGGAATCGAATATCCGAGCTTGTCACAATTCATTTTTAGGACCTTGTCTCATCAATCGTCAATTTATCGACGAGTCCGAAATTTCAAGAAAGAAATTATCGAAGGAAAAATCGAAGACCGAATGAAAATAAAAAGTGAAAGGGAAACAGAAAAAGAAAAGAAATAAGAAAAGTTTTATTTTTGAATTCTTTTTTTCTCTCTCTCCCTTTTCTCTCTTTCTTTCTCTCTCTTCTCTCTCTTTCCCCTCCCCTCATGCGAAAACCCTCCCCCAGCCGACCGCCCCTTTTGCTGTCTTCCACTTTGCTTTATTTTATTTTATTTCTATTTTTGACCGGTCAAATCTCTCTCTCTCTCTCTTCTCTCATCCCTCTCTCTCTCTCTTCACTCTTTCTTCTTCCTTCTTCTCGAAGCAAGCGAACGAACCAGAAGCTGCAGGAGATCGGAAGTAGAAGCCAGCCACCGTCGCCGCTTGTCCCGCCGCCGCACCGCACGCCCGTTCGCTACCCGCACGTCCGCCGTTCATCACCCACACGCGGCTCGCGCTTGCCATCCCTGCCGTGCGACCCAGCTTCCGTTCGGCCTCTGTTCAACCACCGTGAGCGGCTGAGCAGGCCGCCAGAGCCGCCATCCGGCCTCACCGGAGCCCCGCCTGCTCTCCCGACCTCTTACCGCCCCCAACCCTCTCTCTTTCTCTCTGTTTTGCAGCCGATCCAGCAAACTCACGAGTGGGTTTCAGCCGGTTCGTGGGCCGTTTTGGGCCGTTTCCGGGCCCCGAACCCGGGCCGTGCTTTGGGAAGTTTTGTTCCTCGCGTCGCCCCCGTCGAATTGATCCGACTTGCGCGCGATTTGGTGAGTAATCTCACTAATCCTTGCTTAGTGGACTAATTACGCTTATTGGTTGTTTAGTTGTAATTAATTTAGTTTATGTGTTAGATTAGTATAAATTAGTATTTATTAGTCAATCGTGATACAAATTAGATAAATTAAATGTGTATTTAGCAAGTAGACATGGTCTACTATTTATTGAGGGTAGCCCAGGATTTTTCCCGACCCTAATCGGGCTTCAATTGGGCTTTTCGAGCCTAAGTGTAATTTTTGGTATTTAACAATTAATTTTTGGAATTAAATTAAATAATTATTTATTTTTCGAAAATGCAACTGGGATGGTTCGAGACCAGAATATTATGCTGACGATCGTGGTGAAGTCCATTTATTTAATCGGGCTTTAGTTCGAGATAAATCGAATTTTTAATATTAATTATTTAATTTTCGAAATTAATTAATTATTTATTTATTTTCCAAAAATTCAATTGAGATGGCTAGTGACCAGAATATTATGCTGATAATTGTGGTTAAGTCTGTTTATTTAATCGGGCTTTAATTTGAGTTAAATTGAATTTTTAATATTTATTAATTAATTTTCGAAATTAATTATTTATTTATTTATTTTTCGGAAATTAAGATTGAGATGGTTGATGACCGAAATCTCGTGCTGATTGTCGTGGCGCAGTCCGTTTATATAATTGAACTCTACGTTGCTTGGAATTAAATAAATTGTGATATTTTAGGGATTTACCCTAAATTGATTGAAATTGAATTATCGATTGGTAGTTGGCTGAGTATGGCTATTTAGCATTTTGAATGCCTTGTTGAGCCGTAAGTGGAGGGAGTGGTGAGAACTAACTGAGCATTTTATTGACTGAGACCGATCAAGTACGAAGTATAGACAGGCGTAGTTCGGTGATTAAGGATATCACTGTGTGAAAAGGGCGCCTTAAAGAACACACGTAGACCGTCTGTTATTTACGTCACCTTGGCGGAAGCGCCGCCCGAGAGCATTGATGTGGCTCTGTGACCGATTTCACTATGGGATGTTATATAGTGTGGAACGAATGACCTAGGAATGGTCTGACTGACATGTAATCGACTAGTTCGATTGATCAATGATTGATCCGATTGTTGTGGTTTGATTGATTGTTCGTTGTGATTTATGAAGTGTTTATATATAACCTTGAATTGCAGGTTGAGACCGAGGCCAAGGTAAGTCCTCTGACTCATGCTGTGCTTAGGCAATCGAGTAGTGTATTGGTTCCCTAATTGAGTCTTAGTGGGGTAGAACTCGCTGAAACATAGTCTCATCCCAGTTTGGGGAAAAACATTTCCGGACCCCGCTAAGGAGCTGAGGAGGAAGAGTCTGTGGTGAAGAAGTATTTTTGGAAGAAGATAATCCCGAGAGGGATCTTGAGTACGACCCAGGTGGACTGAAATGTCATCTTCTTTTGTGACTCCATTTTGATGTGAATAGAGTAAAGTAAAGAGTTGTGAAGAGTGTGGAGTACTTTGGTTTATGTCATGTATAAAGGTTTGGTTGTGGATTTCAATATGAAAGATATGGCCTACTTTTCTATCCCATTATTTTATTGTCTGGGGATTTATAACTGCTTCCGCATATGCTTAATAAAAAGGAAAGGGTCGGCGATACATAGTCCTGGGATATCGCATTTTAAAATCGACCAAGTAGAAGGATGTGTGCGTGCCCGAGGATCGGGGCGTGACACACGATCCATACTGGAAATTTTATGCTCATCCTCGCTCTCGATGTTAGTGTCCTCGTACATAGGGGTCATTCCTTTCAAGGCTCGACTATCTTCTTAAGCGTCACTCAGACTTGGATTCTCAGCTTCCTTTATGACCTTTGAGATTATGCATTCATAAGATAAATCAACTTTAACTAAGGACATATGTCCTTGAACAAGTTCACCATCCTTATATTCAAGGACCCCCAACTCAGCCAACTTCGCTAGATAAGCTATCTTCTCTTTGCAAGTGATGTCACCTTTCAACCGGCAATCGACAAGGGACATAATTTGCCTCAACCTATGCATATCCATCAGGAGTTATCCATCAGGAGTGGACGCTTGTCGTCATTCCCAAAAATTACATTGACATCCTCTGCATGTTTCGGGAGCGAATTCTATTGGACATTTGGCATTGAATCCTTAAAGTTAAGGAGACTTGTCCAGCAAGTTCTGAATCTTCGAACAGAGTACAAAGCAATCATTAACATTGTGACCCTTCTCTCCTCTGTGATACTCGCAAGTCTTATTAGGGTCAAACCCGGAAACTTTGACATATTATCCTTTGGGATTTCTTTCGCCACAAGATGGCTTTCGATTAACATGGGAAGCAATCGAGACATGGGTCTAGACAACGGTGTAAATTGTCTTTGTGGGGCTTTTCCTTTGCAATCAAAATTTCGAGAAGAGCTCCCTATCTCCACAGTAGGTTTATGAACCAAAGGGTTGTACGTTTTCTGAGATGAGGAGTTATATATATAGGTAATCTCCATAGTCGACTCATTGTCTCTTTTCAGGGCATAATGAAGGTTCATAGTCTCGGTCAACCTTCCTTCATGCATGATCCCCTCAATGCGTTCACCTAACTCCACCAATGAGGCAAAGTTAATACAGGTGATTATACATCTTTGCAAAGAATTCTCGAGACATGGCTTGAAACAGCAATTTCATAGCCTCTTTCTCAAACGAGGGTGGCTTTACTTGAGATGCAATGGCTCTCCACCTTTGAGCATAAGCTCTGAATGTTTTAGTTCTCCTTTTCTCGACCCGAACTAGCTCCTCTTGAGTCGGGCGACTTAGTGCTGAACTTATATTGTTGGAGGAATTCATTTGTAAGATCCTCTCATGTATTGATCTTTTCCAAGTCCAACTCAATAAACCATGTTAGCGTAGGACCAACTAGGCTATCTTGGAAGGAGTTAATCAAGAGTTGAGGATTGTGAAAATAGCGGGCCATCTTTCCCAGATAATACTTCAAGTGGGTCTTGGGGCACCTAATGCCATCATACTTCCTCGTGAATTCTGGCTCCCTTGTAGAACTTGGGGACTTTCGCTTTGGCGAAGGGTGACAACTTGTCGAATCCCTAAAGCTAGTAGCCTTGCAACATGCAAAGGTGTTCCTTGATCTTTGCGAGGCATCTTGAACCTTCTTTGTCAAAATATGGAGTCAGGGTCTCTTTAGACAGAGCCTCTAAATCAACGAGTGTCGGGGTGACAACGGGAACTTCTTCAGTAGGCCCTTTCCTCATGAGTTTAGTTATCGACACATCAGCAACTGCAGTAGGAGGATTCAGGGTAGGAGCAATAAGAGCTACTGGAGTCAAATTTTTGACTTGGTTGGAGAGGTCAGCTAACAACATCATCATCTGCACCATTTGGTTCTCCATGTTAACAATACAAGCACGAGTATCTTCATTCTCCATCCTTACTTGGCGACGAGTACGTATTATAGACAGTTTTTGGTCGTCTTTCAGTACCTTTTACGGAAAAGAAGCTCAAATTAGTATACGAATAAAGAGAGAGAAAGAAAATACAAAACCTTATCAATTTTATATTTTCTTAAGATGAAATAGTGATAAGAAGCATATATGATCTCAATATCATATAACATCCACTCATCAAAATTTATTCAAAAGAAATTATACAATTGAAAAGGATGACGGAGAATATTTAATCTAGGTGCCCCTTTCCTAAAAATTACATGAGAATGAAAATCTTGATGAATTGTCATTGATTACATCAAACAATCACAAGGAAAGCAAGACCTTGTGTATTTGAAGCTTACAAAGTGGTTTGATTTTACATGTAAAATGAAAACGATTACAAGGAAATCTCAATGAGAAAGAGGGAAATATAAAGGAAATCCTTTTACAAGAAAAGAACGTTAGATAAAAACTTTAAAGACTAGGTGGGATTGTGTGAAGACGCTTGTTATCATGGGCCAAGCATTCCTCATCATTAGGTTTTCATCTTCATGCTCTTCCACAGAAGCTTGTCAAAGACCTTGAGGCTCGGGAATATCAGGCAATTGAACTTCAAGCTCAGACTCCACTTGACAGTAAATGTAGTCGATGGTAGTACGATGAGTCCTCATCTTTCCCTCCAAGTTAGTTTCATCAACGGCAACCACGTAATGCGAGAAATGAGAATACCATATTCATGGCCAATTTGGTTTTCCTCAATGACCTCATCATGATTATCAACATGATATAACCCCAACTTGAGGATTGGCAAAGATTGTTTGAAATGCGCAATATTGGTGGTGCACTCTTAAAGGATAATACGACATTAGACCCGTCAATCCCATGAGGGCGAGTGGGTCGTCAACTCCACTAACAAGGCACACCTCGGGAATCCCAAGCCATCAGACATGCCATTAGATTAAGCTAGGGGTGAGGTTTTTGGGAAGTGAAATCATACAGAAAAATATTATGATGGAAAGAATTCATTTCTTTGGCAAAACCTAAGAATAGGATGGTGATATTCAGTGACATTGATAATCTTCATGTGAAGGGAAAATTCTTTAATGTGCGAAAAGAGTCAAATTTGGAGAAGTCCTAATGGGGCTCTAAGTGTTTCTCAGCCATTTGCCTTGAATCAATTAAGGGACATAAAAGTTTCAATGAGAATCATGCGTGTAAAGCACCTAAAGGCGCATACTTGATTGACAATATAAGTCACTAAAGGATCCATCATCCTTCAGGTATGTGGGAACACTACAAAACCGAAGAACATAAGAAGAAAGACCCAGGAGATTTGATTCCCAGATTTAGGCTCTAGACTAAGAATGTGTTACTCAAGGAATATATATGGCATACAATTTGAATTTCCTTTAAGAATAGCCATAATCTTGTTAATAGGGATGTTGAGGAATTGGCTTAGAAAAGAGATTGGATCTTGACCAATAGGAGGGGTGATGAGCCCTAAAGAAGTCTTGCCTAACCCAACAGTTTTCCAAAACTCTTCAATTGTAGGGGTTAACTCATATCGATTAAACACAAAGGTGGAGGTCATAGCATTCCAAAAATGGGTCAATGCCTTCACCATCACCATATGAGGTTCGACCTTTAGCAAGGTTGGGAGGAAACCTATATGCTTCTCCATGTAATCTTGATGTCTCGGGTCAAGATTCTTCTTGAGATTCCCTAGGACCGGGACAATATCCAATTCGGGCTTACCCAACTAAGCCTAAACCTAAAGGGGCACCCATGATTAAAATGTATCATCGTTGAAAATAAAGTACATAATTGAAGTATGGAAAGAAGGAATAATAACGATAAAAAAAAAGAATGATGTCTTACCTACCAAACACATGGCAAGAGCAAATCACATGTCGCATGAAATGTGAAGTTTCGACGCCTAAGGCGAGAGTTCTAAAGGCTCAAGGTCTTCATCCCAAAGGATAAAAAGCTAATGGTTATTGGTCGAACATGACTACTCAAGATTACGGATAAGACTATATATCATGAACTTCGATCATGTACATCAACGGTACTTTTTAAATAAGGAAACAGAATATTTGGAAATCAAAATAGACAAAATTTTTACCTAATCCAAATATTGGCTTCCAAATTTGGACTTTTGGCAATCGGACTAGCATCAAAATTGGGGGGCAACAGGGCGGTGGATGGCGGCGGGCAGCAAGCAGCGGCGACGTGGCAGCAGGCGTTGGTGGCACGGCCGTTCACAGGCTTAGATGACAAGACGCAACTGGAGACGTCTTGTATAGCAGGGTCGATGGAGATTATGCCGTCTCGACTAGCTTGCTGCAACAAGAAGGAGGAGCGCTTGACCGAACGTCCAGACTTCTCACTGTGTATGTTGGGGTTGACCAAGTATATGTGGACAAAGATCTATGCCGTCTCTTCTACTTTGACCATGAAACCTACCACTTGGCTCAGGATTCTCTCTTGCTGATTATGTACCTCCCTTGGCGGGATGCCTTTTCCTTGACCACCGAATGGAAATTCTACTTAACCGGAAAATGTTGGAGATTTGCAAGTCGTCGGTCGTTCTGGACAGCAACGACGGCCTCAAGACCAGCACCCAAAACTGGTTGGAAGCTTGTTGTGATGGTCTCCGGAGCTGGGAAGCTGGTTCTTGCCCTTGAAGAGTGATCACAGTAACGTTGAGTGTTGTCAAGTGGCTACGGACGATGGAAGGACTTGGCCACAAGGGATCTAGCGTTGACCAAGCGTCGCAGCTGTAAGGAGGGTCTCGACTGCAACCCTTTTCTCTTCTTTTCTCTTTTCTCTCTCGCGTGTCTCTATGTGGTTTGAGAATAGAGTCTGCCGAACCACCTTGCTTGTCCGTAGATGGCCCTTTTATAGGTACGACTGACCTAGGTTTTCGAAGAAAGAGAATAAATCTGCATAATATATTTTACAACTATGATATTTTGTAGCCAAAAATTTTCTGATTCCTTTCCATCCATGTTCCTTGATCTTCTTGCCCCCGTCTTCTCAGAATCAGCCGAATTCTTTCTTCTTTTTATTTGCTTTATTTGCCCACGTTGTGTCCATGAAACAAATTTCTTCAAGACAAACCAAATATACTGCCATAGATACACATGAAGAGAATATATGGTCAATATCTCTAAATTTTACTTCCTTTCTCTTCATAATCTTCCTCAAATATTGGCAAGCTTTTGGATATTGCCCAAGCAAATTTTTCAAAATTCATGCGTGAGTGGGCTCCCTGCCCACAATTCCAAACATCCACAGCCAAATTTCGCAAGAGCCCCTTGAAAATCAAACATGTTCGGCTAATTCTAATGCAATGCAATTTTTGTAGACTCATTGTTACTAAATGATAATGCTCCTAAAATTACATGCTATGCAATTAACTTATATTTTTGCTTAGGGGTCACGGTTGATCCCTAATTTTTTTGAGTAATAAATAAATGATTGGATTACCAAAATTTAGATATCAACAGTTATCTTCATGAATATAAGATTGTAATATGATTTTGTATATATCTTCCGACCTACTCTATCCTAACATTTATATAGTTAAACTTGAATTTGTCATACTTGAGATTAAAAACTCGCTGCATGGCACTTTTATTTGCCTTTAGTGATTGCCCCGTGCCATAATTTTGCCCCATGGCCCATGTTCGACCAAATACCATTGGCTTTTTTATTTGTGATACCTAAATTTTAATCTCTTTTTCGATTTAAATTTTAAATAAAATGGATAAAGTGTATCTTCGTATACACTTTTTCAATTGAGTTTATTTTGAACATGGTTTCTTAAATATATATGTTAATCTTATGGTTTTTTCCCCATCTTTGATTAAAACTTGCTTTTTTAAAAGTTAATCACTTTGTGATCGAGATTGAATTAGAGAACAATGTTGTATGTATTGTCCAAATTGCCTGTTTATCAGATTTACCTTAAATCGATTTAAACTTAACAACACTACTTTTGACTTTGCTTTCTAACGAGATATATTCAAACAAAAACTTGGAGCAAACGCGCATGCTGCAAAGAAAAGGGAGGAATTGTTCGTGGTTAGAAGAGAAATGACATAATCGAAAAACTGTAGGTACTTGAAAATGCTTATAACAATAATCGTATGTATTCAGTTTTCATAATAGACTTCAGTTGAATTTCTTCAAGAATTGAATGTTCTTTAAAGGGAATAGCGTGAAATTTCACCAGCAAAGTTGATAAACAAGAATCCCTTTTCAATTCTCTTTTAAGCATAGTTGTATAGAAGTAGCAGAGATAAGCCGGAAAAGATTGAACAAAATTGGATTTTAAAATCTACATCTAATCTTTCTTAGGAGATATAACTGCTTTTTTGCGAAACCTCAAAACCCCAGAAATTTGATTGATACTTTAAACTTGTACACTGCACATATTTATAAATTGCCATGTGCTATGATTAACCGATAGGGTTAATATAAAAAAAAAAAAAAACCTCAAATTATATCCATCGTGACACAAATACCCTAAACTATTTTTTTGTGTCACTAAAAATCCTAAACTTATCAATTGTGACATAAATACCATGAACTTTTTTTTTTGTCGTAAAAATCCCGAACTTATACCAATGTAACAATTATATCCTTGATGGAACTTATAGAAGTTGTACATGTCACACATGTATACATTTATATTTTTTTCCTGACACAAAAAAATATATATAGGGGTATTTTTGTCACAATGGGTACACTTAGAGTTTTCTGTCGCACAAAATAAGTTTGGGGTATTTATGCCACAATTTGAGATTTTGTTGTAGTATTTGCCCTAAACAATATCATATGAGTGGGTCAAATTAAATCGAATAATTGGGTTCATCCTTATCAAGACCTTCAAAGTCTAATGTGGACATATTGGAGGTCTGCTTGATTTGGCGGCAATACTTTATTCGATTATGCTCAAATGATTCATCTCCCAGCGACCAATGGTTTTCTCATGCCACTCATGGTTTGGGGGCCAACTGTTTGTTTAAGTGCCCGTTAGCGTAGGGCTCCCTTAAGAATCTTGCGTTTTGATCGAGCAAGGTTATGATAGAAAAAGTAAGGAGGAAGCCTTTGACAAGTGTAAAGGGGAGTCAGTGAATGAAGACTCAATAGAAATCTGGCAACTAACCTAACAAATCATTATGTTTTCTAAAGCAAGAGGAGCAAAATTTGAGCTGTTACTATCGACTATTTTTCCGCTTAGCACTTAATCGCGGAATGCACTAACAGGAGATAATTTGACGAAAGGCTATATTTTCCTCCATCTCTGATTGGAGGGAATAATGGATTATAAGTTAAGAACGCCATCTGCATGCAAACCTAAGTTATAAAACTAAAAGTAGGTGTCGCAACCCATTAGTCAAAGGCGTGGTTGGAGAAAACTTACTCCGGCTAAAGATAGAGGAAATATGGCCTTGAGAAATTTAGGTAGTTTGTTCAAATTAGTTAACAAGTTTCATGATAACATTGATCATAAAGAGGAGTTATATATAGTACATATCAAGTACACGAATACAATGTAAAATTTACCAGGATTACTAATAACGGTTTTAAAAGTTTGAATTTGTCCAAACCAATAGTCAAGTGGTGATGGCGTGTCCTTAACCAAAGTGGTGCACCCTTAAAACTGTTCAATGAGGTGGACCCATTGAAATATGCGAAAATTTATGTAGATATTACCGAGTGCTTAAAAGAAATCTAGGGCAATTGCAAGCTAACAATATATTGAGGGCTAAAATGAAGTGACATATCAATATCTAATGAATGGAACGGAACACAATGATATAATAGAAGAGATTGAATTCACATCCTAACTATACAATACTATGCGCTAAAGGTGCACTACGAATTTTTTAACGAACTAATATAACCAAGAAACTTTGGTTCAACTCTAATAAAAGAGAATGGAAAAATTGTTTGATGAGTCCTAAAACTATTAGACGCAGTCATTCGATCATAAATCTTTCAATTATGCCAAATTAATCATAAACCTTTTAACAATTTATCAAATCAATCATTCCAGCCAATTTTGATTGGAAATTATTGATAAGGTGGTCCAGTTAGAACAGGCCGTCTTATGTGGTGTGAATGGTACTAACATGGACAATCTTTTAAAAAAATTTGAATTTCCTTTTCACCTTTTGGCCAGTGGCTAGTCTTATATGGTAGCTAGCAACTCTCCACAAGAAAGGGTCAGCCTCGCCTAGTGAGAGTTGCCTCACTCGCAGTTCACGGGGTCCGCAACCTTCGCCGGTTGCAATAAAAAAAAATAAAATAAAGAATCTAAAAACTCATAAACTTTTTTTTTTAAATCAAAATTTATCCACGTTAGTATCAACAGTTTCACATAGAATGACTAGCGTCCACGTTAGCATTTCCAGCCAATATTGATAAAATAAAACATAAAAAAAAAAAAGACCACATTAATAGATAGTTAAAAACTTATGATTAAATTGGTAAAATTGAAAATGTTAGTACTGAATTGGCATTTGCACAATAGGTTTATTACCCTTTTTTTTTTTGTAATTTTACCAAAAGAGTATAAAAAAATTGGAAATTTATAAAAATCACATAAAAGTCACTTGCATCAAAGGAGAATTATTGAATAGTATGACTATCCAAAAAAAAAAAAAAAGAATAGTACGAAGAGCATGTAAAATTAATATATCAAGTGATGTGATAGACTATAGCTTAATATAAAGTGGATTATAATCAAGCATAATGTCAAAATTAATCTGATCATTTTATTATCCAATCTATAAATTAGATTTCTTTTTATATTCTTTTGTACTATTCGCACAATGATATGGTCAGTATTGTTAGAGAAAACTTCTTAATTGTTTTGAAGCTGACAAAACATTTCCAAAAATCTAGTCTGAAAACTTGCAAACTCAAGTACTATAGACTCTACCGTCAAAGTCTGAATACCATTAGACTTTAATCTCAAGTCTGCCCTTACTAACAGTTTTCAAACCAAAGAATGAAGATTTACTCAGATGCGGAGTTATCTTCAATGATTCAATTTGTATGGTTTTTTGAAAGACCCTATGGCTTAATATAGCATTTATATGATTGATTATTCTTATTGAAATTTACTTCGATTTGAAAATCTTTTGAAAGTGAAATATACTTGAAATGTTCTACTTATGGAAACCAAGATCCTGATTGTATAGGTGAGCAGGATTGATGGGCTATCATCACATTTCTAAAACAAACTCAAGATCTCATTGATTAATTCTGTCCAACGGGTAGATTGGAGGAATTCATTTGGAAAGTGCTAATGGTCGTGAAGGCATAAAGAAGTATTTAAGGCGGACTCTCCAATTGTTTGAGTGTGTGCGTGAAAGAAAAATTTCACCATCTAAAGCTTCCTAGTTCTTTGCTATTTCATTTGTTGAGCTTAACTTGTACTTAAAAGAGAAAACAAACACTTGTGAGACTTTGGTAGAGTGTAGTAGAGTTTCTACACTGTAAAGTCAAGGACGTGAAACTATAAAATCTCTTTTGATTTTTAATGAAATCCAGCCAGTAGACTGTCAGTATGGAAGAGTGGACGTAGGCTTAACCTAAGCATAACCACTATAAACTTTGTGTTCTTATTTTCTTCCCTGAACTCCTTTATTCATTTGTAAATTTATTTATTTGCTGAACTTGCTTTGGTTCAATACTTAGTAGATTCTAGTCCGAAAGAAAAAGTATTTATAAACGTTTCTGCATAAATCTCTTTTAACACCTATTCACCCCTTCTAAGTGTTGGTACTAGCCCTTTCAATTAATATCGAGCTTGTGTGCTCATTTTATTGAAGTGTTTTTACTTCTAATTTAAAGATTTATAGCTAGTATTTTGGCTCTAGGTTTGGTTGAATGCCAAAGCAACACCAGACCTCCTTACTTTGATGGGAAGGAATACAATGTGTGGAAGAACAAGATGAAGAGATCGAAGATCCCCTGGAATGGGATGTAGTAGAAAAATGGATTATTTCAAAAGCTACATCAACCTCAGAAAGAGGAAAAGAAGTTGCAGATGCTGGTAAAATGACACAAGAAGAAATAACCAAAAGACAAGCTCTTGATGCTAAAGTCATATATTCCTTATATTGTGCTTTATCTCCTACTGAGTATAACAAAATTTCATCTTATGAAACAGTAAAAGAAGTCTGGGATAGGCTACACGTCACCTATGAAGGAACTGATTGAGTTAAAGAAACAAAAATTAACACCCTACTTGGACAGTATGAAGCCTTCAAGATGAAGTCAGGAGAATTTATCACTAACATGTTCAGTCGTTTTATAAAAATAGTAAACGGTCTAGCATATTAGGGACAGCCAATCTCAGGACCAATAAAGGTCAATAAATTGCAGCGTGGACTCTCCAAAGACTGGAATCACGTGAAGACATTAAGAAGAGAAACTCCAAGGATCATGCCTCTTTCAGTAAATGAATTGGTTGGCACATTTCAATCTTACGAAGTGGAGCAAATCAATAAGGAAGAAGATCTTAAAGGTAAGAAGTCAATTGTTTTAAAATCTAATGATGATTCTGATGATACAAATTCAGAAGATAACATGGACGATAAAGAACTAGCACTCATGATAAGGAAATTCAAAAAGTTAAATAGAAAGTGAAGAAGATTCAACTGGAAGAAGTAAGGCACTCAAAAATTTCAGAACAAATCAACTGAGAATGATGAAATCAACAAATATGTAATCTGTTTTAAATGCAAGAAAAAATAACATATCATACCTAATTGCCCTCTGTTGAAGAAAAAGAAAGGAAGAACTGAAAAATATAGAAAGGCTCTCAAAGCAGAGACATTGAGCAATACTAAATGCAAATAAAGTGATGAAGAATATGCCAACATATATCTAATGGCAAATTCAGAATTAGATTCAGACTTTGAAACAGATTCAGACTTAGACTTAGACAAAAAAAAATCGAGGTTAGTAACTTAAAAATTCTTGTTAAAGTCTCAAAATATATAAATAAATTGTGTCTTAATCTCAAACATCTCTTAAAAGAATTTCCAAGCTAAAGAGGGAGAATTCTAAACTAAAGCAACAGGAAACTATTTGAAAAAAGAAGTTTGAAAATCTAGACATTTTATTAATTTGAAAGAAAATGTAAATTCTCTTTCGAAGGGAAATGCCTTTTTGAAATAGGACATTTTAGACATCACAAAAAGGTTTTCAAAAGGATTTGAGTAGTTGGAAAAGATTCTTTCGTACAAAGACCTTATTTTAACAAATCAGGTTTGGGTATGACTCCAGAAACCATTCTTCTGATTGATTTTCCAAAAGTAAAAGGAAGAATCAAACAAAAACCTACAAAAGCATTTGACAAAAATCACTTTTGAAGAGTTTTTACAAAACCCGTTGGCCAAAGTGCTCTCAAATGTTCAAAGTGTAACAACTCAGAATATTTTGAAAATGAATGTCCCAAGATTTGGAGGCTTATTAAGAGGGATTGGGCAAAAACTGTTTTTAATACTAACTCCTATGGACTCAAGAAAATATTGAGATAGCTAGTATAAGCACCTAAAGGGGGTGAATAGGTGTAAAAATAATTTCTCGATATACGAAAGCGATACTAGGCAGACGATAGAAAGGAAGTTCTCTTTTGATTAACAAAATGAATTACGATCAAAGTAAAGCAAAGAGTAGGGAAGAGAAAATTGAACACAATGTTTATAGTGGACGTAGGCTTGGAATTATAGTGGTTCGGCTTATTCCAAGCCTACGTCCACTCTTTCGCACTAACAACCCACCGGCTGAATTTCACTATGAACAAAAGAGATGTTACATCAAGATTCTTCCTTGATTCCACAGTGCAGATATTCTACCACACTTCCTCAAGGTTTCTCATGAATATGGACTCTCTTTTGCGTACAAGATTTTGCTCAAATAAATTGACTAAAAACAAAGAACTTCAGACTTTGGAATTCTTCTATCGTGTACACTCTCGAACAACTAGAACGTCTTCCTTATATACTCCTTTATGCCATCATACCCATTGGCACTTACCAAAGGAATTCCTCCAATCTACCCGTTAGACGGAATCAATTAGGAAGATCATTCAAGCTATTAAAGGAATATGTTGATAGTTTATCAATCATATTCGTCCATACAATCAGGATCTCGGTTTCCATAAGTAGAACCTTCTAAGTATACTTTGCAATCATTAGATCCTTAATCTTCGAATCAATCATGATCAAATAAAGGATTCTGTTATGTCATATCCAGCCAAGAGATCTTCTCCAGTTGATAAAGTCACATCCTTAATGAAACATCCAATTCTGGATAGCCTTTCTTCAACAGATTAAAAATTGTCAGTGAGAATAGATTTTGAGTCTTGAGTCTAGCTGTCGGGAGGTCTTCAGACTTTAAATAGCAGAGTCTGCAAATCTTCAGACTAGACTGATGTAAACATTTTGTCAGCTTCAAAACACTTCAAGAATGTTTCTCCAATAATCTCCCCCTTTTTGACAATGACAAAACTTTCCTGCAGATTTGGATAACTTTGACCTGCAAAATATTACTCAAACAAATATGGATATCTTATAAAGATAAATGGCTTAATGAATGATAACACTAGAATCTGCAACCACAGAAAATAGGTTAGTCTTGTATGTGATAAAGACATCTATAAGATATCAATAGTAGTTAATATAAGCAATCAAATACAAATCTTAAATTCAGTTCATATCCAAACACAAAAGTAAAGTCAAACATCAAAACAATCCAAATCAAACAATCCAAACGATTAAAAAGTCAAAGTTTCAAATCTTGCATCTCTCCCCCTTTTTGTCAGCATAAAAAAAAGGTTGAGATGAAAATGGAATAGAGTCAAGATTTCTTGGGAACACGAACAAGCTGAAAATCTCCCATTGACTGAACAATGCCTTCTAGCCTTTTCAAGTCTTCCTTCAGTTGTGCAACCTCCTCACCCTTAGCATTAGCCTGAATCTGAAGAGAAAAGGCCTGGATCTGATCATTCAAGGAACCTGAAGAAGCTTGACCTACATTCTGCAAATTCTGAACTTCGCATCCCAAAGCATATATCTGACCTCGCATTTCCAAGAGAACATCCAGAATTCTGCGAAAATCTGCTGAATTATCAGTTTGCGTACTGGCTTCGGCACGATTTGATGGAGTAAAGGCAGACGATGGCAAGTCAGCATAATCACGCAAATTTTGCGAAGAAACATCATGTCCTTCCTCAGGAAATTGAGAGGCATAAATGTCATCTGGATTTGCTAGAGAGTGACTGACTCCCTCACTGGTAGTAGATATGAGGACATTCCTCTTTTCTCATGATCTCCCCATGTTTCCATGCCTTCAGGTGGAGAAGAGTGTTCCTCATGTTCTCCTTCCTCTTGATCTCTTTTCTCTTCTTCTTCTTTTTCAACTCTTTCCTTCTCAGCATCTCTTTCTTCTTCTTCTCTCTCCTCTATTTCTTTCTCCTCTGATTCTTTCTCTTCTCTTTCTCTAGTCGTCTATTCTTAGTCTTTCTCTGGAACAGAACGACTCAGATTCTTCAATGCCATTGCAAAAATGGTAATGTTTTCCTCATCATCTTCATCCTCAACGATGAGAGCTCTTCTTTTCTTGGATGGAGCAACCATGGGCTCCTTCCCTTTTCTTTTTGCTGCAGAAGAGATTTGATGAGATTTGATAGGAGTCTTCTCCTTGAATTTCTCCAACGCCTTGCTTAGTTCCTTCAGACGCATTTTAGTCACCATTTTCAGTCCTACCACCATATGATCACACAATCGAACACAGAGAATTTGTGGAGGCTGAATATTCATATATCTGAATAACTTCGTCACAAAACCTGGATAAGGAAGTTGACCTCTGTCCTTCACCACTGCTCTATACATGTGAAACATAACAGTGTGAGGAAGATAAAACTTTTTCCCAATGATGATGGCATACATCAGCTTTGCCTCTGAACTTGAAACATCAGTCTTGGAAGTTGATTTCTGTCTGAGACAATTGATCACAATCTTGTAAAGCAGAATGTTAAATGCACTCATCCTCAAGTAGGAAATCTTTTCCTCTATTCTTCTATCCTTAACAAGTTCCAACGTGGCATGAGCAATAGAAATATTGATCGGTTGATATCTCCCTCTCTCAACCCCAATCACATCCGCCAGCATATTGTTGGAGAAATCTTTCCAGAATATTTTGAAGCTAACAAAACGTTTCTATCAGTCTAGTCTGGATATTTGCAGACCGTCTGTTTAAAGTCTGAAGACTTTTTGATCACCAGACTCAGTACTCAAGACTCAAGACTTAAGACTCAAGACTATTCTCATTGACAGTCTTTCTGATCTAGTGACGAAGGAAATCCAGAGCCGAAGTATATGGTTGAGGATTTAATCCTATCCTCTGGAGAAGATCTCTTGGTTGGATAAATATAACGGATTCTTTTATTCGTATCTAGATCGATTGAAGATCCGGTGGTCGACGAAATATTCTTGGAAGGTTCTATTTTTGGAAACCAATATCCTGATTATATGGGCGAACAGGATTGATGGGCTATCGCCAGGTTCCTTTAATAGCTCGAATGATCTTCTTAATTGATTCCGTCCAACGGGCAGATTGGAGGAATTTCTTTGGTAAGTGCTAACGGGTATAATGGCATAAAAGAGTATAAAAGGAAGACGTTCTAGTTGTTTTAGTGTGTGATCGATAGAGAAATTCCAGAGTCTGAAGTACCTTGATTATTAGTTGATACATTTTGAGCGAAATTGTATACACAGAGAGTGTCTATACTTGGTGATACCTTGAGCGAGCGTGGTAGATCATCTACACCGAGAAATCAAGGAAGATCAACGCTGTAACATCTCTTTTTTCATAGTGGAATCCAGCCAATTGGCTGTCGGTGCAGAAGAGTGGACGTAGGCTTGAATCAACCCGAACCACTATAAACCACGTGTTCAATTCTCTCTTTCCTTTACTCAGTCTTACGTTGATTATTATTTGTCTCAAATCCTTCAACTGTCTAAGTATTGTGCAATTATCAAGAAAAATCATTTAGACACCTATTCACCCCCTCTAGGTACTCATACTGGCTATATCAATTGGTATCAGAGCTCGTGTTCTTACTTTATTTGAAGTGTTTTACTTCAGAGTAAAAGATCCATGGCTAGTATGCTAGCACCAAGGCTGGTGGAAGGGCAAAGCAATACCAGACCACCCTACTTTGATGGAAAGGATTACAATATCTGGAAGAACAAGATGAAAGCTTTCCTACGATCAAAAGATCCTCTGGAATGGGACGTTGTAGAAAAAGGAATTACTCCTACAACTGCATCAGTCCCTGAAAGAGAGAAAGAAATTGTTGAGACCAGCGGAATGACTCAGGAAGAGATAAACAAGAGACAAGCACTCGATGCAAAAGCAATTTACTATTTATATTGTGCTTTGTCACCAACTGAATATAACATAATAACTTCTTGTGTTACAGCAAAAGAAGTATGGGACATATTACATATCACCTATGAAGGAACGGATCGAGTGAAGGAGACCAGAATTAACATTCTCCTCGGTCAATATGAAGCCTTCAAAATGAAACCAGGAGAATCTATAACTGACATGTTTAGCCGTTTTACAGATATTATCAACGGTCTTGAGAATCAAGGACAGAAAATTTCTGATCCTATGAAGGTAAACAAGCTACTGCGTGGACTCTCCAAGGATTTGAATCATATAAAGACTTCAATAAGAGAGACGCAAAAAATTATGCCACTATCTGTCGACGAGCTGATTGGAACTCTTCAGTCTTATGAAGTGGAACGAATTAATGAAGACAAAGATCCAAGAGGTAAGAAATCCATTGCATTAAAATCAAATGATAATTCGATGATACAGATTCGAAGATGATATGGACGATGAGGAGCTTGCTCTCATGATAAGAAGATTGAAAACTGAATAGAAAAGGAAGAAGGTTCAACTCAAAGAAACAAAGTTTCCAAAGACAGACCAAGTCTGTTGATGATGAGGAACCAAACAAAGATGTAGTTTGCTTCGAATGTAAGAAAAAGGGACACATCGGACCCATTTGTCATCTTTTGAAGAAGAAAAGAGGAAAAGCTGAAAAGTTTCAAAAAGCTCTCAAAGCCGAAACCTTGAGTGATACGAGTGTGAAGAAAGTGATAATGAATATGCCAACATATGTACGATGGCACATTCGGACTCGGACTCGGTCTGGATCGAGACTCGGATGTGAATTTGAGGTAAGTGATTTTAAAATTCTGTCAAAGTCCCTAAATACATTGATGAAGCTGTGTTTTAGTCTTAAGACTTCTCTCAAAAGAATTTCCGAACTTAAAAAGGAAAACTCAGCTCTAAAACAAAAGGAAAACATTTTAGAAGAAAGAGTTAAAAGTTTAGACTTGAATGTCTCTACTCTTAAAGAAAAAGAAGATAATCTTTTGAAAGAAAATGCTTTTTTTAAAAACTGACTTATCAAATATTTCAAAGAACTTTTCGATAGGGTCCGAAAAACTTGAAAAAGTTCTTTTAGTTCAAAGACCTTACTTCAATAAGTCTGGTTTAGGCATGACAGCAGAAACAATTCCCTTGATTGATTTTCCTAAAGTAAAAGAAAGAATTAATAAAAGACCCTCGAGAGAGGCTTACAAAAATCATTTCAAGAAAGTTTTTGTAAAGTACGTAGGTCGAAATGCTCTCGGTGTTCAAAGTGTGATCGGGATCACTTTGAAAAAGAGTGTCCTATGGTTTGGAAACTTGTTAAGAAAGTATGGCCTAATAATGTTTATCCTACTAACACCAAAGGACCCAAGAAAATTTGGGTACCAAAGAAAGCTTGAGACTCTCTTTTAAATGCGGGTCTCGTCAAGAAAAAGGTAAAGTGGTATCTTGACAGCGGATGTTCAAGACACATGACGGGGAGACTCAAATTGCTTCATAAAGCTTGTTCAAGTAAATGGTGGAAAAGTTTCATTTGGAGGAAACGGCAAAGGAAGTATTGTGGGATTTGGAACTGTAAAAATTGGAAATCTCACAATAAGCAATGTTTCTCTAGTGGAAGGACTCAACTATAACCTTCTCAAAGCATTAGCCAATTGTGTGATACTTGGTTTCAAGATCTCCTTTCAAGAAGGAATATGCTCGGGGAATCGGTAAAGACTCTACTCAGTCTTTCATGGGTCGAAGACATGGAAATATCTACCTCTTAGACATGAAACTAAATAAATCGCAATGCCTAATCTCAATTCAAGATGAAGCAAGCTTATGGCACAGAAAGCTTGGTCATGTCAACATGAAGCAATTAGCCAAAATCTCATCAAAGCAGCTTGTTCTAGGTCTACCCAAATTACCATACCAAAAGTCCGATCCATGCACACCATGTATTCTAGGAACGCAGGTAAGAAATTCATTTAAGCCAATAAATCATGTCTCTACTAATCATGTACTACAGTTGCTGCATATGGATCTCTTCGGACCAACCAGAACCCAGAGTATTGGAGGTAAGAAATATTGCCTAGTAATTGTGGACGATTACTCCCGCTTTACTTGGGTATATTTCCTTGCAAGTAAGTCAGAAACATTCTCGTATTTTGAAAAATTTGCTAAAAAGGTTCAAAATGAAAAAGGATGTGTTATCTCAAGTATAAGAACAGATCATGGAGGTGAATTTGAAAATCAAGATTTTACAAAATTGTGTGATGAATCTGGATTTAAGCATGTGTTCTCCTCTCCATATACTCCTCAGCAAAATGGAGTTGTGGAAAGAAAGAATAGATCTCTTCAAGAAATGGTTAGAACTCTTTTAATTGAAAGTAAAATTTCTTCACGATTTTGGGCTGAAGCTGTTTCAACAGCATGCTATATCATCAATAGATCTTCCTAAGACCTATTCTAGAGAAAACCCCTTATGAGTTATTCAAAGGTAAGAAGCCCATTGTTTCATACTTTCATGTGTTCAGTTGTAAATGCTTTATATTGAAAAATGCAAAAGATCAAGTTAGTAAGTTTGAAGAAAGATCAGATGAAGGCATCTTCCTTGGATATTCTACATCAAGCAAAGCCTACGAGTCTATAACAAGAAGAGCGATACTGTGGAGGAGTCAATGAATGTCAAATTCCAAGACTCTACGCAAGATGAATCGATCGGACTCGGATGAAGAGTCTCGAACTGCTCCGAGACCTTCCAAAGCTTACAACTCAAGAAGTATCTCGGACTACGGAAGTCCAAAGCATCAAGATGCTCATGAAGATTCAAATAAAGAAAGAGATCATCATCCAAACAAATCAACCAGTAACTGGAAGCATAAGTCCAGTCATCCCAAAGATCTCATTATCGGCGAAATTAATGAAGGAATTCGCACCAAATCCAAAAGACGTTAAGAGCCTAGTGCTGTGGCTCTCATTTCTGAAATTGAACCAAAAAGCATATAATAAGCTTTATCTGATGAAAGCTGGATCGAAGCTATGCAAGAAGAGCTCGGACAATTCAACATTAATGATGTCTGGGAATTGACATCTAAACCAAAAGGTAAAACTGTTATTGGAGCCAAATGGGTGTTCAGAAACAAGATGAATGAAAAAGGAAAAATCGTACGAAATAAAGTAAGACTCGTGGCCAAAGGATATACGCAAGAAGAAGGAATATACTATGATGAGACTTATGCTCCTGTAGTAAGGTTACAAGCTATTCGACTATTACTTGCGTTTGCTTGTTATAAAAATTTCAGGTTATTCCAAACGGATGTCAAAAGTGCCTTCCTAAATGGATTTATCCATGAGGAAGTTTATGTGGAACAACTATCCGGGTTTGAAGACCCAAAGAAGCCAGACTCAGTCTTCAAACTGAAAAAGGCCTTGTATGGTTTAAAGCAAGCACCTCGAGCTTGGTACGACAGACTAAGTAAGTTCTTATTACATAATGGTTTTGTCAAAGGTAAAGTAGATACTACTTTATTTATCAAAAAGGAAAACAAAATCTTTTTACTTGTTCAAATATATGTGGATGATATTATTTTTGGATCCTCTAATGAAAGTCTATGCAAGAAATTTTTTCAGTCTATGCGGGATGAGTTTGAAATGAATATGATGGGAGAATTAACATTCTTTCTTGGTCTTCAAGTAAAGCAATTGAAGGAAGGAACTTTCATTTACCAAGAAAAATATGCTAATGATCTTGTCAAGAGGTTTGGATTGGAAAATTGCAAAAAGACTGATATACCGATGTCAAGCTCTTTGAAGATAGACAAAGATGAAGAAGGGAAGAAAGTTGATCAAAAGCTGTACAGGAGCATCATTGGTTCACTTCTTTATCTTACTGCTTCTAGACCTGACATTTTGTTGAGTGTTTGCATATGTGCTAGGTTTCAATCAGATCCTAGAGAATCCCATCTCAGTGCTGCAAAACGTATTATTAAATACATTGCTTCATCTTCAAGCATCGGTCTTTGGTATCCTAAGAAGGGAGACTTTAATCTTCTGAGATATTCAGACGCAGATCTGGCCGATTGCAGAGTCGATAGAAAGAGTACTTCAGGAACTTGCCAGTTGCTTAGAAGCATAATAGTGTCTTGGTTTTCAAGGAAACAAAGCACTGTGGCTCTCTCAACAACAGAAGCAGAGTATGTAGCTCTTGGAAGCTGCTGTTCACAAATTCTATGGATAAAACAACAGCTGCAAGACTTTGGGATTGAAGACTCATGCACAGAAATCAAATGTGACAACACTAGCGCAATCAATCTCACTAAAAATCCAATCCTTCATTCAAGAGCAAAGCATATAGAGATTCGACATCACTTCATTAGAGATCATATTCAAAATGGAGAAATCTCGATTCAATTTGTTGATTCAAAAAGTCAACTAGCGGATATATTCACAAAGCCTTTGGAGAAAAATCAATTCGATTTTATTCGTTCCAGACTCAACATTTTGAAGCTCGAGGAAGTTAAAGTCTAGAGACTCTCCAACCCTCAGACTCTAAACTGTCAGACTCAGACATTCATGGCTATAGACTGTAAGTTGATATTATATCTAAACTCGAAAAGGTACGATCTTTCATTCAGTTAATTTATAATTTTCGTGAAAAACGGAATCCTGTCTTTTCAAAAGGATTAACTTTGGCAATTAATGATTTTAAAAAGAGGTGTTCGTACACTTTCCTTGTGCCGATTGAACTTTCCTTTTCAAAACTGAGTTATATATATATACAGTTTTCTTTTTCACCCAATCTTTAAAACCCTAAAAGGCATTCTCCTCCCAATCCGGTTTCTACTTCGTGTTCATCTTCGAGAAAGTTGTCATCTTTTCTTGGGAAAGCAAGTAAAGGAATCTTTCAACGACAAGGAAGGATGTCTTCTTCGAGGAAGTCTTCAAGAATCGCGAACAGGGGACCACAAAGAATGAAGGAGGGACCTACCCATTTCGATATCACCGAAGAGGAAGAATTATCGAGTCAGCAACATAGCCCAATTCACTCTCCACCACGTCACTCAACGCCATCTACCCCACAAGGTGCGGGTCAACAACCAGAGGAAGAAATAATCGAGGACTTGAGACCTCAAGAGTCCAAAAACCCTCTTTTATTTACAAGCTTTCTTTGTGCATTGAAAAGCACTAGGACTCCGTTAAACTACGTGGATGATTTTCTTAAAGATAAGAATTATGGGAATGAGTATATCTTTCTGCGGCGAATGGAAGATTTGGGAATTGCTCCCAAGGGAAAGGCTGAGGAAGCACTTGCGAACATTCCAAGTAACCCTCGTATGTCGAGACCAAATTCGACTGACGGGAACGATGATGATAAAATGTTCAGTGATTTTCAACCTAGAATGGGTGTTGCTGCGAAGGTGAAGGGAAAAAGAATGGAGTTGTTTAAATCGAAGGAACAGGAGAATATGTTCTTCAGACTACTGAAACGAGGGGTGATAAACCCTAGGAGTGTTGATTTCGATTTCTTGGATGCCATCAATGTGAACTTAAGGGAGAAGTTCAATCTGCTTCAACTTGATCAATTTTGCACCGATACCACAGACGGTTATGCGCAATTGACAGCATATTTCTATTCGAATCTCAGCTTTATAGATGCGAATAGAATATCATTCAGTGTTCGAGACCAGGACTATGTGGTAGAC
This sequence comes from Eucalyptus victrix, assembly GCA_016097545.1. Taxonomy (NCBI): domain Eukaryota; kingdom Viridiplantae; phylum Streptophyta; class Magnoliopsida; order Myrtales; family Myrtaceae; genus Eucalyptus; species Eucalyptus victrix. Next base: position 16,722,072 of record CM027840.1, on the reverse strand, counting down.
GTGGACATGTTGGCGGACATAATTGGAGTTGAACGAGGACGTTATCAACCGATTAAAGTCTCAATTGCTCGTGCCTCATTAGAACTTGTCAAAGATAGAGAAACAGAGGGAAAAATCATCTATTCAAGGATGCGTGCCATCAATATCGTGCTGCACAAAATTGTGATCAATTGCATCAGGCCGAAGTCTACATCCAAGACTGACGTCTCTAATTCCGAAGCAAAATTGATTTACGCAATCAACTCAAGAAAGAAGTTCTCTCTCCCTCACACCATTCTCTTTCACATGTACAGAGCAATGTTGAAAGACAAGGGCCAATTGCCTTACCCAGGTCTGGTGACCAAAATCTTCAGACACATGAATATTGAACCGCCACATACACTTTGTGTTCAACCGTGCGATAAGATGGTGGTAGGTTTGAAGACGTTGACGAAGATACGTCTGAAAGAACTTTACAAGGCAATGGAGAAATTCAGAGTGAAGACTCCAGTACCGTCTGCTTCAAAGAGAAAAGGGAAGGAGGCCATTGGTGCCCCATCCAAAAAGAAGAGAACTCTCATCTTGGAGGATGAAGATGAGGAGGAAGATCTCACAATCTCTACCTTGATAAGGACCAGACGTTCTGTACCTCAATCAACGAACTTCGAAGAAACGAGAGAGAAGAAGAGGAGCAAGCCAAGAACGAGAGAAGAAGAAGAGCGGCGAGAGAAGGAGAAAGAAGCTGAAGAAGAAGAAGAAGAAGAAAAAAAAAGTCTGCAGCTGAATCTGGAGAGAAGGGGAATCAAGATACAGAAGAGCATGATCATCACTCTTCCCCATTTAAGGTCCTAGAGATAGGGGGAGTTGGCGAGCAAGAAAGATCCACATCTCATGCTGCCAATAGTGAAGGTCTAAGACAATCTCCAGTAGATCCAGAAGAGTTTCAGGCTTCTCAATTGCCTGAAGAAGGACACGATACGTCAACACCAAATCTGCAAGATTATACAGAAGCTCCATCGTCTGCATTCACTCCATCCGAGAAAGCAAATGCAAGTACACAGACGGATAATTCAGCAGATTTTCGTCGTATTCTTGATGTTCTTTTGGAAATGCGGGGCCAAATCTATGCTTTGGACTGTGAAATTCAAGCCATAAAGAATGCTGGACAAGCATCTTAGGTTACCCTGGAGGACAAAATGAAAGACCTCGCTCTACAACTTCAAGCCAATGCCAAAGGAGAGGAGGTAGCTCAACTAAGGGAAGACTTGAAGAGGCTAAAAGGCATAGTCCAATCCATGGGAGATTTCCAGATCGTGCGCATTCCCAAGCGGACGACTCCTTTCTCACCTTTTTTAATGCTGACAAAAAGGGGGAGAAGCAATTTGAAACCAATTTGAACTTTAAACTTTGACTTTAACTTTGTTTTTGTGGTTGAATATGTTTGTTTTTTAGTATGACTTGAGTGAACTTGAATTTGACTGAATTGGCTATGGATTTTGATGCTTGATGCTTGACTGTTTGCATTCATATCAAGTGTTGTCATATGGTATTACTCATGAAAGACTAACTAATTTTCTGTGGATGCAGAGTCTGGTTGTTTTATTAATCTTTATGAGATAGCCATATTGCTTGAGAAATGTTTTTGCAGGTCAAAGTTGTTCAAATCTACAGGAAAGTTTTGTCACCATCAAAAAGGGGGAGATTGTTGGAGAAATCTTTCCAGAATGTTTTGAAGCTGACAAAACGTTTATATCAGTCTAGTCTGGATATTTGCAGCCGTCTGTTTAAAGTCTGAAGACTTTCTGATCACCAGACTCAGCACTCAAGACTCAAGACTTAAGACTCAAGACTATTCTCATTGACAATCTTTTTGATCCAGTGACGAAGGAAATCCAGAGCCGAAGTATATGGTTGAGGATTTAATCCTATCCTCTGGAGAAGATCTCTTGGTTGGATAAATATAACGGATTCTTTTATTCGTATCTAGATCGATTGAAGATCCGATGGTCGACGAAATATTCTTGGAAGGTTCTATTTTTGGAAACCAAGATCCTGATTGTATGGGCGAACGTGATTGATGGGCTATCGTCAAGTTCCTTTAATAGCTCGAATGATCTTCTTAATTGATTCCGTCCAACGGGCAGATTGGAGGAATTCCTTTGGTAAGTGCCAACGGGTATGATAGCATAAAGGAGTATAAAAGGAAGACGTTCTAGTTGTTTTAGTGTGTGATCGATAGAGAAATTCCAGAGTCTGAACCACCTTGATTATTAGTCGATACATTTTGAGCGAAATTGTATACACAGAAAGTGTCTATACTTGGTGATACCTTGAGCGAGCATGGTAGATCATCTACACCGAGAAATCAAGGAAGATCAACGCTGTAACATCTCTTTGTTCATAGTGGAATCTAGCCAATTGGTTGTCAGTGCAGAAGAGTGGACGTAGGCTTGAATCAAGCCGAACCACTATAAACCGCGTGTTCAATTCTCTCTTTCCTTTACTCAGTCTTACGTTGATTATTATTTGTCTCAAATCCTTCAACTGTCTAAGTATTGTGCAATTATCAAGAAAAATCATTTAGATACCTATTCACCCCCTCCAGGTACTCGTACTAGCTATATCACATATCCATATCCACCACAAAGTCCTGATCTTGGATACTGAAAGAAATTCTATTCGCATCCAAGAAGCTAAGATCCGAATAGAAGTATGCAGTTAATTCAGCATGGGCTTCTGTGGTGTTAGAACAGAACTGCTCAACTTGAAGAAAACTGAACTTTTCCCTTAAATTGACATTTACAAAACACTTATAACAATTTTGAGTATAGAACCTTAAATTGACATCAAGGAAATCAAAATCCACATTCTTAGGGTTTATCACCCCACGCTTCAACAATTTTGAGTATAGAACCTTCTGTTCCTTCGATCTAAACAACTCTGTACTTTTTCCTCGAATTTTCGCTGCAACACCCATTTTTGGTTGAAATTGGCTGTACAATTTGTCATCATCATTCCCATCTATCGAATTAAATCCCCCAACACGCGGATCACTCGAGATATTTGCAAGGGTTTCTTCTGCCAACCCTTTAAGAGCAATTCCCAAACACTCTATTTTTCGCAAAAAGATGTACTCATTCCCATATCCTTTGTCCTTAAGAAACTCATCAATGTAGTTCAATGGAGTACCAATCTTCTTTAAAGCACGGTAATGCTTATAAATAAAGGAGGGCCTTTGAATTCTTACAGGATTTCTTCAACGATTTCTTTCTCTTGTTGATGACCAACACCTTGTGGACTAGTTGGTGGAGAATGACACTGCTGAGAATGTTGTGGTCTCTGCTGCTGATTTGGAGACTCTTCTTCCTTGGTGAGATCGAAGTGCGTAGGCCCCTCACTCATTCGCCATGGTCCCCTACTTGCGATCCTCGAAGACTTTCTTGAAGACGACATCTTTCTCAATCTTTAAAAGATTCCTTGCTTGACTTTCCCAAAAAAGATGACAACTTTTTTGAAGATTAAACAAGGGAAGAAAACATGAATGGAAGATCGATGCTTTCTTAAGGATTTTGGAGAGTAAAGCAAAGCAGAAACAACAGTGCATAAATAGTTTTAAAAAAAAAAAAAAAAGGCATACGAACGTCATAAAAGAAAGTAAAAAGATGCATTTTCAAAAAATAACTGCCTTTTTCGAGAAAATAGTCATTTCAAAATAACTCCTTTTTCAAAAAGGAAACATTGCAATAATCACGTCAATTAAAGATAGCAATAATCAAATACGATTGATAATCGTACATTTTCAAGATGAGATTCGAGAGAGAGAATAACTTACAGTCAAAGTCTTGTTTGTCTGAGTCTGAGAGTCTCTAGACTTTAACTTCTTCAAACCTCAACATGTTGAGTCTGGAACGGATAATTTCAAATTGATTTTTCTCAAAAGGCTTTGTGAATATATCTGCCAGTTGGTTCTTTGAGTCAACAAACTGAATTGAAACTTCTCCATTTTGAACATGATCTCTAATAAAGTGATGTCGAATCTCTATATACTTTGCTCTTCAGTGAAGAATTGGATTTTTGGTAAGATTGATTGCACTGGTGTTGTCACAGTAAATCTCCGTGCATGAATCTTCAATTCCAAAGTCTCTTAGCTATTGTTTTATCCACAGAATTTGTGAACAACAACTTCCGAGAGCTACATACTATACTTCTGCTGTAGAAAAAACTACTGTATTTTGCTTCCTTGAAAACCAAAACACTGTCCTACTTCCAAGTAATTGACAGATACCCGAGGTGCTCTTTCTATCAACTCTGCATCCGACTAGGTCTGCGTCTGAGTATCCAAGAAGAATAAAGTCCCCCTTTTTAGGATACCAAAGGCTGATGCTTGAAGTTGAAACAATGTATTTGATAATACGCTTTGCAGCACTTAAATGAGATTCTTTAGGGTCTGCTTGAAATCTGGCACAAATGCAAACACTAAACAAAATGTCAGGTCTAGAAGCAGTAAGATAAAGAAGTGAGCCAATGATACTCCTGTATAGCTTCTGGTCGACTTTCTTTCCTCTTTCATCTTTGTCTATCTTCAAGAAATTTGACATTGGTATATCAGCCTTTTTGCAATTGTCCAGTCCAAACTTTTTGACAAGATCTTTAGCATACTTTACTTGATGAATAAAAGTTCCTTCCTTTAGTTGTTTCACTTGAAGCTCGAGAAAGAATGTTAACTCACCCATCAAACTCATTTTAAATTCATCCTACATAGTCTTAGAGAATTTCTTGCACAGACTTTCATTAGGAGATCTGAATATAATATCATCGACATGTATTTAAACAAGCACAAAACTTTTGTTTTCTCTTTTGATAAACATGGTAGTGTCTACTTTACCTTTGACAAAGCCATTTTAAATTAAAAACTTACTCAGCCTGTTGTACCAAGCTCGAGGTGCTTGCTTTACACCATATAAAGCATTTTTTAGTCTTAATACTGAGTTTGGTTTCCTTGGGTCTTCAAACCCAGGTGGTTGTTCCACATAGACTTCCTCATGGATAAATCCATTTAGAAAAGCACTTTTGACGTCCATTTGGAATAACCTAAAATTCTTATAACAAGTAAAAGCAAGTAATAAGCGAATTGCTTCTAACCTTGCTACTAGTGCGTAAGTCTCGTTATAGTCTATCCCTTCTTCTTGCGTATATCCCTTGGCCATGAGTCTTGCTTTGTTTCTTATAACTTTTCCTTTCTCGTCCATCTCGTTCCTGAAAACCCATTTAGCACCAATAATAGATTTACCTTTTGGTTTAGGAGTTAACTCCCAAACATCATTAATGCTGAATTGCCTGAGTTCTTCTTGCATAGCTTCAATCCAGCTTTCATCAGACAAAGCTTCTTCTATGCTTTTGGGTTCCATTTTAGAAATAAGAGCCACAGCACTAGACTCTTCACGCCTTTTAGATCTTGTGCGAATTCCTTCATTAATGTCGCCAATAATAAGATCTTTGAGATGATTGAACTTATGCTTCCAATTGCTGGTTAATTTGTCAGGTTGATGATCACTTCCTTCACTTGAATCTTCAACAGTCATTTGTTGCTGGTCCTTCAAAGTCTGAGCTGCTTCCTAAGATTTAGACTTTGTAGAGTTTGGAGCAGGTTCAGGCTCTTCAAGATGAGTCTGAATAGATTCATTTTGCATAGAATCTTGGAATTTGACATTCATTGATTCCTCCACAGATTGACTCTTCTTGTTATAGACTCTATAGGCTTTGCTTGAGGTTGAATATCCAAGGAAGATGCCTTCATCTGACTTTTCTTCAAACTTGCCAACTCGATCATTTGCATTTTTCAATATAAAACATTTGCAACCGAACACATGAAAATATGAAACAATAGGCTTCTTTTCTTTGAATAATTCATAAGGGGTTTTTTCTATAATAGGCCTTAGAAAAACTCTATTAATAATATAACATCTTTGTTGAAACCGCTTCAGCCCAAAATCGTGAAGAGATGTTGTTTTCAATTAAAAGAGTTCTAGCCATTTCTTGAAGCGATCTATTCTTTCTTTCCACAACTCCATTTTGCTCTGGAGTATATGGAGAGGAGAATAAATGCTGAAAACCAGATTCATCACAAAATTTTGTAAAATCTCGATTTTCAAACTCACCTCCATGGTCTGTTCTTATACTTGAAATAACATACCCTTTTTTCATTTTGAACCTTTTTAGCAAATTTTTCAAAGTAAGGGAAAGTTTCAGACTTACTTGCCAGGAAATATACCCAAGTAAATCGTGAGTAGTCATTCACAATTACTAGGCAATATTTCTTACATCCAATGCTCTGTGTTCTGGTTGGTTCAAAGAGATCCATATGCAAAAGCTGCAGTACATGGTTAGTGGAAACTTGATTTATTGGTTTAAAGGAATTTCTTACTTGTTTTCCCAATATGCATGGTGTGCATAGATCAGACTTTTGGTATGATAAATTGGGTAGACCACGAACAAGCTTTTTTGCTGAGATTTTGGCTATCTGCTTCATATTAATGTGTCCAAACTTTCTGTGCCATAAGCTTGCTTCGTCTTGGATTGAGATTAAACATTGCGATTCATCTGGTTTCACATCCAAGAGGTAGATATTTCCATATCTTCGACCCATAAATGACTGAGTAGAGTCTTTACTGGTTCCTGAACATATTCCCTCTTGAAAGTAGATTTTGAAACCAGCATCACACAGCTGACTGACACTAAGCAGATTGTAGTTGAGTCCTTCAACTAAAGAAACATTGCTTATTGTGAGATTTCTAATCTTTACAGTTCCAAATCCCACTATTCTTCCTTTGTTATTTCCTCCAAATAAAACTTTTCCACCATTCACTTGAACAAGCTTTATGAAGCAATTTGAATCTCTTGTCATATGTCTTGAGCATCCGCTATCCAGATACCATTTTACCTTTTTCTTGATAGTGACCTGCATTTAAAAAGGAAACTCAAACTTTCTTTGGTACCCATATTTTCTTGGGTCCATTGGTGTTAGTATGATATACAGTTTTTGCCCATACTTTCTTAACAGGTTTCCAAACCATAGGACATTCTTTTTCAAAATGATCTGCACTATTGCACTTTGAACATCTGAGAACATGACGACCTACTAGTTTTACAAAGATCCTTTTAAAGTGATTTTTGTAAGCATCTCTTGTGGGTCTTTGCTTAATTCTTTCTGTCACTTTTGGAAAGTCAATTAAATGAATGGTTTCAGAGTCATTCCCAAACCAAATTTGTTGAAATAAGATCTTTGAACGAAAGAATTTTTTTCAGTTTCTCGGATCCTATAAAAAATCTTTTAGAAATGTTTGAGATCATTTTTCAAGAATGCATTTTCTTTTGAAAGATTATCTTCATTTTCTCTAAGAGAAGAAACATTCATATCTAAACATTTCACATTTTCTTTCAAAACATTTTCCTGTTATTTTAGAGCAGAATTTTCTCTTTTGAGTTCGGAAATCTTTTTAAGAGAAGTCTTAAGACTAAAACACAACTCATCAATGTATTTGAAAACTTTAATAGGGATTTTGAAGTTACTCACCTCAAATTCACTGTCTGAATCTGATTTTGTCTCGGAGTTTGAATCTGAATCTGATTGTGCCATTAGACATATATTGGCATAATCATCATCACTTTCTTCATACTCTGTATCACTCCAAGTTTCTGCTTTAAGAACATTTCGATACTTTTCAGCTTTCCCTTTCTTCTTCCTCAGAAGAAAACAGTTTGGTCTGATGTGTCCATTTTTCTTACATTCAAAACAGACTACATCTTTGTTTGATTCAGCATCCTCAACAGATTTAGTCTGTTGCTTTTGAAAACTTTGTTTCTTTGGATTGAATCTTCTTCATTTTCTATTCAGCTTTCTGAATCTTCTTATCATGAGAGCAAGCTCCTCATCATCCATATCATTTTCAGAATACGTAACATCGAATTATTATTAGATTTTAATGCAATGGATTTCTTACCTTTAGGGTCTTCGTCTTCATTGATTTGTTCCACTTCATAAAACTGAAGAGTCCCAACCAACTCATCAACAAATAATGGCATGATTCTTTGGGTCCCTCTGATTGAGGTATTTATGTGATTCCAATCCTTAGAGAGTCCACGCAGTAGCTTGTTTACCTTCATGAGATCAGAAATTGGTTGACCTTGATTTTCAAGACCATTCACGATTTCTGTAAAACGACTAAACATGTCAATTATAGATTCTCTTGATTTCATTTTGAAGGCTTCGTATTGACCGAGGAGAATATCTAGTCTCTTTCACTCGATCGGTTCCTTCATAAGTAATATGTAATCTATCACAGACTTCTTTAGCTGTAACACAAGTAGATATTCTGTTATATTCAATAAGAGATAAAGCACAATATAAAGAATAAATTACTTTTGCATCAAGAGCTTATCTTTTGATTATCTCTTCGTGAGTCATTTCACTAAACTCAACAGTATCTTTTCCTCTCTCTAAGACAGGTGCAGCTTTAGGAATGATTCATTTTTCTACAACGTCCTATTCCAGAGGATCCTTTAATCTTAGGAACGCCTTCATCTTGTTTTTCCATATGTTGTAATCATTTCCATCAAAGTAAGGTGGTCTGGTATTGCTTTGCCCTTCTACCAGCCTTGGAGCCAACATACTAGCCATGGATCTTTAACTCTGAAGTAAAACACTTCAAACAAAGTGAGTACACAAGCTCTGATACCAATTGAGATAGCTAGTATAAGCACCTAGAGGGGGGTGAATAGGTATAAAAATAATTTCTCGAGATACGAAAGCGATACTAGGCAGATGATAGAAATGAAGTTCTCTTTTGATTAACAAAATGAATTACGATCAAAGTAAAGCAAAGAGTAAGGAAGAGAAAATTGAACACAAGGTTTATAGTGGTTCGGCTTATTCCAAGCCTACATCCACTCTTTCGCACTGACAACCCACCGACTAGATTTCACTATGAACAAAAGAGATGTTACAGCAAGGTTCTCCCTTGATTCCGCAGTGTAGATATTCTACTACACTTCCTCAAGGTTTCTCACAAATATGGACTCTCTTTTGCGTACAAGATTTCGCTTAAATGAATTGACTAAAAACAAGGAACTTCCGACTTTGGAATTCTTCTATCGTGCACACTCTTGAACAACTAGAACGTCTTCCTTATATACTCCTTTATGCCATCATGCCCATTGGCACTTACCAAAGGAATTCCTCCAATCTACCCGTTAGACGGAATCAATTAGGAAGATCATTCAAGCTATTAAAGGAATATGTTGATAGTCCATCAATCATGTTCACCCATATAATCAGGATCTCGGTTTTCATAAGTAGAACCTTCCAAGTATACTTTGCCAATCATCGGATCATTAATCTTCGAATCAATCATGATCAAATAAAGGATTCTGTTATGTCATATCCAGCCAAGAGTTCTTCTCCAGTTGATAAAGTCACATCCTTAATGAAACATCCAGTTCTGGATAGCCTTTCTTCAACGAATTATAAACTGTCAATGAGAATAGACTTTGAGTCTTGAGTCTGGCTGTCTGGAGGTCTTCAGACTTTAAATAGCAGAGTCTACAAATCTTCGAGACTAGACTCGATGGAAACGTTTTGTCAGCTTCAAAACACTTCAAGAAGATTTCTCCAACAAATATGAGTACCAAAGCAAGCTTGAGTTCTTTTTATAATTGCAAGTCACTATCAAAAAGAAGATCAAATGGTATTTTGATAGTATATGTTCAAGACACATGACAAAAGATTCAAGTTGTTTCATAAAGCTCATGCAAATAAATTGTGGAAAAGTTTCTTTTGGTGGAAACATTAAAGGAAGAATGTGCAACTGTGAAAATTGAAAGTCTCACAATCAACAATGTCTCATTAGTAGAAGGTTTGAATTACAATCTTCTCACCATTAGTCAACGGGCGGCACTGGATTCAACATTAATTTCCAAGAAGGCATTTGTTCGGGAATTAGTAAAGATCTATCTCAATCTTTCACTAGATGAAGACATGGGAATATTTATCTTCTGGACATAAAACTAGAAAGCTCTTAGTGTTTAATATCAATTCAAGATGAAGCAAACCTTTGGCATAGAAAGCTTGGCCGTGTTAATATGAAATAGATTGCCAATATCTCCTCTAAAAAGCTTGTTCGTGGACTGCCCAACCTAACTTATCAAAATTCTGAATTATGCACACTATGTATATTGGGAAAACATGTTAGAAGTTTTTTTAAACTTAAAAAACAAGTTTCTACTAATCGAGTTTTGCAGCTTCTGCATATGGATCTCTTTGGACCAACCAAAACTTAAAGTATTGGTGAAAAGAGATACTGCTTAGTAATCGTAGATAATTACTCTCGCTTTACATGGGTATACTTTCTAGTAAGTAAGTCTGAAACATTCTCTTACTTTTCAAAATTTGCCAAGAAGATTCAAAACAAAAAAGATTATGCTATTTCAAGCATACGCATAAACCATGGATGTGAGCTCAAGAATCAAGACTTTGCTAAATTTTGCGATAAATATGGTTTTCAACATATTTTCTCTTCTCCATATACTCCAGAACATAATGGGGTTATGGAAAGAAAGAATAGATCTTTGCAAGAGATAGCAAGAACCATTTTAATTGAAAGTAATATTTCTTCTCGATTTTGGGCTGAAACAATTTTTACAGCTTGTTATATTATTAACATAGTATTTTTAAGACATATTCTAGAGAAAACTCCTTATGAAGTATTCAAAGGAAAAAAACCAAATGTTTTTTTATTTTCATGTGTTTGATTATAAGTGTTTTGTTTTGAAAAATGCAAATGACCAAATTAGTAAGTTTAAGGAAAGATTAGATGAATGAATTTTGACTACTAAACCTCAAGCAAAGCCTATAGAATATTCAACAAGAAGACTCAGTCTGTGGAAAAATCTACGAACGTCAAATTTCAAGACTTTGTGCAAAATCAACTAAATCAGACTCAACTTGAAGAATCTGAACGTGCTTCAAATCTTGTAAAGTCTACTTCCCCCGAAGTGATTCAAACTTTTGAAGATAAACAACAAGATAAATTAGAAGATTCAACTAAAGCAGAAGATTAGCAAACTTTCAAACAAACCTAGCAACCGAAAGCATAAGTTAAATTATCCTAAAGAGCTCATCATTGGCAACATTGATGAAGGAATTCATACCATATCCAAAAGATGATAAGAGTCTAGTGCTTTACCACTTGTTTCTGAAATTGAACCCAAAAGTGTAGAAAAAGCCTTAGCTGATGAGAGCTGAATTAAAGCTATGCAAGAAGAGCTAAGACAATTCAGCATCAACAACGTTTAGGAACTAATTCTTAAACCTAAAGGTAAATCTATTATTGGAATTAAATGGGCTTTCAGGAACAAGGTGGACAAGAAAGGAAAAGTAGTCAGAAACAAAGCAAGACTCATGGCCAAATAATATACGCAAGGAAAAAGAATAGACTATAATGAGACCTATACACCGGTAGCACGGATAGAAACAATTAGATTATTACTTGCTTTTGCTTACTATAAAAATTTCAGGTTATTCCAAATGAATGTAAAAAGTGCATTCCGTAATGGATTCATCCAAGAGGAAGTCTATATGGAACAACCACTTGGTTTTGAAGAATCAAGAAAGCTAGACTCAGTCTACAGATTGAAGAATGCCCTATATGGATTGAAGTAAGCACCTCGAGCTTGGTATGACAGGTTAAGTAAATTTTTAATTCAAAATGGTTTTGTTAAAGGAAAAGTGGATACTACTTTATTCATTAAAAGAAAAGGTAAAGATTTTCTACTTATTCAAATCAAAGTTGATGATATTATCTTTGGATCACCTAATGAAAATCTGTACAATAAGTTTTTTAAGTCTATGCAGGATGAATTCAAGTCTATGCAGGATGAATTCGAGATGAGCATGATAAGTGAATTAACTTTCTTTCTTAGATTACAAGTCAAACAATCAAAGAAATGAATCTTCTTTCATTAAAAAAAAAAAAATGCAAAAGACCTTATCAAGAAGTTCGGATTGGAGAATTGCAAAAAGATTGAGATACCAATGTCAAGTTCTTCAAAGCTGGATAAAGATGAAGGAGGAAAGAGTGTAGACCAAAAGTTTTACAAGAGTATTATTGATTCACTTTTTTACCTTACTGCATCTAGACACGACATTTTGTTTAGTGTTTGTATTTGTGTTAGATTCCAATCAAATCCCAAAGAATGTCATATAAGTGCTGCAAAACACATCATCAAATACATTGCAATTACTTCAAAGCTAGGTCTGTGGTATCCTAAAAAATGATACTTTACTCTCCTTAGATATTCAGACACAAATTTAGCATGGGTACAAAGTTGATAAAAAGAGCATTTCTGGTACTTGTCAAATGTTGAGTAACAAGTTGGTGTCTTGGTTCTCAAGGAAGTAAAGTATTGTATCTCTTTCAACAATAGGAGCAGAGTATGTAACTCTTGGAAGCTATTATTCTCAAATCTTATAGAAAGCAACAGCTAAGAGATTTGGAATTGAAGAATTGTGCACCACGATCAAATGTGACAATACCAACATCATTAATCTCACAAAGAATCCAATTTTTCATTTAAGAACAAAACACATAGAAATTCGACATCATTTCATTAGAGATCATGTTTAAAATGGAGAAGTTATGATTCAGTTCATTGACTCGAAGAATCAGTTAGCAGACATATTTACAAAGCCACTGGAGAAAAGCTTATTTGAGTCTATTCGCGCTAGATTGAACATCATATCTTCAATCGGGTAAAGTCTAAAGATGATCAAACTCAAAACTTCCAAAAGTTGTGACTATAAGTTATTTCGTGTAAGTAATTTAATTTTTTGGATGAAAATTTGAAAATGCACGATTACTTTTTGAATCGCTACTTTCTTATTTTATTTTTAGTAATTATCTTTTTTCGTTTTTGAATTTATAGCAATTTTTCATTTTCAAAAATGTAGTTTTTACTTTTTCCATTATGACGATCCGTATACACCATTTCATCTGCTTTACATATTGTCGATTTTCTTCTTCTCCACTTTCATTCACAAATCCTAGAATACAAAACTCCACTTTCTCACACTTTCTCTCTAGTTTAATCCAAAAAGTTTTCATCTTTTTTTCTTCTAGCAAGTTTAAGAAATCCTCCAAAGAAAGCGACAATGTCTTCCCCAAGAAAGTCTTCTAGAATCTCGAGCAAGGGACACAACATATGCATGAAAGTCCTACGCACTTCCATCTAACCGAGGAAGAAGACTTTCCTCAACAACAACAGCAAAGTCAACAACAACATTCTTAACCGTGTCAATCTTCTCAAACTAGGACACAACTTCCTCCATAGCAACAACAAGCTGAAGAAGAAATTTTGGAAGATGTGGAACCAGTAAGAACGTTGAAACATAAATTTACTTTTAAAATTTACAAAAAGTTAAAAGAGGGTGGCAATGCTATGACCTTCATCAATGAATTCTTGAGAGAGAGGGATTACAAGAACGAAACTTTGTTCTTGCAATCCATGGAAAGAATGGGCATAGCGCTTGAAGTGTTGACAACAAGGACATTTGCCAACTTTCCAAGTGATCCACGAATGGGTACGTTTAATCAACCTGAAGGAAAAGACGATGATGAAAGAATATTCACACATTTTCAGCCTAGGATGGAAGTGGCTACAAATGTTCGTGGAGAGGGAGCAAGTGTTTTCCATTCCAAAGACCATATGAAGACCAACTCAAAACTGTTAAAGCGAGGGGTTATGAACCCTAGAAGTATTGATTTTAATTTTCTTGATTCTGTGAAAGTGAATCTGAGGGAGAAGTTTGCACTCCAACTCAAACGTTTTTGCTCTAAGACGACATTCGCCTACCCATAACTCACAGCCTATTTCTATTCAAATCTATCCTTTTTGGATGCGAATAGATTTTCCTTTACGATAAGGGATAAGGAATTTGTGGTCGATATAGACACATTGGCTGACTTGATTGGGGTGGAAAGAGGGTGTTTCCAACCAATCAGTGTGTCAATTGCTCACGCTACACTGGAACTTGTTAGGGACAGATTTACGGAGGGCAAGATTTCCTACAATAAGATGAATGCCTCCAATATCTTACTTCACAAGATCGTGATCAACTGCATCAAGCCCAAATCAACGTCAAAGACTAATGTATCTCACTCGAAAGCAAAGTTGATGTATGCCATCAACATTGGTTACAAGTTCTCTCTGCCTCACACTATCCTCATGCACATGTATAGAACGGTGGTGAAGGACAAGGGACAACTCCCTTATTATGTTCTTATCACTTGACTCTTCAGACACTTCAATATTCACATTCCCACTTCTCTATGTGTTAGAAGCATTGCGCCAATGGTGATTGAACTGAAAATGGTTACAAAGATGCATTTGAAGGAGCTCAACAAAGTTTTGGAGAGCATGAAAGAGAAGCCCCTATCAAGGCAAAGCAAGACTCTACCACAACAAAAATAAAAGGTAAGGAACCAATGAATGAACCTATGAAGAAAAGGAAAACACTCATCTTGTAGGATGAAGAAGATGAGGATGACATCACTCTCACCACCTTTGCCTTACGAAATTTACAAAGTTTTGTTATCTTTCAAGAGATAAAGGATAGAGAGACAAGAGAAAGAAAAGAGACAGAGAAGAGAGAAGAACAGAGGAAGGAGAAAAAGGAAGAGGAGGAGAAGAAGAAGAAGAGAGTCAAGATGACTCTTTTGAACTAACCTTGGCTATATCCTTGTCAAGTGACTCTGAGAAGAGAAGGAGTGGAACTGCTGGAAAAGGGAAAGAAAAGCATCACTCAAGTGTTAAAACTGAGCAAGAACAAGAAGAAGAATTCTTTTTTCCACTTGAAGACACAGAAACAGGGGAAGCTACTGACAAAAGAGGTACTTCTTCATCTGTTTTCACTAGTGATGTTAGTAGATCTCCAACAGATCCAAAAGATATTTATGCCTCTCAATTCCTTGAAACTGATGTTGATGCATCATCTCCAAGTCTGGATGTTCCAACTAAGGTTCCATCATCAATTAGCACTCCTTAATCTGACCATACCGATACTAGTACTCAAACAGAACCTTCAATAGACTTTCGAAGTCTACTCGAGCTTATGGTGGAGTTAAAGGCTTAGCTATACGGGTTAGAGTGTGACATTTAGAATCTGAAATCTGCACATTAGGCCACTTCAGTCTCTCTACACAATCAAGTTCAAGCCCTAAAGTTTCAAGTTCAAGATAATGCAAAGGATAATGATATTCAACAACTAAAGGAGACTCTGAAGGAGCTGGAGGAGACTGTCAAGTCTATGGGGGACTTCCAAATTGTTTGCATCCCGAAATAGCCATGATTTTATCCAACTCTTTTTAAAATTTTATCCACTTTTTGCTGATGACAAAAAGGGGGAGAGTTTGTAGATTTGACTTGACTTTATCTTTATCTTTTTGCTTTATTTGGTTTGATTTTGATGACATTTTGGACTGACTTTGAACTGGTATACTTTGGACTTTTGATTGCTGTTTAATTTTGAATCTTTTGACACTTGTAGTAACTAAGTATGTGATATTGATTGTGGCTAGATGGTTATTTATCTTGCAGGATTAACATGTTTTTTGTAGTTGTAGAATCAATGCTATACAAGTCCTAATCAACTTATTTTATAAGATATCACGTCTTGCTTAAGTGTTGTCTTGCAGGTCAAAATTTTCAAATCTGCAGAAAAAATTTGTCACCATCAAAAATGGGAAGATTGTTAGAGAAAATTTCTTAATTATTTTGAAGCTGACAAAACATTGCCAAAAGTCTAGTCTGAAGACTTGTAGGCTCAAGTACTATAGTCTAAAGAACTCCAAATTTTATCGTCAAAGTCTGAAGACCGTTAGACTTTAATCTCAAGTCTGCCCCCACTAACAGTTTTCAGATTGAAGAATGAAGATTTACTCATATGTGGAATTATCTTCAAGGATTCAATTCATATGGTTTTTTAAAAGACCCTATGGCTGGATATAGCATCTACATGATTGATTATTCTTAATTGAAATCTATTCCGATTTGAAAATCTTATAAAAGGTGAAGTATACTTGGAATGTTTTACTTATGGAAACCAAGATCCTAATTGTATGGGCAAGCAAGATTGATGGACTCTCATCACATTCCTAAAACAAACTCGAGATCTCCTTGATTGATTCTATCCAACGGGTAGATTGGAGGAATTCATTTGGAAAGTGCCAACGGTCATGAAGGCATGAAGGAGTATTTAAGGCGGACTCATCCAGTTGTTTGAGTGTGTGCATGAAAGAAAATTTTCAAAGTCTGAAACTTCATAGTTCTTTGCTATTTCATTTGTCAAGCTTAACTTATACTCAAAAGAGAGAGCAAACACTTGTGAGACTTTCGTAGAGTGTAGTAAAGTTCCACACTGTAAAGTCAATGACGTGAGACTGTAAAATCTCTTTTGATTTTTAGTGAAATCCAACTAGTAGGCTATTAGTGCGGGAGAATAGACGTAGGCTTGACCTAAGCCGAACAACCATAAACTTTGTGTTCTTATTATCTTCCCTGAACTCCTTTATTCATTTGTAAATTTATTTATTTCCTGAACTTGCTTTGGTTCATTATTTAGTAGATTCTAGTCCGAAAGAAAAAGTATTTATAAATGTTTCTGCAAAAATCTCTTTTAACACCTATTCACCCATCTCTAGATGTTGGTACTAGCACTTTCAAGTACAACTTCCACTAATTTTAAAGCCTTATATTCCTACCAAATATTCCCAACGGCGACCACCAGTTTCCTTCCCTTTTCTGGGCTTCACATACCTTTTATTTTCTTTTAATCTTTTTAGGACCATAACGTACGAGTAGAGAATCATCAACAGGCAAGCCACGCTCTTTCTTCTCTCTTTTGCTTTTTTCTCATTTTTGGATTAACAAAATTCATGTCCCACTCTAGCCAGCCTTTGCAATGCACCTACCACCTCTCGAATTCACTCTCTCGTCTTAAATTCACTCTCTCGAACTCTGTCTCGCCCTATAAATACGACCGACACTTTCTCTTGTTTCATGCACCAATACCATATTGTATAAAATACACGAATATATAATCATCTCCACCTCGAGCCACCTTCGTCCATGGCTAGCTCCAAGCTTGTCATTGCTTCCTCGCTCATCGTTGCCTCTCTTCTTCTCCTCCAAGTCGCTGCAGCTGATGTTCAGGACTCGGTAGTACTGTAAAACCCTACTCGTTATCAGTCCACTACAACTTGATTGTTTTCTTTGATGGAGTTTTTCGTACCTTGCTTATTATAGACTGACCAAATGGAGATGATGTTTCTTTAATTTCCTCGTGGGAACAAAGCAGGCAAAAGGAGATGTAGCGGAGAAAACACTTGGGTCTTGCCATCTCAAGCCGCCCTCATCTGGGTCTCTTGCGACCTAGATGGCTGCCTAGGTCGTACGACCCTTACCAAGGGTTGCCTAAGGTCATGCAAACCTTGCTTGAGTCGCATGACCCTCACCGAAGGTCAAGCAACCCAGCTGACGGCTGCTGGAGCCAAATGTGGCTCACCGACTTCCATAGCCTTTCGCCAACTCCGGCAAAGGGCTTGAATTCTTTTTAAATAATATATATAGTCGAAGTCCGTTGTAATTTTTTTTGGCCTAACACTACTCGAATCTAAAGTCCACTTACAAAGAGTTTTTACCAAATACAATTTGCATTTCTCCAAAAATTTTGGGTTTTAGCATTTACATCACACTTAAAGCTCGTTTGTAAAATTGAATCTAACTCACCCTCAATCCAAGACTGCCTCCATCTGTCGCAAACCATTATTGGGAATGACCTGATTTCAATTGGGATTCCACGAGCACGTTCTAAGATCACAGCTCTTTTCATTTCCCGAGCACCGACTTAAAAGCGGTCTCTCTATGTATAAATGCTTAAACTCGGCCGGCAGAGGGGACCTACAATCATCTATCCCAGAGTATATAAACCGTCTTTGATTGGTTTAGGGACTTGAATCTGAATTGTTAATGCAAAAGATAACTCAGCTAAATGACAATGCAAGAAGACTTTTATGCACCTTCTGCTGTATTGCGTGCAAAGTATTGACATCGCACAGCTGCCGCATCTTTCTCACACCCTTCTTATTTTTATTTTTTTTTTTTGGTAAAGAAAATAATTTTTTTCTCACACCCTTCTTTTTGTCCCCACGGAGTGCAGAATTGCGTTACAACTTAGCTTCTGATTAAAGAATTTGCACTGTCCAATCTCTATTTCTCTTATGAAAGGGACTCATGTCCACGCCTACCTTCAAAACCACGAGCTGCTTGTGCTTTGGGACCATAGCTATCTTCCACCAGAAAAGCAAATAAAATCAAAGCAACAGTCGAAAAGAGTTTTGGCACGTCCGGATGACTCCAAAGCGCTTCTCTTTAGCTTTTTCTCTCCACCAAATGTACCTGCACGCGTCTGATTTATCACCAAGTGTACCAATTAGAATTTTCGTTCTCTTGCTTCGTTGCTTATGCGCCGAATATCCCCGTCCTCGCATGAAACTCACCTAGAATTACAATCCTCAACTCGATTCAGGACTCCCTATATAAGACTCCTTTGCTCTCGACGTATTGCACCATCCTACAAGAGACAAGAAAAACGTACTTGACACCCTCCATTGATCACAATCATTCAAGCAGTCATGTCTCTGTCCAAGGTTTTGGCTTGTTTGCTCCTTTCCCTCCTCGTTCTCCATCTGCTGGTTGAAGCAGCTGATGCTACGGTAAATGAAATCTCCTTCCTCTCTCTCTCTCTCTCTCTCTCTCTCTCTCTCTCTCTCTCAACGCGTGTACTTGTTGATGAATTTTTGTATAGTCTTTCATACCTTGGCTAATCCCAACCACATATGTTGTGTAGCAGGAGGTGAGCACAGATTCAGTAGAGAGTTCTGCCGCCAAAAAGATAGGTGAAATCTCAATTTAAATGCTTTTAGTTATGATGGTTTTGCATAGCTACTATGTAGATTGAGAATACAATCAGCTCGGTTGATTTGAGAATCGAGAATAAACCTGAGCTCTTATTCAAGAATCAAGAATAAACCAGAGCTCTGATATCTTATTCGACAAATTATTTTCCCACGAATTGAAATGGTTAAATTATGGATGAACGGCGTACACACAACTTATATCTTTATTCAGTATGACATTTTCTTTTGTATCGTTAGTCCCTGTTATTAGCCACGAGCTTCTCTTTTCCAGATTGTGGAGCGGCATGCGCCGCTAGGTGCCGGTTGGCATCAAGGCAGAAGATTTGCAAGAGGGCATGCGGAACCTGTTGTGCCCGTTGCAATCGTGTGCCGCCCGGGAGCTCCGGTAACGAGGACGTGTGCCCTTGCCACGCCACCATGACCACTCATGGAGGCAGACACAAGTGCCCTGGATTTAGTTAAGCGTCCACTGTGGATCTTGTATCATCTTGATGGATATATGCTGCTGCAAATAAAGAATGTAATTGATTAGGGTGCGTCTACAGTAAAATAATAAGAATGTTCCAGTGTAAACCCCAATATAATATCGAAGTCTCTGTGTGTAGAGAAACAACAGTAAAGAGTATTATGCTTCTTCGTGTACCCCTCCCTCTCTCTCTCTCTCTCTCGTTCAAATCATCGTTGCCATGATCATCTTCACGAGGACGAGTTTTTATATTTCTATGGTAATTCGGCACATATGAAATGGGTAAATTGTTTGATAACCGTTGCTAAAAAAAAAAACTGTTAGATAAGCAGCTATTATATCTAGGGAGGACAAGGCGTATGCTTAAAGATTCTAAATACAAATTAATCGGATAAGAATCAATAACTCGGTCAAAATTCTTAAAAAGATAACAAACTGTTAGTCAATATTCTTAGTTAATCCGCCAGTCAATCCACCAACAGTTAGGCCTAGATCTCTCTTTTGATCCTAGTTGGACCGCCACTTTCTAAATGATTTTGCATGAAGTCTGTTCCAGATTGTTCATACCCTGGTTGGCGATTCTTTTGATGACCGTGGTTGACCAGATAAATAGCTGGTTCTGCAACTCTCATTCAGCTGTCTTAATCTTTGCTTGTGCGGAGGGTATGGATTCACTCGATCCTAGAGGAAACGTGGGCCGTGAAATTTTTCGAGAAGGTACAGAAATGTCAACCGAACTCGTAAGCCGATTCCCCAAAAATTATTTTATGATTTCCATGCGAACGACAAAATCCTGCATGCAATGCATGACGGTGGTGTCGTCAGCCAGTTGACTTGCGAGTTGGTAGTCTCACCAAATACATATCCGTAATATATCTAGATATATATTTTTAAAAAATTAAGTATATGTGAATCAGAAAATATAAAAGTTGCTTGGATAAACATTTATAATTTGCAAGTGTTGAAGGTTTGTTATCTTTATGAATAGAAGATTGTGATATGATTTTGCATATATCTTCCGACCTACTCTATCCTAACATATATATAGTTAAACTTGAATTTGTCATACGTAAGATTAAAAACTCGCTGCATGGCACTTTATTTGCCTTTAGCGATTGCCCCGTGCCATAATTTTGCCTCATGGCCCATGTTTGACCAATAACCATTAGCTTTTTTATTTGTGATACCTAAATTTTAATCTCTTATTCGATTTCAATTTTAAATAAAATGAATAAAGTGTATCTTCGTATACACTTTTTCAATTGAGTTTATTTTGAACATGGTTTCTTAAATATATATTTTAATCTTATGGTTTTTTTCCCCATCTTTGATTAAAACTTGCTTTTATAAAAGTTAATCACTTTGTGATCGAGATTGAATTAGAGAACAATGTTGTATGTATCTTCCAAATCGCCTGTTTATCAGATTTACCTTAAATCGATTTAAACTTAACGAGATATATTCAAACAAAAACTTGGAGCATACACGCATGCTGCAAAGAAAAGGAAGGAATTGTTGGTGGTTAGAAGAGAAATGACATAATCGAAAAACTGTGGGTACTTGAAAATGCTTATTACAATAATCATATGTATTCAGTTTTCATAATAGACTTCAGTTGAATTTCTTCAAGAATTGAATGTTCTTTAAAGGGAATAGCGTGAAATTCACCAGCAAAGTTGATAAACAAGAATCCCTTTTCAATTCTCTTTTAAGAATAGTTGTATAGAAGTAGCAGAGATAAGCCGGAAAAGATTGAACAAAATTGGATTTTAAAATCTACATCTAATCCTTCTTAGGAGATATAACTGCATGTTCTTCAAAACCCATTATTTATTTTTTTCTGCGAAACCTCAAAACCCCAGAAATTTGATTGATACCCCAAAAAAAAATAATAATAATAATAATAATATTTTTGCAATCTTGCCCTTGGCCAATTTATTTATTTACTGTTCTGCCCTTGATGTATTTATTTATGATATCATTTCATGCATTGTTATGAATATTTTATGCATGAAATTAAATGTCCAATGGTCCATATATTTAATTAATTAGGGAGTGGCCACAGCATCTTTAATTAATTAAATTATATATTAAAAGCCTCCGGATCATATTTAGAAATGGACATTGATTGTAATTAATTATATTAATATGATGAATTTTATCCCACAGAAATTTCATTATATTAATATGATTAATTTGGATGAAATATCATATTATTTTTCTTAATTTACCCACGGGGATTAAGAAAATGCATATAATATGGTAGTTTCTTCATTATGTAATTATGAATCTATTTAAATTAAAAACTTAGCCCTGTGTAGTTTTTATGTTATGTGATTCATATTGTGACATGTTTACATTGGTAAAACATGATTTATTTATATTTGCCTCAAATTTTGTGACATAAGCATGATTATTTGATATGTTTCGCAACCTGTGAATTTTTAAGCTTGTACACTGCACATATTTATAAATTGCCATGTGCTATGATTAACCGATAGAGATATTTGTAGTCCGGATATGGACTCATGTAGTCGAAATACTTCATCTCCTTTATAGATGATTATTCACGTTATATGTATCTCTACTTGATTCATAATAAATATGAAGCATTAGAGGCCTTTAAAGTATTTAAGGCGGAAGTAGAGAAACAATGCAATAAGCAAATTAAGATCGTGAGATCAGATAGAGGTGGAGAATTCTATGGTAGATACACTGAAGATGGACAAGCACCTGGTCCATTTGCAAGATTTCTTCAAGAGCATGGGATAGTTACCCAATATACTATGCCTGGTTCTCCAGGACCAAAATGGCGTAGCGGAAAGAAGAAATCGGACCTTATTAGACATGGTGCGTAGTATGCTTAGTAGCTCCAAACTTCCTAAATTCTTATGGACTGAAGCACTTAAGACGGTGTACATATTAAACCGAGTTCGACCAAGGCTGTCCCAAAGACACCTTTTGAGTTATTTAAATGTTGGAAATCGAGTTTACATCATGTGCGCGTTTGGGGATGCCCGTCTGAAGTAAGAATTTATAATCCACAAGAAAAGAAGTTGGATCCAAGAACCATAAGTGGGTATTTCATTGGATATGCTGAAAGGTCCAAGGGATACGGGTTTTATTGTCCATCTCATACCACTAGGATTGTGGAATCAAGAAATGCTAAATTTCTTGAAAATGACTTGATCGATGGGAGCGATCGACCAAGGGATCATGTTCCTAAGGAAGATCATTCAGACACTCAACTTTCCACCTCAAGTTTAAGATTGGTTGTTGCTCATAATGCCCCTTGAGTTCAAGCCGGCTATTGAACAACCAATTGTTGAAATTCCACAATCACTGATATTGATCCAGTAGATCCAGTTGTTCAGCAATTACCAGAAACTGTTGAACAACCAGTTGAGCAATATGCTCCTCAAGAGAATGTTGATCCAACATTGAGAAGATCTACTAGAACAAGGAAATCGGCTATTCCTAGTGATTATATTGTGTATTTACAAGAGTCTGACTACAATATTGGAGCTGAGAATGATCCTGAAACGTTTTCACAAGCCATGGATAGTGATAAATCCAATTTGTGGTACAATGCCATGAAGGAAGAGATGAGTTCTATGGCATCTAACAAAGTCTGGGATTTGGTTGAGTTACCTGATAGTGCGAAGGCTATTGGTTGTAAATGGGTCTTCAAAACTAAGAAAGATTCATTGGGTAACATTGAAAGATATAAAGCTAGACTTGTTGCCAAAGGATTCACTCAAAAGGAAGGAATCGATTATACTGAGACTTTTTCTCCTGTATCTAAGAAAGATTCTCTTCGTATTGTTTTGGCATTGATTGCCCATTTTGATATGGATTTACATCAGATGGATGTGAAAACGGCGTTCCTTAATGGAGAACTAGATGAGGAGGTTTATATGAAACAACCTGAAGGATTCTCCTCTAGTAAAGGTGAGCATTTGGTGTGCAAGCTTAAGAAATCTATATATGGCTTGAAACAAGCATCCCGCCAATGGTACTTAAGGTTTCATGATGTTATCTCTTCATTTGGTTTTATAGAGAATGTCATGGATCAATGTATATACCAGAAGGTTAATGGGAGCAAAATTTGTTTCCTTGTGCTGTATGTGGATGATATACTACTTGCAACCAATGATAAGGGGTTGCTACATGAGGTGAAACAATTCCTCTCTAGGAGTTTTGACATGAAGGATATGGGTGAGGCATCTTATGTCATTGGCATTAAGATCCATAGAGATAGATCTCGAGGAATTTTAGGACTATCTCAAGAAACCTATATCAATAAGGTCCTAGAGAGATTTCGGATGAAAGATTGTTCACCAAGTATAGCACCCATTGTGAAGGGTGACGGGTTCAATTTGAACCAATGCCCGAAGAACGATCTAGAAAGGGAACAAATGTGCAACATTCCATATGCTTCGCTGTTGGAAGCTTGATGTATGCTCAAGTTTGCACTCGACTCGACATTGCTTTTGCTTTGTTGGAATGCTTTGGGAAGATATCGAGTAATCCAGGTTTAGACCACCGGAGAGCTGCAAAGAAAGTGTTGAGATACCTTCAAGGTACCAAAGACTATATGCTTATGTATAGACGGATGACAACCCGGAAGTGATCGGTTATTCGGATGCGGACTTCGCGGGTTAATATTCACAAAAAAAAACATCCTGGATACATTTTCATGTTAGCTGGCGGAGCCGTGTCATGGAGAAGTGCCAAGCAGACTTTGACTGCTACTTCCACTATGGAGGCTGAGTTCGTTTCTTGTTTTGAGGCTACCTCGCATGGTGTATGGTTGAAGAGTTTCATTGATGGGCTTAGAATTGTTGATTCTATTTCTAGGCCATCAAGAATATATTGTGACAATTCAGCTGCAGTTTTTATGGCTAAAAATGCCAAAAGTGGCGTCGAAGTAAGCATATCGACATTAAGTATTTAGCCATAAGGGAGCGTGTTAAGGAGAATAAAGTAGTCATTGAACACGTTAGCACTGAATTGATGATAGCCGATCCTTTAACTAAAGGCATGCCACCGATGAAGTATAAGGATCATGTAACTAGTATGGAAATAGGTCCCATTATGTGATTTGTCGACATATGGACGATTTCTGTTGTATGAAACTCTTATTCAGTTGTAATGTTGATTCTCAATTTTGGTGTACACATTATGTTGTTTATGAGAATAACATTTAACCTTGGTTGTAGAATAAACATAAGGTTTATTCATTAAGATATGTTGTCACATATAGGCTGATATTAAAGAAATAAGATGCATTGTGATACATGGAAGATACTACTCGCTCTTAGAGGACATGTCGCCATAACTCTCTCACTCGAATACACCATCGCACGAGAGTGAATTGGGTTAGTAGCGTATGCCCAATTTTCTTTGCATTTTCAGGTTTTTCAGACGAACGAGAATAAGAACAATGGCTGGAGGTTTGTCTATAAACGATCCCGGCTTCCGCATATGAATTTTTATGTCTAACAATATCCATCGTGACACAAATACCCCGAACTATTTTTTTGTGTCACCAAAAATCCTACACTTACCAGTTGTGACATAAATACCCTGAACTTTTTTTGTTTTGATCATAAAAGTCCCCGAACTTATGCCAATGTAACAAATATATCCCAGATGGAACTAATAGAAGTTGTACATATCATCACACATGAATACATTTGGGTTTTTTTTGTGACACAAAAAAAAAAATTAGGGGTATTTGTGTCGCGATGGGGAAACTTAGAGTTTTTTGTGACACAAAATAAGTTTGGGGTATTTATGCCACAATTTGAGATTTTTTTGTAGTATTTGCCCTAAACAATATCGTATGGGTAGGTCAAATTAAATCGAATAATCGGGTTCATCCTTATCAAGACCTTCAAAGTCTAGTGTGGACATATCGGATGTCTGCTTGATTAGGCGGCAATACTTTATTCGATTATGCTCAAATGATTCATCTCCCAGCTACCAATGGTTTTCTCATGCCACTCATGGTTTGGGGGCCAACAGTTTGTTTAAGTGCCCGTTTGCGAAGGGGTCCCTTGACAATCTTGCGTTTTGGTCAAGCGAGGTTATGATAGAAAAAGTAAAGGAGGAAGCCTTTGACAAGTGTAAAGGGGAGCCAGTGGATGAAGACTCAATAGAAATCTGGCAACTAACCTAATAAATCATTATGTTTTGGAGAACAAGAGGAGCAAAATTTGAGCTGTTACCATCGATATTTTTCCACTTAGCACTTAATCGCGGAATGCGCTAACAGGAGATAATTTGAAGAAAGGCTGTATTTTCCTCCATCTCTGATTGGAGGGAATAATGGATTATAAGTTAAGAAGGCCATCTACATGCAAACCTAAGTTATAAAACTAAAAGTGGGTGTCGCAACCCATTAGTCAAAGGCGTGGTTGGAGAAAACTTACTCCAGCTAAAGATAGAGGAAATATGGCCTCGAGAAATTTAGGTAGTTTGTTCAAATTAGTTAACAAGTTTCATAATAACATTGATCATAAAGAGGAGTTATAGTACGAATACAATGTAAAATTTAGCAGGATTCCTAATGACGGTTTTAAATTTTGAATTTGTCCAAACCAATGGTCATGTGGTGATGGCGTGTCCTTAACCAAAGTGGTGCACCCTTAAAATTGTTCAATGAGGTGGACCAATTGAAATATGCAAAAATTTATATAGATATTACTGAGTGCTTAAAATAAACCTAGGGCAATTGCAAGCTAACAATATACTGAGGGCTAAAATGAAGTGACATATCAAAATCTAATGAATGGAACGGAGAATATGATGACATAATAGAAGAGATTGAATTCACATCCTAGCTATACAATACTATGCACTAAAGGTGCACTAAGAATTTTCTAATGAACTAACATAACCCAAGAAACTTTGGTTCAACTCTGATAAAAGAGAATGGAAAAATTGTCCAACAATTCTTAAAACTATTATACAGTGATCATTCAGTCATAAATCTTTTAATCGTACCAAGTTAGTCATAAGCCTTTTTCACAATTTGTCAAATCATTCATTTCAACCAATTTTGATTTGAAATTATTGACGAGGTGGTTCAGTCAGAACTAGCTGTCTTATGTGGTGTGAATGGTACTAACATTGACAATCTTTTAAAATTTTTTGAATTTCATTTTTAGTTTTTGGTCAATGGCTAGTCTTAGATGATAGCTAGCAACTCTCCACAAGAAAGGGTCAGCCTCACCTAGTGAGAGTCACCTCACCCACAGCCGGCGAGGTCGCAATAAAGAAAGACTAAAATAAAAAATCTAAAAATTTAGGAACTTTTTTTTAAAAAATCAAATTTATCCACATTAGCATCAACGGTTCCACGTAGGATGACCAGCATCCACGTTAGCATTTCCAGCCAATATTGATAAAAAAGACTACATTAACAGATTGTTAAAAACTTATGACTAAATTGGTAAAATTGAAAATGTTAGTACTTGTTTATTACCCCTTTTTTTTGTAATTTTACCAAAAGAGAATAAAAAAATTGGAAATTTATAAAAATCACACAAAAGTCACTTGCGCTAGTGGAGAATTATTGGATAGTACAAAGTAGGGGTGATCGGTTCCGGTTCGGTCTGGTTCCAAGGTGGAACCGGGAACCGGACTGGGAGAATCGGTTCCCAATTTTGGGAACCATGGACCGGACTGTTTGGTCCTAGGACTAGGAACCAGACCAGACCATCAGTTTTGATCTAGTCCAATAGAATCGGCACTTTCTTTTTTCACTAAAGAACGACCATTCACTAAAGAACGGCCATGCTTCGGACCGATCAATCCAATTTGGTTCCCGGGCGATCTAATAAAACAACTCACACATGTTTCCACGTGCAAAATATTCAAACTTCACTTACGTGAATATCAATCATAGTTTATGTGTTTTACGCTTAAATTTAAGCATAAAAGCCATGAACAATTTGAGTAAATTCTATGCTTGGCTTAAGTTTTATAGACAATCTCTCTTCTATGCTTTGAATGTTTAGTCGATGTCGGACTCTTTGAGGCTTGAAGTGCCTTGTCGTTTGCAGGTGAGGGGAGCAAGATAGAGAGCGTGAGCATGAGGAACTCCTAGAGCCTTGTCCCACATCGAGTAGAAGATAAAACTAACAAATAAGTTTTCTAAAAGCTTTGGTGGTCTTTTGGCCACATAAGAGGTTGTTACCTCAATTGCAATAAGCTTTATATATAATATTCATATATTATATGTGTTTATATATTATATGTATATAAATTATATATAAAAAGAATTTGGTCCGGTCCGGTCGGTCCAATTGGTCCGGTTTCCACCTTGGAACTGGGAACCGGACCAACCAGCCGTTGGTTCCAAGATTAGGAACCGGGAACCGGACCACCAACCGTGGGAACTACCCAAAACCGGCCTATCCGGTCCAGTCCCGGTTCGGGCAATTTCTGTTGCACACCCCTAGTACGAAGAGTGTGTAAAATTAATATATCAAGTGATGTGATAGACTTTAGCTTACTATAAAGTAGATTATAATCAAGCATAATGTCAAAATTAATGCGATCATTTTACTATCCAATCTATAAATAAGATTTCTTTTTATATTATTTTGTATTGTTCGCACAATGATATGGTCAGTACAACTTCCAGATGATTTTAAAGCCTTTTATTCCTACCAAATATTCCCGAGCGGCGACCACCACTTTCCTTCCCTTTTCAGGGCTTCACACAACTTTTATTTTCTTTTAATCCTTTTGGGACCATAACATACGCGTAGAGAATCATCAGCAGGCAAGCCACGCTCTTTTTCTCTCTTTTTTGCTTTTTTCTCATTTTTTGGATTAACAAAATTCATGTCCCACTCCAGCCAGCCTTTGCAATGCACCTACCACCTCTCGAATTCACTCTCTTGAACTCAATCTCGCCCTATAAAACGACCAACCCTTTCTCTTGTTTCATGCACCAATACCATATTGCATATAATACACTGAAAATATCATCATCTCCACCTCGAGCCACCATCGTCCATGGCTAGCTCCAAGCTTGTGATTGCTTCCTTGCTATCTTTGCCTCCCTTCTTCTCCTCCTCCAAGTCGCTGCAGCTGATGTTCAGGACTCGGTAATACTGTTAAACCCTACTCGTTATCAGTCCACTACAACTTGATTGTTTCCTTTGATGGAGTTTTTTGTATCTTGCTTATTATAGACTGACCAAATGGAAATGATGTTTCTTTAATTTCCTCGTGGGAACAAAGCAGGCAAAAGGAGATGTAGCGGAGAAAACGCTTCCCAAAAAGATGGGTACGTAAGAAACCCTCGCGAGTCTCGCCTGCTGATCTTGTAGCGTTATTTACTCCGCTCTCATTTCATGGTCCTGAAGTATAATGTGATAGATTTGAAAAACCTTGCAGATTGCGGCGGAGCGTGCGCCGCACGGTGCAGATTATCATCGAGGCCGAGGCTGTGCCAGAGGGCGTGCGGCACGTGCTGCGCCCGGTGCGACTGCGTACCACCAGGCACCTCGGGCAACCTCGACGCCTGCCCTTGCTACGCCAGCCTCACCACCCACCACAACAAGCGCAAGTGCCCTTAGAAGCTGCAAATCGTTTTGGTCCGAGGGTGGCGGGCGTGTGTGTACGTGTATTTTCCCAGTCAAGGTTGTGTCGTCGCTAATAAAACACCAACATTGTACCTTAGTCATTACCTATGAGCATGTTATGTGATCAGAAGAGTAAAATTTTCCCTTCTCTATTTCACTTTCCTAAGGAATCCATGAGAACAGCTGTGAACGATATGCATGATGCCCCCCTTGTCATCAATTCTTTCTCGTGCGTTGCTGTTCTCTTTTGGTCTCGAATATACACAAATACTCAAAACTTTCTTATCATTTCTTCCACGCGATAAATATGTTACGACTATAGACTTCGGTTAACACGTGCAACAGGTTCTCTTCGCCTACATCCCGACAGAAGTTTTAGTGTAAATTTTTATTTGATTTAGGCTCCATTTGTTTCATGAACAATAAATGATTTGTAAAAAAAAATTCTAGAAATGATATTTGTATAGCTTGAAATAAATAGTCAATGGAAAATATTTTCATTACTAACAGCAATTTATATCTTAACATTTTAACAACACCCATTTATATCTTAACATTTTCATTGACGTGTGATGTCACAAAAAAAAAATAATAAAATTTTTACTTCATTCATTTTTGCAATCAACCCAATCAATCATTTATAGGAAAATATTTTTCAAATTATTCATTTTCCACAAAATAAGTAGTTTATTCCCCATCCATTGATGGTGCTTTTAGGATTTCCTTTTAGTTAATATGTTGTGGCAATATCTAATACCGTTAATGATGGGAAAAGTGTCAAAAAAAGTCCTAAAAGTATTGCATTAATACCAATTTAATCCTCAAAATTTTAATGATGCCAATTTACCATACTTGGTACCAATTCGGTTATAAAACTTCTTCAAGTAGTGTTAATTTAGTCATAAATCTTTTGATTTGATACCAATTTAGTCCTTTAAACTAATTTTGGTTGGAGTTTGCTAACGCGGATGTCGGTTGGCTTACATGGCACTATCCGCCATTGACATGGACAAATTTTAATAATATTTTAATAATTTCTCGATATTTTTTTTTTTTTTTCTTTTTTTCCATCTCCTTCCTTCCTTCTTCATCTAGATGATGGCCGGCCAGCAAACGATGGCCATAATCATTTACTTCACTACCATAATCATTTTGAGAGACCCACCTCCAATTTTCAAAATAGGAAACGGTACCTCTTTTCTTCTTAAAAAATAAATGATTTTCCATATACAAGTGGTACTGAAATCGCTCTAAATCAAGTATGCTCTTACAACATTACAAAATTGGATGCATCCTGATTTGTCTGTTGATCGATGTGTGTGCGCGCGCGTGTGAGGGTGTCAGGTTGAATTTCGATACAGAATCCTTCAAACTCCTGTGATTTCCAAAACACAGCAGTCAGGGCGTGTGCGCCGAAGCATCTTTATCATAAAGGTTTCGAGCTATGAAGATCTTTCGCTCCTGCATAAAGATCCTACTATTTTCTGCGATTGTTATAACATACTCAGGCCAACCTCTCCGTAAGGGTCATGTTCTTTTGCTCCAAAATGAAAACTTAAGCCAGGGTTTCTTTTTCAGTTGGTTGAATCTTGGAGGGTCTACGGTTGTCACTTGAGTACCACATCCTTCTCTAATTCAGACTCGGGTTTTAAAATTTTCTCAGGTGACTGAATCGGATAGGAGAGATGCATCAAACTCCAATATCACATCACAAACTTATAGGTAATATCTTTCTATCCATCCATCAGTATGACCGGTTTCATTCTCTACAGGTGAACTAATTACTCCATGTGGAATGAATCGATGGGAATTGCAGATCGTGAATCAGCGTGCGCTTATCGTTGTTCCCTATCATCACGACCGAATTTATGTAAAAGAGCTTGCGGGACATGCTGTGCCCGTTGCAGGCGCGTGCCTCCCGAAACATCTGGCCACTATGAAGTCTTGCCCTAGCAATGCCAACCAGACTACCCGCGGAGGCACTCACAAATGTCCTTAAGCTTTTCGAAACAGACCGCCAACCGTGTTTAAAAAATGAAAAATAAAAACTTATAATTGGAATAATGAGAATTAAGACTTTTGAGTGTATCGAGTTTTCCCTCAGGAAGAGATGATATCTACAAGTCTTATACTCTCAAACTAATTTAATCGCGTTTGGACACTTCAAAGGATGCATGATCATCCTCATTCGATAAAAGCACCTATCCTCATCAGGCCTATCAGATCACATTGTACCTAAAGCGGTAGGCACTTCGGCAGTCTGCTCACCGCATTCCATGCCACAGCACTTTATAACGATTTCAAGTTTATAAACAAAGGAAAAAGCAAATGTTAAACATGATCACAGTCTTGCACCTGCGAGGATAAAAGATGAATTACATAAAAGGTGGGCCTCTATATGTAAAGTTTGGAATTGAGCACGGATGACGTCAAATGATCGTCAAATGATACACTTCCACAAAGTGCAATAACCGGAAGCAATCACGAATAGTATGCAAAGTAAATTTTGAATACCACATCTCCACAAC
This sequence comes from Eucalyptus victrix, assembly GCA_016097545.1. Taxonomy (NCBI): domain Eukaryota; kingdom Viridiplantae; phylum Streptophyta; class Magnoliopsida; order Myrtales; family Myrtaceae; genus Eucalyptus; species Eucalyptus victrix. The sequence continues at coordinate 16,690,466 of CM027840.1, read as the reverse complement.
AATGTGGACAAAACCAATCACAGCACAATAGAGCGTCTCTAGAAAAAATAGCTACACCGAACTGCAGTGTTCAACCATGAGAAGGAAAGGGAGGCAGAATATCCAATTTCCACTTGAAGATTTCTTTTAGATGGTAAAAGGACCATCACTCTAGCTTCTCAAGTTCCCCCAATCTCTCTATAATTGCCTGCCACTCAAAAGAAGAATTGCTTCAGTGACCATTGCTTATAATTGCAGGCACTAAATGGAAAAGCATATGCTTTGTATGAAAAGCTAAATGGACCTTGTTCATGGTCCATAGTTCTATTTTCCCTGCAAGATCTCAAGGTCCATAGTGTATGCATGTGCATGTGTGAGCTTTTCCATGGCTGCATGGACCTGGGAGAGATTCTTTTTTTTTTTTTTTTTCCTGCCTTTTTTTGTTTTGGGTTGACAGTAGCCTTCGTTTTCATATTATGTCTCTTAAAGGTAGCGCTGGAGTTATCCAATGATCAACCCCTAGAAATCTCAACCACAACCGTTTCCTCCCCCGAAAACCAAGAAGAAAAGAGAAAAACAATGGAAACACAGAGCTGATTGGAGCAATCACAAAAATGGAACTCTCAACTACGCTCTGAAGCAGGAATTCAATCTGACAACTAGCTGTTTAAAAAAAATCTACATAAGATGTTTACCCTCTTGCTTGTTTCTTGGATTTCGCCAGCAAGGATGAATTCATCAAGTATCAGATAAACCTTCACAAGGAGGAAAAGGATGAGTTGATTTCTGAAAAAAAAGAAGTTCTACAACCATGATAAACATACTGTTTGGATAGGCATAATAATTTAGTCAAGAATGATGACGAAGAACATTGTTTGGATACTTCAACTTTTTATACAAACACAATGATGTAGAACCTCATGAACCACAAGTTGACACTACACACAAGATAGAGAAAATAAGCAGCATCATGATTCCTTAGTTTGCTCAGTCTATTGTGATATCCAGGAAGTTTGGCAGACTACTGACAATTTCACCCTATAATTTGGATTAAGAGAGTTCTCAACTATGCATGGAACTTCCATTTCTAATCAACTTGTGCTTTTGAGACCTTATGTGTGCTTCTTTCAAGCTAAAACCTAAAACTATTATGCAAAAACCCACCATCTTTTCATAGTTACCCATTTTCAAAGCAATAACTAGAACTTCGCTGAAAACAGAAATGGACAACAGCCGGACTTGCTCAACCTTAATAGTCCTAAATGAGTCAAAGTTTCTGGTAAAAGCAAAGCATAAATCCTCAGTAGAGACAGAGAAACAGAGAAAATTTGGTCAGTGCAACAAAATGGGATAAGTTCTACCCTCGATGGAATGAAGCTTCTTGAGCTTCAAGATAAATTTAAGAGTCTAGAACCCATTCAAACTAACAGAAAGCAACAAGCACTGATTCTGTCAGCCCATTCCCTAAAGTAGCTGGAAAAACATATTAAATGCCATTCCATAGTTTACATCCAAATGAAAAGAAAAATTAGTCAATTCGAGCAGCCAAATACAGCCTTAAGACAGAGTGGATTCAACAACAGATGAGACTTTCGGTGTGAAGTCAAATATGAGATGATAATTTGTAACTAAAGAAAACTAAAAAAAATAGCTCATCCACTGGAGGTTTTCCAGAAAATCCATAAACCCAGTTTATTAACAATCGGAGAAGAAAGATGTACGTAAACCCTATATGAGAGAGCATATTTCTAGTATCCAGCTCCACTCATATTCAGACAGCAGCACCGATGTAGTATGCACAAGAAAATAGACAGCCAGACATGATCTGACAACTATTTGATATAATCATGTTGCATACAATTGTAAGATGTGATAAAAAAGCAGGTCCAGACATAAGTAGAGCTGATGATTATGGACAAACCTTATGAAAGTTGAATACCAAGTCTAGTTCACAGACATTGCTGAAGAAGTGATCCAAAATCTCTACAAATAAGTGAATGCACTCCAAGTATGCAAGCTCATTATCCGTTATGTCAACACAGAGCGAGAAAAATAGTCCAGCATATCGCCTGTAAATAACCTTGTGCGTCCGAAACTGCTATTGAAAATTCTCAATTAGACCTTCATGTGCAACTAGGAAACACAGAACCTCTAAGCATCCGGAAAGACACTTAAAGTGATACTATAAAATCAACACAATGGATTCAGAAATGTAGTCCACTGAACAATCAGATATAAAGAAAATGGTCGGATATTTGGCTATCAAATGGTGAACAGATTCCTCCTCGTGCATCCTAAAAGGGAACAGAGGTATATTCCTAAAGCTTAGTGCATGTCCCATCTGGATTTGCTAGTGATTCAACAATGTCATCAAGAAACTCTCACATTGAAGAGATGCAGCCAGGAAAAAATAACATTTCTGATGACTTAAAAAAGCAAGGATGATTAGAACTGGAGTGGCTGAGCAAAGAAGCACTCTTTTTTGCAAGCAAACCACTCTCTCAAGTGACAGATCGCTTCAATTGCATTTTCGTAAACCAATCAGTGATCGGACATGCTCAATCTATAAGGACACCTTAATGACTATGATGGGGTCAGGAAAACCGAGTCACTAGAAGTTCAGTGCTCATCTCTTGGCTCCTTTCATTTCTCCTCTTCGTCTTGTTTCTTTTCTTACTTCCCCGTTATCCCCTCCTTCGGTGTTCTCGACCTCCTAAATTCTCTCCATCGATCACCGCAACCCACAACAATCAATGGGAAGGATCCGTATAATGCACGATAACGGCGCGTTTGCACAAAAGAGCCTAACAAATTCGAGGATAAAAAAGATCGAAGACTCCTAACCTCGACAAAATTGGTGAACTTGGGATCTCTGTTGACCACCAACCGATGAACCTACAAATCCATCAAATCACGCACACAAGGAGAAGACAAAGATTAGAGCCAAGCAACAACGCCATTTTCGGGAGCAGAAGATCGAGCGAACGGGCGGGGGCTACCTCGTATTCGACCTTGTGCTTCTCGGAGTCCTCGAGGGGGACGTAGTACTTGGCGAGGCGGGTCTTGCCCTGCCGGTTCTGCAACAGTATGAATCGGATCTGGCGGAATCGAAAAAGGCAAAAGCATCAGGGAACGCACGCGATCGGAGGGACGGAAATCCAACCCAAAGCCATTAAAATTCCGAAAGATCGGGCGACGGATCATCACCATTTTTTACACGACGGTCGCCGGAGGAGATTCGCGGAGCGGAAAGCAGCTCGCGACGAGGAAGGGCGAGGAGGAGCGAGCGGCAGCAGCTTCAGCTAGGGATTTCGATGGATTTGGATGGAGCAGAGCTCGATTTGAACGTTGAAATTTTCTTGCAAATACGGTCGTCGGGCTGCTTTGATTGTCGCCGGTGGCAGATTGATAGCTTAATTTTGTTTTTCTTTTCTTTTTTCTGGCTTTTTTTCTTCCCCTTTATTGCGTTGTATAACTTATAACTCTTATATTTTGGTCGTCTCTCTACGATAAAATTGTAAAAATTGCCATCATTGCCTTTATAAATTTTCATTAAATTAAGAATTAAAAGGTTTAAATTAGTCCCGGGTACATTTTCTTCCAAATGTGTTCTTCCCATAAAGGTGTTCTCATAAAGTTGTTTTTCAATATGTTTTTTTATTACAGTTTACCAACTAATTTTTTATTTTATTTTATGAATCTCTTTAGACTAGTCTTTTGTATTTACTGACTTTTCTCAAATGTTGAACCATATGGAATCAAATGAAATTATTTGTTTTGAGAACAAAGTAGTATTCAAAGTCAAAACAATGTTCTCTTATAATTTCATCCCGAAATTTAATGATTTCGATATCAGTTATGAAAAGGATAATAAGGATCGTGTTTCACAAGAAAAGGAAAATAGCTAGGATGGGTATTCATTACACAGTTTGTTAATACCCATCTTTACAAATATTTAGGATGCGTTTGTTTCGTGAAAAATAAATAAATTTGAAAATATTTATTTTTATTACTTACAAAAATGAATGGATTAAAATTTTTAATATTATTTACAAAAATGCTTAATATCACTTATTGTTAATAATGAAAATGTTTTTAATTGACTAAATTTTTGTGAGTTACAATTGACTTTTTTAGTGAAATATTTTTGAAACCATTTAATTTTTTGGAAAAAAAAATGAGCCTTAATAAATTGGCGAACTCAAGTCTTACTCAATCTCCAAAGCAGTGCTTTCTTGCCTCTGCATTATACTACACAATTCTCTACTGAAGGAGAGTCTCATTCTAAGTTCAGTTCCACTTATTCACTCCACCATATATTATTATTCTTCATCCAGGCATTCGACCTACCAAAAATTCCCCGTTCCAAATTTCAGTCAACTACGAATGAACAAATGCTACAATGACAAGCCGAAGCGATCAGGCCGTCCAACTCTAGAAGTCATGCTCGTAATTTGAGTTTGCAGCAGCCAAGAGAGCAGCTCCGATGCCCGACCCGTCCTTTGAATGTTCTATCACCACGTTTCTTGATAGCTCTGTCCCTAGAAGTTCTGTGACAGCGCCGTGCATGTATCCTCTGTATTTGGAATAGTTCTCATACAAGCCTCCATCCATGGCCACGACCGTCCTCTTTCCAAATATGAGACCCTTCGAGTCTTCTTCCATCTTCTGCAGGATTCCCACGATTCCTGCACCAGCTAACCGTCCTCCTCGCTTGGCAATGGTGTCGCAGACTTCCACGACGACTTTCCTCGCACTGAGGTTGGACTCCACCTGGTTTCCAGATTGTGAGCAAGCAATTTTAAGATTATATTAAGCATCGACTTCCTGAAGTACGTATAGCAACGCAAAGATAAATCACAGCTTCACAGAGCAAAAAATTTATTGTAATCACAACATATGGACAGAAGTCATCAAAAGCCCACTCATTAACACATCTCCCAAGCCTACAGTTCAAGGTACAACAGAACAAAGCACCGGTAACCAAACTCAGTTAATCAGCCTCCCAATACCACGGTTTCCACAAATGAAATCCATACATCTGCCAAGTAAATTAAAGCGAGGAAGGATAAGAGGGACCTACTCCGGCTACATCATATAGGACCGACCCCACTTTCTGCAGATCATCAGACTCGTCATTCTGCATTGCGGATAGATCTGGTGTCCTAAGAAGTTTGAAACACACTTCAGTAATGGTGCATCAATTAATTCATTGCAGCAAAGAGTCTCACGAAGTTCACTTCATGCGACAGAGTTTGCGTGAACAATTCTCCAAGGACAATAGATTCTCAGCTATATACTATTGTAAGTTGCAAGTTTTCTCAATATGGTGCAGTGGGATATTAGTATAAATTTCTAGATACTAATGATATACAAATTATCTGTTTGTAGTAATGATTTTGTAGTTATGACCAGTTAAGAATGATCAGTGATTACAGTCAGTGGAATTTAAAACCGTTCATCATTAAGCAAAGTACCAACAGGGCATTGGGACCTTATTTTCTGGTTATGACTCAAGGAGGATCTCTAATGCTTATAACACTAGTCAGCTCATCACTTTTACACAATGAACATCTGAACTTACCTGAGAAGAAAAGGAGTCAATAGTTTATCCGGTATAGATTTTCCAAACAGAGCACCTTCTTCAGCCATCCTCACTAGAGCTCGCCTCACAATTTCACCAAGATACATCCCAGATATCGTCTTCTCATATATCTGTCATGTGATTGGAATCAAGGTGCTTACATTCCACACATCAACAAATTGCTAAATGTGAAAATACAATTGACTATTAAATCTCTTACCTGCTCACCAGGGTTGATACTTGCTGCATCCATTTCTCTATCAAACTCAGTCAAAGGAAGGCCATTTGAGAATGCTCCCCATTCAGTATTGATAATCTAAATCCCATGCATAATTATCAAAGGTGACACTAAGCTTCATTAACCCATTACTTATGTACAGAGAAAAGAAGTGTGATTCATACTGTTTGCCCAGGAGTAGAAACATGGCCGTCTAGCTTGGGAATAGCATCCGTCCTTTCCACATAGCAAGCATTGGTACCGGTACCCAAAATAACAGCAACCATAACATCATTGTCCCAGTATCTAGCTCCAGCTAATGTTGCAACCGTATCATTCACCTGGGATTCTTCAGTTATTGGCAATCGTTCTCTAATCAAACACAATTTAAGAGATGACGTGAGAAGGAGAGAGAGAAATCACATACCAGGGCAGAGACCCGCATATCTAATCCTTGTCTCTCCATCGCTTCATTCAAGCATGCAACCACATCTTTCCCAGCCTAGAAAAGGTCAGATTGTCTAAATCAAAATGGCAACAAATAAGCAAAAAGTGGCATGTGAGTATCAGCAGAAATGGCTGAAAATCTGTAGAACAAATGCACTCAACAATTTATGCTGCACCCCATGGACAACTGTAGGTACTTTTTTCAGCTTTGCAATTTTTGACTTATTGATATAATAGGAAACGCCCGATTGGGAGAACCATTGTAACTATAGGTCCCACTAAAGTATGGCTGCTTGACTTAAGCCAATCAATGAATCTCCAGTCAACAAAGCTTGTTTCTTGTGTATACTAAGTACAAATCGTTTCCTCCCTCCTCTAAAGTTTGTGGTGATATTGAAGATTTTAATGAAACGGACCTCACATATATCCTCAGTTTTTCCCTATTCATGAGCGCTTAGTCCAAACTGTCTCCTTGCACACTGTGATCTGGAGGGCGAAATCAACATGTTTCTATCACTCTCGTATAGCAGCATTTGCTGACATGCACATTTTCAGTTAAGTTACCAGCTGTACTTCTGCATCAGACATTGCCGAGAAATTGCCATACTGGCCAATTACTCTCAAGACAGGAGAATGCTATGGGAGAGGCTTATATTCAAAATGACTTCCACAATAGGATCATAAAATTCACATCTTTTCTTGTATATATAATGTTAATTAAAGCCCCTGAAACTGCAAATGTAATGCCTAATAATTGAAAATTTGTGAGCACTGGACAAACCGTGCCCGAGACTGCAAACCCCTTTGTCCATTTGATTAGTATGCCGGAGTCAATTGAAATCTGCTTCACAGGGAACGAAAACGTGAACCCTATCTCCCTCTTTCTCCCAGGCAGCAAGTGAAATTTTCCACCCTCCTTGTCTGTGAACTTCGCGAGACCGGAAGCAATGAAGTCAAAGAGTTCCTGCAAAGCGGTGACTGCTGAGGATTAGAAACGGGGGGAGCATATCCACAGAAAAATTTACTTCTCCAGCACAGATTTGTTTAGCAAACCTCCGAGGTGCCAAACATGAGCTCTTGAGGGATGGTCACTTGGTCGAATTCAGTGGCAAGTACACGGTCTTCCTTCCCACCTAACTGAACTCTCAACACTCGGAAGTTTGTCCCTCCAAGATCCAGAGCATAAAACAACCCGTTCTCATTCCTTCAAAGTGCATTTTTTGATCAGGGCATATATGGAGTATACAACAGACAAATTGCTTATTATATCCAAGGGTGCATGATTGAAGCCATCTAAAAATCACCTTAAACCCAGAAAAGAATGAGCAGCCAAATTAAAACCTCATTATTTTAAACTGCCACCCTGTTCATGATACTCTCAGCAGGAGAAAAAACAAGTGAAAGAACATTTACACACTAGGACATCCTCAAACACGAGAAAAGAAGGAACCCCCGTGATTTCCCTACTCAAAAACTCCAGACAGGCTCTACATTGAAGACCAGTCACGGACCCAGAAACGACACCTTAACAACCGCAGAGAAACAGCCACAGCACACAAGAAGACACCCACAAGTCAAACTATTCAAACATACACCCATACATCCTTAAAAAAAACCCTCACACACATACATACATACCCGCTGGGCAAGCTGTCAACGTAACTGAGTATCATCTTGAGATCGCTCCCGCCGTCGGCGGCGAGCCCCGCGCGCATGTCGGCGGCCATGGCGTCCGCCACGCGGCGGAGGACCGGCGGAGGGGTGGCGCACTCCTTCTGCAGCTTCTTCAAGATGGGAGCCACAGAGACCTGGGGGGCGGCGGATCGGGCGGCGGTCATCCCGAACCGGGCCCCGCCGCCGTGGCCGCCCCCCGGCGATCGGCGGAGGCACGGCGATCCGACGGGCGGCGAAGCTGATGCCACCAACATTGCCCACGGCAAGATCTACGCAAGAAAGGAGAGGGAAAGAGAGACAGAGAGACAGACGAGTTGGGACGAGAACACGACGAAGCGACCCTGAAACTATCCGACGTTACGTTGGAGAGAAAGAGACAGAGGAGGACGTGCTGGTGCGCGCAGGCATGAGCTCTGCCTCCTTTATTTCTTATTGGTAGGAATTAGGTTGCGTAATTAATTGCCAAAAATAAGATTTTGACAACAGGGTTACTGAATTATTTACATGATCTTCTTGTTTTTCGAAGGGGGCTAAGGTTGAATTTTTAAGACAGCCCGTTGAGAGTAGCCAACAACCAAACCGGTCGTTCGTTACCTGACAGTTCCTGATGAGCTCGCTGCCGAAATAAAAAAAAAAAAAAAATGTTGAATCGAGGTGCGAAAGCGAAGTCCTGGGTCTTTTCTTATTTTACTCGAAAATTAAGGAAAGGAGGGTGGACTCCGGAGGATCAGGACAAAGGATTGGGGGAGAGAGGGAGGGAGCGGGGGCGGAGGAGACGATGATGATGTCCGGATGTGGACTCGGCGATCTCCGCTTTGTTTCTTGTGCGGTGGAAGCCGCCCGGGATATGCTAATGTGCGGTCCCGTGCACAGTTGGGTTCGCTGTGGTTCTGTTGACCTCGATGCCTGAGGTTCTTTTCTACCATTTCCTCTTTCCTTTTCATCTTCCTTTCCTTTCGGTTGACAAGGAGTTCGGGATCGATATCACATCGAGTGGTACAGCGATCCATTTTGGGCTTGGATGCAATTCATGTGAAACCTCGGTAACCTAGGCCCAAGTTTGAGATCAAAGTACATGTAGTCAATGTCAAGATGACATGATCAAAATGGGGCTGATGCCAAGTGACGCCAAGGCATGTCGAACTTTAAAACACCCTTTATCGAGGTCATGCGGCCCCTAATGATATTGAAAAACTTAAATGAGATCTGCTCCTTTTGAGATGATTGCAAAATTCGAAATAGTTGCTTAAGTAGGACAGCTTCACTAATGGTGAGAATGGCTCCAAAATAGAATCCAAAACTTAAGAATTAGACAAGTAACCACCAATATTATTCCAAGTTGAGTAGGCTTCAAGTTTAAAAAATTGGAAGAACTTATTGTAATTGATAAGTTTTAAGTTTCAATTGGAACAAAAAACCTAAAACAAATCTTTATGTTTTTCTTGTTCTATATCTCCGTATAATCTTTGACATTCAATAGCATGTAATATAAAGCTGCTAGTCTAGTCTTTTATTTCCGACAATATCTATGATTAAAAATTTTACTTTATTAATATTTCATAATCTTCATATACCTAAATATGAATTATGATTTATGGATTATAGTAAATGGTGATAATTAAAAATATTGATTTATTGCAATCTTTTTAATTAAGAGTTCACGTGAAACTTAAGTAGACTAAGAGATTTCAGGTTCCTAGTTATTAAAGATAAGTTTCATGTTCCAAAAATTATAGAACTTATTCTAGCTGATAAATTCTAAATTCCAAAAGTTAAGAAACACATTCTAACGGGTAGGTTTGAGATATAAATCTGAACAAAATCTAGGACCAGTCATCCCTAAGCTTCGCAAACCGTTCTCTCTATCTCTCTCTCGTCATCATCTTTTCAAAATTAAAAATTAAAAAATGATAACCATAGGAAATTCAATAGCAACAAGCAAAAATCGTAGAATCTTGAGTTGGGTATAGATGAAGACTGAAGAGTCCCCCTCTCTTTTCCCAAATAAATATATTTTAGTCAGAGTGAGATCTATTCTTCGAGCTTCCACTGGAAACTCCCCCTGAAGTGGACGTGAAGAAAGGAAGCTGAAGCCATGTTATACCTTGATATTTTTCCTTCCCTCCTCTTCACAGTCTTCCCACTTGTAACCATCACCGCCCCACTAAAGCAAAAACATACAAGTCCTTCCGATTTCCTTCCAGCATCCTTTCTTCTTCTTTCCAAATCCAAGTCCCTCTTGATAGTTCTCTCGATCAGGAGATCATGGACGGATTGAATGTGATGGCGAGAAGGGTCGAGATCGATCGGAGAGCACCATTCAAGTCTGTCAAAGAGGCTGTTTCGCTGTTCGGAGAGAAAGTTCTCGCCGGAGAACTGGTTTGTACCAGCAAGCTCAAAGAGGTAAGAGTATGGCGGGTTTCTCTAGTTCTAATCCTTGATTTTTTGTCTGCTTTTATCAGCTCACTCATTGTCCATATTCATAAAGCTCCTCCAAATCCTTTTTGATTACTCTGTTGTGATCATTTGGGGACAAGTGGTTCAATTTTATCGAAGTACATGCAAGAGTTTACACACATATTGTCACATGAGACTTCACAGGACATCACACATACATTTTTGGGTACTTCAAAACGATGCATCCTCTCAGAACATCAGCCAAGTATCATCACATGTGCTCTGTGTAATATATGTAAAGATTTCAAATTGAAAACCGTGCAACGATTCGCATAATAGAAATAGCAAACACGCCAAGATTAGTATATATAATTGACATATTAAGTGATGTCGCAAGCTATTATAAACGGTTGAATGAGATCCAGTTGTTTAAATCTTCATTTGGCGGTGTTACACATCACTTAGCTAACCAAGTTTGTAAGCTATAGTTCACCTGGCAATGGTCTGCACATAATATCGGCAATTGCCATATGATTCATATCACCTTGACTAGTACCCTCGACGGTGTTGCCGTCGGCTAATTTCGTGGGTTCAAGACCTTGCTTTACTAGAATATTTTGGCTTAGTCTTAAGCTTGTGAAAGTACAGATCCTAGAAGTAGAGTAGGATTATAGGGAAGAAAATCAAGCATTCTAAAACTATAGCTTAGGAACTACTCCCTCTTCTACAAGCTCTGTGCCGAAGTCTTATGCATTGCGAATAGAAAATGTCATTTTTTGAGATCTATAATATGTTAAATGACAATTAATGAGTAAATTATTAAGAAAGAAATTAAAAGGAGAAAATAAGAGAGACTTTGTAAGTTTATTCTATTAATAATTATTTTGTATCTCTCTAGTGTCATTGTTTTAAATTCTTTTCCTCCAACGAAAAGCATTCTTGTAGAAGCTAAGCTTGCGGGGAGATCAAGTCTTCTCTTAACGATGATTCTCGATCGTCACGTGTGAAGGAATAAAGGTGTTTCAGTTGCATTTGCTTTATACAATAAACCATTTGCTAATATATATATATATTGCTAAAATTCCCTAATATATTTTATAAGGATCAAAAGATATTAATTATATACAGAAGAAATTGTTTTTTGTCTCTCAGTTTAGCTTGTATAGGAAAAAGAAAAAGTTCTACTTTCCATTTTCGTATTAACACGCTTCTTCTAGTCTAACTCTTTCTATTTGCGCAAATTTTTTGCAATTTTTTCTTGCACCAAATCTAACCAAATTCAATTTATGGAACCATCAAGCAACATCGAAATAAGATAATTTGCCTATGTGAACTTCCATGCATAATGAGATGGGTAAAAAAGTAAAAGAAGATCATAATAAATAAAATGGCATAAAAGTGTAGGCATAGTTCATTGATTATCTTGAGTGGAATGTACATTAGTAGAATTTTATCTATAACACTTCAGGGTCTTTCGACATTCATATCGACTAGTGTTAGCCTTATTTAGCATTGAAGGAACTTGATTATAAATTTTATGTTAGTAAAAGAATTTGATCAGGCAAATTTAAAGTGTAGGGCTTATAATTAAGACTAAAAATAGAATTTTCCCATTTAGTAAAAGAGGGGTGAATTCCTTTGTATATATACTGAGACACCAGAGTTTTGCTAGATGCATCAAAATGGAGTCAAACTGAAAAGGCATACGAATGGCGGCAACGGTGACGAAAGCCTCACGGAAGAGCTGAGAGAGACGAAGCAGAGCCTCCTAATGGCGAGAGAGCAAGGCCTGTCCATGGCCAAGTCCCTCTCTTCCCTCCAGGAAGAGCTCGCTCGACCAAGCGCGAGCTCCACCATCTTAAGAGGCAGGAGCGCCACCGGGATCCCGACTTGGACACGAAACAGAAGCACCCAACTGAGGCCGTTGTGGGCGGCAGCAGCAGAGGTGGCGGTGGTGGTGGCGACGATGACAAAGAAGATGTAAAGTTCGTGGAGAAGACGACAACGGAGTTCCAGAAGAAGCGGTACGTGACGTTCTCCAACCCCGTGTCGGTGGCTCATCATGTGGCAGCGCCACTGGCCACGGCGGCGGTCGATGAGGCGGTGCTGCGGAGGCATCCCTCGTTGAGGAAGAAGAAGAAGAAGGCGTTGATTCCGCTCGGCCATCTCATCGGGGGGATCTTCTCGAGGAAGAGAGGGAACAGAACTGACGCTACGACGTCGGTGCAACATGCATGAGAATGCAACACAAGAAGCGCTCGAACACGAAGTTTGGTCGAACAATGGTGAATCGATCTTTGTCTTTATTTTCGTTACATGTTCGTTTTCCTCAGTATACTTGTCTGCCAAATCGGAGAAGACAGATGATAAGAATCGTCTGCACATTGAAGTTTCAACGGACCAACTCTAGTGCTTGGTTCCGAGAAACGCGTATGTTTTTTTTTTCCCGAATTAGTGGATTTTATAAACGATTGGATTAAAAAGAATATCAAAATTTTTAATCTTCTTTTTTAACAGCAAAGAAGGGTTGAAAGCCACATTCGATTCAAGTCATAACTATTGCTCATTTTGAATAAGTCTATCACCACCATCATATCATAATACTAGTGAAAGTAAAATCAAGGTTATTTTATGCCATAATATAGTTTGATCTATTCCATTGAGGAATCAAGGCTTCTTGAAGTTAAGGATGACTTGGAAATTTCGAACCTAATGCTCCAAACCACTTGGAGGTAAGCTTTACACCACTATGGATATAGGGTTCTTCCTACTTAATATGTGACTTCTCATGCATGAAATTTCATGATTAATTATGTGGTTTGATTCTCTCCTAACTCAATTCATCATATTAGTAGGGTATTTCACGACCTAGATTGTTAGCCGTTTGAGATGGTTCCTTGTTTCGAAAAAAAAAAATAGAAAAAGGAACTTGATATTGGCGGCCTAAGGAATATCGTAGCCTAAAGTTGTGATGGATTTTTTTAAGTGAAAAGCATTATGGAGAATAAAAAAACCACAAGTAATCCAACGGCAAAAGGAAAAGGCACAAGTGGAAACCAGTTAGGAGTAGGAGTTTCCCATCTTTACATTCCATTCCCACTTCCCACTTCCCTTTCCTAAGAGAGGAGACATCATGAAGGCATAAAGGCCTCCCGGAAAGCTGGTGTGTTTTTCCCTTGGAATAGCTGTGTAGTTAGAGTATATTTTTCATTGACAAGTAGGAATATGAAACTTATAACCTCATGAGATTGAAATTTTATGAATGATTTGATCTATAGAACTAATTACTATGTAGTAACTCTATCAACAATTCAATATAATCTCGCTATTTTTAGAATGTAGGATTAACTTAATTTGATGGAGCAAATCCAGACAATCTCCTTTACAATTCACAATGTTTTACATATATTTTCATCTTTCAACACCCAAAATAATGGCAAGTTCTTTCTTCTAAAATCTTGACATTATCGACAACAATAGAAGTCTTAACATGGATGAAATTTTTGCTGAATCAATTCGACATTAAATTGCTCATTAATTTCACGCAATTTAGAGTTTAGAAGCCACAGTCGAGGGCAAATGCCCACCGCAGAGTCGTAATTAAGGCTTACTCGGGTCTCTGGACCCTCACATCGAGCCTAACTTGTTGCCCCGACCTGCATATTAATTAAAAAAAAAGAATGACTTTTCGGGTCGGGAGGGGCCTGGCGGAGCAAAAACATGGCCAGGCCGGCCGCACTTTTAGCTGAACGCCCTTTTCGAGGCCCGCCCACATTTATCTCCCCGTCCATTTCGCCCTAGCTGGCCGAGGCACAGGCTTTTGAACTGCGTTACGTCCATTAATAATACCTTATGGTAACTCAAATCAAATGTGCAATACATAGCGTCACACGCATTTTACCGACCAAGTCCTTGGTCGGAGCTGATAAATCAAGTGTGTATATTCAACGTTGTAGCTCGCGATAAAAGCAACCCAACGAAAGGAAAAATTCAACCACATGAAAGGCAATGGAAGCTCAGCATGTATAGCTAGAGAGGCATCACATTTTAACATCTCTCATCAAACCATGACATCAGATCTTCTCCTCCCGTCGGGAAACCCGTCCTGAGACGACGATTTGTTGAAGAACTCGATGCAGTCGGCGATCGCTTCGTTGTAGTGGGATTGGGATGAGTAGTACGAGCTGAACGAGCTCTTGGCGGCTCGGGCTTGTCGCAGCTATTCCGGTGCCGCGAGCCCACGGCTGCGGTGAGGCGGACGAGCCGCTGCGGGGAGCGAAGCTCGGGAAGACGAGGCGCATGATGATCTTCCGGAACCGGGTGAAGAGCTTCATGGAGGAGAGATTCAGCTTCGAAGCGGTGATGGACGACGCCTGAGATTTATTAGGAGGGAGTCTTCCAAGCGATGATTCTTCTCCTCTAACTTGGATCACGAAGCTCTCCTCGACCTGAGGCTTGTTATGCATAGTATTACTTCAGTTCAGCAGTTTTTTTCCTCTCTAGTTTACTTGTTCTTGAGAAATAAGCTACTATGGAAAGCGTAAAATGCTATCGTATAGGTCACCTTGGCACTTATATACAGAAATGGACGGTGCTCAGATTAATGATTTTGTAATTTGGTCGTTCTTTAATGGGGGAGACTGAACTAGAGAGAATATTTGGAAGAAAAGAACTGCAGCCCATGTGCCCAAATCATTTGCACGGGCTTTGCTTGTCCTAACAAAGCATAGTTTGCTAACTGGGTCTGTTCGGTATTCTCGAATTAATTAGTGCATACTCAAAGATTTTCTTTCTTGATCATGTCCAACGGAATGATTGCACCCTATTGTCAGAGTCCAGCGGTTCCCAATGTTCGATCATCTGCCAAGCAAACTAATCATTATTGTTGGTGAACATTGATAAACTTGAGGAGTTATATAGGAATTATACAAACGTTTCTCCAGAAATACAAGCGACATTGCATTGTCTACTTAGGTTGAAATAATGCTGACTTTGTCCTCTGAAAAGGTCCCTTGCATAGAATTCAATTGGTTGGACCACTTCGTAAAAAGTTAACGGGGACTGTCATGCACTTTCACCCTTTTGGATCCTTGTGTTACAAAGCTTGTAATTATTGACTACCCAAATTTATGTATGTGGCCATCCCGTGATGGGTTATAGCGGTTGTTGGGGTATACGTGTAAGGATGTTAGGCAAAATAATTCTCACATCAGGAATGTGATGTAAACAAATCAATATTCAGCTATCTCGACCTAACTAGTAATATTAGAGACAATAATTTGAATAGGCAAGACCACATATGTGTGGATCAAAGTCCAGTGAATATTTCAAGAACAGAAAATCGCGGCCATGACTTCCTAATTGAGGAAGAATGGCCTCCGCCGGTTTCCACTGAGCTTGGTTCGGCCGAGGTGATGAGGTAGAGGCTGAAGAGCAGATGTTGTGTTTTGGCTCCAACATTCGCTATACTTGACTTGGCCAAGGTGGAGATTTGAGCTGAGATAAAATTGGAGAGGAAGAGTACTTAAATTAAGGGAAAGCAGTCTTCATGTCGGAGACTTAAATGTAAAGGGAAGATTTGTTAAAATACATGCGTGAGGATATTAAATGAAAAAAAATCCTACATCAAGGATGTGATGTAATGTGGAGCAATTACTATCATAATTAACTTATTAGTTTAAATAAATATGAATCCACTTGAATAAGTTGACGGACTCAAACTCAGTCTCCTTCTTGGAGATTATACGGATGAAGATATGGGATCAACCTACCAGGAATGATGCCAAAGTCGACCTTCTGATTAAAAAAACGTTGATGAGGTAATTTCTCTCCAATCACTAGTAGACAAACATATTTGTCATATATATATTATGTGTGTGTAATATATGATGAGCTAGCAATCCATCAAGGTTGAGTGAACCCCCCGGGGGGTTCCCATCAATGGTTCCTGACAAAGAGCTAATCTGACCAACGGGCGCACTTGAAAGAATGTGGGCTCTATTAGCTGTTTCAACGGCAACATAAAACTCAAGACCGCATCATAGCTCGTCGTGTCCTTGCTCACTTTCGAGGTTTGGAGGATATGCTAAGACAAACTTTACAAAGTTCCAACCAGTTCAATGTGTCAGAAATGCCTTTCTTTATTTCTCATTCCATTAAAAGGTGACGTTAGGACACAAAGGCCGCACTAGGATAAACCAGAAATGCAAGGGTTCAATGCATCGGCATCGATGCCCTAGTACGTGCCATCATGATTTTGTTGATCCGCCATCGGATATGTACACAGTCATCCAATAAAGTCTTCTCTTTAATTATATTAAGAGAGGGCTTGATGATCTTTATGTGCCTTTCTCCTACATACGCAACATAGTTATGTAATTCGACAGGCGATGGAGAATAACTCTTCCGTGATGTCTCCAAAGCTTAGTTTGTGTGCCCCTCGAGGTAGAGGTGACTTCTGTAAGATGGATAAAATAACCACCCTCGAGGCTCGAATATTTAAGGATATGACGGGTCGTAATGGTAAAAAAAAAAAACAGAAATTGCCGATGTTGAGAATTCCTAGTAATACGAAACTTTAAGGGCCTTAAGTAAAAGTAAAGTGATTGAGATGGGCACATGACCGATGAAAGCTTGTCCTATCCCTCAAGATAAGATCTTTACTGAAAGTTCAGCTTGTCCTATCCCTTAAGATTGGATCTTCATGGAAAGTCCATGATTCAACTTGATTGATAAAGCGACAGTAAGTACAATGAAAGACCAGGTTGATGGTCATATTTTGTTTCGTCTGAATATTAATGATGTGATGAGATCAAGAAGGGCCTTTTTTTTTTTAACGGAAGATCAAGAAGGGCTTTAGTAGATAAGGAAAACAGTTCAAAAAGTTATAGATTTATTCTATAAAGGCTAATACAATCTATTTTTTTGTTAATTTTATTAATTTAGTTCTAAATCTTTTAAGAATTTATCAATTTAATACTAAATATTTTCAATTGTGTTAATTTAATCCTAAATATTTCAATGATTTGCTAATATAGTTCTAAGCCTTTGAAGATTTATCAATTTAGTTCTTTCAATCAATTTTGACTATAAATCTCTACGATGGCAGGTTAATCAGTGCAATCTATCTCACACAGCATAAATGATGTTGATGTGGACAATTATCCAAAAAAATTTATTTTTTTTTTTTTTGTTCTTTCTTACCACAGAACCTTCGCAATGGCCAATGAGATTGACCTCGCCCAATGAAGGCAAGGCTTGAGTAACTTGAGAGCTTTGACACTTTTAAAGAGTTGTAATGACATTTTTGCTTATATATTCCAAATGCGTACTCTCCTCTCGAATGAGCGCCCCTACTTATAGATACCTTGGAGAGTGTTGAAGGAAATCAAATTGGAAAGATGCTGAAATCAAATCCCAAAATATTTCTAAATATATATTTCGACAATGTCTCAAATAATATTTATAGTGAAGAGAAAAAGAACCAAAATATTTTTAGGATTGCCCATATATATCTACATATATTTCACTACATCAATATCTTCTCGGATTGTATTTTCCTAATCAAGCGATTAATATTACTTGATTTGAGATCTTGAAAAATTTTCATGTCTACAAATGGCCCGAACTTTCTGTCATGTCTACATGCATCATGTGTATGCCATCTAGGGTTTCAGATCCCTCGCGCGGGGACCCATGAGTTTGGCAGCTTCGCCCAGGTTCCTCGAGGCCGGGACAAGGACCCCAGCACCTATGCTATGCCTGATTCCCCGAGAGTAAAGGTGGCGATATGTACTATAAACCTACTTTTTAACTCATTTTCAATGGATCGGTGATATATGGATTTCTTAATTTTTTTTTTTAATTGCAGGTCTAAATGGGTTAAAAAAATAAAGCCCACTTGAATTTAGGCTAAAGTGGGTTTGAAAAGTGATGAATCCTTTAACCCATTTCAGTAGAAAGAGCTAAACTAAGAATTAAAAAGTCATTTACCAAAAAAAAAAAAAAAAGAATTAAGAGTCTAAAAGGAAAGTGATAAGGCCACAATACGATTTTGACTGAGAACGACAGAAGAAGACCGCCATGCCTCATCTTGTCTTTTTCAATTTCAACTTCGTACTTGACATGATTTTCATCAATTTTTTTAGTTTGTCGATTCTATTTATATATCCATCTCAAATTGTAGCAACATATAGGACAAAATCTTCTAGAATTTTTTTAAAAATAATTATGTTAAGTTTTGTAAAACTTAACATAAACACAAGCCAATTCATTTCGGAAAACGAATTGAGATGGTTTAATTAAGTGAGTATGGGTTTTAATAAGTCAAGTTGGATATAAATAATTACAAATACAAACAGGTCCATACGAGTTTTTTTTATTATTATTATTATCAAATCCATATGAGTTCAATAGGGTAAAACATGTGGATTTGTTTTCAGCTTGACTCAAACTTGACTCAACCAGCCCATTTGACACCTCTATTTATCAAGAATAGGTGTGAAGCTACTTGGTCGCATAAGTTACATATTATCTAGAGAATTACTAATTATGAAATAGTGATAAAAGTCAATAGTATAATGTATATGACAAGTGACTTGCTGCACTACAAAAATTACTTATTTTAGTTGAAGACATGGTGCTAGTTATCATTCTACAAAAGAAGGTACCTTTTACATAAAATACTAAATTTACTGATGCACTGATGCTTGATTTTCAGTAAGGACACTAAAAACATATTTTTCAAAAGTTAATTATAAGTTTTTCGATTTTTAAGTTTTTTAAGTTATTTTTACTTTTATTAAATTCTAAATATAAACATCTTCTATTTTGTTGTTTACTTTTTAAATTTGACGTGTAATTTTGTTGAACTAATGTAGGGTATTGCTCATCATTCAAAGAGGATCCACAATCCTTCGCATTAATGCTATTTTCAAACTACCGTCCTTAACCTAACCTGCAAACTCTTCCATGTAGGTGCCCTTGTTTGTTAGGGCGGTGTTTACACACGTCTTCACGCTACGCAGGTGCCATGTGAAAAGTCTTAACTCACAACTCAACCTAACTTTCTTCACTGAATGAGTCAATTTATGGAGTTGCCTACTTTTCAAATGCAACAATTTAAGAAGAAAAATTGCTAAGAATTAGGGTCCGGATTAGGTCGGGTATGAGATGGATTTGTATTGAATGGGTTATTGGTTGCTAAATTATACTATATAAAATGGATCTATATAAATTAAATAAGTTAATTTGCGTTTAATCATATTTTATTCACTCCAATCCATCCATTTGAAGGGTCTACCTGGTGAGGAGGCTTGGTACACCAAAATACCTATGCTCAAGTCCTTGGCTGCTATGCCCAAGACCCTGGTAGCCTGGGCCACTCAGGGACCTCAACTTGTCTCAAATGCTTGTTTCATAATTTTTTTAGTACCAAATATAGGAAAACGACTTATATATAATTTATAAAATGCAATAAAATCTAGAAACATAAGATCTTTTGAAAAGACCGCCATGCCTTTTCTTCTCTCTTTTAAATTTCTACTTCGTACTTGACATGATTTTCATGAATTTTTTTTAGTTTATTGATTCTATTTGTAGGTCTATCTCAAATTGTAGTGACATATAGGACAAAATCTTCTAGAATTTTTTTAGAAATAATTATGTCAAGTTTTGTAAAACTTAACATAAACAAAAGCCAACTGATTGCAAAAAAATAATTGAGATGGTTTAATTGAGTATGGATTTTAATGGGTTAGGTTGGATATAAAAAATATAAATATAAATAGATCTGTATAAGTTTTTTT
This sequence comes from Eucalyptus victrix, assembly GCA_016097545.1. Taxonomy (NCBI): domain Eukaryota; kingdom Viridiplantae; phylum Streptophyta; class Magnoliopsida; order Myrtales; family Myrtaceae; genus Eucalyptus; species Eucalyptus victrix. The sequence continues at coordinate 16,670,362 of CM027840.1, read as the reverse complement.
TTTTTTTGATCGAATCCATATGAGTTCAAGTGGGTAAAATGGATTGATTTGTTTTCAACTTGAGCCAAATTTGACTTGATCCATTTGACACCTCTACTTATCATGTATAGGTGTGAAGCTACTTGGTCGTATAAGTTACATATTATCTAGAGAATAACTAGTTACGGAATAGTGATAAAAGTCAATTATATATGACAAGTGACTTGCTGCACTACAAAAATTACTTATTTTTAGTTGAAGACATAGTACTTGTTGTCATTCTACAAAAGAAGGTACCTCTAACATGAATAAAATACTAAATTTACTGATGCATTGATACTTCATTTTCAGTAGGGATACTAAGAAAATATTTTTCGAAAGTTCTTTAAGTTATTTATACGTTTTTTGTTTTATTTATAAACATATTCTTTTTTGTTGTTTACTTTTTAAATTTGAGGTGTAATTTTATTGAAGTAATGTATTCACATAAAGGCTATAGCATAAAGAGTTTAAAATGGATTAAACGGGTGGGATCAATATGAGTTCACTATGGACATAGAGAGAGAGAGAATGGGGGAGGTACATTCTAAAAGTTTATAGTTGTACTTCAGCCACCATGTTCAGCCGATGCTTAGAAACAAAATCGTTCAGGAGAGTGAAGGCATTGCTCATCATTTGGGTAGGATCCATCACCCTTCACATTAATGTTATCGTTACTTTACTGTCCATAACCTAACCCTCGAGCTCTTCAACTTAGGTGCTCTTATTTGTGAGTGCGGTGCTTACACACGTCTACACGTTGCACAGATGCCATGTGAAGTCGTAACCCACCACTCAACCTGACTTCCTTCATTGACTTGATGAGCCAATTTATGGAGTCACCTACTTTTCAAATGCAAGAATTTAAAGAGAAATGGTGCTTAGAATTAGGGCCTAGGTTAGTTGGTGCATGAGATGGATCTGGACCGAATGGGTTATTGGTTGTTAAATTGTACTATATAAAATGGATCAATATAAGCTAAACGACTTAATTTGAGTTTAATCATTTTTTATCTACTCCAATTCATTCATTTGAAAGGCCTACTTGATAGCGAAGCCTGGTACTTCGAAGTGCCTGTGCTCAAGTCCTTGGCTCCCTTGTCCAGGATCTTGGTAGCCGTGCCTCGATCCAAGGCGGTCGAGCTTGGGTCCCCCGAGGACGGGCCCAACTTTTGGCTGGCTGGGGCCTCCATCGCCTTCGAACCTAAGGTCATTCTCGATTTTTTTTTCTCAAACGCTTGTTTCATGATTTTTCTATAACAAATATGGAAAAATGACTTGTACATAATTTATAAAACGCAATAAAATCCCGAAGGTTAAGATCTTTTCAAAATATATTCTCAGCAAAATTCAATTTTCAAAGAACTAAAACGGAGGGCCGACTTCGAGATGATAACAGCCTTCGTCATGCACCTCTTCTCTTCTCTCCACGTCGACCCCACGCGACTCCCCCACGACTGCCATATGTCCCTCGCCACCGCCACGCGTAGCGGCGCACGATCCCACGCACGACGGAAGCGATAAAACGGGCACGTCCCTCCTCCTTTGCGACTCTGCGGGAAGAAGAATTCAAAAGCAGTTCGCGAGAAGAGAAAGAGGCGGAGAAAGGTGAAGAAGTAATGGCAACGACTCACCCGGACATCCCCGGCGAGCCCACCCACACCGGCACCGCGCTGCTCGAAACTGCCAACGCCGCCATCCAGAGCTTCGGCCCTCTCAACAAGATCCACCAACACCTCTGCGCGTAATAATCACTGCTTCAATCTCACCCTGCGCTTCTCTTTTGAAATGGGAACCGAGAGCCTTGTCGTCGTCACCTTCTTATTCTTCTGCGTTGAGCCTTCGTCGAATTTGCAGGTTCCATTTCTACGCGCACGACATGACGCGGCAGGTGGAGGCCCACCACTACTGCGGCCACCAGAACGAGGAGATGCGGCAGTGCCTCATCTACGACGGCCCCGGCGCCGACGCCCGGCTCATCGGCCTCGAGTACATCATCTCCGAGAGCCTCTTCCTGGCCCTGCCCGACGAGGAGAAGCCGCTGTGGCACAGCCACGAGTACGAGGTGAAGGGCGGGTACCTCTTCATGCCGGGCATCCCGGGCCCGATAGAGAGGCAGGACCTCGGCAAGGTGTGCAAGACCTACGGCAAGACCATCCACTTCTGGCAGGTCGACCGCGGGGACAGCCTCCCGCTGGGCCTGCCCCAGATCATGATGGCCCTCACCAGGGACGGCCAGCTCAAGGAGGACCTCGCCCAAGGTAAGCCGGTTTCTCTCGCGCATTCCGTGAACAGTCGGCGTGCATGAGTTGAGTTCCTGATGTGGATGCTTTTGGGGGTGCGCTTGCAGACGTCCAGAAGCGATTCGGAGTGTCGTTCGAGAAGGAAAGGGAGAACCGGGCGTACATGAAGGGGCTCGAACACGGGATACACCCGCTCGCGAACGCAGCCGGGAAGGGACTGGAGACGGAGCTGAGGGAGGTGGAGTGCAAGCCTGCGGAGTCCGTGCCCAGAGTCTTTGTTTGAAAAGAGGGTGTCTGTATTGATCGTAGCTGAATGTGTTTTTGTGTTGTAAATAGTGTTATTTTTGGGCTTTCTTACGGTCCTGTTGCGTCTTGAGATTGTATAGAGCATGTGAAAATAAAATTTCAAGTGTATTGCGCTGGTTATATGTAGAGAAACCCTAGGAAGGCGGCAACTACGTGGGCATGAACCGTTTGTTGTAATGTCTTCCAAGTGGAAGTAGTCACTTCAAACTAGAGCGAGTCTGGCTCTTGCTTCTTCCTGCAGCTGGTCGTTTATGTGTTAAAAAGCTTTGTGGGTGGTTCTGAATATCCCACGACGTAATCCTCAGTTGAGCAAGTATGAGACCGTTCTAGTGATAGAACTGGAACTTTGCTTTGTCGACACAAGAATGATACCTGGGCCTCGACAGTATCAGAGTGGATTGAGCTTATTTTATCTTCTAATTAATTAACCATATCGTTGGACCATTTTATCTTGTGGGCTCTAATTACTCTATCAAAGGTAGCCTTCAAGAATGCGATTTTAATGAGTTTCTTCCACATATTTAAGCTATTAAAGTTTAAGGTGAAATGAAAGGGGGTGGCAAAGAGAAGGGGTTTTATTGAATACTAGGGTCCTTTAGGCAAATGACGTTATCCATTAATTTAGTAGGCCATATTTTGAGGGCAAATTGAAGATTTTGTCCTTTGTTAAAGGATCGACAAACGTAAGACTTGTAAGGAATCATTGTTGCCACATTTTTCCCTTCATTTCTATGTTTTCGTTTGTGTAACTTATCAAGCATCATTTTTGTCACATTTATTTCAATGTTTCTATTGGGTGAGCTTGGTAGTCTGACTCATAATTTTTCATTAAAATCACGTTTTGTGCAAAGTTTTGACGCGGCTCTTTATTTATTTTTTTTCTTGGTAAGGTAAGAATATATTAAGCTTTACAAAAAAAAAAGGTCTGGCACCAGGAATTTACTAAAAAATCCGGCACCAAAAACTTACACCTGTAATAGAAACAGGTCAAAATGAGTTTAATAGCAACAAATTACACTCGTAATAGAAATAGGTAAAAAAAACGAGTTTAATAACAACAGGTTAGAATGAGTGGAAGGTGTCGACGAGTTTAATAACAATAGGTTAGAACGAATGGAAGAGTGTCGACAAAACAAGGTTAAAACTAGTGGAAGGGTGTCGCCAAAACAAAAGGGCTACCAAACAGGGCTCCGCCAGAAGAAGCTGTAAGGAAACAACACAACAACCAAAGTTGAGGATCTAACCGCTACACTGACACAGCCACCACCAGCCAATCATCCAAGGACAGGCTAGAGTCGAAACCAGTCAACGGCAAAGAGAAGCACAGGAACCGCACCGCAACAGTCGAACAAAGCATCCGACTAGAAACCCTACCGAAGAGATCAAAGCCAATCCCGCCCAAAAGACCAAGGAGCCACAAGACCACCACAGCACGGAATTTGACCCACAACGGAGCAGCAACAGACAGCCAACGGCATCCGATGATCACAGTCCGAATCACCCACCAAGGTACGCCAGTCGAGGCACCCGAGGACACAACCAGCAGCCGATAAGCCAACCTAGTATGACACGGCTAGCATCCAGCAGTGTACGCCAAACCGCCACCATCTACAAGGCAGGGGCAGGAGAAAAGATGGAGGGGTCCAACTCCCAGCAGTGACGCGGCTCTTTATTTGAAGTTGCATTTGTAGACAATCTTATTGCCAATTGAAATGAATCGGCAAAGTTTTAGCTTTGAATTTTTCCGTTACATTGAATTTCAATCCATCTGAAGCCAAACTCGCGTCCTCTTTTTTCTTCTTTTTTAGTGAAGTAAGGTATTTATTACTAACTTTCTTAGATCGAGCAACAAACTAATCAACTGACTTATTACTGACTTATTGTGTTGATTGAGAATGAATTGTATTGAGTATGTCTTGAATTATGTTTTGGGTATTCAACTGAAAATGAGTTTTGATACCCAAATTGAAATTTGTGACAACCCAACATGGAGGTATAGTGTTGATATAGGAGGGCTTCGGTGGGTTGTGTCCTCGCAGAATCAATACCTCTCTTTCCTCGAGCTACTAGGTTTCAGGAGAAACATAAAGAGTCTTACGATTTTTTCTGACCTCCTTTTGTAATTCTTAAAATTTCATCATGAATTTTAATTTCATTGTAATTTCCACATTGGTCATAACAAATTGTCTTTTCATCTTTGCTCAATTACACAACTAATTAGATGGTAAACTAGTATATTGATTAAAAGCAATTTTCGACAAAGACAAATGAAATAATATAAGTCTTTAAAACCCATATATCCGAGCTTCCTCACAATTGGCTATAAATCGAACAATATATTTGATGGTCGATTGTTCATTTTTGCTAGTAAAAATGACAAAATTAGACATTTTGAAACCTATTGGAAAAGGTTGATCACTAACCTATTAGAATGTGATTTCCTCTAAATGGGTATGATAACATCCTATCTAATTCTATTGTTGTCAAACTTTTTTGACAAAATGTATTGGGTTCAATTGCAAATTGGTTGGCTATCATGCCCCCCAGATGGTGGTGGTGGTATTGCCAAATTATTTATGTTGACTAGAATGTTAGGCCTAATTGTTCACATTGGGTGGTATCAATAGAGCCATTGGTCTTATATTTCCAGCATCTAGCAATTGATCGGCATGGCAGCTGGTTTGATATGCCAACTTATTATTACCAATATGGTTATTTTGACCAACTTTAGCCCAAAAAATTGCATAGCAAGTAACAATGTACCCTGTTACCACTTAATTTGTTTGTAATGGTTGGTCAAATGATCTAAGCCTCAACAGGACATCATTCACTACATTGATGATGATTAGCGTAATCATATTGGATAATGGCTCATAATGTAGTTGACCGAATCTATTTGTTCCCTCTTCGAACATTATTCTCACAGTTGACACTATGTTGGAATTTGGAACAACATCTCTCTTCAGTGTGATGCATCGGAAGATTAATTTCCTCACGGCAATTATCTTCTGCCGCTCTCTCAACAACTTAAGTATCAAAATGCTTTGTGGTCTCATTGCCAATTTGTGGTAATGAGCTGTGGTTGCCAATGTCATTGCCAAACTCTTGTTGATTTTTGGTTCTTGTCACCATAGTCTCCTTAAATCAACAAAATGTGTCCCACTTTTCATCCCAAAAAGATCTTTCATCAAAAGTATCGCTGAAATGTCTTTGAAGACTACTGATATAAAATATGAATCAATAAAGTTTGTGAAAGGTGCATCATTGATTTTAAGCTAGAAAATAAATGACAATAAATTTAAAGATACAAAGATTGAAGGCAATTGTGGTTAGCTATTTAAATTGCATAAAAGTAAGGATAAAGATAAATTTGCATGATAAGTGAAGGGAGATCACATGAATATAAAGTGCAATTAGGACACGTTGTTGAATGACATGAGATAATATTTCAACATTCCTTCTCACGATGCACATTCACGAAACAGATAGCACTTTCTCTGATACTATATTAGTAAAATCCAATTCAAAAGTTTAAACTAATAGCTGGAGGGAAATCACATAAACATAAAAAGCATTTATGACTCCTTACCAAGTGATGTAGGACAATATTTCAACAATAAGTGGTCATTGAATTTGAAAAGATTAATTTCATAATACTATATTTAGAACAAACAACCCTAATCATTTTTTTGTTACACTTATGTACAAAAAGTTGCAAATTCCAAAATGAAGGCAATAAACATAACGACTCAGCGGTTATGTTATTGTGCCAATTACTTAATGTCGATGACTTTGTGACAAGTTGTTGATTGTTTTTTCATCTACGACTTCTATTGTTCACCAAAGTCTATTATTATTAACTAAAAAAAGGGTTATATTGCAATAAAATAGGCAGCTTCAAAATCTGGCTTAAACTAAATAAATAAATGAAAAAATAAAACGAGTCAAAGGATAATCATAACTTGTCAAAAAAAAAAAAAGGATAATCATAAATTTTTTTCAGCGCATCTTAAGATCATAGTCGTCTCCGCTTTAGTCGCCACCGAACATTAGACTGCAGCACACCATTCATTCCGGACCTCTTCTAGATCTGTTCTGCATCATAACATTTTTTAACTCGGTCCCTAGATTTTCCACTCAACGTGACAAGGGTTCGGATGGTTTCGCATTAATTCACGATTAACTTATTCCAAGATAACTAAGCAAATCAAAACCTACACCCGCGGGCCCTCTCCTGTCCAAATTCGCAAGAACTTGCATCGTCTCTTGCGCCATTAAATAAAAGACAAGACCGCATCCTCCGCTTCAATTCCTAATATAGAAATGGCCACCCTGCCGGGAGAAAGTACCTTAATTTTACGTGCACTAAGATTTGCGACGATCTCGATAGATTCCACAGCCAATAATCAAAAGAACCCACCCGACCCGCCGTTGCGTCCGAACGCCGTCCCACCATCTTAATCGGTGACGTCACTAATGACATACGTGTCGAAAATATCAATATCCCGTCTCGAAGGTCCAGACGAAAGAAGAAATGAGAAGCTCTCACCCCGTCGGCAATTTGTTCTTTATGCTCGGTCAAAAGTCTTCGATGCGCGCGGGCCAACCGATCCCGCTCCCTCCTCTGGCGTCCTTTGCTTTCGAGACGGTTTTTATAAGACAGAGCTCGCGTCACGTGGCCATTCATTGCTCTGGTCTGCCGAAACGTGGAATCGAACCGAACGTGCGGGCGGGTCGCCCGAAGGGTGAGTGCGAAATCGCAACCTCCTCGCTGAAAGCGGCAGTTGCCGTGCCCGCATTACATGCTGTCTTCTTCCGTCGTTCGTCCCACGAAATGGTTAATGATCTCTAACCCCATCTGATCATCCTTAAATCCCTCGCTAATCTCTTCACCAAATGGGGCATAATCCTTAAATTAATTTTCTAATTAGAGTAGTTGAGCTGCGGTCACTAAACAAACCAAAGCCAAGGCGTGACTCCACGTGAAACCATCAAGGAGAACTCGGTTAATCATCATAATCACTCTGTTTCACATTGTCACAAAAAGTTTTGATACGACAATCGAAATGACAACATCGAGAACTCGTAAACAAGATCCTAAGTAAACAATTGAAAAGGTAGGGTTCCTAATGACTCGACATTACATATGCCAAACGCAAGGACGACGTTGATTTAATATATACAAGTTAGTGAATGGACGACCGAAACCCGACCGTGTCCATTAGCTACGCCTACGTGATTAGGTGATAACGCTTGATTGATTGAAAACGCCTGTGACAAAAGCCAAAATGAAGTTGATGATCAATTGAGTCGTCCCGCTGATCTTTTCTCAAGACTCGAGCGCCTTGTAAATCACTACGAAACAAGGGAGGATGGCCTTGGGATTGGACACGAACAGCTCCTCCATGTTCGAGTAGACCCCGGCGTGGCCCGCCATGGAGTCGTACGTCCCGGCAGCCGCCCCCGCCGCCGCCGGCGCGGCCTCGTCGTCCTCCCCCGTTTGCGGCGCCGCCCCGTCCTCGGCCACACGGCGTACCCGGCCCGCGATGACGCGGCACACCAGCATGGCCCGCCGGCCGTCGGCGCACCGGAGCGAGTCGTGGGCCCGGCCGCTGCTGGCCGTGGTGCACACTCCGGCCCCGCCCCGCCCCCGCCCTGCGACTTGGCGTGGAAGCCGTGGCGGATGACGGTGCAGACGCCGCAGCCGGGCACGGAGCCGCACAGGCTGGTGGAGCCGCCGGAGCCGAGGGCGCACGCGAGGGTGGTGCAGTGGAACCGGAGGAGCTCGTTGCCGTCGGCGGCGCAGCGCGGGTTCCGCCGGGCGCTGGCGAGGGCGCGGGTCTTGACGGCGTCCCGGCAGTCCTCGAAGCGCTGGATGGTGCGCTGGGTGTTGTGGACCTTCAGGATCCGCTCGATCTTGCAGATGGGGTTGTCCTTCTTGAGCCAGCTCGACTTGAAGATGATCTCCACGATGTGCCGGCCCGAGTCCTCCGGCCCCAGCTCGGACACTGCCCCGAGAAAATATTAAATATATATTAAATGCGCAATTAATGCGGGGGTAAAAATCGCGCACCAAAATAAAAAGTAACTGCGGCGTCAAAAAAATAACAATTTTTACCCCAACTTGTCGGTGGGGTCACGATTCGTGCTAGTAATATTAAAGTCCGGTGGGCACGAAATTAATAAAGCGGGTATCGACCAACAGTGCTTCGCCACGTAAGAGAAGGAGAGGGCAATCCCTCCGGTCCTCATCGTGACAGCTGTGGCACTGGGGGTTGGACTAAGGCGTAGTAAAAGCTAGTAAATGGTCCCTCCCCAACTTAGGAAAAAATAGAAAAAATTCCGGTCCACCATCGACGGCTTATGTCAAAAAGTGACTATAATTAAAGATATGCCAATTTCGCGATTTGATGCCTTGCACCATATTGGCAAAATGCAAGATTCACGGGGGAATGATCTATAAAGCGGTGGTTAATTGGGAGGCAAAGCTTTTCATCAAAAGGCGGTCCGCCCTAATCAGTACTAATCTCCCTTGACCGGGCGAAAAGACGATGATTTGTAGCACATGGTGCTCTGTGATGTGATATCGTGGCATGGAACAAGGTGACAAAAAAGCGATTCCGGTAATGCGCATATGGAAGCAAAGCGGAACGAAAATATCCTTTGGTAACGGGCAAGTTTTTTACTCTATTCCTTTTGTTCTCTTTCTGCTTTCGTTGCGAAAGAGAATTTAGGCATGGAAACGGAACGAAACTCGACAAGAACGAGAGATGGTATCGAAGGGATATGGAGAAATACCTGCATGACGAACTGCCTGATGGAGCTCCAGGCTCTCGAGCTTGGGGAAGACTTCGCCGCACTGAGAGCATGCGCATATGGTTGACCTGGGCGTGAATGGATACCTGATGATGATGATCGAATCGAAACCATCTTTGTCATTCGTGATATGAGAGCCTAAACTTAACCTAAGATAGGTGAAATCGTATGGTGCTTGGTCGCCGTGTTGGCGTGCGCACGGCAATTACCTGCTGGGGTCAACGATCATGTGGCACTCGTAACACCCGGAGAGCTTCCTGAATTGCATGCCCCTAGACGACCCGCCTCCGCCGCCGTGGGATCTCGTCGACCCGCCCAGCGACCGGGAGGAGGAGGACCCGGCCCCGCCTTTCCGGCTCAGGAGGCCGGCCTCCTGGCCAACGGAGCTGCTCTCGGGGGAGTTGTCGGCCCGGTGGACCACGCGGGTGTTGCCGTGGACGACGTCCCGGAAGCTGCATATGGAGCTGCATGAGGAGCCGACGGGCTTGTTGTTGTTCTTGGACGGGTCGTGGACGGCGGAGCCCTCGACCTGCTTGCACGTGAGGAGGTTCTTGAATTGGTCCCACGACGACTGCGACGGCGGCGGTGCGGGCTGCTTTTGCTTTTGCTTTTGCTTTTGCTTTAGCTTTGGATCTTGCTCGCGTTGGTGCTGGTGCTGGTGCTGGTGCTGCTTCCCGTCGTCGTGGGGGTGGTGCTGCTTGGTTCGCTTGCGTTTGGAAGGAGGGGGCGTTTTTTGCTTGTGGCTGGCGGAGTTGTCCGGTAGGAAAGTGAGGAGAGCCATGAAGAGAAAACCGAGGAAGATGAAGATGAACAAAAAGGAAGAAGGAAGAAGAAGAGAAGGAGGAGGATGAAGTTGCTGGGCGTTCCAAAGGCTCCCTTTGATCGAATGAGAGGGGGAGAGATCCAAGAGAGCCCTTAAGGGGAGAGAAAAGTGGGTGGCGTGGTGGGCTCCCTTTGTTTATTGTTCTTTTCCTCTAATTTTTAACTCCTCCTTCTCTCTCCTTCTCTCTCCGTCTCTCTCTAACTTTAGGTTTTGGATTAACCTGGTCCTGGTCTTGTAGACGGCGAGTGCGCACTTTGCAACCCGAGTTGATGATTTGACATCTGTTTGACTCGGTCCAGAGATCGGCTCGAATGCCTGATTCCCTCGCTCGTTTGAGGCTGCAGCTCGCGAGTTATACTTTCTGGCGCGACGGGAGTGACGTCGCAGCTGTTTAACCCCGCCGCGGATTGGTCCGTCAACGCAAAGGACTTCCAATGAGAACCGTACAATCTCTATCTCTCAGTCTCGGTCAGACATTAAAGATCTTGACGAGATGGGTTCTCTCCTAGTGAAGATGTTTCTGGTGGAAGTAGAGTTTTAGATGAGCCTGCCATTCCTGTAGCTAAGTGCGGGGGATTAGGTTACATCTGCAGGCTAGGGCTGGACTTGGACCCCACTTCTCTAATTATGAAGATGAGAGAGAGAGAGAGAGAGAGAGAGATCATGTGGTGTGCTTTGGACAAATGAACTTAAGTGGTAGAACATGTTGGGTCAATGTTGTCCTGGTTGGAGCCTATTCCCCTTGTACTTCTCACCCCACTCTCGGCCAGTCTTTCACCCGCCCCTATAAAACAAAGCTACGGGTTGATGTGTTCTTCTGACTCGGTGAGTCAACTCTCCTTTAGCCAGTTTGGTGCTAGTTTGTAATGAGGGGGGAATATGCAATAATTTTCAATTATTCTCCAGTCCCTCGGGCCTCTCCGGCACGAGTGCTGTCGAGTGGGGCCCGTGTTGGCTCGGGGGCTGGGAAAGAGGAGGGGGCGTTCCGGTCATTTCGTAAATCAACTATAGAGGAGGTGCCCAGATTCGGGGAGGGAGCAAGACGAGAAGCGGATGCGCCGAGGAGAGGTCGTATACGACACGCGGAAAGGACCGGAAACTCGGACCGCCTGCTGCGAACGTGCGCCTCCCCACTTCGATTTCACCGTTTGCATTGCCGGATCTGCCCCTCTTTTCCAATACATACATAAATGTATGTATGTATGTGTCCTCCAAATGGTCCATGAAACATTTCCAAATTACAAATTCAAGACGGGAGACAACCCCCTTTGATTACATGTTTTACAGTATTAATCTCTCTTGTTTATCGAACATATCTTAAATCCTATTTATCTCGCTCTCGATCGCAACCAACATGCGCGACCATTGCCGATGAACCATGAAAGAAGAAGAAGAAGAAGGGGATGAGAGAGAAAAAAGAGGAAGGAAAAAGAAAGAAATGGAGAGGGAAAATGGTATGGACATGCTCGGCCTTTCGAATTACGTGCATTTATGTGTCGTTCTTTGAACTGGTCTATATGCAGTGCTCAATGTTTATGGAAAGTAAATGTCAAAGACAGCAAAAACAATTATAGAAAAACTACGAATTAGGAGAGATATTATTGCATTAACAATGTCGTCGTAGGTTAGGCTAACGCACTGCCAGAGGACATGAGGGTAGCAATAAGACTCCCAAAAGCTGACTTGGCAAAGCATGATCATGCTAAGATTGGCTTAGAATTACTGTAACAACTCAAAACGTTTCTGCTTTCATTTATATTCCGGGTCCAAGTAAAAATGAACACGTCGCATTGACGCGAACAACGGCTACGCGTGCCGGTCGATGTCAGCCATTCGTTCAGGCCGAAAATCAGTGTGGCGCTTCGTCCAGTGCATTGTACCAAATGTCAATCTGCACACCCACGTTGTTCATCTTATCATATGAATGCGATTTGCGTAGTGCGGAAGCAGACCAGCTCCACGTAGATCACCAAATGAAAAGACAACGAGAACGGAACAAAACATCATCGGTGGCTGGCTGGCTTCGCAAATGATCGGCTGAGAATCTCGCAACACCCCTACTGACCTGCAGTTCAACAACTCCCCCTTATCTTTCTGTTTTCTTTCCTTTTCGTTGGATTAGCGGCATTGATTATTCAGTTTGCAATCTTCTGATGGCATCTTCTTTTTGGGAGAGAGAGAGAGAGAGTGGTTGAAGATTTGGCTAGCAATTTGTTTCAATATAATACCCAAAAGCGATGGCTCCTTGTCCTCCACAACCATCGCTCTCTGTTCCGATCCATGATGGGCAAACGCTCATTAAACAAGTCACGCAGCTAACAAACTATGCTGCCACAAAAACCTTTAAATAAAGAGATGGGGTTTGTACCAAGGTACGATCCTTATTAGATTAATTGCCAGAAAATGTTCTGGACACCGAGTGCTGTCTTCTGCCCCCCGCTCCGAACTTTTCTCACGTTATTGCATCATGCAATGTATATTGGACGACAAAGACAAATGTTTGATCACCTTTCTGCTCCTAATGACACTGCCAATCTCTAACGAAAATATCCTCTATGACCCTCTTTTTCTTATTTTTTTTTTCTTTTGTAAAGAGGTGGCTAAGTCGCACGAACTTAAGCAAGCAATTGAAAAGGCACATCTTTCATTGCTCTAATTTGCTCGAGTTACTCATTGTAAATGCCATACTGAAATAAACATTGAGTGACCAATTTATGGAGACATAGTACAAAATGAACCAAATTATAATATACGGGTCCTTCTCTTTTTGTTTTTGCCCTAAGTAATCCAAGGTTGCATGCATAATAAGCAAATAGAAGATGATAATGCGTGATACTAACGATCACATTAAAATATCTAACTAGCCTAACAGAATTTTACTGAGAACCAAATATTCTAACAAGACTAATTCATAGTTAATCTTCACTTAAATAAAGGGGAAAGTACCAAAAAATCCTAAACATGGTGCATTGGTGCCAATTCAATCTTAAATTTTTAATTGGACCAATTTAATTCTAAATTTTTTACATTTGTACCAATTAAATCTAATTGGCTAATTATGGCTGAAAATTGCTAATATGGATGCAAGTTATCCTACATGACACAATAAACGTTGACGTGGAAATTTTACATTTTCTTAATTGTTTTTTATTTTCTTTCATTTCATTGTGGCCTTAGGCCAGCCACAAGATCGAATCCTAGGCCACAATGAAAAAAGAAAATAAAAATAAAAAATAAAACAATAAAACAATAAATATTCTTATAATTTGTTCATGTCATTGCCAATCGGGCCAAATAAGGTGGCCAATATCTATGATAGTAATTTCCAATCAAAATTGATCTAATAAAATCAATCGATATAAATGTAAAAGTTTTATGACTATATTGATTCAATAAAAATATTCATAACTGAATTGATATCAATGTAATAGATTTAAGACATCTTTTTTGTGCCATCTCCCTTAAATTAACCAAAGAAGGGAGAAAGAATCGGCTACGTTGGAGGGGAGGCCATGTGAGCTAGGGTTTTCATGTGTCCTCCTCATTAATCATGAGAACGGAAAGATAGGCTTTCATGTGTCCTCGCCCCTCGCATCCCTCACGACAGGTCCAACCCCCACGTGCGCTTCGTTTCTTTGGTGGGATTTCCAAGCCACTTGACCTGGCAACATTAATTTTCTTATATATGAGCCCATGACATAAGCCTCGAGTAGACCAAACGAAGGCATTACACTACATAATTGCATGGAATCGAGCGAAGGCAAAAACGAGTTTCGATCAAATTGAGTTTTGACACGACACGAACGATGAGGAAAGGGGGGCAGGGGTTTCTTTGGTGGGGGGAAGAGACTTAGGTTTGTTCAAAATTTGAACATCTTGGTGTCTTGGTGTATGGAAAAGGGGTGATGTCTCCGCATTAAATAAACGTTGCAGGGTCATATTCATGTCGAGGAGATATAAATTAGGGTGGACCATATTTTAAATTTTTAGAAGTAAAGGTACTTTCACGATGTTAGGAGGTGGGGATACGTGTACCCCTTTGATTTTCAAAATAAAATTGGGGAACCGGTTCTGGGTCGAGGATATAGCGAGGAGATGCGCTCGCCCTAACTTTGATGAACGAGATTTAAAAAATTGAATCCTTTTTTGGGGGATGAAAAGGGTGTCTGATTCCCCCCCTTTTTGAAGAATTCGAAACGCTCTTCCCCTTAGACATTTTCGCTCTTTTTTCCTTTTTATGGGCCATCCTCGGACAATGTTTGTAAGCTATTTCAAATACAAGAATCGACTGAAGATTTTGTCGTTTTTTTTGGGTAAAGAAACTGAAGATTTTGTCGTTGATGTCATGAAACTCGAACTTAGGTGGATTGATGCCAAATACATTAACTTGTGTAGCTAAATTTATGCATTCGATAAGATGCAAGCCCAAACTCGAACTTAGGTGGATTGATGTCAAATAAATTAAGTTGTGTAGCTAAATTTATGTATTCTATAAGACGCAAGTCCCGATTCAAACAAATTGCCTTGCCAGAAAATGAATGTTTCCATATGTTTTCTAGCCTAATAAGGGAATGGTGGTTACTTTTTCTATTATTCCATCCTCGCTATCTGTGACATGAGCACAAAACAAGATTGGGTCAATACTCTTTGCCTTAACCGATCCAAAGCATTGACTCCATCATGGTGCCATGGATATATAAAGTTATCTTTGAAAGAAAGGAATATGACACAAATGATTTCTGAATTTGTTCAAACGTGTAATATTATCACTAAATTTATAAGTTGTACAATGTAGACATTGAACTTTGGTTCAATGTGCCTTTTCATCCCTAAACTTTCAATTTATTCAATCATGATCTTTGAACTTTGATTCAATGCAATATTGTGATGAAGTCTTGAATATTTTTATATAATTTAGGGATTAAACTAAACATTTATCAATAGTTCATAAATCATATTAAACAAATTAAAAGTTTAGTGAACATCATTTACTCATTTGGCCAAAGTTCAAAAATGTCATTCTTGAATTTTTAATATGGTCGATGTGATCTTGAATTTTAGTTCAATATGCAATGTCATTCTTGAATTTTTAATCTGTTCAAATACGGTCCCTAAACTCTAGTCCTATGTTCAATGTGATTGTTAAACTTTTAAACATGTTCATATAATCTAAGGACTATATTCAACAATTACCAATATTACAGGGACCACATTAAACAAAAAATAAATAAAAGTCTAGGAACGTCATTAACTTGCTAGGCTAAAATTTATGTATCACATTGTACAAATTAAAAATTCAAAGACTATATTGCACATTAAATCAAAATTCATTGACCATTTTTCCTATTATCCGGAGTGAATATAAACAATGATAAAGGCACAAAAGATCAACCCTCTTCAACATATAGAACACCCTACACACATAGAGAACAATTAATTTACATAATATATTGTAGGTGAGACTATTTGCACATCCAAGCCAATTCAAATAGTGAACCGGTCTTAATAGGTTTGATTCTAGGTTCTATACACTAAATTGGCTAGTTCTACACTAAATGGCAATTTAATGGCAACCTAATACCAAATCGGTTTTGAATTGTTTTACCCCTAACCCCAAATACATACTTTTACTCTTCTTCTTTTTTTTTTTTAAATATTGAAAATATTTGTTGAAATTGAATATGTTTGAGATACTACCCTCAAGCATAAATATATATATATATATGTTTGACATCTACATATTGTATCTATCATAAAGTGGGGAAAAGTGTAAAAAAAAAAAAAAAGCCCTAAACCTTTTGCATTTGTGTCAATTTAATCCTAAACATTTTCACTTGGTTCCAATTCAGTCATTTTCGACTAATTTTTGTTGGATTTTGCTAATTGGGCATCGGTCGATTTGTTCATGGCATGATTTGCACCAACATGGATAATTTTTAATAATATTTAAATATTTTTTATATATTTATTTTCCATTTTCATTTTTTCTTTTTCTTTTCTTTTTTTTTTTAAAATACTTTCCCTTCCTCAAGTGGGTTGCTCAGAAAGGTGCTCGATGAGGTTAACCTCCACCTCACCAGCCACCGGGGAGAGCCCTCGCTAAAGGCCGCGAGGGTTGCTTGTTCTAGGTGGTGAGGCTTGCCCTCACCAAATCTAGTGAGGGTCAAGCCTTGCCAACCATAGGCAAGGCTTGACCTCACCAAATCCGATAAGGTTGAGCCTCGCTCAACCTCTAACGAGGTTAGCTGGAGGCTACCCAGGCTGTGAGGGTGACCTTATGCTAGGTAAGCAAGGCTCGCCCTTACTAGTGGCCAAGGACGCTCACTAGAGGTTGGTGAGGTCAACCTCGACATCATTAGCCATTGCCTTTGGCTGGTTGCCAAGGTCTAATGATTGCTTGGAGGAAGGAGAAGGAGAAGGAAAAAAAATGAAAAAGAAAAAAATATTTAAAAAAATATTAAAATATTATTAAATGTTGTTCATGTTAACATCGGTCGTGCTATGTAAGTCAACTAGTACCTAGTTGACAAAGTCAGTCAAAATTAGTTGAAAAAACTAAATTGGCACCAAATCAAAAGGTTTGTGACTAAATTAATATAAATAAAAGGTTTAAAACTAAATTGACACAAATACAAAAGATCTATGACTTTTTTGACACTTTTCCCTCATAAAGTGAAATGAAATAAAAGAGCTAGCCAGTTCAATTTAAAGCCAATTCAAAGGTCAATATGGTATTTTAAATCTATAACCTACCTATCATAAAATTGATTACTTTTAGTAATTTACTTCTTCCTTCAAAATGGCAAAAAACCTACCAATAGAAAGTACATTGAGTTAGAAACTCAATTTAGGATTTATTTTATTTGTTTCTTCCAATATTAAAACAATAAAGACTAAACAAAGAAAAAAAAGTAAAGCAAAAGTGTGGAGACTGTTTTGCCACGAAGAAAATTATTAATATCGTTCGCAATCCCATAATTCCAAATGATTACATATATGTAGAGAGTAGCATTTTTTTTTTAATGAAAAAAATGAAGAGCGTAACTAGGTTTGGCCATCCATCAAAATCATGTGAAGCTTAGATAAAAGCATAAATGAATTATGAGAGATAATGAAATGCATGGAGGGAAGAGAGAGAGAGAGAGAGAGAGAGAGAGAGAGAGAGAGAGAGAGAGATGTTACTTAAAGTAGCTAGGTTAGTTTACTTAAAAATATTTATTTTAGTCAAAATAAAGTGAAAATAGCCCTGCCACACCCTCAAACTCAATTCAACAAATAGTGGGTTACCCAACAAAGAATGGTTTTAAGACCAATGTATTCTTTTTTTGTCATTGTTTACGTTAGCAAATAAAAAAGGGTTAATATACTGAAAAATCCCACTCTAAACTAATTTTTTAACCATGAAAAACATCAAATTAGTACATCCGTAATAAATTTACTTTAACCGACCATAAAAAAACTCTAAATTGATATACTTGTAACAAATATATCTTTTATTAAATTAGATTAATATCACAAAAAATACAAAAATTGTATTACTTTGTGATAAACAGAGAAATTGATATGCCAGTCAACTGTCATGTGTTATTTAATTTAGTAATTTGACAATAAAATTTAACGGAAACTAATAAAGGGTAAATTTATCACAATTGTATCAATTTGAAATAAATTTGTTAGAGATGTACCAATTTAAGATTAGTTTGAGGTAAATTTGTTATTGGTGTTTTAGTTTGAGGTTTTTCAAGATATTAACACCAAAAAAAAAAAAAAAAAACTCACCAAGTAAGTTTGGATGATAATAACAGATCCGCTCGGATACTTGACTAGGGGTGAGCAATGGGTCTAGGGTCGACCTGGACCGACCCGGACCAGCCCAACCCCGCCGGTCTGGTCCGGTTCCCAAGGGGATTTGGTCGGTCCTTGGTCTGAAATTCCGGGACCAACACCGTGCGGGTTGGTCCTCGGTCTTAAGAGTTTTGGGTCGGTCCAACCCTGGATCAACCCCGTATATTATATTATATTATTTATAATTCTTTTATATATTCAAACCTAAGTAAAATATCCGTTATATTATATTATATCGAGATGTTCTATCAATAGCACTAATAGTAATTTCAATTTAAAACTTTTGTTGAGTATTAATTATGTATCATTTGTTTTGTTTTCGGTGTTTAGAAGTTCAAGTGAATTAACAAAATATGAAGTTATATATTCATAATTTATATTAAGTATTTTGAACTTTTTATAATTTAATTGTATTTTACTAATGAATTTCATTTGCACTTTGCTTTTCAAGTTGCGTCAAATGGTAGAAGTTTTTGAAGAGTAGAGTAGTATTGCAAGTTACTAC
The DNA here is from genome assembly GCA_016097545.1 of Eucalyptus victrix. Lineage (NCBI taxonomy): Eukaryota > Viridiplantae > Streptophyta > Magnoliopsida > Myrtales > Myrtaceae > Eucalyptus > Eucalyptus victrix. The sequence continues at coordinate 16,651,806 of CM027840.1, read as the reverse complement.
GGTGATTTGCTACATGATTAAATGCGTGAAAACGTTTTTGCATATGGTGTTATGAATATTAAAGATAGATGATTACAAGAACTTTCCATCTTGCCCCATATCTCGATGAGTGGTTAGGGTACAAAATTTCTATTATCGTGTCATCTTAAATTTGCTAAATATGTATTGGTATTTATAGTTTAGTTGCACAATGTCGCATTGTTGATGGATGTGTAATTTGAATGTGTAGATTTGCTTTTTTAGGGAGTATAAAAAATAAGACGAAAAAAATTATCGATCGGTCTCGAGTTGACCACAGGAACCGGACCGAACCCATTGGGTCGGTCCGGTCCTTGGTCCCAGTGCTCAATAGGCTTGGTCCTCTGGCCCTAAAATTGAGGGACCGACACAGACGGGCATGGTCAGGGTTAGGGGTGGCCCGGACCAACCCGGACCATGCTCACCCCTATACTTGACAGCTCACTACCGAGAAGCCGAGAAATACTGGTCCAATCCAATACGACCAAAAAGGGCGTGTCGGCGGTTCAGCTTTGCTCAGTTCCCGGTTCAACCGGTCGAACCGGCAGGGTCGTCCGCCGAGTTCGGTCCAGATTCGAGGATACGTTTCACCATGGGCCTAAGAAACGGAAAAACCCGTTTCTTTTTCCCACGGTCGTACGGCCCCGACAACTCCCGAACTCGAACTGGCGTTTCTCCACGAACGTCACACGAACTGAGGAAGGCCCATTCGGATCCCCCCTTAAACCCCTCCCTCGAGAGCGAGTTCGTGTGGGGTTTAATGCCGTCAGACCCCCTCACTCTCTCTCTCTCTCTCTCTCTCTTTCTCTCTCCTCGTCCGGACACCGCAGAACCGCAAGAAAGCCTTCCCCTTTCGAGCTCCGGACCCCCCAGAATTTCCTCCCAACCGCGCAAGAACATGTCCGGAAACCAGTCCCGCGCCGACTCGGTCCAGAGCCGCGGGGTCACCTGGGAAGGGTGCAGCGTCTTGCTGGACATCAACGACGGCGACCGCTTGGTCTTCTCTCGGCTCACCGAGAACTCGTCGGTGGTTTCGGAAATTTAACGGCTTTGTTTGTTTTTTCTCTTCCGATGTGAATGCCTGGAGTTGGGTCGGTGGTTAATCGGCGTTTGGTGGTGGTGTTCGGTGTTTTGGGATTGTGCAGGACTTTGAAGATCGGGAAACAGAACTACTCTTTGCGGCCGCTCATCGGCTGTCCGTTCGGTTCTTTGTTCCAAGTCGAATATGGAGCCGAAGGGTCGAAGCTGTCTCGCCTTCTTGAATCGGCTGAAGGTTTTTCTCGCTTCCACCTTCCTTTCGAATATTAGATGTGCTGATGCCTAAAAAAATCGTCCTTTATAATTAAAAGATGTACATTGGCGAACGCGTTCAATTCTAGTCATGTTGCACGTGCGATGAAGTCCTTATATTGGAAACCGCGTAAGGATTGAGCCATGTTAGAAGAAACTAAATGCACGTTGTGAAGTAGTAATGGAGACTGGAAGTATTAATGTTTGGGTGTTATTGAGAATTATTTTCTGAGTTGTGATATGAGTTTCCAATTCAGCTTGGTGATGCGTGCGATGTTTTCCTGTATTCTGGCAGTGTAAGGGGGTCTCTGGCATTGTAGCATTGAATCAATATATATCATCAGTATGTCACACTAAAATTCAGGCTACAAGCCAAAACAAAAGAAAAATGCACCAACTCTGGAGGAAGGACGAGCAGAACAAGATTCTTCATTCAAGGTGTTATAATGTTTTCAATTTAGAGTGCAATTATGGGGCTAATAACAGTATCAATTTAGATCGAGCAGTACACAACAAAATACTTGTCATCTGCTTGTTGCATGCTTTGACTTTAAGTATCTATGAATACTGGGTTTCGTTTCATTGCTGACGTATTCATCACTGAGCTTTCACTTTGGTCCACCTTGTTAAGACGTCTTTTTACTTGTCTAGTCAGTAACATCCAAGAAAATGGTGATTATCAGCCGGTAGAGGAGCACCGGGATAATAGAGAACTTGTTGACAACAACAAAGCTCAGAGTCTTTCCGGTGAAGATATAGAGGAATTACGGAGGTGAGACATCAAACTGCTTTTGTTAACTGGAGGTAATATTGGACAGCCTTTGCCGAATAGATACACAATTACCATGTCTGAAAAAAAACTCAGTGTATCATCAATGTGCTTGCCTCTGTTAATGACTGATATGAGTCTAATAACATATACATGCAATAAAGCTGGAAACTTTTTGGTACACGAGAAGTTGCAGAGGATGGGCACTAAGTCTTGTATATTGTATACATGCAGCCAGTGTGCCTGCTACCAGTTAATGTTCTTCATTTATCTCTGTAACGTGTTTCTGCTTAAAAACCCCATCATTCCTGTGGAGCATGCAATGCGAGGTGAAAGAATCTAATATACGGTGGTCTTTCATTAAGTAGTAAGACGATTTGAGAGATGAGAATTTTCCACAAAAAGATATAGCAGTCGCTCTGATATGATAGTCATGTAAATGTTGCCAAAGCTTATCAGTCTGATGCAGACAGGGTGCTACTGGTGATAAAATTATTGAAGCTCTAATAGCAAATAGTGCTACATTTGAGAAGAAAACAGCATTTTCACAGGTTACTGCTTACTCTTGAAGCGGTTTTTTTCCTCATGACATGCAAAATATCAGATGTCAAACTTGAATGATAAGCTGATCCACATTCTGTCTTCAGGAAAAATACAGATTGAAGAAGCAAAAGAAATATGCTCCTAGAATATTGTTAAGGCGACCTGTGGCACGGAGGTTACTTCTTGAACTCGTTGTTTAGTGGTCTTGTTTATCGTCTTTTGCACTTTATTCATCTGAGTTGGCAGCAGTTGCTACATTCTCTTTCTTCTCTTCTTACAGATCTGTCAAAAATTTGGAAGTTGCTCTAAGGCATCTGTGTGTAGCTAACGTGTTGGTTTATTCCGTTCTTGGTTGTAAGGGGAAGCTTTATGAAGTTCCCTTCACTAAATGGTGGCTTTGTGAAAGTTGATGGCCTATCAGATTAAAAAGTTCAAAACTTGAGAAGTAGAAGTCCTGCATGATAAATTTAGAATTTTTTTTTGTTCATAAAAGCTTTGTATTTTGATCTTCAAACAAATTAGATGCATGATGCTACTTTTAGAACTTTCTAGATGAACTGGCTGTAATGCTATGAAGTATTCAACTATTCTGCTTGATATGATAGAGAGTGCAATGATAACAAAAGAAGGAACCATGGGCTGCATACACAAGTTCATGGTTCTCCATATAGTAAAAGTATGTATATATAAGATTTTCCAGAATTAGTGCTCTCTGGGAATTCATTCATCATAGCATGACAAATCACTTTCTGTGTCTTAGATGTATTTCAAATAGACAGTTAGCAGGCATCTCTGTGTTTGTATATTGGAAAGAGTTTATCTGCTTTTTTTTCCCTTGCATATTGATTACTTGCTTCCTTCATTTGACTCGCACTGACTTGTTTTCTCTTTTCAGTATATGCGAGACATACTTCACAAAGTATCCAGCCAGAATAGGGTAATAGCAGCAATCTTTCATCATTGCAGGCTTATGTGATTGTCATTTCATTGAGTAGTGTGAGTGTTCATCTAGGCATGCAGGGCAAATCTGTGCATTTGTGCGCAGTAAGTTATGAATTGGTGAATACAAGTACCCTAGTGTAGGGAGTATAAATGGGAAGCTTCCTGCTCATATGAAGGCATTTCCAATTCCAATTCGAGAAGAAGGTCCAAAACCAGAATAGCTTTAGGATGTTAAGAAAAAGCTATTAAAAAAAAGCTATGAGTGAATAATTAAATGGGGATTTTTCTGTAAAAATAAATATATTATGCTTCATATATCAACATGTAGCTGGGTTTCGCTATTGAAGTCATGGACAATTAACCACTAAGAATAAAGCTGAACAATGCCCATGTAATCAATGCTGAGAATGACAATTAGAGAGTCATTCGATGATTTCTTCCTGCCTTTAGGTTCATGCGAGTGGATACATTGTCTCTGCTGCTTTCCATGGCTAATGTTGCTGCAAATTATGACATTCTTGTGGTGGATATGGTTGGTGGTCTCCTCACTGGTGCTGTAGCAGAGCGCATGGGCGGTTAGTCCATTTGATCTAAACCATTGATCATTGCATGTAGTTGTTAAAGTAACTAGGGACAATGCTTCGTTCATCTATTATTCAAAAGCAAAAGAATAGCTTATTTGTTTGGACAAATGAAAAGCAAAAATCACCCTTTTTTTTTAATTTCCTGCTAAAATTTTAAAATTATTTTAAAAATTTTTAAAGTTATTAGAAAACTTATGTGAATCTACACTTCAATATATATATATTCTTAAGAAGAACAACGCATGACTCATTCAAATTAAAAATATTTTGAATTAGTCCAATTTTATCTCACGTAGTTATTAATATTTGAATTAGTCCATTCTTATCTAAATTTGAGCGTGAGTTCCGCTTATCCTTTAACTCTAGGATAGCGTTTTGAATTTTGAATTAGTTCGTTACAGTAATAAGTATAGTAATAACTACATGAGATTAGAAAAGACTAATTCAAATATTTTTAATTAGTCCGTTATAGTAATAACTAGAGTAATAACTACATGAAATAAGAATGGACTAATTCAAAATATTTTGAATTTGAACGAGTCATGCTTTGTTATCCTTATCATATATAGTGAAAGTTTCAAGTGCTCAAGATGAAAAAAAGTCAATTCGAGTGAGCTGCAAGATTTGAATAGTCAAAAGTCACTCTAGACAAACACTTAGTATGTGATTTTTCATTAGTTACTTTTCATTTTTGATGAAAAATGTTCAACATTGATTATTTGTTTGAACACTCACCAAGATGGATCATCTATTGCCTAAATGAAGAGTAGGCACTATGCCATTTACTTTAGTGAATTTATGACTGTTTTAGTCACTTAAGCATGATCATTGCATGCAAAAATCTTGACTTTTAACCATATTCATGTCTTCAACAGGTTCAGGTTATGTATGCAATATCTATCTTGAAAGTAGCCCATATCCTATGGACATAGTGAGGATGTTCAATTTCAGTGATGAAATTTGTAAAAGGTATGCATTTGAAGCTTGTGCACTACAGGAGTTGTGGCTGCAACTTTTATTAATTGAAGTGAGTTTGGAAAATTTGTAGAATTATATCATTGCTGTTGCCACACCTACATTTTATTTTTGTAAATTCCATGTCGATGTGTTATGTCTTTCAATCAGTCAAGTAGTGTGAGGAAGGAAAGGTGATATCATTCGCAATGAATAATAAGATGATCTCTTCAAAATTTTCTAAATTATATTAGTAGTGATTGAACAGACAATTTTGAAAAATTCAGTCTGAATGAAAGGAAGGTCCCATTTGTATGATAACCTGGTTTGATGTGTGGTACCAGATTCCACTATGTTCATCTATGGAGAAGGATTCTCATGATTGCATTTAATAGTACACCCTTTATCTGCTTGCCCTGTGTGGCATAGACTATACTTGGAGGCTGAAGAACTTCTTTTGGGGCTGTGATAGGTTGCTTAAGTTGTCTATTTTATCTCTTTTCTCCCAGAGGCATTGTTAGCAAAAACTGCTCAATTGTAGAGGCTGTGTTATTGTTCTCTGGTGTGAAACTAACCTACAGTTTTTCTTTAATATGTCAAGGACCTCTTATAACTAAAGTCATCTAATTTAAACAAGTGTATATGGGCCCTATTCGCTACATCTTGACTTGGACCATTTTTTAGTGACAACGGTTTTGTACTTGTTAAACAAGCTGTATTACTTTTCTTAATTGGGACATGTTTTGCAGAATCTTCTCATATAGCCTAATCAATGAAACTAAACAGCTCTCTTCTTCACTCCTGGAATAGATGAATGCCAGTCAGTAGATAATTGCTATTGTATATTCTAACCTTATACTGTTTCAGTGCACTCACTGCTTACATTTTTTTTTTCTTTAATCAGAATTGTGAGGACGTCTCTCAGTGATTTATGTTCAGTTCAAAATGATCCATCTGAGCAAATGGGTCATGATGTCTCCGTCACTGCAAATGCATCAGATGTAGGTATCTGTCTTCGTCATGAAATTTTGCTCTGTTGTCAGTCACCTATTGATCAGGATTCCATCTGTTCAGAAGCAAATGTGTTCTCATGAGACACTTACAGAACCAGCTGTCATGGAAGAAATTGCTCCACCATCTGAAAATGAAATAAGCAAATGCAAAATCCCTAAAGCAGGAGATAAAGCATCCCAAGAAACCATTGACTTGTGGAAAGCGAATGGTTTTTCTAGGTAGTATGACTCTTGCTACGTGCTCTTTTATCACAGACAAATGAAGAAGGGAATTTAGTAATCTAAATCCAATCTGCAGTCTGATTGTTGCAGCTCCTGAACTGGATACTTGGAACACAGTGAAAGATCTCATGCCCCATCTATCACATTCAGCTCCCTTTGCAATTTATCACCAATATCTCCAGGTTTGTGTTTCCAATTTTTTCTCTCTAATAATTGTGATGAGGTATTGGACAGAATTAGTCATTAACTTTTTCTTGACTTTTTTTCTGCTAATTTTTTTTTATTCTTTGTTGGCGTCATTCCAATGGTGAGCGGGGTAGCATTTCATCATATTGTTTAGTTTGCTCTCTTAAGTTAAGCATATTCAAGTAGAAGGTATTATGCAAGCTACGTACAGGGAATAAGATTCCCTAGATGATCAAGTTGAGCTGGAGTGATTTTGTGATTTAATGCAGTTTCTTAATGGAGATGCGTATCTACAGCATCCATTTTCAATAAGCTCTATTGTTTTCGCACATCAAACATCTTTCCACCTCTTTTCGTTGAATCGATACATTTGGGGTGTGATAATTTTAGTAATTTCTTGCTTCATTTGTCCAAGTGCAGCCTCTGGCAACCTGCATGCACAATCTGCAGATTGAAAAGATGGCAGTTGGTTTGCAAATATCAGAACCTTGGCTGCGCGAATATCAGGTTTCTCCAAATCTTTAACGAACATTTATTGTCTTCACTAGATGCGGCAACTCATTTGCACAGATTCAGCTCCTTAAAATTACATTCTTTCGTAGGTGTACAGGCTGCTTCTTCTCAATCCAACTTCTGATATGATTTTGACTTCCCTTTGTTTCTTCGTGATATGCAGGTTCTTCCTTCAAGAACTCATCCATGCATGCAAATGAGTGCATTTGGTGGGTACATCTTAAGTGGTGTTAAGATTTGTAATCCAGAAAGCACATAGAAAGGATGGAACTTGGTCGCGTTACATCTTTGTGTGCTTCCATATTCTTTGTCAACTCAAGTTCATAAGAGGAGCCAGCCTGCGACCGCAAAATTTCATTCCATCCATTTGTGTTTCATATTCTTATTTAACTCCTAAGTTCATAAGACGTTTCAGCCAACGATTGACATAAGTTTTGTCATCCACTTGTGTTGAGCATTCTTGTTAACTCAAGCTCATAAGATGTATTAGCTAGTGACCGTGAAGTTTCTCATAAGGAGTCATGCCATCAATTGTGCTTTCTTATTTAACTCGAGTTCATAACATGTTTCCGCCCATGACCCTAAAATTGTATGACATAGTTTTGCCTTTCTTTTGTGTTGTGTATGGATGGTGAATGTGGTAATATATGATGTTATTTCCTGGGAAGCAAGTTCCGCGATTGCATTGGGTCTGATTCTATATTTTTCCTTTTTATGAATGGAAGTGCGTCCATGTAAAAAGTGCATCAATTTACTTTCATGAAATCTTGTATTATTTCTCTCACGAACATACACGACTAACGCAGGCTTAATGGAACAATCTGATTCATTTTTCTAATGCGACCTGATATGAGCTTATAGATGATTTTTTTTTTTTTTAATTTTCACAAAAACATGTTCTAGACTTTTGAAGTATGCTTATTGAGCTTCGATTTGATATATTATAAGCTTAGATCGGACTTCATTCACAAAGTTAAGCTGGTTTCTTAACATCATCCTTAAATATGGAAATCAAGTGGGCTCTGTTTTGAATGTTCTATTCTTATCGACGTCTACTGCTTTATGATTTTTTAGAAATTTCTGTGTTTGGATTTTTAAATCGGCGCCTCATGAAGTCTACTTAAAACATCTGGATTTACAACATATAAAATTTTCATGAAATTTGAAAGTGATTTAATTAGTCCAACCATCCGTAAATTATCCGTGTCTAGTTTTGTAAAACTGTTTTTTTGGATTGAACTTTATTTGTTCTGCAAATTTTATAAAATCGTGCAATTGGAATCTGATATCAGTGTCTTCATGGAAAGATATCGATTACATTTGCAATCTAGCTTGACAAAAAATTTCAGAAATTTCAAATGTCATTTGCTATCTTTAGCAATCTACACAAAGTTCCAGTAATGTTCTAATAATTATCTGTTTTGATCCGACCTCTCTCTATTCCTCAATTTTTATAAAATCATAGGCTTAGAATATGATGATGATGTCCATTTGAAATGTTCCTTAAATCTCAATCTTTGTTATCAAAATTTCTAGAAAATAAAAATGTCGTTTGTTATTTTTGGTTGACTTCTCAATATTGCAGTACTGTGCTAACTTATGTTTTCCAGAATAGATATTTATTCATTTATCAATTTTCATAATTTTTTATGAGAAAGGTACAAAAAAGTCATAAATTTATTACATTGGTACCAATTTAGTCCTAAATTTTTCAATTAGACCAATTCAGTCCTAAACATTTTAATATTGATACCAATTTAGTCCATTCGGCCAATTTTAGCCGGACGACATCGACGTGGACGTCGGCCGGTAGTTGGACGCTGACGTGGCAATTTTTATGATGTTTTTAGTGAATTTTTCAAATTTTTTATTAATTTCTTTTCCTTTCTTTTTTGCTTTCTTCTTCGTGGTTGCCGGCGAGGGCCGCGAAGCCCTCGCCTGCTGCTAGCGAGGGTCACGGCTCTCGCCCAACCTCTCCCAGAGCCACCGGCGAGGCGGCTTCGCGCAGATCTGGGCGAGGCCATGGTGGCCATCGCCAGGGCGAAGGTGAGGGCCGTGATGCCCTCGCCAGCCACCAGCGAGGGTCATGACCCTCGCTCAGCCTCGCCTAGGCCCACGAGCGAGGCCAGCCTCGGAAGAAGGAGAGGAGGATGTTGGGGCGGGGGGCTAAGGTTTTGGAGGAGAAGATCGGGCGGAGGAGTAGCAGCGTGAGTCGCGGGAGGTGGGGGACTAGGGCCTCGAATTGGGATTTCGTGGTGGTGAGGGAGGTGGTGACGAGGTCGAGAAGCTTCGGGGTCGACAACGGAGGAGGTGCCGAGGACTCAGCGGCAAGGCCAGAGCAAGGCCGAGCGAGGGTCGCGATCCTCGCCTCCGCCCTGGCAATGGCCGCCATGGCCTTGCCAGCCGCGGGTGAGGCTAGCCTTACCCAGATCCGGGCGGAGCCGCCTAGCCGGCGGCTCTAGGAGAGGTCGGGCAAGGGTCGCGACCCTCGTTGGCGGCAGGCGAGGGCTTTGCGGCCCTTGCCCGGTGGCAGCCGAGCCTCCGTGAGGCTCGCCGGCAACCACTAAAAAGAAAGCAAAAAGAAAAGGAAAAAGAAAAGAAAAAAGGAAAAAATTAATAAAAATTAATTAAAAATTAATTAAAAATCGAAAAAATCATAAAAATTGCCATGTCGTCGTCGATCACCAAAGCCGACGTCCACATCGGCGCCGACGGCCAAAAGTGTCCGGATGGACTGAATTGATACCAATGCAATAGGTTTATGACTTTTTTGGTACTTTTCCCAATTTTTTATGGTTGAAATTTCATAACACTTTCTTCATGAAAATTGTTTTAAACTTCATTTTAACATTAACTTCATTGAATTCAAAGTTCACTAATGGCATGCATGGTTGCACTTTTATTTTTTGTTCATGAACAGATTTTCTGTTTTTTTGTTCTTGAGAACAAAAAAAGAACGTAAATGCGTTTGTTTGCATTTTGGTTCCAAATCTATTTTTTTGTTCCAGGGAACAAAATTGGAACACAAACAAGAAATAAATAAAAAAACTTGTTTCGGAACAATTTTTAAGAATAAATTTTCTCTCTCTTTTCTTTTCTTCTCTTTTTTTCTTCTTCTTTTCTCTTTGGCTGGTGACGCCGTCAAGGGCCGGCGAACTCGTTGGAGTGTCACTGGGCCTTGGTGAGGCTGGCGAGGCTCGGCCTTGCCTTGGCTGGGCGAGCTTGAGCTCGCCTTGGTTGGGCGAGCTTGAGCTCGCCGAGATCTGGTGAAGGCGAGCTCACATAGCCACCAGCAAGGCTCGGCGTCGCCGGACCACCGCCAGGTTGGCGTCGCTTGGCAGTGGCCTGACGATGGCCCGACGAGGCCGAGCCTCGCTAGTGGCTGGGCGAGCTCGGCCTTGCCAGATCTTGGCGAGGCCGAGCTCGCCCAACCCGGCGAGGCCAAGCCTTGCTAGGCCACCGCCAAACTACCGGTGGCTGGGCAAGCTCTGCCTCGCCGAATCTGGGTGAGCCCAAGCTCACCCAACCAAGGTGAGGCCAAGCCTCGGCCAACCACAACGAGGCTCGGCCTCGGCGGGGGCCGGCCAAAAGAAGAAAAAAATAAAAAAAAATGGAAATTAAAAGAAACAAAAAAAGAACACAAATTTACCAAACATATTTTTATTCTCGAAACAAGTTTACCAAACGCGTTTTTCTGGTAAAAAATTATTCCTCGGAACAGAAATAGTTTCTGGAACACTTTTTGAACAGAAATACAAACAAACACGCCCTAAGATGTCCAAATGACCTAATTAGTGCGCCGTTTATTCGGCGGCCAAGTTTTTCTTGGATAGTTGAGAGTGCCTTCGTAATTTCAATGAAGTTAATGTCCTTATTTGAAAATCTTCAAAACATCAGAGTTGAAGATAATGATCTTATCTTTCTTTTGACACCAATTTTGTTGAAATTGATACACGTTTGGTTATTTATAAATCCAATTAGTGTGCTTGACAATTTCATGCCAAGATTCTGGAATTTATTTCCCAAGAGCATCAAACTTGTTTCATAATTTCAACAAAGTTGAGATCCTTATTCAAAATTACACAAAGTTTCATCCTTAATCGCAAATTGTCTTAAATGAATAAGTGACCCTTTTAAGTTAACTTCCCATTGGTTGATTGCTTGAGAATCAAGAGGTCTAATGCATTTTTTTTTTCTTATGCATGTGATTTTTAGATGTATACTTGGGCCGATGCACGTTCGTTGGGAAAACCAAAGAGACAAAACTTAGACCCTCTTGACCACCGTTTACAAACGTATAGGATGGCCAAGCATCATTGATAACAAATTAATCAATTAATGGTCTTATGATGGCTTAGCATGAATCTCAAAAGCCGACCCCAAGACCTGTGTTTCTTGATCATGAATTGCTTTGGATGTGATTGCATTTGGTTGAATCCTCGTGATTGTTCTTACTTGCATTGAGTGAAATGAATGCCTAGTCTACAACTAGTTCGTTAAGGCGAATGCTTGGAGAAAATGACCAAGAAAACTCGAAATTATATTTTTTTGAAAGAAAACATCCATTCAAAATTTCACCTCAACTAGATTTGTTTCTAGATTTGTTTAACCTATTGCATTCGTATGAAAATTTCATATGTTCACTGTTGATATATGCAAAATATTTATAAATATATATGTGTGTATACATACATGCATACACACACACACACACACACATATATATATATATGTATGTATGTATGTATGTATGTATGTCTTGGTTTTGAAAAGTTAGAAAAAGAATATTTGCATCAAAATCTTGAATCAGGCCGACTCAAAATGGGACTCGGAGAGAGGGTTGCAATCCTAATCCTACACGAATTCTTCAAATGTTCTTGCATTTTACTCCAGAGGAGGAAAAGGGTTTGTAACCCAAGTCCCCAAATCCGCCAACCTTTAGTTCCATGAAAATCAACGGAGGTTTCCCGACCTTTGATTGGCCAACCCTCAACAAAGATGCTAGTGGCGACTCTTTGATAATGTTTTTAGATTGTCTAAAAACTCAAAATGAATTATTGTCACGTGAAGCATGGATTTGGAAGGACTCACATTTATAATTGACGATCCGTTTGTGGTGTTAGCAAATGGAATCTCATTTGAAACGGCAATTTATATGTACCATTCAAATTATACATAAGTTTGCAAGATTAAATAGTGTTTTATTTGAGATTTCCATTTATATGAACCTTTTAGATCGATTTATTAACTTATAAACAAATGCTTCTATGACATCCTCAAATTTTACCCATATCCTAAACTCGATGAATGGTCTAAAGTTTCGATGTGCCCTCAACAGGAATAGACTATGGATTAATTTAATTATTATTTATAAGTCAACTATCTAATTGAGAAAAGTAATTGTAGATCGGTAAATGCACTCAACTAGAGTACCCAACCATGGTACGACAACTCGATCACCAGAATCGATGCGATACAACTTTACACAAGCACGGATTAATGAATGAATAATTATGATTGATTCGGCCTAAGTATATATATAGCCATATTGTGGATGATTTCTACGGTCATTGTACCAATCCCGAATGATCCAAAATCGATTTTAAGTGATCATGGACCAAAGTAAGTAAATCGATTCCTACTCAATTACATAACAACCAAGAATCATCCGTGGATCGATTAGGCTCAAACATGGATTGGTTTAGAATTAAACATGGATTGTGCAAGCGATACCCCAAGAAATCCCCTAACTCATATAGGTCCGTTAAAGCCATTTCCAATTGAATTTAGCCATGAACCTTGGTCTGCCTACAGGTATTCTTTGTGGATAATTAAGAAACTTCCCTAATCGGTTTAGCCAATGTTAACCTTGCAAATAGTTTTGGCTCCCCGAATCTTTTGTGACACTCGGACCCCTGGAGTGTCAAAAGTTAGCACAAATGGACACTTAAGTGCCAAGCACAAATGGACACTTAAGTGCCAAAAGTCACGAAAACAACACATAAGTGCCAAAATCGGAGCAAAATGGATCACTTAAGTGTCAATCCGATCAAAACGCTAAGGTGTCATTTTTTGGTGAAATAAGTGCAAAACGGCGTCGTTTTGGTGCTGATGTGGGAGGAGGGTCGGCCGGGGTCATCGAGCTCTGGCTAGGGGCCGACGACCTTCGCTGACTAGCGGCGAGGGCCCGCAAGCCCTCCCCCCGATCTAGGGCGAGGGTCGGCTCTTCCCAGCGGCAGCGAGGAGGCAGCAGCGACTCAAGGCCGAGCCCCTCAATTGCCTCCCCCTCCCCCTCCCTTTTTTTTTAATTTTATTTTTTAATTTTTGTATTTGTATATTTAAATGTTTTAAATAAATTTAGTTTTAAATTAAATTTAATTAATTTTTATATTAATTTTTTTACTACGTCAATACCACAACGTCGTTTTTGCATTGTCTAGTTAGCATGCAAAACAATGCTGTTTTGCACTTACTTCGCCGGAAATTGTGCACGTCAGCATTTTGGCCGGATTTTGGCCGGATTGGCACTTAAGTGATCTATTTCTCTCTGATTTTGGCACTTAAATGTCACTTTCATAACTTTTGGCACTTGAAGCGTACTTATGCCCTTGAAAAAATAGGCCAACCATTTAAAGCCTAATGGGATACACGCCCGAGTTAGGCCCAATGAGCCTCACGCCTAATTAAAGGCTCAAATTAGATGAGTGAAGCCCAAGTTTGTCAAGCCCAAATAAAGGCCCATTAAGCTTGTTAAGGCTCAAATTTGATGAGTTAAGCCCAAGCCCAAGTTTATCAAACCCAAACCCAAGCTCTACGTGCTTGAATAGTGTGTGAATAGTAACCCTAGTGAATAGTAATTAACATAAATGGTAACCTAGCTTCTAGAAGCCTAATTTTAGTCTAGTATTCAAAGTTTTGCCTCATTAATGCCCTCTAGAAGCCATGATTACAAGAGACAAAGATTTCAGTCTTGTAAGAAAGGAGATTGACGCCAATTATGGGGGAAAAGTGAAGAAGCAATATTGGCTCTTGATCTTGGATGATCATCTTAGCAAATGAAGGGTTATGATCTCTTCTTGCTCTTTAAATTTGGAATCACGATGAGGTGAAGGATAACAATGCATTAGACATTAAATGTGAAGATAAAGTTCTTCTCAAAGTTCTTCATTTTTCCTCATTTTCTCTCTCTCTATCTCTCACCACTGAACCCCTATACCCATTTCTCTCTCTCGGCTTATCTTTCTTTCCCTTCTCTTTCTCTCTTGGTTTGTTGCCCCTCCACCATTGCCACCCTACGTCACCATGCCCCGTCGCCTTGTTGTTCGCAGTGAGCCACGAGCCGCTAGCCGCCGCCTCCTTGCCATACACCTCATGCCGTCCCTATCGTCCACCGTTATGAGTCACCATGCCGTTGTCGCCGCCGCCGCCTGTCATCAAAGATTAGAAGCTGTAACCCTTATTTAAGGTGGTAGTTACATTTAGGATTAGGGTTAAATTAAAGTTAAAGATAGTTAGATTAGGGGATAAGTAGATTAGGAAGATAAGTTATCATAGATAGTGATAAGTGATAGTGATAAGCTATCATGGATGGTGATAAATACTGGTGATAAACTATCATAATAAATGACAAGTGTAAGCGATAAGCTATCATGATAAGTGAAAAGTACATGTGATAAGCTATAATGGATGGTGATAAGTCATTATGAATTGCGATGATAAGTTATCATGAGAAGAGATGAGTGCAATAAACTATCATGATAAGTGATAAGTGTCAGTGGTAAGTTGTTATGAATAGTGAATAGTGAATGTGATAACATATCAAAAAGGTGATAAGTGCTTATAAAATTCTCATTTTAAAAATGATAAGAACTCTTGAAATTCTATTTTCATAAATGATAAGTATTTGTGAAATATTATTTTGAAAGATGATGTGCTAAGTTGATAAATGAACTCATCGTGTGATATTCTATTTATGAAGTTATTGCATGATTATTTTGGTGGATGAATAATCAAAGAGTGATCACATAGAATTATTTCATGGCATTTCGGAGTGCTCGTAGATCAAGAGTCCCGGGTAATTCCCTTTCCAATAGAGGAGTTAGGCTAACCCGAACCCCCTTTTGGTGGACCTAAAGGAATTTTCATCGTCATGTACATATGGAGCTCCCAAAGTGTTCAACTAATGTGTAAATGCCAATATATAAAAAGCGGTTGTTGTTGTGTTCTATGCTATCCCTATTGATATGAATGATTAGGTGGTGTTAATTTTGCTTCCGCTTATGTATAATCGAAAAATAAAATGAATGGGTCAATGATGCCTTTTGAGATGTCACAATTAAATGACTAAAAGAATGAGGGTAGTCACGCGTCCAAGGGTTGGGCCGTGACAACTTCTAAATCCGTTCCCGCTCGTATAATGGCCGTTGGGGGTGAAGTACGATAGACTTGATCGAACTTAAGCATGTGAGTATGCATACAAAAGAAAACCAATAAGAACGGATTTGATAGTGATATTGGCAACAAAAATAAAAATTTGTAAGTTATTGTGTTAAAAATTGTCTAGATAATTTTTTTACATTCTACTTGGAAATTTATCATTAAATTTTCTCAACAACAATGAAATAACTAGATTTTTTGGAAATTTCTGTTTCCTATTAAACTAATTTCTATGGATATAAAATCCAACAATAACAAACAAAAATATATTGCCTTTACTATGTCCAGGAAATTTGTAACAAATAGAAACTAAACATGTGAAATTTGTAATTATAGTAACTAGATCCCTTATAGAAACAAAAAAAAAAAATACTCAAAGAGTGAAAGTTAATAGATTTGGGGCTGCCACTCAAATTGCAAGTGAATAATTGATGACAATTTTATCTTTTTTAATAAAAATTAGATGGATTTAGTTATATAAGGGCAGAAGGCGCCGCCCTAATCATAATTGATATAATTAAATAACAACGTCTGTATTAATAACTAGTGAATTGTCACGTATTTATCATTTGTAATTACTTGAATATCCGTAAGGCAAAGATATTGCTTCTTCTTCCTCCCCGGGTTTAGGGTTTTAGCGGCGGCAGAAACAGAGACAGAGCGAGACAGAGGCAGAGACGGAGAGAGATGCTGTACATCGTAGGCCTGGGACTGGGCGACGAGAAGGACGTCACCATCAAAGGCCTCGAAGCCATCCGAAGATGCGACAAGGTCTACATGGAGGCCTACACTTCCCTCCTCTCCTTCGGTCTCTCCTCCCACGGCCTCTCCAATCTGGTAACCTCTTCAAAACCCTCCCTTTCCCTCCCTCTTTCCGCTCCGGATTTCTGCTGCTGCGGCTCATTATGTCCCCGGGTGACGGACCCTCGATCGGGTGTGTGCTCAGGAGAAGCTGTACGGGAAGCCAATCACCGTTGCGGACAGGGAGATGGTGGAGGAAAAGGCCGACGGGATATTGGCGGAGGCTCGTTCCGGCGACGTGGCTTTCCTCGTCGTCGGCGATCCTTTTGGGTATGGAGATTCTGGGTTCCGGCTGTTTTCGGTTTTCGCATCTGCCCTTGTTCCAATATTCAAATTTGATTATTCGTGCGATGGTGCTATCTTAGCTTGCTTTTATCCGAATTGTAGATGGCAAGAGTTAAACTTTTGTTGCTTGAGTCGAGTTTTAAGTAATACTGATGAGCTGATGACGGTCTCTGTGCTGCCATAGGTAAACGAGCGTGATTGAGTGTTTTTTCTTGTATCAACAGTGATTAGAGTAACTGCTAGTTTGACATGATTGTACCAGGGTTTATGCATTAGTTTGAGAGGAAGTACTCAAGTCGATGTTCTTCTCCTCTTTATATACCTTGGGAATTATTGCGATTTGCTTTTCTATCATGGGTCACATTAATGATCGCCCTAGGGATACTTGTTAAGAGTACTTAATAAAAAAAAATTCAATTTCTAATATCAAAGCATTGGTTAACACATGTCATGGGAGATGTCAGTGCATCAAAAACCCAGAACTTTTCATAATCGGTCCTTTAATAAGTCCCTCAGAGCACTCTTTGACGAATTCTTCCTTCATTATTAATAATGGATGTGTTTTAAGCGGAAATGTCGAGTTCTTGAGCTTGATGGGGACTTAATTGACAGACATAGTGTGATCGTATTTGCGACCTCTGTAAGCTAATTCCATAGTAATGTTTCATAGCAATCAATGGGACACTCACCTCTTATTTATGTGTTACTTGAACTACAGGGCTACGACGCACTCTGATCTTGTTGTTCGAGCAAAGACATTGGGGATAGATGTCAAGGTTGTTCACAATGCTTCGGTGATGAATGCCGTGGGAGTATGTGGTTTGCAACTTTATCGCTATGGAGAAACAGTTTCGCTGCCATTCTTTACTGAAACATGGAAACCCGATAGCTTTTATGAAAAGATTCAAAAGAATCGTATGCTTGGTTTGCATACACTCTGCTTGTTAGGTGAGACCATAATTCCACAGGTTAAAAGTTTGCAAACTGGTTGTCTTAGACCTCTCCAATTCTGTTTTGTTCTAGTGCCATAGTAATGATCGTCCCTATTATCTTTAACCACTGTAATTCAGTTTTCACTATTGATACACTCAGTGATGTCTAGTTTCTTATTGGCTCAGACATACGTGTGAAGGAGCCATCTCTGGAATCTTTGTGCAGGTAGTAAACAAATTGACTTAGCACATTTTTAATTGTTATCATTATTCTGTAAATTGACTGTTCTAAAGATGGATTGTGTGCCCCTTCTTTTTCTGTCAGAGGAAAAAAGGTATATGAACCACCCAGATATATGACGATAAACACGGCGATTGAACAACTCTTGGAGGTTGAGAGCCTGCAAGGGCAAGATGGTAAGTCTGAAGTTCTTTTCTTCCTCCGGCTGTATACACAATTTTGCAAGTAAGCCTATTCTTCTCTTTTAGTCTGGTTGATATATGTTAGGACTTTTTGCAACTAATTCTCAGCATGCATGATTGGACTAGATTCACTTGTTCAGTCAGTCAAATGCCAAGCACATTCCATTTCACAAAATTGTGTTAATACCTCTGTACCATTTCCTATTGCTTATTTAGAAATCAAATTTTCTGATATTCTTGCAGAAATAATTTACTAAATTAGTTGTAGCCTGGCACACTATCAATGGAATATTAGTTTAAAACATGAAGATGATTCATTTGGTTATGCTATCAGTAGAGTGAACAAGCACTGAACTTTGAACATGGCAAGAAACACATAGATGTGTTCCTAGATTGTGGTTTGGGGATCAATTCACTTTAGATTGAGCTAGTTGTTTATTGTCCTTTATAGGAGATTTGCTCTGCGAAAAGTATGTAAACTATGTTACAGGCTTCTGGGATAGCTTACAAATTAGATTGAGCTGTTAGTTAGTTTGTTTCCCACATAGATTTACTTTGATTATGCTTGCCCACTTCCGTGGTAGTTTATTTTGGACACTGGATTTCATATTGGACAAAAGTAGGGAAAGAGATTTGAATGGGAGATGTAATCTTGGGATAAAGCTGAGAGAAACTTATAGTGCGACTTTTCTGTTAAATTAAATCAGACTACATTTTTATCATACCAAAAATAAAATGAAGAGAACTTACAATGTACTACCTTTTATAACTTTAGGTGGATTAAAATTCTGCTAAATGTGAGACTATTGGCTAGGCCAAAATATGAAATAATATATGATCCGTTCGTTTTGTGGAAAATATGACATTTCCAGAAAATGTTTTTCAAGAAGGCATTCTAGAAAATATTTTCTGGTGTTTGGCTGAAATATGAAACTGAACTGGAAATTTTTTTCCATTGTTTGAAAAGAAAAAACTTGCTTCTCTTTTCCTAAAGAGATATGCACTATTAGTTTGATATAAGCGCTACACATGCTATATCATCATATTTCAAATAAAGTGTTGTTGAAATAAGTTTTCCTAACTTAATACATTTAGAAAGTAAACGATTTTTTTTTTTTAATACGGTTTTTTAGCTGCATTTCTTTTTCCTTATGGCCAAAATAAGTATCCTACTTGAAAAGAGAAATGAGGTTACTTTTTGTATGTTGAGTAATAGAAGCTTGACTGATTTTTGTTCCCCTATATGATAGATGCTAACTATTTAAATACAATTTTTTTTATTTTTTATTTTTATTTTTGGTAAGGGATTTTCTTTTATTTGTTGTTGCAAGATCTTTTTTTTTTTTTCCTTTATTTGCATGTTATGAGTAAGAATCAAAAGTATGTAATTGTAAGTCCAATATATGGAATTATGTTACTAAATCTCAAGTATTATATATTATGAATGCATGACATTGTTTTAATGATCAATTTGTGAAAAAAGAGATCCATAGATCAATTATAGTTGATAAATAAAGTCCTGCTATAACTTCTGACGCATGAAGATGACACATATTAGAATTGACGCGACAACTTCTCTGCTTTAAAAAAAGTCTTGTAATTCTAGTAATGATAAAATAAAGAGAAAGAACACATATAAGTCCTTTGGCAACAAAGCTAAATAAATTTTTTTTATGATTATGTTCTCCTTTGTTTAGGAATTTCTCAACCTATGCCTTTGCCTTTGGAGATTCGCACTCTTCACAATGAATTCCTTTCCCATTTTCTCACTCTCCACTAAATAGTCAAAGATTGACTAATCAAGGATAACTTAATCAAATCCATAAATTTCATCACTTCATAGTAGAGTTTAAAGTAATCAATCCTATCTTGACCCAACGACTTTTTTGTTTAAATCTTTTGTTCCCTGGAACACAAATTTTTGTTCTTTTGTTCCAGGGAACAAAAAGAACACAAAAAATATGTTTACACTTTTGTTCTCGGGAACAAATTTGGAACAGAAATAAAAAACAAGAAAAACTTGTTTCTTGTTCCCGGAAACACTTTTTGAAGAAACAAAAGAACAAAATCATAAAACTTGTTTCTTTTTTTTCTCCTTTTTCTTCTTCTTCTTCTTCTTCTTTTTTCTTTGGCTGGTCGCCGGCCTCAACCATGGCCAGCGACTGGCCAAAAGGAAGGAAAAAAAAGGAAAAATTAAATAAAATATTAAAAAATTAAAAGAAACAAAAGAAATTACACAAGTTTACCAAACGTGTTTATGTTATTTTTCTATTATAGAACATAAATTTTGTGTAGTTACCAAATGCGTTTTTCTAGTGAAAAATTGTTTCCCGGATCCCAGGAATAATTTTTAAACAGAAACGTTACCAAACGCAGCCTTAATCGCCATGCCATTTTTTCAAGTTTTTTTTTTTTTTTTTTTTTTTTAAGTGTTACATAGTTATAACCTTATTGGTACATCTTCATCTTTTATGAGACCTATTTTCAGAAGGCATAGTAGTTGATGATGTTTTTGATCCCTTCATTAGCTCATCAAAGTCTTTGCTTAAATTAATGGGTGTCATAACTTGTTGCTCATTGATATTTCCAAACTGCTTAGCAAAGCTTTCAGTGGTCATATTTTTCTTAATTATTAAATCATCTCATCATACATATCAATTATCTTTGCCCAAATTATCTTATTTGACTTCTTATGGATTATCTGCATTGACTAGTCCATCATTCTCATGAGAAATATTTGAACAAGATAATATGTATGATGAGATGGTTCTAGTTGTTGGAAAAGATTTGTCCACCAAAAGCTTTGCTAAGTAGCTTGGAGATACTAATGCGCAAGAAGTTACAAAAGGTGACTCCTTAGCTATTGATTTAGGTGACGCCTTTGATGAGCTGATTAAGGGAACAAAGACATTCTCACTCATTATGCCCTATTAAATGAAATCTCACAAAAGACGAAAATGTACCAACAATGGTAGTAGTAAGTATGAGATAGTTTTAGAAAATTTGGAGAGATGGCATCAGCAATTTAGTTGATGGGTCAAGATAAGATTGACTACTTTGCACTGAAGTGATGAAAGTTGATTGATTTAATGAAGTTATCCTTGATTGGTTTTTGACTTTTAAACTGGGAAGTTGTTTTCCTTATTTTTATACTCAGTTTCCAGTTAACTGAAGTCATTTTCCTTTGACTACCTTATTTTCATGCTCCAAACAATGGAAAAACATTTTTTCTGGTAAAATATTTCTCTCCAAACAGACAGCCATAGTTCCCTTCTTTCTCAAGTTTTTGGAGTTTGGTGCTTTCAATCTTATCTGTTGTATCTTGTGTTCCCTTGCAGTTTATAATGAGGATACCCATTGTGTGGGGCTTGCGCGTTTAGGAAGTGAGGATCAGATGATAGTAGCAGGATCCATGAGACAACTACGCACGGTTGACTTTGGAGCACCTCTCCATTGCCTTGTCATTGTTGGAAGCATGCATCCTTTGGAAGAAGAGATGCTGGAGTTTTACAAACTCAAAGGGAAGACCTCAGAAGCCTGAAGTAAATGGGCTGCACATTAGCATCTCTCATGTCAATGTGATGCCGTTTGGATGTTCTGGTCGTTAACTGCAGATTAGTGAGTTTGTTCCTTGTGGAAACCAGTGCGATCCTGCGTAGCGGGAAGCGATTGAAGCAGTCGACGTCATAGCCTCTGGTAACTCTAAAGGTCACCGGGGGACAAGCGAAACCTGTTATATCCCGGAAGAATGCCCTGGAATTCCTGCACGAGCTCTATTCAGCTTGGTGGTGCGGAATTGCTTTTGCCCGTTTCCAAACGGGTCTCTTTAATTTGTTACGGAATTGAATTATTGGAGATGAGTCCATCAACGAAGGTACTCCTCTTTCGATTTCTTGTGCTTTAAGAAGGTTCCTCATTTCGTTGTACCTTGGGTTTGTTTTTGTTTAAGTTTTGAGAACAATCAGGGGCGGTGCTGACTAGCCCAACGCTATAGTGGAAATGTCACTGTCCTGATCGCAGCCCTTCGCCAAAGAGCTGGTGCATGGGGGAGATGTCATTAGCGGTCCCCCTAAATTTTTATTATTTTGATAAAGCAGCAGCTGCAACGTCTGGGTCTCAGGACGGGATGACCAAGTACGGGCGAACATAGTACAGTCATATTTTTATCAGTCAGTCCATGAAAGCTCTAGAGCACATCTAGACTGAAAACATGGTCGAGGTGATTCCAACGTCCTGAATACTTCAAACGCATCAATGGACTTGTCAAAATGGGTATAAATTTATTTCTTAACCAATGTTTGATGACCCGTCATATTATATGAATTATTTATATTTAGTCAATAAGTCATAAATGAATTTAGATTGATGAAACCCAAAATAATATGAATATTAAATGGATTCATAATTTATTTAGATCAACCCAGTTTTATGAATTATTTTTTTTTGTCCTTGATCTTTGAGCTCGTTTGCTCCCCCTCCTCACCTTAGTTTGTCTAGATTTTGGTTAAATATAGAAATTTTATAGCATTATAAGTCGAGTTGAGTATTGATTGTGAGTATTGATTGCTAAATTTGTATCGTATGAGAATGAGTCAAAACGGGTAAACGGATTTAACCTAAATTGAACCATCTTTTACACGGTCAGAGCCACCACTACGACGGGTCCATCACTTTCAAAGCAACTAGTGTTACTCCACTAATCCAAAATATCGCGCCCCCATCATAACACCCCTTAATCAAGCATTAAACCTTAACCGCTCCTTAAGGCAAACGACGGGGCATTGCTTCACCCCTACTCCATCGCCATCCCCGATCCCGACCGCTCATTCCCTAAACCATAAAGAGACGAAAAAGAGAAGCCCCCACGTGTTGGACCGTCCCCGTCAGTCGTCACCCTATCACCCTCCGTTAGGTTGTCGGTGGCCATCTCGACGGTGGTCCAAAATTCAAACACCCCCACTTCCAGGCGGGCCCCACAACGTGAACGGCTCTCGACGTCCGTCCGGGCCGCGCTAATCCCGCCCCAGACGACACTACAGCAGGAGAACAGCAGCCGGGGGAGGGCCTTTTCGTCATTTCGCCAAAACCTATACAACGGAAAAAAACCGATCCTCTCCCGCCTCGCCTCGCTGACTCACTGTCGTCTGTCGGTGCCCCGGAAATAGCCTTCCCCCACCTCCTCCGCCGGTCCGACCCGGTCCAGATCCCGCCCCCCACCGCGGTCGGTTGATCCGTCGCTGTTCGCGTTCGCTCCTGCAAGATCTCTATCTTCCTCCTCCCTCCTCATTCCCACCACCTGCATTTCCCCCTCCCCGCGAAACAGATCTCGCCATTCTCGCAGGACGATGGGGGCCGAGAAGCGCTCCGGAGGCTGGTGCGGCTGGCTCCTCGTGCTCCTCATCCTCGCGGTGGTGGCGGCCGCCGTCGTCGTCACCGTCAAGAAGAGATCCGGCCACGGCGGCGGCGGCGACGAGGCGGCCCCCGTCCCCGGGCCGCCCGGCGCCGTCCAGAAGAAGTACGCCGACGCTCTCAAGCTCGCCACGCAGTTCTTCGACATCCAGAAATGTAATGCCGACGACGGACTCCTCTCTCTCTCTCTCTCTCTCTCTTCCCGTCTCGTTCTGCATTCCCCGCGCAATGCCGTGTCTCGGCGCTTGAATTTTTGCTCGGGCGTGATCGGTCGCTGTTCCTCCGTCGAATCCGGAATGGCATGATTGACCTTTAGTTGGTGGATAGTAATGCGTTTGTCCTTTGCGTAAATTTCACTCTTTTTTAGCATGCGATGTCGTTTGGCGCTCTGATTCGGTGCGTTGTGTGATCACATCGTGGATCGCTTTGTTCTAGAACTGACTCGTCCCATCTAGTGCCGTTACAATCTGTGTCTGGCCGGTGAATTCATGTCTCGGTTCTGTAATGCTGGCTTTGATCCGTCGAAAGAAGGGCCTGGCTTTGCATATTGTTCTGCAATTTGATGACGCTTTACTGATTTTGGACGCAAATCTTTGTGGGTTGTGCTGCTCTGCTCTGTCTATGTAGCTGGTAAACTGGAAGATAACCCCATATCGTGGAGAGGCAATTCGGCTCTTAAAGATGGGAGCGACGCTGACATAGATCTTTCCAAAGGAATGTTCGATGCCGGTGATCATATGAAGTTTGGCTTCCCGATGGCTTTTACCGCCACAGTGTTGTCATGGGCGATTCTTGAATACGGAGATCAGATGAATGCCGTGAATCAGCTGGAAACCGCCAGGGGCTCGCTCAGGTGGATTACGGACTACCTTATCAATGCTCACGCTTCGGACAATGTGCTATACATTCAGGTAGTTGTCTCGAATAGTTCCGCCTCTATAGCTTACCATTGTCTTTCTCTGTGATTCTATGATATGACTTTCTGATTTTGTCCTCACTTCACCATCACGGGTCTGTATTAGCAGCAACACTTCCGTTCTTTTTCCTTCAAAAATCATTAGCTTCCTTTTCATCTCTCACGGAAGGAAAGTATTTGATCCCAATTACAGAATATGCATCATTTATGTTTGCAAAAAGATGGCTCTAAAAACTAGAGGTGTGTTTCAAATTTTTTCCCAGGTCGGTGATCCTGATTTAGACCACAAATGTTGGGACAGGCCTGAAGCTATGACCGAGAAAAGGCCTCTCACTCAGGTGAACACCTCTACTCCGGGAACAGAGGTTGCAGCTGAAACTGCTGCAGCTATGGCTTCAGCATCTCTTGTTTTCAAAACAGTCGACTCCAAGTATTCAAGCACGCTCTTAAAGCATGCTGAACAATTGTTCACTTTTGCTGATAAATATCGAGCTTCATACAGTCTCAGCATCCCAGAAGTGCAGACATACTATAATTCGACTGGCTACGGAGATGAGCTCTTATGGGCTGCTAGCTGGCTTTATCATGCAACTGGGGATCAGTCACACCTGGAATATGTTGTGCAAAATGGAAATAAATATGCAAACTTTGGAAGTCCAACTTGGTTTTGTTGGGATAATAAGCTTGCTGGAACCCAGGTAACTTTCTGATTCTCTTCAATCAGCAAATCAGTTATATATCTTGGCTCACTATCTGGGTTTTATTTTTTGTCACTTTCAAGAAAATTAGAGTACAACCTTTGATACTTCCATATGTCTGTTATCCTTGTAAAATTGGATTACTAAAGCTATTCAACCGAATGCCCACACATTATGAGCTTAATGCAAAACTTATTGTGCATGCATTATGAACTTAACCCTAAAGTTATGTGACAATCTCTTTGTATAGAGCTGGAACGAATGATCAGTGATGTAGAGCCTAGACTTACTAAACTGTAGCAACCTCTTTGTTTAGATAACTCATCAACCGTGAATTTTCAGCCGTCCACCATGTAGGCACATACAGTATACACCAGCAAAACTACTCTTACAGCTACTTTAAAAAGACACTTTTGCTAAGAGATAGATAATGCACTTCGACATGAATCGTGACTTTCAAAATCAAAGGGGGCTGCAGTCCTGCTTGACTACTCCAAATTCTTTGCCTTGTTGCAGGTTCTGTTGTCCAGATTGAGCTTTTTTGGTGCTAATGATCTGTCAAGTTCCATAAAGAGTGGCCTTCAGAGTTACAGAAAAACAGCAGAGGCTGTTATGTGCGGTCTCTTTCCAAAATCGCCGACAGCTACAACCAGCAGGACAGATAGTAATATGCTGCACTTGTGCTCCTCTGCTGCTTAGATGCAATCATCTCATGCCACTAATTTTCTTTTTCCAAATCTATTTGAATCTGACAAAAGTTACAGCCATTCAAAAGTAAAATTCTATCTACTGGTCACATGCATTGTTCATCTAAGCCAAGCTCTAAGAAAGAAGTCGATTTTTTTATGCCATGCAACTTAGAGTCACATGTTTTGCACTCAGAAGGTGAAATGAGTACTGACCTCATTTTTCTATATAAAAGAGGATAAATATCTGGCACATCCCTTGATTGATAGGTGGCTGATACAGTAACCAAAAAGGGAAAGAGGATTATTGGAAAATAGTTTGGCGATCGTCCTATGTCTTTGAAAAACCTCAATCTAGCTGTTGCCCCTTCCAAACCTTGAAAGTGAAAACTTACACCACTGTGTTCTTGGGCTCCATCCTTAGAATTGCTTCATCTTACTTCAGAAGGAATAAAATCAGCACTACTTTTAATGTGAACCATGTGGTCCTGTTTTTCAATGATTTTGGTCATTGCAGGTGGTCTTATATGGGTCAGTGAATGGAACTCTTTGCAACACCCTGTCGCTTCTGCATTCTTAGCAACTATATACAGTGATTACATGCTCACATCCCGAACTGCAAAAATCTCATGCAGTGGACAAACATATAGGCCTTCAGATCTTCGGAAATTTGCCCAATCTCAGGTAATTGGATTGCTGATCTAGAATCTGAACACATTGATATGAACACCCCTTCAGCCCATTTTGATTTATGCCCTCTAACCATGTAAATTCTGGACGTTGTCCAGGCTGATTATGTCTTAGGTGACAATCCCATCAAAATGAGCTATCTGGTGGGTTACGGTGACAATTACCCGCAACATGTGCACCACAGGGGAGCTTCTATCCCTGTTAATGCCAAAACAGGCTGCACTGATGGTTTCAAGTGGCTGAACTCGACCGACCCTGATCCCAATGTGGCCACAGGAGCACTTGTCGGTGGGCCTTTCCTCAATGAGACGTACATCGATTCCAGGAACAATTCCATGCAAACGGAACCAAGCACTTACAACAGTGCCTCTTATTGTGGGCTTGCTCTCAGGTCTGGTCACCACATCATCAGTTGTCCAATCCTTCACCTAAAGAGCTTGAGTAAATAACTGATGAAAATCTTGTGTTATATGTAGCCTTACGGGGTAACCTATTTTTTAGCAAGTCTAGTACTGTTAGTTGTTTCTTGTTACTTGGTTTACCTCGCCATAGGTTCTTGGCTCAACTACGGTGAGCAGTTATATGCATTGTTTGTAATCATATTCAAATATAATGCCACGAGATTTATCAGCAGAGTCTGGCCAAAAGGAAAGAAAGAAAAAAAGCCAGCAGAGAAATGTACTCTGCCTATGCTGTGGACTTTGTCGCAGAAGTGACAAAGCAAACGTGATTATTCTGCATTCAACTGCTGGTACGTAGCCAACTTTCTTCTGCAAAAACTGGAAATTCAGTGATATTCTCATATGCTGTAGCGAGTATGCTTAGACACCTTGCACATTGTTTTGTTTAAGTTTTGGTCTTCCGTAACTATTTACTCCAGATATTGTGAATGAAAATTCATTTTTCTTTTCTGTAGTTTCATAGCATCATTTAAATTATTTGAGAGCTGGAGCTCTTTGTTCTTTTAATCTTGCTATGATTAATGGGGGGCAACACATGCTATAATGCAGTTCAATCATGTTGCGACCATCTGCACATATTGAATTTGCGGCATCTTTGTAAGATTTTATTTCATGTGACTGATTATAGCACCAGATCCCTTTCGAGTTAACAGAGCTAATGAGTATGAGTCTAAACCTATTCTTTGACTTTCCACTTGTTGAATGAAGACGTTGGAAGTTTCTTTATCCAAGTTTTTAATCAACGAAGTGGAAACTTTCAGTGTATTTCAGTTCTCAGGCGAATTTGAGCACATTGTCCAAAATTTGCGGTTCGAGTACATCATTTCATTTACATCATGCCTGATGCATCAAAACACTTCTACAATCTCATAGGTTATCATTTCATTTCATTTTTACATTATGCATGATGCATCAAAACACTTATACAATCTTGTAGGTTAAGCATGATATCCGAAAGGGAGAGTGACTATTGCATGGACATAGCACATGAAGAGAGCAACTAATGAAAATGAAGCGCGTGTCAATATGAGAATGTTATGTCGGTTACCATATTATCTGTGGGATACTGCTGTAGCGCAGACGACTCCAGAGAGAGGAAGTATGTAATCCCAGCTACTGCCCACAGAAAGCGTGAACCTAGGACACTATGTTGTGAGGTCCGTCGAACACTACAGCTAGATGGAATCGATAAGAGTTGAACTGAGCGATTTCTTTTCCTTTTTTAGCACAAACTAGTCGGTGATGCCGGTCACGAGATCAAGTCAGTGCTTATCTATAGATGGCAACGACCCTCAAAGAGTGGTCCAGCAGTGTTGATGAGCATTGACAATTCACGTGGACGTTCTTTTGTTCCCCTCAATTACATCAATTCACTCATATATTCGGAGCATATAAGTTCACTCCATCTCATTTGTCAAATCACGTGGTCGCACATAGGCAGGACGAACAACATTCGGCGTCTAAAACCAATTGGGCTCAAGCACTTTGGATGTGTATAAAATATTCTCTTCCATCACTTGGGCCATCTTCTTAATCTCATGACACCTGTCACTACCACTGCAATATTTCAGTGCACGGTTCCCTCCACAACCAAAACAAGAAGTACAATGTCCTCGGGGATGCTTATCTCTTTGACAACAGCAAGTACCCCTAATCTTGAGTGAAAGAGAGGGGTCACAAAAAGTTACCACCATTAGGGGCATTTGGGTATAATGCTCATGGTACGGTCAAAAGCCACAGACGTGTTCTTGTAGCCTGGTAGGCTCCAATAATGCAAATGGAAAAGTTCAATCCGGTCCTTTTCTTCTATATATTTTTTTAAAGTTCCCATAAGCCTAGCTGACTCAAATCCGTCCAATGTATTCTGCCATAACCCTAGTAAATTCATCCCCCCTCTGATGAATTGAAAGAGATTCCTGGTAATGAAGAGACACATGTAGTGGACACTGCAAGGTCCCTTTTTCGGCCTTCTCCTGGTCTACTTTTTAGCTCCAGTCACGACTTGTTTAACTTTATTAGCATGGAACTACAAATTGGGATAGGATAGGATTTCATTTCGATTCCAATCGTTCGCCCCCATATGATTATGGAAAAGGTGCATTAACCCTGCTGCTCGGAAGCCCGATAGACCTCCATGTTCTCTCGAGTCACCCACATGTGAACTTATGGACCATGCAATGGCACATATCTGCGTATGCATTGAAACACCATATAACTAGTGCACACAAGGTCTGTTCTTCTTGCTCTTCTTGGTTGCCTGATTTCTCTGTTTTCTTTTATGACAACCAGATATTCAGGTTCGACGTCAATACTTATGAAGATGCATTTTGCCATTTGAAATCATGATTAATTCAGCTTATAGTAAGATAGGGATTTTCCCACAGATAAGCACCAAATGAACACTAAAAATAAGAATGGACAGAGTACAAAACAAGAATGGATCTACATCCCCATTGAGCTCACATGCCCTTGATTTATATATTGGTTTTTGCCATTCTTGAACCGAAGGTGCTTAGCTGTTGTATCTACCGCTGGAAGAAAATGTACCAAGATCTCCCTGCTTTCTCTACCATATCCACTAATATATATGTTTCTGGAATTCATCAGATTTGGGTCAACGAACGATATCGGACTTGGTGCAATAGTATCCCGCTTGTTGCTCCTTCTCCCAACATAGTTTAGAGGCCACTCCCGAATGCTCGGGCACGTACTCCTGCAAATAATCAATAGAATCGAATCAAAATCAAAAGCAAAAAATATTGAAAGTAAATAATCTTGGTTTACTAGATCTAATCTCACTATCCAATACTTCACGTTGACTTGACGTTTACATCGTAACCTCACAAGGGAACAACTCGCGGGTCCCGTTACATCGAGGAGGTGCTATTCGGTTTCATCGATCATGTTCGCTAGGTTCTTAAACAGCGAGTGGATCCAAGTTCGGACTCATCATTCGCCGAGAAAGATGGTTCGAAGAAGTTTATCGTAAAAAAGAAGAGATTAAGAAGAAACTTTTTGCTGGCGAGTATGCAGACGTACTTCAAGCTTAGACATGAGTTCATGAGGAGTCGGGGCAGAGACGATAATATGGCGAGCCGAAGGAGAAACGAAGCCTTCATCCACAGCCTTGTCTAAGAATGACAGCAGCGAGTTGTAGTATCCTTCCACATTCAACAATCCCACCTGCATTTTCATCCAAACTATTGTTATTATTTTCATTTTGGTCTTTCAAGGGTAATCAAGAAATTCTTCTGTCCAGCGTTCTTCCTCCTTACCGGCTTATCATGAATGCCCAGCTGAGCCCACGTGATGACCTCCAGGAGCTCCTCCAAAGTGCCATATCCACCTGCATCATGTTATGGTCTCTGCTCAGATTCGCGTTTTACCATCATCTGTTCTCGAAATAAATATTTGAAGTGATGAAGAGGTGTGCCTGGCAAGGCGATGAATGCGTCGGCATGGCGCGCCATCTCTGCCTTGCGTTGGTGCATCCCGCACACCGGTCTCACTTCTCCAATCGTCTCTCCTGTTATCTGCATTCAAAAGAAAATCAAGCTGCACTCGTTCACTTAACCAAAGAAATCATGCTGCAGCGACAGTATCGAATGAGGTTCATGTACGATCGATCACCTCCCGTGGCATCAGAGTCCTGGGAATCACTCTGCAAGAAAGAAAGTTAGAAGGGAGCATTAGGCGTTAAAATGATACGTAGATACGTTGTATTTGGACATGAAAACAGAGAGACTTGCATAATGGCAGAATGATTACCCCAACACGTGGCGACCACCGTCGAAGACGACCTGGGAAACCAGACCCATCAAGCCAATGCTCCCTCCACCGTAAACCAAGTCAATGCACCTCTCCACCTGCAATTTCTTTTAGTGTTAGGAGCGACGTGTCGGATTCAAACCCCATCTTCCTGCAAACTTCTGCTTAATCAATTTTCTACAGTCTCTTCAATAATGTAATTCTGCCCCTCAGCAGCCTATCGCTATCATGGTCAACTTTTGGCAAGGGCAAGAGCCAATGCCTCGCTGTAAGTAAGCGTCGCATCAATAACACGACCTAAAACCCAGAGAGGATCAATGGCGAAGTAGTTGGCGGGAGCGTCGCCGGCGGTCGACAAAACCCGCCCCCGTCGCCGTCGAAACAAGGGCGTGCGACATGAGAACTAGAAGTATATTCCGCACGTAACGAGTCGAGAAGAAGTGGATTAACACGCCCTTTCGCGCGTGGACTTTCTTAAATGCGGTAGACTGGAGACATGCATCGAGGAGTTGAGAACGGAAGAAGAGAACAAGAAGTCGAGGGAAAAACAGAGACGACAACGAAAAGGGAAGGAACAAATAAAGAACCATGGACTCACGAGCTGGTGGCCGAGCTGGATAGCAGCGAGTTGGTAGCTCGGGCTCTTGCCGGGGCTGCTTCCGCAGAAGACGCAGACGCGCTTGAACCTCGACGGCTTCGCCCCACCACCATGTTTGCTCTCACTATTCTCCATTTCCTTTCCTTTCTCCCAAAGCTTCGGTTATTACTGTTATTTGCAGAAGATGAAGAAGAAGAAAGAGAGAAGAAAGAGAGAAGAGAGAGAGAGAGAGAGAGAGAGAGAAGTTGAGAAGTAGAGTGCTCGAGAGCAGAATGAGAGGAAGATGGTGGAATTTGGTGTGTTTTTTGTCTTTAGTTTCTTGTGGAATTTAAATGCCCCCGACACCCATCATCATCTTTCTCTCGCTGGTTATGTTAGCTGTAATTTTCTTTGATTCTTTATTTCACATCGTGTAACACGATGCTATTAATTTTTCCTCTTTCAATTATCAAAGAAATTTGCTCAAGTGGTAAACGTGTTGGTGTGACATCACCTTCCTCCTAAATTAGCAAGGACCGTGAAAGTACGTCTATTTCGTGAAAAATTGAAAATTAGAAATTGGAGAGCATATTCTCAAATTTTTTTTTTATTTTTTAATGCCGAAAAAAGCACCGACTATATCTTG
The DNA here is from genome assembly GCA_016097545.1 of Eucalyptus victrix. NCBI lineage: Eukaryota > Viridiplantae > Streptophyta > Magnoliopsida > Myrtales > Myrtaceae > Eucalyptus > Eucalyptus victrix. The sequence goes on along the minus strand of CM027840.1, from coordinate 16,620,044 downwards.
AGGGAGATGGCAATTAGGAGGCTAGGCCTCAACCAATGTAGCCATGACTTTCCATTACATTAGTATATTCTCAAAAAGTTAATATAACGGAAAATCATAAAATGATATATATGTGATAAATTTACTTCAAATTAATTTTTTTCTACAAAAAATCTCTAATTGGTACATTTATACAAATTCACCTTTCGTTGGATTTCTTTAAATTTTATCGTCGGATTACTAAGTTTAATGACACATGATAATTAATGAGTATAGCAATTTAAGTTTTTACCATATGTTCGTCACAAGTATACATGTTTGTAACTTTTTGTGGCACTAATCCAATTTAACGAGAACTAACAAAAGGTAAATTTGTGACATATACACCGGATTGTTTATTTGGCATTTCAAGTAAATTTGTTATAAGCATATCAGTTCATATTTTTTATAGTCAAATTTAAAATAAATTTATCACGAAGTGCATCGGTTTGAGATTATTTTGTGATATTAACTTTTTTTCGAACAAACGACTACTTGGGTTGCTCACAAACATGAATGAATAAAATATACTTTTATAATATTATCAATAATAAAAATATTTTTTTAATTAATCATTTCAATTAACACAAGCGGTAATTTCACTCAAAATTTGAGCTGGAACCTCCGCACATGTTGTTTAGCGTCGAAGCCGAAGACCCTCAACATCACCATTAAAAAAAGACTTAGAGTACAAGATTCATCGTCCTTGTTTCGTTTATTTTAGAATAATTGGGGGATAGATGTCATTGCTTACGGTGCCGCAATTACATCTTGATGGGCGGTGGGTCAAAGAATGATGCATGTTTTTAGGGATCCGTTGATAAAATGGCCCTCGTGATGGGATAACATCTGCACATAAGACGACCCTATATTCATCATGTCTGTAAGCACCTTTTTAGATCATAATTTTTTCTTCCTTCGCAAACCCATCTGTCTTCGCAATTGACGTATCACGTCTTCGCGTCAGACTCGCATTCTAGTCAAACCGAAGGTTCGGATTTCGTCGTAATTGTGCCCCTTTCAATTTGAATTAGAATTTCTGTCTCTCCTCTCTCGAGTCAAAAATTTAACACGCATAAAGAGAGAAACGCTCTCTCAAGAGACATGAAAATCATCCTCTTCGTTTACATTTTTGTATCCTTTGCTATGAAGACCTATACACTGCGTTCTCACACTTTACACCCTACGATTTAGATGAAGTTACACTTTGCACCTCCTGTGTTCTATATTTCCTTGGATTCCAATATGTGAAGCATATACATCTTAAATTATTTTTGTTAGCATTTTCCTTTTGTCAGGTTAGATGGAGTTAATAGAAGAATTTAATTGCATCAACTTAACAAGTTTTAGGACTTAATTGTATTTTTCAAAAGTTTTAGAACGCAATTACATTTTCGTAACTAGTTTTAGGATTTCCAAATTACTAATCCCTATTTTTAAAACGGTAAATGTGCAGCCATTGCAGGAAATTCATTGCTTTTGAATAGGTTAAGATACATCATCGCCTTTTTCTTAAAGAAAGGCAGACAGCGATGTATTAATTTGCAAATATTGCCCAGACTAGCAAAGCAGGATCACCCAATGCACTACGGATCTAAAATTTTGTCCACTTATTGCCCTTGAACATTGATGGTAATTGAGCCAATGTAAAGAAATTTAATACAAGCAATCTAAATGCACTCTTGATTTTATATGGAAAAATTACTAAAAAGTTTTAAACTTACTGCACTTAGGTCAATTCAATCCTAAACTTTTCAATTTAGTCAATTTATTCCTAAAAATTTTAAACAATTTGCCAATCCTCTAGAGCAATTGGGGCTAGAAATCACCGATGTAAACATCAATTATCCTACATGGCAAGATTGGTATTGATGTGAATAATTTTGTAATTTTTAAAATTTAAAATTTAAAATTTTTCCTTTTTCTTTCCTCGCTGACCACTGGTGAGGGCTTTTGTGCCCTGTCCACAACCAACAAGGTCCCAATGGCCTCACCTAGGGCCATTGTGATCCTACTTGTTAGAAGAAAGGCTGCCTTCGCCCAAATATTGTGAGGACATTCACACCCTCGCCTAGTGGCCTCACTAGCCACAATGAAAAAAAAATTCAAAAAAATTACAAAATTTTTTTACATTAGTATCAGTCGTGTCACGGAAATGACCGGTGCTACATCGGTGATTTCTACTTAAAATTGGCCAAAATGACTCAATTGACAATCTTTCAAAAGATTTAAGACTAAATTAATAAAATTTAAAAGTTTATGAATGAATTAACACAATACAATAGATTTAGAACTTTTTTAGTAATTTTCCCTAGATAAGACCGCTTATATAAAAACCATTTCCTGTTAGAAGTACTCATAACTAATACTGATCATGCAAGACTTCCGTTATAATACCTCGGCCGTGGGAAAAAGTAGTTCCACAAATAGGATTTAGGCGCATACAAGTATACGGACTTCTGTTTTGTTAAGCGAATTCATCTGGTAGAAGAGAGTTCCCATTTCAATTTTCTCTTGTAGAAGAGACTTCAAATCCATAAGTCCATGCACTGTTCAAAGCGTGAGGCGCAGAAATAATTCACCCCTAAAATAAAGCTTCAGCCCAAGATCAAGATTTGCCCTACAGACAGCACGGTGTGCATAGGGGCGAGATAGGTTGTTTGTATTGTCAGTTTCCACATATCCATGAATCATATCCTTCTAGGATTACTACAAAAAGAACAAAGCGTGACTTTCCTACAGGATTTTTGTATTCGGCTATAATCCTATTTCTTGATTAACCTAGTACTTTTTGCAATAGGCTTCCCTATCAAAAGGAGGTGTTGGGAGTCGTTTGACCCCACATATTATTAATTGCATAGGGTTTAGTTTTTTGCTTACGAAGCACGATTGGCTTTAGGTGTGGTTAGGAAATGCACACATCTTTGGAAGGAGTTGTTTTCTGAAGAGTGGGATCGATTGCCCTTTTCGTGGCTTCTTCTGGATGAGATGTTTCTTGCTGGTGAGGCAACGACCTTTTTCTTTATATCTTTTGCCAAGTTGCACGAGCCTCTTCAAGCCCATCAACGTGTTTCCTAGCTTCTACTCTCTTTTTCTTTATTTGCTTTATATTTATTAAGTGTCAGCTTGATGGCCGTTGAAATCTTTGATTATGCGATCGCTCGGTCGGAGAGCAGCCACGTAGCATGATGGCAATATTGCCTCTTCACCAAAAGTGTGGAAAAGGCTAAGTTGTCTTACATGTCCACTGCCACACAAGAAGAAAGATTGGCTAGCTAGCTTGGTGGACGAAGCATCATATCTCTGCTCGTGAGGAAGCATATGGAGGAGGGTCGCTACTTGTCGGCCTTTCTCTTTCCTTCTTCGAGAGCTAAAAAGCTCGAGGCATTCTGTGGGGTAGCAAAGCTCATGGGTGAATCTCACGCTTGATGATTGGAGCAGTGAAATTCCGGGAGGTGATGTACATATCGAGACTCTGACAAGTGATGTGTCGATCTAGGAGTAGCTCACCTTTGTCCCAAAATGCAGACTTTCAGGTCCGGCTCAAGTTGGTTGAATCTTTCTTGTTCTTGAAAGTGATGGGGCTGGGTGTCGCATCTGATTCTAGCAGTGATGTCTCCCGACACGAAACCTGAGTTTTATTCCATTTATTCTTGTATTATGGTCAATCCGGACAACCGAACTTCTACATGTATTTAGGAATAATTACACGGTAGAAGCGGCAGTCTGTAAAACAGTCTTGAGGTCGAGAAACTGACAATTACAAAGAGATTAAATTCAAGAAGACCAGTTTAATCATGTTCAGGAACGATGACCAGTGCATTCGTATTTTTCACTTAAAAGCTAAGTTCGAATCATAACAATAGCACATTCTCTGAGGTCACCTCAAATCGTGCGCATGAAACCAGACACCACAATTGGATGCCTGCAAAGAGCTATAAATGCCCAGTTCTAACAATAGACGAAATTTTAGTACAGCCTGCAGAAGCACGCGTGCGACGTTAAGGAAACTTCTAACTCGTAAATTGTTATAGCCTTATAGTCTTAACTGAAACACCGCTTGAGCAGAGGGAAAATAAATAAACAACCGATGAGATTATGCTTCAAATACAGAATCCAACCAGCTGACCATCACAGGATGTGCATAAGCAGCTGCAGACTGGAAAGTTTAAATCTTTCTATGGTACACGGCCGCAAATCCAAGGCCAAAAGCTAAGCACAATAAAAGAACAGCGTGAATAAAATAGATTCAACCAAACAAATAAAACTGTAAGTAGAGGAACAAAGATGCTGTCTACCCATAAATATAACTTCATCTCTAACATGTAAAGCTCACGCAGGGACAAAATCCAGGTACTCAAGACCCCTCATCGTTGGAGTGGAATATCAACTTCCCCAAATTATTAGAACTCGGTGCACCATCCTCGTAAATTCCTTGTTGATTGTTCGTTCGCTCGGACCATAACTACACTACAACCTCACTTTCACCAAAAACCTCCTCCTCACATTTCTGGGAATATTGCAACTTGAGAGAATGCGACACAAAGACGTAAAGAAAAACGTGAATCGAGGCTACCAAATGCCATTGAATGCTTGATTTTATTGGCATAATGGCAGCTGCCACTTTTAAAAAACAGAAAAATAAAAATGTTCTTCTAATCAGGCAGAAAAGAACCCATAGCTGCGCCAACTAGGTAGAGCAGAAGAAAAAAATTGATACAGCTATTAAACACTTAAAAAACAGACTATTGTACAACATTCTCTCACCTAAAGCAATAAACCTACGACCACAATTCACAGGAAAAAAATTCTACCGGCGGCCATAACCTGGCGGAGGTGGCTGCCGATCACCTCTTCTGTCTAGCGCAGAGTAAGGGTTGCTTGATTGTTGTGGGCCCATATAGCCTCTGGGATGGTTATAATTTCCTCGAGGAGTCCAGCCTCCACGCCATTGGGCTTGAGCAGGAGGACCTCCTTGTACATGGGAACTATGGTGACTATTATAGGGTTCTTGATATTGATAAGAACCACTCACATTGGGAGGCCGCTGGATAGGTCCAGGGGAGTACCTGGATGGACCATTATACTGTCCACGTGGATAGTTTGCATGCCTAGAATGAGACCCATTGCCCGGAGATGCTGAGGAGTTGTTTCTTTCATGACCGCGAGGGTGAGCTGTTGGTCGAGAGTGGGGTCGACCGTGAACATAATCATGGGAATCTCTTGAACTTGTCGCATTTGGGTGCTGGTGGAAGCCTGGGGGATGTAGTGCGCTCCTAGGTGGAGCCGCTACAAACTGTTCTTGGTGCCATGAAAGTGGGCCCGGGTATGGAGGTGGAGCATGCCCATAATTGGCATAACCATTAGCATCCACTGCTTTATACTGTAAACTGTTGACAACAAGCCGATGTGCTGCGTCTCCTAGCTGCCGCCCAGACATTGTGCCAGGGGGATTTTGCCTCTGGTAAGCTGTGTTTGAGTTGCTGGCGATGTCAAGAAAAGTATGATTACAAGGTGTTAATACCACTAAAGTACATTTTTCTTTTTTTCTTTTTTTGGCTGCTAATCTAGAAGTGCGATTATGTGATGCACCACACACAGTCAAAGAAGGCCAACAAAGTTAATGGCACCAAAAAATTAAAGCTCAATAGCTTGTTCATATGATATGCATCAGAAATCACTAAATACCTTCCATTCTCCCAAGGCCTCCTTCCAGAATCCTCGTGCCACAGAGTAGGTGCAGGTTTGACATCCTCCAATTGCACAATCTGAAAGGAAGGCAAAATTAGTGCTCAGATCAGGTTATGGGCTTGTTGACAAAAATATGTCCATTATCATTTAGTCAATTTACACAAAAGTGTTAAGCATTCCCTTCAGTGTTTCCACAGAAACTTGTTACATCGAAGCAGCAAGAAAAAGTACGAACTGAATCAAGAACCCAATCACAAAACTAAATGACAAACCCAAAGCAAGCAATAAGTTACCTGATTGTTGCATAATCCTTAGTGTATTTACATTGTCATGTTGCATCACAAAAGCACCATTCGTTGAAAGAAAACAACATTAAGCACTGTCATGACTAATTACTAAATTCAACTACATATTCTCTCCTATAAGTTATGGTGACCAAAAGACAAAAAATGTCGATAGATCAAATTGTCTCCTCACTTCTCACTGCCAGACCAAATATCCTTTGTGCATACACACTGTATGCCTGCCTTTGCAAGCAGCCTCCAAAAGAGCATAAAGGTCAACAGTTGTCAATGTAACATCCCCAGAATATCATGTACAATCACCAAGATTGTACTTATAAAGGATTGAAATTAAGCAAGTCTTTTGATCATTGCAAAGATTTCATTGACTTTCCAAGTTGAAACTCTGTGAATGTACCTTCTTGGGAAAGACAACACCTGCAGGTGGTCTTGTTATATGTTTGTGCGCATCTGGGAGTCTGTATATGACGCATCTGAAACAGCAAAGAAACACAACAAAATTAATAATTTGCTCATCTATGCCCAGGTAAGGTTCACCTCAGATTGTACTAAGTTCTCCATAGCTTACAAGACTTCATTGTTCATGATATCTTCCATGCCAGCTACAGGAGATCTGAAAAAAGGAGGACATGGATCTCCAGCGCAAGGTGAAATGTAGCCATTCATCCCGCCACTGCACGTAGCTCTAAAAAGTTCAGACTAATGAATAAAAACAAATTTTAGAATCTATATACGAGAAAGATCATACAAGCACATGACTCTTTAGTCATCCAAAAATTCAAAAGAATTCAAGAGCAGGCAGATTGCTTGACACCTCAGAATCAGACAATATTCTTACCAGTATAAAAATCCAGGTAATCATCACACAGGCATAATATTTACCTTTGAAGTTGACAGTGGACAGTACTATTTGTTTCAATTACCCAAAAATAAAAAATAAAAAAAGTACTGGACATGACCAGATAACACTATTTATGATGACTGTCAAACATTGCTACGCAATCTTTTACCAAAGTATCATTCTACCATCCTGCTTTTCCACTTATTTAGGGCTGTTGCCTACACTTCAGAACTTTATCCTACTTTTCACTCGCCCTCCAAAAAACTGAATTGGAAAAAAATGTTTTTATTTTCTAAAATTCTATCAAAAATAAAGGTTATACTAAATGTCCTTATCTGTACAAGTGGAAAGGTTTTAAATATTTTGCGTTAAATACAAATCAAATTGCAAGGATAGTGACATTTGAAAAAGTAAAAATAACCTTCAATAGACCTTAGTAATGAAAACTTATAAGTCATTAGTAGTTACTTTTTTTCCCCATCAAGGTACTTGCTATTTATTTAGGAAGTCCGTGAACTCTATACAATCAGCATGTCAATGTCATTGTAGACTGTTGTCTTGCAACCACAAGGCACAAGCAAGATTCTTGGTGAGACAGATCTACATCTTCAAATTTCTCTTCTAATGTGGTTAGATGTTGTCAGGGTACATGTTCCGGCTAATTATAACAAGGTATACTTGTGTGATTGCCAAAAGTCTTAGAAGTCTAAAGTATTAATATTTCTCAATAAAATGAACTAGGAATAAGAAAGATTTCATTTGTGACAACTAAAAATGCATTTTATTATAAAAGATATTCTAGTACACAACAAATGCACAAGAACAGAGAGAATTTGGATTTAGACCCCAATACCTAACCTGTTTAAGTTACAATCAACGCATCACCACAATTATCCCTAGACTACTCTGACTATTCCATGATCTAAAAAGCAACTTAAATAAAAAAGACAGATGAAATGAGGAAAATTGGTGGCAACCCTATAACCAGAGATGGAGGGAGGCTAGAAATTCATTTGTGATGAATATCCACATATGTTTTTCAGCACATTTCCCACATGTAAATAAAACCACTAACACCCCCTCCCAAGATAAAGGCATCCATTCTGTATATGTCCTTACCCGCAACTCTTAACAAATGGAATATAACACCAGCAAAATTCGTACTCACTGGCCTGGCAATTTCGTAAGTTAAATCATTTTCAACACAAACCTCAACTCAGGTTTAAGTCGCTCCTTGATTTCAGCCCGGTCTTTGTCCATCAACTGTTTACAGCGGTTGTCCAAAGAGTATATGCAAACCGAGAGAGGATGAGATGATGACACAAATAGCATGTCAAACATCACACTATTTCTTCGTGCTTCCTCCTCCTGCAAAATATTGGTAGCTCATGATCTCTCAGCAGGTGATCAGCCCAGAATTGTCTAGAGATATAGTACTTGAAAAAATTTTAAATGTGTTACATACCGTTAAAGTATGTTCAATTTTCTCAACTTCTGCAAGGAGTCGAACTTCGTCTATAAAAGGCAATTTGGCAATACCCTTCAGAGGAACATGAAGTTATACGGTCAACATCTGCTTGCTTGAATGTGAAGTTTAAAGAGTTACATTTGGGAGTTGAAAAATGCAATGAAAAAGGGGAGAACCTGCCAAGAGTAGCGTTTTCCATTCATATCAACTTCAAAATCTGTAGCATAAAGCACAAGGTATAGCAGATAAATACACCAGGCCAAATCGAAAACATAGTCTAAGGTTTTTCTAAACAAGAAGAAGAACAACTACCAATAGGATAGAAATCGAAGATGGGTGAATTTGGATCAGTCATTAACTTCCTGTACTGCTCTGGAAGGGCATGGGAACTGCAAGAAATTGTATTCCCATTAAGTTTTGCGTTCATTCTGTTTACAAATAAAAAGATGAATAAATAACAATTGCCACACCTTGCAGCTGGGAAAACACCAAGTAGCTGATTGAAAGGTTTGAAAGGAGAACCAAGCTCAAAGCTTATATCCAGCTGACCAAGCTCCTTTAAATCAGAAGCAAAGGGCGCATAATGATATGGATAGAACCTAAAATAAAGAACCACCAAAGAAACAAATCATTACTCAGACATATCGATCAGCTGTCCATATAATATTTAACCCGTTCATAGAAACAAATTTCACAACAATTCTGTAATTATTTGCGCTAAATTAACTTGACTGGTAATTAAAAAAAAAAAACTTTCACAGACATTACAACAGCTGGCAGAGAGGCCCTCAAAGAAGTCCTGATTATTATTTTAAAATACCAAGGACATATATTATATGACTTTACTCTATAGTGGAGAGTCCTCAAAAACTACTGACATATACAATAGCATGTGAATGTTCTGATAAAATCAAAGTAGTCGGAAAGGAAAGTAGGCAATCCCTGAGAAGACAAACATCAAACAAGATGTCTTTAACAAAACTATTGAAGAACAGTTTCTCAATATACCAAGTGATAAAATCCTTCCAAATCACTAGCCTTGAATTTAAAACCAAAGACTTTATTTTATGACATAAAATCATCTGATAGACTCCTTAGCCAATTATAAAATTGATGGAACACATACTAACCGGTGCACAAACTTCTTGGGAAAAAAAAAAAAAATCACACATGAGCGACAATCAAGTGCTAGACATAAAAAGTACCACGAGCCTCTAAAAGCTATTCAAGCTAAAAAAGAATGACTACTATCATATTTTAATGATGAAACTTACCACTGCCAAGAAGAAACTCCCTCGTAGTAATAGTGCATTACCCAACATAAGCCTTCTGTGTACTTCAAAACCTAACCAGACGATACAAAAGAGTAAAAATGAACACTAACAGTAAAATGCAAAAGATACTGAACAAAAAACCACTACAATACTCTTTTACTCACAACATCTCTCCTGATTGCTTCAAGTTCTTCTGGACTCCTTGCAGAAAATTTTTCTTCATAATATCTTTCTTTCCACCCCGGTGTTCCCAATTTGATCTGATTATCAAGAAAAATAACTGTAAGAAACAGCAGAAAAACAAAAGGAGACGAATGAAATAGAGCACATTATGAACACGTTGTGTTTGGCTTCCAATCCATCTCCGAGTTTCTAGTAAATTGAAATTGCAACATTGATGATAATTTATACATTTTGATTGCTATCGTAGCCATACTTTAAGCAGGACCTCTATGCATAAAAGAAAATGTACATAGGCCATATCAAGCTTCCAATGCATATATCCAAGTCTCCTAATTGTACATTGACTACAGAGAACAAACAGAGTCATTTCAGGTTTCTTAACTTGCCACTTCTGCTGTGAGCAGGTTTAAATCTAGAAAAGCTTTTTGATATGGACTTATATGTAGAGAAGTTTTATTCCAGTCAAATGCTTCATAAATTAAAAAACTTCTGCTACGCATTTTGGCTGTATAAATGGTTTGTTAGGACACTAACAGCATATTATGATGTCAACAAGTATATAGGCACCTTGTCTTCTTCCGGGTTTGCAGAATTAAAAGCATCAGACTTCTCACGTAGTAATTCCTTAAGCTTCGCCTTCAATTCTTCCTTATTCTCATACACCTGAAAGATAAAAAAAGGTTGTGAGACATAACTATGTTAAAAATGTCTTGACTAAACCCAAGCCAGCACATAAGACAGGTGTGCCCAAACAATATAGCGAGAGCCATTTATGGAAACTGACATTTTTAACTGCTTTTGAAAAAAAAAAAAAAAGTAGTTAGTAGTAATTAACATTGGGGTGCTTCTCGGAAAGAAGAAAGCTACCTCTTCAGGACTATTTTCTGCTTCAACAATGGCTGCACCTATTGTTGCCCCTGAAGACAAACGTGCAACCTTATGTGCCTGTGAAGTTGTATTACCATCTGCAGTCCACTTCCTTTTGTTTCTAGCATCAACCTGGCTCCGAGACTCAGTTCCTTGTTGCTCATAGGGAGAGGGCGAAGGACCTGAAGCAAGACGGGAACCCTGAAATCGAGAAACTGGAACCAAAGACTCAGGTTCAACTTGAGGTGCAGCATCATCGCCTCTTTTTTTTTGAGCCTTATCACGCTTTATCCTTTCTGATTGCCGCTGAGACAAAGGTCATAGAGGAGGAAAGCAAAGATTTAATTCAACCAATAGATAATACAGCATCTCATGCGCATGATTCATTTAACATGAAGCAGGACAACTATAAACTACAAAAGCCACTAAGCAAGAGCTGAGAATGACTAAATGCAAGATTGCCGTTCCTCTGATTATGGCAATCATGTCCTCTACTTCAAAAAGCATCTAACACCAGCATCTCCTAATAATATGCTGGGAAAAAAGTTAAACAGGACAAGGTAAAAACAGAGAATTTGAATAGATAAAATAGTGAGTGATACTGTAAATTTTCTTTGAATTTTTGGACAAAAGGAAGTGGCTGGAAAGAAAATGAAGATAAGTGCGCCGAGGAAGATAATAACTATCAAATTGCCATAATTATGTAAGTTCAAGATGCAATACTTATAACACCTATCTAATATTAGGGTAAAGATATATGATGGCCCCAAAAAAAAAAAAAAAAAAAACACTAATGCTCTGACTGTCAGCTCTTCTTATATCTCTCTTCCAAACAACGCAAACTTCCAACGCAACCCACATCCTTTCAATCTCCATTATTTTTTTTTCCCGGAAAAAAATCTTCCATCCACAGTTCCAAGCTAAATGTTAATTCCAATGGAAGGAAGCCTATACTTAATTTTTTGTACTCTTCTGCTTACTTTCCTCTATTGCTTCATACTTAAATCCCAACCAACAAAATCAAAATTTCACCTTAACAACAATAGGAACTGAAAACAACTTCAGGACGAGTGAAGAAACTTTACTGATAGCTACAATATGTATAACCACTCCTTTATCTCCACTTTATATAAGCTTTTTATTATTTCCAAAATCTTTCAGAAAATTTCAGATTCTTCTTCCCTATTTTCACCCATAGAAGTCTACATCCCCAAGTTGTAGAGTTCACTTTCTGAGAATAACATCAGGAAATTCCTTCGTCCCTTAAAATTCACACACAAGCAGATGCACTAAATTTTAAAATGTAGCGTTGTTTCTCTCTATCTATCCAGTTGTCTCATGCCCTGCTCCCATTCCATGAGCGCATAAGCTTTTCCTCAGAATTGCCCTCACCTAGGCAACTTCCTCACCCAATGCTCATACTTTCAAAGGATCCATCATCAGCTTCTCTTCCATATGAGCATTTCAGTCTCCCTACTTAAATGCTTATAGTACTAAATGTTGGATCCTCCCTAGTTCCAAAATTATTAGCTATGGAATAAATTCAAACCTATTACAACACCCAAGAGACGAGCATTAAGCAAGTACAGCTTGCAGTCCCAGTCCAACAACAGAATTCTTCATCTACGGGAAACATATGACATGACAAACAAAGAGGGCAAGTGCAGCTAAGTCCTTCACAGAAAATAAAGCATCATCTGGATGAGACTACGTGTGGATGTGAGAAATAGATATACAAACCTGATGCAATCTTGCTCTTTTCTGAAAAATTTTATCTTCAAATGACCCTACAGCCTGAATGAACTGCTCAACCCTGCTCAGATTCGGCTGAAAAGCATAAACAACAGGAGGGCAAAATGCTCTAAATTCCTTGCAAGTGACAATAAAATTAATCAACCACTAAGACAAAAATTTAATTGAATACCTTGCTTCCATCAGTCAAATATCCACCCAAATCTCTAAATTCCTTCTTATAGACTGCCATCAGCAAGTTGATCGCACCCTGAAACAAGGAACAGAAGAAGTTTGTGCCATCATTTTTACCATAAAAGTCCTTACAACTCGCCCAAAAAAAATTGTCTCAGTGAGCACAACAGTCCGACACACTATGAGTCAGAAGAATTATTAGATAAGAGCCGCCACCCCTCTAAAAGTGATACATATTTCCAATATAAGCTATATTGTTAACAAATAACTAATCTCCCATTTTTAGGACATCACAGTTTGGCATAAGTGAAAGTAAATGCATAATCACAAAAATTGAACACTAAGCATTACTTCAAGCATCAAAATGCACCAAGTGCTCAATAGAAAATAGAAGAGAGGCTGAATAGAAAAATTCAAACAAATATCAGGGGGATAAACAGCCTGTATCTTCAACCAAAAGCCAAAAACACCAAATGCTAAATGTCAACCTACAAGGAAGTAGTATACACATGGTAAATCGCGCACAAGTACAGTTAGTCCCACCTTGCCTTGCAATTGCATTACCTCAACATAGGCTGTAGAGGTCTTAGTTCTATATAGAATCTCAAAATCAGTAAAGAGATGTTTTAAAAATCTAGCTTTCCACTAAAATGTAACCCAAAGATCCAAAGATCCAAAGAGCACATCAACATGCGTGTTATATGACCTTAAAAACATCATCCAACTCTGAAGTACATAGCGCTGCAAGGAACCTTAAAATGCATACGGAAACTCCAGCACTCTTGGCTCTATTAAGGTACATCATCTTTAAAAAATCTGACATGCAGAGTATTGTAGCAGCTTATTCTCTCTCTCTCTCTCTCTCTTTTTCTCTCTCTCGATTCTTGCCTCAAAGAGAACATTAGCGTACCTCACGAATTTCCAAGGTTGGCATGTGAGGTAAAAAATCATTGCCAACGAAGAAGCAAATGAAGATAAAGTCATCCACGATGCGCTCAAAATCTACTTCAAAAGGAACATTTGGAATCCTGAACTCATACTCCAAATACTCCCTGAGAGTCCAAATGTTCAAAAACTGTATACCAAAAAAAAAAAAAAAAAATCAAAGTTCAGAATATGTTGATAGCTCTGGTCATCAAAACTTATCCTCTACTCAATCACATATAATCAAAAAATATGCCCACAACTAACCTGGTATGGCTTTTTAACAATGCCAGCATCATCACCTTTTTCATCAAATTCTCCTGACTTCTTCTTTGCCTTTCCCTCACAATCTGCTGCCAAATGACCCATTTGGCCACACAGGAAGCACTTGTCCTGTTGACCAGGAGTGAAAACAATCTGAAATGCAAGGACGATGCAATTATTAACTGGTGATACAACCTCTTGTTTTGTGGCTGCAAGAGAAGTCTGAGTCTGATAGAACCACATCTGAATGACCTCTTAGAACAAAAAGGCTAGTATATAGCATACATATCTCTCGGATATGTGTGTGCATAAAATGGACTGCCCGGAAAATCATTGATGCTGAGCAAAAGAATCTCTACAGGAAGATGTATCCAACCTCCTAAGATGTTCCTCCATCCAGTTTTATTTAGTGTTTCCAAAGATGAGTTTTTCCTCAAAGTAGACAAGGCATGACCATGGAGAAAAGTTGATATTTCAAAAGATAATGTTAAGCAAAATTTGTTCACAAACCTCTCGAAGAATCGAAAAATGAATTTCATGTGTGGCCAAAGCTAACATAATTAAATCAGCATCCTGCATTAAGCAATGAAATGCGGAACATAAATTAGTCAAACAGAGGCCTATAATCAGAAGGAATATCCTGCAGGGATGAAGATCATGTTGAAGGAAGAGATATACCAAACCATACAGGCAATGCCGTGTATTTGGATCATATCCAGGAAGATTTCTTTGGAGACGGATATATGACATGATCTTGTGTTCCCCTTCACCAGGAACATTTGCATCAGAAAGGATAACCTTCAAAAGATGAATCAATAAGCAAAAGCTACAACACCACTACTGACATAACATCACCCCTTCATTTGTATTCCACTTAAAAAAAAAAAAAAAAAAAAAGTATCTATCTCTTATGTGAATCATTTCTTGAACAATAGAATCCCTGGAATAGTCAGTGCTAAAATCACTCAACTGTACACTTTTGGCATCAACTCAGTACAGCATCAACTTATACAGGGCATATCTTGACACCTTAAGCAAGAAAAAACGGCCTACATATAAAAGTTACCTTAATAGATCTCCACCCAGGGTCATTATTTAGCCTAAGATGGATATAATACTGCAGTGCCACTGACAAAACAGCCATGAATTCTGTTCCAGGAGTAATGACATTTGAATCGAAAACTTGAGATTCATTCTTGGGAGGTAGCTTCCGGCCTTCACTTTCAAATTCCTGTCTTAGCCGCTCTTCTTCAGCTGCCTACAGGAGAAAAATAGCAAAGATCACTAGCTGAAAGTTGAGTGCAAACAACAAATATATGCCACACAGGATTACTGTCTTCCCCATAGCATATACAACATAGAAGAAATATCTCGGAAAACTGGGACATCTGTATACAGTCATTTTTAAAATGCACTGACATGGTAAGCTTGTAATGCATCATGATAACTGCATCAATACAACAAAGAAACATATAAACATGCAAATGAAAGGAAATGATCCATTATGTACCAATATCTGCACTGGCATGCGAAGAAATAAAAGACTTAGATAAGTGTAACAAGAGCAAATTGTCATAAGAACTAATCAAGTTAATTTTCATTTTAAATAAGTCCATTCAGAGTATGCCATAAATCCTCTTAAAATATAAAATGAATTGCAGGGAGTGTTAGCATAAAAGTAAACACATACCGCCTCTGCTGCATCTTTAGCTGCCCTAAAACGCCTCGACCGCTGCTGATTCATTTTTGCTCTTGGTGCGACACCATCTATTCGTCATTTACATACAGTTGATCACAATTTTGATTTTGACATGGTAAATGGATAGAAAAGTTAAGGGTTTATTTTTACCTATAGCCATATATAACAATTTTCGAGGTCGCACCATCACAAAAAGTCTGTCAATATAGTCAAACATGCACTCAAACACCTCATTGAATGTTGTTGGAGCTGGCTGCAATGGGTGAAAAAACAAATTCATTATCTTTACTTGAATGAGTTAAAATCAAATGATAATGCAAAATTGATTCCCACAAATTATATGGTATAAAGCAATAACTTCATAAGTTAATTTGAATTTATTGATGGTACCAGGAGAATAAGCCAAGTTACCCTCACTGAGAAGGTCTAGCTATAACTTTATTTTATAAGCAATTGCACAGCCAATAAGGAAACGGTGAATGTGAAATTTTCAGCATGGCTCTTTCTAACTTAATTCCAACCCAAGTTTGGATCATGCAAACTTCAGACATGCATAAAATTCTACTTAACGCAGAGAATAGTTAGTTTACAATTCATGCTGTAAGAGTACATTGAATATATAGCTGAGAGTAAGTTGCGCTGGATTTGCGATCAAATAAATATCACAGACGAATATCCAGTCGCTCTGTGCTATTAGGTTGCCAAACCCAATGATCTTCAGGATGCCCAACACAATTTCAGTCATCACCGTAGAATTTCCGAAAAGACAGAGACGCCAACTTCTAGATAAGCATAACATTCTAAAAGTCGAGACGGAGACAAAAATTCCATCCTTTCAATACTCTCCCCTCCTACTACCCCGGTACCGACCATACCAAACACGTCCTATCTGCTCGCCCGGTTGCTCCGCCATCTCCCAGCTAGAAACAAGACCAGCCGAGAGAGGTCGGCCGGCGCATTGAGAAACAACATATACAGGCACCGACCGCGCAAAAAAATCAACAATTCCATGAGAAAATCACGGCGGAAGAAAAAGAATCGGCAAGCCCGTACCCTGTCCTCGGGGTGGAAGCAGGGGTGGATGATCCCATTCATGTCGAGGTAGAGGTTGTCGAACTCGATGCTGTTGGGATTGGGCTTGCTGGTGTCGACGGGGATCGAGACCCCGTCGATGACGACGGGCTCCTCCTCGACGACGTCGACCACGACCATCGGGTACTTCTCGGCCAACCACCGGTAGAACGCCGGCACTCCCATCTCGGAAACCCCGAGCAGAGCCGAGGCTCGCGAAGGACGAAGGAAGGAAGGAAGGACGAGAAGAGGAAGCAACAGCCAGCGAGCGAGCAAGAGAGAGAGAGAGAGGGGGGCGGAAACCCTAGGCGAGAGAAATTGAGAGGAATTGGGGAGGAAGGAAGGGAACGTGAAACTTCGAAAGAGGTGGAGGTGGAGGTGGAAGCTTGAGCTCGAGGGTGGAGACGTTCGAGCGGGACACGGCGTCGCGTCGTGCCGTGGCCAATTAGGGCAAAAGTGAGGGAGGAAATTGATGACTCGTGGGCGATTATGCCCCTGATCTGATTTCCTATCCATTGAAGGTTGATGCTCCGTTTTCAATAGCACTTCTATTTTAGAAAATAATTTTTTTTTTTCAGAATAATTTTTAAGTAAAAATTATGTTTAGTAATTATACAAAATTTCCATTTTTAAAACAAAAAAAGAATAGGAATGTGTTTAATATGATTTACAATTTTTTTTGCAATGTATAATTTCTTTTAATTTTTTAAATAATTTTTAAGATTTTTTCCTTTTTCTCTTTTCTTATTTTTGTTGATGACATCGATCGACAATCGACGGTGACAGTTAGCATTTGACAATAGCAATGGCCAACTAGATAGGAGGGGGCCAATAAGGATGAAGAAATAAAAAAAATGAAAAATAACTTATTTCTAAGAATTGTTCTTAGGAACAATAAGCCATTTTTTTCTATATCTTATTTCTATTCTAAATTTATTCATCGGTCACTTCTGTATTTTGAGGAACAAAAACATTAATTGACTTTATCAAACGGATTTTTATTCTTTTTTTATTCTAGGAACAAAAGAATAAAAAAGAACAAAAAAATGGAAACATTGAGAAATAGGCACTAAATTGCAAATGCCGCTTGAACTTGCAATTTCTTGTTTGAAGATTTCTCATTTCGATTCTGATTAGAACCGCAAGTATTAACCATCAAATGGTGCATTCGTGAACCGTTCTTTATATCAATAGTGGGCTTAATTAAAAAAAAATTGATTTTTGGTTTTTGAAGTTGTTTTTATTTTTTCAATTCTCCTTCGAGTTTTGGGAATTTCTTACGCAAGAGATATACTATTTGCACAAGACAAGTAAAGTGGTTGGAAGGAATCGAAAGGAAGCGCGATGGAATGATTCCATTGTCCGGATAATTTAAAACAAGAGAGAAATGAGGCGACGAAACAACAGAGCTGATGAAGAGTGGGCGGACCAAAAGCAGGGCCCGTGGTTTCAACAAAATCATGAGATGGTTTGGCCCAAGTGAACGCACGTGGGCTCGGGTCCAAGAACGAAATGACTTTGCCCCGGCCGACCCATTTTGTGCTTCGGGCCTATTGGTTCGGGTGGGCCCATAATTTGGCCAATTCGTGACCGGGTCTACTTTGCAAGAGAAATGAAAGGAAATGGCGAATGGTTCCTTCTTATTCACCCCTTGGTTATCGAGAATAATAGAAAACATACCTTTGGTCGTGATAGGACTTGAGAGTTGCTATCCAGATGTGACGCCCGAAATGTCGCACGCAATGTGTATCCTTTCTGTTTATGACTCATGTTTATTATTGACATGCGGAAGTGCAATCAAATATTTACAATATCTTCACACCAGTTTAATAATGTACATATCTTCACTTGTATATAAATATCAGTAGTTGCTGTCTTTACACAACATCCAAGTAAAATAAAATACATAAGTCGTAGGATGGGTTAAGGTCTGTCATCAATAGACTCTTACGTCCAAAAAACCTCCACATACAAAAATCAAACTACACACTATTAGTTAACAACTTCGCCCATTTGATGAGTCACTGTCACTATGGGGTGTCAGGAACCGAACCGAACCGAAAAATTTGATTTTTTCGGTTGGGTTCGTATTCGACTCAGTTCTTATTAAAAACCAATATTTTTTTTATTGGTTAACCGAACCAAACCGAATCACAAATCGGTAAAATCAAACCATTAACCAAAGCTTAGCTTGTCTCTCCTTCGTCCTCTAAGTCCTTCGAGTCTTCTCATGTCTTGTCTTGGTCGTCTTGTAGGTGCAACGGTGACGGCGATTGCGACGGCAATGGCGATGACGACGGCGACTGTGATGGCGATGGCTATAGGGACGGCGACTGCGACAACGATGGCGACTGATTGAGGGACGGAGCCCATTTCTTCAACAACAAAGCTTGTCTCTTCTTCGTCCCTCTTCCTTCTCATGCTGAGAAGAATTTGTAGCGGCCACGTGCCTGAGCATGTCCTGCACAAGCAAGTCTCTTATCTTGTCTTCATTGCTCGCTGCCATTTAATTTAATCCTATGCTTGCGTGCCTATGCTTCCTCCTCTCGGGCTGAGGCAGAGAGGGTTTTTAGGGACATGGGCAATAAGAGGGATTAGTTTCTTGGAGTTCCATGATCTCTTGCTATGCCAATAATCACATGGAGTTTGAAGCAGTGGATACGTTCGTTCATATGCTCGAGGATGGGTTTTTCCCTAATGATTATTGTTTCGCGGTGGTTGCTCAGGCTTGCTCGGTCCCAAAGAATGCATCAATTGGTGATACGGTTTTCGAGTTTATTATCAATAGCGGCTATCTTGATTCTGATGTGTGTTGGGTGTGCATTGATTAACATGTTTGCAAAGGGTAGTGCTGATTTGGTTTCAGCTCGTAAGGTGTTTGAGAAAATGCTCGAGAGGAATGTGGTTGCTTGGACTTTGATGATGACAAGATGTACTCAGTTGGGTAGTCCAAAGAAAGCTGTTGATTTTGTAGGGTAGGCGCATTGGCGACTTATACAATGAGACATCTTATTAAGGCTTTAGTCAATAGTTACCATTTCTAAATGTCATGACCTCTTTGGTTGTCTAATTATCCTGCTGCAATGAACCTAGAAAAATGTGGCTACTTTGCCCTATAATCTACTAGCTAACTATTGCAAGAAGGCCACGAGAGCTATTTAAGCATTCATATTTAAAATTTATTACCCGAAGGAACAATCTGTACATGAAGAGCGATTTATGCATTTTGAACATAATTTGACTGTGTAGCTTTGAAGTGTAGTTGGCAAAAGTTTTTTGTCCCCAATTTATTTTCACATGATCAGTCTTTATATCTACATCATATAACAACACCCTAATTTTGGTCCTTGTGCTACTAAATATCTAAGTGCTTAATCTTCTCCGAGCACATCATTGTTGTATTCATCTTTAAAGTTTGATCCAACAAATCTAGGGTCTACGAAAGACCAAAAAACAGAATATGGTAGACTTGTGTAAGGCTGCTAAAGAACTCACCGATCAATTTTCATCATTTGAGATCAATCATATTGTCAAGGTACAGACATATTATGTTTTTCCTTTTGAAAAGCTCTATATGATATCTAGACTATTGAAAAACTATTCAATTGCAGTTTCAGGGTTGTAGTTAGGAGTCTTTTTACATAACCTTTATCAAATGTGCTTAAAAGATGCAATCTTAATGTTTTTTAGCATCTTAGTGTAAGTTAATATGATAATGGCTTCCCATGACAGATGTGAACTTAATAGGCTAATGCTTTGTTTGGCATTTGAACTCTCCATTTTGCCAGATCAACCATTTGTCATGACTAGGCGGTTTTCTTGTCTCTAATGACATTTTCGTCTTCCAAGATCTCAATTCTAAGGTTGATGCTCAAGCTAATCTGGCCATATATCTAAGGAGTGCGTGCTTGTCTTAAGCAAATTCATATAGCTTTTACTTCATAAGACATTTAAAGAAAGTCTCACTATTCTATTGCAGAAGGTCAAGTTGAGGTGGATCGTATCTAGTGTAGGCTTGGAGGCCTTAGCCGTTAATTTTGGTTGATTCTTGCGATCATGTTCTATATGAGATGGAGGGTAAGTGATAGTCTCCTTGAGAAGAAGCTCTTAAGACTTCTAATTGTTACAAATGACTTTGGTGACTTATACTCGTTTCAAAATGGCAAGAGAGGGAGAAAACCGAACTACTTTAACTACCGTTCCCTTTTCTCCCCTTCTTTCCATTTTTTGGGAGGAATATTAGAACAGCCTTCAGGAATCACCTTCAAGCTAAGGGAATCTATGTCGTTGATTGTCTTTTTGACAAAACAAACATTAAAAAGGCAATACAACTAGTGAAATTGTTATCGGTGGAAGGACTAAAAAGGACTTTAAGGTACATATGAGCATACTCGAATTGAGAATTATAAATGTAAAGCGCTCTTTCACCAACTAATTTTTTTCAATCTCTTCTACTTATATAAGGTTATTTGTCCTACCTTTTTCTGTAGTTCTTATTTATTTTGGTATGTTACTTCTCGAACATGGTTGCTCAATGTCTTATATTTATTCTCATGGCTTTTTTTAATCTAATTTATTGATGACTTTAGACAACTTTTCAAATTTGTGAATCTAAAAAGGGTTTCTTTCTACTCAAGATAAACCATTTGTAGATCTCCCTATCAAGACAGTAACATTATTTGCAAAGCCAAATATACAATGAACAAATCTTTAATGAGTAAATCTAGTGGTATAACTAGAAGGAGACTGAGATATGTTGCATGGGAACACTTTAAAAGGATAGAAAATGGCCAAGATAAAGCTGAATGTCTATATTGTGGGGTTATTATTAGTTGTTCTAGTACTCAAAGAACTAGTGGGATGCATAATCATTTAGGTAGATGTAAGAATAATCCATATGCAAATGTGGAGAAAAAGGCAAAAAAGTGCATTAATGAATTTGTTAGGGTTGGTTGTTCTATTTCAGCTAATCCTTGGAAATTTGGTCAAGATGCCAGTCAAAAAGATCTAGCGGCAATGTTTATTATTGGTGAACTACCCTTCAAGTTTGTGGAACTTGAGACATTTCGGAAATTCGTGAGTAGAATTCAGTCAAAATTTTTAATCCCTTCAAAAAACACAGGAAAGACTGTTATAAGTTATACTTGGAGGAAAAAAGCAAATTAAGAAAATATCTTTTCGATACTTTTCGAAGAGTTTGTCTTACGACTAACACATCAATTTCATGTCAAAATCTAAGCTACATGTGTTTTACCGCTCACTTTGTAGACGCTAATTGGAGGTTGCAAAAGAAAATTTTGAATTTTTGTCAAATCCTAGGACATTTGGTTGAGATTATAGGGAAATGAGTTGAGAAATGCTTAACTAGCTAGGGGATTAAATGCATTTTTTCTATCACTGTTGATAATGCTAGCTTCAATGACTCGGAAGTTCAATTCTTAAATAAAAGACTTCACTTTTGGAATGCTCTGATATTATCAGGTGAGTTACTTAATGTAAAATGTTGAGCTCATATTTTCAGTTTGATTGTGAGAGAATATTTGAAAGATATAGATGATCCATTTGTTAGAATATGCTTAGTTGTACTTTATGTGAGATTTTCTCCTTTGAGATTGCAACGGTTTAAGGAGTGCATTATGCTGGAAAATATTGATTCCAATAATCTTGTATATTTAGATGTAGAGAGTCGATGGAATTCAACATACTTGATATTGATGTTACAAGTGGCCTTGAAGTTTTGAAATGCTTTTATCTCATTAGATATCTAGGATAGAAGATTTCCTGAAGAGCTTTCCAAGATGAGAGGGTTGCCTACTGATAATGATTGGAATTATACCCGTTGATTTCTTCCTTTCTTGGAGTTGTTTTATGATGCAACTTTAAAAATATTAGGCTCTTCTTATGTCACTTGCAATGATATAACAAAAGATGTCTATGAGATTTATATAATGATTGATAGATATTGTAGAGATGAGGATAGGAGTTTGTAAGAAATAGCCAAGAGAATGAAGATCAAGTTCAATAAGTATTTTGGCAATGTGAACAACATAAATCTAACATGGTTCATTGCATGTATCCTTGACCATCGACATAAGATGAAGTATGTGAAATGGATGATTAATCAAGTGTATGAAAGCAACCGGGCAAAAAGTTTGCGAGATAAAGTGACAAAATCTTTGACATTATTGTTTGAGCAATATCGCACTAGTACATACCCCAAAGCAACGTGAGATTAAAGGGGATAAGGACAATGAATGTTTCAACGTCTCTTGTGGTTGGTGTGGACATTATGATTGCAATGTATCTTAGCCAAACAGGACAAGAATATGTGGAAGAAAAATCTGAATTAGATAAGTATTTGGAAGAATGATGTGAACGGTATAGCTCAACATTTGAAATCTTAAATTAGTGGAAAGTCAATTCTTCCAGATATCCTATTTTGTCTTCCATTACTTGAGATATTTTGGCCGTGCCCATCTCCACTGTAGCATCAGAGTCTGCATTCCATCAGAGTCTACATTCAGCATTAGAGGTCGAGTATTTGATGTATTTCATAACTCTTTAGCCCCAATGATGGTAGAAGCTCTTATATGTACTCAAAATTGACTACGATCCACACCACTTTCACAATCGATTGAGGAGAACTTAAAAGAATTTGAAAATTTCGAGTCAAGTGAGAAAAAAAATAACCATGGAATATTTATATCTTTTACTATTACAATTGATACTTCAATTCTTATTTTCATTGTGAATTTAATGTAGAATTGTCATCTACGACCATGGACTTGAATTCAATAGCAATTTTTCTAGATGATTAATGAACTTCGATGAAAGAATTATCTATATTTATATCTTTTAATATTACAATTAATACTTCAATTCTCATTTTCATTGTGAATTTAATGAAGAGTTGTACTCGGCTCAGGAATCTGGTCAATTGAAAAACCATTTTACAATTTCATCTTGTTGATAAAGCTACTGGAGATTGGGAGATAAAAATTACTTGGGCTTATTATGTTTTTAGAGGAAAGCATTTCTCCAATTTTATAATGTTGAAATAAAACTGAATGTTTTAGCCATTGGTTAATTGGGAGCTTAAGCTTTTATTTTTGTCAAATGATAATTTGAGAGAGACCATGAATTAGGAACTGGAACTGAGAGACCATGAGAAGCTGCTAGTGAAGACTCGGGAGTTGAGGGGCTATGAAGTGTTGAAGAGTTTGATTTTTAAGTTTGGGTTAACTTGGCGGATATTTATGCCCTAAAGCTTTTCTATGCTCCATATTTTCTCGATTTCATCTTTTTATTTTCTTTATATGGGTCTTTGTTGCAAAGCTTTTAGGAATGAAAAAGTCCTTTGAAGCTTAATATTAAATGTGTTAAAAAGTTCAAATCATATCATGTTAAAAAAAAAAAATGACATGGTAGTTCATTAATTTAAACTTGTTAAAATATTTAGCTGCAAATAATAAATAGGCGAGCATTTACCCCAACCAATCTATCGGCTAAATGATCATAATACTAATGTGTACATTAAAATTTTGCAGGCTTTAGTAGTGCCTTTTAGCTACTATTCTAGTTCCTTAGTTAATTGACACGTGTTCAAGTGAAGCTCACTTTTCACTTTTTTTTTTCTTCGTGATCTTCTCAAAATTGTGATTTTTCATGACTTTTAAATGTCATGTTCTCACTTTCTTCTCTTTCATTTTTGAAATCCATTGTTGCGTATGATCTCCCAAGTAGGTTCTTTGCAAGGCCACTCGCACTGTTTCAAAAAAGCCTCAATCAAGTCTCAATTGATTATGTTAAGCAATTGTTTAAATTGGATATCATTATTTGGCCAATGCTTAAAAAAGGGAATGAAGCATATGATCTAAATTGCAAAATATTTTAAGCTTGAAGTGCATTAACATATTGAATTTAGATTATTTTGAGTTAAACAAAAAAAAATGAAAAAAAAAATCGAAAACCAAAAGCTAAAAACCAAAAACCAAAAAACCGAACCGAACTGACCCGAAATTTCGGTTTTGTTCGTATTTGGTTCGGGTCTCATTCAGTTTAGTTCAGAAGTTTTTCTGACGATTCGGTTCGGTTTGATTTTTCAAAAATATCAAACTAAACCGAACCATTAACACCCCTAGCTGTCACCATCAAAACCCCTCAATGGCCTAACCAACCCACCATCAATATTCACATGCCAAGTAACAAATTGATGAGGAACCCACTCTGGAAACCCTATATCCATCTAGACGCTAGAACTACACTTAGTGTATGCTACCATTGATCCAAGTACAAGCACATCCTATATGTCTAATAAATAAGAAGTGAGCCAAGGCCCAAATGTCAAAAAAGTACAAAGCTATTGGGATTTGGGAAAATTGTATACTTCTTTTTTGATCTTTCAGTATGTAATTACAATCCTATTTATAATACAAGATGTCTAATAATTAGGGAAGAAAAATATACACAATATCCCAAAGATATACATAATATCCCAACAAAATATTCCTTACAATCAAAATCAATCGAGATCAATTAGTATCAGAAACAGTATCTTCAACTCTCCCTCTTAAGCTTGGAGGTCTATACACATCAAGGATGCCTAACTTGCTTTATAGATACGAATGTTGACTTTGACATAAAGCTTTAGTAAAAATGTTTGCAGGTTGATCTGATGTTCTTATCCATTTTGTTCTAATCACCTCACTCTAGATCTTGTCTTAGATGAAGTGATAATCAATTTCTATATACTTCATCATTTCATGGAATACTAGGTTCATTACAAGTTTAAGTGCAACGTCATTATCACAAAATAAGATAATGGGTTCTTTTACCCATACACGAAGGTCTTGAAGAATGCCTTTTGTCTAGACTATCTCACAACTAGTATTTACCATTGCTTGATATTCTACCTCGGCAGGTGATAAATATACGATTGATTGTTTGTTCGTTTTCCATGAAATTAGAGAATCCCTCAGTTTTATATAGAAACCCGTAATCGATCTTCTACTCATCGAACAAGTAGTATAATCTATATCACAATATGCTGTCATTTCCATATTGTTGTACCCGGACAGTAATATACCTAATTCGAGACATCCTTTCAAGTATTTTATGACCTTTAATTTTGCATTCATGTGAAATTGTTTCAAAGCGTGCATAAATTGGCTAAGAATCTGAATTGTATAACAAATGTCTGGCCTGGTTATGGTCAAATAGATAAATTTTCCAACAAGTCTTTGATAAGCAAAAGGGTCTTTAAGCAAATGATCTTTGTTTATGGGTGGCAATCCTTTATCATATTCAGCTATTGTCAACCTAATATTCTGATCAATTGGAATAATAGCTGGCTTAGATCCCGATAATCTGCTTCCAATACAATTTATAAGACAAATTTTCGTTGGTTAAGACAGATGCCCTTATTTGACCGCCCAATTTCTATCCCAATGGAGTATTTGGGAGATCCCAAATACTTAATATGAAATGTAGAATGTAGATACTTCTTGAATCTCTCAATGGCAGACACATCATCTCCCGTAGTGAGTATATCGTCAACATATATAAGTAAGTAGATTGATGACATACCTTGTTTCCAAGTGAATAAAGCATAGTTATGCTTAGGTTGCTAGAATTTTGCAGTTGCAAGTGCATCGGTGAATTTAGCATACCATTGACAAGAAGCCCCGTTTGAGCCCATATAGGGATTTATGAAGATGACACACATTGTCCTCCCCCTGTTTGCGAAATCCCGATGGAATATCCATATAAATTTCTTCTTCAAGATCCCCATGTAAATGAAAAGGCCAGTCATGAATGGCAGCAGTGGAAATAAAAGATCGTACGGTGACTTATCTGGTAACAAGAGATAAAGTTTATGTATAGTCAAAACCTTCCTTCTGGGTGAATCCTTTCACAACTAATTTGGCTTTGTATTTGATCTTAAATACTCATTTGCAACCTATGGGTTTATGATGGGGAGGTAAACAAACAATATCCCAAGTCTCGTTTTCCATGAGAGCTTTTAATTCATCTTCCATAGCTTGTCACCAACGAGGATCCTTAGCGGCTTCATCATAAGATTAGAGTTCTTGTTGCTCAAAAATTCTATTAGGCAGCACCAGGGGAGAAATGAGCGAAACTAACATAGGAAGAAAAGATATTGTGTACCACCTTTTTCTCTTCTTTTTTTAAGGAGGAACAAATCTAATCCATTGTCCATGTTGGTGGTTGAATTGTGTGTCTCGATCGCCGAGGATTAACAAATACAAACGAAACATCAATAGGAGGATTGTCCGCCAGAATATGGGGTTTCAAAGATTCAGGTCTTTCTGATATTGTTGATGAGGGATGACTAGATATTTCATTATCCTCTTTCGGTGCAACTTGTGTATTGGCATCAAAATATGCTATAGGCGATATTACTTGTGAAAGTATAATCATTGGTGCCTGTGGAGGATCATCTTCATTCAAAAAAGGACGAGAAGACGTAGGGGGATCGTCTTGTTGATATGAAGATAGCTTATCTTGGAAAGGGAAAACATCTTCATGAAAGATGACATCTTTGCTGACGAAAAATCTTCCGGTAGATGGATCAAGAACCAAATATCATTTTTGAAGGGTAGGATATCCCATAAATACGCACGGGAGGGCGCGAGGACCCAATTTGTCACGAGGGCCCATGGTAGATACATAGCATAAACACCCAAAAACACAGAGGTGACGAATGTCGGGACGTTTCCCAAATAATAACTCAAGTGGAGTCCTACCATTTAAAACACGAGATGGCATTCGATTGATTAGATATGTTGTTGTGACCACACAGTCTCCCTAGAACATTCTAGAATTGAAGCTTGATACTTAAGGGCTCGAGTAACCTCTAATAGATGGTGGTGTTTTCTTTTTACAATTTCATTTTGTTGAGGAGTATAGACACAAGAGCTCTCATGAAGAATGCCGTTGGAAATGAATAACGAAGAACATTTATGATTAAAAAATTCATGGGCATTATCAATGCCAATCCGTTAGGATAAGAAAATTTTTTAGACGAGAAAGTACTTGGGCCTTGGATTATATAAGAAAAACCCAAGTTGTTCGAGGATGATTATCCACGATGGTGAGAAAGAAGTGTGACCCATCATGATGTGGAGTGTGATATGGGCCCTAGATGTCCATGTGCAAGAGTGAGAAGGCTCTATTAGCATGTGATATACTTTGTGGGAAAGGCATTCGGGATTGTTTAGCTAATGGGCATATAAAATACTTGCGATGAGGAAAAACGGCACTATGGCCTAGACACTGATGAGATATATAGACATTTTTATTATAACTAGTATTACATAAGATGCTCTTATTGAAAGAAAAGTTATTTGAAAATGCTGTCTATAAATAGAGTCCCTCGAAATTTCTACCCAAACCTATTAGTGTCCCAATCAAAAGGGCTTGAAAGAGGTAGACGTCAAAATAAAAAATAACCCGACATGAGTTGTCTTCACAAATTTTAGACACAGAAATGAGATTAAATTGGAAATCAAGAATGAAAATGACATTTTTTTAGTGTGATGGAAGGACTAAGTTCAATGTCCCCAATTTTATCTACGGAAATATCACTGCCATTTGGAAGACGAACGAAAGTACGAGTTGAGGACTTGTTTAATTTGAAAAGAAACATTCATCACAAACTATGTGAGTACTAACACCCGAATCAATAATTCATGCTTTGCTCGAAATATTACTCATCAAACAATAAGAAATACCTGCATAACTAAGCATCTTTTCCTGAATTCCTAGATGATTTAGAGCCCTCATGATTTGTTGGAGTTTATCATTGTTGGTAGGTTGATTCATCTTAACATTTGCCACGATAGAATAATCTCATTCCTTCTTTTCTCCTGGCCTTCCATGCAATTTTCAACAATTTTCTTTAGTGTAGTAAGGTTTTTTGCAATAACCACAAAATTTACCTTTCCCTTTATTTAAATTAGTTTTGTGATGTGGCCGAATTTTGGTTGTTGGATCGCTTCTAGATGGGTGCTGATGAAGCTTGATGTGAGCCATCAAATCAAGGCGCCGCAAGGGCGAAAGGTGAGGTGTCCAATCTCGCTAAGGAACCTTTGCCGTCGGATCCAAAGATCAAATCTCATCCGTTCGTCTCTCGGGAGCCTCCTGAACCGTTTGATCGAACAAATGAATCTTGGCTGTCCATTTGAGGGAAGTAAAGCCCACCTTCTTCCTCCTCGTGTAACCATAGCATTGTCTCTGGTTTCTTCAGCTGTCCTCCATGGCCAAACCTTAAAGTCACCGGTCGTTGCTCCAGCAAAGCTTTGGCCGCGAGAATGACGTGATCACCCATCTTCACATACTCGGACGACACCAACCTCTAGGATTCTTCTTGAACCGCAAGCTGATATATGTGGCCGAGTGGAGGAACAAGATCCATGGCCAAGATCTAGCTTCGAAATGATAAGTACGACTCATTTAGAATGAGCAGGAACCTCGTGACCTTCTCTCACTCCTTCATGGCTCGGTATTGAGTCAAAGTCGTCTCGTGTCCCTCTAATTTTTCTTCCGCCATTTCAAGTTCGTTCCATAGGGCGAATAATCTATCGAAGATGATTGAGATTGACAAATTTCCTTGTTTAAGCTCTGATAGGGCTTGAGTTAATGAGAAGATTTTAGCCCTATCTAATTTCCCATACATCTCCCGTAGATTTTCCTAAAAAATCTTCACGTCTTCGATCGAGAGCATGCCGGTGGCAACCTCCGACGTGAGATAGTTAGGGTCTGTTTGGTAACCGGCCAAACAATGTTTATTTATATTCTTTTGTTCCGAACAGTAGTTTTAGAACATAACCGCGATTGGTAAAATTTTTGTTCCCCGGAACAAATCTCTTCCTGGGAATAGATTTGGAATAGAATAAAAAAAAAAAAAAAAGAAGTTGATTCTTTGTTTTTAGAAACAATTCTAGAATCAAGTCTACCTATTTTTTTTTTCTTTTTTCTCCTCTTTCTTCTTGTTCTTCTTTCCTCTCTCTTGTTCTTCAAGTGCTGTTGCCGTTGCCATTGCCGTCTGCCGCTACCGCCGGTCGCTGGTGAGCTTTGGAGGCTCGCCCAACCACCGGCGAGGCTTGGCAAGCTCGTTAGAGGCTCGCCCAACCACCGGCGAGGCTTGGCAAGCTCGTCAGAGGCTCGCCCAATCGCCGGCGAGACCTGGCAAGCTTGCAAGGTAGGCCTCGCTCGACCACTAACAAGCCTCGCCTGGCCAAGCAAGGCTCGGCCCAGTCATCGGCGAGGCTCGACCTCGCCGAACCATCGTGAGGTCGAGCCTCGCTGGCGACTGGGCAAGCTTAGCCTCACCAGATTTGGGCAAGGCCACTCGCCCAACCAAGGCTCGGCCGTCGACGCTCCGGTGAGGTCACCGGCCCTCGTTTGGCTAGTCAGCGATCATCCTAAGGTTGGCGACCAGCCACCTTGAAGAAGAAGAAGAAGAAGAAGAAGAAGAAGAAGAAGAAGAAGAAAAGGGAGAAATAAAGGAAAAGAAAAAAAAAAAATATATATTATTTAAAAAATAAAAAAAATGATTTGAAGTAGGAATTGAAATTTTGCTATATAAAGAATTCATATTTAATTTTGTATTTTAATTTATTATTTATTATTTATATTTATACTTTATACTATAGTTTATTATTTACTATTTAATAAAAATTTGATTAGTTAATATTTTTATTACTTAGTATAAATATAATTAATCAATAGAATTTCTATGATTTGATAAAATTTTAAAATTGAATAGAATTCTAAATTTGAATTCTTTTGAAATTGAAAATACAATAAAATATAATATGATTTCTTCACTCATAAGAAGATGATTGTATTGGTGAGTGGTCCATGAGAATTCAATATCAAATTTACACTCATCTAAAAAGGTAATTGAAAAATAATTGGAATAGAAATTTTATGGAGTTACCAAATGCATTTCTGTTATTTTTTTATTCCAAAATCATAAATTTTGTGAAGTTACCAAATGCATTCTTTGCTTAGAAATTGTTCCTGGGAATAAAATAAAAAAATCATTTTTGATAAGAAATTATTCCTAGAAATGGAATGGTTATCAGACGTGCCCTTACCTAGCCAAGTCCGAACAAGTTGATTGCATTTTCTCCATTGTCATGTAAGTCGGTTGTCAAACGGAATCGGGACCATGCCGTCCAAAAAACCTTCTTTATCCTTGGTTACAAGCGCTTGTCGAAGTTTGCAAGACCACAAGGAGTAGTTCTCCAATCCTAACAGCTGCTGCAAGATCAGGCTCGATTCTGGTCTGTCGGCGGTGGCTATGTACAATGGGTCTCTAGGTTCCAGTCAGCCGTCGTCGCTAAGTGAGACCTGCAAAAGGAAAGAATCTAGGTCCGTAGGTTAGGTAGGGATTGCCTTCAAAAACCCAATGGACCCAACCCACCGTGACCCAGGAAAGACCAACTTGCCCCACATCGAGGGCCTGCCCTAGTAACGGGTGGTAGGCTTTCTTCCAACCCACCACTTCTTCTAGGTTCATTCCGACTTAGGCCTCCTTGATTCGGTTAGATTGGTATAGGTACTCACTGAATATATAGGCTTGCAAAGACAATTCCAGGATGAAGTCCTAAGTTGGCTTGTACGAGGCCCAATTGACCCTCATTTTTTGATGGATTCGTTTGGTGTCCTGCAAGGACATCATTTCTTCTTTGATTGTTGAGAGACTATCGATCGCCCTCAATTACGCCAGAGATTGAATCCTCATTATTCGACATGATACCTCCTTAAAAAAAAAAAAACGGACGTCGGCGTTGCAAAAGCTAAGCCAAGGTGGGAGGCTTTGATACCATATCAGAAAAGTAGAAAGCTATTAAGATTTGGGAAAATTGTATCTTTGTCATAAAAGTAGAAAGCTATTGGGATTTGGGAAAATTGTATACTACTTTCTTGATCTTTCAATATGTAATTACAATCCTATTTATAATACAAGATGTCTAAATAATTAAGGAAAAAAAATATACACAATATCCCAAAGATAAACGTAATATCCCCACAAAAAATTCCCTTCAATCAAAATCAATCGAGATCAATTAGCATCGGCAATAGTATCTTCAACACCAAAAAATGAAATTCCTAAATTTAAGATAGAAGATTACTTTACCACCTAACTCGATATGAAACAAGCGAGTGCACATCAATACATAAATCATTATGTATGACGAGTACATGAGTAAATATATTATCTTTTTTATCATGATATGTTGATGGAAGTTGACAATAACATTGAGTGAGATTATTCATTCAAATGTAAGCAGGTGGCATTACATATTAGAAGACACAATTATCACTAATTAATGCATTAATATATAGTTGTGCCTTCATATTTTTGTATTATATGTGTATTATATTTTTTACTTCTCCTTCCGAACACTTCCAAGATATCTCAACACATAGAAAATCTCTACTTCAAGGCATCAAATACATGGATACATGGGGTATCTTGACACACGAGACATCATCATCACTAATGTATGAGTGACGGAATATATATAACATAATACTTTCTATACTTAATCCCATAATAACGGTACACATTATAACATTATAATCACATCATTTCCCTAACATGTACAACAAAATTAACACTCAATTTCAAGAATCAACGTTCAATACACATCTTTTCACGTAATGATAACCAAAATACAATTTGCCTTACTCTTTCAATTTTCACATACACAATAATGAAAAAATGACATACTTTCCACTTTTCACTTCTCATGCAAGCAGCTATAATAGAGTCAAAATATCAATTATGTAAACATCGACAACGTGATATCGATAACTCAAATAATTGACAATGCTAACATTGGCAACTCAAATAGTTAACCATGTGATTAATTGGCAACTCGGTAACTCATACGAATTACAAATATATCACTTTTTTAGATTTAGTTTCACCATTTCCGCTTTTATATGAAAATCGATTATTCATGACCTTAGCATATAAGGACTCATCGATTTAAGTCGAACAAATACAATGATTCAAAAACATGAAATTATTATAACTTTCTCATTCTTAATATCAAATTTCAAAGTAATATTAATAACCATAAAAAAAAAAGTCGAGAGTACTAAATAGATCAATCTAACTTAATCCCTAGAGTTATCTTGAAAAAGGACTAGGATATTCTCGATTAGTTATCTTGAATGAAAATTTGAACAATTCAAAGTTTTAGTCATCTTCAAATAAAATAAACAAAATGGGGAATTAACAATTCTTGTCTTTAAAACGATAAAACCCTTTGGTAAAAAAGTAGTGGAGTTCAATGATTCACCTCGTCAAGACCTCAAAGATTGAGATAGAAGTTTTAATATCATGTGGGACCTTCTTTTTACTCACGAGATTTGAAGACAAAAGTTGAAAAAGAAAGTTGAAAATTAATGAAGTAAGGACTCTTATTATGAAGCTCGGAGATTTCCGACGATCCATTTATTTGGCCAAGGAAAAAAGAATGTATCTAGTAAAGGGACACATGGTAAGAATCGAAGGAGATGTGATAACAATATAATACATGGCCACATTTGATTTGTTTGATCAAATAACCAAGGGACAAATGGCTTAATCATATGGTTCCAAAGTAAATATTTGACAAATTGCTAAGATATCAAATGAATCAACTTGTAAACAAGGGCATATATGTTTGCTCTAAACATTGACGATACAAAAAAAAAAAAAAGAAACTTTAAACCCACTAAATCGTTTGGCAAAAATCATTAAACATTAAGAGGGACTCGACTTAGGATGCGCATAACAAAATTTCTGAAACAAAAATTGATTTACGGTCGAGAAATTGAGAAGTAAAAAATTTTAGCTTTCGATTTCTTATTCAAATCTATTTCTAGAATAAAAATTTATTCAAGTAATAGAAAAATCAAATTATATTATCAAAACGAATTTCTTCTCCAAATACGTTTAGGAAAAACAAAGAAATAGAGAAATGAAGAAGTATAAATTTTCTCATGCGTGTCATTAGAAAATCTCCAACCTACAACTCATTCGAATCATAGTCCTAGAGTGTATCGATCTTTGTTAGTAATCAATATAACGGTACACGTTTCATCGCCACTCAAAATAATGGACTCGAGCAAATATTTATTAATTCAAACCTATTGGAGTCACATTCCACAGTCTACGGACATGAAAGATGCATTCTGAATCCTCGCACCGAAATTCCCACTTTCGACGTTTGATTATTTTCATTTCTTTACACATTGATTGATGCACGTTCTCCGAATCTCACACCATAAGCCGACACGGTACATTCGTGATAAGACACAGTACCATAATCATTGTACTCGGAACTCCACCAACGAGTGTCCTAGGTCCTGCCCTCAGGGACAGAAGGGCCCCACGTCCACAGATCTCGGACATCACTCGTGCTTATATTTCTCGAGATCATGCCTAGGGATCTTTCGACGATGAATGCGGGACGAGGAGTTCTATCAGTCCGAAAGATCCGGCCAGACATCATGCAACTAAACCATTTTGCTAAGAAAATTCCATCTGGAAAACTTTTTTGGTTACATCATTTTTTAACCATGGAAAGGAGCCCGTTTTGTTTTTTTTTTTTTTTTTGTTTTTTTATAATAGAATTCTTATTTACTACTAGCTCATTTCTCCATTTGTCACCATCAATACACAAACGTAGCCTAGGCCAAAGTTGTCAAATCGGTCGAAAATATTGTCC
The DNA here is from genome assembly GCA_016097545.1 of Eucalyptus victrix. NCBI lineage: Eukaryota > Viridiplantae > Streptophyta > Magnoliopsida > Myrtales > Myrtaceae > Eucalyptus > Eucalyptus victrix. Next base: position 16,585,760 of record CM027840.1, on the reverse strand, counting down.
TGATGCATTGGCATGGAAAAAGCACAAGTCATTGTTTAGACATGCATATAATCACGAGTCATTATTTAGACATGGCTAAGGTTGTTATATGACAACTGCAGCTAGAACAGACATAGATACATTCATGAGCCGTCAAATCTAAAGTGTTTGGACTGAACTGAATTTTTGTGCATTTTCAATTTGATTTGTAATAGTTAAAAAAAAGGGTTGATTGAGTAGTTGATCGAGCCAAATTGAAAACTACCCTTCTTCTTAATATTACAAAGATAAAAATCTAAAAAACTGAATCGAACCGAACTGAATCCAAATCTTCGATTCATATGACGATCCAACTCAAGGTGAAGGCACACCGTAATTGATCCGAATTTCCTGAAAATCAGAGCCGGGCGGTCAGCACTAGGAGTGTGCATGGTCGGGGCGGGCGGTTCCCGACCTAGAGGCAGGGAACCGCCGCTAAGGACCGCTTCCGAAAAAATCGGAACCGGGATCCACCGTTTATTGCATAGATCCACCGGGAACCGGACCGGCCGGTCCGGTCCGGTTCCCGGTGGATCCATGGAACCGATTTTGATGCCAAAAATTCTGGTTTCGCGAGGAGTAACCCACCAAGAACCCAATTCAATTGTCGTGAGAGAAGAGAGACAAGGTGACGGGGATGGACAAAAGAAGGCGCGAAGGCGAGCGGAGAAGCTGTTGGACCCTTGTACACGGTGATTACTAATGAGAAGTGAATTAAGTCGTAGCGAAGTGAATTATTCCGGTCCTGCTTGAAACAGGAAGTATGGATTTGCTTTGGTAAGACTCGATTAAAAGCATTCTCAACTTTAAGCGTAACCTATGTGAAATCAAACCTCCATCATCATCCAATTAACACATCATCATCTCGATTCTCTCATTTTTCTTCAAATGGAGGTTATTTAAGTGCACGCAGATAACGAGAAGAAAGAGAGAACGAACCTTGAAATGACGGCGAGAATGAAAGTGAAAGCTGGGATGAGGTTCATCATGGCCGTGCCAAAGCACAAGGAGCCATAATCGATCCGGCATACCCGCATATCTGCGATGCGGATCTGCATCAACCAAATCACTAAAAAAAATTCACCACGTTTTCCCATACCAAACTCTCGGCAGTAGTTCAAGACGTTTTGCTTCGAAAGAATTCCAAGAAAAGCAAAATCCACCAAGTCCACAAATTAATGCGAAACGAGGACACTTCACTCACTCACCCGACCAGAGCGAGCAAGAAGATTTTGCGAAGCACGGAGAAAGTGAGAGGAAGGCACGACCCTGACCTGCCAAATAGAGCAAACAAACAAGTCAAGAACTTAAAACCCTTCTCCCCCCCCCCCTTTCGCCTGCCATCAATGGAGCTAGGAGTGACAGGCATGAGCAGAGCACGAACTTGTGAGAGATGATGAAGGGGCAAGGAAGGAGGACGAGAGAGGAGAGGGCATTACAGTAGAAGGCCAAGGTGTACTTGTTGAGCCCGTCGGACATTGGCCATTTTCGCCACCACCATGCTGCTCGCTTGAACCAGAACCACCATTATCATCCCCACGAACGGCAGTGAACCCCCGGCCCTCCCCTCCATCTCCATCTCTCTCTCTAGCTCTCTAGCTCTCTTCTCAGTTCGTGGGTGAAATAATTGGAGGACCCCGAGAAGCTTTCCTCCGTTTTACGGGACCGCCATCGATTGGATGATTTTGTTTGACTTTAAAACTGACGGAAGACAAAGATCTCTCCCTCCAACGGAAGACAGTGGCGGAGGAGGAGTAGCGGCGGCGTGGATACTCGGGGATGAATCGAAGACGAAGAGAAGAAACAGAGAGAATCGAAGGCTGAGGAAGAAACAGAGAGAGAAGAGACGCGAATTAGGGTTTCGCGATTGGGGGCTCGCGAGTCGCGACTTTTGTTTTGTTTAGTATTTTTTTTTTAAAATTATAAATAGGTACCGGTCCGGTCCGGTGGGGTGGCGGCGGATCGCCACGGAACCGGGAAGGCTGGGTAGTTCCCACCGGTTCTCAACAATTGGACCGGAGCCGGACCGGTTCCTCAAGAACCGTCGGTTCCGGCGGTTCGGTCGGTTCAGGGCGGTCGGGCGATTCCCGGGTATTTTGCACACCCCTAGTCAGCACCCGTCATTATCATTGGGTAAGGTACCTGATCCATCGCATCCGACTCACAATGGCCTCACGACCGATCCCCACCGGGGGAGCGCGATGCTCACGACGCACAAAACCACGAGCACGACCCTCCCTCCGTTCGAGTCCCTCCCCCCACCCATCATCAAATGGTGGTGATAACTTTTTCCGTAAATCTCGTCTCTTCGCCAGCGCCCGCTGATTGCTATGAGATTGAGGAGGGGAAATACCTCAGCTAAAAAAACCGATCCATGTTTACCAGGGGACGAGAAGAGTCCATTTTATCCCACGGTCTCGACCGCCACCGCCCCCACCAGCTTCCCCCGTCCACAGAGAAAGAGAAAAAGAACGAGTGGATCTCTGTCGCTTTCCGCAAACGCCTCTCGCAACACCGCCCACTCCTTCCCCTCTCCTCCTCCTTCCTCCCTCCTTCTTTCTGGCCGCCCCCGCCCCCACAAAATGCTCCCCCAATTTAGCCCCCCACGGCATTTTCCCAGAATAGCCGCCTCCCCCTAGCGCTCCATCCTCGACCCGTCCATTTTCCAACATGTCTCTGACCATCAGACTCCACCTCGCCGCCGCCGCCGCCGCCGCCGCCACGCCTCGCCCCGCCTCTCGCCGCCGAGAAACCGGCCGAGCGAAGCTCAGGAACGCCAGGCCCGGAGCAATTTACCACGCCGACCCATTGTCGCACCTCGCCCGCCGCCCCATGATGCTGGGTCGCGATGCCGTCAGGACGACCTCCTCCATCAGGAGCTCCCTCATCGACCCCGACGGCGGGGTCCTCGTCGACCTCGTCGTGCCGGAGAAAGACCGGGCTTTGAGGGCCAAGGAGGCCGCGGCGCTGCCCCGGGTGGGGCTGACGCGGATCGATCTGGAGTGGGTGCACGTCATCGGCGAAGGGTGGGCCAGCCCGCTGAAGGGTTTCATGAGGGAGGAGCAGTACCTGCAGAGCTTGCATTTCAACTGCCTGCGGATGCCGGACGGGTCGGTCGTCAACATGTCGCTCCCCATCGTCCTGGCCATCGACGACGGGACCAAGGACGCCATCGGGTCGTCCCGGGACGTGGGGCTGGTCGGCCCCGGTGGGGATTTGGTCGCGGTTCTTCGGAGGTAAATGCCGTTTCAAATTCCCAAAAAAGAAGAGAATTTTCCACTCGCTAATCGTTTGTTAATTCGTGAGTCCGAGTCGGTTTCTTGGTTTGCTTTCCGCATTAAGGTATGCGGGACGCTTTGTTAATTACCCACTTGCGTGAGAAGGAGTGATTTTTTAAATAGCCTCATTTCGACACCAATCTATGCAGGGGTCTTGCTAATAACTCGCAGAAGGAACTGTTTCAATAAAAAAAATGTCTCTGATATTCGAGTGAAATCACCCGCACTTGAATTGCAGCGTAAATTATTTTGTTGTCAACGACTTGCGGAAGGAATTGTTTCAATAGAATATATGTCAGAGGATCGAGTGGAGTCACCTGCATTTGAATTGTGGCATCAATCATTTCTTTATCTGGAACGACTATGGCGATGTTTCTGTATTCAGAAATCCCGCTCGTACGTCAGTCGTGTGTTATTTCTTGGTGCAGCATCATGGGTGTGCGCTTGCGATGAGCAACAGCCATAGTGTTTGACTATCCGGCTTCTTGTGAGAACTGTAGTTACTAGTTATAATTCGAAAGTACTGAATAAAATCTTTATTTTGTCTCTGTCAACATTTCATTTTATTTACATACGCTGGAGTATCCTGTTGTACTGCATCTGAAAAATAAATTGCCATTAGCTTCCATGTGACTACACTTAACAATTTGTTCTTACTAGGAACCATTCACATTAACCTTTTGCAGTATTGAAATCTACAAACACAACAAAGAAGAAAGAATAGCGAGGACTTGGGGGACAACCGCTCCTGGATTGCCGTATGTTGACGAGGCGATAACTCCTGCTGGGAATTGGCTCATTGGTGGATATTTGGAAGTATTGGAACCGATTAAATACAATGATGGGCTTGATCACTACAGGCTTTCGCCTAAACAATTGCGCAAAGAGTTCGACCGCCGTCAGGCTGATGCCGTCTTTGCTTTTCAGTTAAGGAATCCTGTGCATAATGGGCACGCATTGTTGATGAATGATACAAGGAGGCGTTTGCTGGAAATGGGCTTCAAGAATCCAATCCTGTTGCTTCATCCTCTTGGAGGTTATACAAAAGCTGACGATGTTCCTTTGAATGTCCGGATGGAACAACATAGCAAGGTTATTTTGATAAACTTTTATTCCTTCGCAAAATCCTGCACTGTAGCCTAGTAGGGAGGAGGAACTATTTAGCATATTGGGCCTAAACGGAGCATGCCATATATTCCTGCTGCTTGAAGTGTACTATGCAGCCCAGAACACAATGGTCAATCTTGTTTTCCTGACTTGATAAGATAAGAGGAGGACATTAGTAAAAGATTGCTTTTCTCATACAACTATACTGTTATTGTTGGTGAATTTGGTTTTACCAGAATATCAGTTCAACCAAGTTATACAATATTGTTGTCTAGATGGTGATTATCTAATGGTCTGTTGCTCTTTCAGGTCCTTGAAGATGGTGTTCTTGATCCCAAGACCACCGTTGTGTCCATATTTCCATCTCCAATGCATTATGCTGGTCCAACTGAGGTACAGTGGCATGCAAAGGCACGGATAAATGCCGGTGCCAATTTCTATATAGTTGGTCGAGATCCGGCTGGTATGGGGCACCCAACAGAGAAGAGGGATCTGTATGACCCTGATCATGGGAAAAAGGTGTTGAGCATGGCCCCAGGCCTTGAGAAGCTCAATATATTGCCATTCAAAGTGAGTACCTCCTCTCCTCCCAAAATGTATCCTGTCCTTCTGGAGTTTTTTACTCAATTTCTCTGCCAAATGATATTGGGCAACTTGCTCTTCTTTAAAGCCCATACCATTTCTCATAAGATACCTTGATAATGTTTTCCAGGTGTCATTTAATTTTTCTTATGTCACAGGCTTTGAGCCATGTCCAATCAATCTCGTACTTGATGTTCTTGCTCTGTAAAATCTCCTCAACTTTTCTACTTCATGTTCTGCAGGTGGCTGCATACGACACGGTGGAGAAGAAAATGGCATTTTTTGATCCTTCGCGTGCTAAGGATTTTCTCTTTATATCTGGTACCAAGGTAGGAGATTTAATTTCTGGGGCTTTTGAATGGATAGTACAGAAAACGTTAATGTCTCTTTATAGCAGCTGGAATCTGCAGAACATGTTCTATTAATGACTGTGCTCTTTTGTTGTTGAAAAGTAAATATTCTCTCTCTGTTATTGGGGTCATATTGATGAGTTTAATGATGCGCTGTTGAGCATTTAGATCCGATTAATTAATTTGAAGCAGTTTATGAGTTTGAAGATGATCAAAGCATAATTTGACATTGTCATTTGTGAGTATGTGCCTATACTGGAAAATATGCGGCAACAGCAAACACTTAAATTAGATCATCAACTAGCGGATGTCTGAAAACACTCACATGTCTGAAACAACTATTTCATTTTGCATTGTATCGGCTAAGATCTATCAGGTCAGTGGGGCAAAATTGTGGATCACCTTGAGGTAATTGATCCATTTGGCTAGATACCAAAATGAACCTCCTACTTTAAACCTGATTAAGATAAAAAATAAAAAGAAAGGCAAAAGTTCCAAACCACCGAAATAATGTGGTGACACCCAGTAGTGATTGACAGGGGTTTGAGGCCCCTCTGTAGTTGTTTTAGATAGCAGAAATTGCTGTTAAGAATTTCTTAAAGACCAGAAGAAGCTTTTCCTAGTATGCTTGTAAATATGTACACATTGCAGCAGCAGCCTTGGAGCTGTAGACATGTCCTTGCATAATGAAAGATCATGTGCAAATTACGTCCTAACCAACTGATCGATACTTGGATTTTTAACATGCGTAGAAATCATAAACTGACCATATTGTTTCCGTGCAGATGAGGACTTATGCAAGAAATGGCGATAACCCTCCTGATGGATTTATGTGCCCCGGAGGATGGGAGGTACTGGTCAAGTACTATGAGAGTTTGCAAGCAGAGGAGACTAAACAGCAAGCTGCTGTTTTATCCACATAGGCCTGTAACTAAACACGGCGGTATTCAAGCGAGATGACTTTGCACCAGGGAGAAAAAATGTGATCGCTGCAGGCAATTGTCTGAGATTGGGTAGATGCTATCTTCATATTCTTTGTTTTCTTTCCCACCCTTTTGGTAGGCATGATGATGTTGAACAATTTATTAACTTTTTTTAAAACAAGAGTCGATGTAAAAGAAAAAAATTGCCAGGCTTCGAGTTTTACAGATTACACATGATTCAATCTCTTCTGTTCCTAGTGATGCCATCATTCAAAATCTCATCTGATGGTAAGACGAGGTATTTTGCTGCTGGTGACCGGATGCAGGGCACTTAGAATTTGTTAGAGTAAGGACTCAACGATATGAAGATTGCAGGGCTCGTATCGATGGCCTTCTCAACAAGCATCTGGCTTTATAAGCTGTGAGACCGCATTGCTGTAAGTAGCATCAGCCTCTCCTATAATTGACCCGATTCTATATTGTTACTTGTGTCTCATCAACTGGTTAATGATTCTGTCACCCTGAGCTGTTGGTTTATCTCCCTTGGGTTTGGAGAATATGATTTTGACGTAGTATCAAAAACCAATCGTTTGTCCTCGTCTAATATATTATACACCAAGTGATGATCAATCTGCAACATATCAATTGATTTAGCGATGGCACGTCAGTGTAGTATCATAAACCATTCGCTTGTCCTCGTCGAATATACACCAAGTGATGATCAATCTGCAACATATCGATTGATTCGGTAATGGCGCATCGGTATGGCACGGGCCAAGAACTGTAGGTGATCAACTTCTACAGTAGCAGGACAATCCTCTATATTCCGCTGCGAACTCTAATGGGCCGTGGGAGCTTATAAGGGGAGGTGGTTATCCACACAACTCAGCTAGGACCAAGATAATGCAGACTAGCTTCCGACTGCAGAGTGCAATTTCACTCGCGTAAAAGCCCAAGTTTTTTTTTGACAAAAAAGCCCAAGTAATTCACATGTAATCGAAACTGATGGAGGAAGTAATTTTTCTGTGAAATTACAGCACGTAATTCAGAAACCTGCTGACATATGAGAAAACCATGAACATAGTAAGTATGTTAGGTGCTCGGTATGATGAATTGAATGAAAATGTAACGACAGACAGACAGGTTCGTGGGCACTTGAGAAATGACTGGTAACAGCGGCGCAGGGACAACGACAGTACGTCATTTGTTAACATTCACTCTCGAGATAGAAGAGCGTTCACCGGCGGGTGAATAACGTTCTTTCACTCATAATCACAGGAGGATTCGAAGATAGCGACCCCAAGACAAAATCACGAAGCATGGGAAAAGCGAATGGGACCAAAAGTTGCAGTTCATCCTCCCCCGGAAGCCGGAGAGCCAAGAACTTGCGGGGAGAGAGGTCTTCAGGTCACTGCCCACACATTTTCCTTTTTCTCTTTCCGCTATCCAGAAGAAGGAAGGAGAACGAAATTAACACCGAAAAGGCGAGCACATGGTCTCTGAGCTTGAATTGATTGACAAAATCTTCGACAGTTTTTGAGAGTTTTGTGCATCGTGTCAGGACAGTTGGTCCACGGAACAACTGTATTGTCCTCTTTATTTCGCACCGACTCGCAGGGGGCAACAAGCCTCTGATCTCGGGGTCCTGTGGTCGGGGTTCCCGGGCAGTTCCATGGCCACACAAAGACCGGATTTTCCAAGGTCATAGCTGTGGAAAAAATTTCGCAATTCTTGTGAAAATCGTCGCAACACAAATTATAGAAAGTTTTATAATCGACGGGCTAGACTCGTTCTTTATTATCCAACCGTCGTTGAGGAAAGAGTCTTCACATCGAGCAAGATTTGTAAACCTGCCATTAATGTAATCAATCAAAAGACGACGATGCGATGAAATGGTTAATAACTAAGAGGCAACTTCAGCTCCCAAGGACAGACAGTACAATTAAAGCAGCACGGTTATGCGAATGGCATTTGAGACTCTGGATGAGCCAACAGGTACCGATTCCGGATGCTTTCAATGCCCCGTGCAATTTCCTGACCGAATCGGTCCAGCTAAGAAGCTTCAAAGAAGGTTCGTGCAAAGAGCAACCGATAAGGGGAATAGGGCCATTGATGGCGGCAGTTGCGGTTGGGGAGGTGAGGGTTTGTCAGGGTTTTTGAAGATTGTCCTACATCATCATGCCTTCACTTTGGAAAAGTAGGCAAGAGCAAGTAACATGGCCCTCTTGGCTTGAGAGTCCTTTCAATTGCGTCACCTGTGGACTCCTGTTGTTCGATATTCGTACCTGAATAATTCTAGCCATATGAACAAGAGTAATTCGTTAAAACAAACACTGACAATGCCCTCATGAAACACAGAATTCTGGGCTATCTGAATAGCACTGCGATTCTCACAAAAGAGCGGAGTAGCACCATAATGGGTAATTCCTAGATCCGTGAGTAAGCACCTTAGCCAAAGAAGTGAAGAAGTAGTTAAAGCAATGGCTCGGTATTCTGCTTATGTACTTGATCGGGACACTACGGTTTGTTTCTTACTGCGCCAAGAGATAGGTGAGTCACCTAAAAAAAAAAGTAAGCAGTTGTAGAGCGACGATCAGTGGGATCTCAAGCCCAGTCTGCATCGGAATCGACCTCTGAATTGATTTACCTAGTAGCGACACGAACAGTCCTTTCCAACTCGAGAGAAGTAGGATTAAAGGTGTAGTGTCTTTTACATAAGAATAGTCCGAGTTGTTTCAAATTCTTCTCGAGCAGTTGCACACGGCTCCCATGGTTGGAAATCGGCCTGCTACCCGCTGCATCAACCCCTAGTCATCACGTGTGACATTATACTTCATATATTGTGAGTAAACTCATTTGGTCGAATTACTTACTAAGATCAACTACCGACACCCAAAAGGAAAAAGAATCGCCGAGACGTCTGTCCACACTCGTCCACGATCGAGTTCATTCAGACGCAAGTCGCTGTAAACAGTTCTCCCGCGAGTCGTTCTTCCAGTTACAGTTCTGATGTTCACAGCGAGCATGCTTGAAGATAAAATAGTTGCGTCAGTAATAATTTTTACGGCAGAGGAGAGACGGCAGACTATTACCCACGGAGGTCACCTTTCAAAGCCACTGCTTTTCGGTGACTCAGGGCCTGTGTGGACCAGCCCTTTTCCTTTATCGTTTTTTAGCTTTTCCCTCTGATGTTTTCCCTCCTCCAACTCAGCAGCAGCCAATCTGAGTCACAGAACATGGGAGGGAGCTTCGGTTTTCACTTCACTTTCGGACAAGGACAGCGCACCGTGGCCCCAGTCGGAGTTACTGAGGTTGCTTTTTTGCCAACTTTTGCTTAGACACTCACTTAACTCCGCTTTAACTGTGATCAGAAAGGTAATGGTCAAAGCGTCACGATGAAAAAACCAGCTGCCGGTTCAGCCGGTATTCAACCGATCCGTTGAAAAGATCATCTACATGGCTTGTATACAGCTAGTCTTTATATCTCTTGAAACATCTGTAACAATTAGCTGCAGTGCGTCTTTAAGGTCCCTCAAGACACCGATTTCAGAATTGTAACTCATCATAACCGTATGCATTTGATCGTAAATCCATACATAATACATATAGTATCGTAACCTACAGAAATTTCGCAAATTTAACTGCTAACGCCTCCTCAGCGAACGGTTTTTCGAGAAATTTGACAAAGACTTCTCACAGGAGGGGCTAGAGCCAAAAGCTTTCGCGAGTACAGAAAGATGAAAAAAAGGGCAGAGTGACAGGCTAGACGGCTTTTGCATGCATGTGAGCGATTTGTGGGATGAAGTGTCAACGTTGTGGTGGTTTGATAATGTACACATTGAAATATTGTATCATTTGGAGTTGGCCTGGCCCTCATTTGGGACCCTTGTTGCTCCCCTTCTAATGTGCAGGGGGGGCTCCTCGCTCTGCAACTTTCAGCAGGTTTTGAGCAAGAGCTCCCTCTTGGTTTCTGGTTGACCAAACTGTTCTGTTCGATCAATTTGATGGCATCCATAGCGGACGCCAAGAATTCCCAGGCATCGAGCCGAGGGTTTCGCACTCAACCCCAGGAAGGTTACGAGGTGTGCTATGTGCCTAGGCTACCCATATGAGTATTCTCCTTGTGCTACCTAAGTTGATCGAAATTCATATGCACGATGCTCATCATCAGAACATGACGCAACTTGGCATCTCGGCATAATAATCTCAATTAAGAGTATCCAGATAAAAAGCTCATCATTGGAACGTGACGCGACTTTGCATCTAATCCATCTCATTTTTCAAGCATGTGACAAGATTCATACTCAAACTCTGAAAAAGCATTATCATTAACATGATGTTAATATCGAGCGATGACGGTAGACATACTAAGTAATTACCAGGTGATACACGTCGGAGTCCCAAGGAATATGTGAACCTAAACATTTACAAAAGCGTGATGTCGCTTGTTAATGCTGAATTAGTTCATTAAAGGCGTCTTAACATCTCTAGAACCGCTCTATTTGGGTAAGATCGCCTGCGAGTCTAGTCCTGTCGACGTTTTCCAACCCGTTTCGAGAAAAGCATTCGCCGAATGCTATGTAGCATTCGAGTCGAGCAGAAAGCGTGGTGAGAGGACGTGCAGAGGAGCAACAACTTGGCCATGGCGATACGCATCTGACGTGACCCGCGGCCATCCCAAATCATCACACCCCAGCAATCAATACGGTAGAGCCCAGAGCAAGAGGACTTGAAAGTACTCGGAAGTAGATTGAGGGCCGGATGGGGACGATGTGGCAATAATTTGTTGCATCGTTTGCACCGTGTGATGCCCCAGCACACAAAAAATATCCCCGAGTGGTCGGAGCAAGAGACCGATCGACTAAAATTGAACTTCATGTGACGTGATAGATTGCAAATAATAAGCCTTCAAGCAAGTAGGCTATGTCGATTCAATCGAGCAGGCTCAGGAGAATAATTATTCACATATAAAGAATCCAATAATATATTTCGGGCTTTAGGAATATGCTCTCGGCTTGGGTTAAGCGTTACTCTAATTTCCCGTGTTAACATCCTCGCGTAACTGAGTATCTCTTTTTCCTCCCTTTTTCTTCATGTATGTAGATATATCCTCTGGAGAAAAAGAGGAATGTAAACTCAAAAGTTTACTGGAAGGAAGAATAGAATTTTCAGTTTGTTTTAAACATGTCAACATTCGTATATTTTGTAAGTTTAAATAATCTGCGTAAATTATAATCAAAGTTGTCTTGACCTGCAAGATTTGAGAAAAGTAGAACCTAATTGTAAAATGAAAGAAATTGTTTTAAATTTCCTTTAATTTTTTTTGAAAAATTGCTTCATTCTAGATAAATATCAAAATGTGAGTGTCGCAATATTTTTTTGGAAAAAGAAAATCAAAACCTAAAGTTAGAAGTCAAGCAAAGGGCGGATTTATCTTTTGGAGAACATACTTGATGTAAAAAAATCTATATATTCTTTTCTTTTTCTAATACTATTTCTCAACATACTTATTTTATTCCACATTTCTCTTTATTCCATATAAAATTATCTCATTCTGACTTATCAACAGTTTCGACAGTAAAAATGGTGTTGTAACTTTTATGAGACATTTGACAAGTATCTTGTAATTGCAATCCCTTCACAAATTGCAGCAGTTTAAAAAGTAGTCCCGCCCAAATTCAAGGCGGGCAAGAATTAGCTGCAGCTGGCTGCTCGCAAAGTATCGCCCACTTGACGGTCCATTGCTACATGCACACTCAACCACACAAAACAATTTCACAAAGAATACACCAAAACCCTAAATTTCTACCCCCAATCTCTCCCTCCCACTCACAACCACACCAGGCCGCCACCGCTCCACCATGCGTTGCCATCGACTTCACATATGGCACCATCACCCACCATCGCAGTACCTCGTCGACATGTCTTCGATCCGTCGCCCGTTGTCGTGCATCTCATCCTCGACACGCATACATCTCCATCCATCCAGGCTTGGGGCGTCCAATGGGGACATGTTGCGGCGCATGCTCTGCGGCACGGCGGAGCTCGTCGAGGACTGGTCGACTGGACATGGGACTATCCTCTCGCATAATTGAGGCAGAAATGGAGAAAAAGCCAAAAGGAATATGTATGGTTGAATGCATAGATACAAAATAAAGAATTATCACCTCACAAGCAACGACTAATTCATTTACTTTCCAAGTCAATGCATTTTTTTTAAGATCAGGTGTCACTATACATAAACAAAATAAAATAAAGATCCTTCAAAGTTCAAATACATCATAAAGACATTCACAGCCACAGTCCTACCAACTCTAATTTCCCTTTTCTTGACAAGAGCAACCCTAACATGGACGTCCATTTATTTAGAGGCGAAAGAACGACCCTCGGTCTCTCCGCGAGGACATGTGCACTGTCTTAAGGAAATCACGGAGAATTGGAGACATGCCCTTTTTACCATTTTTAAGTTTATTCCTCATTCCCTTCTCTCCTTTTCTTTTCTTTTTTCGAAATAGCTTGTGGATTTTTCCCCTTGGAATCTATACAGCCGCAGTAAAGGACGAAACATGGAGTTGGGCAAGGAACCAAAGGCCTACACGAGACTTCAATGACTAGGAAGGGAGAAGGGAGGGGTCCTTCTTGTCCTTTGGAAGACCAACCACAGAGTCTCTCTATAACGCCAACCCCTTTCTCTCTCTCTCTCTCTCACGCCTGTTTCTTTGGTCTGTCCTATGCCGCTACAACCCCACATGCGCCTGCTGACTGTTCCTCTCCTACCCAAAAATCAAAATCGAAAACCCATTTCGAAAAAATAAATCTTTTCTTTATTTGCTTTTTCGCCCACTTTCTGTCTCGCCATATATACCCCCCCAGAGCTCCCCCTCCCCTTTCAAACTACCCCCTTCGCTCTCGCTCTCTCTCTCTCTCTCTCTCTCTCTTTTGTTTCCGCTACACTCTCTCACTTCCGATTCTTCATACTCAAATCCCTCTCTCCCTCTCTCGCTCTCTCTGAGCAAGAAAAATGGCGATCAAGAAGCCCAACAAGCTGCCGCAGACGGCCGTCCTGAAGCAAATTCTCAAGAGGTGCTCCAGCCTGGGGAGGAGGTCCTCCCAGGGGTACGAGCAGGAAGGGGGCGGCTTCCCGCTGGACGTGCCCAAGGGGCACTTCGTGGTCTACGTCGGGGAGAACCGGACCCGGTACGTCGTACCCATCTCGTTCCTGACCCGGCCCGAGTTCCAGAGTCTGCTCCAGCAGGCGGAGGAGGAGTTCGGGTTCGACCACGACATGGGCCTAACCATCCCCTGCGAAGAGGTCGTCTTCCAGTCCCTGACCTCGACGCTTAGATAGAGAAGAAAGAAGAAGCTGGGAGGCTCGAGAAGCTTTCTGAGGTTCTTTCTTTCTAGGGTTTTCGTTTTCTTGGGGTTTCTTGCTTAGGCGAAAGGGTCGAAGAAGAAGATGAAGAAGCTACAGCAGCAGACTGCTTGCTTCTCTATGGTGTTTTTCTTTTCTTTTTTTGGGGGGGAATTGGGGATGCGGGTGACTCTGACCATAGGGACGCCAGGATTAACATCTGGGTTCCGATCTGTAAATTTTTTGCCAAGGCTCTGTAATTCTTGCTCCCCTCGCGGCGGTGTTCGGCGGGTGTCGGCTGAACCCTGCGAGAGAGGATCGAACTGATGTCGAAATTAATTATTATTAATCTTGAATTGGGGAGTTTCTTTTTGCCCTGATCTCTCTCTCTCTCTATCTGTAACATTGCAAATGCAAAGCATGATGGCAACAGAAGAATCTGAAATTCAGGGACGTTGTCCTTGTCTGGTCGTCTCTCTCTCTCCCGTTCTTTCCTTTTCTTGGCTGTCTGAACCTCGCTTTCCTTTTCCTCTGTAGAGAGAAATGTAAGAATTGGAAAAGGATTGTCTCTGTCTGCTTCTGCCGCGCCTAGCCTAGTGAGCTAGAATTGAAAACCATGTCTACCTTTGTTTTGTTTTTACTTTTACCCCTACTTTTTGTACCTTTTCTACTTAAGTCCTTGCACTTTTGTATATTTAATTAAGTCGTTCTACTTTTATAAATTCTTTAATCAAGTCTCTTCAATATCAAGTACCGACGTACCGTAGCATTGGCCCTATCATCATAAAAAATTTATCCGCGTCACGCTCGAACATTGCCTACAGTATTTTAATTGAAAGCACATTCAAAGTTACTCAAGATGATTAACCCATAAGTGGCCCGATAGAGTTTCATGTTTATTTATTCTAATCATATATATTTACTTGTGAACACGAAACAAATAAAACAGACATTATCATTATAAAACTTGTCAATCTATCGAGTTTAGTCGAGCTCAATTTCATCGGAAGCTTATTTGAGTCCAACTGTCGAGCTAATTAAACTGGATCGAACAAAGGCGAGTTTGGGGACTTTATGGGGTTTTCTACAGTTTCTTAAGAAAAGTTACCTCTCGAAAAGACTAAGCTTAGTTCCTTTCTCGTCGGAAATGAAAGGCACGTTCCTTTTTGGACAAAGAATTTGGAAGTCGTAGTCAAGCAATAACAAAAGCATCCATCCTTGCGCAAAAGTTTTAAAGTGCAATCATATCCGCAGCGGCTGGTCTATGGCCACAGATGAGGGTCGCCCAAAATTCAGACTTTAAAAGCTAATTTAACTCGAAAAGGTCTCACATGCAACTACGACCAAAACTAAATACATTCTCTCAAAAAAGTGATTGGGTCCGCCCGCCGATCAATGCACACGGACGAGATGGGTCGCGTGTATCACGAGAGCCCAATCGTGCCATTCAATAAACCGAAAAATTAGCGATTTTTGTTCAGATTTTGGCACTTTAGCTCCGTCAAAAAGGGATTGAGGTTGATTGGATGAGAAAGTGGGATGGATCATGGATGATGGGTCAACGTCAGTTTCGATACCGGAAGGCATGGGGCGGTGATGAAGGAGAGATCTCCTTCCGTATCCGAAACTTTTATCGATAATTTTTCGATTTTTTTCAGCTCGATCAGGATTTTCATTTTGAGGAAATTCCATTAATCAGAGGGCGTGGTCCAACAACGGCTATCGTGCAATCTGCCTAAAAAGGAGTAATGACCCACTTGCACGTCCCCCCCGTTCCCCTGCCAAAAGATAAAATTCGGTATCTCCCATAAAATTCAAGAAAAAAAATTCTTGTTCAGAGAAATATTATCATCACTAGCTAAAACTTCAAGAAAGTTCCCTTTTTATCCTTTCTTTTTTAGCTTTTTTGGTGATATTATTTTCCAACTATTGCATAAATCAGGTAATTTTTCACCTGTCATTCGCATTTTAAATTTTTTATTCGGTTGTTAATTGAAATGGGCAAATGGAAATTCATATTTTTGCACATCAAACCCTGCTCAGAGGGTAAACCTCAAAATTTCTCTTTCCACCTCGGTTTGTAATTAAAGATTTTGGGATTTGATTTCCGGCTAATATCGCGCATCTCACGTCCATGCCTTCAAAAAAAATAATACAAAAAAGTCTCGGCATGCCTAAAATAATGCGGAGATATTTTTTTGTGAATCACGGAATGACAAATTTCGAGATAAAAGCTTTTTTATTTGGAAACCAGGAAGAATTCAGAGTACGGTCCCTCTCTCGAGGATTTTCCTTTTTTTTTTTTTTTTTTGGCTGTATTTCTATTTTTTTTATTTTTTTATCTAATTACTTTTTTCCAGTGGTGGTCCACCCGTACAGTACAGTAGTACTAAAGCGGGCGCGTGCTAGTGGAATAAGCAGCGACCGGTAGAGAAGTCGTTGGTTGAGGTAGTTGACGATCGCACGTGCCGCATGCTCGTGCCGCATGTGCGGCATCATGCCCATGGACATGGACATGCCCATGGCCATGCATCCGCGTCGCCACGCCAATCTTGCGCGCAAAACGAGGGGCGAGGGAGGCCGAAACGACCCTCCGTATCGAACGAGTAACTGACGGAGCCGTACGGTGGTGCACCTTAACTGTACCACCACTATCATCGCCACCGTAGTCAAAAAGCCCTACCCAATTCCCATCAATCCAATCAAATATATATATATATAATTCTTTGGTCGAGATTCTTCTCTCTCTCTCTCTCTTTTAACTTTCGGCTCCTGTTCATTTTCCATGCACCGGTCGGCATAAAGCGAAAACATCCGTCCCGTATTTTTCTTTTACTATATTTTGAGGTCGTTTGTGCAGGAATCTCGAGAAAAAAACTGACGCTTTACAAGCAAATCCTAGTTATTTTGCCTGAGTTCCGTTCACCCGCTTCCGCTTCACCCCTAGGGCAGGTGGCCGGCACCCCGCTAGGCCTGTAATTTAATATGACGAGTTGAACTAACATTTCACATAACATATAGCATTTGAAAAAGTTACAAGAAGATTCTCTCGACCTTAACTTCAATTCAGTCCACGGAACGCGCTTCATGATAGGGTGCTGTTAAACTAAATACATTCGCCCTGATTCGATGAAGTTTTCTTCTTCTTTTTTTTTTTTTTTTTTTTTTTTGGGGGGGGGGGGTTGGGCAAAGGTCGGATCGGTCGTTCCTCCTTCTTCATTGAACACAAGAACCGAAATCCGCAAAGTCAAAAAAGCGAACTGCGGAACGTAATAAATACGCTCTTTTCTGTCCTTGGTGGATGATGATGCGGACATCCTGCGACAGTCGCTGTTGCGATTTCGGAGCGATAGCAATCCCCGTCTCTGTCTTTACAGCTCAAGCTCAGAAACTTGTCCCGCTGATTATGGAAGTCGCTCTCTCTCTCTGCGTGGTGCGTTCTCCTGCATAATGACGGACGGTACTTGCAAGAACGTGGTCTGCTGCGTGTAAACTGTGCATCGGATTGGAGAACGCTCCTCGGATTTATGCAGGAAAGAATGGTAAAAAGAGAGCGCTTTATTTTCTTCTTTCTGCAGCAACTTCTAAGGCAGGGACGCCACTCGTTCAACATGGTAGTCTCATCTTTTCATGAACAGCTAGGATTACTTTCCTAATTAAAAACCTAAAAATGTATGCTAATTAGTTCTTCCTAAGAAAGGCAGCAGTCGACTAATCCCAAGACCGCCATTGGCTGATAAAATAAGTTAAGGTCGACGCCAGCAGCACGCCGGCACATTAGGGGTTCAGCGGCTCCTTAACAGATGTTACTGTGACATTCCATGAGCGATCAAAATGTAAAATTTCTTGACGTATTTGTTCATTTGTTTTCCACTGCCGATTGGTGCTATGGAAGTGACAGCTTTTCTTGTACCGAGTACGTTGAACAACTGTTTTCAGAAGTCCTTGTTAATAACGCGCATTGATTAATTCAATTAGATGCGAGAATTATTCCATCATCTTGTTACCCTTTGATGGTCAAGCACTCAACACTGAAAGTCATTAATACTAAATTACTGCGAGTTCACGCTGAGAAATTATTATAGCGTCGAGAAAACTATGATCCACGATTTTTTTTATAATCAGAAGACTGTCGAGGACCCAATTCATTCGTTGCATCGGGCGGGCTTTGCGCTTTTCCAAACTACATTTACGGACCACCGTTACAATCAATCCTTGACCTCGGATTTTGCGATTGTAGGAGCGTAGCTTAGGCTCATAAGCATGTGACGTTCCTCCAAAAGTCCAAACTGCTCCAGAAATTCAACCCAATCCTCTTTTAATAAGCAGAAAGTATAACTTTTTAATCTCGATGAAATTAAATTAAAGTTTATATGATTGGGAATTGGATATTGGGAGCAGAGAAAATTGCGCATTGAAAGTGCTAAATTATAGGACAAGAAAAAGGCAGGGCCACCATCGGTTCAATATGGAGACAAGGCTCACATGTGGAATAGTACAACAGGAAAATTTGCATCGCCTGTGCCTTTCACATCTCCTCTTGAAGATATACACATGATTATGTTGGACTCCAAATCTAGAGTTTCCCAGGAGACAATTTTCCTAGTTAAATGATTCGTATATCTTTTCTGCTCCTTCATTGATTTTTCTCTCTTTTTATCTAGCTCCTCCATTAAAGCTCGGCGACCATTCGGTAAGCCCTGTTGATGACACATCTCTTTGACTCTGACTGGACAATCCGTGACACAAGACCACGTTCATCTTTCCACGTACAACCGGTAACATGCCATCCACACACCTAGGACCTACATATGTTTTGCGCCACTGACATTCGGTATCTCGTCAAAACGAGATAGGGATGCCTTACTCCCATCGGTATTGGTCACCATCTACGTCTACATGGAGGGGTTTTGCTTATCTATAACAAGAGAGGAACACGAAGTATCATTATGACACTATCTGTAACCCCAAAATTGGAAAGGGATTTTGTGGCTGGAAATTCAAAATTAATAATTGCTACCAAATTATGTATATACTTTCTAGACGTCATAAGGTGCAATTTATATATCCATATGGACAATTAGACACGAGATAAATATATATTGTAAGGACACTCGTTAAGATATATGAAAAGGTATTTATACTTTTGCGGTGATGAACGCATTTGAAACACATTGAGAAGAAATATATATGGGGTTAGGGTATAGAAGACACTACTTTCATTGAGAATGGAGGTACAAAATCAATGATCAAATGGCAATCATGCGGGTGTTATCAAATCAAGTAGCTCCAAAATCACTTTGTGCTTGTGCTTGTGCCAACTTGGATGGCATTGAAACTACTTCTTGTTCCTTTCAAATTAATTAATCTTAGTTTAGTTTTGCCACTTGTCAAATCGGTGGTTGAGCAATCATTTCTTCAGACTGATCATCAGTTGGATGAAACCTCTCCAGGATTGAAGGTGGTGCGTACATTGTGTATGGAAAAGTACAAAATCTATCTCACATGGCATTCTCTCATAAAGATTCTCAATTTTTTGGAATTTCTTGATCATTTCCAATTTTTAATCGATTTGGAGATTGGTTGGGTTCCCGTTAAAGATTTTTTAATGTTGAATCAATGCCTTCAGCTTCATTATAGATTTTTGGTTAGCTCATGTGAGAGGAATCTATTTACATACTTATAATTTGGCCATTTGCTAGAGAAAGTTTTCACTTTTGAAACATGATATGCTAAAAATAGTGACTCAATCACGGTTTTGAATTTTGCCATAATATATTATTTGTTGTCAACCACTATAAAGCAAGTTACGTAAGTAATCGACAAAATGAATGATGAACACATGATATTTTAGAGCTTTCTCTAGACCATGAATTGAATTGATTGGCCTAGAGTTATATTGGCAAAATAAAAAAGGTTTAAAATTAAATTGGCATCCGTATAATATAGTTATGATTGATTCAATAATTTTCCCCAAAAAAGAGTAAAAGGAACAAAAGAAATACTTTCAGGAAAAAGAAAGGTAAAACAAGAGAGCAACTTACTTCAAACACCCAGATATCAAACCAAGCTTTATCATAGTTTGCATTCTTAAAATAGTCAGGCAATTCTCTCACCAAATTTTATACAGAGTCAGAACAAAGTGGTCCATTTTCAAATTTTCTCTAGTCATCGGTCCAACACTCAATTTACGCCGAATGTCCATATGCATTAAATTATGAAATAGCGCATTTTATCTGACGGTCCAAAATTTGTCACCTAGAAGTGGTCCCAAAGAGCAATTTTTTTTTTTCCTTCTTGGAATAATGCTCTCTAGACAGATAATCTCTAGTCACAATGTGAGGTGGGGTTGCCGCAATATTTTAGTACTAAATCTTTTTTTCTTCGATTTTTTTTTTCTGATTTTTTGGCAAGACAGAATTAGGCGAATTAAATGCTGGACATAGAGAACCACTCGTGTAGGGGGGTTGGGGGTGGGATGTAGGGCAAACCGTGTTGGGGGGATGCCCATATCAAACAAGAAATCGATCTCCTCTGTTGCGTGATCAAAGTGTAGGTAGCTTTCACATTCAGATTTTCTAAGTCCTCTTCTGCAAGGAAAAAAAAAACTAAGAAAAAACAGAAGAAGACAGAAAGTTCTCTCGACCTAAACTCGATTTGGAATTTCGTGAAATATTTTTTAATTTGTCGGTCCCCGTTACCAGAATATCTGCAGCCACTGTTAGATCTGATATATACCTCCAAAGAGCGATGATGGTTGGCACGTTGAAGCATGGACAGAAGTTTAGTCTCTTTCGTTTGACACAAATTATCACATAACATATGCCCGGGAAAATTAACCGAAAAAAAAAATCATAAACTTATTACACGAAAATCAATTGAATTTTAAACTTTCCAATTTTTTAACATAACTCTAAATCTTTGCACGAAATTTCAATACAGTCATTCCGATCAATTTCGGGCTGAAAATAATATTATGGCGTCCGATCATCTCCAAGATTCCTAGGAGACATAGTTGGCGATCTAATGTGGACATATCTAGATAAAATGACACCATTTTTTTTTTTTTTATCTTTCATTTGTTTTCTTTTCTTTCTTTTTAATATCACCTTCTTTAGATAATCCTTCTTCAGCTTGGAGCCTCATGGACCTGTGAGTGTCACTTGGGGTCACACAACACTGGCGAGGTGACGCAGTGGTTCGAAGGGTCGACTGTCTCAAGAGTCGAGGCTTGGTCACAAGATCTAGAGGGTTGCGCAAGATTTGGTCGCCGAGGCGGACTAGCCAAGTTCGAGATCTGGTGCGCTAAGGGTCAATTTGCAAATGTGGTGCGAAGAGTGTCGACTAGTGTGAGATATGGTTACCAAGGGTCGAATAATCGAGGATCGACCAATGGAGGTCTACTGTGATGAGGGTCGCCCATTGACACTTGCAAAGGTTGAGGATCACCTAGTCGAAGGTCGCCTCTAGTCGTCATTGATGCTCACCTCTAGTCGGCGTGGTGACCTGGAGAGGAAGAGGAAATAGGAAACAATGAAGAGGAAGATAAATGGTGACTAAAGAAAAAAGAAGAAGAAGAAGAAACTTTTAAAAAAAAAAAGTTAAGTTAAACAACGTCGTTATGTTTTCAATAGCCACGTCAAATTGCTAGCTATGTCACATGGATCGGCCGACAGTGACTTAATGCCACAATGGAAATTTTCAACTAAAATTGATCCAAAAATTACTATAGAAAAAGTTTACAATCTTTTGGGTAATTTCCCCGTATCCCTAAAAAAAAACCAATCCACCTCCACAAACCAATCCATAAATTTCTCAAGAGAACTATGAAAAAAGTTTAGAATTGTTAGTGTCGCATGTAATGATTGCCGTGGCCATGGCGATCTTCACCACACCAATCACCGATACTGACGTATTTTGTGATGACCTCTATAACGATCACAAACCTTGTAATCATCAGATTCATCACGATCTCCGTATCCCAAGAATCGAAATACTTACCAAAAAAACGATGGAGTGAAAAACTAGGATCAATGGTCGAAATTCGTAACATGCTTTAAAGCCAATGTTGGGAATAACGGATCCCCGAAAACTGGATTCGACACCGAATCGAACCCCTAAATCAAGCGGAAGACGAAGCCCAAGAAAAACGACACGTATCACCGATCCTAAAGCACACCACAGATTTCGAGCGTACCTTTTAATCCACAGATTAGACACCGACGCCAATGGAGGGAGAGAATCCAGTCCTGTTCGATCCGGGAAGCAAAATTCCTTCAAGCACTTCATCGTTTGCTTTGAAGAACAACGTAAGGGAGGAGAGCGTTTAGAGAGAAAAACGTACGTCTTTTCCTTAACAAAACGGTATGTTTTTCTCTCTCTCCTTCCTTTTATACCCTATTCTTTCCACGGGCTCTTTTTCCCATGGGCCGGGTTTACGGGCCCGGCAGGCGGATAGGGCCTTAAGCCCTTTAATTAAATAAAGCCTTCATCTCCCACTCGCACAAGGTGGGCGAACAGAATTCTCTTTACCTCTCTTCAACATTCATACGGTGAATAATCCGTGCGACCAAAGCATACTTTGAGAGCTCGTTGTTATACATCTCGTTAGGAATATATAGCAGCTCATAATGGGCGTCTCACTCGAGTAGATTTAGTATGCAGTACCTAGATCGATCGATCACATTTATATCTCCCTTGATCTCTTTTAAACATGATATATATATATATATTGTATTCACAATTATAATTATCACAATTTAGTTATAATTCGACCTAATTTGAATACAAAACTATAATGTGATTCTCCAAAATCGATCTTCCTCTTTCCTTCAAACTCTCAATTTCAGTCCCAGCTTGCTTTTCTAGAAATGCCCCATTAGATCGAATCATCTCATGACCATTGACAACACACTAAGATAGCAAACACTAAATAGAAATCTTGAGAATAAGTAAGAGTCCTGAGGGGACTTCAAAATTGAGGAACTCTTTTCCTCAAGAGTCTCACACGTCATAAAAGTTGAGATCAAACTTTTTGCCACTCTTATTGGTCGACTCATGCATACGTAGTATGAAATACGTATTACGGTATTAACTCCTTTCCCATGGAGCGTATGTCTACACTTTTCAATACCGTACGGATGATAGTTCGGACATACCCAATGTCTAACTTGAGTTCACGTATCTACTCATTCACAAAATTCATCGAACTCACATCGGCATCTTAGACGGATAGAGTAAAATATGTGGGGTATTTTACTTTCGGACATCGTAAGAATTATGTCCTCATCTTAACACTCAGTTAAGGCGACATACGTGTTTTAAGCTTGAGCTCTCGATTATCACCTAGATAATAAGCTTAAAAACAGTCTCATCTCTATTTATCACACAGTAAACAGAGGCGATTACCCGTGTGAGTGGGCTAATCTAATATCTGTCCGACATACTTCTCAACCTAAAATAATGCACTAAGCATTAAGATGCATAAAGATCATACAAAGATTCATAGGCATTAATCAATGAAAAAACAAAATTTCATAAATGTGAACAATTCAGGGAAATTACAATTCAAGTACATCGACTCTACGCAATCCTAGAGATTTTACATGACCACAAAACACATCTCTAGGTATTGGCTTTGTCATAGGATCTGCTACCATTCTATGCGTAGATATGTACTGCAAGTTCACATCCTTTCGTGCAACCATATCTTTTACAAAGTTATACTTGGTATCTATATGTTTGGTCTTGCCATGATACTTTGGATCTTTGGTGTACGCTATAGCCGCTTGGCTATCACGGTTAACCAACAATGGATTTGCAGCTTTCTCAATAACACCTAAATGATCCAAAAATCTCTTAAGCCAAACTCCTTCTTCTTGTACCGCCGCGATAACGCCACGAACTCAGCTTCCATCGTGGACAAGGCTATGCACGTTTGTTTCTTACTTGCTCCATGATATGGCGCCATTGTTCGCAAGAAAGCAAAACCCGAGGTAGATTTTCTTTCATCTAAATCTCCTCCCCAATCAGCATCCGAATAGCCTTCAAGTCGAGATCCTTTCCTTGATAATTCAACTTGAAATCAGCAGTTCCCTTCGATACCTCAAGTATTCTCTTCACGGCTTTCCGTGTCTTTGGACCCGGGTTGGATTGGTATCTACTCACCATTCCAACCGCAAAACATATGTCGGGTCTTGTACACATCATAGCGTACATCAAGCTTCCAACAACACTAGCATAAGGAACATGCTTCATCTGTTCCTTCTCTTGTGGAGTCCCTGGACACAGTCTATGGCTCAATCCTTCACCTTTCGCAATAGGAGTGTCTATGGGTTTACAGTCTTGCATACGAAATCGTTCAAGAACCTTATTTATATAGGTTTCTTGCGAAAGAGACAACGATCTCTTCGAACGATCCCTCGAAATCTTAACTCCAAGAATGTATGCAGCCTCACCCATATCCTTCATCTCAAAGTTAGAAGACAACCATCTCTTGACAAGTATTAACCAACTCCATATTGCTTCCGGCAATCGGTATATCATCAACATATAATGATATGATCACAAATTGATCCTTGGATCTTTTGATATATACACAATGATCCTCATCAATCATTGTAAAATCATATGCCACTATGGCATTATGAAAACGTATATACCATTGTCTTGATGATCGCTTAAGACCATATATCGACCTCAAAAGTCGACATACCTTTTCTTCTTGGCCTTTCACTATGAAACCATCAAAGGTTGTTCCATATATATTTCTTCCTCTAATTCTCCATTGAAGAAAGCGAGTCTTTACATCCATTTGATGTAACTCAAGATCCAGACTAGCTACTATTGCCAGAATAATGCGAATCGAGGTAAATCTTACTACAGGAGAAAACGTATCTTCATAATCAATTCCTTCCTGTTGATTATACCCTTTCGCCACAAGGCGAGCCTTATGCCTTTCAATCGAGCCATCAGCCTTTCGCTTTATTTTGAGAACCCACTTGTTCCCAATAGCTCTGCGTCCTTTTGGAAGATCAACCAGTTCCCAGACTTGGTTTGATTCCATTGACTCCATTTCCTCTTCCATTGCACGAATCCATTTTTCTTTACTAGGGCACTTCAGAGCCTCATTGATATTTCTTGGCTCATCCTCATCTTGTGGAGCAACCATAAAAGTTTCCCTTCAATGTCAAAATGTCGACGGGGAATACTTTGCGACTTGTTCGCCTTACGGGAGATTGTACACTTTGTACATCATTCCCTATTATGCTCCCACTTGGATGAACTCCACCAATATCATTATCTTGATCCAAAGTCTCAAATAGGAGTGATCTTCCCCTATTTCGCCCTTCTTAGGAAACTCATCCTCTAAGAATGTGACATCTCGTGATTCATATTCAGTTACACTCCCACTTTCCTGCTCACCAATGAACACATACCCTTTTGAGTGTTCGAGTATCTTATGAAAATACTTTTCTTTCCTCCGGGACCTAATTTCCCAAATTTGTGAGAGGACTCATGTGTGTAGGCAGCACAACCCCATGGCTTAAGAAAACTTAAGTCCGGTTTTCTACTCCGTCCATAACTCATATGGAGTGGAACCGATTTGGAAGGCACCCGGTTAAGTATATAGGCAGGTTAACAATGCATCACTCCAAAAAGTGATAGGTAAGTTAGCATGCGCCATCATAGACCTAACCATTTCCAAAGAGGGTTCTCGTTTTCTTTCTCTCGCAACACCATTTTGTTGAGGAGTATACGGAATAGACAACTGTCTTTCTATTCCTTTTTCATCACATAATTTTCTGAACTCATCGATAAATATTCTCGACCTCGATCGGATCTCAATGTTTTTATTTTCTTGTCTAATTGATTTTCTACCAGGTTCATAAACCTTTTGAAACAACTTATTGCTTCGACTTATGAGAAATCAAATAGACATATCCAAATCGAGTATAATCATCAATAAAGGTGATGAAATAAACAGCCCCATGCCTTCCTCTCACATTTATTGGACCACGAGACATCGAATGGATTAAATGCAAAGGAAATTCAGCTCTTTTCCCTTTCCCAAATGGTTTCCGTGTTGTTTTCCCTTCTAGGCAATGCTTACATATGGGCAAATCGACTTTTTCAATGTTACCCAACAAACCCTCTTTGGCTAGTCTATTCATACGTTGTTGGCCAATGTGACCAAGCCTAGCATGCCACACATTCACATCATTATCATAGGTATTAGAAGATGTGATAAGGGAATAACAAACATTTGCATTAATATACTCAATATCCAATACAATAAAACCATCTAGAAAGTAGCCACAACCATAGTAATTTGTCTCCAAAAACAAATTCACACCTCTACTACGTAAGTTCACATTAAAACCTAATCTAACCAACATTAATACGAGACACTAAATTCGACGAATCTCCGGAGCATACAAGCACATCATGAAGGAATAAAGTGCGTCCACCACGCATATTCAGTTGGCATGTGCCAATTCCTTTCACTTCAGCTCTGGAGTTATTTCCCACATAGATCCACTTAGTTCCAGTTGGTACTCGTCGGAATTCCACGAAGGATCCTCTATCCTTCGCTACATGGTCCGTCGCTCCTGAATCCACAGTCCACAAAGGATTAGACTCAGTTAGAAACAGAACTCGACACATAAGCAAAGTTCTGAAAAGTACAAGGGGTGCATACCTTCTTTGGCTCACTTTCCGCGAGCATAGTGACCCTTCTTGTCACGGTCACCAGCATTTCACCCTTGCTAACTTCTTCATGTGAGGACGCTTTCCTCTATTATGTTGGTTAAACTTGGGTTTCTTCCCTGAAGGACCAGCTTCTTCCTTGCCTTTCCCCTTATCAAACCAGCTAGGGCGCTTGCGCTTGGAGCTCGAAGCTCCATTTGAGCTAGAACCGGCATAATAGAGTTCAAAGATTAGCGGCCAACGGGCGGTCCTCTTCCAGCTCAAGATGACGCATCGCATCCTCAAAGGTTTTGATGTTTTCATTATGAGTCAGGTGCACCTTCATATGCTCCCAACTCTGAGGCAAGGAACGAATCACTGCTTGCACTTGCTGCTCATCTGTGAGGACATGGCCAGCGTCTCTCAGCTCAGTAATCATGTTTGACATCTTTCTAAGATGTTGCTTCATGGTCTGACCATGAGGCTTCTTATAGGAGTCAAACCCAGATAGTTCCTAATTTTGTCTAGTCACCGAAGTGTGACCAAATCTAGCTTCAATGCCTCCCACATTTCCTTGGCATTGTCAAAACGCCGAAACTCTCGCATGACGTCATTTTCCATGCTGCTCAGCAACGTGATGCGAGCTAGAGAGTTCATTCTTTTCCACACGAAAAAGCTTCTTTGTCCTTTTTGTCTTTGTTCGGTGGTTCCATCTTCGGGTTCAACCATGGTCATGACAAGAGCCTCAAGTGCTTCTTGCTCTTCCAAAGACATACATCTTGGATTTTCATTTGCCAAACTTCATAGTTGTCTCCATTGAGCTTTTCACCTTTGTTCATTTCAGCAACTATGCTCTTTGTGGTGAAGCCATTGATCCGAACAAATCGGACAAATATGCACGAATTATTAATGCCTATCATTTATGCATCCCTATTTGCATAGACCCATCATATTAATAAATAATTTCAAGTAAGGCTTCGGAGAATCAAAAGGTCACTACGTTTCCAATCATCCTCCAAAAATCCTAACTTAAAACTATCATTAATATGATTGTCATATGCAAAATCAATTCTATGAAGCTACAAAAACTTCTATAACTACCCATAGCTAATTACCCACAAAGAACCGGCAATAATGAGTAAAGCAAATGAGATAATTGAATTCCAATAAAACGATAATGCTTTCAATCAATACAACTAACATATCAGTTGTTACATCAATAACAATCGGGTAGTAAACAATACATTATATGTCCACAAAGCACACTCAACATACATCGCCCAATACAACTAACACATAGTCGACACGAACTCGGGAAAGATCCTCTTTTGTTCAATTTCTTGATCTTTTCCCTTGTAACAATACAGTAATATTCATTTACAAAATCTATCACAATTTTCTTATAGGAAGCAGCTCCGTTGACATCCCATATGCGATTCAACACATCTTGCCATTCAGGTGGAAGAGTGTTTATGAAAAATCGCACCATCTCTGACTGTGACATAGGACGACCATTCCATATGACCTGTTGAATTTTCCCGTTGACTTCAAGGACGTGATCAATTAAGTCACCACTCTCCCATCGATGATCGATCAGCCTATCAACTTAGACTGACCTTTCCTTTTGTTCATCGGTCGCGCGAATAGGTGTGCGCAACCTCGGGGAGGCATTGTTCCGCAACAAATGCAGAACAAATAAGGGATTACATATAATCCACATAGACTTAATTGAAAAAGAAACACATTCTTTTCCCTTTCTTCCTTTTTTTTTTTTTTTTGTCAACGGTCAAAGTCAACGGTCAAGTCAACGGTCAACGGTCATCGCCGGTCAACGCTCGTCGGTCGTCGGACCGGTCGGACCGGTCGGACCGCTCGGGCGGACCGCTCGCACGTGCCGCGCGCGCACCGGCCGACGCGTCACGCAGACGTCAGCGGCACGTGCCACGCGCGTGACATCGCCGGCGGTCGGTCGCCGCGCCGCCAACCGACGTCATCGGCGACGTCATCGATGACGTCACCCCAGCGGTTCATCGACCGTTGGGTGACGTCGGACGCTGTCGGTCGGCCCGACCGGCGCGTGCCGGTTCGCCGGCCGGCGGCGAGCACGCGCCGATTCGCCGACCGGCGCGTGCGCCGCACGCGCCTGGCGATCGAGCGCTTCCGTGCGCGTCGCGCCCACGCGGCGCGTGTGGGCGCGTGCGGTGGGGCCCGGCGGCGCTCGAGGCATCTCCAGACTCGTCTCGACGTCCTCTTTCTCCCAGTGCTTTCAGAATTTTGTTTTGACATTCGGAAACTCATAAAAAAGGCCGAAGAAGTCTCGGGTGTCGGGATTGCTCGCCCCGATCCGTACGGCCGAAATTCCTTTTGCGAAAAATCAACCAAAACACATCAAATTGATCGGGAAAACGTGAACTAGGGCTCTGATACCAATGTTGGGAATAACAGATCCCCGAAAACTGGATTCGACACCGAATCGAACCCCTAAATCAAGCGGAAGACGAAGCCCAAGAAAAACGACACGTATCACCGATCCTAAAGCACACCACAGATTTCGAGCGTACCTTTTAATCCACAGATTAGACACCGACGCCAATGGAGGGAGAGAATCCAGTCGTTCGATCGGGAGGCAAAATTCCTTCAAGCACTTCACTTGTTTGCTTTGAAGAACAACGTAAGGGAGGGGAGAGCGTTTAGAGAGAAAAACGTACGTCTTTTCCTTAACAAAACGGTATGTTTTTCTCTCTCTCCTTCCTTTTATACCCTATTCTTTCCACGGGCTCTTTTTCCCATGGGCCGGGTTTCTGGGCCCAGCTTGGGCGGATAGGGCCTTAAGCCCTTTAATTAAATAAAGCCTTCAGCCAACAATCAGAGAAAAAAAAAAATTACATATTCCCGTCAAAGGGGAAAATTTCTTTACATGACAAAAATATAAAAGTTTTATAACTAAAACCGGAAACCAATTACTTCAAACTAAGAAAAGATTAACGAATGAAATCGAAAGCCCTCTCCTTTCAAATCTATCAGGTCTAATGAGTTTATAATCTTTTTCTCATAAAGAAAACTAGCACCTAAAGTTCTTGACGTAACATCTGAAATACCCAAGAAATTAGAAAATGAAGTTGAATTGAAATATATCCCCCATTAATATATCTATATAATGTCTTAACTTTGGAACGTAAAATTCAAGGCATTCTCACTTAGATAAGAAAGAAAAAAATATTTACCTAAGAACTTGGGGGCCATCGGCAAAGAAAGTAAACTTTGTGTCACTTTTTTGGAAATGAAATCGAATTCAAATATATTCCTTATTAACACATATGTATGTATATTAGAGGTGGCAAAATATATTCCTTATTAACACTTGTTTTTTTAACAAAAAGTAGTTAAATGGGTTTAACAATTAAAGACTTAAGATAGGTGGGTCTTAAATGGGTTAGATTTAGAACCCACTTTTAACCAAAACCTCACAATCTCTCTCTTCCCTCTTTAACTTCACAAAAAAATGTATTTATAAATATATATATAAAACTAAATTATAATATATTTTTTTATTTTTTAAAAAACGAAATTATTTTTTTTTTTTTATTTTTTCTTTCTTCTTCCTCCTTTCGGTGGCCAACATGGCGATAGCCAGCGATCGGCCAGGCAAGCCTCGAGCTCACCGACGTCAAGCGAGCTCGAGCTCATCGGATCTGGTGAGGCTCAAGCCGCTCTGATCTAGCGAGACTCAAACTTGCTTGGGTCGGGCAAGCTCCAACTCATCGGATCGGGTGAGGCTAAGGCCTTGCCAATGCCCGGTGAGGCTCGAGCTTGTCGAATATGACGAGACGGAGGCTCCACCAACGTCCGGCGAGGGGCGAGCTCGAGCTTCGCCGATTTGGCGAGCCAAGTGAGCTCGAGGCTCACCCGTGGCCGGTCGCCGGCTATTGTCATGGCCGGCGGCCAGCCAAAGAAGAAAGAAATAAAAGGAAAGAAAAAGGAAAATTATATTCTTAAAAGATAATAATAATTAAAATTGATTTTTTAAAATAAATATTTTAAAAATTATAAAAAAATTCCATTAAATTTGTGTTGTATAAAACTATTTTAGCAATACAATTTTTAAAAATAATATATATATATTTATATATTTATATTTATGTATATATATGTTTTCTTAAGTTTAATTAAATGGGTCGAGTATAGGTCAAAAATTTTACATTGCAATAAATGGGTCATAAATGAGTTAAATATATCAATTTGAGTCAGACTATTTATGACCCGATTTAAATCCGACCCGGCCCACTTGTTAGGTCTAGTGTGTGTGTGTATATATATCCCTTTTAGGGAATGACGAACGCTTCACTTTATCTAACCCTATTAAACGACTTTTAATTGCATGCATGCATGGAACGCAAATGCTCTCCCCGACCTAAAAGATTTGCATGTGGACGAGAGTGATCAAGAAGACAGGTTCGTGTAACGTTGAAATCGAAGGTGCCGACACCCCGCCCACGTTCCCGAGAGAATTTCTTCCTCTTCACACACCAAGCAGTGTCGAGATCATGCGATGCTGTCTGGTTTACTGCGTGCGAACGGTATTATTGGGACATTGTCTCTTTTGTCCCACCAACTGGGGCAACTTGAAATAAATATGTACCAGCCTTTCGTTGAATTCTCGAGCAATGGATAGACATTTCAAGAGGAAACATGCACCGAGCTTCTATATATTTCTAACTACTTTATTTTCACATATGCTGGTTAGGTGAATTGTCTCTGCATCGTGCCATGGGCTGGCGACTATGAGGGTCAAACACTTAAGTTAGATCGGGATGAATATGTATATAGTCCTTCTAGCTCAACAAAAGAAAATCTTCATTACTTGGAACTCATTAGTTCTCCCTCTCTCTCTCTCAAATAAATATGGTAGTTTCTTTGTGCTGTCTCCCACTCATAATAATCTCAGCGTCGTGCCTGTAATCCTGTGAGCAGAGTCTTATCCCATGCACATGAACACCGAATGATTTACGTGTATCTATAAATGATTCAGTCTTGTTGGGGATCCTGGGTTCTCCATGTCCTAGAGAAAAAGAGAGAGGATAACAAGTGAATCATACCACTGGCCGTGGTGGCTTCGCTGGATAAAGCTCTGCCGATCCTCAGCCCAAAGGTGAAGAGTTCGAAATCCAGAGAAAGCGTTAGGTGTATGAAGTGTGACTCCATGGGTGGTGGGTCCTCCTACTTACGTGTCACCTGGGGGTTTACAGCGTAGCTGTCGGCTGCAAGCCGGTTCTTCCGGAACCAAAAAAAAAAAAAAAAAAACAAGTGAATCGTGGATTGATAACAGTTGGTTTAAGCATGTCTTAATATTTTCAATATTCTAAAACTTCATAATAAGCGTGGAAATGTTGGCAAGGGCAGCAAATAAGGGGTTTGAAAGGGTTGGCAATCAGGGCCTCCCACTATGATAACATGTGAAATTATATGGGGCAGCTATCAATTGTTCCAAAAGTTCAAACAACCCTCTCTCTCAATTGACTTCGGATTGACTAAGATAATGCACTTGGCCAGTCAAAGGGAGGTGTGAACTGTTCTTTCGACGGATATTAGCAATGCAAAAGTTACGATGCACGAACCGCGGCATGGAAATCGATGAATGGGAAGGTAGGCGGATGGCCACTGGCCCATGGCCCCTGGCCCCCAGCCCCCCCACAAGTTTCACAACTTCAGAGGGGCGGCTGCCATTAATTTGGGTCGCGTGGGGGATGATGAGGACGTGATGTTTTGCCCCACAGCGTGAAGCCATGTGCATCGTATCGCATGTCCTATGCACGGCCCTTGTGGTCATGTGGCGTGTTGGCCGTGTGTTATGACCGAATGCAACAGCTTTATCTCATCGACCAACTACACAGCTTCTTTTGTAGGGACTACTGAGCTTCGCTCGAGCTATTGGCTCTTTCCATTTCTCTTTCCACCTCATTTATCGTCTGACGTACTTCGCCAATTCAACACTGGACTATGTAACAAAGCCTGCACGGGATGGGCACGGCAATATACTAGCTGTCGCAAGAGCTCCGAGCACCCCATGAGATGAAAAACTCTATCCGCTGCAGAAATTTCAAACTCGGAAGAATTTTAAGGTTATTAGGTCGGGTGCCGGGATGGCGCCTCTACACGGCAACAACTGTGAAAAGCCCACAAAAGGGATGAACAAATGGCCTTCAGGGTTCAGCCTATTGAACCAAATAAGCAAATGGGCCAGAGGATTCCGAAACTCTTGGGTGACATATACAAGGGTGTCCGCTGTTGTTCGTTCAAGGAATGAGACAGTATTGAGTTCCTGAACTTGATACGCACAAGGATTTGCCCGTTCTTGCGCTTGTTTCTTCTTGAACTATTGCTGGATCCAAAACCGGTGAAACATCTTTTTAGCATGCTTGGTGGGACTACGGTGTTACTTGGAGAGAGTGCTATGCCACGCACAAGAAGTTGCAACAATCTAGATGGTGTCACAAGCAAGCCCTTGCAATCAATGGAGGATATACCACGTGCAGAGTCATCATCTGCTCAACCTATGCCAAATCAGACACAGGGTGAGAACATAGATTCTCAAGGCAACATGTGTAGGAACCACGAAGATCAGCAAAAATCACCCCTGTTATGCTTTCGTCAATAAGAAGGACCATTGAGGAAACTCAAAATGAATTTACTGATTATATGGTGAAGCAAATGACTGATGTCATCAAGCCATTGATAATTAACACATATCATGAATGTGCTCAAGGGTAGCATGGAATCCCATTAGAATTAGCCCAGCCATAGATTGGGAATGATCCCGTAAAAACAAGGTATGCCCCTTTGCCATTAGCTCTTGCAATAAGTTTCAGCATGGTAGGACCGAGTGCACCACCCTTAACTCTTATAAGAATTTTGCAAAGGGGATAAGCAATTTCGACAACTTAGGCTAGTGGGGATAACCCTCAAGACGTCTTTGATCCTAATGGTATAGTCAGGCAACAATCTCGTCAAGACACACCACTCCCTCTTAACGAGAATACCCAGCATGCCACTAATGTCTCCAATGTTATGGCTACAATACTTTCTAGTGTGCCGCTCGCACCACTTGCACAAATAGCTATCAATCATCAAGGAACAATGTTAGCAGCTGGGGGTAGGAACAATTGCCTTTAACTAAGGGGCAAGATCAGCCTTTTTAGCCAATGTTCCCAAAAGCTAATCCACACATTCTTAATCAAGAGTTTCAATCCATACATCTTGACTCACAATCAAATAATCCAATAGCCAGTATACTAGGCTCCACAGCAAGCAGTATACTAGGTTCCACAACAACCAATATACCAGGCTTCGCAACAGCCGGCATATAAGTTTCCACAGCAGAATGCAAACCCACTTTTATATCCTAATTATAGCGCCCAAATAGATGGCAAGATTACCCATAGTCATCCCGGGGCAAAATCAGATAGCTGTCAAGCCTGCTCTAAGGAATCATGTTGCTAATCCTGGATACATGGACAGTGTCTATAGAAAGCCTTACCTAGACTAGATGGACATAGTCCCATATCCAAGAGGCTTCAAGATGCCAGAGTTCACGCTATTCACTAGAAAAGATAATCAATCAACTTTCGAGCACATTACTCGCTTCTTAGCCCTGTGCAGTGATGCTACTCATGGTGATCATTGGAAATTGCGTTTGTTCCCACTCTCACTGTCGAAGACAACCTTTACATGGTAAGTGACACTACTAGTTAATTTAGTTTTCTCATGGGAGCAAATGGAATGACTTTTTCATACCTAGTTCCAACAAGCTGTCCTAGACTTATTAGTCGTTGATTTGTCGACTATGAGGCAAATGGGGAATGAAATAGTTGACCAGTTGATAGCAATATACAAAAGAGCAAGAAACAAATTCTTAGTACTTTGCTCCAGAAAGCATTTGTAGGCTTAGCCTTTAATGGCTTTGAGGTTGGAAATTCAAATTTGAAATTCAAGAAAGAATGGTTAGCCAACCCTACTCAGATTTATTTCAATTGTCCATTATAGCAATCAAACATAAAAGTTTGCTCAGAGAAAAGGATAAAGACATGGTCTAAAGGGAGATTTAAGCTTTGTTAAGACAAATGACTTCGATAAGGAACAAATGAAACTAGCAAAAGTGGTTGTTGCCATGATGGTCATTGAAAAGCCATATACATGCTAAGCGTTAAAGGCGGTAAGACGAAGGATAAGTCAAATAGTATGGGTAAAGCCAAAGAGTCAGTCTACTACTTCTTCAATTTTAGTAGGGTCGAGAAAATCTTTGACTTGTTACTGGCAGATGGCCAAATAAAGTTAACAAAAGAACAAAATATACCCACTAAAGATGAATTAGTGGAAAAGAAGTATTGCAAATGGCATCACTCGTGGAGCCATAACATCTTTGATTGCGTGGTATTAAAGAAGAAGATATAAGAGGCAATTCAACAAGGGAAAATAAAGTTTGTTGACGACAATGGGAAATCTCCGATGGAGGTGGATATAGACCCTTTCCTTGTAATGATTGGTATGGTTTTGATAAGGTCTCGAGGCAGAAGGTACCGATCACCGCACATTTGCACCCATTGTAGGCAAATAATTGAGAATGAAGATCATCGATATCCAAGAGAGCAAGAACAACCATTTGGGGATCGTACTTTCAGTGAGTACCCAAGTGCCAGAACCACCAGACCATATCGTAGGACTTATAATTAGGATGAAATTATTCACGCAAAAGAATATTCTTCCGCGTCGAAAGCCCTATAAATCATTCAAAAAAAGATATGAAAAAAGAGATCTTGCCAAAGGCACACTGGACGAACCCAATGGGAAGTTCGATTACCTCCTCCTTCCTATCCCCATAAGGTCCTTCCTTCCAGGTGGGGGGAAGAATTTCATGACAATAATGCAAGGTAGTATGGCCATACGGTACAATCACATAATCAAAGGACTCTTAAAGTGCTTTATGATACACCAGCAGGTCAGTGGTATGAAGTAGAGGAGGTCCAAAGTGGTAATTTAACGCAAACCCAAAAAAGAAGAGATCAAAGGAAAAGAAGAATGCATTAATTGCAGCAACAAGTTAATCAAATCCATATTGCCCAAGTTAAGCCAACATTAATTACGGTAAACAAATCGAAATCATATAAAGCCAAAAACTTGTCGCGACCTACCCTTGGGGGGAGGAAACAAGTTTAGGGGTATTGCTTAAAGGATGAGCCTATGGCCCATGATTAGACACAGGCTCTCCCAAGCCCATACCCCGTGTGATATTGGGATATTCTTACAAATTTTGCAAAAAGGAGTCGCCACTAGTCTATTGGGGTCGGCTAGAAACCAAGTGAGGCATGAGAGTGTACCTCACTTCCTGCGTAACCAGAGAATCTAAGATTAGGAACTTGATTACACTAATTGATTAATTAGTGCTCTTTCGATACCTAATCTTATTCATTTTAAAAGAAATGATTTTTGTTTGGATTGATTTTATACTTATCCACTAACAAACGAGATGATCATGCGGGTGCACAATTATTAAAGTAACAATCATAACTATCAAGATCCTAATTGAAGTAAAACTAAATATGTGCAATTAAACATAATTAGATATGCAAATTAAACATACGATATAAACAAAATACGAGAAAATTAAAGCTTAATTACACTAAGAAGACAATATATGGCAATTCCTAACCAAACCCCATCATTTTGGATTTTCAAAATCTGTTCTAATTTTTTTAATTTTTAAAAATAAAAATAATTTTAAAAAAATTCCTGGTCGGACCGAGTCGGGTCCAGTCTGACTCGAGTCCGGCCTAGTTGGGGCGAATCAAGTCAAACTTGTCCGGGTTCAACTCGCTTGGGGGTCGTAAGGCCCAAGCTCGACTAGCCTTGGTCGGCCTTCGTGCAACTGGATTGGGCCCAACCGATGGGCCCAATCTCCACTTTCCTCCACGAAGGTTTGCGACCTAAACCAGCTCCAGACCTAACTCAGATTTGCCCGGCCCAATTCGCCCAGAACCCTACCCGATTAATTGCACTCGGCCCGACTCTTTTGACCCGGTTTGTGCCTTCTCCTCTAGGACTTTTTGTGGCACCGAGGGGGGATGGCAGGGATGTCAGTGACTCGGCGGCGGCGGCGCAATGCGATAGGCAGTGGACGACGGTGGTGGCGGCAGGAATGGCGAAGGCGTTGGGTAGGAGGGCAACATCGATGAAGTTGGGCAACAATAGAGACGGCTACGTTAGGGATGGAATCGAGATGGAGGTGACACCAACGGGCTAGTGAGCAACATAGTGTGGCTCATGTCGAAGGCCAACAGACGTGCGACGAGTGACTCAGCACGGCGTCGAGAGGATGGGCAGTCGACGACGATGGCGGTGGGTGCTGCGGTTGCTGGCATCGGTAGTAGCGGCATTTAGTGCAGAGGGTCAGATAGCGGCGGCTCGAACGATGTCGGGCTTGAAGGGCGACGGCTCAGACGGCATTGGGCAACATTAACAATGCCTCTTCCCTCCTCAGATCTTGCCCTCTACCCTCTCTCTCTTTGCTCTGTTTTTCCTTTCTCTCTCCCCCCTTGTGGTTTTGGATCTGGGTTTCGAGGAAAATAGTGGCGAATGATGTCGATTAGGAGGCTCATCGGTGACAGTGGCGGTGGCCCGAAGGCTCCTTCTCCTTTGCTTCCTCTGCTACACCTTCGCTCTCTTCTCTCTCTCTCTCTCTCTCTCTCTCTCTCTCTCTCTCTCTCTCTCTCTCTCCAACTCTCCCTCTCTCGAGCTCTCTCCCTCTTCTCCGTTTCTCCTTTGTCGAACTCTCTCTCTCTCTCTCTCTCTACCATCCTTATCCAGCTCTCTCCCTCTCTCGAGGGTTTCATACGCGAAGATGGGCCAAGGAGGAGGAGCTGGGTCGGGCCGAGCACAAGGGAGAGAAGGAAAGAAAGAGGGGTGGGTTGGGCCAAGGCTAGATCAGGGCCAACCCGACCCCCCTTAAGCATTTTGTTTTTTGTTTTTGTCTTTTTGTCGTTTCGTTGTTTTTTCTTTTTTATGACAATTTTTATGGATTTCTTTTTTTTTTAGAGACTAATTCTGTACTTTTAATGCTATTAATTCTTAAGTAAAATGGTGAAATTTAGGTGTCAACAGCTGCCCCACTTTGAATGGGAGCTCGAAGAGGTTGCAGTTAAAGACGAAAGACACCTAAATTATTTTGGCGTTAGAGACACTTTGGGTGCATAAGCACGCTTCAAGTCAATGGAAAAAACTCAGAGTTATGAAAGTGCGTCTTGTCATAAGAAGAATAAAAGACTTTGGGCTATGGAAGCACGTCGTGTCATAAGAAGAAGAAAAGATTTCGGGTTACAGAAGCTTGCCATGTCATAAGAAGAAAAAAAAATCTCAAACTACAAAAGCACGCTGTGTCATAAGAAGAAAGAGAGACTCCAAGCTACAAAAGAACGCCGTGTCATAAGAAGAAGGAAGACCCCGGGCTACAGAAGTACGCCGTGTCATAAGAAGAAAGAGTGACTCTGGGCTACATAAGCACGCCGTGTTATAAGAAGAAGACCTTGGGCTACAAAAGCACGCCGTGTCATAAGAAGAAGACCTCAGGTTACAGATGCACGTTGTGCCATAAGAAGAAGGAGTTATTCCGGGCTACAAAAGTACGCTGTGTCATAAGAAGAAGAAGAGACCCCGGGTTATAGAAGCACGCCATGTTATAAGAAGAATGAGAAACCCCGGGCTATAGAAGTACACCGTGTCATAAGAAGAAGACCCTAGGCTATAGAAGCACACCGTGTCATAAGAAAAAGAAAGAAATGAGGTCTCACCGTGTAATAACGGGTTTCGACCGAGCTGAAAATGCATAATTTGAGGAAAACCAATGAACCTTTGTAGATGACATGGTTTAAGGTTGACCATGAACCTTTTGAAAAATTGCAGTTTAAAGATAGACTCATGAACATTTTAAAAACGTGGTTTAAGGATAGACCCACGAACTTTGTGCTTTAAGGATGACTCACGAACCATGTGGTTTAAGGATGGATCCATAAACCCTATGGTTTAAATTGGAAAAAAAAAAGGCATTACCGTGTAAAAACGGGTTTTGACTAGATGTGATAGTCTCACTTTGTAAAAACGTGTTTCGACTGAATATGATAGTCTCACCGTGTAAAAACGAATCTTGACCGGATGTGATAGTCTCATCGTGTACAAATCGATTTTGACCGGGAGAAAGGTCTCACTGTGTATAAATGAGTTTCGATCGGGTATGATAGTCTTACCGTGTACAAATAGGTTTCGACTGGATGTTATAGTCTCACCGTGTACAAACTAGTTTCGACTAAGAGAAATGTCTCACCGTGTATAAATAGGTTTTGACTAGAAGAAAGGTCTCATCGTGTACAAACAAGTTTCGACCGGATATGATAGTCTCACCATGTACAAATGGGTTTCGACCTGGTATGATAATCTCACTGTGTACAAACGAGGTTCGATTAGGAGAAATGTCTCACCATGTACAAACGGGTTTTGACCGGATGTAATAGTCTCACCGTATACAAACGGGTTTTGATTGGGAGAAAGTCTCACCGTGTACAAACAGGTTCGACCGGGTATGATTGTCTCACCGTATACAAATGAGTCTTGACTAGGGAAAGGTCTCACCGTATACAAATGGGTTTTGATCGGATGTGATAGTCTCACTGTGCACAAATGGGTTTCAACTAGGAAAAAGTCTCACTGTGTACAAATGGGTTTCGACCGGGTATGATAGTCTCACTGTGTACAAACGGGTCTCGACTAGAAGAAATGTCTCACCATATACAAACGGGTTTCGACCGGATGTGATAATCTCATCGGGTACGAACGAGTTTTGACTGGGAGAAAGGTCTCACCGTGTACAAACAGATTTTTATCGAGTACAATAGTTTCACTATGTACAAATAGGTTTTAACCGGAGAAAGGTTTCACCGTGTACAAACGGGTTTCGACCAAATGTGATAGTCTCACCGTGTACAAACGGGTTTCGACTGGAAGAAATGTCTTACCATGTGCAAACGGGTTTCAACCGAATGCGGACAAGCGTGGTTTATGGATGAACCCACAAGTTGTGTGATTTAGGAAAAGCCATAAATTCTATGATTCTAAGATATACCCACCAACCTTGTGGTTAAAGATGACCCACAAACCGTGTGGTTTAGGAAAAACCACAAATCTCGTGGTTTTAAGGATAGACCTACCAACCTTGTGGTTGAAGAGTGACCCACGAACCGTGTGGTTTAAGAAAAGCCACCAACCCCGGGATTTTAAGGATAGACCCACCAACCCACAAACTGTGTGATTTAGGAAAAGCCACTAATCCCGTGGTTTAAGGATAAACCCACCAACTGTGTGGTTTAAAGATAAACCCATGAATCATGTGGTTTAAGGATAGACACACAAACCGTGTGGTTTAGGATAAACCCACTAACCGTGTGGTTTAAGGATAGACCCACAAACCATGTGGTTTAAGGATAGACTCACGAATCGTGTGGTTTAGGAAAAGCCACCAACCCCGTGGTTTAAGGATAAACCCACCAACCGTGTGGTTTAAGGATGACCCACGAACCGTGTGGTTTAGGAAGACCACCAACCTCGTGGGTTAAGGATAAACCCACCAACTGTGTGGTTTAAGGATAGACCCACGAATCATGTGATTTAAGATAGACCCACGAACCGTGTGATTTAGGAAAAGCCACCAACCCCGTGGTTTAAGGATAAACCCACCAACCGTATGGTTTAAGGATGACCCACGAATCGTGTGGTTTAGGAAAAAGCCACAAACCCCGTGGTTCAAGGATAAACCCACCAATCATTTGGTTTAAGGATGACCCATGAACCGTGTGGTTTAGGAAAAGCCACCAACCCAGTAGTTGAAGGATAAACCCACCAACCTTGGAAATGGCATGGTTTAAGATTGACCATGAACCTTTGGAAATGACATGGTTTAAGGCTGACCATGAACCTTTGGAGATGACATGGTTTAAGGCTGACCATGAACTTTTTGAGATGGCATGGTTTAAAGCTGACCATGAACCTTGTAGATAACATGGTTTGAGGCTAACCATGAACCTTTGGAGATGGCATAATTTCACTGAGGAATCTTGTCAAACTCAACTTAAGCAAATGTCATTAGAGACGTCATCAATAGACGCATTAGCAATATTGCAGAATTAATTGAACAAGCTAATCAAGCTAAGTTCGACTACTTTAAAAGAACATTCGATGTCAATTAGTATCGTGTGGCGCAAAAATATCATCTTGCTTGAGGATATATCATTAATCATCAAATTCTCTAAGGGTCAAGTTCTTATTACAACGGCTACGACTCGTGAAAATGGCTCATTAAGCATGCAAGACTAGAACTTCTTAGTCAGAAAGGGTTTCTCACACACTTTTGATAAAATGGTTACTTGATCCCATCTATTTGCATGGGAAGTAACTAATTGCTTAGGGTATCTCACATAACCCATGTCAAAGACTTTCAGAAACATTCGCAGTGATCACAATCTGATCAATCAAAGAGGTGTTTTGAAAGGACTGCAATATATGCTTGGTTAGGGCTTACACAAAGGAATTATTGCTTTGAGGCTAATAAATGAACATCTGTCGTTATCTTCATCAGGTTTACAAGTCGAGAACTTGGAAAATAAGATAAGATAGAATTACCTCCACTCCTTCAAGCAGTAGCTTCTTTGTGGCATTCTTATTTTCACTCAAACCGTCTCAATCAAAATAGAATTTGGAAGATGGTTGTAATGTTGGCTTGGGAGAGGCTCGAAAGGCTTAAAGTTTTCAAAAGAGTTTTTAAGAGTCGGTGATCATCATGGCATCATGACCAGGTCACTCGACCTTTTGAAATCATTTGGTTTTTGAAACACAGCACATCTCGAAAGTCCCTCGACTAATCATTTCTACATAGGAGCTTTGCTTCTTTTTCTAATTTCCTTTGCACTTGCGATGATTTTTTTACGCAGGTACTTCGACTTTGATAATTTATTATTTTTTTTTCACATAAGATGCAGCCTTTTGGCCATTTTTCTTGATGGGTATTGGCCTTACTTTTACCAGACACATTGCTTTTTCATACCCTCTAGTTTGTCGAACTTTTTGCTCTTTGAACTTTTGTAGCTCTTATGACTTTTGAGATGCTTCTCATATTTTCTCGTAACTGTCAATTGTATTTGGTCAATTCTTATGCCTTGCCCCAGTGAAGGGAGATGATCACTGCTCGGGGTTTAGAAATGAATAATCAAGCCCAAATTGGTATGAGCAATGGGTATCAATATTTGGGTAGAGAAGGAAATGCTTTTCTTCACCTTGAGATGAGTTAAGCTCTAATAATAATTCATCTAAAGCTATCACCAGAAAATTGATGCAAGTGAAAGTAATAGAATCTTTCTCAATCCTTCACTCTACAACACAACTGTAACCTCCCATGCTGCCCTAATGTAGGGTCGTTCTTGACAAGGGTACTTTAAATAATCATCTTTATTCAGCCAAAAGGATTAGCAAGATGTTAGCTCGGTGCTTGGGATTGATGAAGGAAATGCTTTTATCATTTCGATCTTTGCACTCAATGCAAATGAATCATTCATCCTAAGAGAATGTCACCTTTCACTAAACTCTCAAAAGCATTTGAATGATGTGTTTGGAAATGGCTTGTCTTTCCTCATCCTAAGTATCCTTTGCTTGGCATGATTAACATCTCCATTTCACTTTGTTGAGATCATCTAAGTAGATTAATCTCCATAGGGAATTTTGATTCAAAACGAATAATCCTCAAAACGAGAAAACAATTTTGAGATAAAAATGATGTTCAAAAAGCTTATAGAAAGTTTTTTTTCATCAATTATTCATTTTTGTGCTTGTCTCTAGGGAAGCGCAAAAGGTTTTTTTTATAATGGAGATTCTCTCTCTCTCTCTCTCTCTCTCTCTCTCTCTCTCTCTTTTAATGAGAAGAAGAGTACTTACCTATGGCATGGCGACCTGGTAGTCTTGTAAAGAACGTAAAAGAATATGTTAGTGTAAAAATCTTTAGGGATTGAAATGTTGGAAACGATACATTATTACTATTCATTCGCTTTCATCCTTTGGGCGCTAACATCTCTTGGATTCACCCTCATGGATATTTGGTAACTCGACATTACCCTTCAATTGCATTTTCCTTTAATTGTCTTATGTCTTCCTATCAAAGGAAAGAAAGAATCATATCAGAGACGCTATCAAAATGAGCAATTGGAATCGATACAGTTTACTCTTCTTTTGAATTCGCCTTTTTAGATGATTGACAACTCCCTTCATTCGTCTCATCATGCGAAGTGAATGAGATCGATGGACTATTTTGGCACCTAAGGCATTTGCGAATAAAGAAACTTCCTAGAATGGAATTCAACTTCGTTCCCCCTCTATGGAAGATTGGTGTTGATGAAGCCTCGATGCATGCTTGCTCCTCAATTTCCATGAGCCTAAAATTTTATTTTTAGAAGGGGCTAATGCTGATCTCAAATAAACTCCTTATTCTACCCGAGAAAGTGACCACGCGAAGAGAGGGATTTAAGCAAAGCTTTCTCGAAATCCATTTTCAAAACATTTTGAAGGTAGACGTAAATGTTCATTTCAAACACTTCAGAGTTTTTTTTTTTTTTTGGATGATTTTCACAAAATTGAATTCTATCATAAAAAAAAATGTGAGTCACATGATTTACAAAAGCATCAATTGGATTCATAATCAAAACCCAAAACGGAAAACCCGATTCTTAACAAGAATAAAGACAATGATAAAATACAAGAAACTCTTGCACAGATGAAAGTAAAAATCAACTCTTGTCTTAGCTCTAGAATTCACTTCTTCACATAGTTGAACACGAGAATGTCAAGGAGCATCACACATAACCTGCAAAAAAGACAACAATGCCAGTATGTGAATGAAAAACTGATCTTTAAATGATGTCGCTTCTTACAACAAAATTGAGGTGACGGTACATGCCCCATAGTCCTTATTACGAGGTTTTAGTATTTCGCCAAGATTTTAGCATAAGAAAAAAAATCATTTAAAAAAAAAAACAATCCACGGCCATCAATCGAGTGTCCACCATACTCCAATAGTTTCATGCGAAAGGGGCATTGATTTTTGAAAGATTAATTTTATGATTTTACTCTTGCAAAAAATGAAGTGACTTCAACAGGGCCAAATCAAAGTGTTTAGAACTTGCATTCAATGTTCACTTGTCAAAAATGATTGCCCATTTTTTCAATTATAAGCCTATAGCACCGAGGGCAATCGATTGATGTTCGCGAATTTCAAGATGAAGGTTCAATACAAAAAAAGAATAAAAAAGAAGAATGATACTTACAGTGGGGGATGATTTTTCTCTCTCTCTCTCTCTCTCTCTCTCTCTCTTTTAATTACATAGATATGTACATGAGATGTGGTCTACTCTATATGGCTCAAAATAGAGCCATAGGATCACTGGAC
This sequence comes from Eucalyptus victrix, assembly GCA_016097545.1. Taxonomy (NCBI): domain Eukaryota; kingdom Viridiplantae; phylum Streptophyta; class Magnoliopsida; order Myrtales; family Myrtaceae; genus Eucalyptus; species Eucalyptus victrix. The sequence goes on along the minus strand of CM027840.1, from coordinate 16,541,940 downwards.
CGAAAAAACAAGGTCGCGGCTAGGTCGGGTTATCCATGATTCCGGCTTCATCAAAGAACCGACCCATGTCGCGCAATTGCAAACCAGGGTAGGGACCTTTGACATCAAGAAATAAATTTCGAAGTAGAGATGGGCAACTTATACTACGTGGTTGTAGTCGGAATGATATCCATCTCCACACCATCCTAAGTAACCCTATGCGGCCTAGTCTGACGACAGGTAATGTGTGCCATGGTGTAGTGCAATGTAGGAAACACAGACATGACAATTTATAGGCAAGTAACACTTCATATATAAAAAAATAAACCATATATTCCTACATCTCCCTACAAGAAAAATGTGAGCAAACATTTCCCCTTATACCTCACATTTTGCAAAAACATTTAACACCTTTAATGTTAGGGGCGTACTTGGAATCATTGTTGCCAAACAAAAATATTTTTTAACAAGATTAATTTTGGCCTAAATCCTCTAAGGTTTAAAACCAAGTCCCCAGCGAAGTCGCCAAGTTGTCGCAACCTACCCCTCGGGAGAGGGAACGGGTTTAGGGGTATTGCCTAAATGGCGGACTTAAGGCCCATGATTAGGTGTGGGCTCTCCCAAGCCCATATCTCGCGTGACATTGGGGTATTCTTAAGAATATTGCAAAAATAAGTCGCCACTAGCCTATTGGGGTCGGTTAGAAACCAAGTGAGGTACAGGAGTATGTCATACTTCCTACGCAACCAAAGAATCTAAGGTCGGGGACTTGATTACACTAATTGATCAATTAGTGCCCTTTCGATACCTAATTTTGTTCATTTCAGGAAAAAAAAGATTTTTGTCAGGCAATTTGGATTGATTTTATACCTATCCACTAACATGTGAGGTGATCATACGAGTGCGCAATCATTAAGGTAATAATCATAACTATCAAGATCACAATTGTAGTAAAATTGAGCACGTGCAATTAAACATAATTAAATATACAAATTAAACATGTGATATAATCAATGGACGAGCAAATGAATGCCCAATTACACTAAAAAAGCAAGACATAGTAATTCATAACCAAACCCTACGTTTTTTTTTTTTTTTTAATTTTTCGAAATTTTTGAAACTTTTGAAATTTTTGAATTTTTTTGAATTTTTATTTAATTTTCTTGCTTTCTTAGTGTAATTGGGGATAAATTACACTAAGAAATTGTCCGATTTTGAGGATAAATTTTCCGATTTTGAGCAAATTAAGTCAATTAAACCTCGTAAATGCAATCTATGGGTTTTCTATTGACTTAATTAAATAATTATTGTGAAAAATAATGAACCTAAGCCATGGGCACATGTGATTGAACCTATAGGCCAAAATGGGCAATTCTACAATTTTTTGCTCGAAATCGCAAATTAATTTAAATTGAATTCACTTAATATTGCGATAAATTTTTTGTGACTAATTACCCACATTTAGGATAACCTATTGTATTCAAATTACAATTGGATTGAAGTCATAAGACTTAGGTCAAAAACGAACCGAGATCTAACATCAAAAGTGGACTTTGATTCATGAAATTGAACCATAATCTTAAACGAGTCAATATATGAATTTCTCCAGTTAAAGCTCAATAGCTAGATTTTCTTATATTCAAGAGAGCAAAACCTCTCAAATTGGAAACGAAGATATGAAGGAGGTTTGTTTTTTAAAAATCTCGCTATATTGTTCATCGTGCTCTCTCCAAGGGGCGCTCGATTTACTGTTCACCCTATTATGGTTTTTTGCTACTGCTAGAGTTCCAATTGTTCGTTAGGGCTGAAATTCAGAGGATTGGCTCGCCTGACCTCCCCCTACAACCTCACCGAAGCATTTGACTCGGTATGCCCTGCAAGTCCTGCTATGTACATTCTGTGTTAGGGTTTGTGGGATTATTTGTGGGTTTCGGCTGTTGCCATGGCCTCTTCGTTTGTTGAGGCGTGTGACCAATTGGGAAAGGCCCATATTGGTGTGGATGGTGTTAATAGGCAAAGCCCCATCTCTCGTGCCCAAAACCCCCAGTCCTCTGAGGTCATGGGACAAGTGAGCTCATCCAAAGCAGAAACAACGACTTCAATGAAGGGCAAGCGAGGAGCTCGTAATGCCCTTCGTGGTTCGAATGGTCCTTGGGGACGTAGCTGAGCTAGGTCCACTTCCATTCGACCCCAACCCAAGACCCAACAAGCTCGGAGCTCTAAACCTCCACCTGCCCAATCTTGGGCCAACATCGCGCGTGTAGCAATGAAGGGATATAACTTGTCGTTCACTCCCCCTTCTTATGTTGACAACAAGCCTGTTGTTACTCTATCTAATGATGTGCTGGAGGCCTCAAACCCGAAATGGCACCAATGCCTAGTCGGGTACTACATTAAGAGGAAAATGCCATTCAAGCTTACGGAGACAGCTCTAAACGCTTGGGGACCAAAGCTCTCGGAAGTGATGGCAAATTACCAAGGGTTCTATTTCTTCCACATCCTGGACCCAGAGTTTCGTAGGAAGATCTTGGAGGATGGTCCTCTAACGGTTGCTAGGGTACCCCTTATCCTGCAACAATGGAAGCCTTTGCTGGAATTAAAGAATGACAACCACTCCTCCATTATGGTTTGGATACGCTTAAAGAACCTACCCCTCAACCTTTGGTCCACACCAGCAATAAGTGGGATTGTCAATACTATTGGAAAACCCCTTTATGTTGACTAATGCACGGAACAAATGAGGATGATTTTCTATGCTAGAGTGTGTGTCGAGATCAATGCAAGGCAACCTCGATGTATTTTGATCAATGTTATCCTCAATGGAGTAACTCGAGCTGTGGATGTCGAATATGAGTGAAGACCAATAGCTTGTCCTAAATGTGGCACGTTTGGCCACAAGTGTGCAACCATTCATTCTTCACTTAACGCTGAGGAGGACCTTCAACAAATTCCGATCAATGAAGTTCCCGCTGCCCACGATCGGGTTTCTACCCCTATTCTTGAGGTTGCGATAGATCAAGGAATTCCTAAACCAGGATGGAAGCAAGTGATGAGGAAAAAAAAAGCAGCCTTTGGATCCAAAGAGGGGATTATGGACTTAACAGTCGATCCTTATGCAGTAGGACTGATTCTGCAGTTGAAGGAATCCAATCCTGGAATTGTTTTGGCCTCTACTTCTACCCGTAAGGCCTAGAGGGTTCAAAGAAGGCAATCAAAGGCTAAGGATTCCTTCGCTCTCTCTTCAGCTGGATTAGTAGACATACCTGTGGAGGCCACATTTATAGTGCCATCGTCCAGTTTTGCTGAGAACTTGGATGACTCGGCTAGTCTCCTCAGTGACTCCACTGAAGAGAACCAGGACATGCAGTGCCCTCCATCTGTGAAAGCTGTCCTTGCTATCAGGATGACTGACTCTAGGCAGAATAAGGTACTGCCCCTTACCTTGCTTCGCCCCTACTGATTCCCTTGGTCCGATGGCCAGCCGGCGTCGGTTTACTAAGCGGAGGTAACCTCCTGTTCTGATTGTATATATTCTCTATTTTACTTATGTATATATGAGGTTGGAATATCAAGGGTCTTCATAATCCCACTCGACAAGCTGAGGCTCGGAACCTTACTTCCTCTAATAGTCTTTGTGCTATTAGTTTGTTGGAGACTAAAGTCCCAGAGTCTCTCTTCCTTTCAATTTCTGCGAGACTCTTCAAACAAAATTGAGAGACGGTAGGGTTTTTGGTCCTGAAAGTGGTTAGAGACTTCTTTATTTCAGATAGGCTTCTTCGTGAAATAAACAACACTATCTTAGCTTTGGTACCAAAAGTGCCCAATGCCTCTACAATTTCAGACTATAGGGCAATAGCTTGCTGTAATACAATTTATAAATGTATTACCAAGATCTTGGCAAACCAAGTGGCCACCGTACTTCAAGATGTTATAAGCCCTTCTCATAGTGCATTTGTTAAGGGACGGCGGATTAGGGACAATATTCTCCTGGCTTAGGAGCTCTTTAGTGGCTTTCATCTGTACCCTTATTCGCCTAAATGCGCAGTTAAGGTGGATTTCCAAAAAGCCTACAATACGGTGGATTATGATTGTCTCGAGCTTGTGCTATAAGCTTTTGGTTTTTTTGGTTTTCCTGATCAGCTGATTCATCTTATCATGGTTTGTGTGCGTACTCTGAAATTCTCCATTTCTTTAAATGGGGAACTGCATGGTTTTTTCTTGAGTGGTCGTAGGCTCCGTTAGGGGGACCCTATGTCCTCGTATTTATTCACCTTGGTCATGGAGATTTTCTCAGGGATTTTAGACCGTTGTTCAAGGCAACCAGAGTTCAAATTCTTCTGGAGATGCAAGGCAACGAGTATTTCGCACTTATCTTTTGCAAATGACATCTTCTTCTTCTGTGAAGCAGATATGGCTTTGGTTTCTATCCATGAAAGCCTTAATACATTTTCCTCCTTGAGTGGGCTGAGACTAAACATTAATAAAAGTGAGATTTTCCTTGCGGAGGGGTTGGCACTTTTGCGTAACCAGATTACTCTTGCCTTAGGTTTTCAAGAAGGGTGTCTTGCGGTTCATTATTTAGGAGTCCCCATCATTACCTCGCGGCTGGGTAAGGTAGATTACAGTTCCCTCATCAGTTGCATTATGGCAAGGGTTCACTCCTAGGCTCAGCGTTTCCTTTCTTTTGCCGGGCGGCTCCAACTGTTCAGGTCAGTCCTTCACTCGATCCAAGCTTATTAGGCTAGTGTTTGTATTTTACCTAGAGCCGTGCTAGACCAGATCGAGCAAATTCTGAGATAGTTCCTCTAGAAGGGCCCAGGCCTGGGTACTGGAGGTGCTAAAGTTTCTTGGGATGAAGTTTGCCTTCCAAAAGAGGAAGGAGGCTTGGGTATTCGTAGGCTGCGGGATTATAACACTGCAGCCATGCTCAAACACATCCGGATCCTTTTCTCTAACAAAGAGTCCTTGTGGTGTAAATGGATACATTCAACATTTTTAAAAATGAAGAATTTTTGGATAGCCAAGAAACCTATTGTATGCTCTTAGGCTTGGAAGGAGATTCTTCAACATAGGAGGGAGTTTTGGCAATCCTTTCAGTGGAGGGTTGGGGATGGCTTTTATGTCTCTCTTTGGTTTGACCATTGGCACCCTAGAGGCCCCCTTAACTTGTTTTTCTCGAACTCCCTGATTTATAGCTCATGTTATCCAAGCTTGCAAAGGCGGCGGGCCTCTACTATATTCCTGGACAGTCACTCAAGATTGTTCTGGAGTCTTGGGGAACTCCCCTCCTCATTTTATCTCAAAACCCGGATCGGATGTGCTGGTGAAGAACCCTTTAGGCTTGTTCTCGATTGCTTTTGCGTGGGAAACCATCAGATTAAAGAAGGCCTTGGTGCCTTGGAGTGCGTTCGTTTGAAGCAGCACCATTATTTCGCGATATTAATTTATCATTTGGCTTATCACTAAGAACCGGCTTCCCACTCAGGTTCTTCTACTTTCCTATTGGAGAAATGAGAATGCGGCTTGTGCCTTTTGCAATTCTAGGCCTGACTCTATTAATCACTTATTTTTTGGCTGTTGCATCACTGTCAAGATTGCATTCTTTTGGGCCATGAGGTGCAACCTCCTTTTGCGGAACAGGTCTTGGTCGGAAAACCTTCATTAGGCGTTAAAGTATCTCTTGGGCAAGGACTTCCATCAGTGCATTGCCCGGTTCTCCTTTGGAGCCTTTGCCATTTGATTTGGAAAAAGAGGAACAACATTCTCTTCAGGGAAGAAACTTTAGCGATCCCAACTCTAAAGAACCATCTCATCAAACTTGTCAAGGACAAGGCCTTGACGTTCGCCAATGTTAATGACATTGTTAGGAACAGGATTTTCAGCGCAATTGGGGCATTGACCCTTCTATTGTTGCTCCTAGGTTGATAGATCCTTCCGCCTAACCTCCTTGCGTCTTCGTTTGCTATTGTTTTCCATTTTGTTCAGGTAGTGGGCCTGCCTTAGCATCTTGTCCGTGGTCATTGGCGTAGGTTGTCGCTGGTTGATGGCGAGCTTCTTCGGTCTACTCTTCCTTTGGTCTTGTTGTTCCGTGCTGCTTCTTGCCTCTGTTTTGGCTGTTGTGTGCTGCTGTTTGGGTGGGCATTGACCTGATTTGGTCTTCTTTTACCTCGTTCTTTCTTGTTGCCTATTTTTGGCTGTGTCTTTTGTCTCAGCACCCTTCCATTCACACTGACTAGTTTGTCTTTTGAGTGTAAGTTTTGGTTCCAGGACCCCACTCCTTTTGTATAGTTGGTTAAAGTTCAATATATTCTTACCTTTACCAAAAAAAAAAAAAAAAACCTTTCAAATTGGAAAGCTCTCAATCCTAGATTTGAACTCATCTTAAGAAAATAAGTGGAAATTATTTCTTTGCAACTCATGAAGAAATGATTTTGATTCCTTAATTAGAGCTTAAAATGGCAATTCGCCTTTCAACATGACAATTCCCAAAATTGAATGAACAAGTGGATTAGAAATAGTCCCTAGACCAAATGTCATAGAAGAAACTAAATCTAATTGTGACTAAAACGAAAGTAATTTATTTTTGATCGATTTCTAACCTATAATTCAAAAATTCAAAAAATAAGGCTCTTAATTAGTTCTTGTGAATTTCCAACACAAGTCAAATTGACACAAAAATGAAATGTTTTGAGGATTTTCTTTTCAATTCTTTTTATTAAAGATTTGACTAGTCGATTTTTCCTAAAGGTAAAATTTTGGATCAAAACTTTGGAATTTTTTGGAAATTGACTTGGCTAAAGTAAAATTAGTTATTTGACATCTTTTTAGGTAAAAAGTCAACTTTTGACCTAGAGTTGACTTTTGATCAAAGGATTAACCAAAAAGTTAACCTAAAAATCAACTGTTTGGGTTTTCAAGTTTTTGTTAGAAATGAATAGGAAACTTCTTAAAAATAACAATGCAAGAGAGATAAATAAAAAACAATACTTGAGTTTTTACATTTTATGACACATCAACTAGAAATCGGGTGTCAACATTCTCTCTCTCTCTCTCCCCTTCCTTCCTTCCTTCTTTCCTTCTCCCCTAAGCTTCTGGCCTCGTCCATAGTCCAGCCCACTCAAGCCAGGGTTTCGTCGAAATGTGACCACAAAGTGATGCAGACGCAACTCAAGTGGTCATTGGCTTTCTCGGCTCGTTTCTTGGCCTTGCTTAGCTTGTCCACTGTAGTCTCGAGGCTTTCCCTCTCTTGCTCTAAGCGCTGAAAAAGGACCAACTGAACTCCAATTAGTTCATTAGCCTTCTTGAGCAGAGCCTCAAAAGTTTAGATGGTGGGGTCTACAAAAGTCAGGGACCTGGCTAGCATGGCTTCATCAATCTCATGTTCTCGCCTCTCGCTGGCGCACAGTCCTTTCCTCAGCCGCTTTTTCACTGTCGTGGCTTTGCGGAAGACGATTTCCTGGAACTTGGAAAGTTAGGTATGAGCAGCATGAAGGGCTCCTTGCGCCTCCGTGAGTTCACGGTAGACTATGTCTACATTCTCAATCTCCTTTTTCTTGCACCAATACTTGTGCTCCACAAAATTAAAGGCTAAGATATCTACCAGATTGGACTGGAAGCTTTCAACGCCATGGTTGAAGGTAAGCATAAATTCTTCGTAGTCAACAATGAAGGGATCACCATTAGGGTGTTTCTGGGCGCAACATGAGTCACCAGGATTTTGAGTCTCTCAAGGGCATTTGGCTTGGCAAACAGCAAACCATACATCAAGCTGAGATACGAGAGCAATTCCCTCCACATAGCGACAAAATGACAATCATAGTAAGGAAAAGAGGAGGATGAAGAAGTTGGCGCCATTTCAACTTAGTAGAATTACGGGAGAAGTTTGTTTGAAGGCTGAAATGGTGGATGGGATGTCAAGTGCCACAAACCTCACTATTTATAGACTGAGTTCAGAAGCCGAGTAGTCACAACCCTTCATGAACCAAAGTGATAAAAGAATGGGTGAACGTGCATAACTGCGGAGTAGCCGAAAAGATAGGAATTCATGCGTCGTAGGATAATGAAGAAATACAACCACATAATTAAAGATTATATCGGAAATCGAAATGACAAAACTGTTGACCATTATGGCTAATACTCGTCTATCAAAGCAAAAGTTGAGATAGCAAAGTAGCACTAGTCATTAAATGTGATGAAGATGGCAGACTGCAAAGGATTCGGATAAATCTAAGCTCATGACTAAGGATAAAGATATGAGTGCTTTAACTATAGTGACAGGATGTTGGAGATGTCATAAAAAAAGATAGAACGGCACTAGAAATACTGAGATTATAACAACAGTGGACACTGAACAAGGAGAAAGGTACAATAAGTAGGTGCTGAAATAGAAAATTATATTTATAAGATGGTGCCAGAATATAAAATTCAAAGAAGCCACAAGTACGAACAAGGACACATGTAAAATTACATTAAATGTTACCTTATCCCTTGCATGGAGCTGCATTTTACTGTTGCAATTGGGTTCAAAGTATTCATCTTTTTTGCTCCCGACTTCCGACAGCCTAAGGTCCAGGAAAGCACAGGCTGCCTCTAGGTCAGTGATTAATTATGATTGAATCAGTAGTGCCTGCAAAAGAGCGTGGTCATTGGCTTTCGGGATGTCAAAAGTGGTTAGATGCCAAGACAGTTCCTCTTTCTTCAAGAAAGCATTCTCCTCTGGCTTCTCGATAGCTTCTAAACTCTTTAGCATTGCCCTATACGACTCTAGAGTGGAACCAAAGGAAAGAAAAAATTCATTGACAACAAACTCAAGAGCTTGACATTGCAAAGGATAAGGCAGATTGGTCAAGAAAGCGAAAAGAGTCGTAATTTCACCCTCGACAACTATGCCACCGCATATGGTATCATAATGCTCCCTCAATAAGTCATAAAGCCGTGCCCATTTGGCTTGAGCAGAATTGCAGTCTTCTGGCAGAATCGACTCATTCGATGGGAAGAGAGATGGTGAGCCGAAATTGTTGGCGCCTTTTGAAGCATGAACCTTATTAATATGGTTGACATCAGCTGGGTAAAGGGGAGAATTGAACATGAGATCATCAAAGGTCCCTGCAGTTTGCTCCTTAAATGGTGAAGAATCATTTGCATTGAATAAGTAGTTTAGAAGATGAATAAATAAAAGAAGTGAAGCAAAGGGAGTTACTTCACTAATTGAGTGCTCTGAATTAGTAAGTGCTCGATGTTCTAACAACCTCGAAGGCCTCTTGAATGGATGCAACAAAACCAAAGGAAATTGGGTGACTTTGGAAAGGATTCCATCAGCACGACAAGGAAACAGGAGTCTATAGTCATTCAACTATTCATTGAAGAGCATAGTGTTGCAAGGATGACCCAAGAAGCTAATGAAGCGGAAATGCCCAGGACATTGTGGGTAATTTTACTATGACAAATGGTGGTAGCTCTATCTTGCCATTGCTAAAGGTACGATTAGGAAAAAGGGAAGTTCATCGAGTACACTATTGGCTTGGGCACACCTTGCGTCAGTCAAAATTGTCAAACATAATAGTGGGGATTTTATATCTCGAAGCCCAAAGAAAATTGCCCTCCATAAAAGAAGTTCAGGGTCAAATGGAGCCAAAACGCTTGACCAAAATAAGCACATATCAGACCACACGGTTGAGGGGCTGCAGGCCTTAACATCAATTCCCAACTTGTAGAAATTGAATTCAGTCAGAGATAGCGATATATCAAGCAAACATTCAAATGGGGAGAAACCATTGGCTGGTGGACGAAGTACTCGATAGAACTTCCAGAGCCCGAATTCTCTTTCGACAGACGACTCATGTGCTTCGAACCAGTGAGTTGGAATCTTCCCGTTCTTGTAAAATAGTTGGCAAAAATAAACATGTAACCACTCATGCAAAATCCACAAAAGACCAAAGAGGGGTTCGGCATGTCCCCTAGATAACGAGGCTTATGCATCTGTGAGACCTCGATACAATGCAGCAAGGGCCATACGACATAATCCTATGTCGATACCATTCGACAATGCATAAGCCATGTCAATAAATTCATGGGATATAGTCAACAAAGGATAACAGAAGATGTATTGACAAAGCCAGCATAATAAGAAAGCGACATGTTCTTCAACAAAGACTGGTCCACTAATCCTAGCAAATCTATCCATAAATTCATCATAGGAGAAATCCAGATGAGGAATCTTATCAAAGAATGGACAAGCACTGATGTGTTGGCCGTCGAACTCCACGAAAGGAGAAAGTCCGGTTAAACACCATATATCTAGTAAAGTGATGGTCACTGGACCAGTTGGAACAAATTGGAGGTGATCAGAAACAACAAAGGCTACCGATCAGTCCATACTCCAGAGGAGCAATAGACATGCAACAGAATTTCAAGCATTCATCAATCTTAGTGACGCTTCATACACTCGAAACCTCCTTCTTCAGCCTTTTGTACTATTTGAAAAATTGACTATTGAAAGAAGGGTACGATCCAAGGCGATAATTAGGAGTCGACCAGGCAAAAGTACACATGGAGGATTGGTGTATGGGCAGTCTTTACAGTAACGAGGAAAGCACTCTGTAAGAAGAGATGAAGGAGGCAAGAGCTTAAGATGAGGACCTAAGATGATATGACTGGTCTCAGCATTTTACTCCATGAACATTAAGGAAAGTTGCCCCGTCTCTTCATGAATACGGAAGGCATCTGGGCACAACAAGAATGAAGTCGTTTGGACACTAATGGAAGTCTAAGAACAGCTTGCCATTATATGTGAGCAAGAGTATAAGGTGTTAATGAAAGGACGAGGCCATCGGGTATAAATAATTTTCGAGAATAACTAACCTAGCCCACTATCCTACATTTAAGGGACGTAGATGGGTTCATCATTTGGAGGTCCCTCCATAATTCTATTTGGTGTGCAGAAAAGAAAGTCAGAAGCAAGTGTGCTGCAAAGCAAAATTCAAAAGAGAATGAAGGACAGAATGCACCAATCAGTTGATTTCATCCGGATGATTTTGGATACAAGGCGGATCTTACATCATGTTGAATACTATGTATAAGCTGTTCAAAATCAAGATTCTGGTTTAAGTATTCATTTGTAATGCGATGGCATTTTGAATCCAATTTATATCTACGAGCATAGCCTTCTGCTTTCATTTCCTTAAGGACAGCTATAGACTTATGCAGTCAGTCTTCACTGTGCGCCCTGCCATCGAACCTGACCTCTAGCTTACGGCATACCTTCTCCAATCTCTTTTCAATCTCCATCTTTTACTTCTCAAGGGCAAATTCTTCCCTTTCAAGATCAGCTATCTCATTCATACCAGCTTGCAAAGATTGTTGATTATCTCTCACCTTTTGCTATGCCTCTTTTATCTGGTCACTTGACTCAAAAGGATTTTCTTCAGGGATAGTCAGAGCTATCAATTGATTATAGTTTTGTCTATAAGTATCAAAAATGGAAGAAAACTTATTGTCAAAATCTTCGAGTTCTGATATAAGGTTTGGAGGCAGGAGATCACCAATATCACCATTGCTGAGTTCACCCATTAGTGATTTAAGCTAAGAAAGGATAGGTTGTTTGTTCATCACCATGGAAATACCACCACATGACATAAAAAAATCGTGCTAGCTTGTCCCTTCGTTTATCGAGTTTGACTACTTCTGAAGATGAATTCCTGAGGTCAAATCAAAAGCATCAGCGGCTAGAGCACGAGAAGCTTCATCCATAGCACACATTGTACTGGCTAGAATAGCTAGAGAGGTTCTTCTCTCTTTATGGATTGATGACTCAACAGGAGTGGAAAGAGAAGCTTGTGGTGGGGCAACATCAGCCGTTGAAGGTGTAATGGTTGATGGAGTTTTAGGTGTAGATGCTGTCACATTTAAAAAGGGAATGAAGTAAAAATTAAAGTTAAGCCATTCACTAAAACGGGGCAAGAAGACCCCATACATACCAAGCTTTGCAACAATAGCTTGGAGCAAAGACTGATGCATAGTATGCTGAGGTAAGTCACTGCTGCTAATTGATGCTTCAACAACTGTCATTTCAAAACTATGCCAATACATGAAATTAGGATAAGCAAGTGAAGACATGTAAGCAAAGAGAAAGGTGCTTACAATAAATTTGTCAGAGGAATAGGAGTAAGCACAACTTTAGTATTTTTGGAAATCGAAGGATGGGATCTGCATCCTAGAAATCCTCCTTTGTGGCCTTGACTGGGCTGTCCTGACTATGAGAAATGTTCAGCTACGCAAGACTATCCCTAACAGGAACTGGCCAAACTTTTAGCAAACAGTTTAGGTTGCTTCTTCATCGAAGGAGGAGAGGTATTCTTCTTTCGCTAAAGCTGTGAGATTACGACATCCAAAGTGTCTTCGTCTTCAATATGCAGTGAAGATTTAGACATATCTAGACAGCAAAGGAGGAAAAGTCAATAAAAGCATAATAAGATAAGAAAGAAGTAATCAGGTATACCTTCAACAACTTTAGATCAATGCCTCATTAATCTTTCCCCAAAGTCATCTTCCACTAGTAGCTCTGAGTCTTCATCTGGATCTTCATGTTGTGGTGAAGTCAATCCATAAGCATCGCCATCCTTCGAAACACCAAATTTGAATGCTTTTGATGTGATTGGAAGATCAAGTTCGAGAGGGTACTCAAGGATGGCTTTGCCTTTATCAATCACTTCCTTCGGCTTTGGACGATATTGCTTTATTTAGTAGAAAACAATTATGATGGCATCCTCGTCCGAACTCTCAAATGAGAAAGAAACCCACCAACTGGTTTACTTAGATATAACTCCTGAAGAAACTGAAAAATTTTCAAAGTCTAGAGAGAATCGATCACGCATTTTTACAGTTATCTAAGAGCTACAAACAAAGGGATAATCTTTCTTTGGATTGTACTTCTGCTTGTTCATTAAAGGGTACTCCATGGAGTAAGTGTTTGGCATCGATACACCTTGATAGAGACCAAACTGTCTAGCACAGTATTGTGGAGAATAGGCTTCAAATCCATGGTAAAATTTTCCCTTCTTACAAAACCGTATTGGAAGATCCATCGAAGCAAGTACACACAACCAAAAAGTGTCGAAATCATCCAAATACTGAGCATTTGAGCAGAAAAGGTATAGAACTTGGGAGCCATATAAGGGAAGAGTTCAAAATGGGTATGATCGAAATTCAAAATCTCCCGAAGGTAATGAACAAAAGGAGGAGTTTCATCAAGGACTTTCATAGGAGATAAGGTAAACAATCGACAACCTAGACTCAGAGGTTTTGGTTGTTTGGATTTCGAAGACGACTTATACGGAATATCATGAGGAATTTTGTTGAATAGAAAGGGGAAATAGAAAGCCATCCATGTTTATAGAATCCAAAATGGACTAGACAAGACTCTGCTCTCTTTAGATATCATCGAAAGAGTAGTATGGATGAGACTCCTATATAAGACAGCCAAAACAAATGGGCCAAAGGCTACTTTCTTTCCCCTTGCAAGATTTGAAGCAAGTCTAATAAAATCCTTTAAAACCTTGAGGACTTGATTAAAGAATACCTATTTCGAAAGTCAGAAAAGCAAAAAAGCAATTTGCTCTTCGGGATTAACAAAGCCAGGGGTTTTATGGTATTTCTCAAGGAAAGTTCCATAAGCAAGGACACTATCGAGAATGAAAAAGTCCTCAAGAGCTTTGATTCATTCTATAGGAATGCCATCTGGAACGAACCTAGGGATTGTAAAAAACATCAAAAAGGATTATGGACATGAGTCCCCGGGGAAAAAAGAAACAATTGGTCGACGGGGACAAGAAGCAACCTATAGAACCCAATAACCACCATTTAAGTCATGAGACAACATACTAACCTCTAATGCCATTTCTATGCCTGCATTCATCTATGACAATCGGATTCCCACATTATCCAATAATTGCAAGAACAAGGAGTGGAAGTTTTCTTCGAACAAAGGGAGACTCTGAAATTTGGTAAGAGCAAATCCAAATATCTATGATAGAAGAATACTGTATGGAAAGTTTCTCATTCCTCTTAATTGAAAAGCTAGGCTTAAAAGATGGTGGAACATGATTGTGATTCAAGAGGCAAGGCCCAAGAAGTAGTGATTCTGGATCCTCCTTTATAGCGCTCAGCAACTGAAATCAACAATAGTCAGAATCTTCAATACAATGAAGACCATCGAAGTTTGAGACATAGGAATCAAGGATGAATATGGGAGCTTCGGTAGTCATGGAAACTTACGCTTAGGGTTTAAGGAAGAAGACAAAATAGTATAAAGAAAAGACAATGAAACGTATCCTTCTATTTGAAGTAGAAGACGACGCTTCGAAATTAAGGATATCTTTTAAAAGCCGAAGCCATGTGTCAAGATACAACGAGAGCCATTGATTCATATCGGCTGTGGATATGTCAGAGAATAAAAAGGTATGATAGTCATTCGTAGCAAATTGCACGCAGAACTGGGCCTCTCCTTTGAAAGAGATAAATTTCCAATTTACTCCTTTTAAAAGGGGGCATATGTTGACATACAAAAATACCCTTGCTACCACATGATGATCACGAGGGATGAAATTAGCCTTGCCATCACATGTGGGCTGTGATTTACATCAGCCAAACCCATGGTAATCATGAAAACGAAGGATGGCCAAGGATTTCGAGAGCCCTTGGGCTAGATTTCGATGAACCTACAAGCAGCGATACATGATTTGATGATGAAGTTGTTGATTGCCACGTGTCTCAGCCAAGAGATGCTATTGAAGCTATAGCATTGTTAGTAGAATTTAGGTTGGAAAGGTTCATGCTTAAAAGGGTGCCAAAATCAAGAGAGGGGTTATACTTGCTGAACAAGCCATGGGAACATCGTCGAATAGTTAAAAAGCAACCAAATGTGGATAAGGCGATTCGGCATAGAACATGAAGCAACTTTTAAGGAGGAAACAACCAACCACCGATGGTTATCAAATTGGCATATAAATACCGCAAACAATCCAACAAAGCGGCCCCTGAGCAACACACAAAATTGCTTTATTTTACCTTTTATCTTAGTCTAGTCTAATTTAGTTGTTGCTTAAGATTCCTATCGTAGATTCAATTTCAATGAGTGTCTATATCGTGGGTAGTGCTATTGATTAGATTCTAATATTGATCTACTGTCCAACATTGTGAATTAGATTCCGATGCTGTATCCTCATACCCATCTAGGAATAGTGTCCACTAGGTGTTAAATCCCATTGTCCAGCGTTGTTGCTTAGATTCTGACGTTGTGTCCTCAAACTCATCTAGAAGTAGTGTTTACTAGGTGATGTTACTACCGTCCAACGTCATCGATTAGATTCTGATTTTATATCCTCATATCCATCTAGGAGTAATACCCACTAGGTCTTGTTACCATCGTCCGACATCATCGATTAGATTCTGATGTCGTGTCCTCATATTCATAGTGTCTACTAGGTGTCAATTTGATTGTCCAGCATCATTGATTAGATTCTACTATTGTGTCCTCGAACTCATTTGAAAGTAGTGCTTTCTAGGTACTCTTGTTAATATTCAGTATTGTCGAATCAACTTGGACATTGTACAAATCACTTTGATTTTAATGGGCTTTCATTATTATGCTAAAGTGAGTTTGGATCAAACTATTGATTGGATTTCGAAATTGGTTATCATTGATTTTGAATTCACATCAGGCAACTTCTTAAGATACGAAACTATATAATATATAGCTCCATTAGCATTTGACTCTCTCTATCCAAAACTAGTATTGAACTTAAATCTTCTTTAATAAAAACAAAACATAACACTTAATGAGAGATATTTTGTTACAGAATCCAAAACCGGCGAAACAATACTATACCGATCATCGCATAGTTATAGAGACTTCATTTTACAGAGTACTTATTGCAGATTGTATGGAAAAAAAATGTTACTCAGAAGAACAATAATCGGGATTGGGAAACTCATGGCACAACTTCAAGTATGCGTAAAAGCAATAACCTCACGGAAATTGCCAGAATCAATGAAGTCATAGAACCAGAAACTGAAAATGGAAGACGATCACTGATGACCAAACAACATGCGATCATAAAAAATAAATCTGGGCTGGCATCGGAGGAGGGAGCACGAAGACGAAAGAGAGTGGTGAGGGAGATATCTCTAGTTCTCTCACATTTTACTTGGGATTTTCAATTGATCAATCATAAATTAACGGCAACTATAAATTGAATTAAATTGCATGTTTAAATTGATTAAATTAAAATCTCAAAATTGCTGTTAATGTGGACTTGGAAGAGTCTGCGCTAAGTGTAAGCTTTGCTAATCCACTAGCTTTCCCCTAGCGGTCTATCTCTGGGAAGATCGCAGTAGTACTTTACCCTCCACACCCCTCTTACAACCTCATACGTATAGGCCCTATGTGGAATTGGTCGATTTTTCCATGAACGGGTTCTCCAGAGCATTCAACTCAACAAATTTACGCAGACTTTTCGATCATGTTATATAACCTTTTATATAAATCTTAATATCATTTATTTATAAAATAGAAGTATCTTGTTACGGTACTTTTCTTGATTATCCTATAACACCTGATATTTATGAAATATGCACTACGTAATATAGAGCCCTTCTAAATTAATTTTTCTTTAAGTATTGTTTGTGTCAATGAGTAAATTACTATTAGTTTGCTGATTTTATTTTTCCATAAAACAAGTGTTATGATCTTATTTAGATAATCTCAATTAGCTTGTTGGTTTTATATGAGGCTATCATGTGATGTTTATTTATTAAAATTTTAATATCATAAATACTTTGTCAAATCGGTATCCATATGTTATTCAACTTACTTTGTTCTCATCCACTGTATCGTGATAGGAATTGTACTAAATGAAGGACTTTATGTGACATCCCATATTTCTAATTCTGTTTTCAATTAAATGAGACTGACTTTTCATCGACGCGCTTATAGTTCAATTCTTCGAGCTGATCACTCACGGGATAACTAATCTATTGGGTGAAACCGTTAAGGAATTTAAGTACAATAGACTTGAGAATCTGACCATAAATCGGCTGCTCGACCGTATTAATTTACAATGATCATTATGACACTGTTAGAATCGAACAAAGATCGGTAATATGTTGATTCGACTTAAATATGTGATTAGAGTGTGAGTGATTCCACCTGATTTCAATATCCTCGTCGATTGGCACTAAACTGATTCTTCTATCATTTTGGGTACCTTGTATCCGTAATTGAAATCTCGAAATTTTTACGACAACCGAGAGTCGCCAACGTGTCAAAGATTATGTCGTGGCTTGAAAATAATCAACCGCGGGTCAACTGCACTGAAAAATTCTAAAAGCTACCTGGGAGATTAGGACGCGCTTAAATCGCGCCAGATTGAAATTAACCGTGATTTTAAACCCGTATTTAGAAATTGAAAGTTCTATCATGTCACAATTCATTTTAGGAATGTCGACTTATCTTCAAAAGATTTTTCTACAAATCGAGATTTTTGGCGAAAAAGCAAAGTAAGGCCGTTTTTGTTCAGGATAGTCAGAGGGACGTTTTTAATTGAATCTTTAGAATGCAAGTTGGATCATTTGATGTGAAAAAGTCATAAGAAGGTCGAGGACACATGGATTGATTTAATTGAGCTTCAATTGATTGGAATTGAGTGAGAATTGATTGGATTTGAAGTACAAATGTTCAAAATTCGTAACTCCCTTGGCACATGACATTTTGGGCACTTTGCAAAGCTTGTTGAGGAAGCTAATGAATGGCAAATGGCTAAGGGGTGGGCTGGCCATGGTTGGGGCAAGAGAGAGGGGAGAAGGGCAAGTGTTGAGCCCTTAAGAGCTCTTGGGGTCCCCCTTTGATTCAGCCACTTCATCTTCTCCAATAGACTCCACTTTCTCCATTGTTGTCCTCCTTTGAGCTCCCAAAAACTAGCAAAACTGAGCTTGCCCTTTCCTTCCTTAGGCGCACGCCCATCCAACCACCAAACCACCACTCCGTCCGCTGATGCAAACTACTTCCCTCCTTAGGCGCACACCCGTCCGACCACCAAAACGCCGCTCCATCTGCTGTTGCAAGCTGC
Organism: Eucalyptus victrix; assembly: GCA_016097545.1. Taxonomy (NCBI): domain Eukaryota; kingdom Viridiplantae; phylum Streptophyta; class Magnoliopsida; order Myrtales; family Myrtaceae; genus Eucalyptus; species Eucalyptus victrix. The sequence continues at coordinate 16,523,839 of CM027840.1, read as the reverse complement.
TGGTCGCCGCTCGCTGTCCAACTTGTCCACGCGCTATCTCGCCCAACTCGTACCACCAACTACTGTCCTGAGGATCCTTGGTCGTTGATTAGCCACCGTCAAACCGCCGAAGCCACCACCCGCACCCACCTGACCTCCGCCTACCCGCTGCCGCTCCTCCTTCACTGTTTAGCCTCAACCGCCGCCTATTCCAGCCTCTCCAGTCTAAGATCAATAGCTAAAGACAGCAAAGCCTTGGAGGCTTCGAGGCCCGTTTTTGGTGTCTTCCCAGCCTCCATTGATGTCGCCACTTCGAGGTTTATCGACTGCATTGGCATCATGGTCACTGTGAACTCACCGGCACGCAAAACCGATGAGTTTATCCTCTAAACCTCACTTAGCAAGTTAATTATGCTTAAGGAGTGTTTAGATTAGTCTAAGTAGGTTTAGATAGTTAGATTAGATTATTTAAATGTTAATTAGATTAGTTGTCTGATTAGTTTAGTGGTTGATTAATTAAGGGTAATTGTATATTTAAATTAGTGTATGTTTACACGTGGACCTTGAACATGTACACATTTACCTCCTAAAATTTCTTTTTATTACAGCCGTTAACTTTCCGTTGGCCCTTTATTTGCAAACACTTAGTAGTCTCTCTCTTTTCTTTTCTTTTTTTACGTAAGTCAACAAGGCGGAAAGTTCATATTGCTGAAATACAATCCGAGCCTGCTTTTAGTAAAATAATCATACCTTACCAAAAAAGCATGAAATTCAAAATAACTCATTTAGAAATTAAGTAATATAGTACATACCATCCTTGTAAGCAAAGAAAAAAAAAAGGAAAGAACTTGCTACACAAGCTGCAACGGAAAGACCAACATGTCGTTAGGGGAGGCATCTAGGGTCAACTAGCTCTTCCAATTTTATGTCCTCCGACGAGCTTATCATGATCGAACTATGTGCGGATATTGCTTGAGACACTTGTTGCATGCTTGGACGATGCTCCGGTTTCGCATCTAAGCATGAAAATGCCATCTTCACAATGAAAGCCACTTGTCCTAGCACATCGCCTACTGGGTACGGAACTCTTTTATCCAAAACTTGTTTTAGTGACCAACGTGAAGCTGTTGAATTGCTTGATGATGCCGAATATGAAGATGCAAGAGATGATATAAGATCACCCGGATGTCTTCCCATGATCATTTCCAATGTCACAACTCCAAAACTATAAACATCACATTTCTCTTTCACATCTATTGTGTATGCGAGCTCTACAAAGAAAAAAGAGCAATTTATTTTCTACTACTTATTAATGCTATCATTTTTTGGCCAAATTCTTAATAATGTTATTTAATGGATATTTTTCGTGATTCACGTCATAAATGAAAGCAATTTGAACTTTGAAGTATGTCAAAGTTGAACCTTCCTATATCTCAAACAAATCCAACTATAACTGTCGTTATCTATTTATTTTCAGTGTATTTATGCTTTATCCTTTTCTGCTCTTTTCTTTTTATTTAATTTACACGGAACCAAACTGATTGTGGAATTCTATTTTGTCAGAAGAAGATAAAAAGTTCACGTTACTTTGCTTTTATTATTTATTGAAAATTTGTCAGCACATGCTCATTTTGATATAGAAGTTTACTCAAATTTAATGAGTTACACAAAAATTACACATTCTCAAATTTAACGATTTTAACATTTTCTTTTATTGAAAAAATTCCTAACTTCATTCAATAGCCGAAAATTAAATGAGCAGTTCAGTTTACTTTGAAAAGCAATTCAAAAAAATTTCCCCAAAAATAAAATATATATAATCCAACCTTTTGGAACAGAGCTTTCACTTTTCGATCAAACTGATTGAGATATTAAAGTAGGAATGACTAGAATTACTTGATTGTACTGTTTGGATTTTTCTTTTCTTTTTTTTATGATGGACTCAGTTGATGTTCTAATACTTGTAAAGATACAAGTATAGTCCTAGGATTTGCTAAATAAGGAAAACATGGAACCTTGGAGAATTTTTTGCAAATTGAAATCTATAAATGAAGTGGAGAAAATATTGATTAAATAAAGTTACCTGGAGCTGCATATCCAAAGGTTCCGACAAATGATGTCCAATTGGATGAATAAGGTTGTAGAACCTTAGCCGTGCCAAAATCAGAGACATGAGCCTCGTATTCTTCATCTAGTAAAATGTTCTTGCTTGATACATCTCGATGAACAATAGGAGGTGAGCATTCGTGGTGCATGTAGGATAAAGCATTAGACACACCTTTAACAACATTCACTCTCTTATTCCAAGCAAATGTTGTTATCCTTTGTTCATTGTTCAATACATCCCACAAGCTACCAAATTGCAAGAACTCGTACACCAAAAATGAATGTCGAGAACTTGAGCAAAAGCCATAAAGCCTGACGATATTCCGATGCCGAATTCTGGTCAAAGCACGAATCTCATTTTCAAATGCTTTTCGACTAGCCATTTCAATGTCTAGTGAGTCCTTAAATTTCTTTACAGCAACAATCTCCCCTACTTGCAACTGAGCCTTGTAAACACTCCCATATCCTCCCTCACCAATGCAATATTCAACATCAAACTCCTTTGTGGCTTCAATAATGCTCTCATAAACCATTCTTCCATCAAAGCTCCATATGGCCCATGGATTTATATTGCTTCCATCAATAGAACTAGCCTGGGTTTTCCTTACTCTTTGGCAACCAATTCTTAAAGCTCCCACAACAAGAAGCAAACAAAGTAGGCAACCCAAAGCAGGAATCAAGATTGGCACCAGCTTTTTGTTTTTGTCTCTACCTTTCGACGTTGTTGATGTACAAGGGCTCAGACCAACAATAACTCCACACAAGCCTTTGTTCCCTCTCACAACTCTAATTGTAGCATTACGAAAGGCTGGAATGTTTGGTAAAGGACCCTCTAACTCATTATACGATATGTCAATGGATGTCAAGCTTATCATATCATCAAAGGTCGACATAATTGAACCAGATAGCTTATTGTGTGAGAGATTGAGTATTTCTAATCTGTGCAATAGCTGAAGTTGTCTAGGTATTTCTCCCGAAAGCAAATTTTGACTTAGATCGAGATGTTGAAGAGATTGAAGATTGTTGATCCCGATGGGAATACTCTTTTCTAGATTATTTTTGCTTAAATTTAAGAATAAAAGGTTGGGGCATTCCCCAAGTTGGGTAGGAATTGAGCCACTCAAGTTGTTTCCTGCAATGTTGAGTTTTTGCAGACTAGACAATGCTCCAAGTTCTGGAGGGATAGGGCCTACAACAAGGTTGCAGTCTAGTGAAAGCTCCAGCAGCTTCTTCAATTTTGCGAGTTCTTTAGGTATTTCCCCAACAATATGATTTGCAGAGAGGTCAAGGCTATGTAATTGAATCATGTTTCCAAGTTGAGGTGGTATGGGGCCTGAGATTTTATTATTGGAAATTTTCAAGCTCGTCAAATTTCTACATTTACCCAATGTCGATGGTAGCTCGCCGCAAAGTTCATTGTTGCTCAACTCAAGGTAATTCAAGTAGGGGTACACACCAAGAGCATCGGTTATATGCCCCTTGAGCAAGTTGTTATCGAGTCTAACTCTATACAAACTCAAACAATTTTTCAAGCTTCTTGGGATGGGTCCAGTGAAGTGATTGTTTGCTGCAGTAAAATTTACAAGAGCTTGGCTACTGCATATATCTTGTGGCAATTGGCCGACAAAATTATTATTAGATAGCCGTAGGACTGCGAGGAATGTGAGATTATTAATCCCGATGGGAAGAAAGCCCCCTAGATTATTCACACATAGATTCAGCTGAATGAGCTTGCTCAAGTTTGCTATACCGGAAGGAATAGAGCCGGATATGTTGTTCTCATCGAGGAATAAGATAGTCAAGTTTCCCAACTTTCCTATTGAATCAGGTATAGAGCCACTGAAGTTATTGACAGAGAGAGCGAGCGTCAAGAGAGATGTAAGGTTTCCAATTTCTCGAGGGATAGGACCAGAAAGCTTATTATGTGAAAACTCAAGAACTTGTAAAGATCGCAATGACCCAAGTTGGGTTGGAATGTTTCCTAAAAGGTTATTTCGAGACAAGTCCAGATGAATAAGCTTGGAAAGATCAACCATGCTTGAAGGGATGTTCCCGAAGAGCGAGTTATTGGCAAGCTTTATAGCGACCAAGTTTGGCAATTGGGAGAAATTGAGATGATGAAGTGTACCATGTATGTTAGAATCTGAGAGGCTCAAGCTCGCGATGCTACCGAGAGGATCGCAATCAACTCCACGCCATGAACAAGGGTTGCTTCCATTCCACGAAGACAGAGCATGACGACTCTCGCTGTCTAGGTTAGACTTCCATGTTAGGAGTGCCTCCGCTTCCTCATTTCTCATTTGGTTACTAGCACCAGCAAGGGCCACTACAAAAGAGGATGCAAGACAAGACATTTCTGGCATGAACAGGAGAAGGACATGAGTGAGGAACAAGAGTAAGGTTTGCGCTTGAGATGAGGCCATCACAGGTTGATTAGGTTATTTGGGGTAGGCTTTTCTTCTCTCCTTTTAGGGGCGTAATGTTGGATCAGTATAACCGAGACGTACTTATAGAAAATTGGAACCATCGAGTCAAACAACCAAGTCAATAGCCTTGGTGACGTTCCCTCGTCATTGCGAAATGTATTTAATTCCCCTGGAAAAACTTATAAAATCCCAGCAACCCTTATCAGATAGGATTCGGGAGAAATCGTGTTGGGCGATGTATGAAATAACATAACATGAACACTTATAAATAATCACCATCTTGTGTTGTTACTTGAAATACTCCTACATATACAGGATCAAGCCCCACGTGGCTGGTTAAGGATTGATAGAAAATTTTAGGTCTATATTTTATAATGATTGTAGAAGTGGCGTTTGGACAATACCACTTTAGTGTGAGACTTGAAAGATAAAAGAGTGAAATTATGGAAGAAGAAACTGGACTTTTGTCATGGTCGCCGAATTTCTAGCTGTTCTTTCTTTAATTACTCGAAGTTCTTGCTGGCTTTTGCATCAACGATAATCTAGTCTACTTTAGATAATTCAGTCTTCCTTCCCTCTCGTTCTGGTTATGTAAATTGGCTCATCAATTAACAATCATCAACAAAGAAAAATATACTTACTGTTCTATACAACTCATGTTGTGGAATGTCATAATTCAAGTGTAATGTGAGAAGAAGAAGGAATCATATAAATGAATGATCAAGCATAAGAATATTAGAGATTTATGTAATTCGGTTTGAGTGTTGACACCTATTTTACGGGAAGGCCAGCCTTCAAAAAATTCATTATAAATTTAAATAATGTAAAATTTACAATTGCTCAAGTGTTTTTTAACTCTAAACTATGCTTTAAATGAAATTCACAAGTGTTATCTCACGGTGTCACTTTCTCAATGCGGTCTAAAATAGAGAATTCCTGCACCATTTTGTCGCTTCGGTGGACTTGGAAGACTCTCGACATCCAGCTATTCTACTTCGCTCCCTCTTCTTTTACTTGTATCTTTTTCATTGAGCATCCCTGTGAAGGATTCGTCAATATCCTCCAGACACGTCTCAAAACTGCGATTGGAGGAGGAAAAAGGAGCAAGAGAAGCTATTCACCTTTTTTAACTTTAACGTGATACATGCTTCTCCTAAAGTCCAAAAGCAAGGCTTAGCTTCGTTGAAGTTTCTGTAATCTTATGCAGAAAAACCTGATTTTGACCCATCATAGCCCTCTCAGTCACTTCCTTCGAATGCTTTTCAAGTTCTCATTGCTTTCGCTCTATGCTTTAGTGCCATGCATGCAATTCTTTTCTCTGTACCGGATAGACTTAAAGCACGTGCGATATCATATGACACCAAGGAGCGAACTGTGCCAAAAGTAACTTTCCTCTCCTTGTAGCCTTGCAGATAAGAATTTTGAGTGGGCTCTGCAATAATTGCTCAACTTTCATCATTCCACACGTCCTTTGTGTGCTCCACATTTTCTTGGAAAAGCCACTTCCTCACCAATTTCACGGCGACTCATGTCCATTTGACATCCGTATCTGTGTCAAGTATGAAAATTTGGCCACGGTTCTAACAAGCCACGATTCGGGGCCCAAAAACAAACTCCATTAGCTCTAGTCGTTCTTTGTTTAGTTACTCAAAGTTCTTGCTGGTTTTTGCATCAACGATAATCTAGTCTACCTTAAATAATTTAGCCTTCCTTCCCTCCTGTTCTGATTACATGAATGAACTTAACAATCAACAATCATCAACTACGAAAAATATACTTATTGCTCCACGCAAATTGCATACAGAATATGGGGAGAGCAACCTTAGATTATATATATGAAATTAAAATTAACTCACAAGAGATGCCTATTAGCATAGTAACAATGTTTAGCATTGAAAGTCCAACGTTGAATGTTAAGCATGGTCGTGTGAGAGCACTACTAATGTGCCGTGAAATTAACTCACTCAAAGTATTGTCCACTTTGACCAATCTCATACTAAGAGTCATAGTTTTATCCTTTAGCATATAAATGGGCACTTTCCCAAGAAATCACCAATCCTAATAGTGCTTCCACTTGAGCACACTTAATTTTAGAGTTCCAACTAAGTATTGTCATTACATCGAAATGCGGCTTTGCAAGTTAATTCTAGTCTTCACATATAGATCTCAAGCATGCTCTCCCCTTTTTCAATGTGCAATTCAATTCATCATGCCCCCTTTGCCATCTTGAAAACCTGTTAGGAACCGCTCTTTGTCCAAGCTCTCTAACCTCAACAACCACTCCTTGCTCTTGTCAAACCAGGTTATCATAGGCCCACGAGCTTCCACATGGTTCGTCCCCGAGCCACACACCTACTGAAGGAGTCCCACTCTAATTCCATATTGAGACACCCCATATTTAACTCTCAAGGTATTGTCCACTTTGGCTCGTCCCATGCCAAGTCTCACGGTGTTGTCCTTTGGTGTACAAATGATCACTTCCTAAGAGATTACTCATCCCAATAGTGCTCCCACCTAAGCATGCTTAATTTTGGAGTTCCAATGCTAAGTATTGCTATTATGTCAAAAGACACCTCTGTGAGTTAATTCTAGTCTTCACATATATATCATAGGCACGCTCTCCCCTATGCGGTATGCAGTTTAGTTCATTCCTGCCCTGTCCTTATCCTAAAAGTCTTTTAGGAACTACTCTTTTTCCAAGCTCCCTAACCTCGGCAACCACTCCTTTTTCTTGTGAAACCAGGTCATTACAACCTAGTTGGATGACCCCTGGACAAAACCATGAGACTCAATATATGATAGGCTAAAACAGACAATATTTTCAAGTGTTAATCTAGGGGTATAGTATGAAATCAGAGTGAGACCACTTGCAATGGGTGTGTGATTTGGGAACAAACCAAGTAGAATTTGGTGGACCTAAACTCAGTCCAACCAAGGCAGGAAGTGATAGTTAAGGCAAGAAGGCTCGAGCAAAGAGTGACTCTTCGTAGCTTCTAAGATGTTGAAGAGGACAATAATGAATCGAATTGTGTACCAAACATTGAGGAGAGTTTTTATAGATTATATATGTGAAACTTTAGTTAACTTATAAGAGGCGCTCTAAAAGCTTAAATTGTTTGATGAAATCATGGTTTATTATTTAAATATTCTAACCCTCCCCCTCATGCTTAGTCTAATCTTTTGCTTAATACTAAGTGTGAAAATTTAATTGGGAAGACAAATGGGGACTAGAAAGATTCAAACTTAGGAACTCATTCTCCAATATCATGTGAGAATTTATATGGGACCACTTTGTCATGACCTACCCCTCTGGTACGGAGGGAAATATAAGTTTAGGGGTATTGGCTAAAAAACGGGCCTACAACCCATGATTTAGACGCGGGCTTTCTTAAGCCATATCTAACATGACGTCAGATGTTCAAATTGACGATATGAAAAAAAAAATTAAAAAATAAGTCGCCATCAACTTATTAGGGTCGGCTAAAAAACGAGTGAAGTTGGGAGCGTACTTCACTTTCTACGCAGCTAGAGAATCTAAAGTTAAAGAGAAAAAGAGATAGTGTGAGGCTTGAATTGAAAATTGGTTCTAAGTCCAACCCATTTAAGACCTATTTAAGATCATTTTATCTTAAGCCTTCAATTTTCAAACCAATTTAATTAATCTCTTCAAAAAGCAGGTGACCATATATGATCCATTTATGACTTAAATAGGTCATATATGGATCTAAGACCCATTTTAATACCTCTAGCCAGAACGAAGAAAAACCACGCCCACTCGACTAGGGGTGAGCGGTTCCAGGTTCCTTACAGGTTCCACCTGGAACCTGGAACCTACCCTCGGGTACAGGTTCCTCATTCTGTGGAACCTAGAACCTATCCGTCGAAATCTGGAACTTGGAACCTACCCTGTCACAGGTTCTAGGGTCGGTTCCAGGGTCCAACAGGTTCCTTTTTTTTTTTTTCATTTTTAATTAAGCAAAACGAAAATGAACGCAACAATAATAAACAAGCTTGTCATTTATGAGAGAGAATACAAAACAAATAAAACTGAATAGCGACACGTGGGACTTTTTTCCATGGCAGCTCGTCGACACGCGAGCTGCTCGTCATCGAAGTCCGAACAGCAGCAGCATTGTCAACGGCAAAACAACGATAGCAAAACAACAAGGTCCAGAAAAAGCACTAACAAAAATTTGACATTGAAAAACACTAATCTCAAGTTCAGAGCATTTATGTGGAATAATATTAAGGCATCCTCTAAAATCAGCCAACTCATCATCGGCCTACTTTGGAAATGTGACAAAACTTATTAAAAAGCTTCCACAAAGAGACACCAATCTATGGAGAGACTAAATATAGACATGGCATTCATGTTTTTGTATTCTAGATCCACACTATACAGTAGAAATCCTAAGAATTCAGCTCTACAGAAGCAATGGCAACAAAAATAAAAGAGGTCTCTAACCCGCAATGCTAAGTCCCGAATAGGTAAAACCACCAATGGACGTAGACATCGGGAGTGTCATTCTCTGGGTTTCTATCTACCTGAAAGAATGCCTCGAGAAGGTTGTGTCCTGTCCCAAATGTAGCTACAAAAGCAGCAGCAATAGTCCTAGCAGAAGACTTTATTCTAGCAACACCAAAAAGTGCTCTGCCAAAAAATCTTGATAACATTGATCTTGACCAGATGGTTGCATAAGGGAGCACATAAAAAAGTAGTTATGCAATTATAATAAACCAAATGGCTACAAAAAACAGAACTAAATACCAATTCAAGAAAGAGAAACAAAGTGAAACATTTTCAAATAATTTCATAATCAAAGAACTCAGAGAGACAACTAAAAGACTACAATTTTGCCAAATCGATCAAAGTGTTCTTTTTTTCCTTTAAACTTTACTTCTTCAAGAAAGATACTTCATGAGAACATTGCAAGATCTTGCCCCTCCATTAGAGATATCAAGTTAACAATTGTTAAGTTGTTTCTAATTTTCCACATTGAAAATTAATTCGGAAGCACAACCAGGTCAAGATCAAAGGGATTTCATAAACTTCCACCATAACGTAAAGCATGTTTTACTTCGTTGGTAAACATACTCGACCAAACTCAAAGAATCAGTCAGCTCCAAGTCACCAATCCTTAAAGCAATCATCTTTAATGAGAAATGAGTAGATTAAGAATCATCAGTCTAATTTCTCTCAGCCCCATGCCTATTACAAGCACGAAAACAGCAAGACACCAAGTAACTGAGGGGGCAGTGACTCAAATTATTAGAATATTTCATAATAAACACCAGCAAATCTAATTAAGGTCTCAAAGGACAGGAGTTGAATACCATATGTAATAGGTGGAGGTGGAGGCGGAGGCAAAGGGGTGTGGAGTTAAGGCTGATTGGGGGGCTGGGCGAGCGGCGAGCTACGTCGGGGTGGCTGGGCGAGCGAGCAGCCTTCACCGGTGGGACGAGCGGCGTCCAACAGCGGCGTCGACGGCAAGCAGCTGAGCGGCGAGGCGAGCGAGGGGTGACAGCGTCCAGCGGCGGTGTCGAGGGAGGTCTGGTGATGGCGAGCACGCGGCGACGGCGGCGCGATAACGACGAAGACATGAGTCTCACGGCACCAACGGCGGCACGGACGGCGCGGCGAAGACGGCCACGGTCGCGACTCAACCCACGGCCAAGGGGGGAAAAGCTCGGTTCTGGTGGAGGCGGTGGCAGTTCGGAGCAACGACGGCCCGGACGACCGAGCGAGGGCAGCAAGAGGTGGTGATGGTGGCTTGGGGACGGTGGTGGTGGCTCACGGCAGCGAGGGGCAGCGCGGACGGCGCGACAGCTCGTCGGGCTCAACGGCGAGACGGCTCGTCGGACGATTGGTGGGTGGTGGTGGTTCGGTGGCCAAGAGGTGGTGGTAAGTAGGTCGTGGGGCGGCGGTGTGGTGGTGGGTGAAGCAACAGCCAGCAAGAGGAAGGAAGAAGAAGAAGAAGAAGAAGAAGAAGAAGAAGAAGAAGAAGAAGAGAAGAGAAGAATGGGGGGTTTCGGCCGAGAGAGAGGGAAAGATGAGGGAGAGAGAAAAAGAAAAGAAAAAAGTAGGGGTAGGGGGCAGGAAGTGACATGTGAGAAGGAAAAAGAAGAGAAAAGAAAAGAGAGAAAAAAAAAAAGAAAGGGGAAGGAGGGAAAATCGAGGGGAAAATCACGTGGGGGAAGGGGATAAGGGGAGGGTTAGGGTTTTTTTTTTGAATTTAACCAGAACCGGAACCGAGAACCGCCGGTTCCTAGAAAAAAGGAACTGGGAACCGAAACCGGCCACTTCAAAACCGGGAACCAAACCGGACCCTCCTTCGGTTCGGTTCCGATTCCCAGTTCTACCCGGAACCACACTCACCCCTACACTCGACGATACACAATTATTTCATAGAAATCACAAAAAAGTGCATCGAACATAAACAAAACAAGCACAATTCAACAAGCACAGAAGCAATGATACATCAAGCTCGAGTTTGAACAAGAATTGACTCTTGATTTTCTTTGAGGCATTTTACTAAACACGTGGGATACACCAGCTAAAAGAGGAACCTAGGCTGATGTCAAAGCTCGGGTTCGGGCTAAGGTCGACGTACAACATATAAGCGACACTAGAAGATCGACACAGAGACCAATCGCTAGCACTTAATACAAGTATAACTAAGAAACAACAAGGCTCGGCCAAAACAAACCAAGGAGATTGGGGCCTCGTTCACACACACACACACACACACACACACACACACACACACACACACACACACACATACAGTTGGTGTGCATTACTGAAACAAGGGACTTTTGCCTCGATAGAGACTCAACACAAGCCTAGGTTCCTAACACGGGATACCAGAACAACAGGACCAAAGTTTGCACGAACTAATCATCCACCAAGTCCTACCTGATGCTTCCCCAAAAGAGGCACCCACGGTTTAGGGGAGGCCTACCTCGTTCAGGGAGGTGTAGCAACGAACAGTGATTGATGGCCAGGCCTCTAGCAATAGCCAGACTCTCTCTCTCTCTCTCTCTCTCTCTCTCTCTCTCTCTCTCTCTCTCTCTCTCTCCATTGCTCTCTCTCTCTTGGCCAAGCCAGCATTCTCTCCATTTTATCTCACCTCTCCCTCTCTCCAAGGACAACGCCAGTTGGTGCTGGCTGAGCTGTACCAATCGGTGTCGCACGGCATTCTCTGCGACTCATCCTCATCATACCGTCCTTCCGTCCTTCCCCAGCCAAGGTTTCTCATTCTTGTCCTGGAGCTGTCGTCCAAAGTGAGAGGAGAAAAAGAAGAAGATGACCAGGCTGCGTAGGGGGCGAAGGAGGAAAAGAAAGAAAAAAGGAGAGGGGGCCAAGCAGAGAAAGGAGAGGGGGCCGGGCAGGCCCACCCTCTGCCTGGCCCTATTCGATTTTCTTCTCTCTTTTAAGATGACTTTTTAATAATTAACACCAGTGGTGCAAATATTCTTGAATTCTATATGCGATCCAATTTTAATGAAAATTATTTTGGCTTTGAGGTTAAAACTAATCCCTAATATTCTATACAATTAAGTATTAAGTAAAAAGGCAAAATTTAGGTTTCAACAATTGACAACTGTTCTAAAAGTTTAAGATGTTAGATGAAGGCATGTGTTATTATTTAAATCTTCTAATAACGCAAAAGGACAAAACTGTGAGACTTTCAAAATGGGATAAGCTGAAGCGAGTAATATCTAGAATTAGTTAGTTTAGAGGTGTCACAAAAACACGGCATATAAAAAAACTTGCAGGATTTCTCACAGATTTGCACCTTGAAGCTGAAATCAATGGAGGAGAGAAAGGGTATTGGCATAGTGCTTAAACTTTGAAGGGAAAAAAAGGAAGCAGAAAAAAAAAGCAAAAATAAAAAAATACCTATTCAACTTACTTACTTATAAATAATTTAAATTTAACGCTCTCTTTTCTCCTCATAAAGAGGAAATTCTCTTAGACTAAATTAGGTTGGTGTTGCATACATGTATGTAATCTCCAATCGAACTTAAATAAACATACAAGAAAATCCAACCGAAAGAAGGGCTAGCCTACTACCCTCTCTCCTCCATCTCTCCCTCACCTCCATTTTTCCACCGAGTTGCTGCCCCATGGTAACCAAGTAGTCAACATCATATGCAGGCTTAGATAGTAATCACTATTGTAGAGTCTATAACCTAATGGCACCGATATTGACACACGACACGTCAACACGTCATTTTTTAAAAAATAGAAAATTCCGACATGTTGAGACACGTTGTATATTAATTATATATTAAATTATCATTTTTATGATTATTTCAATTAAATTAATCTGATTCAAATTCACAAGTAAATAAATAATCAAAAAGGCCTAAAATGAATTTACACTAAAAATATTAATTCATCATGTATTAATATCATTCATTATTTCAATTTGACAAATTCAATTATATTCTAATAATGAAAAAAAAAATAAGTAATTCACATTCTAGATTCATGTGTCAAACGTGTCGGAAGAGAAGAGAAAAAAAAATCGGTGGTAAATTATGTATCACGGGAAGTGAGAGTCAAAAGAAAAGAGAATATTAAGTTTTTCTTCTTTCCTTATTTATTATTATTTTTTATTTTTTATTTTTTTCACATAGATACATTTTGACCCATCATTTATTCAAAAATTTTAAAATTAACCTCACGTGTCAAAATCACATGTTAGAATTTCGACTCGAGTGTCGAAGCAAGTGTTGGATTTCTTGACACATGTAGACCAAGTGTCGGAGAGTAGAAGGCATACCTGCAGGAAACTAACTCTGTCTTCCCTAGTTTTAAGCGTAGGTCCATTCATGGCATCAGAGCTATGATTTCATTTATAACATAATCAGTTCAATGTGCTTAGTAAGTGAATCCAATGCTGAGAAGATTTATTCACACTATGACTAAACCTGATATACTAGAAGCCCCAGTTACTCTCGCTTCCTCTCCATCTTCCTCATCTCTTTCAAATTTTCATGTGTCAAATGCTTCTAAGATTGATTATCTTTATGAAGTCTCTCTTAGTAATGAAACTAAGATCTCTGAAACTCAACTTTCTCTTATGATCCCTTATTCTACTTTTGCTAAACCTACCTCGTCATTTTCTCTCATCCGCTCCATTCGACAACTCATTCGCCAAACCCCTAAGGAGGTAAAGGAATGCGTTCAGTCCTCCAAGTTCGATCAACATCCTTTTACAACTACTGAAAATGAGTATTTTGTTACTCTTCAAATCCCACCAAAATTTCCCAAATAGTGGATCCAACAAGGATACTCCCATGTGCATTATGAAACCGTTCATCTTGCTCTCACCTTTCATGGTCATAAAAGCTTACCAATTGTGGCCAGAATAGCCTTATTGGATACTCAATTCCTAGAATACCAACATGTCTATATTAGTACAGCCCAAACCACTTTGAATGCCGAAACAGTCTTTGTAACCCTATTTCCAAACTTTAATATCGCTCTTTCATATCCTTAAGTACTTTCCTTTTTGAAAGTTTAGATCCAACTTACAGGAGCTCCTTAGACTGTTGACTCTATCATAGCAACACTACACTACCAAATGATTTATCGAGTGCAGAACCATGATCTTGATCTAAATTTCCAAAATAGGAATGAAGCCAAAACACATGGCCTCTGCTTAGAAGGAATGCTCAGAATTACCACAGCAATGCCTTATTGAAATTTCAGATTCTCAATGGCCTGCGAAGCTTTTTATGTCAACAAACGTGCCAAGCAAAATAGAGGAAAGATGAGATTGGTAATAAACTACCAGCTTCTTAACCATTTCCTTCAAGATGCCAAATTCCCTCCGCCATCAAGAAATTCCCTCTTTACTGGATTATCAAAAACCCATATATTCTAAATTCGATCTTAAAGCCGGATTTTGGCAATTGGGCATTCATCTTGAAGACAGACCCAAGATTGGGTTTTGTATTCCAAACCAACATTTTCAATAGAAAGTTCTTCCTTTTGGCCTAAAGGTAGCTCCATCCTTATTCCAAAAGGCCATGTGTCGAATTTTCCAACTAATCTTATCAAGTGTAACAGTATAAATTGATGATATCCTACTCCACAGCCCTAATGAAGAATCTCACCGTCAACTCCTTGGGAAGTTTGCAAACATTGTAAAAGAACATGAGATTATGCTTTCTCAGAGAAAGATGAATATTGTCCAAACAGAAATTAGATTTATTGTTATGTACCTCAACAAATGTATATACTATCGAGGACCACACATTGCCCTAGAATTGCTAAAGTTTCTAGAAGAGAACTTCACGACAAAACAAGTTCAGCAATTTCTTTGGATAATTAATTATCTTAGAGATTTTGTTCTAAACATTGCAAGATTGCCGATCCCACTAAATCAATGCTAAAGAATAATCCCCCATGTTGGGGAAAATCTCATACTAAAGTAGTCATTGAACTTAAGAAGATCATGCAGACTCTTCCTCAATTATAAATCCCACCAACAGGAAAGAGAATTCTCTAGACTAACACTAGTGATGAATATTGGGCAGTCATCTTGTTTGGAGAAATTGATGGTAAGAGACACATGTGTGCTTACAAAAGTGTAAAATTTTCTCAAGCCGAAATATATTATCATTCCACTTTCAAAGAAATCTTAGTGATAAAAAATGGAATAAAAAAATTTGAATTTCATGTCATCGGCCATCACTTCCTGGTCGAATTGGACATGGCATCTTTTCCCCAAATAACCAAATCCAAATAGAAACAGATTCCACACTCTCAACTGCTTTAATGGGCTGAATGGTTTTCAAAATATTCCTTTGAAACGAAACATATTGCTGGAAAAAAAAAAATGTGCTCACTGACTTCTTGTCCAGGCCAAAAGCACAAGTAGAGATCAACATGTACATCATGAGGCATGCTTTCCATACTTTTCACCACAATGAAAAGAATAAGATCGAAAGGATACAAGGTTGGCCAAGCTGGCAATACCCCCAAGAGATTGTTGAACAAATCCAAAATGACAGCCTCACTTAAAATTTGGAAAACCTTATATGACAATGCCACACAAATCTAATCAAATTCCATTGATGTTCAATCATTTATCATTTGGATTAAATTCAAGCTATCCGTTCATACACCCTCTAATCTAGAAGGAAGATGACTTCCCCGATCAACTGTGATGGTTATTTTGGTACTTAACCAATAAGTACTTAATAGCTATTGAAATTCCAACCAAAAAATTCATTAACAACCTAACTAGGATATTCGGGTTCAATCGAAATACTAAAAAGAAAGCGACAGAAACCTTTTGGCTTTCCTTAGTTGGTTTTATCCTCCTACTCACTAGAAGCACTTCCTACGCAAGAATTGAGAACTGTCCGACCAAACCTAGAGATCCACATTGTTCAATTCTTTCGATGACCATAGGCTTTTTGTCAAAAACAATGGCATCATTACCAATGTTCCACAAAGTATAGGAACTACATCATATAAACCTCAGTTGTATCTTAAGGAAGCTTGAATTTACAAATCATTTCCAAATCCAATTAGTTACTGTGAACATTAGTATAAAGAGCTTCAAAGAATCTTATGCCAGGAGAACAAGACCATTATTGAGGATATATGGAATTACAATGTATCCACTGCATGTGATCATTATAGCCTTGCACCAAAAGCCAAAGAAGTGCTCGAAGAATTCAGATACGCAATGACAAACTCATTACATGAGCAAGAAATGACAAACACGAATGACCTGGCACAATCGTCACAAAACCTCCATGCCCAATAGGAGGGCCCTCTCTCTCAAGACTCCTATGACCAAGGACCTTTGTCCTTATCTCTAGGGATGGACACATCTTATTATACTCAACCATCAAAATGGCATCAACCAAACCTACCTGCTAACACTCCAGGATCCTCCAGGACTCATGAAGAAGCATATTCATCAATTGATGCAAACATGTGGAATACCCGAAGCCCCTTTAACATTTGACTTGCAGAATTTGAACAAAAATACGAAGAACATCTTCTAGCATAAATGCATAGCTCTGATGACTCAAACTATGACTATAATGCTCGTGACGGAAGAGATCGCGAACTATAGCAAGTCATTGTAGCAAGTTACTATAGCAATAGGCTAGAGAAATCATTGTTCATTGTCACTATTCATATCGTCGAGAATAATTCCTGACCGAATTTTCCGAAGCCTTTGTCTGTTTTAGGACCCGTGAACTTGGTCCTTATTTGTTCGTGGCCTCTTAATGCCTATAAAAGGCAAGGAGGACGTAATATACTAGGCAAAGTCCCCTGAAATAAAGTTAGTGTTTTGTGAAAACTCTCAATGTCTTTATTAACACTTCTTCTTCTCCAGTCTGGTAGGATCCTCTGATAAATGTAGCTCGGATAGTTAGAAATGATAACATCCTAGCATCTCTGAGTATCTTTAAACTCTAAACTAAAAGTCTAAGTAGTTTTCTGCTAAAATGTTATCCCTTAATGGCTTGAATGAGAGGTTCAGGTATACCTACAGAAAACTGACTCTGTCTTCCTTAGTTCTAAGCCTAGGTCCATTCATGGTGTCGGAGAATATCGGATACGTGTCAAAATGTCCGACATGACACGAAAACCCTCAAAAAATGTCGGTGCTTCCTAATCTATAACTATATTCACCATCAGCTCAACCGGTCGCCATACCCTTAGATCTAGCTCGATCTAAATGTGGTGCACCTCCGGTGACTCAGTCCTCAAATCGAGATATATCTAAGGTCATCGATGTCGGGAATATCAGGGATCAACCCTCGTGGCTTGGCCACCATGGCCTCATATCTAGGAAACCAGATATGGTGCTCCTTTGGTGATTCAGCGTCACATTGAGGTCAATAGGAGGTTATCGATGTCTAGATAAAAGGAGCATTAGTGAAGTAGCAGAGATGAACACTTCGACAGTATGCTGGGGCTAGCGATGACACCGATGGATGAGGAAGGTGCGGTGGCATGGAGGGATTGGCGTCGCGGGTTGCTATTTCTCGGAGAATAGAATTGCAGAGAAGTTTTCTTCTTTTTTTTTCTTTTCTTTTTAAAGACAAATTAAACACGAGTCCGTAGTGCGAAGAAAAACTTCTACAAGGCAGCCATATCTACTCTTGTTTTGATGGTTAGCGGGAAAGCGGGTTGTTACAACCTTTATATCAAGAGTAAATAAGACCGTTTGTGGAAAATTTTGTCTACACTACTTGTTTATGTTATAATTACTCTTTTTTTAGTGAGACTCCTGTTTAAAACGTATGAGAATTTTCTATACCTAAAAAATTCCAAAATCACTTACGAGAGACTAAGAGGCATTTCTTCCAATCAAATAAGGAGGAAAATATGGCAAAAGACTTTCTTTTTTTCTTTTTTCTTTTTTTTGTGTTGCATTATTGATGTCTCGGCCCTTATTACTTATTTATTGATACCATCGGCTCAAGGTATTACAACTTTATTAATACTAGCAAGATGTCAGTGCTTTGCACATTTCTAAGATTGTACTCTTTTATGATTTTGTAAAAGTTGGTCCGTCAATCTTTTTTGCGTTGATGGTTATTTCAACTTAATTATTGAATACACTGACTATTGATTGGTATTTGTCCTCATTACTTTCCGAAAAGTGCCTTATGTTTCTTTAAATGAGTCCGAACACACATACATTTATTTGATATTTCTTGGTGAAACAACACTTGTGATGAAAATTGACAGCATGAAGTCTTAGCTATTTATCCCAACTTTCTTATGATGCAATACCTCAACACATATTTTTCTTTTATAACTTTTCTGAAATCATAGGTTAACTTTTTCGTGGATTTGCTAGTATTTATTTTTTATCAGTTTATGATGTTCATTTATTTGTAAATATGAACTATTGATATTTTGTGAAAATGGATAACATTATTATCGATATTCCAGTACAAATTAAAAAAATATTAAAATTATCTCATTAGAATTATTTGTGATTAGGCATTTGAACATAAAGTTATCATTTATTATAGATTTTGTCATATTTTATGAAATACGGAAAATTGTGTAATATATTGAAAATATATATTTTCCTCAATGACATATGAAATGATGGATTTTTAGTTGATAAATTTCGTTTGTTGATATCCTAATATTTCATTTGTATGTAAAATTGATGTGTAATTTCAAAAATTCCTCTATTGTCATTTATTCGTCAAATATGAGCTATCATTATATATATAGTCTAGCATCATTTATTTATGAAATCATCCTGTTGTATTGTGTTCCATATTCTATTCAACTTTATTTCACAATTAGACCAATTGCAAAATGATAAGAGTTATCTCAAATTATGGATTTAGTTATATGGGTCATCAAATTTTGGTTCATATTTAGTCATCAAATATTGCACAATCATGTGATATGACCCATTAAGTTTATACTACCTAATTTTGTGATGATATGTTCTTTTCTTTATTAGATAGCATTTATTTTATCGGTTTGATAGTATTCATTTATCTGTAAGAGATGAGCTAATTTTTCAGTGATGAATTTTTTTTATAAATACTCTTATATCAATTATTTATTAAATAGAAGATATCATGTTATATAACTTTTTTTCATTATTCTCTAACATCCTATACTTATGAAACATGCACTATCATGTTATAGAACTCTTTGAAAGGTTTTAAATTATATTGCCATAAGTGCCATAAATTTAGGACTTTTTTGTAATTTTTCCTTTTACGTTTTGTACTCTAAATTGTCTCGAAATTGATCTTCCAAAGTTATGGAGCACCTATGTCTGGTTGTGCCAGAAATTCCAGATGACATGCATAATTATAAATAATAAAAAAAAGACAGAGGTTTTTTATTTCACGGAGTTAATTATTTAGATGTGGTTTTTGTTTGGAAAGTGTAATCTATAAATAACAAATTTCATTTATATGTCAGTGCTGATTTTCCTAAAGCAATGAACGGCCCTTATTTTTCACTAGAAGCAATAAACGGCTTGACTTACAAAGTTCATGAATCTTGGCTTCATCCAAACAACACACATTCGAATGCAATACCAATGCTATCACCGCCACAGCCACAATGCTGATGAAAAATTTAGCAAATTGAATAAATCGTTCTAAATATTTTAGCAAATTTCAAAAAGAAGAAACAAAAAGAAGATTTTTCATGGGTAAAAAGAAGGGAACGGACAACTGGCGTTGGAGATTCCATTATCACGGGAGTTTTATCCTGCAGTTAGAATTTTAGATTTGAGTCATAACTACTATTTATTTGAGTAAGTCCATCATTGCCACCCAATCATAGCGCTAGTGGGAGTGAAGCTTGGGATAATTCTACGTCATGGTATAGTTGAATGTATGTGGCAGACGAAACGAGGCTTCCTAAGGTCAAAAAGTGATTGAGGGATTTCGAACATGTGGCCAAGAAGTGTCAAGCTATATTAAGGGGGCACTACCACTCATTAGCCCATATAATTAAACATGCTATGCAAATATTTGGACGAGTCAAACCACAACTATTGGTTCTACATAAGAACTGTTTATGCATCAATCAAATGATTGTCTCATCAAGAAATTTGAAATTTAAGCCATGGTTGTGAAATTTTATGTTGACACTTTAAGAAGAAAGAAAAAGAAAAATGGAAAATTAATTTGCGTCAACTTTGCATGATTGATGTTGGATGATTCGTAATCTTTTATGGGGGGGGTCAATAAGCATTGTCAAAATTTGGCCGAACAATTTTTTTTTTTTTTAAAAAGGATATCGTTGTTGACACCTAATTTTTAATCGACGTGTAACAAGATTTGGATTTCCAATTGTGACGGAGCCCCATTTCTCAATCAAAAAGTGTTGTTTTTTATTTATTTCTTTTACATTGTAGTCTTTAAGCAATTTTTAGTTCATTTTCAAGAAAAAAAAAACCCCCAAAAAGTTAAATGGTTGACAACCCCAAGTCAAAATTTGGCTTTTTACCCAAAAAGATGCCATTTAACTTTAATTTCAGTTTTGTCAAATCAATTTCTCGAAAATTCAAAGATTTAACTAAGAAATCAACATTTTAGGAAAAGTCAAGATTTCTCCCTACCGACTGTGTAGTGCTTTCCTACCATACGGGTAGGTTTCTTCCAGCTTTAGATCAATCATTCGCTACCCATCCCCATACCATTCCTTCATCAAACTCAGCCGGCTCTCAGTTCCGATAGTTTAAAGAGGACGAATCAAAAAACCCTAAGTTCAGTCCTTTGGTTCTTCACAAAACCCACCCGCACCTCACCTTAGCTTCTCTCCAACGCGACTGCTCCCGACCTTTCAGGCAAATCTTCTCCAGCTAATGCTGATTTTTCGGTCTCTCTGGCCGATTGAACTAGATCTCCCTTCAATCGCAAAGCCCCATCATCCAGCCCTCAATGATCTCGACTCCACATCAAGTTAGTCTCGAAACCCTACTGAGATCCGTTCCTGCAATAGAGACATGGCAAATCTAAATGAGGAAGAAAGGCAAGTAGTTGCTCTCTGCAAGAGTCTCGGCAATCTCTGGTCAGATGCAGATGCAGTTGAAATCATGGGTGATGTTCCGGAAGAAAACCTGCAGACTTGCCGAAGAACCCTGTTTGGGAAGTTTTTCAATAAGACAAACATTAACTTCGCTGGATTTGTGAGGACAATGCAAAAAGCTTGGCGAAATGATACTTCACTTGTGCCGTCATCGAACCAGGGTATTTCCAATTTTCTTTCCAAACAGAGGATGAAAAGCAGCGAATACTTGATTCAGGGCCGTGGTCTTTCGGGCATAACCTTCTAGTGTTAAAGCATTGTGACCCCGACACTCCTGATATTTGTTATGATTTCAACAAGTGTGATTTCTGGGTCAGTTTATTCGGCTTACCTATTGGGAGAGTAACAAATGCAGTTGTTAGAGAAATAGCATCAAAAATTGGAGATGTAGTAGATGTCAAATTAGTAGCTAAAGGGAATAGCAACTTCAAAGTAGGCAGGGCTCAAGTAAGGTTGAATTTGGAAGTTCCTCTCAAAACGGGTGTTCTGGTGAATTTTGACAGAAAAAGATTGTGGATTGAATTTAAGTACGAAAGACTCCCGAATTACTGTTATTCATGTGGGAAGATTGGCCACTACGCAACTAATTGTCCAGAGTATCCATATGAGGAAACGGGATTACCAAGGAACTTACCAGGCAAGTTTGGGCACTGGCTTCGTGCAGAGGCACGTGAACTCAGTCCATATGGCAAAATTTTCTATGGTAAGCAGGAAACACAGCTAGAGGAGGAGGAAAGTGTGCCTGAGACTTCAATTCAGCCAACCCCTGAACCAGAACAGCATATGAATGAAATGCAGCAAACCCAACCACTTGGCAATTTGAATGATAATGCAATTCTCACCTTACAGGAACACCGGCTCAGTATCTCTTCACAGGAACTAGTACTTTTTGCAGAGAAGGGCACTCAAAAACGAGGCAGCAGCTGTCTTGATGATGAATCTGAAATGGTAATATTTCAGGAACAGTTAAAAGAGACTGAAGCAGAAATGGTGGAGAAGCTTGCTGGAGATAAAAGCCTAACAAGAGAGAAAGCAAGAAGCACTAAGTTATCATCCTCAAAAAAAGGGAAAAGATTCTGTCCCTATGGTGCTCAAACATCAAAATCAGCTTTGGTTGACCCTACCCAGCTGATTGAAACTCCAATACGCATAGCAAACTAGTCAGCTCAGTGGGCTCTGGTGGCTAGCCCTAATAAGCCACCAACCCATCCATGAAGATTTTGAGTTGGAAATGTCAAGGGCTGGGCAACCCCTTGACAGTTCAAGCGCTAAGGGTCTTAACGACTCAAGAAAGGCCCAATATTATCTTTATTATGGAAACTAAAAATCAGGAGCAGAAGGTGCTAAAATTGAGGCGGAGACTTCGTTTTCAGAATAGTTTCATAGTCAATCTAATGAGAACAGCAGGGGGTCTAGCAATTTTCTGGGATGAAGAGGTACTCCTAACCATAGATTCGTTCACAGAACATGTTATTATTGCCCATTGTCATCTGCCCGCCAGCAACCAGCGCATGCATATCTCTTTTATTCACGCATCGAATGAGTTTAACGAGCGCAGAATGCTATGGGAGTATATTTGTAGAAAGAGCTATCATTTTCATCTACCATGGTTGTGCATCGGGGATTTCAATGAACTGTTATATCAATGGGAAAAGGTGGGCAAGAAAAGAATAGAGAATTACCGGATTGCAGCTTTCAGGGACTTTCTCAACCACTGTTCTTTGATGGACATGGAATGCAAGGGGTGTACATACACCTGGACAAACAAGAGACATGGTGAAAATCTCATAAAGGAACGTCTGGACAGAGTGTTATGCAACTCAGACTGGCGAATTAAATACCCAAACGTAGAATGTATAGCCATACCAGCAGTTGGCTCTGATCACACGCCACTTATTCTTGCCACTTGTCCTCCAAAAAAACGAAGGAGGAAGAGTTTTAAGTATGAAGCTTATTGGGCGGAGGAGGAGGAATGTAAAAGCATCGTCAGAAACATCTGGACTGATCCCGCTTGCCATCAACTCAACGTTGCTGAAAAACTGCAAAATGTGGCAAAGGAATTGATCAAGTGGAGTAAAGGTAAATTTTCTAATGCAAAGAGGAGGCTAACTTGGCTGAATTATGAACTACAGAATCTAATGAATGGTGTAGGGGTCCCTCAAGAAAGCATGGCAGCGAAGGAAATAACAAAAGAAATTGAACAGTTGTGGCGACAAGAAGAAATGTACTGGGGAATGCGGCCAAGAGTTAAATGGTTAGCTTGGGGAGACAAAAATACAAAGTTCTTCCATGCAACGACCATTCAACGAAGAAACAGAAACCAGATTGCGATGCTGAAAAACTCAGAAGATGAATGGGTGAGAAATGAACATCAATTGAAAGCAATGACAAATTTATACTTCACCAAGTTGTATGAATCAGCTGGCCCACGCAATTTTCAGCCCCTTCTACAACAAATTCCAACCTCAGTAAATGCAGAAATGAACCAACGACTAATTGAACCTGTTTCTTTGGAAGAGATTACTCAAGCTATGCAACAATTGGGAGCACACAAAGCTCCAGGACCGGATGGTATGCATGGTCTCTTTTTCAAAACTCACCGGCCAGACATCTCTCGGGGAAATTCTCACGAGAGATTCGGGGCTTTTTCAACACCGATTACCTCAATCCAGCCATGAATAGCACTCTTATCACCCTAATCCCTAAAGTTCCAAATCCAGAAAAGTTGGAACAATTTCGTCCCATTAGTTTGTGCAACTTCATTTACAAAATCATATCAAAAGTGCTGACAAATAGATTAAAACCCCTGCTGCCAACTCTAATTGCTGTGGAGCAGAGTGCTTTTGTTGAAGGAAGGCTGATACAAGATAACATATTGCTGGTTCAGGAAGTTCTTCACAGATTACGAGCCAGGGAGAGAAAAACGAAATTCCAAGCACTCTTAAAGCTTGATATGCAGAAGGCGTATGACAGGATCGAATGGGATTTTCTTAGTGCATGTTTAACTAAAATGGGATTCTCCGCACAATGGGTACAATGGGTGATGTAGTGCGTTTCAACTGTCACTTTTAGTGTGAATTTCAATGGGGAAACCCTACCGTCTTTTAAGCCTACACGAGGAATCCGCCAAGGTGATCCTCTTTCCCCATATCTATTCATCCTAGTTGCCAATGTATTATCCTATATGATGAGAAAAGCTGTTGAAGATGGCACTATTAGAGGTATCCGACTGAACAGTAGATGTCCCACCCTATCTCATCTATTGTTCGCGGATGATTCAATCTTTTTTCTCCATGGATCAATCCTAGAGTGTCAAAACTTGGCTACAATCCTACATGAATATTGTTATGCTTCTGGCCAGGCCATTAACTTAAACAAGTCTGGTATACACTTCCAAAAGCTGTCCACCAACCCTGAGGAGCAATATGACCAATGTACTGAGAGTTCCAGAGATTGAAAAAACAGGGAAAGACCTTGGGATCCCGACGGATTGGGGATGCTCTAAAAAAAACATGTTTGCATGGATACTTGCAAGGATAAATAGAAAACTTGAAAGTTGGAAAGAACATCTATTATCAAAAGCAGGGAAGGAAATTTTGATAAAATCTGTTGTTCAAGCCATTCCTCAATATGCCATGGCCATTTTCAAAATCCCTATTTCTATATGCAAAGCTATTGAGGGGAGAATTGCAAGCTTTTGGTGGAAAACGAACAACAAAAACGCTGGAATTCACTGGAAGGGGTGGGAAGCTTTAAAAGTCAGAAAGCAGGAGGGAGGACTGGGATTTAAAGATTTAATTTCCTTCAACACAGCCATGCTGGGCAAACAAGCGTGGCGCATTTCACAAAATACTCAATCCTTATTGAGCAAAGTGATGCAAGGCCTATATTATCCACATGGAGATTTCTGGAAAGCCGGCCACGGATCCCAACCCTCATGGGGTTGGCAAAGCATAATTTGGGGAAGGGAATTTATCAGGCCACACACTATGTATTCTGTTGGGAATGGCAGAAACCTATCTATTGGAATGGACAAATGGACTCCAAGCGGTCCAATTGGAGGCCCGGCGACGAGAAATGAACCACAACATGTGGATGCTCTAATTGAACCTGAAAACAGCAAATGGAATAACGTCCTAGTGGAGTCTCTGTTCGACAACAGAATCGCTAAGGAAATACTTGCCACACCTATTGGAGGGCCTCACTCAAAAGATAAACTAGTGTGGATACATAACAAGTCTGGTACCTACTCAGTGAAGAGCGGCTATCACACGATCAGAAAATTCCCAGCAAATACAGTCCAAACAGCAACTACATCATATCACATAAACCCAGATCTATGGAGACTGATATGGCAAGTCAAAACCCTCCCAAAAATCAGATTTTTTCTCTGGCAAGCTTCTCACAATGCTATCCCTACTCGAGAAAATCTATATCGAAGAAAGATCGTACCGGATCCCATTTGCCCCATCTGCAAAAAGGAGGCTGAAACCGTTGAACATCTTCTCCTCCTTTGCCCATGGACGAACCGGATCTGGAGTGCCGAACCCCTGAAGATCAAGATATCCAGGTATGGATTATCTCGACTAGATGACTGGCTTCTTAAATGCAAATCCAACCCTCACCTTGCAGAGAAGACCGAACTGGTAGCGGCTGTCCTCTGGAGCATCTGGAAGGGCCGCAACCTGTTTCTGTTCGAGCGGCGTCCCCTGCATCCACAACAAGTTCTGTTTCAAGCGCAAATCCTACATGAAACAGCAAGCTCTGCGACCCACCTACTGCAGAAAGAGAGAAGGCCCACCGTAACTTCCACCCGCTGGTCACCACCGCTCCCCCACAAGCTGAAAGTCAACATCGATGCCTCCTTCGCCGAGGACCACGCCGTGGAAACAGAGCCAGGAGGGACTCCACAAAACAGAGCTGCTGTGGCGTGCATCTGCAGGGATTTCCGAGGATGCTTGGTGGATGGATTTGCGAGAGTGGTGGAGGCGAGCTCGGCAAAATAGGCGGAAACCTTGGCCTTGCTTGAAACCCTAGATCTGCTGGCCTCCCGTGCGGAACTCCCTTTGGAAGTACATTCTGACTGCTCCTCCCTCGTGCAAGTGCTTCCTACTTCGGCGGAAGTAAACTGGAGACTTCAGCCTCTACTAGACCGGGCCCGAATGAAATTGCAGCTATTTCCGGATATTTCTATAGCCCATTGCGATCGAGCAACTAACCGGCCCGCTAATTGGCTTGCAAAGGCCTGCCGGTGTAATTATCTCCCCCCTAACTGGCTGTTCCATCATCCGTCTGCTCTTCTAGATTTATTATGCACCGATGCTCTTGATGTAATCGTCTCAAACAGTGACTAAGTTTATCAATCCAGTAGTGGTTAAAGAGCAAAAAAAAAAAAACAAATGGTTGACTTTTAGTCAAATTTTTTATTAAAAAAATCGAAAAAATAAAAAATGCACAAATACATTTCTTTTAATGTCAATTTGACTTTTGTGTCGAAAATTTTACAAAATCCGATTAAGAACCTTGATTTCTGAATTTTTCAATTTTAGGTTCTAAATTGACCAAAAATAAAATTACTTTTATTTTAGCAAAAATTAGGCGTAGCTCCTTCTTCGACATTTAGTTTAATGACTATTTAAATCCATTTACACATTCAATTTTGTGATTTACCAAGTTAGAATATAAATTACCTTTTTGAGCCCTAATTATGGGACCAAAATTGATCATTCATGACTTGCGAACGAATAGTCATTATTCACACATTTTCTTAAGATAAGTCCAAATTCAAAATCGATTTTGGAAAATTCACATCAAAACTCATCAATTTGAAGAATTTCATCCTCCCAAGCATAAGAAAGCCAAATGATTAAGCTCCAATTGACAAAATTCAAATTGACCCATTCATGGTTATGATTTAATTTCATAAATCTAAGTCCGTTTTGATATTAGGCTTAGATTCATTTTTTATATAAGCTCAAACATTTTAATTCAAGGTCAATTTGAATGCGATAAGTAATCTTACATATGGGTAGTTCATTAGATAGGGCAATTGTGACATTAATTGAATTAAATTTTAGTTAATTTGCAATCTTACCCATTGAATTGCAAATTTGATCATTTTAGCCCCTTAGGCTCAATTCAAAGCACCCATGGTTTTGGTTTCTTTCACGATAATCAAAATTAAGTCAATAAAAGATCCCTAGATCACATTCATAAGGTTTGATTAGCTTAATTGTATCTTAATTGGCCAATTTCTTCTTAAATGTGATAAAATTCTTTTTCAATTTGGTTCTTTAGGGACTAAATTATATAAATTTTGGAACCACAAGGATCCTAAGTGAGCGAAATGGCCAAAACCGGATCAAACTGGTCAAGAACATGCCAAACCAGACCGAATGGGTCTAACCAGTCAGACTGGCCGCCGACGGGGATGGCCGGTCCAGCCCCTTGCCGGCGGTTCTTGACCTCTAGCGATCGATTCTGGAATCCTCATAATGCCAATTTCATTTGTACACCCTCAATTTCCCAAAATTTTGCATATTGATCCTCGGATTTCATAAAATTGCTTTTTGACCCCCTAATTGAGCATTTTGTTGCGATTCTCGATTTTGACTCAGGTTTTCGCAAACCAAATCCATTAGATCAGTTATCCGACACCTCTAGATCATAATAGAGCCTTCGAAATCAAATTTTGACTGTTGAATCAAAAGTTCAACCATCGGATTGAACCGACAGACGAAATCAGATGGTTTGGGGGTAGTATGTAAGCTCATTTTCCCTCCATTTTTTAGGGGGGCCATTTGCACGAATTTACAAAAAAAAAAAAAAGAGCCTCTAACAAAATCTCTCTCCAACTCTCTCTCTCCCGCCAATTCTCTCTCCTTCATCCATCTCACGCACGTTTTCAAATCGCCAGCGTACGCCCCCACGCCGACAACCTTGTTGTCATCGATCTATGACATCTAGATTTTTTGCTCAAGAAAATAGCGAGCTCACCATCTGACTACGTTGTTCGCATCCTCACCACAACATCACCGACTCGTTGTCGTTACCTCATCATCAATAAACTATGCTGATCCAAACATCTCAACCTCAAGAATTTCCAAAGCGTTGGCCTTTAAAGAAATAGCTCTAAAAAAAAAAATTACCAAGACTCTTGAATCTTGGAGTCTTGAATCTTCTCCAAGACACTCTACGTTCCAACTGGCATGAATTGAGGTAGCAACCTCAACAAGTGCAGCCCAAATTAAAGACCAGTATGGCGGTGAAGGAAAAAAAAATAGACAAGAGAGAGAAACGGCCACACATTGTCTCAGTTGGATCGCCCAGAGCCATCTCCTTTTTCCCTATCTCACTTTAGCCATATGCCCAGCAAGGTATAGAAGCCAACAGCAGAAGAGTTCCTCTTCAAGCAAGAAGATCGGCCTTTTTCTTTCAAGCCAGCATCGCATTGCCACCACCACAGTTTATTGAGAAATCGAGGCAAGTGGATATCCTCCGTTCTATCCTATATTGATCGTTTATCGTGTGACGAGAATAGTTTCATGGAAATCTAAGAACATTGTTGAGATTTTCGTTTAATCGAAGTTTCAACTACATTACTCGTTTAATCGGAAGTTCGAACTACATTATGTAGCTATGTTGTCGAGTTCAAAATAGTCGAGCTCATGGTTTGGTCGTAAAGGCATGGATAGTCGATACTTGGAATGTGCAAGGGCCAAAATGGCAGAAACTTTGAAGAAAAGTCGTGACTGGATTGAGGGTAGGTTCTATTCTAGCCCAATCTTGAAGTTTGCTAATTTTGTACTGACTTATGTGGTACAAATTTCATGAGACATTCTTCACAAACGTCGTCCCTTATTGACTTTTCTATGACATACTTTAATTTCATTTTGGATTTCATATGGCAAAAATATATTTGAAAAAATTCCGGAGTCAAAATCTATTTTTGGGATTCGCTGGACCGACCTCTTTCTGCTTTTCATTTTCCACAAATTTCTCGGTCGAGAATTCTAAAATATGTTCTTCAAAAAAGTTGTAGAGTACATCCCAACTACCACATATCAAATTTTCATAATTATTCAGCCTCACTTGGTTAGTAAAATACTTATTTTTCTACTGAATTTTGTTCTAGACATTTTGACTATTTTGAGCCTGGTTTTCAAAAATTATTTAGAATTGTATGAACTGAACCGGATTTCGAGTTATTCATAAAAGATGTTCATTTAGGTCTTTTCCACCTCTTACTAAAGTTTCATAATTTTTTAAGACCATTTACCTAGACAATAGGCATCGACTCTAAAGCCGTCTTGACATCTTATAAGGCTAGTTTAGGCCTAGAATGCGGGACCTTCCCCACGGTTCACTTAATATCTATATGGATGAGTTTGTATTAGTCTAAGGAATGAAAACGACTGATGATTCATTAGATGCATGCTTGAATCCCTAAATGGTAGTGGTATTAATGTACTTTAATTGAATTATGGAATTGTTGCATCATGATGTGAATGTGTGACTGAGAATGCCGTCGGTCCTTGGGACAACGATGCCCCAGGTTGTAGTAGGGATGCCTGGAGGGTGTAACACAATTCCCTCAGATGTCTCGTGATGCTGGATAGGTGCAAGATGCCTGAGGAGTAATGGGATTCCTTGGAAGATGATGGCATCATGGAATTATATTGATTATGAAGTTGGTATTCCTAAATCGAACTATTGGTCATTTGCTGAGAAAAGTTATTACTTATATTAATCAATCAAGTATTTTGAAAAGTTTCTTGGGTAAGCTATTGTGTATGTGATTTAATAAACTTTCTATTGAGACTTTCTTTGTCATACCATAATCGATTTGTGTGGTATAGACTGATAGACCTTCTACTTGCTAGGTTGTAATTCATTGGTAGTTGACTTCATCTTTTCAGATCATTAGAATGTCGATCCCACCTACCTCCTCAATGACTTGCTATGAGGTGCCGATGGACTTCACTTGGGAGGACAAGTTCACGGACCCCAATTTTCTATATACTATCTTCATTCGAATCAAGTCGAATATGGTCATTGATGTAGAGCCCCTGACGGGGCAAGTTACCCTTGAGTTGGTTGGGTTGTATGCTCGTGTCAACGGACGTACGATGGGTCCACTCCTATCCTCTAAAGGGTCAGGAGGCGGAGACAACCCTACGACATAGGAAGGAGGTAGGAGGGAAATAAGATTTTTGGAGCTTGAAAGATTTTGATGACATCAGGGGCCACTGTTAGGTGACACTTGTACAGTTAGGTGGGAAGGGGTGACCGACCTTGAGTCCAATGTAGTCAGTTTAGTACTGACCTTTTGTACTTTGCTAGGGCACCCCACATGTAGTCTAATGTACATGTATAAATAAATAAGAAATAAAGTTGCCTTATTTACCAAAAATTGCTTATATCTCAGAATTTTCTTTAGTCCCTTACACTTCCACATGCTTAAGAAAATTAAAACAAAGAGAATAATGGTGATAGTAGTTCTACGGTAGCCATGACGTGCTAGGATCATCACACGATCATCCCTCCATATGAGAATCCTTGATCTGCTGGTGGTCAAAGCTTGAAGAACAAGCCACCGGATCTTCATCAGCGGCTTCAAGTTTCACCGGCGACTTTGGAAACTAGTTCGATTGGACCACTTCTATTTTGGCATCAAGCTAATGATCCGACCGATTTGCAAGCTATCTTTGCTATCTAGATTTGGTTCATGGAGATTTGAACGTGTTCCGGTGATTTGATTCGATCGATTGTGATCAAAATCGACAAAAATGCATAAAAGGTAACAAGCTTGATCTCGTATCCCGTGAAGCGAGACCGGATTAACTTATCAAGATTAGGATTCAATTTTAGGTTAATATGCTCAGTTTAGATGTTAGATCGATGGATTTTAATATTATTTGCTGTGGATGAGTGTTCTTGAATGATATGGATTATTGAACTTGATTTGGCCTTAATATGCATGTTCATTGTTCTGTAATAGGGCTTATTGTTTTGGCCAAAACGAGATCCGAAATGACCTTATTTTAGTTCAAGTCCTTCTAGATTTTGATAATATACATCACAAGCTTCGAATCAATAGGTCACATGCCCCGATGGAGTATCGTTTGACCCTCGAAAAATACCTCCAAAGATGAGAAATTTTGCAGTAGTTTAGGTTAGTTTTCAATTCTATTCTTGTTATGCCTTCTGTTTTTTCTATTTTTGTACAATTTCCTATGTTGATTTCTTGAGGAACTTTCCCTCATGAAAGTTGTTTTTTTTCTGTAAAGTATTTTGAATTTTTTATAGAATTTTTGGACATGATTAGCTAGGTCAAAACCATTCAGATCTAAGCCTAGGTTAGTTTGCTCTGAGTTGCTTTCTGACTTTGTTATTTTTGTACTGATCTTTATATTGATTTTTGGAGGAACTTTCCTCATTAAAATTTCTCGTAATGTCCTGTAATTTTTTTGGAATTTTTAGATGTATTTAATTAGGTCAAAATTGCATAGATTCGAACATAGAACAGTCTGCCATGCAATATTCCGAATTGTGTTTTGATGAAATTGAGTCCATAAATTAGTTTTTTTGGCCTCAAATCCTTTATGAAATATGAAATACGTGCTGTATCTGTTCAATTGATGCATGATTTACAAAGTGTTGATATTGTCTAGTTTGTCAATTACATGAGTTAATATGAAAAGATGCTGCAGCAATATATAGCTTGGATATACACCTCTGTTTTGTCATTTTTGCTATAACTCATGTAATTACATTGAGGTTTCAAACTATTAACAAGAAACGTTCCCCATTGTATGCTCTGTATGTATGATTTTTCTTAGGATTTTTACATGTCTTGAGATGGCCGAAATCATGCCCGTTCTATGGAGTTAATGTTGAAACAAAACCTTACCATATATGCACCTTGCCATGTTTATTTGAGTCATCTAGAGACCAAATCTTGCCATTATGTCTTCTCAAAAATTGATCTGCATGTTGCAAGGTTTGTATACATATTTAGATCATATCATTTGAGCATCATCTTGTACATTAAATTTGAGTCACAAAAGTGTTCATCATGCTTAGGATTCTCAAACATATCATTAGGAATCTTGAATCATTTCGTAATGTCTTTTAGATTTTATGGCATTTTTGTATGCCGACTTAGGGTTAGATGATTATTCAAATTTTTTGTCTCTTCCAATCCTAAGTCCCATGTGATTACTTCATGCCGTTTGTGCATTATTTGAACGACTTTGAGGTTTTTTAATACATGCTTGTGTTCTATTTTTCTTAGTTACAAACGCGCACGCCTTTAGAAATCTCAATCTTATGGTATCAAATTGACCTAGTTTGGACTCGAGCCCTTCTAGGAAGTTGTAAGGCACACTTAGAGGTTTCCAATGCTACTAATTTCACGTAAATTTCTCATTGTTAAGATCACTTTCTTCTTCTTCTTTTTTAAACTAGATCAAAATTTGGATATGGGATCAAATTCACACCTATGTTCTAACCCCTATTTGAACAAACTTTTGACATTTTTGTTTTATTTTTTCTATTAGGATTCTACACTTAACCTCTTAATAGAACTTTTTTGCCAACATATTGGCTGTGTTGTGTGTAAATTTTATGATTTTTTGATTTTTTTATGGGACAAATCCTTGTGATATTGATTGAATGTCCTGCTGTTTTGACAATTTTCTAACATATTGTTACTTGTTGTCTGATTTTTGTAAAATCATGTGTAGCTCATTTAGGAAAACTTTCTTCACAATATTTGTTCGTTATCATGTCATGCATGTTAGGAAATTTTTTTATTACTAAATTATCATTAGGAATTATCTAATTTTGCTGTCTTTACATGCTTATTCTGAAATTTCCTGACATAAGCTTGATTATGATTGTTTAGGTAAACTTCCTAAGTTAGTTTGTGCGTGAACTTAGGTCATTCTATCTTCATGAAAGTTGCTATAAACACCAATATTCATTATTAAATGATTTTCAACGAGTTTTCTTTTCAAATCAAATTTAAAAATGCTTTGGTACATGTGATATTTCTGAAAACCATTTACAAAGAAATTCTTCTCCAAAGCTTGATTTGGCTTAAGGAAGAGTCGTGATTTGGACCATATTCAAAATGATTGAGACGCTTGTGAGTGCATTTATACAAGCCCCGAGCTAGCCTTGGCAATTAAATATATTCCATAGCCTAGATATTTCTTAATTCAAAATATTTTTAAACCTTTTTAAATCCTGATTTGACATTGTGGAAAGTCACGGTTTGAGTTATATTCAAAATGCATGCGACGCTTGTGAGTACATTTACGCAAGCCCCAGGCTAGCCTTGGCAATTGAAAATCTTTCATAGCCGAAACATTCACTTTGTCTCAAAAATTTTTGTGAATAATTTTCAAAAGATGTCTTTGAAATATCGCATGTACTCCCCATGCATACAATCACATCATTCATTTAGAAGTGCATGTGTTTGCGATCAGCGCATACCTTTGGTAATAAGTGATCCACCAACAGCTCACTCATTTGTTTGATTAATTGAGAAATACAGTCTAAAAGCATGTTTAATTCCCGCAAATGCATGTGATTTCTAGATTATTGATAGGGTTGATACATGATATCAAGGAAAATCTTGGGATCATATAGAGCACATCATTAGGGACTTACAAGTGTTATCGACCATGCAAGAACACAATTCGTCAATAATGGTTGTATTAGCTATGTACGAGGAATGAGTATCGAAACTTTGTGTTGGTCATTAAGAGACAGGCAAGTTGCAAAGAGATGGAATTAACATAAACATAACTCATGTCCAGATGCTGGTTGCAAAATCCTGTCATTTGGAAAACCCGGCAAATTCAACTTCACCAGTTGAACCTCCCAAGTTGCAGTCTACCA
This sequence comes from Eucalyptus victrix, assembly GCA_016097545.1. Lineage (NCBI taxonomy): Eukaryota > Viridiplantae > Streptophyta > Magnoliopsida > Myrtales > Myrtaceae > Eucalyptus > Eucalyptus victrix. The sequence goes on along the minus strand of CM027840.1, from coordinate 16,489,846 downwards.
CATGAATGTGAACATCCGGTCTTAGTAATATTACATCATCTTCTGTACCCGAGATGTGTTATTTTCCTTGTCGCAAGCCTATTGGTTGTTCTTGCCTTTCGAGGAGAAGAATCTGCTGAATCCTCTCTCTTTACCAAAAAAAAAAAAATCTGCTGAATCCTCTCTGTTGCTTATCCGGAGTAGGACCTGACGAGGAGGATGAAGACGTTGACAAGGTGGGTCTGTGCTTTGGACGTTTGGAATTGACAGGAGATCTCAGAAAGCTTGCTTCACTTTCCGAGGGGCTGCACGGGAAGTTATGAGGATGCAGTGGGGATTCATCTCCCATTCTTTGGAAACTGGTCATTGAGACGTCATCCATCTCAGCCTGATCCATGTCTTGCAAGTCTGTGCCCCCGACCAAAGTTTCATTCTCCTTTTGAGTCCTCTCGTTTTGCTGGGTACTTGTAAGCTCCGAATTTGGATGCAATCCTTTTAATTGGTTGCCCAGTAGAAAAATTGTTTCTTGACACTCTGCTAGCTTCTCTGCTGCAGCTGCAAGCTCCTTCTCCTGGAACAAAACATACGATTTGTCACTGGATAGAGAAAAGACATAAATGGTGGCATTTCAGCTTTCCTGTACTCTAAAAAGTAGATTAATTAACATAGACGGGCAAATAGCAGACACTGTGAACTAAGTCTGACATATAAAGATTGTATTGTAACTCGCTCTCCACAAAGTGGCGAGGATTATCTACATGTTGAAAAGCTAAACCAAACCATATCAGAGCCAATATTGTCGCAATACATAATATTAACTACCCAAAGTATGAGAAGTCAAAATCAAGTCCTGTCTTAAAAAATGTAAATGGTAGTGGAGCTAGGAATTAAAGCAGGGATAGGTTGTTAAGATCAACCATGAACTGTAAGATGCAACACTCACACCCGCAAGCTGGACTTTGGCTAAATAATAAGCGTGGAAATGTTGGCAAGGGCAGCAAATAAGGAGCTTGAAAGGGTTGGCAATAAGGGCCTCCCGCTATGATAACTTGTGAAATTATATGGGGCAGCTATCAATTGTTCCAAAAGTTCAAACAACCCTCTCTCTCAATTGACTTCGGATTGACAAAGATAATGTTGGAAAATATGGCTTCGAATTGGGTAGAACAATGAAGACGGATATTCAGAGTACTCAAGTCGGACTTTGAGTCGTGATATCACTTTCTTTAAGGATTTATTTACCCCACAACGTTGCTAATGGTCATCGGCAAAAATCCTCCAGGATACAACAAAGTCTCGGATGAGAATACTGGATAGCAATTATACTATTTCTCCAGGGTCTCTCTAGAAAACAATTGAAAGAATAACCGTAGTTTTTCAGACAGAAAGCTCAAAAAGATGAAAATGATTACTCTCGTTTTTCCAAAAAATAACAAGTATTTATATAAAATAGTCTTGCAACTCTTCGTGAAAATTGCCAAAGAATGAACAAACATGTCATTTAGAAAAATTGTTCAGATAAACAAATGCGACTCTTCGGAAGAAGTCGAAAACCGAACAAATGCAACCCTTCGGGAAAAGTTGCAAAACCGAATAGGTAATTTTCCAAATGTTGTATCGAAAAAACACAAATAAAATTCGGAATAAATTTTTTTTTTTAAATAGAATTTCGAATTTTCATTTTATATATTTTATTTCCGAAATTCTCAAAATAAAAGACAACCTTTGAATTTACTAAAAATTAATAACATAAAAAATAATAATAAAGGGATTAATGTTAATTAAACCGCGGGCGTGCAAGCATGCTAAGTGCGCCAAATAATCGCGCAATTATTCATGCACCCGCACATAGGTATGGTGGGGTTTAGCCCCATCTAATCATTCCTTGAGGTATACAAGGAAACCCTTTACTTATAAATTGCACCACTTCCTCCCACTTTTCCTATGTGGGACAAGGAAAAAACACTTAGTTTGTTTTGACAAACAAACCTCCAACAATCCCCCACTTTGTTTGTAAAAACAAAAATTTCAAAATTAAAATTTAAAAAAAAAAACCGTATGGCCAAAATTTTAGTAAGATTAATATACATACATAAAGGTTTCTTTCGAATTAAACATTTACTAAGTGCAAGTATATCAAAGCTCTATCAAAGTGACAAGTAGCTCGGCTTTAAACTTGTACTTTTATATAATAGAACCGGACATACCACACATACACTAATATCTTGTTTCAGCGAGAAGTTCTATATTACTCCGCACTATTATGGCATTGTACTTGATCCTGTTTCATGAGCTCTCTAGAAAGCAACCCTCACTTTCGTAAGAAGCAGCACCACTTATAAGCTCATATGGGTAAAGTATCTACCGTGTGTTTCTGTTACTATCAACACACTACAAAATTGTATCATACTTCATTAAGAATTCAATTCAGCCTACAAAATGTAATAGACGATACTGACTTCTCATATCAAGGCTACGTCAGTATCAAACAATCATATTCAATAACTTGTTCTTACCAATTAAACTTTATAACTAGCGATGTTCTAGAAAAAAAGGTCGGGTTATCATTATTGGTGATTTCAATTAAAGGGTTTAAGCCCCATTTCTTGTGAGGTTGTTATTACCATATGTCTTAGTAAAGCCTTCGTCAAATGATCAGCAAGATTTTTACTTGACCTCACATAGACAATTGTTATGGTACCATCTTTAATCAATTGTCTCACATATTCATGTATTAGACTAATGTGTCTAGACTTACCATTATATGTGCTACTATAGGCTTTTGCCAAAGTGGCATGACTATCAAAGTGGATAGAAATATGAGGCATAGGATTAGTCCATAATTTGATATCCAACAACAAATTTTTAATCCATTCAGCCTCTTTCCCAACTGCCACCAAAGCAATAAATTCAGATTCCATTGTTGAGTGAGTTATACATGTCTGTTTCTTGCTCGCCCAAGATACAGCACCTCCAGCTAGTGTGAAGATCCATCCAGAAGTGGAACGCTCATCTCCCACACTTGTAATTCAACTAGCATCAGTGTATCCTTTTAATACAGTCGAATAATTATTGTAGAACAATCCTAAATGTTTAGTTCTCTTAAGATAACCAAAAATTCTAGTAATAGCTCTCCAATGTTTTGTACTTGGATTACTAGTATACCTACTCAATTTGCATACAAAATAAGCAATATCGGGTCTAGTACAATGCATTGCATACATTCAAGACCCTATAGCAATTGCATATTCTAGTTGTGCCACCGCTCTACCAATATTATAATTTAATTTAATACTGGAATCAAATGGAGTACTTACTTCTTTAAAACCAAGATGTTAAAATTTATTTAATAATTTTTCAACATAACTACATTGGCTTAAAGAATAAGCCCCACTATTTTTCTTAATTTTAATACCTAAGATAGTATCTACTTCACCCAAATCCTTCATTTTAAACATGGAAGTTAGATACTTCTTAGTCTCATTAATTCCAATCATATTTGTTCCAAAGATAAACACATACAAGCACACCAAGACACCATAGTCTTTAGTGAATTTAGAGTATATACACATATCGGCATTACTATTGATGAAACCATTTGACAATATGACCAAATTAAACTTTTCATGTCATTGCTTAAGAGCTTGCTTAAGTCCATAAAGAGACTTAATCAATTTATATACTTTTCTTTCATTTTCAGGAAGAACAAAACCCTCCGATTGTTCCATAGAAATCTCCTCATTTAAGTCTCCATTTAAGAAAGTAGTCAAAGCATCCATTTGATGAACACAAAGATCATAAATAGAAGCTAGAGCAAAAAGAACTCGAATAGAAGTTATACATACAACAGGAGCATATGTATCAAAATAATTTATTCCTTCTTTTTGTCTATATCCCTTAGCTACAAGCATACCTTTAAAAACTTGAATAGAACCATCATAATGATATTTTCTTCTAAAAACCCATTTGCACCCAATAGGTTTTGATCCTTTCGGTAAACCTACTAATACCCAAATATTATTGGACATAATTGAGTCCATTTCATCATTCACAGCTTCTTTCTAAAAGGAAGCATCTCTATAAGACATAGCATCATCAAAGCTTCTAGGATCATCTTCTAAATTTAATACTAAAGGGTATTTATTTATCACGTTATTATCTCCATCTCCTTCAACAAGAAAAACATGAGTAATAACATCAGGACCTAAGTCTTTTATTTTCCTAGCTCTAGTACTTCTCCTTGGTTCAATCATGTCTTTAGAATCATTCGTTTCTTTCTCTTGAGAATCACTTTGAGTTTCCATAGATCTTGAATTATTTTCAATAATTTTAGAACTTGTAAAACATTTATTCTCAAAGAATTCAACGTCTATTGATTCTACTATGACATTGGACTCTAAATCAAGAAGCCTATAAGCTTTACTATTTTCAGTATACCCAACAAAAACACTTTTGATAGCTCTAAAACCGAGCTTTGTTCTCTTAGGATCCAGAGCTCAATAGTATGCCAAACACCCCCACACTTTAAGATATAACAAATTTGGCTTTCTACCTTTCCATATTTCATAAGGGGTTATGTCATTTTTCTTGGAATGTATTCTGTTATGAATATAACATGCAGTAAGTAATACTTCTCCCCAAAGATTAATTGGTAGCTTTGAATTTGAAAGTATACAATTAACCATTTCTCCAAGAGATCGATTTTTCCTTTCAGCTAAACCATTTTATTGTGGAGTATATGGTGTCGAAACTTGATGAACAATACCATGTTCTTCACAAAATGAAGAGAATTCATTTAAGAAATATTCTCCACCTTTATCTGATCGTAGAACTTTAATTTTCTTTTCTAATTGATTCTCTACTTCAACCTTATATTTCTTAAATATGGTAAATGATTCATCCTTCGATCTCATGAGATAAACATATAAGAACCTACTGCAATCATCCACAAAGGTAATAAAATACATTTTACCTCCACGTGTTAGCATACCATTAAATTCACATATATCACTATGAACCAAATCCAATAAATTCGGATTTCTTTTAACACTAGGAAATGGCTTCTTAGTAAGTTTTAACTTAGCACATATTTCACATTTATCAAATTCGCCATTAAAATTGATCAAATCTAATTTTCTCATATTCTTCAAATAACAAATATTTATATGTGCCAACCTACTATACCATAAAATTGAAGACTTGACAATAAAAGCAGAACTAGAAATATTATTATTGATACTCAGTTGATACATGCCATCATTGGCATAACCCTTCCCAACAAACAACCCATTTTTCGACAGGATAAACTTGTCGAATTCAAACAAAACCTGAAACCCCCTCTTACAAAGTAAATCAATAGAAACTAAGTTCTTCCTAATTTCGGGTATAAATAACACATTAAGAAGAGTTATCTTCTTTTCAGAAGTGAAGTCTATCTCCACCGTGCCTTTTCTAGCAACCTTTGTAAAAGCATTATTCGCCATCAAGATCTCTTGAACATTTGAGTTAACAATCTCTTCAAATTGCTTGAACAGATACTTGTCCTTGCACACATGGATTGTTGCTCCAGAATCTAACCACCAATCGGATTGAACAGTGGTAGAATTGATTTTAGAAACCATAGCCATCGCATCATTGATCTCAAAAATTTTCATGCTCGAAAACATGTTTGAAATCATGGCTACATAATTTTCTTCAATCAGATTTGCATCCGCCTTCACTATATGAATGTTCTTGTCCTTTGAAATGCTCTTGCGGTGAATGCAATCCTTGGCATAGTGTCCCCGTTTGCCACAAACAAAACAGCAACCATTTTTCTTCTTTTGTGTTCTCTTAAATTTATGCCCCCCGCTTCTTACTTTGAAGTTCTGGCCGATTTTCCATTTTTTATCTATAGCATTCACCTTCGAATTGTACAAAACAGAATTATCACGTAAACGTGACTCTTCCTCAATGCGAAGATGTTTCTGTATTTGCTCCAAAGTAAAGTCCTCTAACTTGTGAATCAGCCTTCTTTCCATAGTCTTTCTAACTTGGAGGCAATTTTGCAATAATTGCTCCAACTTGAAAAGCTTCTGGAATATGAATCTTGAGGGCACGAATCTTATTTACAATCACTTGCAATTTATGAACTTGTTCCAGCAAGAGTTTAGTATCAATAAACTTGAAATCAAAATACTTTGTGATTAGATATTTGTCGGTACCTTGCTCCTCTGCTTTGTACTTAAATTCCAGTGCATTTCAGATTTCTCTAGTCGACTTCATTTCAGTGAATAAGTCGTACAGACGATTGGAGAGTGTGTTCAAAATGTGTCCTCGACAAAGTAATTCATCATCCGCACGTTTCTTCTTTTCCTTATTAACCCTTTCAATAACTTCCGCACTTTGTTGTCCTCCCTCAGCAGTAGGCTTAGGATCTTCTATAGACGCCAAGTTAGGATCTAGTATGTAGGAAATCTTCAGAGCAGTAAGTAAGAACATCATCTTGTCCTTTCAGCGAGCAAAATTGTTCCCATCGAACCGGTCCAGTTTGATCATATCTTGATTCATAACTTTGATTGTCTCCGACTCCATTGTAGCAAGATAAATCCTTAAAATTGTTGGAAAATATGGCTTCGAATTGGGTAGAACAATGAAGATGGATATTCAGAGTACTCAAGTCGGACTTCGAGGCGTAATATCACTTTCTTTAATAATTTATTTGCCCCACAACGTTACTAATGGTCACCGGCAAAAATCCTCCACGATACAATAAAGTCTCGGATGAGAATACTAGATAGCAATTATATTTCTCCAGGATCTCTCTAGGAAACAATTGAAAGAATGGCTGTAGTTTTTCAAACGAGAAAGCTCGAAAAGATGAAAATGATCACTCTCGTTTTTTCCCAAAAATAATGAGTATTTATATAAAATAGTCTTGCAATTCTTCGTGAAAATTGCCAAAGAATGAACAAACACATCATTTTAAAAAATTGTTCGGATAAACAAATGGAGCTCTTTGAAGAAGTCGAAAAACGAACAAATGCAACCCTTCGGGAAAAGTTGCAAACCGAATAGATAATTTTCCAAAGGTTGTATAAAAAAAAACACAAATAAAATTTGAAATAATTTTTTTAAATAGAATTTCGAATTTTCATTTTATATATTTTATTTCCGAAATTCTCAAAATAAAAGACAACCTTTGAATTTACTAAAAATTAATAACATAAAAATAATAATAAATGGATTAGTGTTAATTAAACCGCAGGCGCACAGGCATGCTAAGTGCGCCAAATAATCGCGCACCCGCACGCGAGTGTGGTAGGGTCTAACCCTGCCCAATCATCCCTGGAGGTATACAAGGAAACCCTTCACTTATAAATTGCGCTATTTCCTCCCACTTTTCCTATGTGGGATAAGGAAAAAACACTCAGTTTGTTTTGACAAACAAATCTCCGACAGGTAATGCACTTGGCCAGTCAAAGGGAGGCGTGAACTGCTCTTTCGACGGAAAAGGGGCCCCCGGCACCCCCCCCAACAAAAACTTGCACAACTTCAGAGGAGCGGCTGCCATTAATTTGGGTGGCGTGGGGGATGATGAAGACGTGATGTTTTTGCCCCCACAGCGTGAAGCCATGTGCATCGTATCGCATGTCCTATGCACGGCCCTTGTGGTCATGTGGCGTGTTGGCCGTGTGTTATGGCCGAATACAACAGCTTTATCTCATCGACCAACTACACAGCTTCTTTTGTAGGGACTACGGAGCTTCGCTCGAGCTATTGGCTCTTTCCATTTCTCTTTCCACCTCATTTATCGTCTGACGTACTTCGCCAATTCACCACTGGACTATGTAACAAACCCGCACGGGATGGGCACGGCAATATACTAGATGTCGCGAGAGCTCCGAGCACCCCATGAGATGAAAAACTCTATCCGCTGCAGAAATTTCAAACTCGGAAGAATTTTAAGGTTATTAGGTCGGGTGCCGGGTTGGTGCCTCTACACGGCAACAACTGTGAAAAGCCCAAAAAGGGATGAACAAATGGCCTTCAGGGTTCAGCCTATTGAACCAAATTAGCAAAATGGGCCAGAGGATTCCAAAACTCGTGTGACATACACAGGGGTGTCCGCTGTTTTTCGTTCAAGGAATGAGACAGTTTTCAGTTGTTGAACTTGATACGTACAAGGATTTGCTCGTTCTCGCGCTCGTTTCTTCCTGAACTATTCAGACACGACATCATAATAAACGTTAGGTTTTGCATTAGCTGTGTATGAGGAATGAGTATCGAAACTATGACTTGGTCAGTAAGAGACGGGCAAGTTGCAAAGAGATGGAATTAACAGAAACATAACTCATGTACAGATGCTGGTTGCAAAATCCTGTCATTTGGAAAACCCGGCAGATTCAACTTCACCAGTTGAACCTCCCAACTTGCAAACTACCACATGAATATGGACATCCGGTCTTAGTAAATATTACATCATCTTCTGTACCCGAGATGTGTTATTTTCCCCGTCGCAAGCTTATTGGCTGCTCTTGCCTTTCGAGGAGAAGAATCTGCTGAATCCTCTCTGTTGCTTCTCGGGAGTAGGACCTGACGAGGAGGACGAAGAGGTTGACAAGGTGGGTCTGTGCTTTGGACGTTTGGAATTGACAGGAGATCTCAGAAAGCTTGCTTCACTTTCCGAGGGGCTGCATGGGAAGTTATGAGGTTGCAGCGGCGATTCATCTCCCATTCTTTGGAAACTGGTCGTTGAGACGTCGTCCATCTCAGCCTGATCCATGTCTTGCAAGTCTGTGACCCCGACCATAGTTTCATCCTCCTTTTGAGTCCTCTCGTTTTGCTGGGAACTTGTGAGCTCCGAATTTGGATGTAATCCTTTTAATTGTTTGCCCAGTAGAAAAATTGTTTCTTGACACTCTGCTAGCTTCTCTGCTGCAGCTGCAAGGTCCTTCTCCTGCAACAAAACAAACGGTTTGTCACTGGATAGAGAGAACACATATGGTGGCATTTCAGCTTTCCTGAACTCTAAAAAGTAGATTAATTAACAAAGACGGGCAAACAGCAGACACTGTGAACTAAGTCTGACATATAAATATTGTATTGTGACTCACTCTCCACAAAGTGGCGAGGATTATCTACATGTTGAAAAACTAAACCAAACCATATCAGAGCTGGTATTGTCGCAGTACATAATATTAACTACCCAAAATATGAGAATTCAAAATCAAGTCCTGTCTTAAAAAATGTAAATGGTAGTGGAGCCAGGAATTAAAGCAGGGATCCTTCATGTTTCCAAGACCAACCGTGAACTGTAAGATGCAACTTATTTACTTCTAGTTCCTACAAGTAAACATGGCAAGCTATGAGAAAGCTTTGCAGCTTGACTGAAAGGCATAATCAATTACTTGTGGCACTGCTTCAAGCTATAAACCCGCACATGCTCCCAACTAGAAACAAAACGAGCAGAGCTATGAGTGGGAAATCAAATTCAGCAACTGACAAACACAGAAGACATCACAAGCAGATTAAATCAAGGTGAAGGTGAAATTTTCGTTTTTGTAGAAAATGTTTAATCCATCTACGGACCACAAACATTAAGGATAAGGACCAACCTGTTTGCTTTTGTCAGTATCACCCTGTGATGAGCAGCTCCCATTTCTACATATAAATGGATGATCCAGGAATCAGAAAATAGAGTCAACTTACATGAAAGCAAGGATGTCAATAGAAATACTGAGATTGAATGAATGGACCATCTGCAAGCAGCGTTCCCATGTGTCAAGCTACGGACAGATAAAGTGAACTTTGTTTGGGGGGAGAGTGCTCATTTGCTAAATAATGTGAAGGAAAAGAGAAAGGGAGCAAGAAAATAAGCAAGCGCTAAAACATGGGGGAAAAGAATTTTACTCCAAGTAACCTTTTCCTGACCAGTCACAACTAGCAATATCATGCAGACTTTGCCAGGAAAGTATAATTTAAATGTTAGGAAAAAAGTGTGATGCAAAGTGAAAACCTCAGCAAACGTTCTTCAAGATCCTTGCATCTGGCCAAAGCTTCTTGATGACCTGTCTTTTCCTCCTGAAGTTCATCGTCCTGGCTCTCTATTTTTGCCTGCAGGATTTTTATTTCAGCTTCTAATTCTTGTGCACGTGCTTCCAGAGATCTGTATGACTCTGCCATACATTTCAGCTGAGTTTCAGCCAAGCTGTAAGAATTTTGAGAAGTGGCCAGCTGTGTCTTCACTTCTCCTAGCAGCTGCTCCAATTCTTGTAACTGAGTCTTCGTTATCTCTAAGTTCTCAGTTGAGATGGCTAAGTCCATGGCCATTTTGTCTTTCTCAGATCTTAATTTCTCATAATCCTCCAAAGAGATTTTCAGCGAAGTACTTATTTCATAGTCTGACCCTCCATTATCATCAGAAACCTCAGGATTTGGAGTGAGGCCAATGATGTTTCTGCAGCCATTTTCGTATCTCTCTATTGAAGCATCCCGTTGAATAACCTTATTCTCAGGCAGTGCAACCTTGTCGATGCAATCAGGACTGCTAACTTCTGATTCAACACCCTTGTATCCAAGGATATTAAACTTAAGCTCTCTAGCCTTATCAAAAACAAGAGAAAGGTCAAGAACATAATTATACAAATTTGCATCATTATTTAGCACTTTATGGAAGGTGGCAGAAAACTCCTCAATTTTCCTGTGTAAACCCATCGCCATCAACAGATATGTCATGGACTGTCATTGCCTCTTTGCCCAGAAGCAGTACAAATTCATGAATCTGGATAATAGAAGCTGCCATTTCTTTGCTTAACGTCTGATCAGATCCATAAACTGGCTTGGCATCCCCCATCCAATCAAGATCCCTTTCATCAGGGGCAGAAGTGTCTTCAGGACAAGTTTTTCTATCAGATAACTCTTCAGAACACTGCTTCTCATCAGAGATGCAAGACATGGGGCGTTGATGAAGTGTATCATGTGCATCCTGCAAAACTTGTTTGATATCCTTCAAAATTTTGTCCACATCATCCTCATTTGATCTAGTGTCAAAAATTGAAGAGATACTTGATTGCAGCTTCATCAATGTCATCTTCGTGCCAGATTCATGACTTGCTGATAATGCTTCAACATCAGAACATGCCCCGCTGGGAGATGAATCCACATCTTTGCCCTAGTAGTTTCTCCTGGGGCACTGTTGCAAGGAGTATCAGGTCCCTTAATAACCGAACCATCAGAAACAGAAATGGATCGGTCTGAATCATTTGCCAACTTCTCCATTTCAAGAAAGTCATCCATAAGCTCCAAGTTACTCGCATTGTCAGCTTTAGCTGCTTTCTCAATGTTCTCTCCCTTCTTAAATTGAGAGAGCTCAGAGATTAGTGCCGTTGCCCAGGACTCGGCGCAACTTCTTTCATCTTCATTTCCATCTTCAGACATCGAGGTCAAGCTAGGGGGATTGCTGGCATCATGACTGAAAGAAGCATTGGCAGGAATTTGAATATTCGATTTCAGTGAGCTTCTATCTTGATTGCTGATCGGCAATTGCGCTTCTAGAGTTTGAAGTTTGCTAGCAGTCTTGGCACACATGTTCCTTGCCACCTGCAATTCACTATTGCGTTTTGCTAAAGCTTCTTTCAGCATCTTTGTCTCTTCTTCCATTGCCAACAAACGTTCTGTAAGGAACTCATTTTCCTTGTGGCATTTCTGCACATTCTCAAGAGAAAATTCTGGCAAAGGAGAAAGGTAAGGGCTAGGAGGCCTGACCGGAGATCTCTTTACACGAGATTCTCCATAATCTCGACCTAAACTCTCAACCTCCATCTTCATTTGGGCAAGTGCTGCAGGACCAGGCAATTTCTTTCGCACTAAACCGCGTAATCTTTGGCATTCTGCCTCTAGCTTGGCTATTTTCTTGACACCCTCCATATGCTGTTTGTTGGCTGATTCTGCAGACCTCACACTCATGTTCTTCTCTTCATTGCGTATTTCTAGTTCTTTAGAAGCAACATGAAGCTCATATTTAAGGGAATTAATCTCCCTTTCACATGATTCGATATCGCTCTTTAACATCTCGATGTCTGCCTCAGCCTTTGATTTTTCTTCACTGATCTTAATTAGCATGTTAGAACGGTCTTGAAGTGACCTCGAAAGTGCAGCATTGTCAGCTGCAGAGCGAAGCAGTTCCTGGTCCAGACTGACAATCTTGGCTTCAAATTCATGCTTGATTTTTTCCCACTGCTTGGTTTTGGAAAGAACAACTTCTTGTAAGTTCTTTTCATGTTCTTCCTTCAGATTCCGTATCTGCCTCATGCACTCCTTAAGAGCACCATCCAGATGGGATGCACGATCTTCAGCAGTGAGCTTCTCAAGAGTTACAGACTCTAGATGACCTTTCAATGCCAAAGCTTCTGCCTCAGCCTTTTCCCAACCTGTCAAATGATTCAGTTAGAAAGGTCAATATAACAAGTGCATTCTGCTCTGCCAGTATTTCTCACGAGCTTGAATAGCTTGGCATTGTACCTGAGACAGCTTCTTCAGCAACTTTCGTGTGCTGTTTCACCAGGTTTTCCTTTGTTGTTATCTCTGAATTGGCGGCAGATAGGTTTTCATTTAATTCTTTAATCTGTTCCTCAAGTGTTTGAACTTGCTCCTCGTATGTCTTAACTTGATCCTCTAAACCCGTGAGATGTGAATAGGACTCTACAGAAATTTGAACATAATTTGGTTTCTTGTAGTTATCCTGTGAGCAGCAAAGGGAGAATATCATGTAAGGACATAAACAAACAAAATGAACTTGCATTGGAAAAAAAAAAAAAACCCAAAATTCACCTAAATTTAGCCTAAAGGGTTATTGAAGAAACAAAAAACTAGAAATGAGGGAATAAATTCAAATGGCACCTTTTAAAGAGGAGAACAATCAATATAGGGGATATAATAGTGAATGTGATATTTTGCTGCACCTAGAAAGATAGCACTACCGATTTTGATGAGCAAATTACAACAAAGAAAAGAATCTTCAAGAAGGATTAACATAGGTCAGTGTATGTACAGGAGTCGATCTACTAAGGAGGGAAAGGGAGAAGGCAAAATTTCATCTGGGACATCTACAGGTTCACATGTATATGGCACACTGATGGTTTAGGCAATTCATCTAAACCAACAATTAAGAGGACTTTACCACAAAGTAGAAGTAGGCGGTTCACCTGGAAACTGGGTTAAGAATATATAAACCGGGAAGTTCCAGATATTGCATTCAACTAATTGGAAAAATTAATACCTAATTCTGCTTAAGAGCTTCTCTATCATCAGAAGTAAACATTCTGATAGATATTGAACAAATGCAAAAAACAGTCGTAGCCTTCACCAGTTTGGCAGAGACTTGGAGGATGGATTGGAAAAGGAAATTCCAGGTATTCAGAACATAAAGGCATGGCCCAATCTTTAGTTACTATATCTATCAGCAAACGAACCTGATCAACCTGGGCCTTTCGGTGTTAAGGCACCACTGGCAGAGTCCAATATAGCTGCTGCTTTCTCAGCAGAAGACTTGTCCGACGATTTTCTCTTCCATGGCCAACTTCGACGGTCCATGTCCAACAATTACTTAGCCCTATAGCAAAGTGAAATGTAACACATTAGTGAACATCTGGTTGCACACACTTCCCAGTATTAATCCAACAATAATAGAGCAACACCTGTGAGATATATCTTCCAATCCTGGTGGTATCCTATGCATGCAGATTCCTGCGCAACATTTGATATGATCAGACGACACCAGGGTGAGTGGGACTGATTGCATATTAACACATGTGATAGATAGCAAGTGATACACAGGTAACATCACATGCTGAAGGTCTGGTAATTCAGGCAACAATCGGATGGCATAGGTATTCCAAGTCTTTGAATTCTTTTGAAACAAAACTCCTATATTGTTCATAACTCTGCAATCCCCTTCATATATGAGTTAAATTTCGTCCCTGATGGAATAAGCTTTTTAATGGAATTCAAGATGTTGAAATCTGACCAAACATATTCCAAACCAGAGAGACTCTTATCTGTTCGAATAGTATACTGTATCCTAGTTGCTATTCTTTTTTTAAGCCAATATTCTAGTTGGTATTCAAGAAAATCCAAAAAAACATAAACCAGGTTCTTCAATTAAACTCGAACATCGCTCATATCTTTTTCAGTGTGCAGCAATATCAGAGCAAAATATTTTAATTGGACTGAAAATCTAAAAAAAGAGAAACTGTTCAAATGAAGAATGAAAACTGAACACAAAGTACAGGAACGAAAAGAAGAAATGCTATCAGCGGGCATATTGTCATAATAGATCCCCAAGACCAAAAGAATTTTTTTCACAACGAACAGAAGATGAGAAAGTAAAACTTGGCAAAATAGATTTCAAGGGCATGAGAAACAATAGGCTGCCAATTGGACTACTTGATGAAGGAGACTTCAAACCATTACGACTGCAACTACTACTTAATCTTTTAACATCGAGCTGAATAAAGATCAGAAGAACTTCTTCTGTTCGACGTCCCAGCCCAATTGAAATGTGAAGGAAGTATGCTTGTTTGCCAGAAGACCATAATTTCTCTACAGATCATGTGTGTCTGCTCTCACTTGCATTTCCCCAGATTGAGATGTCGATTTCACAGTCGGCAGAGACTGAAGTTGGCATCTCTATAGACCCTTGTTCCACATAGGTCTCTAAAATTAATCAGTCAAAAGAAGAAAAGAAAAGAAAAGAAAAGAACAGAGCTGTCCCCAACAAGTCCAATACACGAATGAGTAAACATCACACATCCATCGTCGAGGACGAAGATGGATTCGCAATGCAGCTCTCGAATCAAAACATCCCAGAACATCGCCACGGTTTCGGTAACGCAAATTCAGCTTGGAAGAACGACCACTCGGAAAATTGATGTGAGCGAAGACAAACTCCCCCAAAGAAAAAAAAAAGTGATCGAAGCACTTTAGGCAGTAAAGGATCTCGCACCGACTTAGAAAGGAAAACTAGAAACGGGAGTAGGAAATGAGAACGGGGTTTTAGATGATAGCCAAAGACGATGAACTCGAAAAAGGAACAAAAAAAAAAGGCGGCTCCAGCTATGGAGAATTTCCCGCGGCGAAAACCGAGACGGATCGAACACATGCACGAATCTTTGCAGAGCACTAGCAAGCGATCACCGGAGCCCACCAAGAGCTGGTCATCGGGATTTGCGACTCAACGGCGACGCATCGGGCGCTTACGGCCAAATTCCGCCATCGCCGGGACCATCCGCATGGTCCACGGTCCCTGTAAGTGGACCTGAAAACGGCAAGAGAATCCAGCGCGGAACGCCCCGCACCGACAGCGATGCGGGACGAGCAACGCGAGCGCCTCGAGCGAGCCAAAACCGAAAGAGCTCGTTCGCCAGACGATCGGCGACACCGTAACCCGGAACTCGAGAATCATCGGAAAAAGCTTCTCCGTTCTGTTTCCCCCCCGGGCGGGAGGACAAAGGCAGAGAACCAATGTAAGAGCGGAGACCGCTGGATTCGGAATAGGAATCGAACTCACCGGAGTGAATGAAGCTCCAGGAGAACGCGCTCGAGCTCGAGCTCGAACGCAGAAGAAAGAGTTCGCGGGAAGCCAAGCCAGAGATCTCCCGACTCAAGGCGCCGCCGGCCGGTTCGGCATTAACCGTGTAGCTCTTCAAGGACGCGGACGCGGGCCGACGACGCCGGCGGCGGTGGTTACGACGGCGGCGACGGCGGCGGCGGTGGCGGTGGTGGTGGTGGGCGGAACGCAATGGAGAGAGAGTTCCGGAGTTCGGAGTCGGAAGTGTCACTTAAAAGGCAAGACGTTGGAAAAGCTCCAAAACACATCATTAAAGCCAAAAAAACAGTGACAAGGAAAAAAAAAAAAGGAAAAATAATAAAACAAAATGAAAAAGGAGAAGGAGAAGGAAAATAAAAATAAAAATATTTTGTTCCTCTAAACTCGATTAATTAATGCCTGATTAAGTGCGTCTTAATTTTTATCTCGGAAGTCGAATCCCGGAGCAGGGCGTGCAATCCGCTCGGGGGGTGCGGAAGGACGGATTTGCCGCTCGCGGGGGGGGGGGGGGGGGGGGATGGGGTGGGCAGCTGAGCTGGATCCGATTTCGTGGGCACTTAACTCTGCTCTGCTCTTCGGGGGACGACTTTGGACCACTTCGTCACTATCCCTCTTCAGCGCCAGCTCATTATCCCTGTAATCATTTCGGAATTTTCTATTTAATCGGATCCGTACCCAAGTAATTCCCCACGGATTTCCATGATCCGATCGTCGACGACTCCATACACACGATCCAATGGAATAAGTGACATGCACGTGCTTGCTAATCTCCACATGATCTGTTCTTAACATTTTATATATGACTTGTGGAAGTAAATTTAGTCTAACGCGCAAAACTTGCCACCACCCTACCACATCAGAAGTTTTATAGATTGATATATCGATCTTCTACTCAAATTTGCACCGAAGTAATTGCCTATGAATTTTCCGATCCCGCCCTTTGTAAAGATGTGTATTAATCTCCGCTCATTATCGAATTTTTTTTTGGGGGAGCGGGGGGGTCTAGGCATTATGAATTATTTTGTTTATTTTCATGTTGTTTTTCTCCTTCTGTGTATAGAGTTATGGTTTGGTTTTTAATTCAAGGGACTTCGGCGGATTAGGGAGGGTAAAAAGGATGGGGGAATTCGCTGGTTTAATTAATGAGCCGTGCCATCTTGGTGGCGTTTGCACTGTCCTGGTAAGAAAAAAACAAAGAAAGGAAAAGGCAAAAAAAAAAAAAGATTGTACCTTTGTCGCGGTGTGGGTGGGGGCCCACTGGAGAAGATTTTCTGTTGGAAATGGACGGTGATCCGCGAAGCCATGCTCGTCGCCGCCTGATTTTGGGGACAACGTAACCTCCGACCCGGGGAAAAACCTGCCTGATTTTTTTTTTTCACCCGTTCCAAGTTAAAACCGTCAAAATTGCCCAGCGGTGGTAAAATTTCCCTTCTTTTTGGTACGTTCGGCAGATCTAGTGTCGTTATTCATGTAAAAAGCAAAATTTACTCCAAAAACGTGTAAATCGTTCACCGACGATAAATGCATAGAGTTTTATTACAATGTGGTACGAACGCGTGATGCAATGCTTTCAAAGTATGCAGAAATTTCTACTAAACATGACGTGATCATGTCAGAGAAATTTACCTTTCTTCAAGTCACTGTTCAATGGCTTTGACAAATGGATGGATGGAAGGCTTCTCGACATCTTGCTTCGAACTAGACAACAACCACGCACTGGGATTGCCATGATTTATTCACGACAAGAAAGTCACATAAAGTTAAAAAGATTATTGATCTCTTCAGAGTAGTGCACTGAAGCCACGTGACAAGTCAAAGGTAAGCCCAAAATTCATGCTGGTCGTGTCAGGTCAAACCCAGAATCGTCGGCAATCAGTAGTGTAGAAAATCAAATCCTTTGTCGTGCCCTCAATCCACGACGGCGTAGAGATCGATCCTACTTCATTTGGTTCCGACTTATTCCATGGTCCAAATAAACTCTATATTAAACCATTCATTCGATAAAAAAATAGGTTGCTCAGAATAAATGCTTAACATGAATGCTTAATATATCCCCAACACTGCTTGAATCAATGGAGAATGTTTTATCACATTTGAAACGGTGTTCACATGGGCGCCCGACAAAAACTACCGAATAAATCTTCTTGCAGTGTGAATGGTTTTTACTCAGCTCGTTGGACGTTTCTCGTTGGCTCTGAAATTTCAAAGGCTGCAGCGTGCATGACGCCCTCCCTCCCGGGCAGAGCAGAGAAAACCGCAGAACTGGACGCGACAGTGTTTCGACGAGAACGGCATACATAGACACCTGTATATATTATATTATATATATTTATATATATATATATATATATATATATATATAAATTAAAGCTGTAATGTCACAGTACAACTCCTAAGATTCTTTTCATCTGTTGAAAAGGGCAGAAAATAGGAAAAGTCAAAACCCTGCGATGTCGGCTCTCATCGAAGTTCCAGCTGTTAAATCACCGACGTTCAGTCAATTTTTCTTTTTACTTCAGCATGCACGTTTTTACCGTGATTAATACTACGGAAAATTAATTTATCCGTAAGAAATTTACTTTCCATTAATTTTCGTTAAATTTTATTATGAAATTATTAAGTTAAATAATATGTGACAGTTAATGAATGTATCAATTTAAATTCTAAACTTTGTTGGTTACAAATATAATAATTTATAATTTTCCATAATGTTAATTCAATTTAACGAAAATTAACATGACTAAATTTGTAATAAATGCATATAATTTAAAATAAATTTATTAATAAGTTTATAATTTTTCATGATATTAATTATTTTTATTAATTTATTGGGGGCATTAATGGCTGTCGTGGTTGCAATTGCATGACGTGGATGTATGGGATTATTCGTTTGTTTTGTTTATTGGAAAAGCACTTGTCGAATGAGCTGCTGTACAGCCATGCAATCGCAAGCAGATTTTGACAGCCTCCAATAACTTGGTCGATCATCGCGTTGAATTCAATGTTCTTAGCTCTTTCGTCAAATTCAGCCCTTGATAAAATATAATGATCGGGTCAAAATTATTTAAATGGCAGAAATAGTTCGAATGATGGCACCTACTAAACTTACGACAACCGAACTCCGGCTTACCCAAAAGAAATGAAAACGAATAGTCACTGTCCATGGAGTCGCATTGACCCTTCCCATTCTTTAGAAATTCGGGTTGACGTCGACAACTCTCCAGCAAACGATAGGGAGTGGGGCTATCGGCAACTTCCGCTAGGGCCGGAACGTTTGCACTGGGACGAGGCAATGACAACTTATGGTCCATCACATGACATATCAAGTCATGTACAAATACATTCATATTCACATGTCGTTTTGTGCTTTCGATAGAGGTG
Organism: Eucalyptus victrix; assembly: GCA_016097545.1. Taxonomy (NCBI): domain Eukaryota; kingdom Viridiplantae; phylum Streptophyta; class Magnoliopsida; order Myrtales; family Myrtaceae; genus Eucalyptus; species Eucalyptus victrix. The sequence continues at coordinate 16,470,900 of CM027840.1, read as the reverse complement.
AGTATGGTTTCAAGGTAGAACTGGGAACTTGAGAATTGGACCAGAGGGAACTACTCTAATTTCAAATTGTACGATATGCAAAATATGTTTCATGTTCAAAAAATTGAGGAATCTATTTCAATTGGTAGCTTATAGGTGAAATCAGGAACTTAGAATATGGAACAAATCTTTGTATTTTGCTTGTTTTATGTTTTCGCACGATCCTACGATACTATATGACATCCAATTATGAGTATAATCTAAAATCAGTAGTTTGAGTTTCCATATCTGACGATATTCATGATTAAAACTCTCACTTTATATCTAAATACGAGCTGTAACCAATAGATTGTAATAAATGATAGTCATTAAAGGTAACGATTTACTATAACAATTCAATTAAGAGTGCAAGTGAAATTTAGATAAATCTTGAAATTTGTGATGAGGTAAGTTTTAGGTTCCTAGAACCCACTTCAATAAGTAGGTTTCAAATTTCAAATAAAATTTAGAACTGCTCACCTCTATCTTTCAGTATTTGATTAACGGATAAATCACTCAATTTCTAAGAAACCTTTTGATCATCGCGTCAAAAAAAAGTACACAGCATTTGCCGGAATTAGACGGTACGTATTTATGAGAGAGCTGCGGTAAGTCAAGCTTGACGATGACATAATGAGCTCAACCAACATCATCGTATTTAAATCCATCTATTACCAAAGAAGCCACCTTTCACCTGACACCGTGGTAGGTCAATTGGAAATCGCAAGATAATGCTGCTCGAGAGAAAAAAAGGCTCATAGAATACGATGTCGTGCTAAAAATGGAAGTTTACCTACTTTATGACGATGATGTACATTGCCGGTCTTGTAATATTGTTGCGACGTATCGTGGCGGCGATTATCCAATCTCAATTGAATGGACATTCCATCTAATAGCTTTCTCTTTCAAGGAGAAAGTGGTATCACATCGGGAGTAGGCTTTTGAAAAAGAGGTTAGCATCATAATCACGATCGTGATGGTTAATTACAGAAATTAAAGATTCGGCTGCAATCTGGTCCGGTTCGTCTTTCATTATTTATGAGCATGGTGGTGGGGGATTTTTCCAAGTGCGAGATCGAAGTTAAAATGAGAATACGCACCACCGACAGCGGCATTTTTCTTTTTTTTCATAATTTAGAACAAAAAAAGGAAATTATCTGTGGGGTTGCAAACAGGGAATGAATTTATTTCTTGTCCGATTGTTGCATGTAAGGTCCAAAAAAGATGTCTGAATTTATGAAGAGTACGCTCGATGACGAACAATGCCATGCGCATCGCGGCATAGAAGTGCAATCTTGTGGGCATTTTGTGGTCATGTGTACTAAATCGGTTGTTCATAATTGAGCTCATTTAAGTAGCAAAATTCTACGTCATATTTGCATTGTAAGAATGGATTATTATACTTTAAATGGTGCATAAGCAAACGTTTCTTACAAATTATGTATCCTTGATGAGAACGGGATAATGATTAGGATGTTTCTTGATGAAGAATTCAAATTATTTTAAGGTATTAATAATGACTTCAATCTATTTATTACTTATTTTCTTAAAAAAAGAAGTTGTCGTCAGTCCTCGTATTGGGGAAGGGGGCCCAAACTCATTGGGGGCATGGGTGGTTTTGAGGGGGAAGAGGCATTCTAAACATCAATCACACGACTGAGATAACATAACTGATCAATCACATTATCATATTTATATGCATTTCAACTACTTTGCTTTTAAGTTTCGAAACTCCAACGCTTTATCAATTCGCTTCTCTAGGTGGTGTTGTCGTGTGGTGCGACCTTCGTGCAAGATACTCTCTCTTTCTCTATAGATGGATCGTCCGTGAGGAAAGGGGCAAATTACAATGGTGAAGTAGGATGTGGAGGATCGCAAACCCGAAGGATGGTTCCATCGCCCGATGCGTCCAATTTGGATCCATTTATAATGTTGGAGTGATGGTTAGCCTTGAATTTAACTCGATGTCCATGATAGTATGTATATTAACACGTCGAAACGTGACAATTTCTCATCTTTTTATGTCATGAGTCGTGTTTAATGTTAGCTGATTGAATAATTGGTCGTGAGTCAAATATGGGCGACACCTACATCACAATATATCTTGAATAATCATCAGAGCACAGGGGTCTGTAGTGGTGGAGATGAACCGAGCCACCGTCGCTGCCGTTGGATTTTCCCGCCGTCGGCCGAGGACGACGGAGAAGGACGGGGCCAAAAAAGATGCGGAAACCCGCGGTCCCCACCCTCCACCACCGGGGGAATTCTATGTTGGTTGAGGCCTTCATGGGGGCGTGGGGACCAGGGGCCACGCCTACCGACACGTGTCGGGGGAATGGGCAACGTTTTCTCAAAACGGCCCCGGTCGCCTGCTTTGGCCCCGGATGCCGACAGCGTCGGCAGGGACGGAACGCCGTCGTTTCAAGCACCCCCAGAAAAAACAGAGAGGAGCAGGACAAGACAAGACAACATTAATCTCCGCGCAACATGATTATTAGTTAATCGATTGAATTTTTGCCACCATTGACTTCTCGAAACACGACGCCGCAAAACGACAAGAGCAGGAGGCAGAAAAACAGTGCGTAATTCGAAACGACACGTCGTAAAACTCCCTGTTGTTTTTCTTTTTTTTTTTTTTTTTAATTATTACATTTCGTCTTCTTTGAAAGGCCAAAACGGACTTGCACGGCTCCAGAAACACCGCCCGGGTCGTCCTCCTTTTTTTTAACTCACTTCTCGCTAAGCGACGGGCCGTTTTGATTGCTCTGTAGGCACGAGTCCTCCGGCGCACGTGATGTCCCCGGGGTTCCGAAGCCACGCCGAACGAAAGAAGGCATCTTTGATTTGAGGAATTATTATTGCGTGAATGCAATGTACGTGCGTGCTAAACTGAATTCGAATTATTTAAAAAAACGGTGGGCGTACCACCCGCGTCGCATGTGAGTCTCACCAAATCGAAGGTTGCAGATATATTTTTAGTTCACACACTAAATTCGTCAAATTTGAACAATTTATCAATTCTATACGCATCAATCGCATAGACTTAATGTGGATACGACCATTGAAGGCTTTCTGAGAGGAGGGGCCAAGCAAGAAGAAATCCAATGGGCGGACTTGACATAAGAATTCGCATAGCATGCAATAAAATAATCATGAATTTTGATCCGGAAGGAGTGGCAAGATTATAATATCAACTTCAAAAACTCATTCCGATCCATTTGCAGTCATATCAAGATTTAAAATCCCTTGTTTAGTCGTGTTTCTAAACACTCTCGTTTTTAGCTTTACTTTTGGCATTTCATTTTTTTTTTGGTCAATTTCTTTATTCTCTATTTTAATTCCATCATAAATTCGTGAAAATCATGATACAACGATGCTCACATAAATCAAAAGAATACCAGCCAATCTATCGGGCCTCGTCCGCCGTAACTCAAGTACGAAACTTGGCAAATCCCAGTCCGCCGCAAAAGGCGTTCGCCAGAGATTCACGGGAAGCATCACGGGTGGCCATCAATTGACAAAGCGGCGGGGATTGACCATGTGGGAAACGACCTACTTTCACGGATTGGAATGGCAATGCTAGACCTCGAGGATGGACCCCGGATCAAAGGACTCTCCATCAGAAGAAGCTAAAAAAGCCGGTGGTACGATCGGGCTAGCAACCCGCGACGTGACACCTCCGGCGAGCAGAGGAAGTACAAGCTACCAGAGAAAAGATGGAATTGAACGCGGAAAGAGAGAGAGAGAAAGAGAGAGAGAGAGAGAGAGGAATTAAATGAAAAACGATGAACGTGGGAAATCAGCTTTTTACTTTTGGCCCGACAGAAAATAAATAAATTTAACTTTATACTTGTTATTGGACTTTATAGTAAATTCGAAATAACAATGAGAAAAATCCCAAAAACTTTATTTTTCTAAACATCGAGACATAAATCGATCACCTCGTTGTCCCCCGTGCCCGAAGGAGACCCACCTCTCTAAATGCCTGATTTGGCAGCGGGTCGTTTTCTTGTGATAATGCACTATTTGAAGCACTTCCACTAATTTCCGACCAAAAAAAAAGAAAGTATTTCCTCTAATTAATAAATAACACTAATGGTAACGTGCTCTTGACTAATGTTATCTCTAATTAATAAATAACACTAATGGTAACGTGCTCTTGACTAATGTTATCTCTTAGTTCTAAATTATTTAATTCTATTTAGTCTTAAACTTCTTCTTTTTTTGTAAATATTTTAAGAGTTGATACCATAAAAAATCTCGAAACTTTTTTTTTATGGGAAAATTCTAAAAAGGGACTTGAAGTACCATATTTCTCCCAAATAAAGACCTAAAGTGGATCTTGTTTTAAATAAGGACCTAAAATGCCATTACTTTCTCAAATAAAGTCATAAAGTGGATGTTGTTTCAAATGAGGACCTAAAGTAATTATGTTTATTTCAATTAAGGGTTTGAAGCGGTTATGTCTGTTGCAAATAAGGACCTAACTTTCCAACGGTCAAGGGTATTTTTGTAATTTGTCATTTTTTCCCCTTTTTCCTTCCTTTTTTTTTTCTAGTTCTTTTTCTTCTTCTCCAATGGTCGACCAACCATCAATAATGCCCACATAGGGCTAGGCAACGGTCGACCTCGCCAACAAGGGCCACTCACGCTGGCCACAGGCGAGGGACGGCCTCACTTAGGCAAGGTGACCTCGCCCAAGGGCCATCCGCGAGGTCAGCCCTCGCGGATGGCCCCTGGGCGAGGATCATCTAGAGAGGGTGGCCTTGCCCACAGCCAGTGAGAGCTGGGCGACCAGAAAAGAGAAAGAAGAAGAATTAGAAGAAAAAAAAGGGTAAGAAAAAAGGAAAGGGATGGGGGGGGAATGCCAAATGACAAAAATACCCTTGATTGGTTGGAAAATTTAGTCAGCCAACAACTGATGAGGTTGGGTCCTTATTTGAAATAACCAAAATCACTTCGGGCCTTTATTTGAAATAACTAAAATCACTTCAACTCCTTATTTTAAACAAAATCCACTTCGTGTTCTTATTTGAAAAAAATATGGCACTTCAGGTTCCTTTTTGGAATTTTCCTTTTTTTATTGCTAAAAATCTTAAACTTGCCATTGCCATACAAATACCCTAATTTTTTTTGTGTGTTATAGAAAATCCGAACTTGTACTAATGTAACAAATATATTCCAAATAGAAGTGAAATGAATGGTATATATATTCCATAGTTTTTTTTTTTTTTTTTATACCCAGGAAATCCCGTATAGCCGGCAGCCGGCGGGTAAACCCTGGGGTGATGCTAGCAAAAGACCCACCACCCCGACGTCGTGTTTAAGATCCCGTGCGTCCTACGAGATTTGAACTCCTCTGTCCTGGGTAGACATCATGGGAGCTCTTATCCAACTAAGCCACCGTAGGCGGTGGTTATTCCACAGGTTTTTCATAATAGAAAAAAAAAAAAAAGGTTGAGGGTGTATCTGTTCCAGGAGATAAGTTTGAGGTTTTGTGAAATTAAATTGTGGGATTTTCTGCAATATTTGCCTAATTTTAAAAGACAAAATCACGTCTTTTGATAAACAGCACCGATGTTTATACATGTGATGCCCTTGAATTGGTTACTTAGCATCATGAAATTATGCTATTTAGTGTAGATTTATAATTCAATTGTGCCTTTCAATAAAGATTTGAGACTTGATTATACATGTTGGAAGAGTAAGGATTTGATTATATCTTTTCAATAAAAACTTCATAATTCGATCATTATATCGATTGCAATTCGCACGTATGTTTTATAATTTGTCATGCACTTTTCCCATTTAAACAAGATAGCCATTGATGGAACCTCATTGGAATGCTTAATTTCAACGGTTGTGTGATTTTTTTAATTAAAAACCCTACAATTGATGACATCTTAATTAATTATTCGAACATAGATTCTTTCTTTTAGCGGTTCATAGAACCTTGTGGAGGCGCTCAATGAGCATAATGTTTATGATATAAAAGGAATAATTAGGCAATTTGTCGCTATCATGCTACAACATAATCACATTAATATAATGTAGCTAAAAATTAGAGGTAATATCTTATCTTAGCCGGCAAATAGGATAATATAAGTAGGTAGATGAACAAGATTCAATCAAAGCAATTTGTCTAGAGTATTATAGAAAAAAGAATAGAACCCTCAAATCAATTTTAGTAAAGACAATGCTCCATTGAGCGATTGGCCGCTGCATTTTTTTTCTTTTTAATTTGATCTGATTATTTTACGAGGAACGAGGTTTGCTGTCGTTCTCAGCTTATCTAAAATCTTTTATTGTCAACCCTTAAAGAGCAAAATATTAAAAAATGAAGTAAAAAAAGGGGAAAAAGGCCCAAAATTAATTCCCATACGTCGATCGCCAGCTAATAGATTGATGTACCCACTTTCAGCGACAACGACTTTTCGAGAGGTTGTCGATTCGTGGCGGATTTAATTAATTGAATTAATTGTATGTGGGTTTGATATTATCGTCACACTTTTGCTAGTGCATGCATGTTTGGCAAGGAGAGAGAGAGAGAGAGAGAGAGAGAGAATGCAATTAATGATTGGTTAATTCTCGTCCCTCTCAAACTTCTGTCATTAAATTGATACATTGACATCATAACAGGTTCGAATTTCGTCGCCGGAGGCATGCCGACCCGACGACCTTGAATTCCACCGTCGTATTGGGTATCGGCGAATGGAATTTTAGTTTAACTCGCCGTCCCGCCACAAACTAACTCGATCGACTTTTGGAGATGAAATCCCGACGGTGGAAATTCTTCATCGTTATAGCCTTCGGCGACGGAGCTGTAGTATCTCCGGCGACTTGAAAGGAGGATCGTTTGACTAGGTCCATTGGTCAAAGAAAGGAAAAAACAAGGGTGGATAGTTAAGAGCTTATTGTCACTTGACTTTAATTAATTTTAGGTAGAAAGTCTAATGCACTTAAATAGAAAAAAAAAATAATTAATTCTGTAGCTCGTTAGGTGATTTAGGCACGCAATTATAATATCCGGAGCCGACCTCCGTGACAAGAACTGGTCAGCTTCTTCCCATGCAATTAGCGGATAAGGATTAAGGTAAACTAAAGAAGTGTTTAGGCGAACTAACGTCGCCAGCTTTGCATGACAGCTTGCCTGTCACTTCCGAACTTGGAAATGCACTATTGAGTAATGACAATGTAAGATGTTGATCGGCCAGGTCCACGGCCGGACCATCCATGCGGGGCTAATTTTCGCTTGAGAAATTGCCTACATTGATGTCGACCGCATTACATAGGATGACCGGCATCTACCTTGACTAAATCGGATAGACTTCATTATAAAATATGAAAAGGTTTAAGATTAAATTGACATAATTAAAAAATTTATGATTGCATTGATAAAAATACAATAGATTTAAAAAAAAAAAAGCTTTTTGGACAATTTAAATTAATTTAAAGAAAAGGTGAAATTGTTCAAATGTGGATAAAAAGGTTTGTGACCTTCAAAAACAACTTCCATCAATAAATGTCATAGTGGGTTTCCCCAAGTGCTAAGCTCCTCTTCATTTGGTTAGATTTGTGGTCAATGCTGGAATATGCATAATTTGTCAAATTTGGATGATCTAGAAGTATGTACAGTTCATATTATTTGCTTAAAGTTGACAAATCGGACAAGTGATTGTTGAATTTTAGCGAGTTTCCAATCACGCCCATCACGTTAGATCTAGCCAAAAAGTTCAGCAAAATTCAGTCAAAATATATCGATGGCAAAGAAATCAAACAACCCTAATCGGCAAGTGAAATCTAAGTTCAGATTGTCATGTCGCCGAAGCCAAATTGACGGACCAGAAAATTTACCAGTTTAAGTCTAGTATAGAGCCTCTATGGCTTTTGAGCTAATAATAGCAACGACACACTAGGGTTGAACAAAGTGAAAAGCATGTGAAGGGAATAAGGGAATTTCTCTCCCCTCTCTTTTTCTCCTCTCCAGGTCAAGGCCTTCAAGTTCACGGATTGATAATGTCCTCTTTTGGGAGAGTATCGTTTCTTTTAGGTGTGATTTCATCAACCTACTGAATAAAGAAAAGAGAGAAAGAAAGAACAAAGTGAAAGCTGCAAGCAGCCACCGAGATATGATGCTGCTGCTGCTGCACTTTGGGCAACCGCTTGCTTGCTTTTACAGCGATATAGGAGCTGTCAGATTCAATCTCATGTCATCATATTCGTATCGAATCATTGGTGCCTTTTAGTTAGTGTTATTTACGTTTCGGCAACGAATTACTCCTCAATTGAGAATAGGTCGAAATATGAAAAGCCGTATCGGATTTAGATTTTGTCGAAGTTTGGGTAAAACTCGTCATAAGAGAAGATGGAGAGGAGACAGTTGATGTGGGAACTCATGGAACAGCCTTGACTTCCGGGACTAATCAAGTAGAGTCTTTTTCTAAATCCGTGCAATTGACATGCTGCTGAGTTGGTTGCATTCGACAAATGACCCCAAAATCTATGGGCAAATGCATCTCTCCACGCGATCAACGGGAAGGTGGAATGTCAAGTATGCATCTTACTTTGATTTCAGTCACTAAATTAAGTATATAAACATAATCATCTTGCCTAGTAGTGAGGTTGTGTCTTGTATGTTTTCTAGATTTGTTCATTTGAGGGCAAAGTGTAAATAACACATTTTCCATTTAAATAACCAATTTATTTATTTTTATTATTATTTTTAAATACCCATTTAAATAGCCAATTGGATCGGACTAAAATGATTGCAAAGTCTGGAGCTCCAATTATATGCATTAGGCATAGGGCATGTAGATGCCGAGGAGAACTTTTCACCCTTTGCTTTGTTTTGGCCAAGAAAAGGAAAGCTTTGCTTTGTTCGTACGAAAGAATTTCATTGACGGTCCCCACTCCTCCCAAAAAAAAAAAAAAAAAAAAAAAAAAAAGGGAGAGAGAATTTTTCCTTGGATTCTTTTTTTTTTTCTATTGCCAATTTTTATATTTTATTTTTTGATGGCGTGTCCAACTGTCTTTTGCTACTTTCCATAGTGATTATGTCATAATTCTCGTCGATTTTCTTTTTGGTTTTGTTCTTGTTTTTTTTTTTTTTTTTTTGGCTTTATCTTGGTATCTCTTTAATACGATCCAATCATGCTATCTCCACATTTTCCGAAAATGCTTAGCGAGTTAATCGAGCGTTTAATCAAAGATAATGATGCGGTTTACCACGTCCTCTTCAATCATCCCAAATATCCCCCCGCAGTCAAATCAAGCAATCAAAGGATCATTTTGGTCACAAGGCCGGAAAATTGGAAAAGAGAGAGTTCACACGCAAATGAAAAAAAAATACGTTATATTTACGAGGATTAAATATGTCTTAGATATTCAGCTTTAACTAAAAATGAAATTGCGAGAGTCCCAACATTTAAAAAGAAAATGGGGTTTAAAGTTAGAATTACCCTCACATAAATAAGAAAAAACATTGTGCATAAGCAATTAGGCGAAGAAAAACCTTATATTCATTAAAAATGAAATCGTGAAAGTCCCAATATTAACAAAAGGGAAAAAAGGGTTAAAAGCTGGAATTACCCTCAAACAAATAAGAAAAATCACCGTACATAAACAATTAAGCGGAAAAAAAGAGCCCTGTATTCATCAAAAATGAAATTGCGAGAGTCTCAATATTTAAGAAAAAGAAAAAGGTCAAAAGCTGGAACTACCCTCGAACGAATAAGAAAAATCATAAACATAAAAAAGAAACAGCTCATGCCAAACCAACGAGGTCTATTTTGGTTCAAATGGGTCTTTTTTTAATATTTTCATTACTATCGTCAAAGCCGAGTTGCAAGAGACATCGATGACCGAACCGGAAAAGGGGGAAAACTCGAAATAAACAGCACAAAATAAAACTAAAATCGCCGTGGAGGACACATGCAATAAAGCGAAGAATGCCAGATCAAAGATCTGACTTTTGCAAAAGGAAGAAGGTATTGAATAGACAAATAAAAATGGAAAATCAAGTCGCGTCCAATTTCAACGCCCCAAAAAAAAAAAAGAAAAAAAAAATGTGTATAAGGCTTTAAAAGGAACTATACCTTCTTTCAATCTCTCTTCATCGTGATGTGACCCGAACCGGACTCTATGCAATTATGGGCCCTCCTGCTCAGGCCCGTCCTTTTATGACGTCATACTTTCCTTCTATTGAACGGCGGGGAAAACTCTTGATCTTTTTGCAATGCGTCTATTTCGAAAAAAATAAATGGCGTAAGGATTTTTTCGAAAAATAATCATTTATATCATTTATAAAAATATAAAAATATGAAATATTTTCGAATATTTTGATTGTCCATAAAAAATATTTAGACATAAATTGTTTAATCGATGATAAAGATATTTTTCATTAGTTAATTATTTTAAATGATATCAATGATTATTTTTTATAAATTGTTTCTCAAATCATTAATTTTTCACGAGACAAATGAAATCTTAGTCATATTCAACTCGCGTTGCCCCATGTTGTGCTTGTGAGCTTTCTTGCGCTAGAAGTTTTCTGTGCATGAGCTCTTTTGTAATGTCTTGCTTCTTTTCTTGTTCCAATTCTGGTTGCTGATTCCTTTCTTGTATCTCTTTCAGTGATTAGAAAGGAGAAAGTGTCTGAGCAAATTTGGCCAAGAACCAACAGTGGTCTAAAAGAGGGCAGATTTCATATTGGCCCCCATATTTTTAGGGTCATTATGCAAATTGTCCCCATGCGTTTCAATTTTACAATTTTCCCCATATATTTTAGAAATTGGTCGCGATGTGTCTTATAACATTAGCTCCGACCAAAGTTTGCTTGGAGCTTTGATCACATGAGAACACATACAAATAATAAGTAGAACAACAATTTCAAACTATATTATATGTGAGAACATATGACCAAAATTTCGACGAAGATTTGATTATAGTCGATGTCAAATGAACGTTAACACATGATTTTGAAGTATATGTTCAAGCAATCCGTATATTTTCCTCTCACATATATAGATGACACTAACAAGTTTGCCTTCCCTAGCTAGTCGCGCGGAGACACTTGGCTGTGAGAAAAACTCAACTGGAGTCAACACTAGAGGCTCATTGCCATAAATTTCAGATATCAAGACGTTGGGAAATAATTTGCCACTGTCTCGAAATCTCAAGAGGGCAAAATGGAGTTCTCCTGTCATTAAAAAAAAAAAATGGTACTTAGGTAAAGGAAAGATGCACTCATGTGCACCTGTTGGAATTGCTTTGGTTGGAAGGAACTCCAAAGATGAACCACCCCCTTTATCTTTGGCCAGGAAATCAAACCCCAGACCCTATATTTTTCTAAGTGGTTTGCGCCAATTAGAGTATCTTACCCTTGAAATTACATGTGAAAACCGCCTATCCCTTTTGGTGCTCAAAGCACATCGAGCGTGATGACACGGTGCCATCACCGCGACAATCACTCGAAATCCCCGTCATGGATCCCTCCAAAATGGACTTCACGGATCGATGGCTCTTGGGTCGGGGAAACCATTGTCATTACTCGATCCCTCCCGTTCATGATGGTTGAAACATCATTACTTACAGCTAAGTCGTGTCTTTCCTTTTCCTTTCCATGATCGCGATCCTCCCTTTCGTTTGACAATTCCAAAGCTCCTTCGGAGTCCGCATCCGTCAGGAGAAACGACAGGCCGGGAAGGGGAATGGGCGAGATCCAATGATGCGTCGCTTAGTGACAAAACACCCGATCATGATTGCGCATCGACTTTGCGTCTTGTTGGAGCTTCGTTTGGTGAATCTTTTTTGTGAAAATTGGAGGGGGGAAGTCTTACCTTTTTTTCCTTTCGAGAGGGGTAAAGAACAGGGGAAAAGCCAGCTGATGCTTACCACTGATTCAATGCATGCTAATCTTAACCTAACCTCGTTTGACTCCCACCAAATCGCTAGAATTTTACGTTATATTAATGAAACTAGGTCGTAAATGAGTCGGTATATCCAGCTTTGGTCAACCACTCTTGTTTACCACCATCGGATGACACGCGCGTCGCGAACAAATGGGCATTCGATCGCTTGTCGGTCGTGACGAGACTCGAGGTAGGATTCAGAGCGTCCGGGGTCACGATTCTAGAGATGATCGTGGGGCCTAGCCTGGTCAGCCCGTCCGAAGAGCACGACCATGTCGGAGAATGCTTTCTTGCAAGGGTCCACATCTTGGAGGAGCTTACCCTAAAGATGGTGTTAGGTACTCGGTTACTTCACAAATGGGGAAGACAAGGAGGGATAACCTTAAAAACCCTAACGCCTATCACCGCATGCAGGCAGACAAACGAGGAAGCGAGTGGTCCACTCGCTACTTTTCCTTAACGTTGGATTCTTGGACGCAACAGCGAACCAAAGTTTTGTCCTGCTCGAATTGCCCCTTTCGTCCTCTCTCTCTCTCTCTCTCTCTCTCTCTCTCTCTCTCTCTCTCTCTCTCTCTCTCTATGTGCAAGCATCATTGCTTTGAGGGCACTTGCACTTGCAGGTGCAGGTGCAGGTGCAGGTGCACGTGCGCTGCTCATGTGACTCGCAGGCTGAAATGCTTCCATGGATTGTCCCTTTTACCATCGCCCGGTCGACGAGTAGAAACAAACTAGACGCGTCGACGTCGGTGTTAGCGCTATCTATCTGTGCATGTGCTGGTGTTGTCCATGTCCTCGGGATGAAGTGATGAAGATGGCAACTCGCTGTCTTCTTTCGGCTTGCAGAGATGAGGAGCATCGAGGCTCGAACATCAGCCCCGTTTCCCATTGACAAGATGCCCTTTCGGGGTTTCCATTCCACGCATTTTCTTGCTCCTTTTTCATTAGCAAGGCCAACTATGTTCGAGTATATCGGACTAGGTCATATTATTTCCATGATATCTTTCCTATCAACAAGAGTCACTCCGGATTCTTATTATAGATTTGCAAGAGGGAGAATAGAAAATTTAAAGGAACAGATTAGTTTAGCCCTTTGAAAGCTTTCTCTATACATGATAAAGTCACTTCGATTTTATCTGAACTATTAATGGATCATCCATATGCATATAACAATCTCATTATCTATACTCTTGAACCTTCTCAACATTCTCCGTTTAGTTTAGTATCTTGGAAAGTGCAAAAGAATTTTCTGCTGAACATCTTCCCTTAAGTCTAGTTCTCTGGGAAAGTTCAAAGAAGGCCATTTGGAAACTCAAAGATGTATCTTGGAAAGCTTATAGAGATTTTCTCCTTAACATCCTCGCTTTAATCCAGTTCTCTTAAAAAACTCAGAAAATATTTCCTATCTAAATTCCTCCCTTTAATCCAATCCTCTCAAAAAGCTCAAAGAAATTTCTTCCCAACATCCTCCTTTAATCCAGTCCACTTTGAAAGCTCAAATAAATTGGATGTAGTTGATCCTCGATCTCAACGAGCGCAGGACTCAAAACACAAGTCCGTACTCTTTGGATTAACACCATAGAGCCAAATAAATGTGGACCATGAGCTTCTCTAACTAGTTAAAAAGTTCAATAATATGATCAACATGGTTGTCTGGTTTCTCGTGGATGACTTGACATCAAACTTTGGTTAATTTAATTCACAAAGGTGAAAAAAAAGAATTCGGAAAAAGAACAGCGTAACGTTTTCAATTCGATAGCAGAAAGTTGGAGAAGAAGACAAGATGCAAACTAGGCCCACAAACATTTGGGCTTTGAAGTCTTTAGAAGGAATTGATTGGAATTCTGCAAGATGTTCACTTAATAATATAGCAAGAGTCCTAAAATTCGTCCTTAAAGTTCGGTAAATATTATTCAAAGTTCCTTCCGTAAATATTTCTACATTTGGCAGTGTCGCGCAGATCGAATATTTTGTAAAAGTCTATTGTCCTTTTGGAAACACCTTAAAGCCTTTCATAATTTCAGATGTGATGAAAAGCAACCTTGATTGTCTCTTGCAGATGTTCTTTTATTCCTCTCCAAGTATTTTCCGCAACCGTGTTCAAATTGGCAATGGTCCCCAAAGGTCATGGAGCCCATATGTTTCAACTTGGCAGTGAGAATGCCTTCTTGCACAGGAAGTTTCCATGTGTCAACCTCCAGGTTTCTCTCAATCTAAGTTCTCAAATCACGTGTGGTGTCTCGCGAGAGCCATCCGTGGTTTAAAACAAGCTCCACCTGTACGGTTTCATTACTTCGGCAGCTTATTTGTTATCTTTACATTTTGTGGCGAATAAAGTCAATCATCCGTCCTCTAATTGTGGAAGGGGGGAAGTTCGAGTCCCGGCATGCGCATTGCGCGCCTTACCTACGACATCGTGGGAGGTGGGTCCCTGCGGCATCGCCCTGGGTTTACGTCACCGGCTGCCGGCTGTATGGCGGTTCCTGGGTCACCAAAAAAAAAAAGTCAATCATTCATTATTTGCCTATGCTTTTTCTTGGGATCATTTATATCTTCTACTGTATGTTGATAGTATTCTGTCACTGTTGATCCTCCTTTTTTTTTTTTTTTTTTTTTTTTTTTGGTCTTTGAATACTTGACTCTCTCACAAGGATTTGCTATGAAGGATTTTGGACCACTTCACTATTTTCTTGGCATTGAAGTTCATCATCATTGTAACGATATGCTTTTATCTCAAGTCAAGTATGTTAATGACCTTTTGCATAAGTTTGATCTCATTAAGGTAAAGCCTATGTCTACTCCCTAGCTTTGAAGACTTTGTTGTCTGCAAATGATGATGAGCTATTTGACCGGAAAAAAAAAAAATATGGTGAGCTTCTCACTTCTCCAACATTGTATGCATTACAATATGTGTCCATGACTAGAACCAATATTAGTTTTCTTGTGAATTGATCAATTCATGCACTAACATAGATTACCTCATCTCCAGGCCATCAAAGGTATGTACCGATATTTAGCTGACACATCCACCCACCGGTTGCTCATCGAGTGGTGTTCTTTCACTTCATTGACTACTTAAGCGAATGCAAACTTGGTCGAGTGTTCTAGCACTCGACTATTCACCTCGAGCTTTTATATTTTTCTAGATGCTAATCTTGTTTCATGGATTACCAAGAAGCAAGCCACAATAGCCTATTCTAGTATAGAGGCTAAGTATTATGTCGTGGCTTATTGTGTTGCTATGACTATTTTGATTTTTTTATACTTCATGACCTTGGGGTCTCATTTTTTATTTTTCTCACCATTTTTTATGATAACATCTCCACCACCTAACTTGCTTTTCACCTCATGTTTCATATTAGCAACAAACACATTGAGTTTGATTTTCTTATGTTAGAGAGTGGGTTGCTTCCAGCAATCACATGTTTCGCTGCGTGTCTACAACAAATCACTGGTAGACATTTTCACTAAGAGACTACCTAGGCCGCATCATGTGTTTTTGATACAATCTCCTAGCTATTACACCTACTTCACATTGAAAGGGGTATTAACATGTAATTTATATGTACTATGGGGCCTTTGTGCAATTATGTTCTATCCGTTCCCTGATTGAAATTAATCACTCCTATAAATATATATCATGCAACCCTAATTGAGGTGAAATCACCACGAATATTTTATCGTTGTTTTCTTTCTAACTCTAAACACCATCACAATCGACACATATTATTCAATGTTTTAGCAATTCCAATAACACATGAAGGGCAACGAATTTGTGTTTAAATAAATTAAGCTAGCCAGCAGTCGTCTTCTTACCTCTTGCGATGCACCTGAAGAAGCACCTAGAGACTACACCCTGAACCGTTTCTTGTACCCGATGCATCTGCCTTCTCTCTCGCGAACCATTTTAGTTTCTTGTACCCGAACCGCTCGATTAATTGGGTTAGAGTCTTCTTCTCCTCGTTGGCGTAATGTAAATTGTGCACCCATGACAATCCGCCAGCTCTCAAGATTCGGTCTCCATCGAACATCAAGAACTCCAACTTCTCCGGCTTCCTCCCCAACATCCAATCTACTCGATGCCCGAGTTATGTCGAATACATTGTCATGAACCTGGGGTCCAAGCTCAAGAACAAAGGGATAGACCCTTGCAGCGATGAACTCATTAAATGGGGCATTGATGGTTAACGTGCTTGCGATCCCAGTCACATTCTTCTCAGCCATCCGAGAAGCAACTTAGAATTTTGCCAAAATAATCAAGCGTTCATGTCAACACTGCACATGATGTCGTAGATCAACGACGAATCGTATTAATGCAGAAATGATGGCAAAGAGAATGGAAGTGATGATGGCAAGTGATGGAATTTGAAAGAATAGGATTTTGAGTGTCCGAGACTTGGACTCTAAGTCATGATTCGGTGGGCAACAGTTAAATACAGATCTATTTAGAGATTGTTGTGGGCCTAGCCCGGTAAGGCCTGACCCGTCCGGAGAGTACACCATCTAGAGATTATTTTTGAAAGTTCCACATCTTCGAACTTCATTTTAGGCCTCACACCAAACCCTAAAATGGTTTAAGGTAATTGATTACTTCAGAAATGAGGAAGACAAAATCGGTACCTTAAAATCTCAAATAAGGACAACATAAATATTACAACTTTCACACGGTACTCATTTTTATACTATTGTTGACACCAAAACTACTCAAGTCTTTGACTGTCAACTTAGGCAAAAATAGACCAAGCAAATTATAATAGAGGTAGAATTTGCTAAGAATTTTTTTTTTTTTTGAGCAAGAATTTGCTAAGTGTTGAAGGTTCTCAGTCGGCAAGTATATGTAATTGATAAAGTGGATGGTTCTGGTCGATGAAGAATGTCCCAGGACACGAGCGTCGGTAAGTAAGGCTTGACTTTTTTGACACAAAGTGCTTGGGTACATTGACATAGCTATGAAAAAGTGAAACTAACGTCATCAAGTAATGGATGTCACGGATCTCGAAAGCCATTCATGATAGAGATTGAGAAATATGGGTGATTGCAACTGTTAAATTATTGGAGAAGGAACCCCAAAGTCTCCGGTGATGGTGAACATGAAGAGTGGAAGAGCAGCCGTCAAGTAGTGGAATTATGTCTAGGAGTTGATTAACCCTTTGCGAATACAAGTTACTGAATTCAATACCCTTTTATATGACTGGCCAAGATCATCTCCAGTTTTCATTTTTTCAATTTTCTCGCCAATTATGTTTCAAGTCCAAAATTCAGTAAAGGACCCTTCGCATTCATTATTGATTTTCACATCGGTCCATCCATTCACTGCCCTTTTGCTTTTCTGGATTCTTTCACCATCTTGGACGCACAAGTAATCAAAGCTTGTCCTACTCGAATTGCCCCTATCATCGTCTCTCTCTGCAAGCATTCCACTTCCAGGCACTTGCATTGCAGGCGCCTGTACGTTGTTCATGTGACACCAACTACTTCTTTTGTCCCCGTTCTTTTTCGGCGTTCACGAGACCCGCAAGCTGATATGCTTCCATGGATTTTTCCCCTTGTCCCATCACCCCGTGCATCGACCTTGGTCCCAGCAATATCTCTGTGGGCATGGGTTGGTGCTGTCCGTGCGCCAGTGCTAAATCGATGGAGATGGGAACTCGTTGTTTGCTTCAGCTTGAAGAGAGAAGCATCGAGGCTCGAATAACAGCCCCGTTTCCTTGCATTTTCTAGCGCTTTCTTTTCCATTAGTATCTCTGAAGTTGCTGGACAACCCGATTAATTAATTCCCATAACTTTCATGATCTCTTTCCTTTCAACAAGAATCGCCCCACTTTCTTACCATAGATTTGCGCGTGAGAAACAAAAGATTCAAAGGAATGGACCAATTTGGCCTTTCGAAAAGTCTTCTTTAAGGTCGATAACAGTCTCATTTTCAGTACTCTTGAAAAGTTCAAAGAAATTTCCTCCCCAACATCCTCATTTTATTCCAATCCTCTTTAATAACTCAAAGAAACCAGATGTAGCTACTCCCGATCTCGACTAGCATTGGACTCAAAACACAGGTCCGTATGCATTGGATTAACCCAAAAGAAAACTACCTTTTTTTCCAGTACTCTTGAAAGGTTCAAAGAAATCTTCTCCCAAACATCGTCCCTTTAATCCACTCTTTTTAAATAACTCAAAAAAAATTGAATGTAGCTACTCCCCAATCTTGATGAGCACAGGACTCAAAACGCCTGTACTATTTGGATTATCCCAAAAGAAAACTTAGACACAACAATTCAAACTCCACTCCGCTCGCTGTGTTGATGGCGCACCAAAAGTAGAAAACGACTCTACTCCATAACACGATAGAGCCAAATTAATGTGGACCGTGGGCCTCTCTTATCTAGTTAAAAGCTCGATAATAAGAGGTCGGCATCGCTCGCTGCTTTTCTCGTTATACGACTTGACGTCAATTTCAGTTCAATTGAATTCACCAAGACAAAAGAACAGGAATTCGGAAAAAGAAGAGAGTCCACATTTTCAATTCCATGTCAAAAAGTTGGAGAAGACAAGATGCATACTAGGCCCGCTAATATATGGGCTTTGAAGCCCATTTAAAGGATGGATTGGACTTCTGTAAGACGTTCACATAAGGTACCAGGAAAATCAGGAAAAAAAACACAATTTAATCACAGCAAGAGTCCCAAAATCCATCCCTAGAATGCAAATGACTCTTGGAGGAATTAAGTCCCTAGGATGTTCAGTAGATATTATTGAAGCTTCTTGGGCAAATTCCCAACCTACTTCGGCATTTGGCAGTTTATTTATATTCGATTGATGAAATTAAAAGGACCCGATCGAATACTTTGTAAAAGTTTAGTGCCTATCTGGAAACAATTTAAAAAGCTACTTTGAGTATCTTTTGCGGATTTATCTTTTATCCTTCTCCAAGTGCTTCACAGGCGGCGTTTGCATTGGCGAGGCTCCCCAAAGGTCATGGAGCCCTCCATGTTCAGCAAAAGAGGTGCTAAAAGTCACCTCTTTTGTTGAAGCTCCAATCCTTTGACAGCAAAGTTTTTATAACTTGACCTTAATCATGATCTCTCGATCATCATCAACTCAATCATAAAACTGCACACCCTCATATGCTTCCTTTCTTGAGTAGACAAAAGCCCAAATTTGTTCAGTTCCAGTACTTGTTATGGCCCCAATTCACTTTTTTCTTTTCTCATTTTCTGTGTAAGGGATGAGCAGAGTTCGTATTGAGCGCGTATGCATATGTTCGAGAGATGATCGATGACCGCGTTGTGCCCTCCTCATTCGATGTTAAGAACCTGTATCAATATCGGAACGTTTCCCCGACGTCCAGGTATCAAATCGCTTATACTTTTGCCAGGACTCCAGGAATTCCAACTACCCTCCTACCTTACAGCTAGTGGATTGCAGACTCAATATCTCTATGTCACGAAGAATTAACAGGGCCGCTGCCAATCATGCAAAATGTCATGCAAATAAAGAGGATAACATAGGCCTGTTTGTTTAGGATTAAGTAGATGGCATAGTTAAAGAATGTTCCCGAAGCACTTGTGTTTAATACTTTATGGAGAGTAACTCAATCTTAAAGACAATAATTGTACATTATAGAAAAGCAATCAGTGCATCGAGGTAAAGTTGCTTTAATTGGTTGCTTGGCAAAACCCCTTAATGCCCTTTTTAGATGGAAACATGAAAGTATATTCTTATGTTTTCCTGTGAAAATTCAACCAAATATTAAAACGAAAAACAAACGATTTCACGGCACTCCATTACAGAGTCAGACTCTTTAATCCTTTCAAGTAGTTCTTATACAGGAGTTGAGCCCACTGCGCAATGGCCGTCTCTTTTTCTTCCCTCGCCGTCCCGACCAAAGGAGTCACGGATGTTTAGACACCTACTTACAATGTCTTAAGTACTTGCTTTGCCAATTTTCTGTAGGATACTCATACTCCTAGTTGTTTACATAATCAACTACTCGCCATTTTTGCGGGAGTAGAAAAGAAAGTTTCGAGAGAGCAGGAGAAACACTCACCCAACCAATGTCCCTGCAAAGGAAAGATACTGATTATCTTGCTGAAGCTCCTAAATGAACAGCTCTGAACACATTATCCATGCTTGCCTTGATTCTACTTTCCCTATACGCAAGTTGATTGTGCAAATCACAGACTTGAAATTGGGCATCGTTACCATAATTTAGTCAGAGGCAAGGACACCCTTTCATCCCACAAGGAGAAAAGGAAAGCCATAGAGCATTCTATGGAGAAATATGAATCACAGCATGAAGAGAAACTTTACAGCAGTAGTATGTCAACTGGAGTTGGTAACGTATCTGGATTAATTGGAAAGAAACTGGCATTATAAGGACGTGGGCATTGTGAGTTTCCAATGTCAGCTCAAAGCAAAGTTTTATCTAATCCAAGCTCTATGCTACAGGAAGTTCAAAGTGAGATACTCTGTTTATGATATTTCAATGAAATATATGCACAGATTGTCGCAAACAATCCAATATATCTTGCCTGAAGCTGATAGCAATCTCAGTGTTTCAAGCAATCCATTGTTGGCAAGTCCACGTAGTAGGTACCAACAAGGGAGTCAAGTAAATAGGCTCATAAGCAACAACAGGCTACTGCAAGAGAAATCTACTTTCCATACCAAAACAAAGTCAAAAAATTACAATTGCCTGCTTGCAGCATCAAGAAGGCACAAATGTTTGTCATCTAGTAGCTCACCAAGCCAGGGAAACTAATGCTTCTCAGGAAATACAGAACAAATACAGCAACTCGTATGTTATAGAACCGATTTATAATTGCCCACTACTGGTTTGCAGTGGTACACTGGTACAATTGACGCATATTATTCCATGTTTTAACAGATTCCAATAGCACATCAAGGGCAACGAATTCATGTGTGAATAAATTAAGCTAGCTAGCAGTTGTCTTCTTACCTCTTGCGATACACTCGTAAAAGCACCTGAAGGCTATACCCTCAACGGTTTCTGCAAAACCGCAGATAAGTATACTTCGGATTTGCCCGACCCAGATGCATCCTGCTTATCTCCCACAACCCATTTTAGCTTCTTGTACCCAAACCGCTCGATCATTCGGGTCAGAGTCTTCTTCTTCTCCTCGGTGGCACAATAGAAATTGTCCACCCACAGCAATCCTCCAGCTCTCAGGATCCGGTCTACATCGAACATCAAGAACTCCAACTTCTCCGGCTTCCCCCCAACATCCAATCCACTCGATGCCCGAATTATGTCGAATACATTGTCATAGAAGGGGAACCTATGATCCAAGCTCAAGAACAAAGGGAACAGACCCCTCACTGCAATGAACTCATTAAATGGGGCGTCGATATTTAACATGCTAGTGATCACAGTCACATTCTTCTCAGCCATCCTCGCAGCGAATGTACCCGACCCACCTCCAATGTCAAACCCAATCCTAATTCCCCCACCACCCAATGCCAACACGTCGTCGATGACGAAATCATTCTTGCCTCTAGCCTTCACAAACTTCTGATTCTCATTCCCACTAGCCAAATCAAGACAACCAGCACACTCCCTAGTGGACTTCTTAGTATTCACACACTCAAAGCTCTTGCAACCAAGGCCGCTCCAACTCACCACCTTCTCACTAATCGGCTTCCAGAGAGAGACAGGGAAAGGGCGAAGACCCACCTTGGGGATGGACTTGGCGAAGCACCTCCGCCGAGGCAGAGGCTCGCACCCGCGCAGAATCAGCTTCTGGGCAAGGCTCCAGTCGTCGGGACAGGGCCCCGTGACCTTGTAGCTCATGTACTGGGTCAGCAAGTCGACGGATTTCTCGCAGGAATGCCCGACGGAGGCCACCATCTCGGTGATCCCGGTCCTCGAGTCCTTGCCCAGAGGGAGCGAATGCGGCCGGAGGAACGACTTGAGCTCGGCGGCGATGTTGGGTCGGGAGAGATCGATGCTGTCGTAGCCGAGGAGCTCCTTCTCCATCTTGGCGAGCTTCTTCTGGGAGGAAGCGATCTCGCGGAGGATGAGGGTGACCTGCTCGGAGATGAGGGAGATGTTCTTGCTGTGGTGGCGGAGGAGGTGGCGGTCGGCGGCGGCGGGGCCGGAGTTGGTGAAGGCGTAGAGGGCGAAGACGTTGGTGAAGACGACGGAGAGGAGCATGAGGAGGTTGAGAGCGGAGGAGCAGATCGTGGCCCGCCTGAACCGGGCGGTGCCGTCGCCTATCTTCAGGGAGACCGACCCCATTGCGGCGGGCCCTCGCCGGTCGGGATCGATCGGGGAGGGGGGGGAATGCCGGCGCCGCTGCGGAGGGCGGAGCGCGTGAGATTCGAGAGGAGTGGTGAAGCGAGTGCAGATTTGTAGATTCGTGTGGGGGGATTATGAAATTCAGGACAGTGGCGAAGTGGTGAAGAAACAGTGCTGTCTTGTCGGTGCCCGGGTTTTGGACATCGACTTTGGACCGTGTGGACTGGTTGGATTGGTTGGATTCGGGCTCGGATTTCACGGGAACTAATTGCTGCTCAACAGGATCGACCCGTTTTTCAAAGAATTATATTTCAAGCAAATAATTAGTATTCTTTCATACCTGATTGAAAATCCCTTTTCTAGTATTTAGATCTCATTTGAAAAATGATTTTAAGCTTGATTGAGCTCCATAAAGAGAAAAGAGAGCAATTATGAATTGGGTCCATTTGATCCAACCCATTTATTCGTGAAGAAAATTTACTTTTCAATTATTTGACCTGATTAACAATTAAATTTTTAATTTTTATTTTCGTGTTGGTTGTTAGTAAACCTCTCAAAATGTATCATAGGCACATCTTTTAATCTATATTTCATGAAATGTGTTATTGTATGAATCAATTATATTTATTAAATGGATCATAAATGAGTTTAGACCAAATTCTATAGATTATAAATATGTTAATATCGATATTAAATAAGTTTACAACTTATTTAGACTCAACTCATTTTCATGACTTTCTCTTCACTCCCTCAACCGCACCTCTGTTCATTCCATGCTTTTGCCTTAGTTTGAGCATGTGATTTCCTAAATTGAATTAAATATAGAAATGTTTTAAAAACGGATTATATAGGTTGGGCCGAATCATCCTCAACCCGGCCCGAGCCCAATCTGACTGTCCCTCTCGACGGCTCTAGTTGTCACTTTCCAGTGAATGGCGCGTCATCACAAATAAATAAAAAAAAAAAGAAAATGTCCACGTCATTGTCATTTTCTTCTTATGTTTTCCTTTTTCCCTACCACCGCTCCCGCGAAAATCGGAACGAAACGACACTGTTTCGCTGTGATTGCAGTGCCCCCATCTATGTCGGCTCGCCTCCATCGATCACCGACGACGAGGAGGAAGGCGGCGGTGGCGGCTACGGCGATCTCCATTGTTCTACACGCATCTTGGAACGAGAGGCAAAGCATATACACCACTCCGTCGCCCCCACCTATTTCCCTTCGAAATCCTCTTTCCTCCCTCTCTCTCTCTCTCTCTCTGTGTGAAAGCGGTGGATAATGGGAGCTTCGTCTTCATCGGATCAGAAAGCCTCGCCGGAGCAGCGGGAGGCCGAGTCCGCCACCGCCGCCGCCGGGGCCCTTCCGGTGCTCCGCAAGGCCTTCGCCGACCTCGCCGATCCGCGAACGAGCGCGGTTCCCGTCGCGTCTCTTCAGGTGCTCCGATCTGCGCAGACGCGCTTTCCTTTTCAATTCTGGTGCGCGCATAGTTGATTTAGGTCGCCGATTTAGCTGCGAAACTCATGTTTACTCATTGAATCAGCGCTGCTTGAGCTTACGCTGCGATAAACCGATTAGCTCGGCGACGATAGTGCCCCCGGACTCGTTCTCCGGATTGCTGGAAAACGTAGGGGCTTCTATCATTGACGTGTTCTTCGTGGCTAAAAAGGGTGGATTGAGTTGGGTGGAGTTTGTGAAAGGCTTTGTTAAGTGCTGCGGGAGGATGGCCGCGTCGATGGTGGTTAGTAATCTGCTGAGAGTTTTCGCTTTGGCGGCGAATAAGGCAGGGCATCAGGTGGATTTGCAGTTTGAGTCTGATGAAGCTGATTGTAAAGTAGGAGGCCATCTTGTGCCTACGGACGTGCTGATGCTTCTCTGGATGTGCTGGACGATGTTGTGGAGTAGTAAGGTTCACAAGCCACCGAGAGGGAAGGCGGCCTTGTTTCTGCCGGATATCAGTTGTCTGGTTTTGTCGGCAGTGGTGTCGTGTGCTGACAATGGCAGTAGTTTGAATCTGTGGAATTTTGACATCTTTGGCTCGGAAGTTCAGCTTCCTGCGGAAAGTTTGTTGCATGGGCTTTGGCGACGGTGCCAACTCTCCCAGATTGCTATTCGCAGTTTATCCATGAGCATCTTGGAAACTGTTCCATTTCACAGGTACTTGGTTAAACTTTTAGCAGTTTTATTGTTCCCAAAATTTATTTTCACGAGGAAGGTGTTATCTTTGTGATATGCAGCACTTGAATTTTATATACATGTTTTTGATTGGCACCGTGAACTACAGGATATTGCATAATTTTTCTTTTTATTTGCTACCTGTGAATCTGTCCAATGCGTATAACTGTAAACAATACCATGATTCAGGGGTTCTGGATCACATAATTTACTCATTTTAATAAGGTGATGCATCAGTTTCTAAGGTTCACTAATTGCAAAGGAACCTGCATATCACTGGACCAGAAATGACAGATCAATTGCTTATAAAAGCGAAATTTGTTATTGTAGAATTTGGCCATGTAAAGGAGTAGAGTTATTATTCGAGTATTATGGGCTAGTTTTGGATGCTTTGGCAGACATTAATATTAAATGTCTTTTCTTTCACTTGCTTGTTCTCTTCTTCCTATTTCTCTCGCTTGTTATTGGGGAGATGCTAATATCTCCCTTGGAAATTGAAGTGCATCATATCTACTGGCTTTTGGCCTCTGTTTGAGCAAATATGTTTGATCCACTTTACAACCTTACCTCTTAAGGTCATGTTTTCACCTGATGTGCATTCTCAAGTACTCCAGAATGTCAGCTGTATGATGAAACAAATAAACCTGTTTGATGTTTCTTTCAACTTCTTAAGAACGATATGATAAGCCATCTGATTATCTGCTCTGTAAATCTGCTCCAATTTTTCCCACCAGTGATGTCACTTCCCATGACTTGCAGTGGATGTTCTTACTGGGTCAAGTGTTGGTATTGTCACGATTTATGTGAGTTAGTAGGGTTTAAAAAAGTAGAGCCTTTTTCAATGGGGGACCAAGCAACATGGTGTAGATAATTCAAGTATGTTGATTAAGCCTTAACTCTGTTCCATGGTTCTCTCGCACATCTTAGTAACTCTTGAAATTGTTTTCCATATCATGAAGCATTCTTGATGATTTGTAGTTCATCAAAGTGGTCAGAAGTGAGTTTCAATGCAATCCTCCAATCTATATACAAATGGATCTGTAGTTCACTCTCTTTTGAAAAAATAGCAGGATGAACTGGACCCTTCAAATTCATCATCGGGGGACATCACTTCAGTAGAGACATCTGGGGCACATCTACTTACCCCAGGAAGGGCGTGGGCTATTTCCCTTACAGTCAGAAACGCATTGAGGGAAGAGATATTAACACATTGCTTTTTCAGCAACTGTGACAAAATAGAAGAAAACCTTCTATATAGGTTGGCCATTTCACCTTTTGTTCTTATTTTTCTGTTCACAATGACTTTGTGGGAGGTTTTTATGTTGCTGTTAAAGGCCTCAAATATTGTCATCTTGCAGCATCAGAAAAACCTGCAAGCTTTTAGTGCTCAATTTCCGGAAATTTATTTTTTGGGTATATTGTCTGTGTGAGGGCAGATGGGAATTTCGCATCTATTTTATTTAGCCAGTGATGCTCAAATCTCCGTTACCTTTGTGTGTGTGCGCACATGTGCGTGCCTGGCTGAAACTTCACCTGATAACTAATATTACTCCCATAAAGTTTGTGGCTTTTGTGTCCCTGCACTTCTCATGATCCAAACTGCCAAATTCCTTATCCCTCTTGATAGTTGCTGTAACATTTGACTACACCCCTCACATGGACACAATGATTTCGATGCGGTATAAGCCAGCAAAGTATTGCAACAACCTTTAACTGTTACATGTATATTGATATCCAAATGCTGTAGATGCTTGAATATAATGTGAATTATCTACAATTTTTACCTGAACAGGCTTTTATATCAGGTGTAACAAGAACAGTTGACTCGTGTACTTTGATGCATTTCATATATGCTCTCTAGTTTTTTGCTGGAACTATTGGACAGCAATTTCCTACTGGCGATCCTAAGGATGAGCTACTTATGAATGCATTGAATTCTTTCTAAGATCTTTTATTGACTCTTCCTAGGTCATCTCTTCATGGGAAAGGATTGAACAGATTCTGGTCAAATACTGAAGGTTATCATGGTCCACTGCTTATGTTGGTTTCTGGTTATTCTGGAGATTCTCATGAGGCTAATACTAGAGACAAGAAATGGGTCATTGGTGTACTGCTACAGCAGGGCCTTGAAAGTAGGGATCATTTCTATGGAAGCCCAGGAAATCTCTATGCTGTTGATCCGATTTTCCACGCATATTTACCCTCTGGTATAGGAGATAGAAGCACTGACAATTGATAACATTTTTTCTTGAATTATACTGGTGACGGAGTTAATTCTGATCACCTGGATATCATTATCAGGTAAGGAGAAGAATTTCATATATTCCCACTTGCATCCCTCTGCAAGAGTATATGAGCCGCATCCAAAGCCTGTGGGACTTGGGTTTGGAGGAACCATAGGCAATGAGAGAATATTTATTGATGAAGATTTTGCTAGAATTACTCTTCGCCATCATGCTGTGGACAAAACTCATCAACCAGGGCCCCTCTTCCCAAATCAGGTAGGTACTTATTTTCACAAGTTATGTTTCTAATTATGGTTGAGAAGACTAAATATGCATTTTGAGGTGTCTTCTCCATTGAAGTCGTTTTGCACAGGTTTAGGATGGTGGTACTCCACTGATCCCTTGTCTTAACTTTATTATTTTCACTTACATGAGGGGTACATACTAAAGCATGCTGAACCTTTTTTTTATTTTGGGTTTCCCCTTTTCAACAATGTAATGTTTTTTCTCTTCACTTGCTTGGAGCAATTGCCATGTGATAGAGGATTTTTTAACTATGACATACTGTAAGTGGAGATTTTATTCCTCATAAGTGGATCTGTGACTTTGTAGGGATATCTTGCTACTGATGCTTTTATATTAGAAGTTGAAGTTTGGGGATTAGGGGGTCCAAAAGCCAAGGAGGCGCAAGCTTCACTTAAGAAAAGGGAACTACTTTTCACTGAGCAAAGGCGCAAGGTAAGGCTAGAATAACCTTATCTAAAGTCACGAGAGAGTTTCATGCCAGAGTTATGCATACTAGGTGATGGACTGACGAGCAACACTATAATGCATCCTGCGCAGGTCGACTTGAAGACATTTGCCAGCTGGGAAGATTCACCTGAGAAGATGATGATGGACATGATAAACGATCCAAACAGCGT
The DNA here is from genome assembly GCA_016097545.1 of Eucalyptus victrix. Classification (NCBI taxonomy): domain Eukaryota; kingdom Viridiplantae; phylum Streptophyta; class Magnoliopsida; order Myrtales; family Myrtaceae; genus Eucalyptus; species Eucalyptus victrix. The sequence continues at coordinate 16,443,400 of CM027840.1, read as the reverse complement.
GCGGCGGGAAGACCGGTGACACGAATTTCAGAGATGAAGTTCATCTTGACTTTTGATGCTTCCCGTTTGTTTGGAGGTTGAAGGTTGGTCAGGACTATGCCAGCCCCTTGATGTGGCTAAACTTCAAAGCAGAATCAGTTAGGCCTTCAATGACAGTGCTGATAGCTGAGGCGCATGTACATACCGGATACTTGTGCACCCGTCCTTGCCTTGTTAGCCAGTCGCATGTGTATAACCACTCGGTTGTGTTTGCTTCCCCATTTGAATGATTCTGTACGTTTGATGATGTAAGTGACGATGAAAACTTCCTCTAGCGTCTCTGCTTGTAGGAACTATATGCTGACTCGAGTGACGAGGGCACTTTCTGAGCTAATCCCGGTTTATAAGGCTTCTCCATTGTTTTTGGCTTCTGGATTCTCCAAGAAGACAGAAATAGATTGAAGCAACAGTACTCGTAGGAGCTGTCTCATAAATGGAGTCTTTTGGAGTTAATATGCCCATTTTTACATACCATATCCAGGTGTTATTCGAATCAACAAAAAAAAAAAAGGCTTGGGCTTTAACTTGTTGACAATTAGCTCGGTCATGGGGGATCAGACGATGGATCCGCCAGCTAGTGGTCCTGATCGCTGATCTAGTCGTCCATCAACTGACGAGCGACTCAGGCTCTTGCACGGGCACCTAATACTCAATTTGTACATTCCGAGGGGCCAGGGACGTTCATGCGCATGACGCGTTTTCCGAACAATCACTCTTAACTTCATCCCCTCGACAAAGGATGAACTAGGTCCAAAGACATCAAACATGACCTGCGATGCCCATTCAGACAAACTACACCAGCATCAAATTCTTTTAGTTTTGACGGGGAAAATTGCTATCACAAAAGAAGTTCACTCACGTCTGGGTATTATCACCATGAAAACGTAAAATCAAAATTAAAAGAACTGCAGATGGAATTTTTTGTTCTCTTTTGGCATCTCGGAGTAGTTCTCAAATTACTGAAACCTTAAATGAAGCAAGAATGCCGATAGAGCAGGAACGACACAAGCTAGCATAGGAAACAATCTTTGATGTAATGTTCTTCATAGTCACCCCATCTTGGCAGCACACCAGGTCCAGTCACACCGTTTCAGCTGATGGCTCTGGCTGTTCACCCATGTTCACGGCCCGCAGTGTCTGCTGCTGCTACTCCGCCTTCCTTGGCTGTCAAACGAGAAATAAGAATGCATGAGCTTCACACAGCTTACGTGTATCAAGATGGACAATCAATATGGTTCTATGACAGGTAATGTTCCACTGCATAGAGATTGGAGGGGAAAACCAATGGCTAAAGCACTCAGCTTGGTCGATACTCACACTGAGAGTTGAAAGCTATGAATTTGGTCGAAAAATCTTATATGCACATGCACAGGTAAGTTGAACATAAAATATGCTGTGAGGTGCTATAATATCTACGCTAGACTCACTACAACTTCCTTCTTTTTCCATTTTAAGGCGGGGAGTATCAACTAAGGCCCAGAGACGAATCACACACACAAATAGGCTTAACAAAAATTTTCATTAACTGTGCCCTTTTTACAATTATGAGATGCGACCCTGCACTCTTACTGGACGATGCTGAAAAGGTTTGATTGAAACATGTCTCTGCCGCCTACATATTATACCCAGATCCTCCAAACATTCAAATGCTGATGACTAAGCCAAACAGAAGGACAGTGCTAGACATGATACTCACAACAAATCCAAGATGCTCCCATGAAATATATTTGGGCAGTGAAAACGTCCGACATGCCAAAACTGAATGAATGAGTAATCAACCAACTTCAGCATTATCTGTGAATTGGCTAACAGTCTACATTGTTAATGATAAAGTCCTCAAGATAGTCACCAATTTTTAAGCTACCTTAACATGACAAGTAAAATAACCAGCCGCCCCCCCCCCCCCCCCCCCCCCGCTCTCTCTTTTTTCTCATCAATGACTTCCTGAATTTACCAACTAGCTTTCTCCCCTACTCTTTTCCATATTCCACTCGCTGCCTAATCAATTGGGATGCAATTTCTGGGAACATAAACAGTTCACTGTCACGTTCCCTCTCGAGTTTTCGGCCCTCCGTTTCGTTGAGCCCCAAAAGGAAACAGGCAACTCATTAACCCGTCGAGTATCAGATAGAAAGATCATAGAGCATTGATGCAGCATGCCCATGCGATTTGAGATGTGAAAACTGTCAACCAATACGTTCTGACAGGGAGATGAGCTAACGATATCAAGAAATGAACCATCTTTTTCCTACGACGTGGGCCACAAAATGGCAAAAATGCGATCTTTTTCCCCCTCATAACTCATGCGCAAAGACCCACGAAAGGTCTTGCCTTTAACCGAACAGACGCCATTCGAAATACTAGGATACGGCTAAGTTATGCGTAATTAAGGACATCCGGAATCAAAAATCAACCGAGCATAGATCCGCGCACACCAAGTGTTCGACGCAATGCAACAGCGAGAGAACACCAAAAAACCACAGCAGAGACGAGATTCCCCACTGACCTTAGTGCCAGGCGCGGGCTGGCGCAGCTCCTCTTCGGGGATGATGACGGGCCAGGCCTCGCCGGCCTCGCGGAACATCTGCTCCGTCTCCAGGTGCTGACCCTTGTCGAGGATCATGGTCCGTATGCTCTGGGCGGTGGTGGTGGTGCCGTCGAACACCTCCTCGACGCCGTTGACGAAGGTGACGGCGATCTGCGGCGGGTGGTCGTCGGTGCGGCGCTTGACCACGACCTGGCACGCCGGGTTCGACTCCTTGGCCTTGCGGGCGTTGCACTGGGCCAAGAACTCCATGCACGAGGCGATGCGCGGGTCCAGCGCGTTGAACTCGATCTTCACCTTCGACAGAAACTTCAGCATCTCTCTCTCTCTCTCTCTACGTGTAGGCACGGCGCAGGAACTGCACTGAGAAACCAACTCTTCTGGAGAAGCTTTCCTCGCGGATCGATGCTCCGGCGAATGAAAGTGAAGATGGGAGAAGTTGAGCCTCGAATTGCCTTCGCAGCCCGTGCAAGGACTCTGCTTTTCTGGGCCTGGGCCTGGGCCCGGGCCCAACCCGGTGACATTCCGGACAAACCGGAATAGTAACGAAAAGAACAGCTGTACACTTCCAATAATCTCTTGAAATGGATATGAAACAAAGGGATCGTTTGTCTACAGGGTGAAAAAGAAAATTACTTTTGGAAAAATCATTTTTTTAAAAAAAATGATTAGTTTTCTCTTGTTTGGTGATATGCTAAGTAGCACCACCAACTCGCAACTTGCGATACGACACGACACAATATCGCCGATACGTCATTTTTAAAAAAATAGAGAATTCCAACACGATGTATATTAAATATATTTTTATGTATACACAATAAATTATCATTTTTATGATTATATTAATCAAATTAATTTGATTCAAGTTTACAAATAAATAAATAAATATATAATAGAAGATTCTATAATGAATTTATACTAAAAATATTAATCAACAATTTGTTAATATCAACCGCCCGGGAAGCGTTGGTTGTTAAGGGTTATCATTCAATGCATAACGCAAGCGTCTTATTTCAATTTGACAAGGGTTTACTCTCCGCGAAGCGGCGATCGGGAGGTTCCCAGGTCACCAAAAAAAAAAAAAAACAATTTGTTAATATCATTAATTATTTCAATTTGATAAATTTAACTTTCTAATTATCCATAAAAATTAAAGGAAAAAAACAAGTAATCCGATTTTGGACTCACATATCAAAGTGTATTAAAAGAGAAAAAAAACTTGAGGGTGAATTGCATGTCATGGGAAGTGAGAGTTAAGAGAGAAGAGAAAACTAGATTTTTTTCTTTCACCATTTATTATTTTTACTATTTTGTTTACATATTTACATTTTGAGTCCTCATTTAGTGAAAATTTTTAAAATTGACCCATGCATATTGGAATCACTTGTCGAAATTCCAAACCCGTATGTTAGAATTCTTGACTCACAAGTTGAAGAATGTTGAGAGAGTTGACCATGTATCGAATTTTCTGACACATGTTAATCAAATATCGGATAATGACTCCCAGAAAGTGTTGGTGCTTTCTAGGTGATAAGTGATCAAAAATGTTTTTCGATGTTTAGATTTTAGTTACAAAATGACTTATATTGAGCCAAATAAAAAGGGAAAATGTCATAAATAGTCCCTATATTTTCACTCAATGTCCAATTTGGTCCCTGAACTTTCGATTGGCTCAATTTGGTCCCTGAACTTTCAATTGGCTCAATTTGGTCCCTGAACTATTGATAAAATGTTCGATTTAGTCCCTGAACTTTCGAATGACTCAATTTGGTCCCTAAACTATTAATAAAATGTCCGACCTAGTCCCTAAACTTTCGATCGGCTCAAGTTGGTTCCGAACTATGATGAAATGTCAAATCTAATCCTTCATTATTGTTTTTTCTTTTTTTTTTCCTTTTTTTCCTTTTTTTTTTTTCGCTTTCCCTCTGCCGAAGCCTGCGGAGGGCTGGCATCCGACGAGGGCCCCTCGCCGACGTCCCTCGCAAGCGCCGGCGAGGGGCTCTCCCTCACAGATGCCGGCGAGGGCCCATCCTCGCCGGTGTCTGCGCGGGGCTCTCCCCCGCCAGATCTACGAGGGAGAGCCCCTCGCCCGCTTGCGAGGGATGCCGGCGAGGGGCCCTCGCTTATCTAGCGAGGGAGCCCCTCGCCCTCGCCCGACCCCGGCGAGGACGGCCCCTCGCCAGATCTGCGAGGGAGAGCCCCTTGCCGGCGTCGGGCGAGGGGCTCCCTCGCAAGATCGGCGAGGGAGCCCCTCGCCCGCTAGCGAGGGACGTCGGCGAGGGGCCCTCGCCGGCTTCAACGGGGGGCCCTCGCCGATTTGGCAAGGGAGCCCCTCGCCCTTGCCCGATGCCGGCGAGGGAGCCCCTCGCCCGCTTGCGAGGGATGCCGACGAGGGGCCCTTGCCGGACGCCAGCCCTCCGCCGACTTCGGCAGAGGGAAAGTGAAAAAAAGAAAAAGAAAAGAAAAATAGTAACGAAAGACTAGATCGGACATTTCATCATAGTTCAGGGACCAACTTGAGCTGATTGAAAGTTCAAGGACTAGATCGGACATTTTATTAGTAGTTCAGGGACTAGATCGGACATTTTATCAATAGTTCAAGGACCAAATTGAGCCAATCGAAAGTTTAGGGACGAAATTGGACATTGAGTGAAAATATAAGGACTATTTGTGACATTTTCCTAAATAAAAATTCATCTTTTGAAAAAAAAAAATAATTCTCTTTCCTTCTTTCCTCTGCTAATGGCTGCCTCGAGCCTTACTAGCCCAGCCAAAGTCAAGGAGGAGCAATTCAGCAAAAGCGTTTTCGCCTTTTAATATTTAGGAATTCTCCTTAATTTTATATATGAATACTTTTCTTAACCACAAAGTCTTTTCGGTTGACTAATTATTTTCGGCGAATTAAAGGGGTGAAAGTTTGGAAAACTAATTACGGAGAAACACTTTCTCTCAAACAAACACGCCGAGATTGGTTCTAATTGAGAGCAACCAGAAACAACATCGTCTGGCTTTTAGTGACGTATGCACCACATCTTTTGGCTCCAAGCCGATGTGCCTTTTTACGTACGTCGGCTCTCTTATGCACTTCATTTGTCACATAAATTTTCATAAATGGAAGACTTGGCGGTGGATACCTGTGTCCCTAACATAAAAATTTGTCAATCTTTTTTACGATATGAAAAAGTCGGGTACTTGTGTCATGAGTGAAAGTCAATAATTTTCCTTTTTTTCTTAGGAATCTGGCCGTCAATTGTTCCGACATCTCTTGCACATTGGTGATTTGATGAACAAAGCCTATGTAGTTTTAAACCCCAAATTGGAGAATCCAATGTCATGGTTACGATAATATGATTACTAATGAACAAAGTTTTACTCATTATTACACTCATCAATAATACTTTTCGCAATATAATAAGGAACTATACCGATTGGCCGAAAAGGGGACTAGTTGAACCTCCCCAAAGTTTCTTGTGAATTTCCCCTAGTATATCAGTTTTTTCTTTCTGCAAATTTCTTTGCAGACGTAATGGAATATGACTTTGTAAACATGACCTATATCAATTGACAAATGGTTGGTGAACAAAGGATTGAGCTTACCTCAATCTAAGGGTAAACAATTCTAATTTCCATACAAGTTCCCCTTAGAACCTAGAACCTATCCTTCCAAAACCTACAACCTACCCGTTATAATAAGCTTTACCCACCCTGTATAGTTTGTATTATGGAACCTATCTTGTCACAAATTTCAAAATCAATTTCAGGATTCACCTAGGTTATACTTATATTATTAATTGAATAATTGTAGTGAATCATTATCATGAATGATATTCTTGACAATCCACTATAGAAGAATATAAGCAAAGCAAAAAATCCCAATCTTAAGATAAAAATTTAGACTAGTGATTCCAGGATTCTACACTTACAAAAACATACCTAAAACCTACTCATTGAGTCGGGTTTTTTAATTTTTGGAATCTAAAATCTACCCCGCATACCTTAAAACTTGAAATCATGCTCACCCTCACCTTAGAGAGGTGGAACACTAGCTATGGCAAAAATCAAAATTTCAATCCAATCATTAAGAATATAATAAGTCGTGTGCGCTAAAAATTACAAGTGCACATATACGATGAACTTGAAATTTCTTTCAACAAAATTACTTTATAAATATCAAAATATTAATAGGTCAATTCCACCAAGAGGTTGTAAAAGCAAGAAAATTTCTTGAGAAGAACAAGAGGAGAAAAAAGAAAAGCCAAAACAGCAAGGGAGAATTTCCCACACAAGCTTTCCGAAGCTGAATCCGATTGTATTGAAAAATATCAAAAATTGCTGGAGACAAACTATTTTTGCCTCGAAAGGCAAGCAACATAAGCAGAAAATGGGGCCGCAATTGCACCGCCATCAGGAAAAATGTACATGCAGGAACATTTCTGCACAAGCATGTTCTTCCCTTAGGTACTACCTGTGATCTCCCTGTCAAGTTTCATTCTTTTTGCATTTTGCGGCTCTGCCATGCCACTGCTGCGTGGCGGGAGCGATGTATCGTGCTGATACGCGCAATTGGCTCCATTTCTACACCCCCTCGAACTATTGAAATATATACAAGGCTTCATTATTTTACCCTTTGATTCTCTTATTTTAGGATTACTGGCGGGTTCCTGAATTGTCAACGGTTGGTGGCCGTAAGGGTTACCGTACTGTTGGGGAGTCTCTCGTCTTTCTCCTCCATGTTGCTGGATCAAGCTCTTGTAATAATTGAGATCTTTAGCTGGTGCGGCGGTCCTGATGGTGGAGGAAGAAGAAGCTTGCATGACCGTTTGGGGAGGAAGCGGTGCAGTCAGCGGCAGTCCCATTCTGACGCCGGCAGGATGAGAGTACAGTGATGGCCCACTTGTGTGAGAGTATGAGAGCCCGCTTGAAGAAGTAGCTACTAAAGGCATTCCAGTTTCTACACTAGTGACATAGCTAGGAGGATTTGAGAGACCTACTGAACCTCCCCGCGTGTTTGGTGGCATCTGCATCTGCGCTTCGGTGATGGTCCCATAATCTTTGACCAACTTTTCAATCATTTTGGGGTCACTCAGAATCTGAATCAGCAGCTCCTGGTCAATCATGTTCCCGTGCTCGTGGCTCTTCATTAGTGCAGTGAAGGCAGCTGTTGCAGCTGCTGCCACATCGGGTTCTACACCATGCAATGTACTAGAGGTAAGGTTCTGATTGGCGGCAGTGTTTGCAATGACAGGTCCCATGGTCTGAAGTGGATGAGAAACTCCAGAAGCCAGTAGTGATGGATGTGATGTGACCGGAACACCAAGTTGGGGAACAAAGTCAGATGACGCGTCTCCTGGTGTCTCTTCATCTTCAATGGGCAAAATTGGCACCAACGGAATTTGTGAATCATTCTGATCGAAATCTTGCAAGTCTGATGAAGCTACAGGACTGCATTTGCAAGAGACAAAAAATAAGTTTGTTGAAGAGCAACATTACAGGCAAATATAGCCAAAAGAACATAATAAAAAAAATAAAGAAAAGATAGGGGTCCAACTTTTGAGGAATGGCAGATGGACGAGGATAAACTGCTTCTAGCACTCTCATCTCCCTCTGATTTTGAACATCAACCTCTTTGCTTTCCTCCCCAGCAACCACTTGCCATTCATGAGGAAGCAAGAACTGCATCCATTAATAAGAGCAAATGAAGGTTCAGACACTAAAGAAAAAAGGTTGGAACAACAAGGTTTACAGGATAACTTGGGGCAACTTACTCGTGGAGGACACTTCCATTTGCTTAGAGGGATTTCAGACACCTTAATCTGTAGGTTATTGGAAGGATGGGCTGCTTCAAAACCAGGAGGTAGAGCATCATCAGAGGCAACTCCACTTGAATGCAAAAGCCACGAGGTCTTGGCCTGAAGGTGATCTTGAGGACCAAACCCAACTTGGACAGGAGCTTCATCTGATAGGAACAGCTTCACCTGTTTTGGAAGATCATGTGATCAAATAGAACTTAAGTTGACCAATTAAGAATGGGGTACCAGTATCATCCCCCAAAGCAAATAAAACAGCTTCAGAGCATGAAGATCATTGAGGTACCAAGAAAAGGTTAAGCAAGTATGGTTTTAAATCTACTTTCGGACACCTTTAACAAGCATTCAGAAGTGAAGCACAATTACTTTAGTTATCACACACGGAGTTTGGGAGCAAATTTCACCCTGGCAAGCTGCACAAAGGAATCTCACCAAAGCAATTTCTCTGATCACATAAGTGGGATATTTTGTTCATAGTAAATACACCTAGACTTCACATGGTTGATGGAAAGTTCTCAATATTAAATAATGCATGTTCTAGTAAATAACCAAAACAACAGATATAGCCATAATAATCTGCACAGCAGTGGAAAAATATATCCTAGAATCTATAGAAATATAAGCTTTTCTACAAATAAAAAGGACTTTCAAGCTTTTCTGTACCACTATCATCATTAAGAAACAAACTAATGGAACAATCACATAACAAATGATGAAGCTGTGTGCCAAGCCATCTGGTCTGACTTTCTTCAATCAACTCACAATGGCCTGTGGACAACTTTTATCATATCAAGCAGAAATTACATGATGCCAGCAACTGGGCTCAACAACCAGAGTAAATATAGCAGCAAATAAGCAATACTACAAAGCATAAAAGGAAAAGAGATAAAAGAAAAAAAAAAAAAAGAATGATTACAGAATAGTAATCATAGTTAGACAACCTATCAAAAATTATATTACACCCAGCTTAGACGTACTTGAACCCCACCACAAGGACTTCAACTTTTGAAAAGGACCGTGCATAAAATACTGAGGATGGTTTGCTCATCTTTCAAATCAGTAAATTAAGACTGGTTTTTCTCTTTATGGGGAATAGAACTCAGTAACCACTAACACATAATGGGGGATAAACTCAGAAACCTCTAAGATAACTATCTCATTTAACCATCTCAAGAATTGTTGTGCAAGCTTGAAAGATAATTGCTCTCGGGTTTGCACAGAACTATCAAGTCAAGGCTTTGGTTCACTTGTGCCCCAGCGGCACTCAATAGGATGTCATACACTATAGCTTTTGAAATGAAAAGAAAAACTGTCTATGAAATTCAGAAATCAATCACTAGTGACACTGGGATACCCCTTCACAGAAGCACGCCCAGAGAGAGAGAGAGAGAGAGAGAGATCGTCCAATGGTAGAGACAAAAGTCATTTCATCAGAAATGGCTAATATTCAGCAACCTAGCATGAATCTTACAGGCATGTTCAAGAAAGTACGGTAGCATGAAAGAAACACAACCACTTAATAATGCTCCATCATAAAAGGACCTTAAAAATCAGTAAAGCCAAAACTTCTAAATGTACTTTGAGTTGATCCTAACAAATCAATCAACAGAAATGTAATGTAAAAGTGCAAGACCTAATGCTTACAGATCCATTATAATCAAGCAGACATCTTGAGAATATTCAAGAACAAGATTATTGAGATTATTGGGGTAATGACAACCACAAACTTGTTACCAGTTGTTGTGCAGTTGGAAGGCAAATGCTGAATCACCATGATAGGAGTGAAGTGCCTTGCAATCAATCAAGGAATTGAAAACAAAGAACTTAAAGACAGTTACCCATTCAAACTATCTCAAGAAACTAAAACTTTAGTACAGTTTAAGAAACTTGTGTCTAACCAGTTATGAATACTAGATAATGAAAAATGTGATTTAATATACTCCAAAATTTATTTCTTGTGAGTCACAAACTATCTCAAACAGTTTCCCATGTTAAATTTTCCTGTGTAGCTTCAAAACTCTCCAGTCAATGTAAGTACACATAGTCCAACCAATGATTGTTCTATGAACAACAACCTCATTGTTTAGAAGCAGCTTGGCATTGAAGGATTTTGGTGCCATGTCAAACAGTGGAAAGCCAGTTAAAGTCTCAGCGACCCAGAAATTAGCTTTATTCTTGTAGGGAGCAATTTTAATGTGAATAAACTGTATTGTAGAGCACTCAAAACATATCATCTTGATTCATAATGGTATTTAGTTGCCTTTAACCTGCATTTTCACCAGCATTTCACAATCTTCCGCTTTATCCTGTGTCATAAATCAAGTCCTTGTGCCGGAAGCAACTATCTTTGTATAGAATTATTCAGAGTCCGCGATTTACAGTTAAAGGTGCTTGCTCTGCTGTCATGCAGTTCTCAGATTTCAATAAAAGAGTCAAGTGTTTCTGTAGCTGAATGTCCTCATTTCAGCTTAAAGTAATTGTAGGGAAGGAATAATGTGTCATTTGAGATTTGACTGCTTAAGCATTGTCAATAACTTTCCATTCAGTTTCAGCGGGAACTATTTTCATTTCCGATCTTTTACTCCCTCAGGAGAGCTTGCAACAGAAAATGCCAATTACTCGAGATAAACCTTCTCCAATGGTCTGATTGCCAGCACTAGAGCCTCATTACACTAAAAAAAGATGTTCAGTTCATATCACCTATCGTCAGCTATTTGTAAACAGATTTTAGGAACTACTGAAGCATTTTCTTCCACAAGAGGAATTACTCACCCTTATTACTGGGAAACCACCCTTTGTCATTCTATTTGTTTTTATTCTAGTCAACATTACAACTTTGCACAAGGATGAATACACTAAACGCCAGGTCATTAATTACCAGTAAGTTTCTCACTATCTCAACTGACTGAACAAGTTGCACCAACCCATAGATGCTAGAGAGCACCAACCTAACTAAAGTTTCCTAGCATGAATACTCAACCCACTATATGGTTCCACTTAAAACAAGCCCTCATCCTTCCGAACACATCACGACTTCTATGTGCTTTCAAAAGTCTTCTCCTCTCCATCACTTCCAAAAAAGAATGCAAGCATCAAAATCCAGCTAAGTGCTTCTGCGTCGACACCCAAAAGAAAAACCTTTGCTATCAGAAATGAAACTGTGTAACTCAAAGAACACCTCAAGGGAAAAAAAAACCACTTTGGACACCACCACAGCCCCCAAAAATGACATGCGCAATGCAACGATAAAAGCATCACACAACAATGCATAAGTTCCGAAACTCGACTCAGATTGCCTCAAATCCCACGAAGTCCGCAGCCGTATAAGCCAAGTTTCGTTCGCCACATCCCATAAATGAACCTTTCACCAACAACAACTCGCATCATTACCTGACAAAGGTTAACGTCCGAAGCCCAAGTGACCCTTTTCCATTTCTGCGATCCCCGCATGTTACCGATTCCTCTACAAAAAACACTCCTTTTTCCCCCTCCCTGCTCCCGATTCTCGACGCGAGCACACGATCGAAGGCAATCGCTACGTGATTATCAATCGATCGATTACTTCTTTTTTTTCGCTTTCGACCTCAATCGGAGACGGTCCCGGAATTCAGACCCTCCTTCTCCTCCCCCTCCGCAATCGAAGCCCTAACGGACGACACCGTCGACGACGCAACCGGCGAGGCGGGGAACAACCGATCGCGATCGATGATGGATCGACGTCCAGGTGACATGTCAGAGAGATCCGAGGAAACCCTAGATCCTCCGGTTCTTTCTCTCCTGCTGCTTCGCCGCTCCTATGCAAATGAAATGAGATGTTTTAAAGCAGACCCTGTTTTTCCATTTTGAAGTGCTTCTCACTGTGGTCGTTCTAAATATATATGATGGCACGGCCGTGCCGGGGCCAAATTACCGAAAAAGTCTTAAACCGGTCGAACCAGAGCCGGTTCGACTCCGCCCGTCATTATGACTTGATTCTGATTTCTCTATTTTTCTTAAGATTATCGATTTCCTACCATTTCGAATAGAATGCCGAGACAAACCTTCTTCATATAATACCTACTTAATTTAGTTTGGAAAATTGTATGAAACCACGTTCCATAGCTTGAACCCGTGTTCAATCCTATTTGCAGTAGGAGTAGTTGAGAATCAAATCCTATCCTATTCCATTATTTTCCTAACCATTTCAAATAGAATGCCGAGACAAATCTCCTCCGTGTAAGACCTGCTTAATTTAGATCTGGAAAATTGTACGATTTATGAAATCATGTGTTATGGCTTGAATCTATATTCAATCCTATTTTTTCGTAGGAGTAGTTGAGAATTGAATCCAGTTCTTTTCCTACTTGTTTCGAATAGAATGCCAAGACAAATCTCCTAAGTGTAAGACTAGTTTAATTTAGAACTAGAAAATTGTACGATTTATGAAACCATGTGCAATAGCACAAATCCGTATTCAATCCTATTTCCAATGGGAGCATTTGAGAATTGAATACAATTCTTTTCCATTATTTTCCTACCACCATTTTGAATAGAATGCTAAGATAAATCTTCTTTGTGTAAGACCTACTTAATTTAAATTGGAAAAATAGTATGTTTTTATGAAATCGTGTGCTATGGTTGGAATTCGTATTCAATCATATTTTCAGTAGGAGGGGTTGAGAATTGAATCCAATCCTTTTCCATTATTCTCCTACCCAGATAGAATGCTCTGACAAATCTCCTTCACATAGGACCTACTTAACTTAGAACAGAGAAAGTTGTATTGTTTTATGAAACCGTGTATCATGGCTCAAATCCGTATTTGGTCCTATTTTTGGTAGTAGCAATTGAGAATTCAAATCAATTATTTTCCATTATTTTCCTACCCATTTCAATTAGGATGTTGAGATAAATCTTCTTCCTGTGAACCTGCTTAATTTAGATCGAAAAAATAATGCGTTTTTATGAAACCATGTGTTATGGCTCAAATTGGGATTCAATCCTATTTTCGATAGAAGTAGTTGAGAATTGAATCCAATTCTTTTCCATTATTTTCCTACCCATTTCAAATAGAATGCTGAGACAAATATCCTACATGTAATACCTGCTTAATTTAGATTGAGAAAATTGTACGGTTTTATGAAGCCACGTGCCACAGCTTAAATCCGTATTCAATCCTATTTCAAGTAGGAGCAATTGAGAATTGGATCCAATTCTTTTCCATTATTTTCCTACCCATTTTGAATAGAATGCTGAGATAAATCTTCTTCATGTAAGGCCTACTTAATTTAAATTGAAATTATAGTACGTTTTTACGAAACTGTGTGTTATGACTCAAATCCGTATTTAATCATATTTTCGGTAGGAGTAGTTGAGAATTAAATCCAATTCTTTTCCATTATTTTCCTACCCATTTCGAATAGAATGCTAAGACAAATCTCCTTCGTGTAAGAGCTACTTAATTTAGATTGAAAAAATCATATGGTTTTATGAAGCCAAGTGCTATGGCTTGAATCCGTATTCAATCATATTTCTGATAGGAGCGGTTGAGAATTGAATCCAACCATTTTCCATTATTTTTCTACCCGTTTTGAATAGAATACTAAGATAAATCTTCTTTGTGTAAGATTGCTTAATTTAAATCGGAAATATAGTATGTTTTTATGAAACCGTGTCATGGTTTAAATCCATATATAATCCTATTTTTAGTAGGAGTAATTGGGAATTGAACCCAATTCTTTTCCATTTTCTTCCTACCCATTTCAAATGGAATGCCGAGACAAATCTCCTCCATGTAAGACTTGCTTAATTTAGATTGAGAAAATCATACAATTTTATGAAGCCACATGCTATGGCTCGAATCCGTATTCAATCCTATTTCAAGTAGGAGCAATTGAGAATTGAATCCAATTCTTTTTCCATTATTTTTTGTATTTGTGTTAGTGTGAAACCAAAGCCCATCTCCAAGTTGTTCAAAAATAGTTGAATAGTGGTGTTGAGTTTCTTGACCCTTTGTCTTTATGATTAGTTGATTCTATTTCTTAATGGGAGGAGGGATGGGATATAACTTTGCAATAGAGCGATCACCAGGTCAAGCCTCGATTATCCCAAAAATCAATTTAGTTTTATTCTTAATTAATTTAGTTCTAAACAATTTACAATTTGTTAGTTGAGTCATTTTAGGCAATTTTGACAGGAATTTGCTAAAGTGGACTTGAGTCGCCTTGCATGATATTGTCGACGCTAATATAGACAACTTTTATAATTTTTTGAAAACTCTTTTGAATTTATTATCAGTTTTTTTTGTTTTCTTTTTATCTTTGGTTTTTTTTTTTTCATTGTTGTCAGCAAGGGTCACCTACACTAGGTGATTCAAGAAAGCGTCATGATTGTCTCTGCATCCTTATCTCCTTCATCACTAAGTAATTTTTTTAGGAGCTAGAGCTGGCAATTTGGACTATTTTCCTCTTGACAATTAAGGGTATTCCTGTCATCTCATTGGCCAACTTTGACCCTTATTATTTAGAGGTCATATTCAATATTCTGAGTTTGCATTTGGTACTACTCCCACACCAGATGCTGAAACAATACTTTATCCCTAAATGTTCAATTAGCCACTACGTCTCAACAATTTTTTAGGGAGAGTCAACTAGCTCTAAATTTGAGTGGCTTTTCATCTCTAGACACAATTCATCCGCCGATTCTTTAACATCAATCGGTTCGGACCTCATATAAGGTTACCCATGGCCATGGCGACCTTGATCTTAGGCCACAATGGTCACATCTGAGAGAGGGAGAGAGAGTAGAGGAGTTTCATAGCAAAGATGAGAGAGGAAAATAGAGAGAGATCAATGGAGTTGTTGATGGAATTTAAAATAGAAATCTCAGGGACCACCACGAAGTCGGTCGGATGATTGGAGGGGGCCACTGACGGAAGGAGAGGGTGGCGGCTGAGAAGAGTCAAAGTTCGGGTGCGGAACCGTGACATTAGGACTGGCTGAATATTTGCATGAATAGGGTCATACATAATTCTGAGACACAGGCATGTTTTTTTGACTTTGTCGTGGATGATACTAAGACATGTTTTTGTTTTTTTCCCAGAATTTTTTTTTTTGTGAGGAACTATAAAAACCCCAAAATGCCCCAATCTTATTTCCTTGTCTGTGGGTTAGGCCTTGCCGCATGCTACGCGGTCCGAAAGAAATACAGTCCCAAGCACACCCACTCACAAGATGGCAACAAAAATTACCGAAAAAATCATAAACCTACACTTGTATTAACTCTGCATTAAATCTTTCTATGTGGCCAATTTAATTCTAGACCTTTTGGTATAGACAAAAACATTTCTTATATTTTCAACAAAAGAAAATATTTTTATATATGATATTTATTAAAAGTATTTTCTCTTCATACCAAACTTGAATTTATCATCACGCCATCGTTCTTGCTTTTCGATTACTCTCTTCTAATTCCAGTCAAGTGGAAATTGTCCCTCACCTCATGCAATCCTTAAAACGTTCTCCATCCATGGTTAGTTTCATTGTGGAGGGAAGAAGATTACCCGGATTCAAATCAAGGTCCATTGGACTCGGGTCTAGGCACATACCCGGGATTCAGGTCTATTACACTCGGCTAATTGCGAGGGCATGACGACCGTTGATCGACCCAAGTTCGGACAAGTGTTTCTTCTGGGCAGGGATCAGTTGAACTCGAACCCAGTCCCCCCTTTGTTTTCTTTTTTTTCTTTCTAAATCAATTTTTGACTCGCACGGACGGTTTTTGTTTTGGCAGAACCCTCGTACGGCTTTAAGGTGATACCTTTTGTCCTTTGACAGCGTCTTTTCAAATTAACCGTGTCCTTCGCAATCAAACGATCGAGTAGGTTGCTGTACTTGAAACTGCGGCAACATTTGTCGTCGTCCGGGGGCAGTACATCGGTTCTTTAGTTGTTTTTCTTACCCTCACTAACCGGAGGAAAAAGCAAGCAAGGCCGTCTCGAAAGCTCCATGTCTTCAAGCCCTTGACGAGGAGTTGCTCGTGCTTTCGAGGCACACGGTTGCCTTCAGCGAGAAGGATTTCCAACGGCCGTAACTCTCTCACTCATCACTGCTCTACATCCATTTAGGAGAAACCCTTGTGATCAAAATTAGCAGCTTTAAAAAAAAGTACGCAAGGCTATCTGCAAAGTTGACCAGCTTGACTTCGCAACAACACTCCAATCGCGAAACGAACATGAAACTTTTAACATTGGATTCATATCACACACAATTAATGTTTTTAAGATACAAGCGCACATCCCTGGTGAAGTCGTCGCAGAAAATTAGCAAACATCAGCAGAATGGTACAAAGGAAAAACGAAAATTCCCTCCAGTTCTATATATATTCTCTCTTCCAGGCAAACCTTGAAACCAAACATCGAAAGCATATGAAGCAAGCACGAAGCTACGTGATTGATGGGTAGGTGTTACTCTCCAGATGGCATCTATAACTGGTTAGCCACTGCAAGCCAATAAGCTGCGAGCTCTTCACCTAAGCCATTTTCTCTCTGCAAAATATTACAAAGTAGCGAGTGATCAAGACACGTCTGCCTCTGTGCTGCTAAGCAAATGCTTAAAAAGAGGAGGTAATCAGGCCAGATGTGCAATTCACTACAGAACTAATGCAAAAGTGCTGAACGATGCTAAAGAAGTACTGAATAAAGCTGGAAAATCTAGCGATACAATTTACAAAGATCAAGAAGCTCGGATAGTCACCAGTTTATAATCAAAGGTAAATCTACTCACTTGCTTCTCTCCATTAAATGATGCTTATTGTAGCAAAAGAAACCTGTTGATGCTAGGTTAAAAAAATAAAGAGGTCGAGCAGAAATTTCAATGCATGGTCTGTTACCAAAGAAGAGTCTTAGGAATCTAAATTGTTTAAATAGTACCTTGTGTTTGAGCACCATTAGCTTTGGCACCTTGTTGTGCTTGAGATGTTGACCGCTGAATTCGTGGGGAGCCCTGCCTGTCATTCACGCCGGGTAAAGAGTGCCTCTTTTTAATGTAGAACTCTGTATCATGCACATCAGGACTTGATCTCGGAGAGTTGTTCGAATTCAACTTAGCCCTAGCAGATTCTGTGGCTTGCATGAAATGAGGGATAGAATTACTGCTGCTACTGTCTCGTGGTTCTTGCTCATTATCCGGTTTTGCTGATCCAAAAGAACTGCGCCTTTTCCCATTTTTCTGATCTTTAGGCAATTGTTTTGGAGCACCAGTACCAGAGCCCCGATGCATGTTTGATGGTGATTTCTTGCCTGCTGACAAGGATTTGCGCTTGTTCGAGGACCTGGTTTTATCTGTTCTACTCCCTTTAGTGTTCACAGAGACCTGACTAGCTGGCGTTCCTTGTGACTCAGGAACGGTTATATGGCTCCTGGGAGATGCTTCTGGTGAAGACCTGTAAGTTCGTTGAACTGTTTTGGAATCAGTTTCTCCTAGCACATCCGATGTGCTTCTATCAAGATTCAGTTCATCCACATGGGGTTCCACAGCGACAATTGAAGTGACCTGTTCACTGATGACATTGTCACCCTTCTCTGGATGATCAGAGACAGACTCAGACAATGTCAGCTGGACAGCAGTTGATTCCTTAACTTCACATATTTCATTTTTCACATCATCAGGACTGCAAGTTCTTTCCTCAGTAACATTGGCTTGATTTACTGCATCTGCATTTCCATCATCGTATCTGTCTGGAGAATCAAGAGTGGAAGTAATTGAAAGCTCTGTGTCGCATTCAGAACCACCAACTTGAACTCTGGCATGATTAGAAGCCACATTGTCATCCAGGCCAAATGCCTTCTCGTGAGTGGTAGTGTCTCCTGATGAAACCGGCACTCCATTTGAATCAGGTTCAACGTCTTGGTTTGATAAATTTATTGATTCACTCGAGTTGACAGTTGAAGTTAATTCTTCAAATTTGGACTGCGCGGCAATAAAAGATGGATTACCAGCCTTTCTGGATCCAAACGCCTGTTTCTTCCCCAAAGTCTCAAGCTGATCTGGGGCAAACCTCTTCCCTGAATGCTTTGGCTGTTCAATTTCCACTTCAATCTTATCGGAAAGAGAGTCAGGCTCCATTTTAGAGCTATCGCATATCAGAGATGGAGTAGATTCTCTCTCTGTTGAGCTCTCGTTTGCATCAAATGTTTCAAATTTCTCAGGCCCAGACCGCTCTATGTACTCCTCCCCAGGTATCATGTTGCATTCCTCAAGCTTTGACTTGGCTTCATCAGGAAGGATCGGATTGTCTTCTTTTTCAGCTGGTGCTGATATTTCCTCACAGGCCAATACAGAATCCGATGATCTACTGAGAACTTCAGATGAATTCTCCAAATTTTCTTGTGTCAGTTTCTCATTCTTCTTACTTTCCTGCTGCTCAGTCATCAACCCAATGATTGGTGATGGTTCAGGTGACGGAGCTGACATCCACCTCTCCAGCCATTTCCATGTTGAATCAGATTTGGAAATGTCACACTTGATATTGATAGGCTTCTCCTTCGGTGTCGAGTTCAAGAGCTTCAATTCAACAAAAAACCATCAGAATCTTTGGAGTATTCATAAAAGAGATGGACAAAAAATCCTACACTAGTTAAGGAAAGGGGAAGAGGGGGGGGAGGAAGAGCACCTGTCTAGCAAATCTATTGCTTAGCAGCTTCTCAATGGAAATGTAAGCTGCACTTGGTTTATTTGCATTCTCCATCTCCTGAATCAAGGGAAATGTTTAGCAAAAATAAGAAGGAAATAATTCAGGATAGGAGAGACAATATCCACAAGAGAACTTCCATAAGATGAAGCATCAGAGCATCAGTTGTCTTTAAAATGCACGAAAGTGACACTAAATCACATGGCCAATAGGAGTCAGCACATTCAATGGCAAGATAAGTTAATATTAGGTTATTATCATAAGAGTTAAATTTTTTGTGTATCTTGAATCCTCATGAATCAATAGTTGGTCCTTAACCATGGAAATTTAGAATTTATATGTTCGACAACCGATTTCTCAACCTTCTTTCAATATTTTCTCAAATCAGTATGCACAGCAGGAAAAGGGTCCAGAAGCATACTACTACTACTACAACTGAATGCCGCAGGAATTGTGTAATCAGAAACAAAACAGAATTATCTCTGAGCCTTTAGTCTCCTTAAACGTAGACAGTTATAGTGTAGATGATTCACATTCGAAGCTAAAAGATGAGTTTGATGAGCTTTCAGTAGTCAGTTGACGATTATGCCTTTAGAGGATCATCGAATGCCACAGGAAATGTATAATCAGAAATAACTAAAGGTCAAAATTATGTCCAGAAATATATTGATAGATAGAGTTAGTAGTAACATTACCAAGGCCTTTAAATTGATGCCACCCCTCTTCTGCTTCACATCTGCATTCTTTTCTATAAACATCCCTTCTGTTAGTTGCCGTGCACGGCGAGCACGAACTAGAGCTTGCATTTTGACAATGGCCTGGATGCATCGCAGAGTCCCCACAGCATGGCTTCTGACCAGGTGTCCACGCACAGCAGATTGCAACTTGATAACACTCTTCAGCTTTAAGAGTGCTTTGTGAGCCTGCCAAGCAAATTACAATAGAAGTTAGAATAAACTTTACATAATTTTTTTTTATGCATAAGCATACCATATGGAAAGAAAATCGATACCAGGAAACCCCTTATAGTGGCTTGGATGAAAATAACAGTAGCTTCATCCACATTGAATCTGTCAACAGTTTCAGGCTCAGCTGCAACCACAGTTTCAGGCTCGGCTGCAACCACAGTTTCAGGCTGGGCCGCATCGACAGTTTCAGGCTTGGCCGCATCGACAGTTTCAGGCTTGGCCGCATCGACAGCTTCAGGCTTGGCCGCATCGGCAGCTTCAGGCTTGGCCGCATCGACAGCTTCAGGCTTGGCTGGATCGACAGCTTTGGATACCTTTGCATCCACGGGAGCTGACAGCTGTGGCTTCTCATCAACGCACTGAATCGCTGAGACTTTCTGGGGAGCATCGGAATCAGTTGCCGCTTTGAAGTTAACATCTGCAGATTCAGGGATCTCTTTAGTTGCAGGAGCGGAAGTTTCAGATATTGCGCTGTTGCTAAGCACTCTGTGACGGGCAGATCTTTTCCGGAAACTCCAGCCCTTTTTGTCGCCCTTTACCTGAAATGCAATTACAAGGCATCATCCACATGAGATGAAATATTGTAACCTAGGAATTACGCAAGATACATTCCCTGAAAAGAAGTCATGACAGATCAGACAATGATCCTGGCATTTGATGGACCTCAACCAATCTCTCTTATGAACCTTCCATTCTTGTAATTGTTTGAATATGTATTGACTTCTAAATTCTAATCCAACTCAAATGTCAAGTGCACTACATTAATCACGGCAATCCTAAAAAGGCTACAAGAGAAGAGCCTCAGGTGCCGGCAATTTGCCAACTCGACACCATTAACCCGTTTATAGATCATTCAATGGAAAACCCGAAAGTAATACAAATTGACACGAATTTAATATACACAAGTTTTATAGCACAAGAAACAAAAAATACAGTGCTTTCCGATAACCCAACTTGACACGATTCCAGAATTTGATTATGACACCGCAAAAAGTCACGAATTGCCAACCCACAGCAACGGTCAATGCACAAGTCACCGCACTTTCTACGTCGTCGATAACAGATTTACCGATACAAAAAGCCCCCGGAAACCAAACATCTCAGACAGATCTCGCATTTCCTGTTCTATTCTCGGAACAGAAATCCGACATAAATATCGCGCGTCCGACGACATCGCCGATCACCGATCAGGAAAATTTCAACTCCAATCAGATCTCCGCGACTCGAATCAGCAAGTTCGAGCATCCGGATTCCATTCAGCCGCCGACCCGGGGCGCAAGCGCGAGCGCACAAGCAGCGACGACTCGACTCGACAGAGCATGCAAAAACAACAATAGAAACGATCCAACTCAAAAGCCGCGGACCAAACGCGAAGACCAATTCCGGGAGCTGAATCGAGAACAATGCCAAAGGTCAAGACCCCCCGAAAAAAGGAGCCCCGAATTCGACCGATACCGATACCTCGGAAGCTTCGACATCGTCGTTGTCGGCCGAATCGCCGCCGCACGTAATGATCTTGAAGCAGGACGCGGATCTTCCCATTATCGTCCCCCCTCGCTCCTTCCCTCCCTTATCCGCAGCTCGCTTCTCTCTCTCTCTCTCTCTCTCTCTCTCCAACTCGACCTCACTCTCTCTCTCTCTCTCTCTCCTCTCCCTCTCCCCCCAAAGCGGAGACAAAGGCCACCAATGCAGGTGAGGAGAGGAGTTTGTTGGAACTTGAGACGAGGAGAGGAGAGAGAGAGAGAGAGAGAGAGAAAGGAGACAAATAGAGATGTTCGGAAACGCGGACCTCAACGCGACTTCCTTAAATCGAGCTAACTTCCCATGTTCGAATCCGCCCCCTTCCTTTCCTAAGGCCACGCGCACACGGACAATTTCCCGTCCCGTGCTGTTGTTTGCACAAAAGCCTTGGGGGATTTTTTTTTTTTTTTTTCTTTTAGTCCCTCTCTCTCTCTTTTTCCATTTGCGGTCCCGTATTTGGTGGATTTTACGGATCGAGGCAAGTTTAATCAATATTCAAAGGAAGGCACGAAAACGATAATGTCTTTATCCACCCGTTGGTCGTGATTTTTAAAATAGCGAAATTGCATTTGTCCCCCCCCCCCCCCCCCCCCCCAACAACTGGCCCCAATCACGTTTCCGTTAGAAGCGGCGGCTACTCGTACTTGCTCTTCTTGGCAACTTCTTTTCGTAATTAAGTCCTCGTATATAATCATTTTCCGGTTTAATTTTTATTAGCCAAAATTGTGTTCCGGTATGAATGGCTGCGATTCCTACTATTTTTGGCCATTATATAAGGAATGCTTTACGTCAATTCCAATTATGATTGCCGAATTGAATTTTGCGATGCTCTGGTTTTTTTAAATTGATGTGCTTTGATTGGAATTCTACCAAATTTTCAGACCTGGTGGACGCATAATCAATTTTATAAATGTCTTGTCACGGACACGTAAACCTATCAGACATTAATTCATTTCTTAACTCGTAGTTGATGAACTATATTATTGTATGGGATAGTTATTTAGTGAATGGGAATGGGTTTAGATTCAGCTTACTTAGACTTGTCCCAATTCTATTTTTGCCCCCTCTCAATCTCCTACTCACTCACTCCATGCTTTCCCCTTAGTTTAGGTATGAATTTTCCTATAGATTTGATTTAATATAAAAAAAAATTAACAATACAGATCGAGTTAGATATAAGTCACTAAATTTATATTGTATAAAAATGAGTTGAATGTACTAATTTGGACTAGATCATTTTTGATCATATAGAACCCAACTAAAAAACTGGACCATTTTTGATCATATAGAACCCAACTAACTATTGACGGGTTTATTGTCATGTGTTTGCCATGTTAGCACTTAGTTAAAAATTTGATCAAATTTCGGTCAAAGTGCATCAATGACAAAATTTAGCATCTAAAGATAATTTATTCCGTGGGGTAAGCACTCGTCCATATAGTTCATCTAATAAATTGTATGCGAATAATTGTCTTCGTAAAAGTCTGAAGGATGCTAGCTAAGTTCCGTTGATTATTGTGTTCGAGTTTCCTCATTATATTCTCGTCAATCATAAATTCAAATGCAAATTGTAGGAATATACTCGCCAAATCCTTTTAAAGTCAATACGTGACGATGTAGTAGATATGCTTACGAACGTTACTTAGACCATTGGTCTTTCAAAAAAAAAAAAAATACAAACTTTTGTTCACGGGACAATTTTGCCCCAACTTTCAAGTTTCATTTTACCAAATTTTATTAGAAAGACAATTTTAGCTTGAACATTTATATGTGGCATCAGTGCCACGTCAGCAAATGTGGCTTCCATAAATAATTAAAATGACATTGTCTGCCACATCAAATGAAGGCAAGATTGTTTTCAAGTCAAGTATTAGCACTTCAAATCAAATCGAGAGATAGAGGAGTATGCAAATTGAGGCTGGAGTTCTTCTTAAAATCAGAGTACATTCACCGAATTTCCCACCTTCAATCTAATTTTGTGAAGAATCCTAGGCTCCAACGTCTGAGTTTTGTTGGACTGGAAAAAAAAAAAAAAAAACCTTCTAAGTGTGAAATCCCTTTAATTAGATCAAAAAGAGGTAGTTATGTTTAATAAACGAAAGTAATAATGCTCCATGTGATTTTAGATTATTATCGGTTGTCATTTTCATTACATGTGGGAGAAAATGTGTTTTGATTGTTCGTGGAGGCCACATTTGTTAACATGGCATTACCTTGCCACCTCATGATCTGTTTGTCACCCAAGACATCACACATGCATATTTTGGAAGAAATTGAAAAGTTTCAAGAGCCGCACAAAAAAGAAATTGAAAAGTTTTCACAAGCAAGAAAATAGACCTATAAACCATTAAATAGACCCACTACAAATACAAAAGAATGTTCTAATCCTTTATTAGGATTATACTTAACGATCTTCCTTGCATATAAACTATCTTTAGACACGCTAGACTTGGACTTTATATTGTGAAATTGACATTGTTCTTATTCCGTGACCAAGTTGCGAACCATCATCACGAGCAACAAGTTTGAAAGGAAAGTGCAAAGATTCACATTATTGATTGTGCTTTGATACAATATCGAAAAAGGGTTGATTCGAAATTATTTTGGGAGACTAAAATGTACATAAAACACAATATAACCATTTTTTTAAGCAATGCGGTATTATTCTTAACGAGGCATTTCGCGTTATAGAAATCAAAACAAAGAGCTGCATTATTTTGGGGGGAGGCAAAAACAAAACCCATTCCAAACTGTCTCTCAAATATTAAGATAATTGGACAATTTGTTTTGATCAACTCCGGCAAATGAAACTCTCCAATAGATAATGCACCCAAGAGAAAATCATTGAAAACATCCAATCTAGACTAAATTTTCTAATCCAATGTGAGGATATTGCCCTTTTTAAAATAGAGAACGGCGCAAGAAACAAGTAATCAAAGCGGAGAAAATTGATTGTTACATTGGCAGTATGGAAACGAAGAAAGAAAAAAAGATGGAGAAAAAAATAAAAGGTTTGCTGCTGTGGCATCCCATGTGAGTCGCACGACAGGACCTCCGAAAACGTTGTGCTGTCTGCCGAGCATCTCCCTAACACCACCTAACTCTCTTTTTTTAATTATTATCCCCCCATCCCATCTCCGTATTTTTCAGGCCAGCGAAGCATCTGCGTGGGAGTTTGACAACTATTTTGTCGCTTCCGGCCACATGTCCGCTCGCCTGGCCGACACGTAGGGGCACGTGGAGTGGCCACCTGCTTCGGATATTTATCTGAGATTATCCGTCGGACCAAAGGGAATTACGCAGCTCGATTAACCCATCTTAACCACCTCAGACGTCAGATAGATGGGGTTTCCGTGCGCGCCGAGTTGGCGTGCGGTCAATGTAATTCTCTAAAGAGAGTTAATCCCCGGATTAGGCAATAATCCTGCAGAGATCCAAGTCATGTAAATGGCACGATGAAGTTCAATAGAGACCGTTGCTTTTTACAACGAACCGTGATGCGTGTAAACATAAGTAAAATTATCTACAAAGTTTTATTATGCTAATATAATCTTAAATCTTTATTCATAATAACTTAATTATAAATCTTTCAAAAATTTATCAATTTAGTCTTAAATTTATTATTTGGATATATTGTCAAAAGAATTACATTAACAAATTGTCAAAAAGTTGGGCAAATTGTCAAAAAGTTGGGGCAATGAAAATGATTAGTATTGAATTAGAAAATTATTAAAAGGTTATAAGGAAATTTATATAATTCAAAAGTGTTAATGAATGAATTTGTTTGTGTATAATATATTTTATGATTTTTTGGATAACTTTTTCATACTTTATGCAGTTAAAACTTGACATAAATAAATGACCGTGGACAAAATAAGATGCAAAAAGTCAATAAAGGAAGCGAAACTCAGAGAGCTTAAAACTCAAGTTTTTTTTTTTTTTTTTGAGAACTTAAAAATCAAAGTTGAAATGATCAAAATTTTGTAAGAAGTCGTCTCTCCTCCTTATCTCCTCGTCATCTGTAGGTGGTACGTACGTATTCGTAGATCTTCATGGAAGGCTAATTCAGTCGCGACGTAGGAACGGGTGGTGGATAGATAAACATAAGTACGTACGCTTCTTCCGCCGGGGGCGTGCGCTAGCGTCGTTTTCGGAGAATGCACGTGGGAGGCCATGACGTCATCGAGCGGGTCCCATCCCAGCAGAGGAAAAATCGATGCCCTGGGTCGGACCCAGTGGACCCGCTCCAGGGCTTCGACCGCTTCTCACTACCGGTACAATGTCCTTTTGAAGGCTGTCATCATGCCATATTTTAATCTCAATCACTCAAAAAGTCATTATTGTTTCCCTAATTAGAGAGAGAGAGAGAGAGAGAGAGAGAGGGAGAGGGAGGGGGAGAGAGGTTAAGGGTGGGTGCATCGTGATCCAATCCCTCTATTGCAAGTTTTTTATAATTAAATTATGTTAGCGGGTGGATATTTAAATATGAACATTAAGTGTTTTGTCAGCAAATATATTTTACACAAAAGATGTTGAATCACATTCGCTTGTGATTTCATATTTACATTTGAATGACGAATGTAATGAAGGGAATTAGCTATGAATGGCACATCAAGTTGAGGAACTAGAAAAATGGAACCAAAGCTTAAAAGACTTCTCTAGAAATGATATTTTCTTTGACATGTATATTGCTTTTTTTAATTTTATTTTCATTGCAGAAACGACAAATGAAAATGAACCAAAATCAAATGACTAAAATTAAATTTAAAAAAAGGAAATCAATTGTCAGTTTTTTTACCTGCTTAAAATTATTTCATCTGAATTATGGGATGCAAAAATTAAAGTCAAAAAGAAGGAAATCAAATTATTTTGTTCCCCTTTTTTGTTTCCCTCTCTAAGCATGTTGGAAGAAAGGTCGGATTTGGTTGTGCGGTCTGCTTTCATCCTGGGCAATTTCTGCACATACCACAGGAGAGTCACCAGATCGCACCTACCCAACGAAGGCCCCAAGGGTTTCCCTCTTTAGTCATCTTTACATATCAATTGCGGCATGAAAGCTCATTGAAAGCGCGAGGTCACGATCGAATTGGCCAAAATCTAGTGGTGGGCGACGACTGCTTTTTCTCACTGCCTGCCGGATGGAGAATCATTTCGGCAATCTGGCAATTTTACTTTTAGGTGCCAAATGGCATATCACTCTCTAACCTTCGGCACCCTTTTGCTTCATTTCTTTAGGGCTTTGGAGTTGGGGATTGGTGGGACCTTTCTCACATGGGAGGTCTCCCTAAATGATTAAGAAGCAATAGGTCCCTCTTTTATTTATATAGAGTTTCGGTTGCAGACCACCCATACGGGGAGCGGTTCGCCTACCCAATAATCAAGGACTTTAAGGTTCTTTTCGTTTGTTATATGTCCTTATTAGTGTAATAAATGCTTAAATTTTTATATTTTTTTCTATTTAAGTCCTTCGGCTTTAGATAAGGTTAACTGGAAATATGTACTCGATGAAACTGACAAAAATTTTGATAAGGAAAAATTGGTTGCCAGTTTTCATATTGCAAAACTCCATTGTTGAAATTCTGGTTGTGGTCTCCATCATCGGACTTTCCAGTCTTGTGCATCTCTCGATAGATTACGGTGGTGGGAGAAAGATTTTCCATGTTAGACTCTCGCTGGCTCCTGCCGACATGTAGACTCCAGTGGATCCGATTTGGAGTCAGGAGCACGTAATTAGAAATTATGCGAATTTAATGACTTGATTAGACAAGTGATAAGTTTGAAGAATCTGATTTGGGAAATTACGGCCAAGTTTAGAGACCAAAAAGCGGAGTTCTACCTTTATTCTCTCGTCTGAAAAAAAAAACAATAATTGAGGACCCATTAAACCGAGCTTATTGTATGACTCGGACAATGATTGGCAAACCCATATTTGGAGCTTCCTTTTACTCGAGCTTGGTCGGGTCCATCGTAAAGTGGAAAAGCAACTGACATGGATCACATGTAATACTGAGATCAAAGGAAAGATCTGAGGACAAGCGATGCATTAGGTTTACCTTGGATTCTAGTCAAGCGTGCACTGCCCAAGCATCAGAGAGAGAGAGAGAGAGAAGTTCGTCTTTTGATTTACTGATTTAAAGAGGATTGCAAAAGGAGCGTCCTGATTTTCCAAAGAATGGAGCGAGAGGAATCATCTCTACATTTTGAAGATTTACAAACGTGAAAAGTACGATGTCAATGCTCGATTTATAAGAATCATTGGATAAATTTCAAGGGCAAGTCAAACTTTGTAAGATAATTAGAGGTTGGGTATGGAGCTAGTATGATTTTAACGTAATTGAGACGGTCCAAATTTGTTAAAATATAAGGTTGGGCACGATCGGACTATTTTGGCGACGGCTGATGGTTGCTGAATTGTTCACGTTAGCTTTATGCAAGGGGACCTTCCACCTTTTGAAAAGAAAAAACCAAAAGAGAAGGAAAGAGTTTCAGTGGTGGCGAAGTCATTAGCGTGCTAAAGTCATTGATGCCTTGCGCTCAGCTTTTTTATTCTTGACTTTGGAAGCAATAAACAATGAGTGCAACTGTCCCTCCAACCATGAGTGATCATTCGGGCCGACCCGTTCAAGAATCTAAGAGCATAAATTGGAAATATGAAATTGAAACGAGTCTAATTGTCCATATAAATGAGCAATTTCAGAGTTGGTTCAAGTTTCATTTAGAACCTTGAACTTACATTATTGGATCGCTTCTTTGAACCTATTATCTAGTATTTACCTTATATGTCAATCGATTCGATTAAACCTAGAATTGACCAATTTCTTTTTTTGTTTAATTTTATTCTTTTTTTTGTTTCATTTTAGTCCAATAAAATGAAAGTAAATGAAGCAACAAAAATCTCCATTTATCAATAGGAATCATTTATAAAATACGAACACATAAAATAAAATAAATAATAAAAATTTCGAAGCATGTAAAATAAAAATGTTCCTCTTTCAGTTTTTCTCGAGAACCCAAAACTGAGCCACATGGTATTAGTTTTGCTTTTTTAAACTGGAAAACTATCAATTGGTTCCAGTGTCTATCGGGAACTAGCCAATTTCTTTTTCTTTTTTTTGGTTTCATTTTTATTCCTTTAGTTAAGCAAAATGGAAGTAAAAACAACAATAAAAATCTCCAATTGTCAATAGTAACAGTATATAAAAAATGAACATGTAAAATAAAATAAATAATAATAAGTTCAAAGCATGTAATATAAAAAGTTTCCGGTTCAGTTCTTTCTCATGAATCGGGAACCAAACCGTACAAGTACCGGTTCCACTTTGTTGGAATTGGGAACTAAATCGGTAACCATTAGAAACCGGCATCGGATCAATTTCTATGGCCAATTCCCGTATCACCTTGGACCCATGCTCACCCTTTGTTGTCCAGGCCACTAGTGCTAGCTGACCTTGACTTGGGTCGTCTCCTTTTTCTGTCACCTTCGGCTGTGGTCCATGGGCCTTAGCAAGGAAGCCTCAATTTTGGATTTCATTTTTTGTATGTCCGTTGCTCTATGCTAAACATAATCATGGGTCCGGCGGCCCACGTGCTCGCTCGAACCAAATATCCAAAACTGGCCCCGTCAGAAGAATTTTGGACAAAACTTTTAAGATGGGCAAGTTTTGGGTATCAATTTAAGGTCTAAATTAAGGCTTGGCCCTAACTCGCCCTACAATCACCACTACTTCCCGTGATTGACTTCATTATTAATAAATCGAAATCTAAAAATCATGAATCGTGAATCGAAATCGAAATCGAATTGCAACGTGTGTCAAAATAATAAAATTCAATTTTCTCGACATAGAACCATACAAAGCAATTAGTAGAAAAAAAATGCAACTGGACAAGTTTTGAGTAAAATTCACGGCAAATATAAAGATAACTTATGGCGCATTTGATAACGTGTCTGTTTCAGAAAACAAATTTTGAATAGAAATGGTTTTTATTTATTTATTTATTTATTTATGTTCCAAGGAACAATTTTCGAATAAAAGAACGCGTTTGATAACGCAAAAAATTTTTTGTTCCTAGAATAAAAAAAGAACAGAAATATGTATTGTAAACTTGTATAATTTTTTTGTTTCTTTTAATTTTTAATTTAATTAATTTTTCTTTTTTTTTTCTTTCTTCCTTTTGGCTAGTCGCCGGCCTCGGCCATGGTTGGCGGACCGGCCGACGAGGAACGGCGGCCTCGCCGGGGGCGACGCTCCGGTGAGGTCACCGACCCTCGACGGTTGGTCGCTGACCATATTTTTTTCTTGAAACAAAAGAACTAAAATTTGTGTTATAAGGAACAGAAACATATTTAAACAAACAGCCCCTTAATCTCGCGTGCATAGCAAGTATGACATAAGAAGGTTGTATTTCCTTCTTGAATGCTAGTTTAAGATTTGAACAGGATTTTCTCTACCTAAGGTCCTTCGATGCAAGATAAGATCATTGGAAGAACCCATTAATTCTACTATTGCAAAGACAATCCGTGGCAACTCTGGTTCTTGAATATTCATAGCTAAAAATCCCTTGAAAAGTGTTAATGTCAAATATATATATTTACACTAATTAGGGTTAACAACAAAAACCCTTATAGAACCATAGAGTTGCAACCAGGATGTAGTGGTAGATTTGGTTCACATATAGTCTTTGAAGGGAAATGTTAGGTGATAATCTGCCGTTACTATCTTGAACAGGATTTTCTCTACCTATGGTCCTTGGATGTAAGGTAAGATCACTTGAAAAACCCAGGTTTAATTCTACTATCGCAAAGACAATCGGCGGCAACTCTGTTCTTGAATATTCACAGCTAAAAATCCCAAATCCCTTGAAATGTGCTAATGTCAATATTATAGTTTCGCACTAATTAGGGTTAACAACAAAAAATAAAAAACCCTGGTAGATGTAGTAGTAGATTTGTCACGTATTTATCAATACATTGTCAAAGAAAAAAAAAGTAGAGCGCAAGAATAATCTGCCATTACTATCTTGAATTGGACTTCCCGATCACCAAGTGAACGGCTTGATGTTCCGAGCTCCGGACCGGGACTTGAATCCAAGCGCAGCTGGGCTTCACATCCTTGATGAACTCGGACCGCCTCCGGGGAAAGTCGTCGAGAAAGGTGTGGAACCTGTTCGTGGCGAGCGAGTAGAAGATGCCGCGGCCGCCTCGCCACTTCGGGAGGTAAATCTTGTTGCCGGCCCCCGGAACCCTAGCGTCAACCACCAGGCTCGACCCCTGGCTGACGAACATCATCTTGTTCTCCAGCCTTTCCACTTTTCTCCAGGTCCCCGCCCGGAGGTCGAGACGGAAGACGCTCACCCGGGTCTCGTGGTAGCCCAGGATCACCGCCAGCAGCTCGCCGTCGTCCTCCGCCAGGTAGCACTGGTCGATCCGCCCGCGCCGCCACTTCCGGAGGGGCTCCGGCCGGTCCACGTAGACGTCGTAGTAATAATAATCGTCCTCCCCAACGTCCTCCCACTCCTCGTAGTTGAACCCCACGGCGTGGCCTTTGCTGCGCAGGAAGTAGCACGACTCGCCCAGCGTCACCGGCGCGCAGTTGGCAGTGTAGGACCGCTTGTGCTCGAACTCGTGGAACGTCCACGCGGACTCGCCGCGCTGGAGGACGTGGATTTCCAGCATGGAGTGCGACGCGGTGATCACGGTGCAGCCCGGCGAGTCGGGCGCGGCCGAGAAGCAGGCCACGGCGGCGCTGAACATGTCGAGGTCGGGGAGCCGCACCGTGACCCGCGCGGACACGTTGAAGAAGAACACCTCCCACCTGCCCCGGCTCAGGAGCAGCCAGTCCCCCGCGCCCGCCGCGCGGAGCCGCGACCCGGCGAGCTCCGGGAGGTCGGTCACCCGGAGGGCCGCGTTGTGGATGGGGTCGAAGAAGGTGCAGAAGTCGTCGTGCACGGTGGCCAGGATCGGGGTGCCGCCGGGGCGGAAGAAGGCGGCCGAGGGGGCGGGGGCGGAGGGCGGGGTTGGGGACGGACCGCCACGAGGCGCACACCCGCCGGAAGGAGGAGAAGTCCGGGGCGGAGAGGCGGAGCGAAACCAACTCGAGGAGCTCCGGAAGGAGATCGCACCATGGAGGCTTTTGCACTCCTCGTTCTTCTTCTTCTTCTGCTCGAGCGGGGTCGGGAACGCAATCTGCCATGGCTGGCGTTGAGCTGGATCGCGACGCTTTGAACTCGAAGTTGATTGTCTCTTGATGTGCCAGGGGGCTAGGGTTTTTATGAGTTCTTTAATCCTAAGTTTAGAGTAGGAGTAGGATTCCTTAGCTTTCTCGGATTGAAACGAAATCTTTCGATTTGACTAGATAGAGATGGAAAAATGGGAACGATAGTGAATTTGAATTTGTAATCTGTTATTTGAAAAGAAATATATGAATTTGAATTTGTAATATGTTATCCGAAAATATATTCACTTTCTTTTTTAAAGTGTTATACCAAGAAGTACCTACATTAGTAAATAAGTGATTAATTTATTCTAAATTATTTTTTTGATCACCAAAAATTTCAAATTAATTAACAAATAACCTCACATTGAGATATTTATAATAAATTTACTCTTTTTTTTTTTTTTTTTTTTTGTGACTGATGATCCACCAAAGCTTGTTCTTATTGGCTTACATGGATTTGGAGTCTCACGGGCCTCCGCGGTGGATGCCCCAACAACGATTATACCTCAGGGGAAATTGGTCTAACAACCTACCGCAGGAGCCCCCACTTTAATAGTTAACAACATAGGGTTTCAAACCCTTAAACTCATTTGTTGAATGAGAGATATCAACCAACTATACTGTCCACGCGTGGGTGTGATAAATTTACTTTAATCTCCGCTAAATTCCATAAAATTGAATCACTACTATAAAACACTACAAACTAACTACATTTGTAATAAACATATTACTCATTAATAATTATGTATTATTAAACTCAGCAATTTGATAATAAAATTTAACGAAAATTAACGGTGGATAAATTTGTCATGGAAATATTGAGATACATATATCACAGGTGCACTCATTTTGCGTTTTCCGTGGTATTAAACATTTTTTAAACCTATAAAATTCAGATCTTAACTACTGATGGTACCAGAACTCTTGCAAGATGACAATTGTCAGGCCGCTACGTCAGGAGGCCCGGCTCGACCCGGCTCGGCCCATTTACCACCGCCCCCCGGCGCGTGCGCCGTTCCTGAGCCGGCGAAAAATCTGATAGTCAACGACAACTCCCTGTATGACCCCAAAAAAAGAAGGGTAAACTCCCTGACGAACAGAAGAAACACAAAATCGTCCACGCTGGCGATCCTCGATCCCCGTCTCTGCCCATCCAACGGCTCCGCAAGCCTCCCCGCGTCGGACGCCGTTGGATTCCGAAGCCCTCGAGGCGGCGTTATTCTCCTCTCCCCCTTACTTACCGAATCGCCCGACCTTCTCTCTCTACATAAATACCTTCCGATTCAACCGTCCTCCTATCATTCGCTCATCTTGCGGAGATTCGAAACCCTAATTCTGCGACCGCCCCTCTCCTCCTCGGCTTCCCCAGGTATCGATCGCTGTCCTCGTTTCGCTCTCGATATTGCGTTGGTCCGTGGAATTTCTTCGGGCCTTTTCTTCGAATTGTTTTGTTCTCCATCGTCCGTCGAATTGGTTCGACGTGTCGGCCCCGGTCGTGTCTGGATCTGATGATGTTTCTTGGTTTGATAGACTCCGTCGTTTGCTCGATTGATCTGAAGCAACAATGGCCCGTACCAAGCAGACCGCTCGTAAATCCACCGGTGGGAAAGCTCCCAGGAAGCAGCTCGCCACCAAGGTATCGTGTTCTTCCTTCTAGGGGTTTTTTTTCCTCCTCGGTTCGGGGAGCCGTTAGATTGTTGTATCGTATGGGAATTGTTTCCGTTCGTGATGAACTAGGGTGGGTTTTGGTTGTTCGCGTCGTGATGTTGGTGTAATTGGTAATCTCAGGCCGCGAGGAAATCGGCCCCGACCACCGGCGGAGTGAAGAAGCCTCACCGTTACCGCCCCGGGACGGTGGCTCTCCGTGAAATCAGGAAGTACCAGAAGAGCACCGAGCTCCTGATCCGCAAGCTGCCCTTCCAACGCCTTGTCCGTGAAATCGCTCAGGACTTCAAGGTATGTATCATGATGAAGATGAGAAATTGAAGTTTCTGCTCGCGTGTCCGTGTTCAAGTTCTGATCTTTTTCCCTTCAATTTTCGTTCTCGATCAGACGGACTTGAGGTTCCAGAGCCACGCGGTCCTCGCTCTCCAGGAAGCCGCCGAGGCGTACCTGGTGGGTCTGTTCGAGGACACCAACCTGTGCGCCATCCACGCCAAAAGGGTCACCATCATGCCCAAGGACATCCAGCTCGCGAGGCGAATCCGCGGCGAGCGTGCTTAGAGTCTCTCTCTTTCGTTTTACAAAAAAACATTATGACTAGGTCTTTTGGTTATTCGTTTTGATTCCTGTGCATAGATGTCGAGTATTGCTCAAGTTCGTCTTGTCGCAGTTAGTCTCTTGACAATCGTATCATAACCCAGTGGACAATCGTAGCCATTTGTTGAACAACGTTATGGTTTGAGTAATATCAGTTTCTGCAATTGCTCTTTCGTCTCTTATCTTTCCTGCAAAGCGGGTTTTTCTTCCTCAAGGCGGAGACTGGGTTTTCCCGTTTGCCTGCTATACGTGTTTGATCGAGGGGATTTGTGTTGTTCTGGCGAAGCTGCAAAATCCCATCCATTCTCGGAATCGATAGGCTAGAACTAAGAAACAAAAGCTTAGATTTTTAAAGCTCACGATTACGATTGCGATTGCTGTGTCATCGGTCTCTCGTCCTTTTTGAAGGATGAAGCATGGGGATGAAGTGGATAAAGCAATCAAAAGTATTCTCGATCGAAGAACAAAATCTTTGTTTCTGGAACGTCGTCCCTTTTCAGTATCGATACGTGAAAAATCCTCTCGACTTGCGCAGCAGCCGTTTTCGGGTAAGTAAATTACACACGCAGGTATTGGACCAGACCCCCACTGTACACGATATTCCAACGCGCTGAAGATTGATTTTGAAAAATCATGAGTTCGGCATGTCAATCTACTTTTACGTTCTGAGTCTGCGGATGGCTATTGCTTTAGTGGAACCGAATTCGCCGGCTGATTACGGGGGCCGTATACCAGCGTGCGTCATGGAAGACGAGGATCCAAGTGTCTCATGTTCTGTTCGCACCGAAAATTTTGGTTTAGTCGTGCCAGAAAAGAGTAGTCTTTGAACAACCGGCAACTGTATAGCGTGGATATTGATATCTATGGATAAGGGTCATCGATAAAGGGGTTAGCCATCTTAAAATTTGGCTAATGTAGGAATCAAAGAGAACACAAGGGCAGGGATATAAATTGAAGGCATGGACTAAGTGACGGTTGAATGGCTATTGAAGGAGTAGCAGTTTGCGGATGAGATCGAATAAGGGTGTAAATGATTAACTATTCTGGCAAGAAATTGATTTCTGGAAAAGAAATAAATTTTTCTATTTCTATTTCCAAATGAGTTTCTAAGTAAAATTACCTGTTTGATAATGATACAATTTTTATTCTCAAAATAAAAATTCGTTTGATAACGATATAAAATTCTTTTTTTTAGATGGCGGTGATCAGTAGTGGTAAAATTTGGCAATTGACGGATGGTGGCGATTGGTAGTGGTCAGTGGCAGCTAAGTAATCGGTGGTGGATAGTGAGCAGCAATTAGCGACAGGCGACTAGTGTCGGGCGGCGATTGTGATCGGACGATGGTTGATGGTGACGGATGGACAAACGATTCATAGTAAGAACGAATGATGAGAATAATTTTTATTTCTCATTTTTGTTTTAGAAATATAAAAGTAAAATATTTTTACTTTTGATTTCTATTTCAAACCTATTTTTTGGAACAAAAATCTTTTTGAAAATAAAAAATAAAATAATTTTATTAAACGGATTTTATTAGAAAACAAGTTTGAAATAGAAAAATTGTTTGAAATAAAAATTTTGGTTTGTCATGCACCCTCTAAGAGTGCGTTTGGTAATTATTACATTTTCGAGAATAATTTTTAATTATAAATTATTTTTTGTTCTATTATTAAAAATAATTTCTAGGCTTTGACATTTTAAAAAATTTCTAATTCAAATCAAGTTTATTTATTTATTTTAATAAATTCATTATTTTTTTTTTTTCTCTTTTTCAAGCTTTGGCCTGACCTTGGGATGAACGACAATTGGCCAAATGACCTTGTGAGAGCATCATTGGCTCTTGATGAGGTTAGGTTGAGAGCCTTGCCTTGCCTCACCTCACCTTACCTCGGCTTGGTTAGCCTTTAGCAAGCTCGCTAAACCTCATTCAATCGATCAGTGGCAATTGGCGACGGTGGAAGAAGAACAAGAAGAAAAGAATTAAGAGAAAAGAGAAAAAAGAAATTTAGATTCACTTTATTTTGGAATTATTTTCGAAAATAAGGAAGTAACTTGTTTTTATTTTTTAGTTCTGTTCCAAATCTATTCTCGAGAATGAATTTGTTCTAGGAAACAAAGAATTTACCGAATGAATTTTTGTTCTAAATTTACTTTCGATAAAAAAAGAATAAAATTTATTACTATTTGACAAGTTGTCAAACGTGTTCTAAGATGCCTGAAATCCTGAGATTTAGTGTGTTTAGTTGTAATTAATAGGTTATGTAAGTGGTGATGGTTAATCATAGAAGGGGATCACTAACACACATTCTCAATATACTTTTCTTTGGATGATTAATTATTGTCCTTTCGTTTCTCATTGGCGTTTTCTTTTTCGGTCCTTTACTTTTTAGTACGCTATTTATTTTCACTATAACGCCGAATGAGTTCCTATTGAAAATGGTTATAAAATCCCCTTCATATATATATATATGACTTTTGATGAAAGATCTTTCGTTATTCGGGTAAAACTCATTTTCGTTGAGACAATTCCATCGAGGACTCCGGGTCCAGATGTTATGGTTGTGCTTTTCTTCATGCGTTCTTGGAGTACAGTCGGCCCCGATGCAGTGGAAGCTTTTCAGCATTTCTTCGGAACCAGTTACCTGCTCAAAGACCTGGACTCCTTCGTTGCCCTCATCCCGGAAATTCCCCAACCTCATCTCCTAAACCTGTATCACCCCCATTGGCCTCTGCAATGTCATTTGTGCACTCATCTGCAAGATTATTACCAACAGACAATATCTTCCTCCCTAAACTAATCTCACCTTGGCAACAGCTATCATTAAGTTTTGACAGATTGCACATAATGCCACCTTACGCTAAGAAATCACCTCCTACTTGGCAAGCTCCAAAGGGAAAACCCACTCTATGGCCATCAAACTTGAAATGGATAAAGCTTTTCACTGAGTTGAATGGTCCTTTCTGCTCCATGTCCTCTGGTGTTGTGGGGTCGACACCGAAGTTTGCAACCTCAATCGTGTGCCTATCTCCATTTTCGCTTTCTCTTTGCTCATCAATGGCAGGCCCTCTGGTTCTGTCGCACCTTCCTGATGCCTTAGGCAAGGTGATTTGTTGTCCCCTTTTATGCATCCTATGCTCGGAGGTACACTCCCGATGTTTTTCTGTGAGGAACTGAAGGCTTTATTGGTATTGGGCTTAAGGCCCATCCGCCCAAGTTGGGCCCAGAAAGCCCGGCCCACGGGAATAGGGCCCTGTGGAAGGAGATAGGTATAAAAGGGAGGAGAGAGAGACATAACACCTGTTGGAACAATCAGTACGTACGCTTCCTTTCTCCCGCGCACTCTCTCTCTCTCAAAAAGAAAAAGAAGAAACAGTAAGGCTTTGGCAATTTCTTCTTCCCTTCATTGCTTAATCGGATCGAACAGGACCGAGTTTCTCTTCCTCTATCGGCGTCGGTGTTTATCTGTGGCTAATAAGGTACGCTCGAATCCGTGGTGTGCTTTACGATCAGTGATGCGTGTTTTCCCAGGCTTCGTCTTCCGCATTGATTTAGGGGTTCGATTCGGTGTCGAATTCGGTTTTCGGGGATCTGTTATTCCCAATAGGAACAATCGAAAAACATTCAGGGCATCAATCCCCCCAGATTTTTGTCTTTCCATCTCTCACCTTCTCTATGCCGATGACTGAATCAATTTTTGTAAAGCATCAAGAAGGAATGCTGAAGCTGTGATGAAATTTATTAATATCTGCTTTTCTCGGTCTGGCACGGAAGTCAACTTCCAGAAATCTAGCATCTACGAAGCTGTACCTCCCCCATTTGCGAATCTACTTGGCAACAGGTTCCATCTTCCCATCACAGCTACTTATCTTGGGAATCCACTATTCTATCATCAAAGCAAATCCCAACTACGTACTTCAATTGTGGTAAAAATCGCTGACTAGCTTGCTTTTTGGAAAGATATCACTCTTTCTTGTGCTGGATGGAGACCCTCACGATATTTTCCTGTGCTCTATTCTATCTTATAACGTGTCTCACACTCTCCTTTGTACACCAGTCATTTCCAATCTTGATTCCAATGCTCTCAGATTCTGGTGGGCAGCAAAGGCCTTTGTCTTAACTTTTGGGTACAATGTGCACTTCTAAAAGCCTTGGAGGGCTGGGAAACCGCACATTCCGATACTTCAATATGCCTCTTTTTGTTGAACTAGGCTGGTCTCTTCAACAAAATGAGGAAGGCTCGACCTTCGTATCGTTGTATCTTCGGAGTCTTGACCTTCTTTCCTCCCCTTCTCTCGACGGAGGATCTTGGGCTTGGAATGGTATTATTGATTCTAGAGGTCTCCCAAGCAGAGGGGTCCGTTGCCAAGTCGGTGATGGGTACAACATAAGCATATGGCATGACCCGTGAGCTCATGGTTAGTGACTTCGTTTATCCAATCACTTGTAAGTGGTCACGCGCAATCCCTCTTCCCCCATACTCCTCACCAGATCCTCTTATTTGGGTCAGCTCTAGATCAGGCTCTTATTCCGTCAATCTGGATACCTGCCTGATTATTCTCACCGTTTCCCTTCTCATTCTCCTCATGTTTTGGAACATAGGAAAATCATCTGAAAACTAAAAATCCAAGAAAGACACGAACTTCTCTTTTGGAGAATGGCTTGGGATCTCGGAGAGTCTTGTCCACTAGAGTTTCTGTCCTCAACGCAAATTGCCTCGTTCGTCACAACTCTTTTGAATCCCCTCCATCCCATTCTCTTCGAGTGTTACATAGCCCAAATTATGTGGAGAAACTCTAGTTGGCCTCTTTTCTCCGACCGGACATAAAAGATTGGCTCGGTTGCATCCTTGACCTGTCTCCCCTCTTTAATGTCCCCCGGGACTCCCAAAATCTCTTCATCACGAGCTGTGCTCTTATTTGCTGAACTATCTGGATAAGCACGAACTCTTTTCTCTATAACACCACCCCTGCCTCTCCGCAGTAACTTACAAGCTCAATTCAGAATACTTACACTGAATATTAATTACACGCTCGGTCTCAAAGACCCCTCCAGGAAACCACCTGACCTATCGAATTCCCCAGTCCACCCGGTGCCTAGCCTCCTCCAACCCCCAATACTAATGTTGTCACTTAGCTTTTGGATGTTGCTTTAAGGAACTCTTGTGCCGAGGAAGCCGCAGCTCCTGCTCTCCAACTTGCGGTTCATCATGCCTTGGACTTAGGAGCCAGTTGCTCAGATTTCTTAAGGAGACTGTCTCAATGCTGTCCAAGATGTCGACCAGAGCTCTTCTAATCCCAATTGGTACCTAGTATCAGAATCGGTTTATTCTCTTTCACTAGCATTGTCACGTTGCGACCCACGAACTTGCCAATGGGGCTGTGCTGCTCGTATCTCCTCTAGTTCAGTTCCCCTCAATCCCTCTCATAAGCTCGAACCTTTCTCTGTAACAACTGTTATCCTTTCCTTTAATTCCAATGAAGCAGTTATTTCCATAAAAGAAAAGAAAAGAAAAAGAAACAATGTGTTCTATCCATTCTTCCTTCTCTTTGTGATATTCACCTCCTGTTCTTGTAATGTACCTAGAATCATTTGCTAATAGCTTTTGAACTTAACCACTGAGCTTGATTGATAGACAGGAGAAGCGTTCGAAACAAATGATGTGTTTGGTACGGGCAAGTAGCTAGACTTATCACGTGCATTCATTTCAAGTAATGACTATCAAATTTACAGTTGAGGTTTTTTTTTTTTTGGTCAATTTCTAATCTAAGAGGTCCAAATTATCATTCTCATTCACGAATGAGCCGACCTCGAGCAATCATGTAGTCAAGGCCAATGTACTCATGAGTAACGCGAAAATTGTTTAAAAAGTTTTAAATATAATGCATTTTTGCCATTTAGTTTTAAACTTTTATCAATAAAGTCTATTCAACCAATTTTGACTAAAAATCTCTGACGTGAATGCTGGCCATTTTATGTTTATAATATTTTAATATTTTTTTGAGTCTTTGAATTTATTTATTTTTCCTTCCCTTTTTCCTCTAGCCAGTCGTCGCTGGACGTCAACAATAGCCGACGAGTACAAATGAAAGTGCTTTTCCTAT
The DNA here is from genome assembly GCA_016097545.1 of Eucalyptus victrix. Taxonomy (NCBI): domain Eukaryota; kingdom Viridiplantae; phylum Streptophyta; class Magnoliopsida; order Myrtales; family Myrtaceae; genus Eucalyptus; species Eucalyptus victrix. The sequence goes on along the minus strand of CM027840.1, from coordinate 16,403,276 downwards.
TATTATTGCCCTGTTGGAGTAGTTTCTCCGTTGTGACAGCAGTAATTTGCCTAGTAATGTATGGCAGGCTTATTCATATCCGCTCGTGCCTCAGATAGGATAACCTTGGCTCCACTCTCGTCAACACTAGGGGAAGGTTGAGAGGAGCTCGCTCTAAATGAAAACTCCTACGAGAGTCACTTACACTGATCATCCATTTCCATCCCTTTTTAGATTAAATGAAAGGAAGTGTCGTTTCTCCTTTGTCAACATCCATAATGAAACGTCTACAAGGCTTGTTATCTTGCCGGGTAATTGCAATTTGTCCGGCGGATAATACAAATCGTAAGCTTGGATTAGATGATAGCATTGTCCCTACTATAAAATACCTTGCTAGTAGCTTGGACTCTATTTCAGCGATTACTTGAAATTGACTTGTTTAATTTTAAATTCGAATTTGTGCTACTCGGGTATCTTGTCTAATCGAGTTTGAGAACTGCATCGTTCGCTTAATATCTATCTTAAACTTGTTAAAATGTTAATTCTCAGTTCGACAAACTTGGAAGTTGGTTGAGCTTTTGCTATTTTTTTTGCAAAAAATATTAGAAGTGTCGCATGAATAGACAACCAAATGTTGAAAACTACGTTCGATTTTCTATGGAGGTCGAGCTCAAGCCGGAAATTTGATGTGCAATCGAGCTCGAGTCGAAGACCAAGCTGACGAGTGGAGCTCAAAGTTCAACACTGTATCAACTCGGGTCGACGACATTCCTTTCCACATCCATTTCGCACCGTTACTCATTCTCGTTACAAACAGTGTTGTTGAAGTATCGGCCGGACATAAATTCTCCAAAGAGCGTTGTTGCACCATGTCCCTTTGACCTGAGGGAGATTCACTAGCTGATCAGGCCTCGCAACAGTCCAAAACATGATTGTCCGGGAACATTAATTTTAGGGGCAAGCGGCAGGCTAGAAGCGTGAACAGCAGCAGCACTTTCATAGGCTCGTGCCTTCCCGTGATGATTACGATCACGGCCACCAGTTCGGTTCAACATCGGCTCCCGGCCAAAATCCTCCGACAACCCCAGTCTCATTGATTACTCGACCCAGTCGAACCTACAGGAGCTCAGGATTCGCAGGGGTTGTTGTCCGGAAACGAAGTCGGGTTCAGTTTAAGTGTCGACTTTCGATCGTGGATTGGATTCGTTTCTAGCAACGTTCGAGTCGAGAGGTCGCCTATCGGACGTCCATTTCCAAGGTCCATTTTTCAGCTACCCGAATTGGGTCTGGACCGTGATAATATCAATCGGGTCTTTGTTTCGCGGACCGTATTTGCTTTTGCTCCAAAGACCCCTCTCTCCCTCTCGTTCACATCCCTAAGGTCTAAAGCGCCCTCAAAGACGGATAAAAGAGGGACCGGTATGCAGATTGACAGAGACAGAGACAGAGAGAAGATGGGGGGGGGGGGGGGGGGCAATGGGATTTAAGGGAGATTTGGGTGCTTTCAATTTATGAGGCAAACGCCCGTGAACTTCTTTTGTACTGCAGCTGCACAGCATCCCGTGACACCACCACTAACCGCCATCCCTCCGGCCCACACATGCCCACAAAATCCAAATCTCGGGTCAATCAGAATCTAGCCCCCACCGCCATTTCACACTGCCGGCAAGGCTGATGACTCGGGTCCCCGAACATGGATCGCACGCGATGAAGACGAGACGCGGCGCATCCGAGCGATCGCAGACTTTTTTTGTTTTTAGATTGGTAGCTTTAACGATGTGCCTCCGAAACGCTAAGAATCATTTAAGTCACATGACACAAGTTGCCTAGGCTCACGGGTTCGATGATTCCGGGAATAAAAGCGACATTGTTTCGTGGGACCAGCAGGGGGAATGTTGTGCCCTTCACATGAAGAACAGCAGATTAGCAGCATATGCAGACATCCCTACTGCTAGGTGACTCGTCCTTTTGTTCCGGTTCTAGGCCGATTCTCCATCGTGCAGGCCTCTTGCCCTTGTTGTTTCCCTCCCATCTTTAGATTTCACGTGATCGCTCGTCGAGTTTGGAGATTTGCCAATTCTGCTCATTAGGGTACGAAGAAGATCCAAAACTGCCCTGAATACGTCAAAACCCCGACGTGACATTACCAAAGACAAGCGATTAATTATCTAATAATTAGAGATGAGCATGATTTTAGAGTAGAATCGAGAACTCAAGAATTGGATCGACCATGTTAGAACTAATAACCTTTATCGGTCAAGTTCTTGAGCTTTAAGATATGCATGGGTAAGTTTTAAGTTTCAAAAATTGAGAAACTTGTTTTGATGAATAGGCTCAAAACCTGAAAAAAATCTTTATATTTTTCTTGTTCTATGTTTTCGCGCAATCTTATGGCACTCTAAGCGTCTAAGGACGAGTGTATAATTTAAAATTATTAGTTTGAACTTTCATATTTGACAATATCCAAAACTAATATTTGTATTTTGGTAATATTTCATAATATTTATGTCTCTAAATATGAAATGTGATTAGTGGATTGAAAATGCGATAATGCATTATAATTGTTTAATTAAGAGTATAGGTAGAATCTGGACAAACCTTAACTAGAATCTATGACATAGTGGGTTTAAGGTTCTTAAGTATGTAGGGTACGTTCCAATAAAAAATAAATAAAAAATTGGGAAATTTGTTTTGATGAATAGGTTTCGGGTGGAATTTGGAACTACTTGTCCCTACTAATAATGCATCAAAATGGGAATTTCTGTTGATTGAGTGGCCCCATTGATAGCAGTCTAGACATCGCATATTTGTACGAGAACTCTGCATTGTAACGTTACGTTTATTTAAAGGTGATCTATCAAACACTTGTGCATACGTGGGGTCATGGCCTTCATCTCGAACACACTACGGAACTGAAGAATCGCCATTTTTTTTTCTCCTCCGAGGGTTGTGAAGAATACAGGCCAGGGAAAGCGAACGAATCGATGTCGTAATCAGGCCAGGCGCGTCACTTGTCAATAATCCATTTGGGAACAGCTGGCTGGCGATGAACGAAACGAAAATACATCAAGCGTAGAGAGAAGAGAAGCGTACGAAATCGGCTAAAATAAAATGAGTAAAGCCCACTAATCATGTCATAATCATTTGAAACGGACGTGATTTTGGACATGTTTGATGGACGATGCAATGCCCGATGAATTGACATGTCGTGTGTGGATAAACGCTGTCGAGCAGGACTCATTAGGTTGTCGAGCTGAAGGAGTAGGCCAAAGTTTTTTGTATATATGTACAGAAAAATAGCTAGAAAATGAGAAGAGGAGTTGAAAGCCGCCTGAATGATTCTTGATCACGACCTTCTTTTTCTTTTCTCCTTTTTCCGGTGAGGGCGGCCAAGGAAAGCGAGTCTCGTTTTCGATAAAGAACCCAAGAAAACCGAATGGACAGCGGAAGCTTCGCGTGCTCTCGATTCGAGTCATTCCTACGTACGCATACCCATGTATGAAACGAGCCTTGAATGAGTTGTCCGTGCAACGAAGTTAACGCAAAAGGACATTGCAGGTTCTCTCTTCGGATCTCGACCTCGCTCTCGCTTCATTGATCGAGACGTGTCGTGAGCCATCGATCGATCAAATCTGTTTTCCCTCCGCACGCGTCTCCCGCTTCCTTCTCGTTTTAGGTTAATACCACTAATAATCCGAACCTAACATCCCACGACGCTCATGTCCCAAAATCTAATTCCGTGTCATGTAAACAGTCAGAAAGCGGTACCCCACGATGCATCTTTTTAGCTCGAACTAGATTTCGTGTCGCCAAAAATCCCATTCCATCACGCAAACTAATATTCGAGGAAATCTGTCATATATTAGGGATGACGGTTTGGTATTTTTGGCAAGACGAAAATTAGCTTAAGATGTATGCGTCTCGCAAGCTCTAATTTTGAATATCTAGTGGTATCAAGCCTTTTATTTTTGAGAGACAAAGGGTGGAGCTGGGTAGCTTAAGAGATAGGGGAAATAGCCTGTTCTTAACATGAAAACCATGTGTTTAGGAAGGAATAGTAATTACACGAAAGTTGCACCCAAATTTCTGCTGAAAAGAGCAAGATACGTGGATTTAATAACCCAACATATTTATATTCAAAGATTAGCTAAATCCTTAGGAATTGTAGACATTATGGGAATGGAGTATAGATTAGGTTTGTCACTGTCTAGGGAAGGTCCTTTTTCTTTTTCTCTTTTCTTATTTTGTTTTTCTCCTGATCAAGTGATTTTCCTAATAAAGTAAAAATGTCTTGTGCCTTATGCGGATTAATAAAGATTTCGTTTGTTTTGCGAAAAATGGATGATTTGAAAAATGTAATTAAAATAATCGCTTATGCCACTTAAATAATCAATAATGGAAAAAATTATCATTATTGTTAATAATTTATGTCCAAATATCTTCTTCTTCTTTGTGTATACATTTACCATCTTCCTAAAATACACGTGTCTAGTGAAGTCACTCACTCGTCTACTCTAGAATCGAAATTTTGATAAATATAATCACATCCGATTCTAGACACTATATTAATTTCAATGAAATATAAGCAACAAAAAAAGAAGGGCCGAAATTTAATACATATCTAATCAGAAAACTATGATAAAAAAAGAAACATTGCATGTGAATTTACGTGATACACATGTGCAAATTTCAAATGTTTCGTAAAATTACGAAGTCATTCCGAGTAGGCAAGTCCTGCCATTATTTGTGAATGGTAATTGAATTTTATCAATTAGTTTTGTTGATTCCGACGACATGGAGTTTCCAACGGAAGTCTGGCAACCTAGCGCTTGTTATTTTAATGTGCCAGTGACCACATGCATTACCCCCCAATTGAAGAGAAAGTTTTTCTTCCCTCTCCGTTGGGAATTACCCCCAAATTTTACATTCAAAGTCTAAACAAAGCAGCTTTATAACATACTCAGGTCCTCAAGGTAGTTTAATTTATTAGCAAAATAAAAAGAAGGAGATGATAGTTTTCCATCTTAAATATTTACCGAAAATTTTATCTGTAACTATTATTGAATGAATAATCAACTTTCATTACAAAATTAAGTTAAAAGAAAATCTGAATAACTATAAGGAAATTTCTGAAATCCCCACAAATATCAGACTTAAATTTAGATCTAAATCCTTCAAAAATTTAAAATTCAATTTAAATGAACCTCATCCTGCAACAGTTTGGATTGATTTTTCAAATCAAATTTGATTTTCAAAGTTATTCTTTCATATATATTTAGACATCCATGTTTTTAACAAGATTTTGTGTTAAAATTGGCAAAACTGACGAGTAGAGTCAATAAAATAGCCATAAAAAAATGAGTCTTCTCTCTTTTTTAAAACAATATTTGTAAGAGAGAAGTTTCATAAAATCTAAATGTAAGCAAAGTTTAACGATGTTTAACGATCGTGACTATCATCAGTCAATTTTGACTATGCGTGCTTTGTATCCGGTAGAAATAGGACTTAAGAAAGTAATTTCTTTTTTTCCTTAGAATTCTAGGAAAACGCAAATATGTTTCATCCAGAAAAACCTCGCCTTTTGACCATTTTAATTTCAAATATATTAACGTACTAAAATAGCCAAATATAAATCCTTTGAATATTTATATGCGCAATAAGCTAAAAACAAAGTGTGATTTGACAAGTTTAAACATGACTTTGCAGATTGAAATGCTAAATACACAATATATATGCCAACCTATGGTGAAGCCGAACATTTTATTCCATGTATCTTAGTTTTCATTTTTTAGCAAATCTATTGTTTTCTTTGATATTTATATTGCAATCGACTTTGGTAAAATGAACCCGATAGAGCAAATCTCCCAAGATAGAGCATATTCCACAAACCGAAGGCACCTATGAAGACGAGATAAAGGAAGAAATTGTCCTCGCCACATAATGTAATTGTTGCAATCTAGCTTGATTTGAAGAACATGGGATATATTGTGGAGAGCAAAGGGTGGTTGGAGGGCACTAACAAAGACGGAGAGTTAGTAGCAATGGTGGCAAATATGCTGTTGGAGGCAGTAATGGTGATGGAGGTTGGGGAAGAAAGACATTATAATTAGAAATACGATAAAGAAAAAATTTGAGAAACTTTGATACCACGGAAGATTACGAATTGAAATTTGATCGTGTACAAATTGGTGTGGAGGTTTGTACAATATTTACAATGTGTATATGAGTGGAAAAATCATAATTGAAAAGATTTTACAAAAGATAAGAATGTATAATATTATTATAGATTTACTCTATCAATGGAATTTATTTACTCCATTAATGGAATTGCACAAATCGTGGAAGATTGATTCTATGAATGGAATTGCCGCAGATTGCGGGAGATGGGAGATGTGCTCTATCACCCACATAGCAAAGGAAATAGCATGCCATTTAGTATCAGCTTTTCCTTATGAAAAGAATTATGAGTACACCGAATTTTTCCCATCATACGAGGATTTAAGGTTTTGTTTCGGTCAAATGATGTTTAAATCAATTGAGGACTTAGGATTTTTTTTTTTTAAATGACCACTTGTGTCCTGACAATTGTAATTAGAATGTAGACGCGGGACTAACGAGTGGATACATATAAACCATGTCGAATTTCCGAAATGTGAATCCTATTGATTGCAAGCTTGATATCCAAAAGACAACACCAATGATAAGATCTTTATAAATATAATAAGAATTTCGATAAATCTGTAAATACATATATATTTTATGACCGTATGAACCAACCAAACTTCCCCATTAAAAAAGTTTTCGTGAGAAAATATAGAATTCACTTCCTTAATGACATCATCCAATTTCCTCTGGGAGAAGAAAATAAATATCGAAAAAATAGAATTATTTACGCAGCAAGTATTAAACAAATCTGAAGAAAAATTCAATCCTCTCTCTCTCGATAATTACTGTATCTGGACCCAAATGCCCTCGCTCGGAATCCCTTGGTGAACCACGAATAGCATGTAATATCCCGCCGGCGCCAGATTACGCGACCCCGGAGCCACCACCTGTGCCGCGTAAGCCGAATTCCCGACCTTGACCACCGTACCGCCGCCGATCACCAGCAACCGCTGGTTCATCGAGAAGGAGTGCGTGTTGAACGACGGCGCCACCATTGTCACCGCCACCGCACTGAGGGACACGTTCCCCGCCACCGCGAACCGGACCGAGAACCTCTGCGAGTACCCGATCTTGGCCTGAGAGGTCGGGTAGATTATCCGCGGGCGGGAGCCCGAGTGCTCTGGGTCCAGGTACGGCGGCCGGAAGGCCTCGAGCCGGAGCTCCGTCGGGAAGATCACTCCGGTGAAGTTGTAGAAGATGTGGGGGTTGCTCCCGCCGACGAGCACCCGCCCGTCCCGCAGCAGCAATGCCGTGGAGTGGTACACCCGCGGGATCCCCGACGGGTCCTGGAGCGCGAAGCGCCCGCCGGCCGGCCCGTCGGGCTTGTAGATGACCGGGTTGAGGACCGGGTTCCGGCCGAACTCCCAGCCGGCGGTCCCCGCCGCCACGCCGTTGATGATCAGGACGTCGCCGTTCGGCAGCAGCACCATGTCGCCCATGGCCCGAGCCCCGGGCATCGTCTCCATGGCCCATTGCGGGTTCGGGTCGGTTATTTTGATCCGCCCGCAGGTCTTCAAGGCTCGGAGAAATTTTCCACCGAGGCCTGTTTGAAAGCTCCTTTCGGAGCTCCGCCGCAGACCAACACCTCAGCTTCGACATTTGCAGTGGGTCGTCCGGCGATCTTCAGCGGAAGCAACACGGACGAGCCCGTGCTCGGGTAGCATCTTGGGTCGCCGCCGGGCATTGTCGGGTAGGTTCGGACCACCTTTTCGTTCACGTAATCGAACAATATCGCGCGGTTGTTCGCGAAAATGAACAGATTGCCGTCGACGTTGAGGTGGACGAACGGGTAGAGATTGTTCTCGAGGCCCGGGTCGTTGGTCTGGACCAGGAACGGCAGGCTGTAGACGTTCGGAGCTGCGGAGCTCTTCGGGTAGAACTCGTAGTTGAACTGCCGCCGGCCGCCGATCACAATCTGGCGGCCGTCGGGGAGGATCTGGTTGGTCGCGTACCAGCGGCGCGCCGCCAGGCCGTTCCGGATCTCCTGCCAGTCGCAGCGGCGGTCCGAGCACGGGGCGAAGGTCCGGACCTGCCGATCCCCGTCGCTGAATCCGCCGGTCTGGACGAGGGTGCCGTCGGAAGTGACGGCGCCGGAGGAGCACCAGACGTCAGTCTGGACCATGAGGGGGCGGAAGCTGTTGGAGGCGACGTCGTACTCCACGGAGTGCGCGGTGCAGTCGTCGACGACGACGGCCTCCGAGGGGTCGTGGCGGCACTTGCCGTTCGGGAGGGAGAGGTTGGACTTGCCGAAGTCGGTGCGGTCGTAGATGACCACGCGGTCGTTGTGGAGGAGCTGCATGTGCATGGCCACGATGCCGATGTTGCTCTGCAGCAGCTGCCACCGTGCCGGCGCCGCCGCCGCCGCGGCGAAGGCCCCCGGCGGCGGCAGCTGGGTGGCCAAGAGCAGGAAGAAGCAGCACAGTATCAAGCGGAGGCTCGAAGCGCGAGCACGAGAGGCAGACGTCATCTCGATTTGCATGGGGTCTTTTCAAGCTGTTAGGGAGAGCGACGGAGAGAGACCTGAAACAAAGGTTTTGCTCACCAGAAGTTCCTGGATCAGTGCGTATTTATTCAACCAACAGCTACCCGTATCGCAATTTTTCGAATTCGAAACACGAATCCTCTAAATTCACCAAATTAATGATGGATATGATCTTGAATGGGGCGAGAAGACTATTTATAGACTCGTTATACCGTCGTTTGGTATGTGAGGAGGAGATTGTTTAGGATGATACGTCGAATAAACCTGTAATCGAACTTGAATAATTTAATTATTTATGTGAGGTGGTGGGATGCTTTTTGGCTTTTGGCTTTTGGCTTTTCGACGCACATGGTATTGACAAGGTTGGTTGGTCGTGGGTCATCGGACGAGTTTTTGGGCACCGTAAAACGATTAGACCAAAGGGAAGGTGGTTCGAGGAATTTACTCTTGAAGGATGATCATATCCTTCTTCGGAATTGAATAAGCCGCCGAGGAGCGCAACCGCCCAGATGATTAATGCGCCCCTCGAATTCCCCTTCCTGCTTATCGAGGAGAATCGATTTGGTGGTGGGTACATTTGGTGCAAATGTCAAATTAGGACAAAAAAGATGGGGAAGCGATTCACCTGACTTTAGTCTCGACGGATGGACATCAGTGGTTGGTTGCGTATCTTGTTAAAAACTAAGATGTAGAAACTATTTATGCCGAAATGAAGGGGAGGAAAAGGGCGAAATTAGTGAACAGTCACGGTTTAGTTAGAGCTCGTATGCCCGATATTTTTGGGGTAATTTGAAGTTTGAGACATGGGTAAGGATCAATTCACAAGAAATTTGATCTGGCTCATTAAGTAAAAGCCGTCGGTTTGTTGTATTGATGAGCGTGCTAGGAAAGTAGATGGTCGCATTGGATATTAAGAGCGTCACGTAATTGGAGAAGTGAGAATTTAAAAGATGAGCATTTCGAAAAGATAAATAAAATAAGTTCACGATTCGAGCGAGGATCTCTCTATTTAAGTTCTGTGTTTTTACCAATTTTCGACAAATCTCTACCATTAATTGATAGGACACCGATTAAAGCGGAAGATTTCGCTCCAGGCATCGCCGTTGTTCATCATCAGGGGCCAAGTTGAGAGGGCAATGCGAAGGACACTTTGTGGACACATAGATCAAGGAAACGATCGATTCCAGCAAATGCCCGTTACAAATTGCCCGAGAAAGGTTAGTGCCGTTCAAAATCGGAACTCCTCCGCACATCAGATCGCTTGAAATGGGCACCATCGGGTCCGGCGCGGACTAGTCGGGCGGTCGAAAAACTCCAAACCAATGTGCGGATGTTAAAAAGGGAAAAAGAAACGGAGAGACTATAGTCTATAGGGAGATAGAGAGCAAAGAATCTATTCCCCACGTGCGAAAACCAAACCGCGTCCAAAGCCTTTGAAAAGAGCCACGAGCGCTAGAAAGGGGGCTTTAGCAAAAGAAACATGGCCCGATCTCGAATCTCGTCCCCTGTCTATCTGCCCGCCCCCTTTTCTTCTTGGCTTTTTCTTCTTCTTCATCTCTCCTCTCTCTCTCTCTCTCTCTCTCTCTCTCTCTCTCTCTAAAATCTTTACTGTAATGTCGGTGAGGTAATGTCGTCCTGCAAGGCAAGATCAAGACGTGAGTGCTGTCCTTCTGTTTCTCATGAACAAGCCATACAGATTCCAAAACAAAATTACAAGTTACATTTTTACATAATAAAAAAAAGAAGAAGGAAAAACTGTCCAAACAATCTTAGACTTATTATTTTTTATTAATTTAGTCATAAATATTTTAATTTTATCAATTGGATCATAAATTTTTTTCACGCTTTACCAACTATGTCAATTTGGCTAACTTTGACATGGAAATCACTATCGTGGATACCTGTCAACTAGCCGTTTTGCATAACACAGGTGGTTTCGACGTTGACAGCATTTAATAGTATTTTTTAAATTTTTTTATTCTTTTCCCCACATTGTTAATTGAAAGGACGTGGTGATCAGATCCTATTATTTGTTGGCGGCCAATCATGGGGAAAAAATGATAATTCGCTGCTTCTTTTTGGGTTTTAATAAAAAAGATCTCTCTTTCCATGGGGACATCACTATCCTTCGGACGAGAAAAATGTCGCTCTCCTCTACCGGTTGGATGCCTGTCCTGTGGGAAAAGCATATGTTGTCCGTCTCCCGCCCAACCCATTTGGCGAGTCAATCATTTTTTCTTGTCTTTGCTTTCGCTCTTTCGCGTCGTGTTAGATAGAGCCCCCACACGGGTTTCTTCCGTCACTGCTCATCGACGCGCCTTCAACGTAATGTCAAAGGCCCCAATAAATAGATAAGTCTCGCTTACTTTCACGCCGGCAGGACGGTTTCCGAAGTCGTGCCGACGCTGTCGATGTGACATTGAAGCCTTGGTGGGATTGTTAGGGTGTCGTGTATATCTCTTCCGATCATACATCGTTTTCGTTCAGATGTTACTCCAGTATATCATGTTAGAAAATTTAAGTACTAAATTACACATTCATATAATAATAATATAAGCCTTTAAAATAGTTTGGATCAACAATGTAAGATATCGTATTAGAAGGTTTAGACTTATTAGGGAAAAGTATAAAAAAAAAGTCATAAACTTATTGTATCAATACGAATTCAGTCATAAATCTTTTAATTGCATATATTGAATTTTAAACGTCTTCACATTAATATCAATTTAGTCTATCTAATCAATTGAGGTTGGAAATTATTGACACGGGCACCGATAATCCTCCGTCGCATTATGTGATGATTGGATTTTGTCCAAGAAGGGCTTAAAAATTTGATAATTTGCTGCTTCTTTTTTCGGTTTTGAATAAAAAAAATGTCGACTTTCCTTCGAATCTCCTTTGGACTAAAAACATGCCGCTCTCCTCTAATCTCTACTGGTTGGGTGTCTGTCCTGTGGGGAAAAAAGCCTAGGTTGACTGTCCCCCCGCCCAACCCATTCGGCGGGTCGATCTTTTTATTTTCCTTTTTGTAAATTCTCATCTTTGCTTTCGCTGTTTCGCGTCATGTGCTGCGATAGCCCACGCGCCAGCGCGGTCGAGGCGACATCGAAACCCTAGAGAATTTGTTTGGGATTCGGTGTTTATCTCGTCCAATCACACACCATTCACGTCCGGACATTGTTCTAGTATATAATGTTAGAATAATTTAAGTATTAAATTATGTATTCGTTTAACGGTTTAAACTTTTAATACAATCTGGACCTGCAATATATGGCATGAAATTAGAGGTTTAGGCCTTGTTTAGAGACCTTAAGCTTTCGACAGAAACTTTCCGATGTAATCCCACGAAATCTCCCGATGAATAAGTCTGCATACTGTCAAATTAGCAGGACTTTGTTACGTGTATCTAGGGCGATGTGCCCCCCCTCGTTTCTCGAATTCTAATCATAAGATGTGGGGCCGAAGCCACGCTCTTCATGGAGCATCCAAAAAATTGCTGGGTTTCATTTTTGCCCCCCTTATTACGTCCACATTAGACGCGGATGGTAGGTCCGTCGGGACCATTTTGCCAGAATTTAATAGACAATGAAATATCATTTATTGAAATTCAATAGGAGATGGGGTCTATGGCAATTCTAGACAGAACCCTATTTTAATCAATGATGAAGTCCGATGACATAAAAAGTTTTGTCAAAATTTAATCAACGGCAAGGTGCAATGACATAAAAATACAATTTTAATGACGGTAATATTTAAAAATTACAACTAAGATAAATGCCAAAATTGAATTGATAATGAGATATTTGAAATTACAATTAAGGTACATGACTTGAAAGATAATAAGGTTTTTTCATCGATTCATTAGAGGTTATGAGATTAAAGTAAATAATTAATTTCACGTCTCTTATTATCTAGCCACATCTATCTAAAAAGAGCTTCATTATCAGAACATATCAACAGATTTGCATGGCTTTCGCTGTTTATCAAATGTTGTCACCATCGACTGAGTCGTTTTCTCGTCGATTATCACCAAAAAAATAAAAAATAAAAAGTTAAGAAGAGTCAGCTCAAAGACTTGGGTAAGAAGAAAAATCGGGGGTGGGTGGGAAGTATATTCTTTAGAGCTGTGTTAAGCAAAGCAGAGGCTGTGTCCATTCAATTCTCCCTGACTTTCGGTGCCTCTCTCTTCTGACAAATTCTAAAGATGGAGAGATTGCGCTCCCCAGATTGGCAGATGTTGTTCATTCCTTGGCCTACTAATCACATCTCTCTCTCTCTCTCTCTCTCTCCTTCTTTTGCGCACCCCATCTTTTTCATTATCGATTTCGATACACAAGGAATAAATGCAGATACGTCTGACCACGGAAAGCGCAGGATATGTTACTATTTTTGTATTCTCCTATGCAAAAAATACACGGCACTCGGGGATTTGAGAGGTGGGAATGTGATTTGTAGTGGGCCAGAAGAGAAGGAATGAGAGATGCTTAGGGTTTCCATAATGCGAAGTCCACGATGTGAACGATGGAAGTTCCCCATGTTCACGCCTATTAATGCCAAGTACGAGCTGTCAGCAAGAACCACGGGCGACGGGCGGGAGAGAGCGCGATTGAATGCGATACCAACCTCCGCCATAATGATGCGGGCCCTCTTGGCCTTCTAGCATTCTCGTACACGGAGGCCGGAACGTGCGAGTAGGTTCCTAATGGACAGCAGTCGATTGTATGTTGTCCTCGTCCGACAAATGAGATTTGCCACCTATGTGGCTGTTCTGTTCAGGCTTCTGTTCGTCAACGTAGCCTGATGATTGAGCAACGAGATTCTAATGTATAAGAGCACTTCGTTGAATATTTTTGTCAGGATAAATCGGTTCCACGTTGGAAAACAAAAGAACTTGCACAGGATCCTAGGTATTGACCCGTAACAACCCCCCTCCCAAATAAAATAACCCATTGAAGGTCTGACCATGGTGTGCCAAACTTTGATACGATGCATTTAATAGACATAAAGCACGGTTCTTTTTTTTGGGTCAAATATCACAAAATTTGGACATGTCTATAAATGGTGTGACAAGATATGATACTACACGATACGCTAATCTAATTACAAATGTTATGTTGACATGTATACATTATAAACACTCGGGACATGTCAACACATGAAAACATGTGTTCACACGTCATTTCAACCCTTCTCCAAATAACATGATCTTGGTTTCATATTACGTCTAATTGTATCATTAAGTCTTTTTTCTGTCCTAGGACCTCTGAATCCCTAAAAATGTTATAATATTGCTTCACGTTGATTTTAACATGGATGTTATTTCTATTAACTTTTAAGGATAAAAAGTTTTGGCACGTAGATTATTGTCTAAACGGATTAAGCTGATCAAACCGCGTAAAACAGGACTTTTCTCGTGTTATAAACGAGGCCCGCTTATGACACACACCCATTTACATCAAATCCAAATATGTTTAGTTAAGTGATCGGCGTTATATCATGTCGTGTCGTGTCACGAAGCCAGTCATGTCAATGATGATTTGCCTTACTTTTAATTAAGCTAGGCACGTGAGCTTTGGTCCATAAATAAAATGTCCCTTACGGTTGACGAGTTGCTTTAGAATGGAGCAAGGACCAGGGATGATTTGGCCAAAGACATGAACTGGGCTTCAAAATGGCCCATCAGCAATGGGCTGGCTCTTTGGAAATGGCCTCGCCATTGGCCCATCAATTATCGTCAACGTGAGTCAAACAGCAATAGGAGGGCTGGGCCCAGTAAGCAACTCCCAACCATGTCCTCCATGTTTTTTCTCTGACGCATTTTATCTTATACCGGTCGCGAGCACCAATTTCTTGTCGAGTTCAAATCGGTTTAAGTCTTAGACTTCAGGCCACAAAATGTTAAGCTTTGGGTACAAATTTGTAATTGGAATCCGGAGCATGGTCGGTTCAGTGATCACGTGTTCAATATGTCTTCTATGAGATTAGAAGTTCGAGTAATGTCATGAATGAGAAACTATTTGTGCTATTTATTGTTGCCACCTCGTCAGGATGGAGCTCCAACACGTTGGTTGGACAAACTTTGGGCCTTTTTGTGATTTGGATGATGCTAAGCGGTTATGGTGTAAATTAAACATATCATAATAGGTATGGCTATAATCTTGCTAAGAGTAGGCGGTCAAGGCTTGTTGTCTATTTCACTTGTTTACCAATTAAAGAAATCTAACTTCGCTCTTATGAGAATATAAATGAAAAGTCTAAATAAAAGTTGAATGTTGTGGTCATTCATTTTGAGTGTCGGTTAATATAATTGAGTGCACTTAGCTAGGTTTGTAAAGATATTGGCTTATATTAATAAATCACAAGGTAATTATGATTTTAACTGTTTACGATAAGTCACCATATAAAGATGGTGACTTTTTCTATCGTGGAAGCTAAACTTCAACTTTTTATAGAGGCATTTGTTAGATTGTGAGATACTCATATCTTCATATAGAATATTATCTCGAGATTGAGATGTCATGTCCAAAGTAAAAGCTAGAACTTAATTTATTTATTAGATAAACATGTTTCAATTGCATCATTGAATTAAAAGGTAAACAATAATTATGAAGATTCACTTGAACTAGTTACAAAGTTCCGATCAGCTATACATTGGAGACGCATCTACCAACCACACCAACAAGATTTTGTATAAAAAAAAAATAATAAAAGATGCAATGATTGGACAAAATGGATGTCACAAGCACTCTAGATTTTTCAAAAAATAGTAGTGAAAATTGAAGCCCTAAAATGCTAGTGAGGCATGTCCATTGACCTTCTCCCTCCTAAAGCGACAATCAGACAATCAAGGTCAGTATACCAATGATAAGGGGTGTTTATTGGTCCCAATCCTATATGGAAATCGGACCGAACTAACTAATTTTAGGTGGTTCTTAATTCTTGAGGAGGATTCGTACCGATCAGATTGAATACACCAAGTTGGCTCAACATAATTTCTTTTAATTTTTTTAAAACATAAATCATTTAAAAAAATAATAGTATCACCATTCTTGAGAATTGGATTGGGACCGGTTCGGTCTAATTTTAAGGCTAACAAAGTCGATTATCGGTTCCACAAATTGGAAACTAACCCTATTCGATCTAGTTTCTGATTTTGAGGTGGGAACCAGACTTGTCAAAATGGGCTTTAAACTCATGAATGAGTCATATATGAGTTACTTCAATTTTGAAGAGTTTACCTTAAATAAGTTTTAAATTTAAAGTCTAAAAATAAATGGGTCTAAATGGATTCAGTTTATAAACCATTTCCAACCCATTGGACTCATACACACTCTCTCTCTTTTTCCCTCTCTAGCCTTATAAAGATATTTAAAAAAATTAAAATTATATATATATATATATATATATATTTTTTTTTTTCTTTTTCCTCTCCTTTTCTTCCTCCTTCCATCTTCCCTTTTCCATCTCCCTTGACTTGTGGCCGGCCATGAGGATTGCCAGTGCTCAACTAGATGAGGCCGAGGCCTCGCTAATGTCTAGCACTGGTGAGAGTCAAGATTGTCGATCTGGGGTGAAGCTTGAGCTTGCTTGTGGCCAATCACCAAACATGGTGCCGGTGATTGGCTGAAAAAAAGGAAAAAAACAATAAATAATAAATAATAAATAATAAATAATAAATAATAAAGAAAAATAAAAAAATATTAAAAGGAGTGCATGAAGGAAAATGGAATCAGATTTTTCTTATCAAATGGTAGAAAATGTTTTCTAATTTTTTTCAAATTTCATGCAAATACTAAAAAAATTATCTATTGGAAATTTTCACGAAACAAAACGAAGCCTCAATTTAAAAAAATAATATATATACAAATTGGCCACTCAATTTATATTGCATGGAAATATTTTAACAATGCAAATTAAAAATAAAAAAAGAAACAAGCTATCCTAAATTTGGTTAAATGGGTGGTCAAGTATGAATTAAGACATTTGCATTATAATATATGGGTCATATAAATTGATAAATTTGGGTTCGATTATTTTTTAACTAACCTAAATGCAATCCAACCCACTTGTTTAGTAGGTCTACTGGGAACCAACCTACCTTAAAACCAAACCCCCCCCACCTATAATACATTCCCAATATTTTATGGTCATCAATTCCGAGGGTTGTTCCGAGGGCCATTGCATGTCCCCTACCATAGTTAAATTAAGCTAGTATATATTTCGGCATCTATCAATAAATTACGAGAGAATTGCAGTTCTATGCATTATATTTCTTTTTCTTTTTCCAGATCCCGAGATACCAATATTTCCTAAAGCGGAAATCTAAACTTCCACCTTACTTAACAGCCGCATACGTTTTTACTCGTAACGGCCCTTTCATCGTACCAAAGGAAAAGCAAGGTAAATTGATAATCAAGTATGATTCCCGTGAACCAATTGTATCCCATTCGGAATGCGGCATTCCCAAACAACGTCAATATATATATATATATATATATATATATATATATATATGAAATTGAAGACAGAGAATTCGATTAAATGGACGATGAGGATCGCTTCGGACCGGAACCAAAAACGGAAAAACCCCTCGAGCCTCGGACGAAACGACGGGCGTGTCCGTGCGTCGTTTCGTCCGAATTTTCGTACATAGCTTGACCCGAAATTGCTCTTTCTTTCTTTTTCTTTCTATAGATATATATATATATATATATTTTCATGAGAAATTTCTGGTAATTTTCCTGACTCCTGTTCCCTATCGACGTGTGCAGTATATTAAGCCCACCTTATGAAAAAGGAGAGAGCAAAAAAAGTTAAAGAGGAGTCCTTTTGTTCCTTTTCATTCAGCGCACAACGCTATGTTCCACACGGTCCGCACCTCTCACTTCCCTCCTCCTCGTCTCCCGTCCTCCTCCGGCGAATCCGTCGTCCGTCAAGGTTACGAGATTTAAGTAGATAATTAATTTTGCGTCTCTTATTATCTAGCCACATCTATCTAAAAATAGCTTCAATATCAGAAAATATCAACAGATTTGCCTGGCTTTCGCTGTTTATCAAATTTTGTTACCATCTACTGAGTCGTTTTCTCGTCGATTATCACCAGAAAAATAAAAAATAAAAAGTTAAGAAGAGTCGGCTTAAAGACTTGGCTAAGAAGAAAAATGAGAGGTGGGAGGGAAGTATATTCTTTAGAGCTGTTTTGAGCAAAGCAAAGGCTGTACGCATTCAAGAGAGATTGCGCTCCCTAGATTGGCAGGCCTACTTGGTTCAACTTTGGGGAAATGCAAAGTCATTTCCCCGAGCACCTTTGAGTGAAGGGGCATTTTGTGAAGGTAAGTGTGTTTGGTTGTGTATATTTTACAAAGTAGCTGAAAAGAAAAATGAGGAAAAGAAAAGAAAAGGGAGGAGGAGATGCAGCTGAAGAGGGGAAAATCGTGGGGAAACAGCTAGTGGTGGTGGTGGTGGGGGGAGGCGGCTCGCTTGAGGTCGGCGACTTGAGGTGATGCCTTGAGTCGCATAACCCAACCGCCTAGGTCACTCGACCTTAGGTGGCATCGCCTGACCTCAGGCCACCTCGTCTGAGGTCACATGACCTCAGGCGAGGCTTCCCAGTGGTCAAATTTGGGCCCCAACAGCCAGATCTAGCCATTCATGGCATTGCTTGGTTCATGCACGCTAGGCGACACTACCCAAGGTCCGCGCAACGGTCGCCTGAGGTTTGTGTGGACCAAGCGATGCCGCCTAAGGTCACGTGACGTTGCCTAGGTCGCGGGTCACGCCACCCCAGGCGGTGGTCACCGAGCACCCGCAACCCCAGGCGACAGTGGCGGCTGTCGGAGAAGTCCGATGGGCAAGGAAGAGAAGATGAACAAGGAAGAAGATGGGCAGGGAAGACAAGAAGACAAAGGGGAAGAGATGATGAACAGTAACGCAGTTGCATTTCCAAAATGCCCAATGCCCAAAGCACCTCTTTTCTAACATTCACCTTTGAGCATTGAAAATGCACATTTGCTAAACATAAAAAATTTTCCCTAAGGAGCTTTGGGGTCCAAAGCTCTTTAGAAAAGTCAAACTAAACGGGGCCTAACCACGTCTCTCTCTCTCCCCTTCTTTTGCCCACAAAATCCAAATCCCAGGTCAATCAGAATCTAGCCCCCACCGCCATTCACACCGCCGGCAAGGCTGATGACTCAGGTCCCCAAACATGGCTTGCACGCCATGAAGACGAGACGCGGCGCATCCGAGCCATCGCAGACTTTTTTTTTAGATTGGTAGCTTTAACGATGCGCCTCCAAAACACTAGGAATCATTTAAGTCACATGACACAAGTGCCTAGGCTCACGGGTTCGATGATTTCGGGAATAAAAGCGACATTGTTTCGTGGGACCAGCAGGGTGAATGTTGTGCCCTTCACATGAAGGACAGCAGATTAGCAGCATATGCAGACATCCCTACTGCTAGGTGACTCGGTACTTTTGTTCCGATTCTAGGCCGATTCTCCATCGTGCAGGCCTTTTCCCCTTCTTGTTTCCCTCCAACTTTAGATTTCACGTGATCGCTCATCGAGTTTGGAGATTTGCCAATTCAGCTCATTCGGGTACGAAGAAGATCCGAAACTGCCCTAAATATGTCAAAACCCCGACGTGACATTACCAAAGACAAGCGATTGATTATCTAATAATTAGAGATGAACATGATTTCAGAGTAAAATCAAGAACTCGAAAACCGAATCGGTCATGCTAGAACTAATAACCTTTATCAGTCCAGTTCTCAAGCTCTAGGATGTGCATGGTAAGTTTTACGTTTCAAAAATTGAGAAACTTGTTTTGACGGATAAGCTCTAAAGAATCTATAACCTAAAATAAATCTTTATATTGTTCTTGTTCTATATTTTCATGCAATCTTATGGCATTCTAAGCATATAATGATGAGTGTGTAATTTAAAACCATTAGTTTGAACTTTCATATTTGACGATATCCATAACTAAGATTTTTACTTTGGTAATATTTCATAATATTTATGTCTCTAAATATGAAATGTGATTAGTGGATTGAAAATGCGATGATGCATTATAATAATTTAATTAAGAGTATGGTAGAATATGGATAGACCTCAACTAAAATCTGTGACATGATGGGTTCAAGGTTCTTAAGTGTGTAGAGTAAGTTCTAATTTAAAAAATAAAATAAAATTATGGAACTTATTTTGATGCGTAAGTTTTTGGTGGAACTTAGAACTTCTTACCCCTACTAATAATGCATCAAAATGGGAATATCTGTTAATTGAGTGGCGCCATTGAAGCAATCTAGACATTGCATATTTGTACTAGGACTCTGCATTGTAACGTTACGTTTATCTAAAGGCGATCTATCAAACACTTCAATGAAGAGTCAAAAACGACGGATAAAGAAGTCGGCGGTCGTCCGCTTCACCACTCCCATTTCCTTAAATCTCATAGGATAGGATGATGGAGACGATCGGAATGGGCCGTCGCACAGTGTCGAGCTCTGATTCCCACGAGAACCCGCGGGAGATTGGATCGAATCTCCGCCGATAAGAGGAAGAGTCCTTGCGTTCTCATGGCAACTTGTGCATACGTGGGGTCGTGGCCTTCATCTCGAACACACTACGGAACTCAAGAATCGCCATTTTTTCTTCTCCGAGGGTTGTGAAGAATGCAGGCCAGGGAAAGCGAACGAATCGATGTTGTAATCAGGCCAGGCATGTCACTTGTCAATAATCCATTTGGGAACAGCTGGCGATGAACAAAACGAAAGTACATTAAGCGTAGAGAGAAGAGAAGCGTACGAAATTGGCTAAAATAAATGAGTAAGCCACTAATCATGTCATAACCATTGAAACGGACGTGATTTTGGACATGTTTGATGGATGATGAAGTGCCGATGAATTGACATGTTGTGTGTGGATAAAAGCTGTCGAGCAGGACTCATTAGGTTGTCGAGCTGAAGGCGCAGGCCAAAGTTTTTATTTTTATATGTATAGAAAAATAGCTAGAAAATGAGAAGAGGAAGTGAAAGCCGCCTAAATGATTCTTGATCACGACCTTCTTTTTCTTTTCTCCTTTTTTGGAGTGGGCGGCTAAGGAAAGCGAGTCTCGTTTTCGATAAAGAACCCAAGAAAACCGAATAGACAGCGGAAGCTACGCGCGCTCTCGATTCGAGTCATTCCTACGTACACATGCCCATGTATGAAACGAGTCTTGAATGAGTTGTCCATGCATCGAATTAACGCAAAAGGACATTGCAGGTTCTCTCTTCGGATCTCGCCCTCGCTCTCGCTTCATTGATCGAGACGTGTCGTGAGCCATCAATCGATCAATCCGTTTTCCCTCCGCACGCATCTCCCGCTTCCTTCTCGTTTTAGGTTAATACCACTAATAATCCAAACCTAACATCCCACGACGCTCATGTCCCAATCTAATCCCGTGTCATGTAAACAGTCAGAAAACGGTACCCCACGATGCGTCTTTTTAGCTCAAACTAGATTTCGTGTCACCAAAAATCCCGACCCAGTATCCCATCACGCAAACTAATATTTGGGGAAATCTGTCACATATTAGGGATAACAGTTTGGGAATTTTGGCAAGACGAAAATTAGCTTAAGATGCATGTGTCTCGCAAGCGCCATTTTTGAATATCTAGTGGTATCGAGCCTTTTACTTTTGAGAGACAAAGGGTGAAGCTGGGTAGCTTAAGAGATAGGGGAAATAGCCCGTTCTTAACATGAAAACGATGTGTATCGCCCCACTTTAGGAAGGAATAGTAGTTACACTAAAGTTGCACCCAAATTTCTACTAAAAAGAGCAAGATACGTCGATTTAATAACCCAACATATTTATATTCAAAGATTAGCTAAATCCTTAGGAATTGTAGACATTATGGGAATGGAGTATAGATAAGGTTTGTCACTATCTAGGGAAGGTCCTTTTTCTTTTTTTTTTTTTTTTGTTTTTCTCCTGATCAAGTGATTTTTCCTAATAAAGTAAAAATGTCTTGCACCTTGTGCGGATTAATAAAGATTTTGTTTGTTTTACGGAAAATAGATGATTTGAAAAATGTAAAAAAAATAATCGCCTATGCCACTTAAATAATTAATAATTGAAAAAAGTATCATCATTGTTAATCATTTATGTCCAAATATTTTCTTGGATGATAAAAATATTTTGCTTTCATTCATTTTTTTTAAGAGACACGAGTGATCATTTTTAAGAAAATATTTTTCAAATCAATCATTTTCTACAAAATAAATAGAGCCGAAAAGTCCAAGAAGGGTGTTGAACAAAGAAGATGAAGTCACTCACTCATTCACACTTTGTCTCTAAGTTATATGTTTAGTTACGAAATTTTGATAAATATAACCACATCACGAAGATGAGCTTTTTAGGTGATCGGGTATTGCTAATTGAATATTAATTTACGATGAAATATAAGCAACAAAAAAAGAAGGGCCGAAATTTAATACATCATTTTAATTTCAGAAAACTATGATAAAAAATAAATATTGCATGTGAATTTACGTGATACACATGTGCAAATTTCAAATGTTTCGTAAAATTACGAAGTCATTCCGAGTAGGCAAGTCCTGCCATTGTTTGTGAATGGTAATTGAATTTTATCAATTAGTTTTGTTGATTCAAGCAGCATGAATTCTCTCGCATGCGTTCGGAATTTACATCCAAAACTTCCTCTCCTATTTATCTTATTATTTTTTTTCTTCTTCTTTGTTATACATTTACCATCTTCCTAAAATACACATGTCTAGTAGCAGTGTCTACTCTTCGCAGTGTCTAGAATCAGGGGTACTGGTTAGACATGCTGGTTCTAGACACTATCTAACTAGTAAGAAGCAAGCTTCCAACAGGAGTTTCCAGCGAAAGTCCGGCAACCCAGTGCTCAATCCGGCAACCCAATTGAAGAGAAAGTTTTTGTTCCCTCTCTGCTAGGAATATCCCCAAATTTTACATGCAGAGTTTAAACAAAGCAGCTTTATAACATATTCAGGTCCTCGAGGTAGTTTACTTTGTTAGCAAAATAAAAAGGACGAGATGATTGTTTTCCATCTTAAATATTTACCAAAATTTTTATCTGTAACTATGATCGAATGAATAATGAATTTTCATTACAAAAGTAAGTTAAAAGAAAATAGACTTAAATTTGGATCTCAATCCTTCAAAAATTTAAAATTCAATTTAAATGACCCTCATCCTGCATGATTTGGATCGATTTTTCAAATCAAATTTGATTTTCAAAGTTATTCTTTCATAAATATTTAGACATGCACGTTTTCAACAAGATTTTGTGTTACCAAAATTGCAAAATTGACGAGTAGAGTCAATAAAATAGCCGTAAAAAGGATGAATCTTTTCTCTTTTTTAATACAATATTTATAAGAGAGAAGTTTCATAAAATCTTAATTTGAGCAATGTTTAACGATCGTGACTATCATCAGTCAATTTTGACTATGCGTGCTTTGTATCCGGTAGAAATAGGACCTAAGAAGGTAATTTTTTTTTCCTTAGAATACTAGGAAAACGCAAATATGTTTCATCCAGAAAAACCTCGCCTTTTGACCATTTTAATTTCAAATATGTTAACGTACTAAAATAGCCAAATATAAATCCTCTGAATATTAAAATGCGCCATAAGCTAAAAACAAAGTGTGATTTGACAAGTTTAAACATGACTTTGCAGATTGAAATGCTAAATACACAATATATATGCCAACCTATGGTGAAGCCGAACATTTTATCCATGTCTCTTAGTTTTCTTTTTTTAGCAAATCTATTATTTTCTTTGATATTTATATTGCAATCAACTTTGGTAAAATGAACCCGATAGAGCAAATCTCCCAAGATAGAGCATCTTCCACAAACCGAAGGCATCTATGAAGACCAAAGAAAGGAAGAAGTTGTGCTTGCCACAGAAAGTAATTTTTGCAGTCTAGCTTGATTTGAAGAACATGGGATATATTGCTGAGAGCAAAGGGTGGTTCGGAGGGAGCTAACAAGTTAGTAGCGATGGTGGCGAATATGCTGTTGGAGGTGGTAATGGTGATGGAGGTTGGGGAAGAAGACATTGTAATGGAGAAGAGAAATACGATAAAGAAAAAATTTAAGAAACTTTGATACCACGAAATATTACGAATTAAAATTTGATTGTGCACAAATTGGTGTGAAAGTTTGTACAATATTTACAATGTGTACACGAGCAAAAAGATCATAATTGAAAAGATTTTACAAAAGATAAGAATCTCTAATATTATCAAAGAATTACTCTCTTTACTCCATTAATGGAATTGCACAAATCGTGGAAGATTGATTCTATGAATGGAATTGCCGCAGATTGCGGGAGATGGGAGATGTGCTCTATCACCCACATAGCAAAGGAAATAGCATGCCATTTAGTGTCAGCTTTTCCTTATGAAAAGAATTACGAGTACACCGAATTTTTCCCATCATACGAGGATTTAAGGTTTTGTTTCGGTCGAATGATGTTTAAATTAATTAAGGACTTAGGATTTTTTTTTTTATGACCACTTGTGTCCTGACAATCGTAATTAGAATTTAGACGTTAGGACTAACGAGTGGATATATGTAAATCATGTCAAATTTCCAATATGTGAATCCTATTGATTGCAAGCTTGATATCCAAAAGACAACACCAATGATAAGATCTTTATAAATATAATAAGAATTTCGATAAATCTGTAAATACATATATACGGTATGACCGTTTGAAAAAAATAAAGAGAAAAATTGCTAAATAAAACTGACCAACCAAACTTCCCCATTAAAAATGTTTTCATGAGAAAATATAGAATTCACTTACTTAATGACATCATCCAATTTCCTCTGGGAGAAGAAAATAAATATCGAAAAAATATAATTATTTACACAGCAAGTATTAAAAAAATCTGAAGAAAAATTCAATCCTCTCTCTGTTGCTAATTACTGTATTTGGACCCAAATGCCCTCGCTCGGAATCCCTTTGTGAACCACGCCCGGATTGGTTACCAGGGAAGGCTTCACGGGGATCAGAGGTGGGACCCTAACCCGTAAGGGTCTGGCCGGGTATCCCAATGGGACCACTATCCCTTACTACTCACCCCTCACTTGCCTTTAAATGGCTTGTGAGGAGGAGTCCTCCCGGGATGGTCATTTCAGGAGGGAACAGTTTTAGGACAAGCCTGTGACTTTCAGTCTACTTCTTGGGCCAGGACTTTTGCCCAAGAGGGTTTTTTACAGGTTTTCCTTCCTGGATTTTACGGTTATCTCCCTGCTAGCTTCGGCCCAAGAGAGGCTCTTTCCTCTTCTTGTCTTCATTAGCTAGGAGCCTCGATTTTCGGGAGTGCTAGCCCTAGGACAGTTTAAGGACCTGTCCAGGTCCAAGCCTGTGACTTTCAGTCTACTTCTTGTGCCAGGACTTTTGCCCAAGAGGGTTTTTAACAGGTTTTCCTTCCTGGATTTTACGGTTATCTCCCTGCTAGCTTCGGCCCAAGAGAGGCTCTTTCCTCTTCTTGTCTTCATTAGCTAGGAGCCTCGATTTTCGGGAGTGCTAGCCCTAGGACAGTTTAAGGACCTGTCCAGGTCCTCTGTTGCTAATTACTGTATTTGGACCCAAATGCCCTCGCTCGGAATCCCTTTGTGAACCACGAATAGCATGTAATATCCCGCCGGCGCCAGATTACGCGAACCCGGAGCCACCGCCTGTGCCGTGTAAGCCGAATTCCCGACCTTGACCACCGTACCACCGCCAATCACTAGCAACCGCTGGTTCATCGAGAAGGAGTGCGTATTGAATGGCGGCGCCACCATTGTCCCCGCCACCGCATCGAGGAACACATTCCCCGCCACCACGAAGAGGACCGAGAATCTCTGCCAGTACCCGATCTTGGCCTGAGAGGTCGGGTGGATTATTCGCGAGCGGGAGATCGAGTGCTTCGGGTCAAGGTATGGGGGCCAGAAGGCCTCGAGCCGGTGCTCCGTCGGGAAGATCACTCTGGTGAAGTTGTAGTAGATGTGGGGGTTGCTCCTGCCGACCAGCACCCGCCCGTCCCGCAGCAGCATTGCCGTGGAGTGGTACACCTGCGGGATCCCCGACGGGTCTTGGAGCGCGAAGCGCCCGCTAGCCGGTCTGTCGGGCTTGTAGATGACCGGGTTGAGGATCGGGTTCCGTCCGTACTCCCAGCCGGCGGTCCCCACCGCCACGCCGTTGATGATCAGGACGTCGTCGTTCGATAGTAGCACCATGTCGCCCATGGCCCGAGCCCCGGGCATCGTCTCCATCGCCTATTGCGGGTTCGGGTCAGTTATTTTGATCCGTGCGTAGGTGTTCAAGGCTATAAGAAATTTCCCACCTGAGGCATGTTCGTAAGCTCCTTTCGGAGCTCCGCCGCAGACCAACACCTCAGCTTCGACATTTCCAGTGGGTCGTCCGGCGGTCTTCAGCGGAAGCAACACGGACGAGCCCGTTCTCGGGTAACATCTAGGGTCGCCGCCGGGCATTATTGGGTATGTTTGGACCACCTTTTCGTTCACGTAATCGAACAATATCGCGCGGTTGTTCGCGAAAATGAACAGATTGCGGTCGATCTTAAGGTGGACAAATGGGTAGAGATTGTTCTCGATGTTCGGGTCGTTGGTCTGGACCAAGAACAGCAGGCTGTAGACGTTCGGAGTTGCGGAGCTCTTCGGGTAGAACTCGTAGTTGAACTGCCGCCGGCCACCGATCACAATCTGGCGGCCGTCAGGGAGGATCTGGTTGGTCGTGTACGAATGGCGCGTCGCCAGGCCATTCCGGATCTCCTGCCAGTCGCAGCGGTGGTCCGAGCACGAGGCGAAGGTCCGGACCTACTGCTCCCCGTCGCTGTATCCGCCGGGCTGGACGAGGTTGCCGTCGGATGTGACAGAGCCAGAGGAGCACCAGACGTCGGTCTAGACCATGAGGGGGCAGAAGCTGTTGGAGGTGACATTGTACTCGACGGAGTACGCAGTGTAGTCGTCGACAACAACGGCCTCCAAGGGGTTGTGGCGGCACTTGCCGTTCGAGAGGGAGAGGTTGGACTTGCTGAAGTCGGTGCGGTCGAAGATGACCACGCGGTTGTTGTGGAGGAGCTACATGTGCATGGCCACGATGCCGATGTTGCTCTGTAGCTGCCATTGTGCCGACGCCGTCGCCGCCAACTGCCACACAATTGCCACACAACCGTCGCATGATAGCCAACCGTTGCTGCCGACTGGTGCCGCAGGACCGCCGCCCACAGCCCACCGGCCGTCACCCCCTCCCGCAGCCGATGGGCTATGGGCGGCAATCCTGCAGTGGCAGTTAGCGGTGATGGTCGGCGATCGTGCAACGTTTGTGCAACATTCGTGCAGCGGTCGTGCGGTGGCAAGCGGCGGTCGGCGGTCCGTGAGTAAGAAGAAAAAACAAATAAATATAAAAATTTATAAATTTTTACCAAATGCATTTTTATTCTTTTTCTATTCCAAGAATAGAAATTTTGTAAAATTACCAAATACCTTATTTTACTAGAGATTGTTCCTAGAATAATAAAATAGAAAAAAACTAATTTTGAAAAGAAATAGTTGAATAGAAACGTTGCCGCCATGCGCACCCTTAGCATTCTCGTACACAAAGGCCGGAATGTGCGAGTAGGTTCCTAATGGACAGTAATTGATTGTATGTTGTCGTCGTCCGACAATTGAGATTTGCCACCTATGTGGCTGTTCAGGCTTCTGCTCGTCAACGTAGCCTGATGAGCAACGAGATTCTAATGTGTAAGAGCACTTCATTGAATACTTTTATTAGGATAAATCGGTTCCACGTTAGAAAACAAAAAAAAAAAAAAAAAAAAAAACTCGCACAGGATCCTAGGTATTGACTCGCAACAACCCCCTCCCAAATAAAATAACCCATTGAAAGTCTCGAACATGGTATGCCAAATTTTGATACGACACATTTAATAGACATATAACACGGTTTCATTTTTTTTTTTTTTGGGTCAAATGTCACAAGATTTCAACATGCCTATAAATGATGTGACAAGACATGATGTGGCACGATACACTAATCTAATTATAAATGTTATGTTGACATGTATACATGATAAACACTCAGAACATGTTAATACATGAAAACCTGTGTTAACGCATCGTTTCAACCCTTCTCCAAATAACATGATCTTGATTTCATATTACGTCTAAATTGTATCATTAAGTCGTTTTTTTTTTTTAATGTCCTAGGCCCTTTAATCCTTAAAAATGTTATAATATTGCTTCACATTGTTTTTAGCGTGGATGTTATTTCTATTAACTTTTAAGGATAAAAAGTTTTGACACATAGATTCTTGTCTAAACGGATTAAGTAGATCAATCTGCGTAAAACATGACTTTTCTCTTGTCATAAACAAGGCCCGCTTATGACACACACCCATTTACATCAAATCCAAATCTGTTTAGTTAAGTGATTAGTGTTATATTGTATCGTATCGTGAAGCCAGTCATGTCAATGATGATTTGCCTTACTTTTAATTAAGCTAGGCACGTGGGCTTTGGTCCATAAATGAAAGGGTTAATACCTAAAAAAATCCCAAACTGGTATACATATGACAAATTTACCCAAAACTATTTTTTTGACCACCAAAAGCCCCAAACTGGTACATATGTGACAGATCTACCCTCCGTTAGCTTCCGTTTGATTTTGTCGTTCGTGTGGAAATTCATAAGTTTAATACCATTAAAAACCCCAAATTGGTATATTTATGACAAATATACCCCAAACTAGTATATTTACGACAAATGTACTCTAAATTAATTTTTTCGATCATAAAAAACCTAAATTGATACGCGTGCGACACATTTACCCTCTTTCAATTTTCTCAAATTTGACCGAGTTGTGATGTCCAATCAATTTTATTTTTCGAATTACTCTAACATTGCCTCCATATCATTATACTTGATTTTTTCTTCTTTTTATTGAAATCGTTATTAGAAAACTATTTAAAGACTACCAAATGTGCACTTCATTCTTGTGCCGAGAGAATGCCCGTTAACTAAAAGATGGATAGATCGCTTGTGCACATATACAAAAGAAGTGCACATATCGTGGTTGCTTCGCTCGTTTTTGGTTTGTGACAAACTTGGCTTTATGTTTATATGTCTCAGCCCCACATGGTTTACTGCTTGTCCGCAATCTGTTTGTACGCTTACATATTACTCTTGTTTTGTTGGTCATTCATGTTAGTCCATGTCCTTATTAGCATTACGTAGTCTTTCCTATCTTGAATCGTAAGTGTGTCAAAATTTTAACATGGAACTTGCACGTGAATGGTATGATTGACTTGCACATTACATGCTCGTTGAAATGCTGAAACCAAAATCACTTATGTTTGTCACTGATTTCAAGTGTACTTTGAGTGTGATTCTTTTGTATATGCGCGCAAGCGATATGCCCATCTTTTAGTTAATGGGCATCCTCTCGGCACAAGAACAAAGTGCACATTTGGTAGTCTTTGAATAGTTTTCTAATAATGATTCCAATAAAAAGAAAAAAAAATCAAATATTAATGATATGGAGGTAATGTTAGAGTAATCCAAAAAATAAAATTGATTGGACATCACAACTCGGTCAAATTTTAGAAAATTGAAATAGGGTAAATATGCCACACGTGTACCAATTTAGGTTTTTTATGATCGAAAAAATTAATTTAGAGTAAAGTTGTCGTAAATATACTAGCTTGGGGTAAATATACCAGTTTGGGATATATTTGTCATAAATATACCAGTTTGGGGTTTTTAATGGTATTAAACTTATGAATTTCCACATGGCTTGCCATGTTAGCAATCGCGTCAGCAAGGTTAACGGTAAAATGGAAACTAACGAAAGGTAGATTTATCACATATGTACTAGTTTGGGATTTTTTGTGGTAAAAAAAATAGTTTGTGATAAATTTGTCAAAGGTATACCAGTTTGGGGTTTTTTAGGGTATTAACCCTAAATGAAAATGTCCCTTACGGTTGACGAGTTGCTTTGGAATGGAGCAAGGACGATGGATAATTGGGCTAAAGACATGAACTGGGCTTCAAAATGGCCCATCAGCAATGGGCTGGCTCTTTGGAAATGGCCTCGCTATTGGCCCATCAATTATCGTCAACGTGAGTCAAACAGCAATAGGAGCGCTGGGCCCAGTAAGCAACCCCCAACCATGTCCTCCGTGTTTTTTCACTGACGCCTTTTATCTTATACCGGTCGCAAGCACCAATTTCGTGTCGAGTTCCAATCGGTTTAAGTCTTAGACTTCAGGCCACAGTGTTAAGCTTTGGGTACAAATTTGTACTCGGAATCCAAAGCACAATCGGTTCAGTGATCATGTGTTCAATCTGTAATGTCATGAATGAGAAACTATCAGTGCTCTTGAGTGTTGCCACCTCGTCGGGATGGAGCTCCAACACGTTGGTAGGACAAACTTTGGGCCTTTTCGTGATTTGGATGATGCTAAGCAGTTATGGTGTAAATTAAACATTTCATAATAGGTATGGCTATAATCTTGCTAAGAGCAAACAGTCAAGGTTGGTTGTCTATTTCACTTGTTTGCCAATTAAAGAAATCTAACTTCGCTCTTATGAGAATATAAATGAAAAGTCTAAATAAAAGTTAAATATTGCGGTCATTCATCTTGAGTGTCAGTTAATACCATTGAGCGCACTAGCTAGGTTCGTAAAGATATTGGCTTATATTAATAAATCACAAGGTAATTATGATTTTAATCTGTTTATGATAAGTCACCATATAAAAATGGTTACTTTTTCTATTCTGGAAGCTAAACTTCAACTTTTTATAGAGGCATTTGTCAGATCATGAGATCCTCATATCTTCATATAGAATATTATCTCGAGATTGAGATGTCATGTCCAAAGCAAAAGCTAGAATTTAATTTATTTATTAGATAAACATGTTTTAGTTGCATCATTGAATTAAAAGGTAAACAATAATCATGAAGATTCACTTGAACTAGTTACAAAGTTCAGATCAGCTGTACATTCAAGACGTATCTACCAACGACACCAACAAGATCTTGTATAACAAAAAATAATAAAAGATGCAATGATTGGACAAAATGGATGTCACAAGCGCTCTAGATTTTCAAAAAATAGTAGTGAAAATTGAAGCCCTAAAATGCTAGCAAGGCATGTCCATTGACCTTCTCCCTCATAACGCGACAATTAGACAATCAAGGTCAATATACCAATGATAAGGGGTGTGCATAGGTCCCAATCCTATATGGAAATCGGACCGAACTTACTAATTTTAGGTGGTCCTTAATTCTTGAAGAGGATTCGTACAACCAAGCTGGCTCAAAATAATTTCTTTTAATTTTTTATAGCATAAATCATTTAAAAAAATAATGGCATCGCCATTATCGAGAATTGGACTGGGATTGGTTCGGTTCAATTCTAAGGCTAACAAAGTCGGTTCTCGATTCCACAAATTGGAAACTAACCCTATTTGATCTAGTTATTGATTCTAAGGAGGGAACTAGACTTGTCAAAATGGGCCTTAAATTCATGAATAAATCATATATGAATCACTTCAATTTTGAAGAGTTTACCTTAAATGAGTTTTAAATTTAAAGTCTAAAAATAAATGGGTCTAAATGGATTGAGTTTATAAACCATTTCCAACCCATTGGACTCACGCACACTCTCTCTCTTTCTTCCTCTCCAGCCTTATAAAGATATTTAAAAAAAGTGAAATTATAATTATTTTTCTTTTTCCTCTCCTTTATTTCCTCCTTCCATCTTCCCTTTTCCATCTCCCTTGACTTGTGGCCTGCTATGGTGATCAACTAGGTGAGGTCAAGGCCTCGCTAATGTCTAGCACCATCGAGAGTCAAGCTCGTCAACTTGGGGTGAAGCTTGAGCTTGCTTGTGGCCGATTACCAAACATGGTGCCAATGATTGACCGAAGAAAAAGGAAAAAAAAAAGGAAAAAATATTAAAAGGAGTGTATGAAGGCAAATGAAATCATATTTGTCTTATCAAATACTAGAAAATATTTTTGAATTTATTTTCAAATTTCATGCAAATCCTACAAAATATTACTTATTGGAAATTTTCACAAAACAAAATGAAGCCTCAATTTTAAAAAAAAAAATTATACAAATTGCCCACTAAATTTATTTTGCATGAAAGTATTTTAACAATGCAAATTAAAAAAAAAAAAGAAACAAGTTTTCCTAAATTTGGTTAAATGGTTGGTCAGGTATGAATCAAGACAAATGCATTATAATATAAGGGTCATATAAATTGATAAATTTGGGTTCGACTATTTATGAACTAACCTAAATCCAATCCAACCCACTTGTTTAATGGTTCTAGTGGGAACCAACCTACCTTAAAACCGAACACCCTCGCCTATAATACATTCCCAATATTCTATGGTCATCAATTCCGAGGGCCGTTGCATGTCCCTTACCATATTTAAATTAAGCTAGTATAGATTTCGACATCTATCAGTAAATTGTGAGGGAATCGTAGTTCTATGCATTATATTTCTTTTTCCTTTTCAAGATCCCGATATACCAATATCGCCTAAAGCGGAAATCTAAACTTCCACCTTACTTAACAGCCGCATACGTTTTTACTCATACCAGCCCTTTCATCGTACCAAAGGAAAAGCGAGGCAAATCGATAATCAAATACATTCGCTCGACCTAGTTGGACAGCGTAGAACCAATTGTATCCCATTCGGAATGCGCCATTCCCAAACAACAGAGAATTCGATTAAATGGACGATGAGGATCGCTTCGGACCGGAACCAAAAACGGAAAAACCCCTCGAGCCTCGGACGAAACGACGGGCGTGTCCTTGCGTCGTTTCGTCCGAACTTTCGTACACATCTTGACCCGAAATTGCTCTTTCTTTCTTTTTCTTTTTTTATATATATTTTCATGAGAAATTTCTGGTAATTTTCCTGACTTCTGTTCCCTATCGACGTGTGCAGTATATTAAGGCCACCTTATGAAAAAGGGAGAGCAAAAAAAAAATAAAGAGGAGTCCTTTTGTTGCTTTTTGTTTAGCGCACAACGCTATGTTCCCAGACAGTCCGCACCTCTCACTCTCCTCGTCGTCTCCCGTCCTTTTCCGGCGAATCCGTCGCCCGTCGAGCGCTTCCTCCGGCGCGCGCGCGCAGGTCGGTGCTCGTCCTCAATCTCCTCTCCTCTCCGTCCGACTGATTTAGGGATTGCGGTAGCGCTGCCCGGCCTTCTTTTTTCTTTTTTTGTTTCTTTCCTGTTTCCCAATCGCTAGGTCAATTCCGAAAATTGGGATTGGAGCGGATGGGAGCAATGCGGTGAGCTCGGCCGCGCCGGGCATTGGTTTTCCGATTGATTCGCGGGGGGTCAATCTGGTGGCCGGGAGCAGGTTTGGGGGGTGAAGGAGGATTAGCTGTGGAGTTGGAGGGTCACGGCTTGTGGGGGTGGGGGATTGTTTCGGCGGCCATGCGCTGCCGTTTCGTGGTGATTGAGAAGTGGAAGGTGATGCCTTGCGTGGTGGTGGGTCGCGGGTTGTCGGCGCGGGGGGTGAAATTGGGATAGGGTTGCCGTTGGGATTTGGGATTTTATCGGCGGAGGAGATGACTCGGGAGGAGAGGAGCTCGAGTGCTAGGAAGAAGGAGAAGTTGGAGGTTCATTTCAATTCGGACGATGATGAGCCCATCGGGTCGCTTCTGAAGTTGAAGAAGTCGCGAAAGAGCAAGACGGTTAAGTCGGGGTTGGATGATCTTGGGGAAGAAGGTAGAAAACGTGGTGCTAGTGAAGAGAAACCGCTGCTGGTGGAGGATTTGGGGGGCATGGACGATACATTGGCAAGCTTTAAGAGGAAATTAAAAGGTCCAAAGAGAGAGCGGAGGAGCTCGGTGTTAAGCAGCGTTTCTTCAGATGCGGTGGAACTGTTGGAACATTCTGCTAAAGAAAACATGGATGATAGGATTGCGGATTCAATTTCAATGGAATTGGTTGTGGAAAAGGGTCAAGAGGTTGGCGGCGATGGATCTCATAAAAGGGCTGGAAAAGAAAGTAAGGGAAGAGCAAAGAGGCCGAAATTCGATCCAACCGTGAAATTGGTTGAGGACCAAAATAAGTCCTATGATGATGATTCGAAAGATTTGGAACCTCGGCATGATTCACTAGAAGAAGACAATCATCAAGCTGTTCCAGGAAAAGGTCCTGGTGATTTAGCCGCTGGCCTGTTGGAAGACTCAATATCATCATTTTTCAGGGAGGCACAATCTGGTGATCTTGGTTTTAGACAGAAAATGGGGGGACATACTACAGATCATGGGTGCAGTCACCAGTCTGATGGTGTTCCCGGAGATTTTCATGCTGCTGCAGAAGTTAAAGAACATCATACTGCTCACCTCTCAACAGAACTTCTATCCAAGAACCTGAAATGCACAGATAGAACATGTCTGAATGCTGGTTCAGCTTCGGGTGAATGTGACGTTGTAGACAATGAGCCCTTTAGTAAAAATATTAATCACGCATCTAGCTGCATAGAAGAAGGAAATAACTCAGCTGTCAGTTTCTTTTCAGCTGAAGTTGGACCTTCCTCTGATCCTTGTGGGCTGAGCAAACTGGGCGAGGAGGCCGGTGCATGCTTGATGAGTGCTCAAGTCGATGACGTCAGTTCAGCTCCTGTGGAAAAGGCTGTGTTGGATATGGAAACCATGAAGCATGGGCTAAAGCACTGTTCTATGGTGAAGACATGCACTTCGGTGATGGATATCAATGGGTCATGGAAAACTCCGTCTGTCACAGAAACAAAGGAAGAGACTTATGGAATGGGTCGGGTTGAATCCACTAAAGGATTTACTGATGTATCGTGTGGAGACCAAGCGGGCATTTCCATTTTGGGGCTTGGAGAAGAAATTGTGGAGCTTTCAGTCAATGACAGAGTATCAAATGTCTTATTTCCAAGTACATCAAAGGATGATCAACAATGTAACCACGGATATGTTTCAAAGTTGATATCTCGCGAGCCACCTGAGAGCCGTATAGGGATGGAAGAAGCTGCTGTGTCAAAAATCAGTTCAGATGTTAGTCAGTCTACGTCTGATCATACTCAGACTCACTCATCATCTCGTGACACCTCTAAAGGAACTCCCTTTCCTAGTCGGGACTATACTTCAACTGAAGGATTGACTACGAGGGCATCCCTTATCCCTAGTTTTCAGGACGAGAAGGACAATGATCCTGAAGATAATCGTGATTCAAGCAGCAAAGACACTAAGCTCTCAGCTATGCAGCGGTTGCTACGCAAGGTCAGAAAGCATAGGCATGGAGACATGGCTTATGAGGGAGATGCTGAATGGGAGACTCTAATGGATGGGCAAGGTTTTCTTGAAAACCATCAGGTTGGGGGTATTGTCCGTTCATATAGAAGCAGAGGGAAGCCTGATTTGTCTTCAAATGGTGGTGCTGTAGCAGTGTCAGTAGGACTAAGAGCTCGAACAGCTGGTCCGTTCGAGAAGATTAAATTCAAGGAGTTCTTGAAACGAAAAGGCAGCCTTCATGAGTATCTAGATTGCAGGTTTATCCTACTACCAAAGCCTGCATGTGCATTTGCATCTAGTGCTGTCACAAAAGCTATCATACTGGCTGGAACAAATGTTATTTGATCACATTCTGCACTTCATATAACCCAATTGAAAGTTCTTAATGATATCCAGTGGGACTTTTCATCCAAACTCATTGCGAGTTGCAAAGTTTGAATGCTTTCCCTCACCTTGTAAAACTGAAGCTAGGGTATTTGGTCTGTTGTTATATTATGCAGGCTTCTATTTTCCGTGCTTTAAACTGGCTCAATATAACTTTTCGCTTGTTATAATACAGGAATTGGATCTTAAGTCTTTGGAGCAAAGATGCTAGCAATATATTGTCTCTTGCGGACTGTGGAGTTGCAGAATCTCCCTCAGACAATGAACCAGCTCGGGCTTCATTAATTAGAGAAATATATGTTTTTCTTGATCAGAATGTAAGTTGTAATTGACTGTCAAGTCATTTCATTCTCAACAATAAACTTTTAGCATTCATGAACTCTTCATCCTGCTTTTTCTGTTGGCATCATTTTCACAATCAGGATTAAAGTTACAGTAGGTTTCATGTCATGTCCATTTATTCAAATGTGATTATGCATTTAGCTTTATGCTTGATCATCTTCTCAGAAAGTCATCGCAGTCACTTTACAGTATAGTGTCGTAACATTCTGCACACCCTTGGCCCTTGACCGTCAACTGTCTCTAGACATGAGAGAGATTTTCACCGATTTGGTCACTGCACATCCTAACATAAAATTCTGTGTGCTTCACATGCAAAAACTCTTTTCCTAATTTACTCTGTTATTTCTATTAAAAAGCATTTTTATGGCTGGGGAGTTCTATTATCTGTGAATCTCAGTCAATGAGTAATGTCATGTGATTATGTATATATGCTAGGGTTATATCAATACTGGAGTTTCAACAGCTAAGCAGAGAGCCACATCAAATGCGGGTCAAAATGATGAGGTTATGGGTGAAAAGGATTTTGAAAAGATTGGTGGGGTGTCCATTGCTCCAGATGAGCAGAGAGCCAAATTAAGTGTTGAACCAGATGATGAGATTTCGGGTGAAAAAAATCTTGAGAAGATCAGTGGGGTGTCTTTTGCTGAAACGGTGGGCAAGTTTTCTGCTGCACTTGGTCAGTTCAAGAACTCTGACACATGTATGGAGGCAAATGACAATGTAGTAATGATTAGTGAAGAAAGTTCCAAATCAGAAATCTTGGAGTGCCAGAGCCTTAATTCAAAGATGTTGCAGTCACCCTGTGACACAAAAGCTAATTGCCTGGACAACCGTCACTCTGGAAACGATTTGACTGATACAGATTTGCTAAAGAAGTCAGATATAGATGTTTTACCTGCTGATCAGTCTTCCAAAGCTACGGAATTCTGTTTGGAACCTGCTATGGCTTCAGAATCAGTGGAGTGTCCTGATTCTGTTAAATGCATCTCAAATGTTCAGGCAGGGCATTTGAAATGCAGCTTGGATGCTGGAAAGAAGATAATAGTTATAGGAGCAGGTCCTGCCGGCTTAACAGCTGCTCGACATTTGCACCGCCAGGGTTTTTCAGTGACTGTGCTTGAGGCTAGGAGTCGGTTAGGTGGTCGAGTTCACACTGACCGTTCGTCTCTTTCTGTTCCCGTTGATCTTGGGGCTAGCATCATTACTGGCGTTGAAGCTGATATGGACACTGAAAGAAGACCAGATCCTTCTTCATTGATCTGTTCGCAGTTGGGCCTCGAATTGACTGTGTTAAACAGTGATTGCCCTCTCTATGATATTGTAACGGGTCAGAAGGTTCCTGCTGATCTTGATGAAACCTTGGAAGCTGAATACAACAGCCTTGTAGATGATATGGTATTGGTCGTCGCACAAAATGGGGAACGTGCCATGCAAATGTCACTTGAGGATGGTTTAGAATATGCACTTAGGAGGCGCCGAATGGCACAAGTAGGAACAGATATTGGAGAAAGTGAACTGCAGAACTCTTCACTTATCAATTTAAAAACTAGGACTAACAGTGGAGTTCCTGAAGATAGTTTTCTAAAGGAGGACATATTGAGTCCCCTTGAAAGAAGGGTGATGAATTGGCATTTTGCCCATTTGGAGTATGGTTGTGCTGCATTGCTGAAGGAAGTTTCCCTTCCGCATTGGAATCAAGATGACATATATGGAGGATTTGGGGGAGCTCACTGTATGATAAAAGGGGGTTATAGTACTGTCATCGAGTCTCTTGCAAAGGACCTCAATATACATCTAAATCATATAGTAACAGACATTTCCTATGGTACCAACGAGAGTGGCTCAATCGATGGAGACTCTTACAGAGTTAAGGTTTCCACTTCAAATGGCAATGAGTTTTTAGGAGATGCTGTTCTGGTGACGGTACCCCTTGGGTGCTTAAAAGCTGAGACCATTAAGTTTCATCCTCCATTACCTCAATGGAAACAGCTTTCCATTAAGCAACTTGGTTTTGGAGTCCTCAATAAAATAGTTTTAGAATTCACGGAAGTATTTTGGGATGACACTGTGGATTATTTTGGAGCAACTGCAGAGGAAACAAATTGCAGAGGGCAGTGCTTCATGTTCTGGAATGTCAAGAAAACTGTTGGAGCTCCTGTTCTTATAGCCCTATTGGTTGGGAAGGCTGCACTCGATGGTCAATGTATGACCTCACCTGACCATGTAGGTCATGCTGTTATGGTTCTTCGTAAGCTGTTTGGAGAGGCATCTGTTCCTGATCCAGTTGCATCTGTTGTCACTGACTGGGGTAGGGATCCTTTTAGTTATGGTGCTTACTCCTATGTTGCGATCGGAGCATCTGGAGCAGATTATGACATTCTGGGCAAACCTGTGGATAACTGCTTATTTTTTGGTGGTGAAGCCACCTGTAAGGAGCATCCTGATACTGTTGGTGGTGCAATGATGAGTGGACTTAGGGAGGCTGTTCGAATCATGGACATATTGAGTACTGGAAATGATAACAAGGCAGAAGTGGAGGCCATGGAAGCTGCACAAAGGCAATCTGACCATGAAAGAGATGAAGTCAGGGACATAATCAAGAGGCTTGAGGCAGTTGGAATCTCGAATTACCGTTACAAGAACTCCTTGGAAGGTGACTATATCCTTTCCAGGGAAGGTTTGCTGCAGGAGTTGTTTTTCAACACTAAAGCCACTGCTGGAAGACTGCATGTGGCAAAGGCACTACTACGCCTTCCCATTGAAGCCTTGAAGTCATTTGCTGGCACCAAAGAAGGGCTTAGCACACTTAACTCATGGATACTGGTATCATTATGGTCAAAGTTTCTTTTGAACAGGATGAAATTATGTGTTGATATGAATATTGATGATAATTTACATGCATTCTGTGGTAGGACTCAATGGGAAAGGATGGGACCCAACTCCTGCGTCACTGTGTTCGCCTTCTGGTTCTTGTGTCCACTGATCTTCTTGCAGTGCGTCTGTCAGGTATGGAGTTCCCTTTTCTGTCTCAAGAAATTTAAAGCAAGTTCAAGAAAACTTGAACGTTTTACCTACACTACAACTTCTCGATTCTGTTGGTCTTTCTTGGAAGGTAGGAGAAATGCTACAGATATAGGTTAACTTGTGCACAAAAGGTTTTACACTGGAATGTTGATTGGATAAATGTGTTTGAAGCGTGGAGACTTTGGATTCTTTTCCTGTAAAAAAAGGACAGTTTTTTTCTTCATTCTTTTGCTCCAACTCAAATGAACTTTATGTCAAAATGCTAGAACCTTTCACGGATTTCTTGTTGCACTTGCCATCAATCATCAATTCTAAGTCCAGTGCAAAATTAGGGGATGTGCCCCCAAGGGGAGTCTCATGATAGGTGACTAGCTATATTGACTTACTACCTATTTGAGTAACTCAGCTCTTCTGTGGCTATAGGGGAAATTTGGCAAGACTGCCTTCTGTGTCCTCACAGTTTGAGCTATCATTTTAGTCTTGCTTTGCGATGCCTTCAAAATTTGCAGTCATATACTTCTAGGTGGCATTTCTTCATACTGGCAATGTCTATTAAAAATTCTGCTTCTAATGCATATTAAGTTTTCTTTAGAATATCCACTTATAGTCTTGCAACTCTTCTCTCTCTCTCTCTGTGGCTTTTTTAATGTGTTTTGGTTGATCTTGTTGTGTTGCAGGTATTGGAAAAACTGTGAAGGAAAAAGTCTGCGTGCATACGAGCCGTGATATACGAGCTATAGCGAGTCAACTGGTTCATGTATGGCTTGAAGTCTTTCGCAAGGAAAAAGCTTCTTTGAAGAGTAAATCTGTTAGAGATCCTTCTGCCGGGAGGCTACCTGTGCGGACCCAACTCAGTGGTTATGATGCTAAAGGAAACACGCATGCGTCGCCTTCTATTACAAATGTTAAAAAAGGGAAAAGTAAATCAGCCAAGTTAGAAAACGACTCAAGATCGGAAAGCAATTCATCAAGGTCGCGAGGGTCAGTGGAGAGACGTGATAGAATTATGGTTGGGAATGAAAAGATGGTCATGTCTGAGGAAGAAAAGGCTGCTTTAGCTGCTGCAGAAGCAGCCCGTGCCACAGCACTGGCAGCTGCCGAGGTATGTTTTTCTTGGATCTTTACTCACAATAGATGATCGTGTTAGTTCTTTCATATAATATTTTTTTTATTTATTTTAATGGGCCGGGCTGTTTTCTTTATTAGAAGGGTTCTTTGTCTTGTCGAAATTGTTTGTTTAGGAGATTTTGGGGTACCCCGGAGCAATCTCAATAGATATCAATGAACTGTGGTATTTGGCCTATTGAAGCTGCTTGCCAGTGTGTTATGCTACAAGTTTCTGCTATGTAGTCCTTCCTCTGCCCTTACTTGAACTAGCTGCCAGACCTCATTTACTTCAAGCAATTTCCATTTGTGTTAGTTTACTTACAGAATTTTGTAATTTCACCACTTTCGCTGTTGGTTGCGTTCCATCAATGTCATGAAAGGCACTGAGCTGTACACTCAAGTTCATTTTTCTTCTTTGCTAGAGAATTTGATACAACCAAACTGGGTTTGTCACATCTTCTGGCTGTTTGGTGTTGGATTACATTATTTCTAGGATTTCATACTTGTCAATGAATCATGTGCTGTGGGCTGCCATAGTCCCATTCCCTTGTGTCATCATTACTGTCATTAGTTGGAAGAAATTGGATAACCAGTCTATTGGGTGCTGCAGGCATATGCATCTTCGGAAGCAAAGTGGAGGACAATGTTGCAGCTCCCCAAGATACCCTCATTTAACAGATTTGCTCGAAGGGAGCAATATGCTCAGATGGATGAATCCGAACTTCAGAGAAAGTGGCCTGGTGGTGTTTTAGGGCGACAGGATTGCATATCTGAAATAGACTCTAGGAATTGCAGAGTTAGGGATTGGTCTGTTGCTTTCCCTCCTTTTATTAACCTTGAAAGTTCAAGAATGTCAGCAGAAAACCTATCGCAGCAGAGCCATTCAAATGATATTGCGAACAATTTGAACTTCGGAGAAAACTCTGGAGAAAGTGTGGCAGTAGATAGTAGCATATATACACAGGCGTGGGTAAATGCATCTGGAAGTGTGGAGGGAAAAGATTATCATGCCATTGAAAGATGGCAATCTCAAGCAGCTGCTGCAGAGTCTGATGCCTTCCTACCAAATATGCATGTGAAGGATGAGGAGGACTCAAATTCTCTCCCGAGACCACCAGCCCGTAAGCGCGATGGGCTTGCTAATGAGAGCTCTCTATCGCAGATTACTGTAAACAAAGATTCGAATCAGAATCAGCATCGAGGAGCAGATCGAATTAAACAGGCAGTGGTAGATTATGTTGGGACTTTGCTCATGCCCCTTTATAAAGCCAGAAAAATTGATAGGGAGGGATACAAGTCTATAATGAAGAAAACGGCGACAAAGGTCTTTAGCATTATCTCCCTCAGTATCTTCATAAACTTATATTTTGCGTAGCAACTATCTTTATTTGGAATGTATCATTTATATTCTGTTGACAGGTCATGGAGCAAGCTACAGATAAAGAGAAAGCAATGTTAGTAGCAGAGTTTCTTGATTTTAAGCGTCGG
Source organism: Eucalyptus victrix (assembly GCA_016097545.1). Classification (NCBI taxonomy): domain Eukaryota; kingdom Viridiplantae; phylum Streptophyta; class Magnoliopsida; order Myrtales; family Myrtaceae; genus Eucalyptus; species Eucalyptus victrix. The sequence continues at coordinate 16,361,956 of CM027840.1, read as the reverse complement.
AATAAGGTGTGGACTATACTCGTTTTAATTTCATGAACTTTGCTTTTGATGTATGATTGGCTATTATCACTGTCTCTGCAATCCTTTCCAGGTTCCTTTATTGGTATCTGTGTGGAGAAGTACACAGACACACAGTGCAGTTCATTACAAAACACTGCGTCCTACTATGTAGAATGTCAGAATATTTTAAGATTGAGTTTTGGTGGAAGTCTTTGCTGATGTTAAACTTTCCTTTGATGCATTCAACATGCAGATCCGTGCTTTTGTGGACAAATTGATTGAGAAACATATGGCGGCTAAATCAGTTATGAAACCATGATAGGCTGTAGGACTTTCTGGTCCTTCATTGTTTATGCCTGTCTTCCTGGAATATTGACTCATACTGGTTGACTTCCTTTGATGATGGTGGTTGATGATAGAGGCATTGAAAGGATTGCTTGCTCTAAATTCTCAAGAAGGTCCAAGTTTGCTGGTCGTGGAGGATCTGCCATAGAGTGGTGAATATTGTTCAACTTATTTTGGCTCAGACATGTGGTGCTTTGATGAAATTGGTGGCTTCTTGCAAATGTCCTCGGTCACCAAAGCAAGTTATCTTGTGATGCGACATTTTAGACTGACTTCGATTGGCTGGGAAAATTCTGATGTGATCGGTTTAGCTTTATGCAGCTTGTACTTTCAAGGTGGATATGAGGAACCCATTTTTTTCAAGGGATACACCTAGATTAGAGACTTTTTGTTAGATGTTTTTTATTTTATTTGATAACATTTGTACATTGTAGGATATTATCAGCAATTGACCCTATAGAAGAATCACATTCTGTGCGCAAAGCGCTGAATGTTTTTATATGCAAGTTGAATCAGTTACCATTTCAACATATTCAAGTGTTTACACACACTGCTGTGTTCCATTGGACATCATTTTTCTTTTTCTTTTTATTTTTATTTTTCTTGGCTTCCTTGTTTCCAAAGTTGAACAAAAAAACATGGACCAAAGTCCTATATTCGGAGTTTCAATGGTTCCCAATGAAGCATTGGTAGCTGTTCAAGTACTGTTGGCAGAGGCATCTGGAAAGATTGGACGTTCACATATTTGAAATTTGGGATGAGCATCTTTATCTAGAGTTTTGCTATTGTCTCCTCTGGATTGTGTGCAGGTAAACCTGTTTCATCTGCATCATTGTAGTGGTTAGCTACCAACCAGCACAGATGTTGCTTGAGAATTAAGTTTTGATGTTGCAATATGCAATAGAGGCTTTGCAAAGCATCCAAGCAAGTGGTATCTATTTGGAAAGAAACCATGGATTCACATCATGAAGCCAGCCTTTCTGTGAATATGTTTTGGTGCACAATACTCATTGTTGTTCCATACCTTTTGCCAGGTTTTATGGACAAGCCTGTATTGCTTCTGTCCCTGCAAGGTATGATTTTGGGCTCCTTCAATGTTGACCTGTTGATTCTATGTATGTCTGTGTTCATATGCTCAATGTGACTGTATGTATTGACGAATTATCCTGCTCAGCCATACTATTCATGAACTGCTATCCTCTTCTATTCTGTTGAAATTTGTCCTCTTATTGGTAGTACAGTATCTTGCTTGTGTGGATCATGCATGTATCTGAACAATTTTATATGTCCTGCAGTTTTTATGTGCCGAGATCAATCAAGAATACTTTGGTACGAATTACGTGTCCATGCGAAAAAGGTAAGACTGGACAAGAGTTGAGTGTCTTTTCTGTGGGATTGTGAATTATATTTCCACTTTGCAGAAGGTACTATGTAATGGTGCAGGGTTGGCACATTGGGCAGCATCTTTGTTGAAGCGTTAAGGGACTCTAATTTATGTGACTTGTCTGGCAGTTGAGAGGAGAGATCATCTATTGATGATCGCTGTCCCAAGAATATGTGTGTTTTAACTGTTAGTTATGTCTGTTTTTAACCTCACCCTGATTACCCTTGTACTGGGGAGGAATTCTCTGTCGTGCTGTACTATACGAATAATCTAGCCAGTTGAAGGAAATCTTGGGCTCTCATCTGTAACTTGAATGATCAGCTGCTAAACTGCTTGCAAGTGCAAGTTCTTTTTCTAGTGAAAACTAGGGATCAGCTTTGTGTAAACTCTCAGGTTGTCGTGTGCGAAACCAGAAGAACTGGCTCGGCTTCTTAGACTGCTGACTGCTACTTTCATGCCCATGCTCTTGGAAATCGACCTGGGACATTTGTGCTCAGAGAATACGTACAGAAATTCCTTGACCTGCTGTGTAAAAGCTCTACTTGCTTGAGGTCGCAAAACTTGTGTTGGCTAACGGATGTATAGCGTTTAATGTAGCTTATCAAGTTTCTTTGATTCATGGGTGTTTACGGGCTGTGATTGCCTCCTTTTTATGTGGATGTACTCGAATTTTTTTCTTTTGTCATCGTTTCTTCTAGCAACCATTGTCATTGATGTAATCGTCTCGAATGCTCAAATGCCCGATTCGTTTGGACGGCGCTTCATTCCTAGTTTGAAGTGAAAGGAACTTTGCATTCGGGTTTCGCTTCGAGCTCTTGCCCTACCCAACATGCTTTTCTTTACGATAGATGAGTACGGAAGGGAAAATTGGCTGTTCTGCAGATTTTAGCTCGTTATACGTATGCCAAGAGTTACGTGGATATTAACCATTGAAGATGGGAGTTTTGAGTTTGCAGCGTATGTTGTATATATATTAGTCACTACTTTCACTGAGTGCACTAAGAGAAATTCAACATATCGATTGGAAGCGTGATGCTTTGAACTTGATATATGAAAGATGAAGCAAAAATAATAACCACGAACCCCGTATTACGAGCCTAAGTTTCTGAAAATCGTGTCAGACTTCGAATGGTGAGGTTAAGTGGAGTAAGAATCGGCCAAAATTTAGTCCGTCTGCCCGAAAAATATGCAAAGTTAAGTCGATCGACGGTTTGCCACGATCGATCTGGTCCAATTTTTTTCAAAACATTACTTGGATGCAATCTGTATGAAACAGTACTTTCTTGTTATTTGAGTCATGCAAATGATATATCTTAAATTTTTTTTTATTTATTGAATTTTATCAATAGACGAGAATTCGATTACTTTTTTTACCAAACGAAAAGCTTATGAACAGTGCTGGAGAATTGATTCAATGTTTTTTTTTTATATAAAGTCGAGGGATCAAAATCGAATTAATTAAAAGCTCAGGGACTCGGAATAGTTTAAGGTCGATCAATTAAAAAAAGTTAAAAAAGCATACCGACCAATCTGCAATTGCATCATTTGGGGATGGGCAGGGACGTAATTCCGGCCTCCCATCGCTCTCGGCCGAGAGATAATAAATCTCAGACACGCTGGCGGAGGGGAGAGGGGAGTAGGGGTGATCGGTTCCCGGTTCGGTCCGGTTCCACCTTGGAACCGGGAACCGGACCGGGAGCACCGGTTCCCAAAATTGCGAACCATGGACCGGACCGTTTGTCCTAGGACCGAGAACTGGACCAGACCATCGGTTCCGGTCCGGTCCGGTCTGGTCCAAAAAAATCAACTCTACTTTTTTGCACTAAAGAACTAAAGAGTGACCGCGTTCTTGACCGATCAATTCAATTCGATTCTCGGGCAATTCAACAAAACTAATCACACGTGTTCCACATGCAAAATATTCAAACTTCACTTATGTGATTCACGGGATCTCTTGAAGTCTTAGTCCCACGTCGAAACTATCAAGGAGATTTTTTCTATAAATAAAAGAGTAACAAAAAGGATTTTAATGGTCTCTTGGCCACATAAGAGGTTCTTCTACCTCAAATGCAATTTTGGTTGCAATAAGTTATCATGTTTATATGTTTTATTAATTTTATGTATATAAATTATATATAAAAAAATTTGATTCGGTCGGTCGGTCGGTTCGGTCCGGTTCCCACCTTGAAACCGGGAACCGGACCGACCGGCCACCGGTTCCAAGATTAGGAACCGGGGACCGGACCGCCGACCGTGGGAACCACCCAAAACCGACCGGTTCGGTCCGGTCCGGCCGGTTCCCAGTTCGGGCGGTTCCGTTGCACACCCCTAGAGGGGAGGGCAGGAGGGAGAGGTTTCCTGCAGAAAGACGCCAAAAGAGCTCGTGACCCCAAAAAACTCTAATAAAAAAAAAAAAAAAAGCAACAAAAGAGGAGTCGCGAAAAGCCTCTCTCAGATCTTCCATCCCATCTTGATCTACCCACTGCATCTCCTCCTCCTTCCTCCTTCCTCTCCCGCTCCTCAATTCCAGCGCTCGATCCGTCGAAGATGTCGACCTTCAGCGGCGACGAGACCGCCCCCTTCTTCGGCTTCCTCGGCGCCGCCGCCGCCCTCGTCTTCTCCTGTAATCCTCCTCCTCCTCCTCCCCCGATCCTCCGCCGCGCGCTCGCCGGATCTGCACTTCCCCCTTCGCCCCCCTCTTTCCTTTTTTTCTATTTTTGTTGTGTCTTTAATCTGACGATCTGAGCGGGTGGGGAAATCTCCTCCTCTTCTTCGTTGTTGTTGTCGCGCAGGCATGGGGGCCGCGTACGGGACCGCCAAGAGCGGCGTCGGCGTGGCGTCGATGGGGGTGATGCGGCCCGAGCTCGTGATGAAGTCGATCGTCCCCGTCGTCATGGCCGGTGTGCTCGGTATCTACGGCCTCATCATCGCCGTCATCATCAGCACCGGGATCAACCCCAAGGCCAAGTCCTACTACCTGTTCGACGGCTACGCGCACCTCTCCTCCGGTCTGGCCTGTGGCCTCGCCGGGCTCTCCGCCGGTATGGCGATCGGCATCGTCGGAGATGCCGGCGTCAGGTAATTTTTTCGATCGGTTGCTCGCGTTTGGGTGATTGGTTGGTTCTGTGGGGTGCTTTCCTTGCTGGTATTACTGGATTTCTAGGTTGTTTTAGCTGGATTGTCGCCTGGAAGTATTGGCAATTCTGATGCTCAATGAAGACGTTAATTGCTTGTGTCGTTCAGTGAATAAACGTGCTCTGTTTGATGACTCAGTGAGTTTGATTTGTAAACTTTGAGATCTGTTTGTAGGAATGCTTCGGCTTTGCTTGTAACGTTGCGGTTATTTACTGTTGGATTGGCTATTGGTTAAATGGCTATATTTTTCCGGATTGATGTTATGTCGAGGTTGCTTCCATGATTGGGATGGAGCGTTCAAAGATCTTAAGAGTGGATTGGGGATTTTAAGATTGTAAAGGTTCCCCAAAGAATGTGAAAATATTAATAATTGTTTGATACTGACTCATTATGCTTTTGGGTGGATCGAAATTGCACAAAAGTGGCTAAGTTGACACTTACCGTGAGAGCAGCCATCTATACTTGCATCTCATTGTATGCTAGTTTGGAGCCTCTTCTTACAGATTAAGGGATGGACCGCAAAACCTAAAAACATTTATATGAAGCACTGCTGCCACTTTTTTCCGTACTTGGCTTCTTTTAGTCCTAAAGATCAATCGAGAGGCTGAACTTAACCTATGTTTCTGGATTAACTGAACTCCTGGTCTGTGCGGATTTGACCTCTGGGTTTTTAGGGCAGGTTAACATTTAAGGGGCAATTCAAATAGACATTTATATGGTCTTTGTTTTCTTTAAATTCCCCAAGCCATAGGTATAGAGCTAACTATGTTGTACATGAATCTGAAGTTGTATGAATTGTTTGAGAAGTTATTGATATATTAGTTTAATAATTTGGATGCTGGTTCAGGTTTCACCATGTTTAGTATTACTTGCTGTGAGTATTGGGATCTCTACTACTTACAACTTATGATGTAATAACGTGGCATCAGTGCTTTCTCTGCCCACATCATAAGAAGCTAAGCTGCAGTTATTTAGTTGTTTTGACTCTTTGTATAGAAAGACGTGATGGATTCCAGATCACTCTCTATGTAGTTTTATTTATTTGATCAGTGTCCTATAAGTTCTTGATTTGGGATCTTAGCCCACCCTATTGGAATTATTTCAAGACTGTCTATTACCTGTCGTAGCCTCTAGATGACGATTCCTAACATGCTAAATTCTGTTCTGCAGAGCCAATGCACAACAACCTAAGCTGTTTGTGGGAATGATCCTTATCCTTATCTTTGCTGAAGCACTGGCCCTCTATGGCCTTATTGTCGGCATCATTCTATCTTCTCGGGCAGGTCAATCAAGAGCCGAATAAACGAGGGCTAGCCAAGAGTTCTGATGGTGTGGTTTGTGTAGTGCTTCAGGAGGCTTATCAGTATTTTTTTTTTGATTAAGGTGGAAGTTAACTCCATATAATTCTTGCCGTGCTTGTCTATGCTTTGGTCAGATATATGATGTCATTACCCCTTCATATTCAATTTTATGACAATCGGACCTCGTCTTCCATCATGTGAACTAGTAATTATTGTTCCTTGTCGTGCCATGTGCCGTATGTTGTGGATGCAAATCAAAATCTTTCTCGAAGTACTGCCTTTTTATTCTGCCAGTGTGATGCGATTTTGCCTTCTCATATTCATTTTGATTTAGTACATTGCATCAAGTCTTGACTCTTTGATTGGGTTCTTTCTTTGCAAGAACCCAATTCGAGTCTCTTAAAAATTCCCTTTTCGGTATGCTACAGCAAATAATACATTGCTTTTCAGTAAACTTTTGTCACAGCTTCATGTTCGAATGTGAGATTAATGTTTCACGAGTAGTGTTCCGAAAATGTTTTAAGCGTTATACCCGACCGGATAGCAAAATAGCATTGTGGCTTAGTCATTGAAGAACTGGTAATCCGCCCCATCGACATTCAGTTAGTTTGCTCTTTATGATAGTGCTTTCGGATTATCAAAAAAGAATCCGGTACTCCGCCTTGGTGCCGGCATGGCCTTTTAATTAATTGAAGGACCGTATAGAGCCAATTTTTAAAGGTCAGGGCTACATTGAAAAGAAAAAGAGGCGGGTTTAGGAGTGAGTTTTAATTATGAGGAAAAGTTTAGGGATCATCGGTGTTATTGTACTTATTTCTTTCTACCTAGATTATACTTTGGTTAGTACTTTTTTTTTTTTTGAACAGGGTTAGTACTTAAGTTGAGTATCTTTATCATATTTGAGAGGCCTTTACCGTATTAGAAACACATCCACGTCCATTGTTGGTTATTTGCGGAAGAATTTCTTATGTTCTTTAGTCATTTGGAATGTCTAATTATTTTTCACTGCTTTAAATTTTTAAGATGCGTCTCCCATTTTTATCAATATTTAGGATGAATTCACCATGAAACGCCTTAAATTTTTAACATGCGTCTCTCATTTTTACCAACATTTAGGGTGAATTCATTGCGAAATGATTTATTTTGCTATATGATGAATAGAGAAGAATCTAGCATGATAAGCTTTATGCCACACTCATCTCACTCTGAAAGTAATGGAAAACATCTGGTATGTAATGGAACTTTTAGGCACGCCCAACCTACACTTTTAGACACAGCCATCATATGCTACCCAACATATTCATCATGATTTACCACAAGTGAGCACATTGTACCATGACTTTTATGTTGTATACCGTGCAAGTGACGCTTATTACAACAGGAGCCTTTTTACCATATTTGGTATTAAATTATGAGTGACACGTGAGAATTATTTGATCAAATTTACACTTTTACCCTGTTTGATTTAAATTTATCATGAAATTAAGGGTTCAGGATTTTTTTTTGTTGCACTTGAGTATGTAACAACAACATGACGCTACTTCCTTTGACCATTAACATGAGATTTATTATGAAATTGAAGACGTGTTTACCGCAAAATGATATCTTTTACCATATGCTTTTTCACATCCCGGTATGATATCTTCATTTTAGTACATTGAATCCTACAATCACATTCTCATGGTATAAGATACTTTTTTTTTTTTTTTAAGATATTCATTAGGAGATAAGCCACTTTTTTTCACAAGAAGGGGACATATTGGTCTCCTTGTATTTGAGATTTACGCAAGTAACAACATGTAATGCCAAAAAGTCTTTTTTGGTTTTCAAAATTTTTACGAGTGATGACACTTTGGTAAAAGATTCTGGATTTGTCCAATCAATGATACCAAACGGAGAGGACCACATCACGACACCCCCTTTGTACCGTCCGGGGTGGATGTTGGGTTGTGAATAAAGAAAACATGGGAAATGACCTTTCTCCACGGCCAACCGGTTGAGCAGGTTAGAGAAGACAGAAACAAATGGGAGGGTTTTGATCTAAACGAGCTTCGATCCAAAGGGCTAAGAGGAAGTGGGCCTAAGCATTAATATTAGATACTCCTTTTATTTAAAAAATAATAATTTTAAAAAATAATCGTCTGCATTATTTAAAATAATTAATTAGTGATTTTTTTATTATAAATAATAATTTATATTTAATATTTTCATAAATGACGAAAATGCTTTTCTCATGTTCATTTTTTGAAGGGGAAAAAGTCACAAAAAAATCATAAATTTTACTTAATATGACAATTTTACAAATTTACCTCCAACTCTATGGTCTTTTATTTTTAAATTCTATTTTTTTCTATTTTTCCTTTTTTCTTCTTGCCTCTTCCCTCTCATGGATGGTGGAGAGAAGAGAGGAGAAGAAAAAAGAAAAGAAAAACCAGAAAAAGAAACAAAAGACAAAAATATTTTATCGTTTGTGAGTTACGAGAATATAAATTTAAGATTTTTTTGTATCACAACAAAAATTTGGAAAAAATGTCACAATTTACAAAATTTGAGATATTTTACATCATATAAAAATTTGAGATAAATTTATCACACTAAATAAAGTTTGAGGTTTTGGTAGCTTTTTTCCTTTTTTAAAATGACACAATGATTGATTTAATTTTTTTTTTTAAATCATCCAACTTTTTCGGAAGCTTGTGAACAAGAGAATTTCATTTTGGACTTGAGAAGTAGCGTCAGTGATAACGTCATCGCAGCTGCCATTGTCTTACCGTTCAACTCATGACGCGCGCGTCTCTCTCTCTCTCTCCCCTCCACCCGAAACCTTTTTTAGGTTTTTCAATTTTCTACCCCAACTTTCCAGACCTTTCCTGGAACCAGCCCGAAAAGAAAATGCTTTTATTTAATGGCATCCTCTTCACTTTGTACATAAAAAGATAGTACTTTTAATCCATGAATTTTAGTCTAAAGACCCCGTTAAATGCATTCTCAAATGTTTTTTTGGCCAGAAAATTCAAGAGCATACGAATCACTTTGCAATTGTGCCACAAATTACTCAAGATATATTTCGGAATATATATATATATTTTCAAAATCATAAAACTAAAAGAGTCAATTTTATAAAATAAAAAAAAATGCTGCTACGAAATATTTTCAAAAATAATGAAAATATTTAGACATTAAAATGAAATATTCTTTATGGACTAATTATTTAAGCAGTTATTTTTAAAGAGAAACATCGAATTATCTATTTTTCGCCACCCTTTGGTCAAACAGGGCGTCGCCGTCTCCTTCGCCGACTTCCGTAAACGGAAACTACGCGTATTTTATTTCATTTTATTAAAAAAAAAAACCGAAAATCAGAGGCCGTTGGTTTAGCACTTTCCAAACGTGGGCAACAATATAAGCAGCCATTTTTCCTTTTTATATATATATATAAATACGAATCCACGAAACTCCGTCGAAAATCTAGAGCTTTCCCCACGTTTTCTTTTTTCTCTCCGTTCATCGTCGATTCCCTCGCTCCGATCCTTGCATGAGCCTCCCTCGCCTGCGTTGGCGGAGCTCGATCGGGAGAATGGCCGAGAATGTTGCGAACGCCGAGCTCCGGCCGGCGGCGGTGGAGGAGAAGCCGGCCAAGGGGCGGTCGTTCTGGCCCTCCGTCCTCCGCTGGATCCCCACCTCCACCGACCACATCATCGCCGCCGAGAAGCGCCTCCTCTCCCTCGTCAAGTAACTCCCTCTACAATCGCGATTTAGGTCTCCGTTTCTGTGATTTTTGGCATCTGGTAGTGGTGGTGATGGTTGTTGTTGTTGTTGTGGTTGTTGTTGGTTTTTTTTTTTTTTTTTGGGGTGAATTCCAGGACTCCGTATGTTCAGGAGAATGTCAACATAGGATCGGGGCCCCCGGGGTCGAAGGTCAGGTGGTTTCGATCTTCCAGCGACGAGCCGCGGTTCATCAACACGATCGAGTTCGAGAGCAAGGAGGACTCGCCTACCCTGGTCATGGTCCACGGGTACGCCGCCTCCCAAGGGTTCTTCTTCCGCAACTTCGACGCCCTCGCGAGCCGTTTCCGGGTCATCGCCATCGATCAGCTCGGGTATGTAAAATTCCCCCTCCTTGCGCGTGGATTCCTATTGGCCTAGAGTTGTATGTGTTTTTCGGGACAAGAACGGATTTTGTTCAGTCCTCGCGCTGATTTCTGTCCAATTCGTCCAATTGCCATCTAATGTATCTGCCACATTTCCATGGTCTATTGATATTGTGCTTTAACGGCGATCGATGATGATTTGAACATTTGCCGCATCCATGTCTGCTTATTTTACAGAACAGAATTGGCATGAGCCGCAGCAAGATTCTGTGAGAGTCTTCTTTGTCATCGTTTTTATTAGTCAGCTAAGTTTGGAATTAGTCAAGCCTTGTTAAAGCTCTTGTATTCTTCATGCTTCTTTGGGGGCATTGCCGGTGCACAGTTTGTTCCTCTCACAATGGAACTTAATGAAGTATGGGTTTTTCATTATATGTTTGACAGAATGAATTCCCATGATGATGGCGTACATGTTTAGGAACTATTAAGTAGTTTGAGAATAAGTTCTTTATATTGGCAATTGTTAAAGAAAGTGCACAAGGAGCAACGAATCTTGATTTTAGACTATTATTTAATGAGAAATTACCTAGACAAAATATATAGATATTGGTGAGTATCTATATATTCAAGGACTGTAATAGTTTTAGGGGATGCTAGACATATATTGTAGAATAATTATTATACAGCAGTCAAGACAATAAAAGTGAAAGTTCAGCTTCATTTTGCATGTCTCTGGTTAAGCTATTATGATGATAGAAAATTCCTTATAAAATTATGCAGGAACCCCCTCTCAAAATGATTAAGAAAAATTGGGTTTTGCTGGATGCTGAATTGTATGTTTTGTCATGCGTTCCAAGCTGTGGGAAATCTAAGAAACTGAAATCAACAAGAGGAGGACTGTCTGTCCACTTTAGTCACTAGCAAAAGCATATGTATGATATTGGCTGTTACATTTGGAGACAATGTATGTCTGCTTTATTGGCAAAAAAAGTTTTACATCAAACTGTCCAATGCATTGACATCTTTAGCTGTATGATTTACATTTGTATGATCTCACTTCCCTCATCTAATTGTTCGATTTATTTTTTTTTTTAATGGAGGACATTCAGTATGGAATTTTCATGTTAGCTTTTGGGGCTTGGGCTTCATTATACTAAATCACATCACAGGACTTGCTATTTGATAATTATCATGCCTTCAACAGTTGTAAAGGCATTTTCTTTTGTATATCTGCTTAAAGCCTAATAAATAGCTTCTACATTTTGTCAGTTGGGGAGGATCAAGCAGGCCTGATTTCACTTGCCGAAATACTGAAGGTTGGTTTTAACATTTATCTTACAATGACGCTTGATTGTTCTTGTTGCATTATAGGGCCTTAATGATTTGTTTGGGTATTAGCAGTGATTGTCTAGATTAACTTTGAATTTATACACTTTTGTGTAATCTAAATCTTGCATTGCACGCACTTAGAAATTTTTGTCACACAGTACCTGAAAATTTCACAAAATGTGAATTTTAACATAGAGTCACATATGATTTTTTTATAATTCTTTAAAGTTTGGAGAATATTTTAAATTTTGGCAAGAAAGCAAAAAAAAAGTGCTTTTATTTTTGCTGAAAAGTAACAAGCAGGTCCGAAATTATTGAATACATACTTCTGCAGAGACTGAGGCATGGTTCATTGACTCCTTTGAGGAATGGCGGAAAGCCAAAAACATTAGCAAGTTTATATTGCTTGGACATTCTTTTGGGGGATATGTTGCAGCTAAATATTCTCTGAAGGTACATCATCAATGGTCTCCTATCAATGTACAATTCTTGGTCTATATGAAACTGATTGAGAATGTACCTCATTCCATTTCCTTTCATGCAAGCAGCATCCTGAGCATGTTCAGCACTTGATATTGGTGGGACCTGCTGGTTTCTCTTCAGAAACTGATCCCAAATCTGAGTGGTTTATTCGATTTAGAAAAACATGGAAAGGAGCTATCATGAGCCATTTATGGGAGTCTAATTTTACTCCTCAAAAAGTTGTGAGGTAAAGGGTTTGTCCTTGAAGAATTAATGCAAATCTTTACCGAATCAGTTCTAGAATTAGGTTTTCATATTTCTAGATATGCATTTGCATGATGTAGTATACTTTTTCCAGTCTCCCCTTGTTGGCTTGTACTTTGACATTCATCACCTCAATTTTTTCTAACAGTGTGTTTAAGTCTTTGTGATAAGCTAGAAGTGTGATTGCATCTAGTTGCTTTATTATCATTGTTACACTTACAATTTACCATTTTGTAGAGGTCTAGGCCCTTGGGGTCCAGATCTTGTCCGCAGATACACAAGTGCTAGATTTGGTTCCTATGCACAAGGGACTGTGTTGACAGAAGATGAATCGAAATTACTGACAGGTACGGTAGTCTATAGCATAGTTGATGGGTAAAATCAGTAAATTGGGATTTCCTGATAATGTTTTTGTGGTGTGAAGACTATGTATACCATACATTGGCTGCCAAAGCTAGCGGGGAACTTTGCTTGAAGTATATATTTGGCTTTGGTGCATTTACTAGGTCTCCTCTTCTTCACAGGTAACATTTGTGAACTTCTAAATTTTTTCCTGGTGTCAACAGTAGTACACCTTACAGAATTCAATAGTATTCTAATCCGTTCTTTGATCCAACAGCTAATGTGACACAGCATATTCATTGTGTCATACATAAGATTGGCATTCTATTGCTGCTTACTAGGATGAAACCACTGTCTGCTGCTGTTTGCGCAATTTATTACAAACAGAAATATCTTATACCCCAAAATTGGAAAATGGGAATCATGTTCTGTAATGAGTGTGATCTTCGTATGCCCTCATTTGCAAATTACTCGAATGGTTGCTACATAAGGTAGCATGAACTGGTGTCATATATGGTCTTTCTGTACAGAGCTTCAGAGTGGAAAGTGCCAACAACATTCATTTATGGTTTTCAAGATTGGATGGACTACCAAGGTGCCCAAAAAGCTCGGGAGCAGATGGAGGTCCCTTGTGAAATCATCAGAGTCCCCCAGGTATCTCTCTCTCTCTCTCTCTGTGTTTCACATATGATGTCATAGTTTGTTAAGATTTTTGGGTTGTCTAAATGCAGGGCGGGCACTTTGTCTTCATTGATAACCCCACAGGGTTCCATTCTGCAGTGTTCCACGCCTGCCGGAGATTTCTGTCGCCTGACCCAGACAGTGTTTCTTTGCCTGAAGGTTTGACCTCTGCATAGAGAAGTCTCTAGTGTTGTTCAGCATCTCAGTTTGAGATTACATTACAGGTCAACGTGTGATGTTACGTTTCTTAGATATATTTAGTTGAGGAAGTGTTAACATTCTTTTGGAGCACAAGATCGATGATCCAGATGCATGGTTTCCTTCACAGAAACTGTAAGTATCTGTACATTAAATTAACAAAAACATGTACAGAAGTTCTGTATAATAAAGGTTCTAGAGGCGCGTATCTCGTTTTCTTCTGGTTGCATCTATATGTCCAACTACAAACCGAGGTATGGCTTTGATAACTTTGTGTTTCGGTCTTCTTGAACTCCACTGTATAGCATATAAGTAACGATTAATTCCACGTCGGTTGAATTGCCGCTTGTTCTTCGTTTATGTACGGCAAACAATGTTCAATAATCCTGAGGTTTTATGGTCAGCTTATTCGGCAAATGCATTGCTCCTTGGCTTGCTTTTCTTTCGACCAGCAGATACACTGCTCATTTTTCTTTTCGGTACGACAAAGAGGGCCGAGTCCCAAGAACAAAGCTAGTCTTACGTTGTCCTAACATGTCCGAGAAAACAGCAGCTTCTGATATCCAGATGCAGGTTCTGCAACAATTTCTGGCGGTAGTTCTTCAGAATCTTTGTACGCTTCTCCTTTGCGCTCGATGTTTCTTTGTCAATGTATCAGCTCGCTAAGTTTGCATCCCTAAGTTTGTGCTCCATCCGATAAGCTCGACAATGTGCTGAGGAGATTCTTGCATTTGAGAAACGGCGGACTTAAGTTCACACTCTTGCAATTATCAGCTTTGAACATTTGGATAAGTTCGGATAAGTTCAGTTCACAATTTGTGCGAGAGTATTTTTGCTAGCAATGCTATCGCAACAGCCGAGCCGAATGAAATTTTGGTTTATTGGTTTAGCTCTCGATCGCCAAATCTAGTCATTTGGGACAACTTATAACTCATGCAGAAACCTCCGTTGCTAGAAAATTTTCCACTTTAGAACATCAAAGCCGATGGTTTTCTCTAATCATGGACACCACTTCGTGGGTGCCCATCTTAAAGTCGTTTGGTATGACAACATGTACCTTGTCAAAATTTCAGTGACTAGAGAAATCAATTTCAAAATTTATCCGAAGAAAGTGTCAATGAAGACCTCAGAGAAAGACCTGAGATAGCTTGTGACCACGGCTTCTTTTTTATTTTTATTTTTATAATTGAATTTGGAAGGTTTTTCTTGAATTTTCGATTTAGGTAATTTGAATTTAAGACAATCTCGATGTTTGCACTTAGCTCTAACACAATATTTAGAGCAACATTTACATCATTATTCTAGTATGATTTCCTTACTTACACGAACAATTCAAATTTTTAATTGAAATGAATACCAGATTATGAAAATAGAAAAACACGAGCTAAATTGACATAGAACAATACTTTGAAACAATTAAAAGTATAGGGAAAAAGCTCCTTCAACGAAATATTAACAGAGATTTGTATTTGCTACATAATTAGGTAATCTGAATTTACTCTTTGATCCATTTGCTTAGTTTTGATTGCTGCGCAATCGCAGGCAGAACCTAACATAATTTAGGAGACAGAATATTTTCTCTGAAAAATGGCAAAAGGAGAAAAAAAAAAATTCCGTTGCCGGGACTTGAACCCGGGTCTTTCGGGTGAGAGCCGAATATCCTAACCAACTAGACTACAACGGATCGACGATGACGAACGAACAAATTAATATATAAAAAACATATTATTTGTCAGTGTCCCCACTGCCATGGACTGATGGTCGCAGAAACCGAAGGGGTTTAAGCCCAGCGCAGAGCTTCTTCTTCTTCTTCTTGTTTTTTCATTTTTTTGGTCGGACGGAGCTTCCTTCGAAATGGTCGCCCTCCGACACGCCGGCGTCGGCATCGGCCTCCACGCCCCGCCCTCTCCTCCGCTCCCCCGCCGCATCAGGCCGCCCCCCAACCTCCACCGCCGCCGCCACCCCGCTGCCGCCCCCTTCCGTCGCCTGCTCCGCCAGCAAATGGGCCGACCGCCTCCTCGCCGACTTCCAGTTCACCACGACCGACTACTCCGCCGCCTCGTCCTCCTCCTCCGCCGCCGCCACGCTCTCCCCTCCGCTCGCGCCTCCCCAGCTCGCCCAGCCCGAGCGCCACGTGCCCGTCCCCATCGACTTCTACCGCGTCCTCGGCGCCGAGCCGCACTTCCTCGGCGACGGCATCCGGCGAGCCTACGAGGCTAGGGCCTCGAAGCCGCCTCCGTACGGCTTCAGCTCGGAGGCTCTCATCAGCCGCCGCCAGATCCTCCAAGCCGCCTGCGAGACCCTCGCCAAGCCGAGCTCCCGCAGGGACTACAACCAAGGCCTCGCCGAGGACGCGCAGGAGACGATCCTCACGCAGGTCCCTTGGGATAAGGTAAAGCGCAATTCGACGATGAATTCGGGGGAAATGTGACTATAGTTTGACTTGCTGAGGAGGTGAATGATCGTTGCTTTTGCTGAATGTGGGATTTGACGGTGATCATGTTAGGTTCCAGGAGCTCTGTGCGTGCTGCAAGAGTCGGGGGAGGTCGAGCTGGTGCTTCGGATTGGGGAGGATTTGTTGAAGGAAAGGTTGCCTAAGGGTTTCAAGCAAGACGTCGTGTTGGTGATGGCGCTGGCTTATGTCGATATGTCAAGGGACGCCATGGCATTGAACCCTCCAGATTTCATTGGCGGATGTGAGGCACTGGAGAGAGCTCTGAAGCTTTTGCAGGTACTAGGAGATGGTTTTTTATGGAAGATTTTATCATATCAATGCAATGGAGATTATTGTGGAATTGTTTTGAGTGCGGTTTACTTGCTGTTTGATGTGATTATTACATTTCATGTGTACAGGAGGAAGGGGCAAGTAGCCTTGCACCGGACTTACGAGCACAAATTGATGAGACGCTGGAAGAGATTACTCCGCGGTGTGTTTTGGAACTTCTAGGATTGCCTCTTGGTGATGAGTACAAGAGAAGGAGGGAAGAGGGACTTCATGGCGTGCGTAACATATTATGGGCTGTCGGGGGAGGTGGGGCAGCAGCAATTGCTGGCGGATTCACCCGTGAATACTTTATGAATGAGGCCTTTCTGCGAATGACAGCTACTGAGCAGGTAATCTTGTTTCTGTTGCTATTTTCTTTCAGATGTCTTTGAGTTTCTCCGCCTATGGTAAAATATTAATTCTGCTTGTATCTTTTACCTCCAATTGAAGGTGGATCTATTTGCTGCCACACCCAGTAACATTCCAGCTGAAAGTTTTGAAGTGTACGGCGTGGCACTTGCACTTGTGGCTAATGCATTTGTTGGTAAGAAACCTCATCTCATCCAAGATGCCGATAACCTGTTCCAACAACTTCAGCAGACTAAAGTAGCTTTGGGGAATGCTGCCTCTGTCTACATTCCAAGAGAAAATCGGGAGATAGACTTTGCTTTAGAAAGGGGTCTCTGTTCACTCCTTGTAGGGGAGCTTGATGATTGTCGCTCATGGTTGGGCTTGGACAATGTGAACTCGCCTTTCAGAGATCCATCCATTGTAGACTTTGTCCTGGAAAACTCAAAGGATGATGAAGACAACGATCTTCCTGGCCTTTGTAAATTGTTGGAGACATGGTTGATGGAAGTGGTTTTTCCTAGATTTAGAGATACCAAAGATATCCAGTTCAAGCTGGGAGATTACTATGATGATCCCACTGTTCTCAGATACTTGGAGAAGCTTGAAGGAGGTGGTAGTTCGCCCTTAGCAGCAGCAGCAGCTATTGCGAAAATTGGTGCTGAAGCTTCTGCAGTAATTGATAATGTTAAAGATAGCGCTATCCAGGCGCTGCGGAAGGTGTTTCCTCTGAGTCATAGCAAAGAGGTTACTGGACTTCAGTCAGATATGGGACCAGATTACTCAATTCCTTCTTCAGAATTTACGGAGCCATTCACAAGTCCTGATGGGGACAATATTGGCAACATAAGTGAGGCTTCCAGAAAAGATGATACAGTGTCAGAAACAGATGGATATTCAATGACAGACAGAATCAAAGATGCCAGTGTTAAGATCATGTGCGCTGGATTGGTCATTGGGGCAATGACATTGGTTGGCTTAAAATGTATTCCAGCTAGGAGTGGCTCACCTGTGCTTCATAAAGAAGTTGGCTCGGCAATGGCATCTGATATTGATAGTGAGGGTATGATCTGAGCTACATTTGCTGCTAATTTTGACTGGTCAAACTCATTATTCATTACCTTTAGAAAAATGCACACTCTTGTCCATTTATCATTCTTACCCCGTTTCTCTTGTAGCATTTGCAAGTTACCTTGTTTATCAAGTCTACTTGTCAGTACTTCATCTTTTTTCGCTGTTAACGAGTCCTAAGATCGCTCAAAATGAGTCATGTCTTAAGATTTGATCATTAGGTTGTAAACTTAAAAGTACTTTAGCTTAAATATTATGCCTCTGATAAAGCTTTAAAGTTTAACTGTGACACTTTTTTCCTGAAATTTCTCATGAACTTCTCTTTTGGTACTTCTTTTGAGCCTTTTGGAGAGTTCGAGTTTGCGTGTTCCACTAAAATGTTGGGAATTTGTTTTTTTTCATTTGCTGGTACTTTTGATGGAAGAGTCCTTACTACCACATTCTACGACATAGCCTTAGATCCTCAAGCATTTTGCAATGTCTCTGAGGTACTTCACTCTTGGGTAAACGTGTTCTGCAGTTAATACTTGTATCACTGTGCAGGGTCCTCAATGGATGTACTGTCTGAGGATTCACCTAGAATGGATGCAAAGCTTGCAGAATCTCTTGTTCGCAAGTGGCAGTTCATTAAGTCGCAGGCCTTAGGACCTGATCATCGCCTGGAAAAGTTATCTCAGGTGAGGCAATTCCTTGTTTACATGCTTCATCTTGATCTTGGACATCTGTTCCATCGACATGCACATTTATGAGCCACCTATCCTTGACAGCGACAATGATAATAAATCCCGTGCCTGGGTGATTGTCTTACGCCTCATTTTTATGCTTTTCTCTGACTTGTGTTGTTCTGATAGATAAATGCTGGCCACAAGTTGGCAACTAAGAAATATTCATCCTTTAAAGTGGTATTTAATTGATATGTTAGTATCTTTTATCTGATTCATCCTTTAAAGTGGTATTTAATTGATATGGTAGTATCTTTTATCTGATTCATCCTTTAAAGTGGTATTTAATTGATATGGTAGTATCTTTTATCTGTCTCCAAGAAGATTATATGCCTTGATGGGGGTAGGATGGCAAGAGGCAAGGTTTCATTTGACCCTTAATGTGCCAAAGAATGTTATAATTTGACAACAGATTTTGCCTTGATTAATGGTAAAAGCATGAAGAAACAAATCAATTGGCTGATGAGAATCTAGTGAAGACATTCTTAATGTCATTAATGATTGATGATATTTGCTGAGCATCTAGTGAACAGATGTCATGCTCGTTCTCACAGGGAGATTAGGAAAAATTAAGGTTCAGATGGTCAACATCCAAATGAAGATGGAATTTGAAATTTTGACTTTTATGCATATGCAGTTTTCCTTCTATTAAGCCTTTTCAGGACATTTCCGGTATTCTTGTCTCCCAAATGGAATATATATGAAGCATTTTCTGCTTGTGAAATTATGTAGGCTGCAATCTGCATAAATGTGCTTTTGTGTGCCTCCTATCCCATTACTTTGATCACCATATGATTTGCATTCCATCCGGGATGGATAAATGGATTATGCCTGTGCCATAGTGTCGTAGGAATGCTCAAACCTTGTGGTTAGCATCTTCCTTACTGGGTTCAAGCATAACCAGAGGATTGAAAGTTGAAGTTCAAATTTCTGTCGTGTAACTTGACATTCACAGTTTGTTTCTTAAACGTCAAGGAAGTATGTGCAGTTTGTAACTAACTTGACGTTTCTGGCAGGTGCTGGATGGTCAGATGTTAAAAATCTGGACGAATCGTGCTGCTGAAATTGCCCATAATGGTTGGTTCTGGGATTACTCTCTGGTTAGTCTGACCATCGACAGTGTGACTCTGTCCATGGACGGAAGGCATGCAACGGTGGAGGCTACTCTCGAAGAGTCAGCCCGCCTAACTGATGTTAACAATCCAGAGCGAAATGACTCTTACGATAAGATCTACACCACTAGATATGAAATGTCCCATGCCGATTCAGATTGGAAAATTACTGAAGGCGCAGTCCTTAAATCGTAAAATGATTTTGAGCGGTTTGCGTTGTAAATGTTTACTGTAGTTTTCATAATACTGTTACATTTGATTATCTGCGTATGAGAGATGGCGAGAGTTAGCTCCGAAGACTGTTCCTTCTTCCGTCTTTCTTTTCCATTACACAGGCTTGAAAGAGATTCGATGTCCATTTGCGTGCATGCTTGTATCTGTGCTCGATATAAAGCGAGTAGCTTGACGGGGCCCGGACTCTTCGATCCTCGAGGATCTCTCCCAAGCAAATGAGCAACAAAAAGAATTTCAGAAGCTATCATTGAACCACAAAAAGATTACAAAAAGAATGCTGTAAGTTCAATTCTTGTACTTGGGGATCTCTTTGGAGCAAATGAACAATCTACCTGCTTCTAATGGTATTCAATACAATCACCTTCTCTTCACCAGTAATTGCCACAAGAACACTCGCCATCCTTAAAATGATGAAACCTCTTTCCATCTCTCACCACAATCTCCCTCCCTACCACCCTGCTCATGAACTTGAACGCGCTGTGACAATCCCCGCAGATCCTGAGGTTCTTGAAGACCCTAACCGTGGCTCCCCGGGGAAGCCTCATGAGCCCATACGCGACCGCGAGTTTCTCGCTGTGGGTGGCCAGCGCATGCTCTTTGTACTCGGCCTCCATGTCGTGCAACACGTGCTTTGTGTCGGGGACGTATCCCAGTTTCCTCATCTTGAGCCCCAGCTCCTCCAGGTAGGCATATATTTCCCGTACCTCAGGGTGCATGGCATCATTGACCAGGAAGACATGGACATTGCTTTCAACTTCGATCCAACTGCATCCGGGCTCCTTCTTCACCCCTCTCTCCCTCATCAATTTCCTTACTTCGGCCACTTGATCCCAGCGACCCGCGCTTGCGTACATGTTGGACAGAAGTATATATGTTCCATCGTGTTGAGGAATCAATTTGAAAAGCTTTTCTGCGGCTTCAATCCCTAAATCCATGTTATTATGGATTCTGCAGCCGGCGAGAAAGGACTCCCAAATTGGTGCACCGGGTGTGGATGGCATCGATTCGATTACTTCCTTTGCTTCGTGAAACCTCCCAGCTCGACACAACAAGTCGATCAGACGGGCATAATGATCCTCACCGGGCGTGATGCCATAAACACTGCTCATTATGTCAAAGTACCGTCGGCCTTCTTTTACCAGACCACCGTGGGTACAGGCAGAGAGAACTGTGAGGAAACTTATCCGATCAGGGACTATATCTTCCTCCAGCATTTCATCAAACAGTTCAATAGCTTGAGAACTGTGTCCATGTTGCCCAAGCGCTGCAATCATCGCATTCCAAGAGACCGAATCGAGGAATGGCATTGTCAAGAAAACACGATGGGCCGCCTCCACGACACCACCTCGTGCATACATTGTGATTAGTGCATTTCCTGCAGAGAGGCTTGAGTCATGTCCTAGACTTATGGCCTGAGCATGGAGCTGGCGTCCATGCTCCAACGCTCCAAGCACGGCACAACAAGTTATTGCTCCTGCGAAAGCATAATCACATGGTTCGAAACCTTCCAGCTTCATTTGATTGAACATCTTCAAACCTTCTTCGCCAAACCCATTCTGAGCTAATCCTGATATCATCACCGTCCATGTCAAGAGATTCCTCTCTGGCATCTCGCTGAAAAGGGTTCTTGCTTCCTCAAGTCGCCGTTCATTCACATACCCGGATATGACTGCATTCCATGAAACAATGTCCCTAACAGGCATAGCATTAAAAACTTTCCGTGCTTCATCAAATTTCCCGAATTTCATATAAAGAGTGATCAATGAATTATTCACTGACAAAGCAAAATGTTGTGTAGGGCTAGATTCTGTTTTCAGAATGTAGGCATGAATTTGCTTCCCATGGCCCAGTAGTCCAGCATTAGCACAGGCACATATTATACTTGTGTAAGTAAACTCGTCCAAGTGAGTGTCTAATAAATACATCTTCCTGAACAGGTCCAGTGCTTCATCAAACCTTCCGTGGTGCACATAACCTGAAATCATCGCATTGCACGCAACTCCTGAATTTTCTGCCATCGCGTCAAGAAACTCGCGTCCTGCTTCAAGATCATGGTTCCTCACATATCCCGCAATAATTGTTGTCCATGTTAGATCATCTCTCTGGGGCATCTCGCTGAACAACCTTGTCGCTGCACCCATCAATGATGGGGACGACACCAGAGGAGACGACGCGCACTTGACATAAACAGAAATGAGTGCGTTCACCACGGAAGTAACACATCCAGTCCCAGACTTCACAACTGCACAATGCATTTGATGGCAGTGCCTTTCACCATCAGCGATCAGCGACGCGGCGGCAAGCACGCTCGTGAATGTATAGTCATCAGGCCTAAAGCCATGCCACCTCATGTCAAGGAACAGCCGCACTGCCGCATGGCCATCGTTGTTATGGCTATAGCCGGTGATCATGGCATTGTAGCAAACGGTGTCCCTCATGCCCAATGGGGTCGCGTCAAATATCTCCCTCGCCAGCATCAGACCCCCCGCGCCAGCATACGCGGCGATCAGGGTCGTCCTGGCGACGACGTCCGGCTGGGGAATTCCGTCGAACAGGTGGCGGGCGTAGCCGATGTTCGAGGACTTGCAGTACACGTCGATCAGGCGGTTGACGATGTGGCCGCGGGGCTTCAGCCCAGAGGCGATCATGTGGGCGTGAACGGCGCGGGCCGCCGAGTGGGAGGCGGGTGCACCGGGGCCGCATCGCCGGAGCTGAGCGGCGAAGCGAGTGGCGATGGCTCGGACGTCGGGTGCGCTGGTGGGGTTCATTGGGGTCGTCAATAGTCATGGCTTTGCGCCGCTCATCGGACGAGCGAGTCCGAGAGGAGTGCCGGAAAGGGCGAGGCTTGGGTCGGCCAAGAGAGGCAGGGCATGCTCTGTTCAGAGAGGCTGTTGGTCGACCATGGATCGACTTGAGACCTTACAGGATGTAGATGTAGCAGATTCTTGAAAAATGGGTCAGTGTGTCATTTTGCAAAATTATTGGGTCCGTAAAAATATTATTCGTCATCACATTTTTCATCGTAAATCGCTTAAAATATAATTCGATCGCATAGAAAAAACCATTTATTGCAATTACTTTATATTACAACCTTCCTCGCTTCCAAGATTTGAATTTGAAAGATATTTTAAGCCTCTAAAACATTGGAAAGTGCTTACACACTTTATGCTCAAAAGATAACCCGCGAGTGCAAGCCTCAAGATTTGCAAAAAGCCGAAATTGAATTTTCTTTTTTCATTTGCGATTGTGCGAAACTCACGATTTTCTTTTTCTTTTCATAATCAAGGACGGACTCCAAAGACATTTGTATCGTCCGGCGGTGTAATCGCATTTTATGCCGATGATGCTGGGAAATAATTAATTTATATTGAGGAACAAATATACATTCAATAATTAGTTTTCCAAACCGGTCTCTGAATGGGCCGTCACACCTAACATGCAAAGGAAAGCGCCATGTTCTACCGGACAGAGAAGCTACGAAAGAAAAGCAAAAAGGTCATCGCGGAATCAAATCCGCTTATGAGCGCTTTCCTTTGTCCACAGTGATCGCCATTCATGCCGTTATAAAAGTTGGCCCATCATTTTAAAGTCAATGAATCTAATTTTAAAAAAGAAAGGACTTGAAAATTAATTCCCTGTCGACTCCAAAACCCAACAAAAGGAAAAAAAAAAAAAAAAACCTGAAAGAAAGTATTAGACCACGCATTTCACATTTGCTTGCTTAATTGTAAATCGTGGAAATCAATTCTAATGTAAAATTGGGATAGGGGTTCGAATCCCTGCTTTCTTAGGGGAAATTGGGTGGAGATGGTTTAATTTCGAGTGTGAATTATAATTCTTACGTCTTGAAAGAGATATAGAAAAAGTCTAATATAGTCAAAATAAAGAGAATTGATCAAAAAATTTGAGAGTGGGTGATAAAATAAGAGTAAAATATGATTGACAAATTTTCTTTTTAAATATAAAACGACATTTTTCTTGTCGTGGGCACTTCTTGACATCTCGATTCTGTAAATCCCTTCATGCATCGGACATTTTGCAACAGGCACGAGCGACGCGTTTGCTCCTCCCCATCCTTTTAACTTGTGGAAAAAGAATTTGGGATTCTATGTGAAGTCGATGAAGTCCTGGGAAAGAAATTGATATGAGCAATAATAAGGGGCTCTGCAAACGTCTGACTGCTTTAGCATCTTCCGGATGCTTTTTTCCGCTTGGGTTAATTTTGACTTATGGACAACGTGACTTTTAACGCATATGGGATTCCCGTATGCATTTGCAATTATAGCCTATCTCACATCACATATTGCAGCCACTTCAATATGAATTCTAATCATGCAAAAATTACATATTTTGGTCATAATCATCCGACCAGAAAATTGAGATGAATAAACTACAGCCTGCGGGAATTTACCTCTCTGCCCACCAAACGTTTTAATCACATTATATTTCAGGTTAGGGACTATCATTAGGAAATGCCCGTCAAAAAGAAAGAGGATGGTTGAGAAGAAGGGGAAATGATGGCACCCACCATGCCAACTGGCAATCCCCAACTGCCAACAAATTAACAAATCCCCTCAAATTAAAAAAAATAAAACTCGAAATAAACAACACAATTTTTTTTTTAAATGGAATGAAATAAAGCAAAAAAGAAGAAGAAATAAATAGAAAAAGCGACTTCCTTTATGGTACAGTCTTCCCTGTGAATCCATACATCATCATCATCATCACCATCATCATCGTCATCTCATTTCCATATCTTCTCGTCCTAACCACCATAAACGAGAGCCTCCATCAGCTCGCCACTCCCTCAAATTTCGCTCCTTCTCCGCGACGGAATCGAGATGCGCTAGCCCCCGATCGCCGCATTGCCGCCGTCTCCATCGATCTCCGTCGATTGGGTCGGAAAAAAAATCCTTTCTTTCCCGCTTCCGGCGAAACCCTAGGGAGCTGCAATGGCGTCCAGGGGCAGCAGATCGGAGAAGGTGAAGCGGATCTTCCAGCAATTCGACGGGAACCGCGACGGGGGGCTCAACCGGGAGGAGATGGCGGCGCTCGTGGTCGCCGTGAACCCCCGGGTCAAGTTCAGCGACGAGCAGATCAACGCGATCCTGGACGAGGTGTTCAAGACCTACGGCGAGTACATCGACGGCGAGAAGGGGCTCACCTACGAGGGCCTGCTGCGGACCTACGACGACGGCGCCGGCGACGTGGACCGCGACTTCGACGCGCTGGGGCTCGAGCTCAGCCCCGACGACGGCAAGAACAAGGAGGTGCGGTCCGGGTCGGACGAGGTGTCGTCGTCGATTGCGGACGAGCGGGCGATGGAGACGCAGAAGAAGCAGAGGACGGCGGCTTGGGCGGTGTCGCCCAATCACGGGATAGTGTTCGACGACACTTGGAAGATCGTGGACGATTTGGAGATTCTGGTGAAGAGATTGAAGACCAAGCAGGCCAAGGACGGGAAACTGAAGGGTGACAATTTCGACGCGTTCTCGGATGCCGGTTGGTCGAGGGAGCTGGGGCCGTCCTCGGACATTTCGGATAAAAGGGTGTTTTGGGAGGAATCGGGGCACGATTACGCCCTTTTCGTGAAGGAATTGGGGGTTTTGAGGAGCCGGGCCGACGGGGCGAGGTCGAGAGAGGAGGCTTTCGACGGGCACATGGCGATAGGAAGGGTCTTGTACGATCACCAGCTGTTTAAGGAGGCTCTGGTGAGCTTTAAGAGAGCTTGCGAGTTGCAACCGGTGGATGTTAGGCCGCATTTCAGGGCTGGAAACTGCCTATATGTTCTTTGCAGGTACAAAGAAGCTAAAGAAGAGTTCTTGCTGGCTCTCGAGGCGGCCGAGGCTGATGGGAACCAATGGGCTTATTTACTTCCTCAGATTTATGTCAATCTGGGGATTGCACTTGAGGGTGAAGGTATGGTGCTAAGCGCTTGTGAGTATTATAGGGAAGCTGCGATACTTTGTCCTACTCATTTTAGGGCTCTTAAGCTATTGGGGAGTGCCCTTTTTGGGGTAGGAGAGTATAGGGCAGCTGTGAAGGCCTTAGAAGAGGCTATTTTCTTGAAACCTGACTATGCCGATGCACATTGTGATCTGGCCTCGGCTTTGCATTCGATGGGCGAGGATGAGAGAGCGATTGAGGTGTTCCAGAAAGCAATTGATTTAAAACCGGGTCATGTAGATGCTTTGTATAATCTGGGTGGCCTTTATATGGACTTGGGTAGGTTTCAGAGGGCTTCGGAAATGTATACTAGGGTTTTGGCTGTGTGGCCCAATCATTGGCGTGCACAATTGAACAAGGCTGTCTCCTTGTTGGGTGCTGGTGAGACTGAGGACGCGAAGAAGGCACTGAAGGAAGCACTGAAGATGACCAACAGAGTGGAACTGCATGATGCGATAGCCCATCTGAAGCAGCTGCAGAAGAAGAAGGTTAAAAGTAATGGAGGTGCCAATGGAGAAGTAGCCTTTTTGATCGTTGAAGCTTCTAAGTTTAAGACTGTAGGTGAGAAGACAACAGTGAGGCAGGATTTGGCTAATGCTCTGCAAATTAGAGCTTTTCAGAGGGTGACTAGGTTTGGCCGTTGCGATGTTGAGCTTTTAAGTAAAGAAATGAAGGAAAAAGACATGCCTGTTTCCTATTCTGGAACTGGTGTTCCGGAGAAATCGATACGCAAGCCAAATTTGGAAGAAATCCTCCGGAGGCTACTTAATTTTTTAAAGCCTGAAACCTTTCAAGGAGCTGTCAAAGCCATAAATGAGAGGATTCTTTCTGTCTTAGACGAGAATGGCTCAGGTAGGGTTGATCTGGGCATGTTTTATGCAGTTCTCGCTCCTGTTTGCGGTGGCTCTCCTGAAAAACGAAAACGGGTTGCTTATGATGCACTGTTGTGGCGATGCATAAGTGAAGGCGCTTCTCCATCCCAGATAAGAAAAGTTGATGCTACCTTATACATCAAATTGCTAAGGGCTATCTATATTCCTTCGAGTGGGATCAGTGAACGACTCGAGGTACGTGGAGAGATCGATTCTTCAACAGTATCTTTATCGGACTTCCTTCAAATGTTTGATGATCGAGACTGGGGTTTTGGTATCATCTCTACTTTGATAAAGCTCGAAAACGGGGATAGAAATAGGCATGGCAACCACATCTGCTCCGTTTGCCGCTATCCGATCATCGGATCTCGATTCAAGGAAACAAAATCTCATTTTAGTTTGTGTAATCAGTGCTATAGCGAGGGAAAGGTACCCTCTGCGAATAAGCAGGAAGAGTACAGATTTAAAGAGTACGGGAGCGAGGCAGACGCAGTGAAAGATAAGTGTATGTGCTTCAATTTGCAATCCAAAACGGAATCCTAGCGTAGCGGTCATCAACTTTTTTGCTTGTTTATAATGTACTGTGCGTCGTTCTTTCCGTTTGACCGGTGTGGAATATATAGTTAATTGTGTTAGTTCGGCATCACGCCCTTGTAATTAGTCACTGTTGGTTCTACTTTCCTTTTCTTATCTGAAGTTTCTCAAATGATAGCTGTAGAGCTCTCTCGTTTCCTCTTTGCACGGCGTCCAGTCCAGCCACCTTCTATCTCATGACGCATTGCTTCCCGGTCTGTTGTCTCGACTTGAGCTTTAGTTCTATTAGATTACAGACTCGTGCCTGAAAACAAGGTGCGATCGACTGATCTTAAACTATGCCGAACCTCTCTTCTAGGATGAAAATGTCTACTTGAAGTCAACACTCACTGTGAATTTTATCAACGGTCATGCCATTGAGTCGAAATGACTTTTCAGTCCTATCCCATCCAGCAAACAAGTCCAATCTTTTTACAAGTGTTCACGAACGTTGGCGACTGCTTAGAGTTTTCTTCTGGAGATCAGGAACGTCATATACTTGTGTATTTGCTCGGTTAGATCTTACTCGCGTGCGTGGTGCTGCTGCCCTGCAAGTTGCCTCAAGGCTTAAATCACGGCTACTCTGCGGTGGTTCTCCGGCCTCGTTACAGACGGAGCCATGTTATTGAAACTGTACGTGTCAGCGGTGACAGCGGAGTAGCTGAGGCATAGGTTATCAGCTTTTCTTTCCCCTCTTGTCAAACGGGTTAGAAAGGGAATCAGAGTGGAGGGGACAGGATTTCACGTGCTGAATTGGGGACCCTCGAGACTTCCCAGTCAAAGCGAAAACTGACCAACTCGAGATGGGTCGATGGAGTCTTGTTTACGTCGGCTCTTTCCTCTTCCGCCATTGACGGATAGGAAAAAACACCGCCGTGGACTAGCCGGACGGAGGCACCGATTTTTCTCCAGAGTAGACGCCGAAGAAAGTCCTGATTTCAATGACCGACGGTCTCCGAAACCGTCTCTTGGTTCGTTTCTGGCTGGCAAACTCTATCTCCACGTCGGTCTCCACATCATGATGCGATAAAGCCGCTTGATTGGCGCACATGTCCGTGTCCGTGCGTGTCTTAGTCTTAGGCCGGGAATCAAATCCGTGATCTCCTTTCTTCAAGGCGTGATTTACCCTACGCGTCGGTGTCAATGTCAATGGGGTTGAAAAGGAGACAAAGCCCTGTAGGTAGGAACTTTGCCAATGTCATGATGGAGTGTAGTGGGCATACGTTGTCGGTCGGAGATTCCTTTGTTCAGGCTTCCTTCTCACAAACTTGTTTTTGGGAGGAAAAAGAAAAAAAAGATGTACTTTCGGAACTCACGTATCTAATTTTGTCATGAGAGAATTTAGAATGAGTGAGTTTTTTTTTTTGGTCGGTAGAATGAGCGAGTTTAAGGAATGCATATATAATATGTATTTTGCTCATCCGGCTGAGCGTTTTTAAAATATAAATAAAAAGATCACGCCATTGGCATCAATCCGTTGTAGTCTAGTTGGTTAGGATATTCGGCTCTCACCCGAAAGACCCGGGTTCAACTCCCGGCAACGGAATTAGTGCTTTTTGCAGTAAACTACACTCTCGGTTCTTCACCATCTTTATCCTTTTTGGGGTCCTTGTCTTTTCTTTATTTTATTTTATTTTTCCTTTTGAGCCTTCAAAATCTGCAGCCATAAGCGCCACTCTTCGGGGGAATTGAGATTTATCGATTCCTAAATTTTCAAGGAGCAGAAATTCAGGCATATCTCTTTGTCTGCCGTTTGCTTTTCGATCTTCTTGTAGAAGCTGAATATTAAAACTGTATAATGGGTATGATTTAATTTTCATATACAAGTCCATACTGCAGCCTGGATACAATGCGCTAACGTTTAAGAGAGTCCTAACTTTTCCTAGTTCGGGCAACAAATGATGCTGTTGCTTCGCCAGGTACGAAGATTTTCCGTGATCTTTATTGGTTTATGTTCTTCATAAATAGAAAGTAAAAGGCCTGTGAATTGTGTGCACCACAAGCTTGTTGCGCGTAATCTATAAGAGACGGTACTCAGCATCCAAAACGCTCGCTTGTCCATCCGAGCTCCGAACGGTAGGTTCTGGCCGATCATGTGGTCTTGAATTAGCAGCGCCGGAGATGGCAGGATGAGGGATTGGAGCTGCTTGACCGCCTCCCGTGTCCGGTGCGGGTCCCCATCCACCGTAGTCATCCATGATTGCCGATCTCATCGGACCATAATGGTCGTCACGTTCTCCTTTAGCGCATCGAACTGTGGTGGCGAGGGCAAGGAGGGTCGTGCGATCATTTCCACGCGAGCTGTCACGGTGCCTATCGTTATGGCCATCACGGCCACCAAGCACAAGACTGGAACGGACGATGAGGTCGTCATGCTTGGAAATCGAATCCCTGTGATTTGTTTTGTGGTTCAAGTTGAGTCGGAGGATTGACTCATCACTATTCAAATGATCCTAAATGACGACTTAAATCACCCCGCTTATGTCTCTCACACACCATGGATTTTAAATGACTAGCATTTGTTTAAAAATACTAACTCGCCATAGCTTGAAAGTCGTGTCTGCAATGACAAGCGCGGTGCCAGGATGAAATTAGTTTGGCCTCATGCTCAATCAATGATAATGTTCATATATTTCAAATGAGTCGTAATAGATAGGAATTTATTGTCTTATTTAAAAGAAGTGGGGACGTTTCGAATTTATCCATCATATTTGATCATTTATCCTCCCACAAACATAATGTTCAAATTTAAGAGTTTTCTTAGTGCTTAAGAAATAGATAATTGTGGGAGTTGAAGTGGATGGATGCACTAAAATGAATATGGACCGTGGGATTTCGTGGACTCACTTGTCACCCACCGTTTTTGGTGGTCCAAATCAACCTATCCAAAGGGGAAAAAAAGGACTTCTCACATGTGGGAGACGTGAGAAGGATGACCGTTTGCATGAAAATTGCTTTGTGGGGACTCGAAAAACTTATGTGTTGGTGGGTTAATTTTAAGAACTAAGCCCGCACCTTCTTTTCTCGAGGGATGATAGGCTTTGACCCTGTTCTACACCATTTCTTGTACATTGATTTATATTTTTTTTTAGCCTCATGTAATTTTCGTCTCATATGATGATTTATCTTACAATAACGTCCAAAATGTAGTTGAACCAATTGTTCTTCCAAACCCTTTTTGTCAAATGTTGATATTTTTAGCTATTGATGCGCTTTTATCACAACTTGTTTAGTTTGTACTTTAGAATTGAGCATTTCCTTATCATGTGTACTTAGTGAGTGTCTCGTTTGGTTAATCTGGATGAGTCAATTAGAATGAAATAAAGTGAATTCAAGCAGTTATCAAAGTGATTAATCTAGCTGTCAATAAGTCACCTTTTGTTTGGGAGCCCATTAGTAAGGTTGAGCAAAACAAATTAAGAGCCCAACAGTCTGAACCGGCCCTATCTATTGAGCCCCAATGGACTTGGGCCGGGTTTTCTAGCCTATCCTTTTTTTTATTTTAATTCGAGCTGGTTGGCGTTCGAGTCTGAGATGCTCATGCCCAAAATAGCATGGGCCGGTTCCAAACTCATTTGTGAAGATTAAAAAAATACATTGGATATATAAAGTATTAAAATAGAATATGAAAGTAACAGAAAGACTATTTAAGCTCGAAACATTTGAATGAAGCCATAAATAAGTAAAAAGAACATATTTAACACCAAACGAACAACTGATGTGACAATATAGGTTGAATTCAAAAAATCAGTTGAAAATATATTTAAAAAGGTGAATTTTGAGGCTGAAAATTTAATAACTAAAAGAAGAATTAGAAAAAAAAAAAAAAAAAAAATATCCTCTCAGCTAGTTATGATCTACTTTGGTTCAGGCTAGGGAAAAAATGCCTTGAGACCCGACTCGCCCGACTTGTTTTTATCTTTTGTCATTATTTGACTCACATTGCGAGTTAACCTTTAAAATTGCTCATAATACGTTGCCTAACTATGATATCTTGTATGAAAAGATGTCTTGATTGCTAACATCTTCGTGAGGATGTGATGACAACCACATGAACCTTTGACAAGTGGTATAAAATAATTACAACTTAAACGGGCATTTGTTTTTCGTAAAATGAATAGCTTTTTAGAAATAATTTTTTGGAAACATTTCCCTAAAATCAATTGCTTCTATAGTTTTTTAAAATAAATGAATGTAAAATATTTCTATCGCTCACGAAATTATTTTTAAGAAAATAAATTTTTTAAGTTATTTTATTTTTCACGTGCCTCCACGTACAGCCTCCTCCGCGTTCCCGCGTGTCCGCTCGAGACGAAATTCCCGTTATTCCTCTCGGCAAAATCGGCCCTCCAGTTTTGAAAAGCTCTCTCTCCTCTCTGCGAAACGAACCGAACTCGTTCTCTGCTTCATTTACACTCTCCTGAGTTCGTTCACGGCCTGAATCGATTCCGCTCGCTCCGCCGCTTTCGGATCCCTCGACCGTCGTCGTCGCCGCCATGGAGACCTCCATCCTCACCGCCACGCAGAGATACGCGGCGGCCGGCCTCTTCGCGCTCGCCCTCCACCATTCCCAGAAGCACCAGACGCGGCCCTCCGACGCCTTGGCCCCTCTCGAGGAGGAGCCGATCCGCCGGGGCTTGTCGGTCGATCGCGGGGCCTCGGCGTCGGAGCGCCCCGAGCTCTGGATCCACGGCGGCTCGCGCCTTCTCCAGCCCGTCTTCAGGTGCGTGTCCCCGAGCTTTCGGTTTGTCTCTCTCTTTGTCGATTTCTGTTGTAGAAGCTGAGGAGAGATGGAGGTGATCGTGGCTCGCGTCGGCAGGTTCTTGAAGGTCGATGAGCGGTCCTGGGATGGTTTGAAGGAGACCGCAGGGTCTTCCTCGCAAGTTAGGCATCACGTCGGAGCGGTGTGTATCGCGTAGCTGGTGCTGTTATTACGATTATATCTTCGTTACGTGGTTTTGCTGAGGATGAATGCTCGAGGTTTTATCGTTACCATGCTATTCGAATATACTATTAGTGTGCTATTTGAGTTTACTTGAGCAGGACAAGTTCACATTGCCCAAATCTGTTCTCATCATCCAAATTATGAGAAGTGTTTTTCTGTGGTTGCTTGGTATATCATGGTGATGTTGATCCTATTTCAGTTCCTGAGATTGCTTGTGGAGGATGGCGAGGAAACTTGTCATGAAAGAACAGACAAGGAGCTTGCTTTGGCGAAGGCTGTCGATGCCATGGTGCTCAGTGTGGAAACTTCTCCTGTTTATGAAGAGGATAAAAGGAGTCGTGAATATGAGAAGGAGAAATGTTCCAAATTACAGACCGATGTATCATCTGAGGAAGTGGTGAAGCTAGATGGAGCAGCTTGGGCAGCAGGTCCAGAGACAATTGCTGGAGAAGATGTTCCGAACAAAGTTCACGGGACATCTGAGGAATTTGTAGAAGAGGGAAGGATGATAGGTCGT
Source organism: Eucalyptus victrix (assembly GCA_016097545.1). Lineage (NCBI taxonomy): Eukaryota > Viridiplantae > Streptophyta > Magnoliopsida > Myrtales > Myrtaceae > Eucalyptus > Eucalyptus victrix. The sequence goes on along the minus strand of CM027840.1, from coordinate 16,329,323 downwards.
CAGAGAAAACTTGCAGTTTTATATGAGCTTCTTTCAGCTTGTGTAGCAGACAGCCCTGAAGACGAGAGCAAATCACCTGGGAGGAAGGGCTATGATGCTAGACATCGCGTTGGTTTAAGGCTGCTGGCAACATGGCTTGGAATTAGATGGTTGGAAATGGTTTGTCCCATTGGATATTCGTTAACCTACAGTTTCATTGAGTATGCTAGATACTGCAACCCTCGCACCAGCAGATCAAGTATTTCTGGTTTAAACAAAGCAACTTCTGCATGACGCTCTAACTACTGTCTTCTAGGAAGCTTTGGAGATGATTGCTGCTTGCTCTATGATGTCTTCATTGAAAGCAGAAGGTGCGAAGGAAGAAGATACTGAGGTCGCAGAAAACCGTTGGGCTAAGTGGAAGCAAGGAGGAATTATTGGTGCAGCTGCTTTAGGTGGAGGGGCCTTGATGGCCATCACCGGTGGTACAAAATTCATTTGTTTCGTTAGGAATTCGTAGTTCACAAAAACAAGTTTGTATAGTAAGTGAGACTTGTTTTGAGTGACTTGTCAACTGTAGTTTCTTCACAGGGCTAGCTGCCCCAGCTATTGCGGAGGGAATGGGAGCCCTGGCTCCGACCCTGGGCAGTGTCATCCCTGCTGTTGGAGGTGGTTTTGGGGCAGCAGCAACTGCTACAGGATCTGCTGCAGGTTCTGCTGCAGTTGCTGCATCATTTGGAGGTATTAATCTTCTGGATTTGCTATTTATTGACGTTTCATTAACATTCTCTTGGCATTTGAAGCAAGTAGTACTACAATGTAAGATCAGTTATAGACTTTTCCCGCTTTTCCATTTCATGTTCAATTTAGGCTACTATACTGTCAAGCAGTAGTGCTGGACTAATACTATTCTTTGCCAAAATTAGGATAACGACTAGACAGAGTATATGTCTTCAATGGATCACAGTGCTATTAGCTTTCCTACTCTGTCATGAGATGTAATGGTGTATCTTTTGCTTTCTTTGCAACTCTGAACTTCTTCGATCCCCTGAGTTTTTAGAAGATTCTAAGGACTATGCATTTCAGTTGCTGGAGCTGGCCTTACAGGAAGTAAAATGGCCAGAAGAATTGGAGGCATTGAGGAATTCGAGTTCAAAGCGATAGGCGAAAATCACAACCAAGGCGTGAGTTTTAGCATATTGCATTTTGCTTCACCATTTGTGCTGAAGGGGAGGTACTCATAAAATGGGAAGGCTAGCTCTATGTAATGCCTTGATCTTATGGGCATGACCTCTCAATGTTGCATTCTAAATCTTTTTCTATCAGCAATTGGCAGTTGAGATATTGGTTTCTGGACTTGCTTTCGAGAGCAAGGATTTTGTAAGGCCATGGGAAGGTTATGACAGTAACGTGGAAAGGTAGAGAAAATCACATGTCTTCCACTTTCGCAAATCAAACCTACAAGATGCATGCTGACCTGGTGTCTGTATCTCTTATCTTCATGTACTAGTACATGACTTGACAGCAGTCACTGATGTCGTTCATTGGGTATCATTTAGATAGATGACACATTTCACGGTACTGACCTGTTATTTCCATTCCTACTTGATATGACGAGAAGCTTTAGGTTTTGTAGTTAACTATTAGTTGCAAATGTTACTGAGTTTTTGTTTGTTATAATGCACTTCATAGGCAGTTGGAGAAAATTCAGTGGTAGGACCCTTGAGTAATACATAATCACTTCTGATTTTTTAGCATCTCTACCACTTCAACTTAGAAATATGGTCTGCTTAGGGATTGGAGTTCTTAACAAAGAATTTCATGCAATGTATGTGTTATTTTGCTTGGCCCACATGCTCAGATGATCTAAGATGAATGGTGAAATTCTCTCTCTCACCTTGCCCACTGTGATGAAAGGACCTTTTCTCCTAATTCGGTTGGGTTATTTATCAAGAAAGAACTTAAGCTTACCTTAGAGTGGAGGTCACTACCTTTTTGAGTTCTTTTGCCAAACTCGTGGGAGTTGAGTTATACATATCACAGACACCAATTGTTAAAGGAGGGAAGAATAGTGAAGGAAACTATGAGGTTGCTTGAGTCTTCCTATTGGAAGCTGAGCTGAATTCCCTCAAAAACATTTGAAGTGTGTGTTGACTTGTCTGCTCAAATTTTTTAGCAGCTGCTCTGTTTTGATTCATTCAGATTGTCTGCTATTGTTGTTATCGAAATATAGGTATGCACTGCAATGGGAGTCTAAGAATTTGATTGCCCTAAGCACTGCCATACAGGACTGGCTTACTTCAAGTAAATCCCCACAACCTTACAAGCTTACGGCATCATAGCATGTGTAGCAAGCACAATCTAATTCTTTAATTGACCTCTGGCAGGACTTGCTATGGAGTTAGTTAAAGAAGGTGCAATGATGACTGTTCTGAGCACGCTTGTGGCTGCATTAGCTTTTCCAGCAACTCTGGTTACTGCATCTGATATCATAGACAGTAAATGGGCTGTTGCTATTGACAGGTTAAGATTGTTAATTAGCATTTTTCTTCTTTGGAAAAACTAATATTAACATTCAGACCCAGAGCTTCTGAATCATAAGACAAAACATATACAGCTTGCAATTTATCAAAGCCCTAGGGCTCCAACTAGCATACTTTAGCTTGGTGCAAGTTCTGAATTCTTACTTGTCAAGTTAGGGATTCACAGGCTGGTCCCTCGAGTTCATTCTACGACATCGTACAGCCTCATTGGACATTCTTGTCTTCTGGACTTTTCTACGACTTGTGAAGATCCTTGAGATTTAAACAACATTAATGGAATCTCTCGGAAGTTTTGAACCTTATAGATGTTCCTTTTAACCAAGTTGTGCTATTCTCTCAGGATTTTAATACTTATAAAGAGTTTTAGATGTTCGTGTTTAGATAGTATCTATTTGGTGATATTGTTAATCTATCTATTAGTACTGATTGTTTTATAAGATTCCTTGTTATACGGAAGCAGTACACAGAGCTATTCCAATTTTCTTCTTCTTTAGCAATGCCCTCCTTGATCCAGTCATTATCCCACGTGTCGCTTCCGACTTTTCTTAAACCCTGTATCTCCAGTTTTAGCTAGTTGGCAATCTTACCTTGTTTTGCCCATTCTTCTTTGGTTAAATAAAACTGACTGAAATTGCGGTGGTTTCTTGTCAACTTAATGCCTTTTTTTCTGCCATTGGTATCATCATAATTTGCAGATCAGATAAAGCAGGAGAACTGCTAGCTGAAGTGTTACTGAAGGGATTGCAAGGTAACAGGTTGGTCAACTTGTATGCTTGACTTTCTGCAGGTCTGCAAAATAACTCTATGGACCGAAGACAGCTCCTTTTTCCCCTTTCCATTTCTCTCCAGGGCATTGTCCGACTGTCTCTGTAACATCATGTAGGCCTGTCACTCTCATTGGCTTCTCTCTGGGTGCCCGAGTAATTTTCAAGTGTCTTCAGTTTTTGGCTGAAGCAAGCAAAGATAATGGTAGATATCATATGGTTCTGATTTTACGTTTCACTTGGTAATAGCTTTGTTGGTCAGGGATATGCTTATTTTTGTCCTTTCCTGTCTGCAGCTAAATTTGTTGAAAGGGTGGTTCTTCTTGGAGCACCAATTTCAATCAAGGATGAAAATTGGGAGACAGCAAGAAAGGTATACTGAACTCTCTATTTTTCATTCTTTCCTTCATAAATATAGTCTTCTTCATTTTAGTTCTTACTATTCCCTGATATGAATTTGCAGATGGTGGCCGGAAGGTTTGTCAATGCATATTCAACAAATGATTGGACCCTTGGTATTGCTTTCCGTGCCAGGTGTGAATCTTTGTTTTTTCACAAAAACGGATGAATGAGTATTTTTCTTTTCCAGCTGCCTATGCAGTGGTATGTAGGTCACCTGTTTATTCTTTTCCATAGATGATGGAGAATATTAATGCTCAAAATGAAATTCTCTTGAATTACTGGAGAGCAGTAGACAGTCATAGACAGTTTTATCCTGTTGTTTGAGGTTATGTTAAGGGTCATTTTGCTCTCTAGCTTTTTTTTTTTCTCATTCCATCTACTATTAGTGATTAGAGAGTGCCTCTCTCACTTTCTTCTTTTCAACTCCGTTGAGCTAAGTCATAACAGGGCATTGCCAGTAAAGTAACTTGAAGCAGAACTTAGGGGAAAGAAAGGAAGAGGGATGTAAAGCCGAAACTCGGGAAAGCAAATATATAGTTAACCATGAAAAAGGTAAAAACAACAATTCAGATAGAATATCATCTGGGCAAAAATGGTGAAGTGTCAATGCTGAAACAGAAATAATTTTTTCATCTTAACATTTTAGTGTTCAGCAGAAACTGCAATTATATTAATCTGCAACATTTCAGCTCCTGAGCATCCAGAAGTAGATGATTCAGTGGTGACTGATTTTATTTTGAAAGTGTCATTAATTGTACCTTCCATTAGTCAAGGCACAAGGTGCCTCATACAGGTTGTAAACCTACCTTTTGAACTGCAAAAGGTTTTGATCCAAAATAGTGATGGGTTTACAGGATATCTAATATAGTTAATTTTCCTTTTCTGCAAAAGTGGTCGTTTCTTCAGTGTTGGTTTTATTTGTATCTCACTGGACTAACCGCTTCACCGTCTTCAGTTTGTTCTCTCAGGGGTTAGCCGGGATTCAACCTGTTAATGTTCCTGGCATGGAGAACGTAAGCTCTCTTTCACACTTGCTTTGCAGTAATTTTATGCTAATTTGCCCTCATGGTCTTCATAACCACCCCGTTGTTTTGAGCCTGTGATCAACTTATCTTGCAGGTCGATGTAACAGAGTTGATAGATGGTCACTCATCCTACCTTTGGATGGCAAAACAAATTTTGAAACAGCAAGAACTGGACAGTCCTTCACCCGTTTTTAGAACCAATACGAAGATTCAAGATGAAAAGAGTTCTCCTACCTTAGCCTGACTCCTCTAAGCAAACTTCATTTTCTGGTTGGCTTTTCATTTCATCCTCTATCGATTTTTACCTCTTTTCTGAGTTTGACAACTCACCTTCCAGGACATCAATAGACAATGATCTCTTTTCCTCGGTTTGGTGCCTGCGGCACATCATTGAACAACAGTGCCAGCATCTTTAATAGACTATAGTGAAGCTCCTTCAGTCCTTCATGAGCTGATCCTTTTGTTTTAGCTCGGACATGCGAAGAGACCTGGGTGGAACTATAGTTAGCATTCTGGCGTTAACGCCAGGCATCGAAGCATTCTGAATAGCAAGATGCCTTTCGGCTTAATCTTAGACAGAACATGCAATTTGTCTTGTCTTGCTGTTCCCCATTGACACCTTTTCCCTGATTTGTTTACCTAGTCTCTTAGATGACTTTAAGTTATTAATCATTTGGAAGACCGATCTGGTCTCTTCAGTGGCTGCTTCGGGTAAATTGGTCTGAATGGGTAAATCGATTATTTGTTCTTGAGAATGTCACATTAATCCTTTCATACCTACTAATTGGTGTACTTCAGCTGCATTTCCTTTGCTCTCGAAAAAGACACTGTATAGACTGGATTGAAGGGGTCCATCATCCCAAAAATTACGATTAATTCATTATCACAAATATTAACTTGTATCCTATTATACCTCAATGGATTGGTGTAATTTTTCTATTACATGCACATTCCCGTAATGGTGGTCAATGCAAGATGTTGAACAAATTTTCTTTAAGAATATAATTTTTTCATTTTTCTTATTTTTTCAAACCATAATAAAAATTGATCTTGTTCAAATATTTCTAATTTCAAATTGTCTTTATTTTCATTTCCATCCATATAGGTCAATGCATTGTGCAGTTGGAACTCACTTATCGGGCTCATGTATAGGGCAATTGTTATCTTTGTAAATATTGCTTCTGGGTTATTGTAATCAGTTGCCTTCATTTTCCCGTTACCAGCCTAGTATGTTAGGAGAAGGCAGAGCAGTGAATCGGGCCAAGGGGAATTACCAAGTTTGGTTACAAGCTCCTAGCGGTTTATCATTATCCTCTTTTTAGGTTGGAGGGTTGACTTCAAGAGAAATCGCTTGAGTTTACGTCTCCAGTTTGCAGAGCAGTTTAAGGATTTGCTCAGGTCCAACCAAACCTTCCATTCCCACAAAGGACCATGCGTAGCAGCACCATCTCGCAGTGCGTCAACATCAATCTCATCCATTTCGTCTGTGTGCATTGCTGCAACCATATGATACCTTCTAGGGTTGTGTTTGACGCTTAGAAAAGGTCAATCAAGCGAAGATGGCCGTACTAGGGTGAGTAATTGCATCAGCATCAATCTCATCCGTTTTGTCTGTATGCGTACCAGACAAGATTGGCATAGAATTGACAGTTCCTATAACGACTAGTTTAGTTCTCACTTTCATTTCACTAAAATAAAAGAGTAATTGTCTGATTCTCGAATCTAGACATAGAATTGTCCACGCGAATTGAACTTATACTATATATATATATATAGTCTGATTCTCGAATCTAGACATAGAATTGTCCACGCGAATTGAACTTATACTATATATATATATTTATTTATTTATTTATTTATATTTAAGTTTTAACTTTTCAAATTAAAACTCTAATTTCCTCTCCATCTCTCTTGCGTCACTCACCTTGCAGACTTGTGCCCCCCCACTCTCTCTCTTGATAGCCTTTGGCCTTGTTGATCCCTCTCTCACTCTAACTCTATATTGCCTTTAGTCTTGTTGTTCCCTCTGTCACTCTCGCTTTTGGTCACCTGTAACCTCCAACCTCATCATTTACTCTCAAGACTTGTGCCTCTTTTGAAGTGGGGTTATTTCGACTAGTTTCATAGACCCATCGAGAACCGGACAATAGGCGGTTGTCGATTTAATTTTTTTGGAACTAATCTTTAGTGAGGTGATCCGTAAAGAACTAACAAGCAATTCTTAATTTTAATTTTTCGGAATCGATCTTTAATAAGCGATTCCCATCTTTAGAGTAGGAACCACCTACCCTGAAATCTATTGCTCCTAATTAAAACCATATGATATCTTCAAAATCTAATGTTTAGAAAAGGTTAACCGAGCGAAGGTGGCCATACCAGGGTGAGTACCCTTTCCTCTGTCCAGACGAAACGTCACAACTTTGTGGGTTAATGTGACGAACACGACAACTGAAAATTGAGACAGGTACATATTTTGGTCCACGCTGGTCTTATTTCTCATCATTACTCTGTCGGTTTAAGACATTAAATATTACAGCCGTCGCTATTGATTGGTTAGCATGTGAGATTACAATCATTGCAAAATGTGTCTATTTATACTTTATCGGGTCCACAATATGAGTGAGGAGCTATGTGCCACCATCCTCTGACCTAAGCGTGTCTGAAAAGTTCTGTCGTAGATTTAAAGAGAAGCAATTGCAACCATTTCGAAGAAAAAGTCCCTTTGGAAGTAGATAGGACGCCAATATGCAATAACCTTACAGTTTCGGAGCTGTTTTAGCCTTCATATGCCAAAAGATATTCATTAGATTCTTTTAAAGTGTTTTCTCAAAACACTTGTTAAGTATTTTAATAAAAAAAATGTTTTACATTGAAATTTACAAATTTTGCTTAAATTGATGTTCGAAAAATTACTACAAGACGCATTAACAAAATCAATATTATTACAATATCATTTATATTTACAAGAGAGATATTTTTTTTTTATTTAACTAATGAAGGGGTAGGAGGATAGAAATTTGGCTAAATGTAGGCAAGTCCAATCCTTTTCTCAATTCTTGAGTTGGAAATGTCTTGATTCACAACTTATAAGATTTTATCTTAAATTGTCATTTATGTTTTGTAACAGATTTGAGAAGACTACATTTGGAGAATTGCCGAATTCCGGTCCCTAGTATACGTGGAAATGTTGCAGACATTTTTAGTACAGTTGTTTCTGTATTCCTACGTACGTGTACAACCTAGAAATGAATGCATCTGAACGTTTGTGCCCATGTTTCTTGGGAATGACAATTGAGGTGGGGAAATATAGATTCGGTTATGCTGACGGTTTTTAATGTGTCCGAGTGATGGTAGCTTAAAATTTATGTTGTGACTACAATATATATTTTCAAGTCTCTCCTAAAATTAAACTGCATGCTTTTCATTTATGATATTGTTGGCAATGTAAATTTATGGTCCAAACATCAAGATAAGGTTTACGTAAAGATAGATTGAGAAAAAATAGCAAAATACAAGGGTCAAGTCATATCAAATTTGGCCTTGATCTTTATCTAACCTAACTTTAACATAGGACGTGCATTGTTTCGTCTCAACTTGATGTGTATAAGAGTTATTTTGATCCGAGTAAGAAAGGGGTGTCTTGATCTACTTGATTTAAGAGGGAGAATTGATATGGATTTTAATTAGCTTGCGATAAGAGAAAGTTATCCAAGACATAGAACTAGTTCTAAGGTCAAAAGTTATGGAGATGGAGAAAATCATGAAAATGTGGGGAAGTTGGAGACAAAATTGCATTTGAATCTCAATAATTGTTGAAGTTTAGATAGAAAGAATGTAAAGAAAGAAGACACGCTCAAACGAACTTTGCTAGGAACCAATTGGTCCAAGCTGGTTCTATGTTCGCAAAATCAAGAATTGAACCTCCTAAAATTGCCTTGAACTAGTCAGCCTAGGTCGGTTCAGTCATGTTCTTGGTTAGATTGGATTTAGAGCCCATCCCTATTTGACAAAGTTAAGAGTGGTTTGAATTTCGAGTTAAGAAAGAAACTTCAGCATTGTGAATTTATTGATTTATTTCAATTGGCACATAAGAAGACAAACAAAGAAGTGTTGACCTACATAGGAAAGGGAACCGACCCTGATCCTCATTGGAGACGTGGGGAACATGTTGCACTTCCTTGCAATTTGCTTCATTTCACGCGGACTACGAAACGAAAGCTTACCCAACATTCAACCGTCTCCATCCCTCTCTCTCGTAATTCGGCCGGACATCCGGACGGACCGGAGTGAGAGTCCGCGAACCCGGCCCAAACGCCGGTTCGTTTTCCACTTTCTGTTAAAAATTCAACTGCTGGAACGGGGCGGCCTCCAGAAGGAACAGGAGCGACGTCTCTCCCTGAAAACTCATCCAAGCTTCGGAGATTTGAAAAAATCCGCAGGGCTGCAAACCACAGGCTTCGGCGGCGGCGGCGGCGGCGGCGGCTCCGGCTTCCATGGAAGCCATCCGGAAACAAGCAACGAAGCTCCGAGATCAGGTCGCCAAGCAGCAGCAGGTACCATCCCTCCTCTCGAACCCTACGGGATGGATTCAGATCGGTCCCGTGGTCTCCCCTCCCGATTCATATCGCCGCCGGACTCGTGGCTCCCCCGATCGGGGCCTTCGATTCGGTCGTCGCCGCAAGTGTAATCCGCTTATCGATCGATCGGATTGGTGGACGAGGTTGCGGCCGTTTCGTGTTCTCTCTACGGTGATCGTGAACGTTTGGGATTGATTGTAGCGGCAGGGGAGAGATCCGTTTCCCGGTCGCGATCGTGTTTGATGGACGTTGTCTGTCTTTGGCTAATTCGCGAGTCAACCGTCGGTAAAGCCTCTGGATTTGGTGGCTGTCTTGTTCCTGTGTATCAGGTGCGGCGCGGCGCGGCGCGCCTCACCTGTGATGATATCTGAGAATAATCAGACACAGCTTTGGAATTTACCGTATATTGTAAATTCACCATCGGCCATTAGATTTTACCTATGGAATGAGTGCCAAGACCCTTATCAGTGCAGCATCACAGATCGGTGAGATTAGAGGAGTTCGGACATTAGAGCTTCTTACATGTGCTCCTCACTGTAATCTCTTGTCAGTATTAATAGGAGAAAAAAAAAATTGGAGCCAAAGTGAATACAGCTCCGGGATCCAATGTGAAAGGACATTCTGCAGTATATTTTATCTATTGATGTAGGAGGAGAGTGAACTGTGTAAAGAGGACCTTGGGGAGGTGAAGGATCCGCATGCTTTAAAGTTTTTAAAGCCAACTGCTAGCATTTGTGGCATGACCGTGTGCCAATTGTTCTACTTCGTCTGCGATTATTTGTTTAGGTTTTGATAGCATGACACGCTGCATGGATAGCTACCTTCTCCAGATTCTTTCTGGAGGTTATTTTACATTCTTCTCTGTTCTAAGAGAGTTTCTAGGAGCCATCATTGGGAGTGTTTTTGGACCTCCACAGTAGATGTTGTTGTGTCAGATATTTGATTTTGCTTATTGATCTTTCTAGTTAGATTTTTGAGATTGTTGTTAATTTTGTCACAGGCTGTCTTTAGGCAGTTTACTGGTGTGTATAGTTCAGATAATGTCATAGCTGATGAGACAGAACTTCAGCATCATCAGAGACTTGAGAAGCTTTATATATCAACTCGTGCTGGCAAGGTTAATCCCCTTCTCCTTGTTGATTGAAACTTATGTTGGTTATTATTTATTAACCAGAGAATCAAAATTACCAGCATTTCCAAAGGGATATAGTTCGTGGTGTGGAAGGTTACATAGTTCATGGGTCCAAGCAAGTTGAAATAGGTGAGTTCGTGGCTAATGTTGTTCTGCTATGGCAGGGTTTTGAGTTCACCGTCGTCATTTTTTATTCTTAATGTTTTTCATTCACAGGTACCAAGTTGTCAGAAGACTGTAGGAAATATGGTGCTGAAAATACATGTACCACTGGCACTACCTTATCCAAGGCTGCCTTAAATTTTTCAAGAGCTCGTGCTCAAATGGAAAGAGAGCGTGGAAATCTATTGAAAACTCTTGGAACCCAGGTAAACCCAACTTCATATATGACTGGTAGATTATATGTGAGTTGTTCACTGCTTATTTGATTGTATGGGATGAACACTAAGTGCAAACTTATCATGTGGGAAGTGTATCTTCATGTTTCACTAAATTCATTTATGTTAGATTGGGGATTATCATGCCAATGAAACAACTTGCAATACCTCAAGCATACTGTAGTCTGATCCTTTTTTGGGATGGGTATTGATTTGTTTCACTTCTCAGCCCCTATTCTCTTAATGTTTGCCTCATCTAAAACATCACATTAAATGTATAGAAGCAGGCTTGTGCTTGCTGGCTTATGCCACCCTGCCTTCCTTTTTATCCCCTTTTCTTGCCTTCTGCTAAACCCACGTAAGTCTTGCATCGTTGAGTCCACGTGCTTGTATCTCCCTAAGTCGAATACATTGCCTTGTCACATGTTCTTACACTTCCACATCTTTATATGCTGCTGTAGTTGATATGCTTCGGTTGCAGCAACTTGTCACAGTTCTGCAGTCACACTTTTTCCAAATTTTTGACTTAAAAGTGCTTTAACTTCAAGTTTTCTATGTTGCCTGGTCTACCAGTATGATTAACAGGGTTGAGGATTAAGATTCCACAGCTTGTAGAAAGTTCTTATGATAAGGGGGGGTTTCATGTGCTGCAACTAATATCCAACGATCTTGTTGGACCTTTAGGGACCCTGACCGAATGCTGATAATTAATAGAAGTTCAATGTACAGTTTCTTGTTTTTTGATTAGAATCCCTTCAAAAAGAGATGAATGATCTTCATTTTCCGTGAAATATCATCTTGTGTCCTCTATTTGGAATATTGTATTTCGTAAGAGATGGGTTGAGTTTGCCTGCATTGATAGGATGTCCACACACGTACATGGGAACGCACACATGCGCACGTGAAAATACAAACTTACACTTGTGTGTATATGGTGTAGTGGATAACGTATGTACTTTCGGCTGAATTATTTGACCATTTAAGTTGTGGAACTAAGCAATAGCACTCCAATGACAAGAAATTGTATATTGACAAAATCATACTCGATTGGCCTCTAAGCTATTCTATTTAACAATGCTACTATAGGGATGGTAGTTTCATTTATCACTGTGACTTAACTAGTGGTCTTATCAGGTAGCAGAGCCTTTAAGAGCAATGGTGATGGGTGCTCCCTTGGAGGATGCTAGGCAACTTGCCCAAAGATATGACAGAGTGCGTCAAGAGGCTGAGGCTCAGGTGACACTATTTGAGTTTGCTCACTTTATCTATATGCAATTTAATTGTCGCTGGGCCATTTTAGGGAAGTCAAAGCTCAACTCACTTGGCCTGCAATAAATTACATGTATTAATTCTGTCATATTGTGTGGTTGATTCTGCATTGATTGCTGAAGTGCTCTTGTATCCTGCATAAGCTGAAGCTTAATATTGAGTAATACTTCCTCATAAAATTTCTTCCTGTTTTGGGCTAAAATCATTTTGGAGTAGAACTAGAAGCAGATTTAAATTGGGTAATGGAATTAGGCTGATCTTAAGGTCTTCACTTAGGCCTTTCTTTGGGACCTGGTGTCCATTGTTTTATCTGCGAATGTCAAACAACTAAAATCCATTTGGTGAGTATCAAAATTACATACCAAGAAGACGTTGTAATGCTCTAAGACATACTTTTACTGTAGATACATATCAAAATTATCCTTTCATCAGCTTAGGTTCTCCCAGCTGGGTTGAGGCACCTCATTACAATTATATACTCTCTCTTTAGCAAAGGGTATGCATAGCTTAGCTCTCTTAGAAAAACTCATACAATGACAACTTAAGATCTTCATATCCTGATTATTCTTCCTTTAAAATCTCTGGCATTCTAAATTGTGACTGTCTCTCTTGTGCGCGCATGTGCAGTGGGCCTGCATGTGATCAGAGTTGGTCGAAGTTCTTACTTGAGCATTCACCCCTTCGTAGCTAACCCTCGGCTAAATTTCTTAATGTTACTCCAATAAATTAAATACATGCATTAAGAAAGAGTCTAAGAACATGTCAGCGGATAGTTTGTGGTTATTCCATCAAGAGAAAGGAGGCAGATTGCTCTGAAGGCCAACTTTATACGGAGAGCGAACTGAAAAGCCTGACAATATGTTTGAGGTTCTCCTTCATGCAGTATGCTGAGAGACTCATAAAGATTCTATCCAGCTCTCAGTTGTGGGGTCCAAAACATTGTCAGCATAGTTCGCAGACATACCTGATAAATGATAATCTCTTGTGGAATTTGGAATTGTATTTGCATTCTAAGTCCAGTCTTTATGGTGTGTCTAGGTTGGGTGATTTTGACTAATTCTCACGATATTAGCATTTAATGGCTTGAAAGATAAAGTGCTAGAATTCCTTGCAATGGAAGATGATTATTTCTCAAGCTTGAGGTGTTATTAGTTCTTCAAGATTGCCCTTACATACTGATATTATCCGAGACAGGGTATTGATGTTTCTAGGCGCCAAGCTAGGGTAAGGGATTCCATGGGTAATCCTGATATTGTCATGAAACTAGAAGCTGCTGAGGCCAAGCTTCTGGAGCTGAAGACAAACATGGCAACATTAGGTAAAGAGGCTACAGCTGCAATGGCTGCTGTAGAAGGCCAACAACAGAAAATGACTCTTCAACGGCTTGTTGCTATGGTAATGCAACCCACCATTCTTTTCTCGTTTCTTTTCTTTTTCTTCCAAATATAGTTGGTTGTAGTTATTTGGGTTCCTAAAGGATAATCGAAGATTTACTTTTTTTTGACAGGTAGAATCAGAAAGAACCTATCATCAAAGAGTCTTACAGATACTTGATCAACTTGAAGGCGAGGTCTGAATTTTTTTTGCATGGCTTTTCTGGCATTCCTTAAGATACACCTTCACTTTTATAGTCGGTTTTTCTGGTCATTTGCTAACTTCTGGTTTCAATTGAAAATCTTCTTCCCTTTCTATAGTTGTTGTCAGAACGCCAACGAATTGAAGCATCTCCAAGTGTATCTGTTGATACCTCTGTTCCTCCTCCCCCACCGTATGAGGAGATCAATGGTTCATTTGCTTCTCAGACGTATGATGAAACTGCAGATACCATTGACTATTTCTTGGGAGAGGTAGATCTCGGTGAATTATTTTGGACGATGTATTTTGCTTGATGGTTTGCTTCATTATATATGCCATATAACTATTTAGTGTCTAATCATCTTTTGTCTGAATCATCAGGTTATGCACCCATTTAGAGGAGTATCTGATGTGGAGTTAAGTCTATCAGCCGGGGACTATGTTGTTGTCCGTAAGGTTGTTACTCAGTTCTCATTTTCTCTTTTACGAAGCTTCTCTTCCGGTTTATGCTGACTAACTATGCTTGTTTTGTCATTTTTAGCTGACTTCATTTAGAGGGATAGTACTTAGTTTAATGTTGCTGTTGTATGGAATCTTTTGTTGCCGTAAATTGTAGATTGCATGGTGAGGGATGCACAACTTAGAACTAGGATAAACTAGTGATGCTTTGTGTGATGACAGAATGTATTAACATTGAATGGAGAAAAATCTGTCAGTTGTTTGGTCATCAAGATGGATGATTCCATTGTTACGTGTCCTAAAAATCTGTGAGAGTGTTGGTAATTGTTAAACGGTATATAGTTTAGCTGGGAAATTGATAGTAAGTTGCCAACTAGTGTTCAAAGTTTATGAATGTCTTGTTGAGTAACTTGCTGATCTTTATTCAACTTAGTTTTTAATTGTTTGTAACTTGTATGAGTACTAGTATTAAATTACCAACTCTTATTTGAATAAGTTTCTGATTTTTGTCTGAGTAAGGTACCAACTGTTTTGAAATTAAGAACTCATCAAATTAATGACTATAATTTCGAAAACTTACCGACTTTTGTATGAATATGTTACCAACTATCGTTAAAGTTCCAACTCTTGACCAACTTTAATTTGAGCAACTTACAATCACTCTGCTGGTAAATTTTAGTACTAATGTGTGACAGACAACTAATTTGCCGGTAACCTTATTTTCTTATAAAGGATATTAAATTCACTAATACGTGTTACATTTTACCAACCACAGACAGTATGTTTGTGATTATGCCTATGGAACACTAGAACTTTGCCAACAAGATATAAGGCAATAATATCTGAAAAGCAAGTCAATCAACATGACAGTATACACACGTGTATGAGAGAAGGGATTTTGGTGACTGCATCCTATAGATTTACCACGACTATTACCATCGAAACACTTATTCCAATATATCAACACCAAATCACCTACTGCATGTTGCTGCCACCACCTCCTTCATTGATCATTTATTGCAATCATGGCCCCATCACATCACTAACATCTACATATATCCTCCACCTCTCAACTGTTTTCAAAACTTTTAGGATAGATTGATTTGTTCAACTAGAAATTAGTTGCCTTCTTTGGTCCAATCAATCCCTTGATGACCTATGTAGCTATGAGCTTTGAAAGTGATTGGGGTAGTTATAAATGACACCCACAAGTTTCTCTGCTGAGTGGATTGAGAATTTTGCATCAGTTCCCTCCAGTATCTATATCGACTGCTGTTGCTTCATTTACAAAAAAAGAATACTCCATTTTCTTCCTCTTATATAATGAGAGGGTGGTTCAATTCTTTCGATGCTAATGCAGGTATCAAACAGCGGCTGGGCCGAGGGAGAATGCAAAGGAAAAGCCGGTTGGTTCCCACTTGATTATGTAGAGAGGAGGGAACGTGTTCTGGCAAGCAAGATGGCACATGTATTCTAAATTGTTCAGGCAGAATCCTTCCCTTCGTGTTTGTATGTGGCATGCGAGGGTGGTTGGGAAATGGATTGTCACCTGTTACAGCTTTGTGTCGGTGAGAGTGAGTTGTATTTTGTCCTTATTTTTGTTTCCCTTTCATTGACGTCAGTAACAGTTAAAAAAAAAAAAAAAAGAATGCCGTAGTGTTTGCTCCGTTGTGGTGCTGTTTATTTGTCTCAGTGTAAGAAAAAGTCGTAGCTCATTTTTGTTACATATATTCTTTTCGTTCGTTAGGGTTTGCACAGCTTCAGCTCCTCTCTGTGACTCTCATCACGTTTCAAACTTTTGACCGAGATGAAAATGTCACAAGATCCACCATGGGGACACGAGGATGTCTCTTTAGGATTTGCACAGCCTGAACTGAATTTTCGCAGGCTCGGAGTTGGCAGGTCAAGTCATATTTTCTATCAGATACGTTGATGAAGGTTGGAATGCTAATCCGAGACAAATTGGATGGGGTCAATATGGATAAGATTCACGATAACAGTAGGAATTTGCTGACACGAGATATTTATTATGTTCCAGGTAGCTCGAAGCGCAGAATTAGGCCTCTCAATAAGCTTGATGCTCATTTCTTTTTGGTACCATCAATAGGCTGTTCAAACACTCCAGCATATGCTGTTTTCACCATTATTTGCATCTGATAATAGCTGGGTTCACCCAACCATAAACACACAAAACAAACGAATATGAGCAAACAGCCGTGTATCGCGTACCCAAACTCTGAGTAAGAGTCTGCCATCTGCACTCACATGTACAGCTGAGGCAGCCGAACCAAAACATTTACGTTATTCATATTCCATCAGTGGCCATGGCGTTGACAGGTCTTCGATTCGAAGGTGAAGCTTCGCTTCCTTCTATCGAAACCTGTTCTGGATTCCTTCTGGTTAGCTAATGCACCCTCTTCCTCAACCTAGTTCCTGTTCTGTTGAGCTGCAACTGAAAAGAAACAAGCTGTTTGTTTGAGCATAATCAGAAATATGCTGTTTCGGGTTAATGACTGATTAGGCTGCTCGGATCAGTCGCTTTTGCAATCAGAAGGAGCGACAGTTTTATTAGTGGTACTCTTATGACCATCTCGGCAAAGAGAGTAATGGAAGTGTCATTGGGGACTCACACTGTTGCGTTAGCAAGAGTTACTCAACTGGACAATAGGAAGATAGCGAAGATCCGGACATTTTTAAGAGCTGAGTTGGCTTTCATTGATGCCAGGATAGCGTCGCGTAGAAATTCTAGTCGAATGTTCAGATCAAGGGAATGACCATTACGAGATGATTACTTCCTCGTTTCACAAATTGATTATCAATGACTTCTCGCCTGATATTACTGAGTCTATTTGTCCGCCTCCGCGAACCAAACATACCCCAAGAACTGTCTAAAACATTACGAGGATTCTGGATTCACGCCGGAGGAATGATCCCCCATGATCGTTCACCGTCCCTTTCACAGATGTGCATGATTGGGGGGGAGGGAATAAGTTCGGCTTAGTCATGCACGAGAGGTGGGCCAAGAATATGTGAGCCCGACATGTCCAATCTCGACAAATACAAAATTGCAATTTGGCATCCACGTTCATCTAAAGACCCAGTTGCGCCAACCTGGAGATTAAGCCGAATCGGATGTTTTTTTCCCTGAGTAAAAGTTGCCGCTGACTTATCCCAGTAACATCCTTCTTTTTGATTCCGGTATTTGAAAATCGACGATGAATACCAAATTGCCGGCAGATTATGCGGAGCTAGGCTATGTCGACAATTCGTGCACACTCGAATGACATAAATCCGTCGATTTCATGATTGAAGGAATCACATGGAATTGCCCGGCGAGAGAAGGCTGATGAGAACCATTTGAAGGCGACAGCCACACTAGTGCTGGCGATACGATCTTCTGCCTTAAGACAATGAGCAGACGTAACACCACCTTCAGATATCTCAGATCATGATTTAGGACCTAACACCAGGCTTTCTTAAGTTTAAATAAGTCCTTCAATCACAAGTTTGAGAGAGAGAGAGAGAGAGATTGTGGGGTAGGAGGAAAGCGACTTCTCATCTGCGATTTGGGTTCAGGTCTTAGCAACCTTGGGGTTTGCAGAAGGACGTGAAAAGGCGGGCAGCCGTAAAATTCACTCTCCGGGCATTCATTGAATACGACATGATGATATTCTCTTATCGTCATATACATTGGGTGTGATCGTTCTGACCGTCAAATTCACCTTTTGTTTTCCCATTGATAGTATGCAGCATATGAATTCACAATGTAAAAGAGTCAACCCGCCATGTACATAATTGGCACACGCAGCCGACTCAAGATGCCCCCAAGTACAATTAATTAAAAAAAAAAGACCACGAGATGATATTTCTTCCATTCCAAAGGCCAGCAGCTAATGATAACCCATGATTATATGCTTAAGCCAGTTGTTAAGGTTGTTATTATAAGCTTAATCAATGAGCTGGCTGGGCCAAGAAGGCTCGCTCCTCCCTTTTTTAAGTTACTGGAATAAATAGGAAACCAGATCTAATGAACTTAGCGTGTAGTTTTGTTTAATTAAGCCGAGAGTAGAGAAGGGTATTCGCCAATGAATTTATATACAAAAAAGATGCAGAAATCTTCACAAAGCCTGTCAAAGATATTGAAAGGTGATGTGATTGTGACCGCATTCTATAAAAACTTATTATTATCCTTTCACACGACAAACAAATTGCGTAAAGACGACCTCAACTGTATGAACTCAAATAAGTGCAGGCGAAAGAATCTCCCATGCTAATCATTTGAACGTGTAAAAAAAGCTCGAGACTTGGCAATCAAAGGGGCAAAAATAAGAGGGGGAATAAAGCAAAATTTGACCATATCTCCCTCTAATGGAACGTGCTTTAAATGGCAGGGCCAAGATAATTACGACTGCTACGAAAAGAGTTCTTTCTTCTAAATGCAGACAAAAGCCCCTCCTCACACCTCCTCTCCTCTTTTCAGCCTCCTCCATCCTTCCGGTCTTTTCTGTCTGATTTCCCATCATAACCATCCATCCACCACCACCACTACGATCACCACTTCCAATGTAATCCCATCCCATCTTCTTCCACTACAAACAGTGACATCCCCTAATAATACAAACAGGACCCTACCAAAAAACAGGAATTGGGCATGTCCCTCATTACTTCTTTTTGTAGTCATGATTGCAGATCACCTTTCCTTGTCCTGAATTCTCTTGAATGTACTTGAATCAGACAATGGACATTTGGCCCCCTAAAAGGAGGAGGATGGAGGAGGAGGAAAGAGTAACAGAAAAAACTTTCGGGGCTATACCGAACGAGAGAGATTTCCTACTAGTTGGCAGAAAAGCAAGAGTTAGAAGTTCGGTAACTATTTACAAGCATTTTCGCCAGTACAGAGCCAGCCAAACAGGGACAAAATTATGAGACCTGGCCTGACCCGGGAAGGGTCATTCGCAAGGAGAAACCAAGGGGAAGATCAAACTTCAAAACAGATCAAACATTGAGGTACAGGTTAGAAAAGTAGAGGGAAACTCAAAGCCATGTTGGAAAAATATTAGCTTGAGGCTTTCTTCTTCTCCTTCTTCTTCACAAGATGGATGGCACCAACTTCCTAAATTCGCAGTCAAAAGGGTCTAGATCTCTTGAATCCCGCTGATGAAGGTCTGATTTCTGGAACTGCGAAGACATCATCGTTCCACCTCTTGCCGGGCCTCGTGGTCGCGGGCTCTTTTGTCTGCTTGAATCCTCCTCTGATCCCACCATTTAGGTAAGGCGACTGATTACACGGCACAGGGGTTGGAGCTTGAGGGACCCAAATTCCCAAACTTTCAGATGAGAAGGAACTCATGTTATCATTGTCCGTGAATGGCAATAAACCATCATCTTTCTGCAAACCCAAGGATCATAAAAACCAGCTGTCAACTCCAAAGTACTATTGTTTCTAGAAATCTTATCCTAGATTTGATAAGAGAGCAAGAAAAGAATTAAAAATTTCCCGACCATGAATCAGAACTACCAAAGAAAGAGATGGGTCAATGCAAACCTTACAGAAACCAAAGGAAGCAGAGCAGGAATCAAGAAAGTCCTCAAAGTGCCAGCCTGGCAGCATCTCTATCAAGTACTCCGATATGCTACTCGTTGACCCGTTGAAGCCACTTTCCTGGCTGGCCAACATGCCGTTATTGTTCCCATCCTTGTTGTTCACCGCCGCCGCGGAAGCAGCCGCCGCTGTCGCCGCCGACGCCGCGCTCGCCGCTGCCTTTCGAGGGCCCGAGATCGCCGCGGAAACAGAGACCGGCTTCTTGATCGAGGACGATGCCTCGGACTTGAAGTCGGGGACGAAATCGCATCCGTTGGACGGAGAGGCACTGCTGGCGGCAGACGTGTAGACTTCCGACGTGGCGGAGAGCTTCACCCCCGTGAGCAAGAACCTGCTGTGCTTCTGGGTATGCTCGTTGGCCGTGTGTATCGGGAGATCGCACTCCCTGCAGAGAATGGCTCGGTCCTGTTGACAGAACAAGAACGCTCGCCTCTCCTACAACCAACCAAGACCAGTTTTTTTTTTTTCATTTTGCCGCAATCAACAACAGACCACGGAACGAACCCAAAAAAAAAAGAAGCAAAACTTGCTCCATGGAACAGCGGGCTTTTTGCAGGAAAAAAGCAGCAAAGCAGGTCAGGCCAAAAAGGCAAGTACCTGGCAGACGTCACAGAGAGGGAATTCCTTAGGGGAAGGACAGAGGAGGGAAAACCGTTGGTGCTTGGAGGCGAGCTTGTTGGCGTGGTGGACGCGGTGGTCGCAGCCCCCGCAGAGCGCCGCCTCGTCGGCGGTGCAGAACACAGACGCCTCGTCCTTATTGCACACGTCGCACAGGATCTTCATCTGGTCCTCCTCCTCCTCCTCCTGATCTTTTCTTCTCCCTCTCTTCCTTCAAGCTTCCCAGAATTTGACCCTGCGAAAGAGAGAGAGAGAGAGAGAGAGGCGTTGAAAATGGGACGAAAATAGAAATGGGTTTGGAGAGAGAGAGTTGCCGGCTTGAAGTTGAACAATAAAAGAGTGGCCTTTCAACGGTATGGGAAAGAAAAAAAGAACTGGAATAATGCAAGAGAGAGAGAAAGAGGAGATGGATCAAGATTCAGGCGATGGAGGGCAAGTTGGTTAATATATGCAAAGTGGAAAGAGATTCTCCTTAAAAAAAAAAAAATCTTATGTCGAAAATAGAAAAATGAGATCGGTCGTGTTCGGTAAATCAAAGGAACCGAGAAGGTTACTTTCGACCAACAAATGCCCAAAAGATTGTGCATAAGGTTAGAATAACTATATGCTTGCAAGAATCACATGGTGATCTTGTTCCTTATTCGATGGCTCTTTATGGTTATAGTACTTTATCGGTCTATCGTCATCCTATGCGCACTGTATAAAGCCTATCTTTATTTGAATGCCAGTTCTTATGTACATAGCCTTATAATTGATCTATGTTAACCTTGTACGGTCCGTGTAAATTAATACCTTCATGGTATACTCTCATTTTGCAAACATGGTGAGTTCAGTAAATTCTCTCATTTAACTTATTAGAAGGCTAAGGAAACTTATGAGTACATATGACCTTACATCTTACTATCTTTCTAAACAAAGGATTTGTTACTAGGATGTTACATCAATTGTATCATTAATGATAAATGCTTACATTTTCTAGGAAGATTATTTAAAGCACAAGGTTTTACAAAAATATCATATCTAATAGCTAAGTTTCTATCAATAATTGGTGTTAGCTAATGAGGAATCACGTAAATATTGCGTTTATAGCATGAAACAAAATAATTATATGTTGGCAAATAAATGATTCTAACCACATTATGCTGTTGATTGATTGAAGAAATGACATGAAACAAGCTTATAGTTGAAGTATTCTTATCTAATTATAACACTTCCTCTATTTTATACGTGTATGATTCGGCTTGTCGAAAAGAAAACAAGCATCATGAATTCAATAAACATACGGGAGACAGAAGTTTTATTAAAATCATGTTTGGTTAGAATAATAAAAGAAGACTTGTGAAGGTATCCTAATGGGTGTCGTCGAACAACTTAATGGCATAAAAGTCTCATGTAGATGAGGATTAGATAGTATCATTGCAATGCTCGAAACAAATTGGTATCCTTTTATCCAATTTCAATGTAACATATAGTTTTTTTTTTTTTTGATAACCTAAGGAATCCCATAAGCCAACAGCTGGCGAGCAAACCTTGGGGAGCGACTGTAGGATCCACCACCACAGTACTCCGGGTAAAAATCCCTAACGATGCCTCTGGGATTTAAACTCCTCCCCTTCGTGAGGGGGAGAAAACCCAAGCCAGCTACGCCTCTGTGGGCGGTGGTTTAATGTAACATATAGTTTATATGTATTATAACTAAAATTAACTTTTGAAGTTGGTGTCCATCTCCAGTATATCCAATATATTTAGAGATAAAATATTCTCTTAACGAGTAAGTGTGGAATAAAATTGTAATGTCATACGTACGATGGAGGGAATGATTTTATTATCATAATCATAATAAAATTAAATTATTATTATTATTAAATTATTATTATTATTATTATTATTATTATTATTATTATTATTATTATTATTACCATGTGCCCCGCTTTAATTGAAGATAGAGAAATTATATTTAAGTGTGGAAGGGGAACTTGTGGGCGCGAGCTTGCAATTAACTACCCACTAACGTTAACAATAAAGTTACTAAAAAATTATTTTATGAGATGAATGAGGCACAACTCGAAGGTCTCTACTACAAAATTGTTTCATAAAAGAGATTCACGACTTTAAATCTCAATGATCATATGTATCAAAAGATTTGTAGTGACTGGAATCATGCAAACTTTTAAATGTAGATGGTTAAAGAAAAAAAGTTCAAGAAAAGTATAAACTATTGCACAATGACAAGATAAATTGTAACCTTATGAAATTCTCTATATTTGGATGGATAATTGTACTTGCTACCTTTGGATTTAAAAACCCTACAGATTTATGAAGTTTTATCCAAAACCCATAAATCGTCTCTTCTTCCTTTGTCCTCGTTGAGGGCAAGGGTGAGCTCAAGGGTCGCGACCTAGCCAGCATCAGCCTTGAGCATTGCCAAATCGATCCACTAGATTGGGCTTTGCCGAGTGACGTCAATTCAGCATGGCGAATCTAGTATGGTCCCCAACACAAGGTGACAACACCCTCAGTGAGCCAGTCATCCTATGTGGGTGATCATGGCTTGGTCTATTCGTGATTTAGGAGCCTGATTAGAGAGAGAAATTGCTAAGGCAAACTATTATGAAAATGAGAAGGAAAATAGTGTTTTTATTGCACTAAAAACTTTATGATAAAGGAAATATTTTCCATGAAAAATTATTAATTTTCATTTGTTTGGTAATTTCAGGAAATTGATTTCCTTCTTAACCAAATGGGAAGTCGTTTTCCTTCAATCCAAACTCATGGAAAACATTTTCCATTGATCACTAAGTTTTCTATCATCCAAATATTAGAAAGTCGGAAAACAATTTCTCAAAAATAGTTTTCCTTATTGTTTCACTAAAAACATCACGGCATATAAAAATGTTTTCCATGAAAATCATTATCAAGTAAAATGATTAATATTCATTCATTTGGTGATTTAGGCAAAGTGACTTCTTTCTTGCTGAAAAGGGAAGTCGTTTTTCCCCAATTTGAGTATGTTGTTTTCAGTTTACGAGCAACATTTTCTGAAGATCGATTACTTTTTCATTATTAAAATACCGGAAAGCTGGAAAACAATTTTTCAAAAACAGGTTTTTTCCAAGTAAACACAATAATCTCCATGACCAAACGACATTGATTAGGAAATGTCAATTTCTCAAAGGACAAGTTTCAAAATGGAAAATCCACTCTCAAATCCAGAGGGCTCCAATCCATACCTACCTAGTGGTAGTACAGTGAATCCATTCCTCTTATTGAGGTATTTTACTTCCAGGCTCCTTTGTCCGGGGGGACCATCTGGTGCTGCCCCTCCATTATTTGGCCAATTCCCATCTCGAACTCTTCTCAGTATCCCGCAAAAATCCAAAGGTCTCCCTCCCTCCCTGCCTCGAAATCCATGATTGCCGCTCAAAATCCGTCCAAACAAAAGACAGTGCTGCATCAGATTCCTAATAAATCTATTCCATCCCATCTTCTCACTCTCTCTCTCTCCTTCCTTTCTCCTCCTGAGTTGCGCATCAAAGCAAAGAAGCAACCCTGTGGTCCTCCTCTTAACCTCGAACTTGTTCAGTGCAGTTCTATAAGCATGACAGCACCAATCCCACATGGGGGCTTCTCTCACTTCCAGCTCTTTCGTGTTGTGACAAGTACCACGCTTGATAAAAGAACTCCAACTGCTCCTCGTTCCCACATGAAAGAAAGGCTGCATTTCGATCACAGGCCCCCATAGAGCCAATAGAAACATCATTCCTGCCTCTTCTCATATCACTTAATTCCTACAATAATCGATGAGCATTATTGTTCGTGAAGGGGCACACCGATCCTTGATCCGTACATTATTGTTCGTAATGCAACGTTATAAGTTGATTATAAAACTCACGAGTCTAATTTTACAGAGAAACGACAAGAAAGGAAAAATCGATATTATTGTTTTTTTCTACCATTATACAGATTCTTTCCTAGAAAGTAAGCGTCGGATCTAATTCTTGGATAACTTAGGCATCTATTTACAATTCAAAAAAGAAAATGAAGATGAGGTTGATTATATGATTTAGGAATTTTTTCTGGTGCAAAATCTTGATGGAAATTGAACAGTCAAATTCTTTCTTTCACCTTCTTGTCCTTTATCTTTGACCAGATTTTACTGTCTTTTCCACCTTGCTGAACAAGTAGAGCAATAATTATGTAAAGGGTTATAAAAGGTACATATAAAAGTAGGTTAAAATTCCGGAGATGGGTGGGAACAACCCTCGCCGCTTTTGAAAGCGTGCATCTACTTTTTGCATTCCAGCAAATTCTTGATGAGAATTTTTTTTTTTTGAACAGGCTTGATGAGAATTACGAAGTAGGATAGAAAACAGAAAGGACAAATTGACCAAGACGGGG
The DNA here is from genome assembly GCA_016097545.1 of Eucalyptus victrix. Classification (NCBI taxonomy): domain Eukaryota; kingdom Viridiplantae; phylum Streptophyta; class Magnoliopsida; order Myrtales; family Myrtaceae; genus Eucalyptus; species Eucalyptus victrix. Next base: position 16,304,603 of record CM027840.1, on the reverse strand, counting down.
GCCCTCCGCTGGCTATGTTGCTATAGTTGCAACTTTTTCTCCTTCTGCTGACTAGTTGGTAACACTGAAATTTTGAAAATTTGCACGAATACCCTCCTTTCATTAAACATAATTGACGGGATTTATGGACGCGAACAAGATCTGACTCATCGTCGTTCTCTTCTCGGCCCGTTTTGCACATGTATTTTGTTCATTTGTTCGATTGAGTCCCCGTGAGTGTGCACACTTTTGTCCGTGCGCCTGTGTGCGGGGGTGCATGGGATGAGCGTCGCTCGAGCACCACTTAGGTGAGGATTTGGTAGTACTTGCTGGCAATTCGTGCTTTCGTACCACCATCTCGTTGTGTCAAATTTAGGTTGAAACCCGGCACAAAACATTCGATAATCATGTCGCCATATTAAAATTCCAACATGCCAAATTGATTGAATGGATTACAAGGCATAAATCATTCAAGATATAAAATCCTTGTGCATGAAACACAATGTGAGTGACTTTATTCATATCATCATGATAATGTGATTCACACATCATTACTTTGAATGAGCAAGTCATCTAAATGTCCCGTCAATTATTTATTAGATTGCCAACTTGTCAATTGTTCACTTCTTTTTATTAGATATTTCTAAAACATGACACTCGTGTTCTCACGATAATTTTCTTAGGTAAATGGAAACACTACCCATCAATTTTGACCTTCGTTTTGCCGACATCGAATCAACCGATTAAAAGAGAGCTGAAATCGCGTGTTTTATTACAAAGTAATAGGTATCAATTGGTCAATTCAACTTAATTACCTCTGCTAGCATCTTTCATTGGTCCTTTTGCCCTACCTAATCAATTAAACAAAGTCATTAATCACCATGATCAAAAGTCACAAACAACCCTTCTCGTCATGCCACCTTAACCCCTCGGGGCATCGCATTGGTCCTCATTCCGTAGCCAATAGCTTCCATTGATTTGGAGAGAAAGGGGCAAGTGGTACCATCATTTGCTGATTAATCTATTCTTGGACGTACCATTTGCGTAATTAAATCACACGATTAAGCTGCTTTCCACGATGTGTACACGCGGAAAATCCTGTTGGCTTCGTACAAGCAACGAAACGATCGCTGCCACCTAGTCCTCTCGCTTTGCGAAGAAAAACGGGGGACGATGGTACAGCTAAATGATTAAATTAATGGGATATTATCGGGAGCAGATCTCTGCTCAAATCCACTAATCTCAGAATTATAATCAAAGTGGTGGGCCCCATCCCCTTTCCGCAAGAAGACGAAAATCGCTTTTTTCGTTCATGATGGATGTGAACGTGATTGATTCCCTCCGTTCACGATTTTCAGAAGATCTTAGGAGAGGTAGTGGGGTTGAAAAAGGGGAAGTCCGCATCGCACTGTCCACTCCCAGCAGCAATAATGGACGGAATATCTTATTATTATATCAATTTTATTTTCCTATTATTATTATTATTATTATTATTATTATTATTATTATTATTATTATTATCTGGGTTACCCAGCTTTTTTATACTGCGACCAGATTTTTTTTTTTTTTTTTTTTCGGTAGGTTTTGCTTCGTGCAAAAATATGTGCGATCTCATAAGCACAAACAACCCCATGCTTCTGTGCAAGTTGAGCACTTATCACCTTGTCTTGCGTGTTGCCTTGTTTGCTTCTCGATTCGAATTATTCTTTAATATCGTAATCAATAGCCTTAAATGCGCCTTGACCATAGACACCACAGGTCATATCGTTGAATAAAGAGGATCTCTCCAATGTGAATCCTAGTCGGAATAATCGGTCAAAATGATGACCAGGATGCGTGCAAAGCAAATATAAGACCAAAGTGCCTAAGCTAGTTTGTTATTTGCTTCGGCTTGTCGGTACATTCGATGATCTTAATGCTCCACTCAGTTACTGCACTATGACCATCAGATTTTACCCCAGGAAAAGAACCTGATGATGAACTTATGTAGAATAGTCATTATTGACAATGTACCTAATTCAACTCTTATCGCATCTGAAGGCCTTTTTTTCGATTGCCCTCCTCGTCCCTCCCTTAATTTTTTATCTATATAGCTATGTTCTTCAATTTATGAAAAATTTCCTAAGAGCCAACAAAGTCAAGGAAGATCAACATAGTCGGAGATACGTGCATTTATCAAGATGCTTGGAAAAGACATAAAGTTGGTAAGCACTTCCATTTATAAAGAGGTTAATATCTGCGATATCTGTTGACCAAAATCAACCGCCGCATTCCATTCCAATCATAAATTCTTGAATAAGTTGCACTAAGTAGATATTTTAAAAGGAAGTTCACGGGTCACGAGCATACATATCGTTGCATAAAACAAAGAAATTAAAATAGGCCCTATATGTATATATGAATATAAATATACATACTTGAAGAGGATAGACATGGGCGCTCAGATGCAGCAACCTTGCATACACCCCAGTAAAGAGCACATGAAATTAGACTATTCTGGGCACTCAATTAAAATAATTTATCACGAATTAGGATACTCTAGACATTCAATTAAAAAATATATTAAATTACGACGCTCGGCTATCCTCGACGACGGTCCAATAATTGCATCATGGAGGGGACAGATTGCAGGGAATATAAGTAAATTATTCATAGCATTTTTCATGGTCTAAGTGGCTATAAGATAATTTGGAGCCAGCAAGCAGTTAGCTACCTCGTTATCTTCAATAATAATAATAGCAATAATAATAATAAATAAAAGAACTTTGCGGATTAAGGATGCGTTGGATTGAGAGAATGGAAAACCCTTTTTAACGACAACAAGGTCCCAGCTACCACAGAGAGAGAGAGAGAGAGAGAGAGAGAGAGAGAGGGGAAGGAAGTTGTCCTTTGCTTTCTTTAAATGCGAAAAGGTAAGTGTTTTGCATTTGCCATGTAAATCTCGATTACCTCGACATCGATTATCCAAATTGAACTTTCTAGTAATGGGTTTATGCAACATGACCCCTTTTTCAGATTTAACTAATCAAAAGATTGATTGTGTTACCACTTCTAGATCTTGCTTAGTACGGATGAGATATTCAACCGTACAAAATGAATGAATAGCTTAGCTAGGTCAAGATGACACGAACGTGACTCTAATTCTCTACTATTTTCGATCAGATATTTATTGATGTGTTAAGGTCGAGTAGTTAAGAACTTAAGATAAGGTATGAAATCATTATAAATCCCAATGATTTGTGTCTTTCGGAGGTTAGAACTTAGGAGTCACAATGATTTGTGTTTAGAGTTGATTTTTCTTTCAAGATACATAAAATGTGTAATCATTTTTCATTTTCAAGTTGGATTAAGAGATTATGTTTGGCGAAAGCATTATTAGTTGGTCAATGGTTTTCTAAGTCTGGGAATGGCCGACTCTTAATGGAGGGTCGTGATTGGTGACTACTAGCGATGGATAGAAAATGATTGAAAATGTATCGTTCTCTTTTTTTTTTTTTTCCTTTTTTCGTTCCCATGAATGTTGGATAGCGAAGAAAAAACTTGATCAATTAAATTTGAGAATTTCTAAAACTTAGACACATCATTAACTTGGATAATGTGATTAGTGGATTATATCAATCGGTAGTGTAATCAATGCACAAAAAACCTTTCTCATCACCTCACGCTGTGTGTTATTCTCACTAGTGGATTACCTCACGCTGAGGACCCACTACTCCTAAATCATACTTAATGTTATTCCCTGGATTTTGAATCACCAGTGGATATTATTCTTTATTAAATGCAAGAAAAATAAAAAATCCAAGAAAGACATATTAGAAAAGTAATCCGATTTGTAGACATCTAAAGAATTTATCTACTCTCGTCCGTCAAATCAATTTACCACACGTGAGCTGTTATCTTTCTATGAAAAAATAATTAAACTCATAGTACCAACATGTAAGGATTATCTTATATTAATGGAATGACGCGTTTCGAAATCATTTAAAAGTTTGTTTTTCACTAACTTTGAGTGGTCAAAGCCCATGGAGGCTAGGGTTTCGGATCAGCCTGACCAATTTCATGGACCACTTACGTGCACTCTGATTTCATTAAAAAAAAAAATTGCCAAGAGGAAACTCCTAGAAAGATGACCAATTTCTCCTCAAAAGATGGGGATGGGCATGGGCTTCAAGAAATTGATGCATTTGATACGGGACATGGCCTTCACGTCTCTCCGTGGGGACCCAATAATATGGACAACCATGCCTTGAAACATTACTATATTGCGCGTGTAACTATTTTAAATGGCTACTTGCTTGTGGCTTGTGGGTCCCCTCATTTTTCGACCTAGAAAATGATTTATTAAGGTGGGGGATGAAGCTAGAACTTGTTGAGATCGAATAAACCCACCAAGCTTTTAGGTTGATACTTGCTTGAACCTGGCGAAGCAACTTGCAAATGCTTTGTTGCGTAAAGAAAGAAGAAAAGTTTACGGAATTGTTAGTTAAAAATTACTCACCCATAAAAAGCCGTCAGAGGTCTTTGAATCCTTTTGATCTATGCGATCTTATGTGTCAAAGAGATTTGGATATTGAGAATGAAAACATCATAATGGTAATGGAAGCCCCGTTCCCTTTCTTGATACCATTTGACAAGTTAAAATGAGGCGGAATGAAAATAGAAATTGAGAATGAAAATCGATGTAAAACATACATTTTCACTAATATGGGAGAGGTGGGAATGAGGGAGAATCCATGGGAATGGAAAAAATAAAGGCAAGCATACCAGTGGATTATTATTTAATCCCGAGATATGGTAAAATTCAATAGAACAATTGGATACAATAATAGACCTAGTTTGCTATCATATAGAACAATTTCAAAGATTAAAACTGACACCATAATAAGACAATTTTTTTGGTTTGATGCATTGCCACTTGCAATACTTTTTACATTAATTCTCATTCCGATACGTTAAAATTCATTCCGATTTCTTTTATAATTCGATCACCTCATTCATGTATACCAAATGGGGGCCTAAGCCTAAGCGATTGATTGCTAAGCAATCGAGTGGAAGTTCTGAAAACGGGAAGACGTGGCCCTTCAATTCAATCTGGGCCTAGACGCTTTGGATTTCTTTCTGGGCTGTTGAGTTTAAGGCCTCTGGCCTTTTTGGGCGATCAGGCTTCAGAAGGCGCTTCGCATTGCATGAATTTTGCTGCGAGACTCGAACCAGCAAAGCCACGCCAACCTTGGGCAGAGTTGTGGTATTTCAGTGAGCTCGTGTCTACTGCGGTTGTAAGCTTACCTACTTCAAACTCAGATGGCGGATGATACCGAGACTATAAGCGGCGATGCGAGTTAGTAGAGGTTGAGCGTAAAATCCGAGACTACCAGGGGTGGGGAGTAATCGCCAGGATGAGAGGGTCGAACAATGTGCAACTCCTGGCAGGATTCTACACTAGCAAACAGGGTGGAAATGAATTGAATTGCACACCCACCAGGGAGCAAATGTTCCTTGATTATATATACGGAACTGAAATTAACTCACAAGACATATTTTGAAACGGAACAACCTTGTTTAACATTAGAACTCCAATACTAAGTATGTTCAGAATATGATAGACCGAATCAAACAATTTTCCGTGTGAATTGATCCAAAGTGTCACACCAGGGCAGGCAAAGAGAGAGAGAGAGAGAGAGAGAGAGAGAGAGAGAGAGAGCGTGCGTGTATGTGTAGAGGAGATAGGTTTTTATCTACATGAGGTGGAGGATGGACACGTGGAGCAAAATGGGTCAAAAAGCAGTTATGTTACGACCATTATTAATCGTAGAAGCAACCATTTTCTCAAGGGGTGTAAGAACGTGATCACAATCTGTTAGTTGCATTGCATTGGCCCGACGGCAAAACTAAAGCCCCCGCGATCAATGGCCTATGATCATCAACGCCTCGTCGTTTTGAGAGAATTCTTTCGGTGAACTCCCTTGCAGCCGGAAGATTTTCTTGACCGTCGGATCGGAGAACATAAATGGGCCATGTGATGGCTCTTAAATGCGATGAGGTCGCCCACCGGCAATGCGAGCATGCTGCACATGGGACTTAACAACAATAATAACTATAATAATGCGTTATCGAGTTTCCATGAGTAGATACGACGCCGTCTTAAAAATACGTATATCTTTGATAAGATCCACCAGAGAAGACAATAATTATCTACGAGCAGGGACGCACGTGCTTGTCACTCCGGATCGGGCTCGCGTGCCGTGTCTGACATGTCGGTGACCGTCGCATATCAACCCATCAACCAGGATATTGCAAAATATAGACCGTGTGAACTATCCCCGATCGAATACACCAACTTATGAACCCAAATCTGCTAATTCAATCTTCTATCAGACTCTGAATTTTGTCTAAGGAATGGTGGGGCTAAAGCTCTTACAATCCGCCGGGGACTTCTGATCGCCGCCCCGGCAGAAGAAGAACTCGTCGGGGCACCGGTACAGGCAGTTGTCCACCAGGCTCACGTTCGCCGACCCGGGCCTCAGGCCCACCAGCGGGCCCGGTATAGGCCCGAACAAGTAGTTCCCGCCCAGCAGCAGCCTCCCGATCGCCGCCGTCCCGCCGGTGGCGGCGTCCCTCACCCTCAGCGCGTACTGCGACGGTATCATCCCCGTGAACATGTTGTGCTCCAGGGACAGCGCCGACAGCCTCGGCATTGCCGCAATGAACCCTGGCAATAGCCCCCGGAGATTGTTGTAGCTCAGGTCGACGGCCACCAGCCTGCTATTCAGTAGGGACGCCAAATTTTTGAGACAAATATTGATGTATTAAAGGAAGAATTTAAATATCTTTTTTACTAGCGCGTTGAAAGTATAATATTTTGAAATGATAAAAATTCAAATTTCATACGACAACATGAATCGGCAGACCTGCTGTTCGCACCCGCCGAGGGCGGCGCGTGAAAGGACGTGAAGTTGTTATGCGAGAGCGTGAGCTGCCCGAGGGACGGGTGCTCGAATAGGGCCGCCGGCACAGCGCCGGTCAGCTCGTTCCGGCTCAGATCCAGGACCTGCAGGAGCCTCGCCGCTCCGCCGACGATTTCCGGGAGGTCCCCTCCCAGGCGGTTGTTCCGGAGCGAGAGCTCCACCAGCGACGCAGGGAGAGCCGCCGGGACTCCGCCGGAGAAGCGGTTGTCGCTCGCGTCGAGGAAATGCAGGCTCTTGAGCGAGCCCAGATCGGACAGCAGCTCGCCCGAGAGGTTGTTCCCTTGGAGCTCGAGCCTTTTCAAGCTCGCCAGACGGTTGAAGCTCGACGGTATGCCCCCGCGGAAGTTGTTGCCGTCGAGGCTGAGCTCCTCGAGGGCGGCGAGCGAGCCGAGCGAGGCGGGGAGCTGGCCAGAGAGCGAGTTCCGGGAAAGCCGGAGCCGGCGGAGGCTAGTCAGGCGGCCGAGGGACGTGGGGACGGAGCCGGCGAACGCGTTGTAGGAGACGTCGAGGGTCTCGAGGTAGGGCACGCCGCCGCCCCAGTGGACGGAGGAGAGGGAGCCGGAGTAGCCGGCGGAGTCGAGGGCGATCTCGGTGACGCGGGAGGAGTTGGAGACGGTGAGGTCGCAGCGGAGGCCGCAGGTGAAGCGGTCGCTGAAGATGCGGTCGCAAGGGTCGACGGAGAAGTCCCAGGAGCTCACGCAGGATCCGGGATATACGGACTTCGGGTCGATCGCGGCCTTGAAAGCTTGGAGGACTCGAACGTCTCCGGGATGAGTTCTTGAATCGACCGGAATCAAGACTCGCGAGAACGGCGCGAGCGCGAGAACGAGGAGGAAGAGAACGAGTGAGCTTGAATGCGGCGACATCTCTCGTGCATGGACTTGGATCGGATCAAGGGAAGAGAGAGTATAAGAGGGATGGCGGTGAGATGGTCAGTCGGATTCTTGATTCTAGGCTGACTGCTCCGTACGACCCGACAAGTTTCGATTTTCAGATTTGGGAGCAGTTTTCCTTTGGAGTTTGACCGGAAAGCGAACGTGGTCTCGTTCGCGTTCTGCGGGGTTTAACGTTAACGGTACAAACTATAACAGAGAGTTCAACACAACGCAACGTGGGGGTTTTACGAGGGATCTGTAGTGGACTCTCGGTTTGATAAATGGGCCTGATGAGTAGCAAAGCTTTCGGGTCGCAACTTCAACACAATTCCAACGATGTTTGTACTGGGCTTCGACCGGCGACAAGTGAACTCACTTGGGCTTGGACACAGAGTTTATTTTCGAGGGGAAAAGTGAGAAGCCGGCTTCAAAAGTTGGCGACGAGACCTTTTGTTTTATCCCCAATCTTCTTTTGATGGGCGCAGTTTGTGATTAGAGCTTAGGAGGATGCGATTAGACTTGACGCACGGAGGCGAAATGACTACACTTCAAGACTAAACAACGTTAACACCGTCGCAAAACCGAGTTCGTACGATGCGCCAAAACCAAGGCATTGTTGCTACAGCTACTCCTTCAGGCTATTTGCCCATATGACAATTTTAGGCTTTAGCTGTTTCTTTAGCCTTCAAGTCCCGAGGGAGCTTTCTGCTTCAGGAATGCATGGACCGATGGCATGCAGGTCCGGTTTTACCCTGGAAGAGGATGTGGACGACAGCGGAGGCCTATTATATGCTGCTTAAGTTGCCCTGCTGCTAATTAGCTAGGCCCCTGCTAAAGATACAGAGATGGAGATGGGGGAACAGCTTCGATTGTCCCCCGAACGTTATTGCTCTGTGCGGTCGTGTGCTTGTCTTGTCGGTCACGTGATCATGAGTTCGAGACATGGAGAGAGCAAACCTTTAATTAGCTCGTGCTCCTTGGCATTGTCACCTCGCGTGGAGATAGTCGTTGACTGCCAATGCTGATGCAGTTGAAGGACCGACTGTTTTCCCTGTGCTTCAGACCTTTGGCTTTGATGGTGCTGGATGATTAGGAAAAAGCCCCTTCACTTCACTTGTCTTGGTAATTAGGGACGTTCAAAACGGTAATTATATGTATCCGATGTTTTAAACATTTCCCTATCGTTTTATTTTTTGAACCTCAGTCACCATTCATTGGACAAAAGGCTCGATATGCTTTGACTAGGGGCTTCAATTTCGATAGAAACCCAACTGTTTGGAGCCCTAACTCATTTAGTCGATTTAGCTACCACATTTAGGCGTATTATAAGGGTCTCATTTAATTTATGACATGTTTAGCTTGTGTCATAATAACTCTACCCATCTATCAAGATTAATATTAAGATTTAGCGACCTCGTTGGTCTTGACTAGTTATCTCTGTACTCGAGTGGATTAAGATTTTGAAGGAGATTCAAGTTCAAGTTAACGAAGCTTCAAAAAAATTCACAAAAGGTCGTATTGAAATACAAAAAAGAAAATAGCTGGACTACTATAGTCGCGATAGGGTTTGCTCTCGGAAGTCTGGAAAACTCAAATGGAAAAGTTTGGATGAAGGGCTAAGGATCAGGTCCTACAAAATCACAAGACGACGGAGAGGTGTTCCTCGGCTGGTAACTGGGGTTCCCGATTCTCCCCCCTTCTGGTCCGCCGTTTCTGTCAATTCCCAAAAGGAAATGATATCAAATCAAAATCCCACAGACAAATGGAATTACTAATTAGCCTACAACATCGATCACATCCAGGTTTTTGTCTGAGGAACAAGGAGGACGGGGAGGAGGCAAAAAGTGGAACTGCATCAAGTTACTCCACCAAGGATTTCGTGGGGCTTTTTTAATGATCCCTACCAAACAAACGGAGCCATGTCTGAAAAGTTCCTGATGAACAGTCGATATGATTTGTCGTTCAAGAATCACCAAATTCCAAGAAATTTCCTCCAGTTATTAAGAAACCCTCCGGTATGGTCTAGGAGTATGTTGACAAATTTGTTGCTAAGCAATCATATAAAAAAAGTGTCATAATTATCGGTAGATTAGCTTTTCTTGCAAAGAACGTAATTGGTGTTCTAAAAATTCAAAACACAACCCTCTTCTATTCTCAACCGTATGCATTTACGAGGAAGGCTACAAGAGGCATACGAAAACCCGTCTATTATTCAGTGATCGAGAGAAAAAAAAATACTGCACCGAATTTTCAGACCCTGCGGACCGTCGATCGCATGATCCCCGAGGCGAGACCCGCGGGATCGACGGCGGGGAATGGTCTGAGATTTACATGGTCCGTGAACCGTGCGATGCGCCAGCAGGGTCTGGGGTCGGACGGCCGGGCAACGGTGACGGTGGAAATGCGTTTCAAATCAAGGAAGCCCCGAAACTGCAAACACGGCACTTACTATGTTTCATCACTTCGTACACCACCTTTCCCCAATTTGGCATGGCCCTTTCCGTTTACGGCAAAAAAGAAAGCTCCCTTTCCCCTCCTCCTTCTGAACTCCCTCTCTCTCTTTTAGCTCGGTGGTTTTTGTTCTTCTTCATTCGAGGTCGCAGGAGAGAGAGAGAAAAGAGATAGAGGAGAGAGAGAGAGAGAGAGAGAGAGATGGCGAGGGGGAAGATCCAGATCAAGCTGATAGAGAACACGACGAACCGGCAGGTGACCTACTCGAAGCGACGGAACGGGCTCTTCAAGAAGGCGAACGAGCTCACCGTCCTCTGCGACGCCAGGGTCTCCATCATCATGATCTCCAGCACCGGCAAGCTCCACGAGTACATCAGCCCCTCCACCTCGTACAAAACCCTACTCTTTTTCTTGATTCTTCTTCCTTCGGTCATCTCTTTCTGAGGAACAAAAAAACCCTAGATTTGTTTGACTCAGATGTTGTGCTTTTGCTTTTGCTTTTGGTTTTCCTTCTTTCTTGTTTTCCTGCTGTAATGTTTTAGAACGAAGAAGATGTACGATCAGTATCAGCAGGCGCTTGAAGTTGATCTCTGGAGCTCTCACTATGAGGTCAGATCTTGCTGATTTTCCCCCTCTTAAAATATGCTGAACAAATCTTCACATGCACGTGTACTTGGGCCTTTAGTTCGATTCCTTTGCTTGTGAAAGTCTGTTTTAAATCGCATTCTCTGCACTTTCATCAGAAGATGCAAGAGAACCTGAGGAAGCTGAAGGAGGTGAACAAGAAGCTTCAGCTGGAGGTCAGGTAAAATGAAGATCCTGTTCCATTTACCTTAGTCAAATTTTTCTCCCGTAACTTTTAGAGGTTGAGCTTGTCATGGACGGGTTAACCATGTTTGTGTTTGTTGGGTAAAAATGATTGCGCAGGAGGAGGTTCGGGGAAGGACTGAATGGTATGAGCTTACCGGAATTGTGCGGTCTTGAGCAAGATATGGACAACGCCGTTAACCTGATCCGTGAACGGAAGGTTCGTGATTTACCCTAAAATCGCTGGTTTGGCTTTCGGAATTTTTATCATGTCGGGTGCTCCAAGAGCTCCAAACGGGCTACTTCACTGACATGGTCATTAGCTGGTTTGCATTGCCTATATTCTAGCGTGCTTGTCCAATTTCTCTCATCAAGAATTAATTCTCACGCAGCATAGGAAGCAAAGGCTTGCGTTGCATGCTTAGTCAGTTAACTCATTAATATTTATTATTTAATTCCTTCTGGTTTGGACGTTAAACATTCGGTGATTATCCATTAATTGACTAGCGTTGTGTGTGTGTGTGAGAGAGAGAGTGAGAGAGAGAGAGAGAGAGAGAGAGAGAGAGAGAGAGAATGGAACCTGGCAAAATTTGTGGGTGATCTTACAACTTTTGGCTAAAACTTAATGGTCAGGTACCCGATTCTCTCTTTTATCAAAAGGACTGTGTTGGAGTCTAGACGATATATACAAGGACCCAGGTGGAAGAAACCATGTTTGCTGAGTGACTATAATGCAAACGTTTCGTAATGGGTTTTCGATTTGCGATGTTTGAGTTGAGATTTGGATTTCTTGTTGCCATACCTCGTAGCTAAAAAGAGAAACTGCGATTACTTTTGTTTGATGTAGGAGCTGATGCGTCAAACGATGGTAAAATCCAGAATGAAACTGACAAAGGACGTGTTATGCCATTTGTCCCTATAACTCACTACCTCAGAAAACTAAGCAATTAATTAATGAAGAGAAATGTTATGTAAGCATATTGGACAAGATTGTTGTATGGTCCATAAATCATGTAAATCAATATAATTTCAACCATCAATTGTGTGGGATTCATTATGTGGCTCACATGATCAATGATGAAGATAGACGTGGTTTACATAATCTATTAATCATGCAATCTTTTTATCAAGTATAACCAAGTCATATTATTGAAAAATTCAATTACTTTACCAAGTATTATCGCATAATCCATGCATGCATGGACCTCACTGTTAAAGTAACCAATCGATAATCGTAAAATATGTGTTGTCATGTTATATACAAAACTATTCTTTTCTGGTGATAGTATCATGGCATATGTTCTATTGTGTATACATTGTGGACCAAATTCCTGATAATTCTAAGTTTTAGGAGAAAATGGCCATTTTAAGATGATGTCGGATCACAAGTCACTATAATTTTTAGAGGTAGCAAAATGAGTCATAGGCTCACTTTTAAGTCATATTTAGTGGGTTGGATTAATTATAAGTTAGTTAAAATTTTGAAAATAGGTCGTAATGGATTGAAGTAGCAATTTCAGATATTGCATGATGCAACTGTTAGCCTTTTCTCCTCCCTTGAATTTATATTGCTTAAAGGTCTAAAATGTTTTTGTTCGTGGAAAACAGTACAAGACGCTCGGCAATCAAATCGACACCGCCAGGAAGAAGGTAAGCCCTATATTCTCCTGATTAGCCGATTTGCGCATCTCTTTTGCGGAAAGATCATGCTAATCTTTCCGTTATCGGTCCAATTTGATCGAATTTTTCTAAAGAAACATATGTCTAAGGATGTACAGTTTCTTACTTCCTAGAATTGATAACTAGTCAATTGTGATATATAAGCGATTATTTCGCCTGATCCTGTCTTGGTTGGTGCTCACTGCAGAAAAAGAATGCTGAGGAAATAAACAAAAGTCTCCTGCAAGACTGGGTAATTAAAGCTTCCTGGCTAATATAAACCTGGTTAATGATGTTATTTTCTTCGTTGTCTGTAGAAACATCTGCTGATTATGTCCGAAAACGGCCAATTTACATGAATCAGCCGTCTTCATTTACTGATTATATTGATGGAAAAATGATTGAAGGCGGTCAGTTCTCTCTTTTGTGTAGACCAATCTGATCAAGCATCTGAGGGAGGACGACCCGCACTTCGGAATGGTCGACAACGGCAGGGATTACGAGGCTGTGATCGGGTATACAGACGCCGCCGCCGCCGCTCGCTTGTACACCCTGCGCCTGCAACCGGACCAGCCCAATCTTACTAGCGGAGGAGGATCGGAGATCACGACCTACCCTTTGCTCGAGTGAGACGAAGGCGTCGGAAACCCTTCCGACGTCCTCATGTTGTCTATTCATACTGTCTAAGGGCCGATTCCATCTGGAATCCTGACTTCGTTGGTATATCGAAGTTTAGGACTTTGTTATGTCATCCTATTCAGCGACTAAGTTTGTTCTTATCAGAAGCTGTTCCTATTATGGACCGGGGGCGATTTCCTCTAGGGCATCGTGTGTTTTAAGACAAGTCTATATATAAGACTACTTTAAAATAATCGAATGAGTTGGCGTAAGATAGTATTGCACGCTTATATATGTGATCTAAAGGGCTTTGCCATGGGTTCAATAGGGCTAAAAATATTTGCTTGGATTATGGTCCATTGATCATACAGTCATATTTTGTTAGATTCACGAAGGATTCATATGATTTCTTTTCACTTGTACCCCTATGCTCTCATTTTTAACTCACTATTTCGAGAGATTGTTTTTTGACTTTCGATGTTTGGACGATGAAAAACTAATTAGTTTGTGGAAAAATGTCTCTCATAAACTGAAAACAACAAATTTAAATTGGAAAAAAAAACTCCCTTCCGATGAGAAAGAAAACACTTTCCTTAAATCGCCAAACATATAAAAATTAACCGTTTCCCTTGAAAATGATTCTTACGAAAACAATTTCCATTTTATCATGAAATTTTCCACGAAATAAACACACCCACATAACATAAACTCATGAAAATATCATTACTGTCAAATTAACAATTCCTTAAAAAAGAATTTCATGTACTCATGATAAAGTTAGAGCTCACAAATCTTATAATCATGTGTGCCGACAATGGCACCAAAAGATGATCATAAGCCACCCCCTGGAGCTACGAAATTTTTAGCCTAGCTCAATGATTTCCTCAAACATCATCGTGGGCTCGAAATCAGAGGAAAGGAGCCCAACACCTGATTTTTTAAAGGATCGGATTTGTCTTTCGAGAGAGACAGAATTGATACGAGACGTGCTGCCGCGAGGGACAAGAAGATGCTTCCAATCTCTCTAGTAAAGGCCAAACCAAACTCTACCTGCTTTTGAAGGGGATTTTAGCTTAAAGACAAGTTTTTTTTTGGTGTGTATATTTTCGTTTTGTTTAGAATTTTTTAAAGGAGATTTTATTTTTGTCCCTATCTCGACCCTCGATTGGCTGTCCCGCTGGACGGATCAGGGATTTGAGATTTGAAAATCAGAAAAAAAAACTTTGTTAACTTTAAATTTTTTGGCATAATTGATTTTAAAATCTTTGTTTGCTAACGATATAAAAAGATTTTGGTAGATGGGGTCCGGGCGACGATTGACCCCTTTAGTTTGCCACCACTGAATTGAGAAAACTTCGTTAAATTTTCATTGGTTTTGTCTCTTTCGTTAATGATTATTTTGGGCCGATAATGTTTTTTTTTTGTCAGATTAGGCCGATGATGTTGAAAGAAGAAACTAAATTGCATTGCTTTTTGAACTTTAAAAGGACTAATATTGTGTTTTTATTTTTTATTTGGCTGTCAAAAAATATCTTGAATTAGTTATATCTTTGTTGTTTTATATCAACTAAGTTGGCCTCCTCAATGAAGATGAATTACTTCCCCATTTTCCTTTTTTACAATGAAAGAGCTTTGCGCTTCTTCTTAAAGAATAAAATAGCCAATCGACTTGATCAAATTTTAAAGTTGGATCTATTGCATGAGAATAGTTGAGTCTATGGATAGGGCCTTGCTAACTAGCTATCTTGATTGCTAATCATACACATTATTGTAGATTAGCCTAGATCTTAGAGTTAATTTAAGAGGGTAAATTTAACAGACAGTCTCGACTTTATCGTGATACATGCTTTCTTTTATCACATTTTTTTTAAAGCTATATTTTGACCATTAAAGTAAAAATAAAAAGAGTTAAACTCTACATCTTTAGATCTATAGCATCTACAAGATGCAATAGCATAAATTGTTTAACTTTCATTATTTGTAGTGCAGACTTGAACAAGAAAAGTAGAGGATGCAAAATATAGGTCTTGAAACTAGATGACTATGAAGTGTCAAACAAGCACCTGGAAAGAGTACATTGCTTCGCAAACGCTCTTTATATATGTAAAAAATAATTTACGGAATTTAAATAATATTTTAATTTTGGCGGGAAAGTTCAAAAAGAAGAAGAAGAAGAAGAGAAAAACAAATTTCTTATATATTTAGAAGTGTGAACGAACATGCCTAACAATTACCAAGTAATGACGCTAGCAAGAGAGTTCCGACAGGAAATTTTGGGCCCTTCGATTCTCGGCGGATAGAAAGCAAAGCTCAGGGCTCGAGAGTTAAAAAGAGCCACACGACATTTTTTGGGCCTTTTTTATTTTTATTTTACTATGATGTTTTTTTCCCTCTCTTTCATCCTCTTTAATTTATGTCCTCTCAAAGCTTTCGGCACCGGCTCGATCCACATGTTAGCACTTTATTATTGGGAAAGTAAATCCAATCATATTAAAATTAAACTTTCACTCAATTTGAGAGATCTGTCCTTTCTTTTTCTTCCTTTTTTTTTTTTTTTTGCCCCATTAGATCTTTACTTTGTGTATTACCTCGTGCAACGCATTAACCTTAGGAACGCACGATTGATGTGCCTAGGCGCTTTGCTTTTTTATTGTATTGGTCTTTTAGTAGTCGGGTGGAATCCAAATCATGTCCGGTAAAATTCAGATCCAAGAAAAACCACATCGGTGTCCCTTTACTGCTTCTGCTATACACACGTTGTCGACATATTGGATGGAATCTCTTCAAACACTTTATTTAATTAGATTTTTGAGGTTTTGATGGAATCTCTCTAGACTATAACTTGATGTAAAATTAATTAATGTTGTTGCGATGAAAATCTATTGAAATGATTACCAAACATGCATCTTTGCATAAAAATATCCCTTTGAACTATGAGGGTATTAAAAATTAAATTTTGTGTCTTGAAAAAAGAAATGACAATCAATTATCGAAATGGTAAGACAAACATAGGTAAGTAGGTAAGAATTTGTTACATTTTTATTTCACAGAAGCATTCACAAATTAAGCAGCAACAAATAACGACAGTCCATCGCATCAATTTAAAAATTATTTTAATAGGTCAATTTCTGATTTATTTAGCATCATTTTATTATAATGCATGACATGACAGTGAGAAAGTGCGTTGGTTGCCAACGACTTTCTTTTGTACTATGACCAAACTAAACCAAACAGGCCTGTTGGGCCGGGTCAACATCCAGATCAAGCCGAACTCGAAAACCAGCAAAAGAAAGTTGAATAGTTTCGTCAATTATCTATTTATGACGACAAAAGAAGGGGGAAAAAAAAAAACAATCCATGATGCTTTTGTGCTATGCTTTTTCTTATTTCCCCTAAGTAGTGAAGAATTGTATTATTAGAAAAATCGCACCGAGATTCTATCAATCCTACTCAAACTCTCATTGGTCAAATCATTTAAAATGAAAAATTTCATGAATGTTAATTGCATTCACTAGTTTTAGCTTTCAGATTAGTGGATAGCAATTTCACAAAATTTTATATGATATAAGAACAAGAGGTTCTGAATTCAAATCTTTTCAAATCCTTCATTTTCCCTCCCTTGAAATATGTAATTGAAAGGCGTAATCTTAAGTTTAGTCTACATATAAGGGCATGCCAAAACATTTAAATATTAATTAGGTTATTATCTACTAGTTTAAGCTTTTAGAGCTATTAGTAATGATCCCACAAAATTTTACATAGAATCACGAGTACGTGGCAAATTGAGAGTTGACATAAAGAAGTCATGGGTTGCTGAGTAGGTAGCTCAAAGGCAAATATAATGCAATTACAAGGTTAAAGCAACTCCATTGGGGTTTTCTTTCTTCTCATAGAGGAAAAGAGGAAAAGACCGTTGACGATTGCCTTTTGTATGCTATGGACATTGCGAAACAGTAAATATCAAAATATTTTTGCGCATTACTTTATTGATCTTACAATTACCTCTTTTCTAATTTCATTAAATGTTGGGAGGAAAAGCTTGCGATCATAGACACTTTACTATTATTATTATTATTATTATTATTATTATTATTATTATTATTATTATTATTATTATTATTATTATGAAAAGACACTTTATTATTAATAACATAACGTCATTTGAGATCGAAAATTCGAAGGAGATAACATCCGTGTGGAGGCCTTTCGTGCAAAATGTAAGTTGGGGCGATATATATTATGCATATTTCTCGACAGGGTTATTTGCTCAAATTCTCCCCAAACTTTGGCTGCACAATTACATCAGTGCTTTGAAATTTACGAAGAATCCTGCCAACTTTGGCACAATCGCGCAATTGTCCAGAATTTTTAAGAAATTTGTAGATTACACCTTTGAACTTTGATTTTTATTACAGTCACTATTTTTTCTTTCTGTCTAACCATTTAGTTTTCTTGATCAAATGAGCCTCTATTAAATTTTGTTAATCGACTTCATCAATCATGCATCCTCTCTATTTTTTCATTTTATTTTAGTAACCATAAAATATAGATTATGTAGATCAGAAAAGATAAGTGTGTCCATTTCACGCAACATTTAATGATTATGTGCATATAGCAAAATTGGCCACTTCAACAAAAAATCAGAATTTTAGGGAATAATATATGTAACTTCTCAAAATCTAGGGGTGGAGGCTATGCTAATCAAGGGAATTTTAAGCAACCATCCAACTAATTATTTTCTCTTACTTGTAAGTCAAACCTCACATATACATATATATATCTATCTAACAAATGATCATATGCTGAAAAGATCATGACCCATATTTTAAAAGCAATATTAAACAAATAGTCATTCCAAAAAGTTTAAACCGTCGAAAAACAAACATATTTATTTAACATTCAAAAAAGCAACTTAAATCAACATCAACTATGATATATATTATACAAATTTGCTGACTCATGGAGTAAGATAAGATTTAATAATGATAAGTACTCTAGGAGCCGCTTCTTTAGATGGTAATTTTATTTATTTATTTATTGAACATACGACTATGTGGGTTGGTCAACAAGGGACCTTTTGTTTTTGCTTTTGCCTCGGGCCCCAAATGTTGCCCCTTTATCATAAGGTAAAGTTCAAATGATTCCCTCTTTCGCTTGACCGGACTTCCATTAGTATATGCATAATTACAAGGCTAATCAGTCATTAGGCCACGGGTTAATCTCAGATTTTTCAAGGCCTTTCGTGCGGCGGAATTATTAGACTTTGGTGGCGAGTCCGTACAGATGTTTAGACGTAATGACAAGCCGATATATATAGTTTATTGTGCCCATAATGATAATTAGAGCTGGTCACGTGATTGCTTTTGGAATGAAATTCGGCGATGATAATAATGGCTTTTTATTCATTATTTGAGGAGGTATCTTTATCTTATTATTACACTCCCATTGCCCCCCAAAACTAAAATGTGAGGTGCTTATTTTCATATTCAAAATCAATAAAGGTAAGTTTTTCTTTATGTGGCATGTAACGCTTGACTAATCGCGTGTGTTTTGCTTAATGCGTAAGCAATAGATTTGCTTTCAATCCCAGCTTGGCAGGGTTGGCTAACCCGGGGCATCGATGGATTTTTAGTTCAAGAATTAGAGGTTACTTATTCGAATCCATCTAACTGTGTGTGAACCACTATAAGTTAGGGTCATCTGTACAGGCAAAAGGCTTGTATTTAAGTGGCCCAAGGGTTTTGTAAGATGTTCCATGGACTTGCATCCAATTGATCTTTAAGCTTATGCCTATGAGTAATGACAAAAGAAACTATAAAACTTATCTTGTAAGATACTCTCTCACGTTAATTAGTGCCTTTAGAACACATGTTAACAAGGGTTTCTTCACAAAACAAAGAAAACAAAAAAGAACCAACTTTTAATTGTTGGACCAAGTTTGACCCAAATATCAAGTGAAACATAAAATGGCATCAACAACTTTGACCACCGTTAGAAATTTAATTAAATGTACATACGAGGTGTTTGAGGTGACAAAACAAACATTAACATGCCAAAAAATGAGTGCCATGTCAACAGGCATGATTTCCATAGATAATCAAAACAACATCATTGTTCTCATATAATGAAAATGATGTTTTTTCTGAGTGATATAATAGGACTTCAACTCGGATTGAAAGAGAAGGGATACACGAATTCGAGCTAAGGGTTCTTCTCAAAATCAGAGCACATTTACAAAAACTTCCCCGATGCCATCTTCCATCCAATTTTGTAAAGAACCCTAAGCCCCCCTCTGTCTCTCCGCGGGTTTTGAAGCCCCATTAATTAACTTAGAAACGATGTCGTTCTACTCATTTGGTTGGAAAAAAATAATGTTCACATTATATGAGGGAAGATGACATCATTTTGATGGTTTATGAAACCACTTCTGCTAACATGGTATTAGCCTTGCCATGTCAGCATTCTTTTGTCACCTCAAGGGTTATGTATGCAAATTTTGACCGAAATTCTAACCGTGGCAAAAATTGTCCCTAACCAAAAAGTTTGTCCCTCTTTACAAGACACTTGAAAGTTTACGCCGAGCTATCTTCCCGTGAAATTTATTGCTTTCCATCCTCAGAAGATGGGGCCAAGATTCGCTCTGAAGGAAAGTTAGTGCTTTTTTTATTTTTTATTTGGTGAAAAACCCTATGTTAACGATTCTGTAATATGGCCACAATGAAGGTTAGGAAAATTAGAAAAGTTACCTGGTTGAATTACTAGATCAAGTTAATCATGCAGTAATAAAAAGCAGGATTCACATCTACGATCCATAAACAAAACTCATGTATTAATTGTGATAAACTCTATCACGCCATTTATGAGTCTACTCCCTTAACATAATGCACATTTAGAAGCAAAAATGGAGAAAGAGTAACTAAAATGTTGCTTAGTTGAATACATGAGGATATGTCAAGGCATAGAATATATTTCATGTGATATTTTCTGTTAACTTAAATTTTTAGACAAAACACAATTCCCTCAACTTTAGATAGTACTAGAGTAGGAGATCATATATTTGAATCTTTCTAGAACATCTTATTCATCTTCTCAATAGAACCGTTTGAGTTCCGTTTGCAGGCCAAAACCCTATATTCAAACTAAATTAGTATCAGAATCATACATTTCGAGTTCAATTTCACCCATATCCCTTTATACCCAGCTATATGTTTCCTTCTTTATAAGCTTTGAAGGCCCAGATAATAGGGTTTGCCTGCTTCGGGATTTCTCATCATGTCAAATTGTCTATGAATATACTTCGCATCATACTCAAATGGTTGGAAATTAAAGTTTTGATAAGACGGTTGCTCACTTGAAATGAGGAGGAGAACCTTACCAGAAGAGGTGAAAAAAAGGAAAGTGAATTTTATAATATATATATTTCTAATCATGTAAACTAAAGCAGCGATTTTGAACCGTTCGAATTGGAAGTATAAAATCATCATTATGTTCCCGGAGTCACGTTTCGTGAAGGGAAAAATCAAAGGAGCTCTTTTATTTTTTGTTTTTTCCGGCGGGAATCTTAATGGACTTGATATAAAGTGCGTCCATCAAGATCAGTGTGACCATAGTAACATTGCTACTTGATGCACAGACAGTGTCGAGAGCCTCACCTTTTCACTCCTGTAGCACTTTTTTTTCTTGAATTTTCTATTAAATTGATCGACAGTCAAAATGTGACTTAAAAGAAAGCCATAATTAAAAAATGATGAGCAATTTTAGGTTGCCAAACACCGTTCTGCTCGACCTTTCAATAAGCGAATTATATTCAACAATCAATATCATTTCAATAAATTACCCGTAAACTTGTTTTGCGTGCAGACCTTGTAATGTCTATCGTTTTTGGAGAGGTGAAAAGGACATGAGCTATAGATGACAACATTAGGGCTTAATCATAGCCAGCTCATCTTTATCAAATTTTAGGTCAACATTTATATCCTCCAATACACCTTATAGGTAAGTTAAGATTTGATTTAAGACAAACGTAAGGGAATTAATCTTGAGAACGTAATTAACTGGTTCAAAGAAATTCTAGTGCAAAACGCTGTACATCAAACATAGCATAGAGATTACGAAATTACATCACCACCGAAAATTTAGCTTTTATACATGAATGCATAGATTATATGTTTATATGCTCTAGCAAGACCATGGCAAATTCAACACTCTAACGAAACATATTGCAACTAATCACTCTATTATCGATTCATCACATCTGTCAATATGATTTTCTAGTGACATTGGGGGAACTTTTTCTTCGATTGAGAAAACTTGAAGTTGAGTTTAATTACTTTCAAGAACAAAGCACAGGAATACGTAGGCGATGGCCCTAAAAATGTGTACATCATGTAGGCCATGGACACATCTTAATTAAAGCTTCTCTAATTAACCTTCGGTATCCTTTAATCAAACCAAGAAGGAACATTTGAAAAAAAAAGAACAATGAAAAATCATCGGACCGTCTCATTCAAATGGAAAAATCTCGGCTTTAGGCTTAATTTAGTACAGGGTGCGAACCAGTGGTAAAGAACCGCAAGAATACTCGAGGGCAGCTGCTTCTCATTAAAATTCAACTATGCTATCGCTACGCAAAGTACAATCAATTTAGTAGGATTCGCCTAGGTCCATCGATGATCATCATCAACTTATGCTATATCTCGGGTTGATCACTATTCAATCAGTCTCAATCGCACGCCATCTTAGCCGCAAGATTCGCTCTTGTGACAAGACAAGCTTTCTTGTTATCGCAGCGTTCGAATTTCTAAATTTTCTTTTTGGTTAAAGACTAGGGTTTGTCAACCAGTTCTGGAAGCATGACCTACAAACCCTAAACCTCAGTGTGACAAAGAAGAGCCTTGTCTTTCATTCAACTAGAAAACGACCGAGAAAAGTAATTTTTTTTTTCCCTTTTTTTCCTTTTGAAGATGACGAGACTATCATTAGGTTTAACGTAGACATGTCAAGGGAGAAAAGACAACCATAATACTGCATCCACGCCGATTTCGTAGTTAGGTCTTTGATCAGTTTTGGTGTTTTTCACCCTCTTTATTCATTGAGGATATGCTCATTATATTAGTGGCTTTTTTCTCTATCAGGATGACCAGTTAGTTGAATGGATCAATCTCTTAAATCATAAATGAGATCTCCAATAATCGAGCTACTAAGTTGCCCCAAGATAACCGTTTCTTTGAGGTGCACTTGAACTCATAAACCGTCTCACGACGAGTTCTTTGAGCCTTTTTTGCATAGTGCAATGCTAGTTTTCCGAAAAGCATGCCTAAGAATTTCTGACTTGTGTATATAGTATGGTTTATTAGGTGGTAAAGGACCGTGAAGCCGAGAAAGCTGGCATTTTTGGCTGCAATAATTGAAGCTAGCTTGATTTAGTTCCGGCCAAGAGAAGAAATAGATGGTTTAAAAACTCTGATATGCCTCCATATAGCAAGCATATTCATTGATTTTTGCTTGTCCTTTTCGTACCCATTTCGATAATAATTGTAACGCTTCTAGCGTAGGAATTTCGACGCCGACGTGTGGTGGGATGATCTGTTCATGTGAGATCATTTAGTCGAGCTTGTGTCTGAATCGAGTAGCAACCACCTACGCAATTTCCATGTCGAACTCTCCTACTTTATTGGGTCCACTCGATTACATCTCCAATATTTAGTATATGCTACTATATATAAATATGTATGTATTCAAATTTAAATGCATATATGTTTGTTTCGTGAAAAGTTTATGTTGAAATATATAGTTTTAAACGAAATTTGTTTAATTAAATGATTGGTTTTCCCTCATTTGATATTGAGTATCAATTGACTAGGAAATAAACTTTTTACGTTTTCCTTTATTTGATATTGAGTATTAATCATGAAAAGCAATGAAATACATACAAAGGAAAAAACTTAGAACAACCTCTCTTTCCCTCTCTAAGAACCAAATGGAGTTTGAAATGAGCAAATATTATAGGTGGTCAATCGGTGTCTATCCTCGTGATCATTTGTCTCTTCTCATCGTCGACACCGCCTATCGCCACCGCTTCTGATGTCAAGGCCACTTCCGTTGTCGCTGCCGATTTTGATGGGGATGCTTCTACCTTAATCACTAGTACTTGAAGTATGACCATGTCTACCGCCGACCTCCTCTTTATTTTGTGTGCGTAAAAATATGACATCATATATACAAGTACATTGACCTCTATATTGGTTCAAAGGCCTTGTTGGGGGAACTTAGGCCGATTTGGTGATGGTGGCCGAGGTATTATCGGTGGTGTTGAAAGTATGGTGAGGTATTTAGCAAAGTGGCATTATGATAGCAACTGCAGCTAAATAGATCCGAGAAAATGAAATTACTATTTTTGTTATAATTTTAATGATGGACAATCGAATAAGAGAACACAACAAAGATGGAAAAGATTCATTGCTCATTTGAGGCAAAGGAATTCATTGCTCCCCACCTTAAGATTAAAGATTCACTAGTGCTGAAAATACTTCTTAGGCCAACTTATTTCAACGTTCCGAAAAACATGTTAGGTGTATATTGGACCGTCGTATAAAATCCATAATGCCCAAGATAGTCGCATAGACGTCGCTGTTGATACACTAATTCCATGGCAATTCTGGACGATAGCCACCACAGCACCGTTTCATGTGCGAATCGTTCCGCATTTAAGTGCCCGTTTTCATGAGAATACTGAACTCGCATGGTCCGAGGCGGGCGAGGGATTTTTCCTCCATTCGGGAGCAAACTCACTGTTCATCCCACACTTTTTACTTTCTCGCCCCCTCCCTCACATGCTCCCGATTGTCTCGTTCCGAAACCTTTTTCAACGCGGAGAGAGAGAGAGAGAGAGAGAGAGAGAGGGAGGCAGTCTCTGGAGTCGCAATAAATGAGAGTGTGCGGAGGAGAGAGAGAGAGGGAGCGAAGAGTGGGGGCTGCGAGAGTCGCCATGGCGGCGTTTGCAGGCTGTAATTCCGTGCCATAATTGCATCGATCCCCTCCCCTTCTCCTCTTTCTCCTTCTCCTTCACCTTCTCCTTCTCTCTCTCTCTCTCTCTCTCTGTCTCTCTGTCTGTCTAAAGTCAAATTCTTTCTCTTTCTCTGTCTGTCTGCACCTTAAAAAACCCTCCTCCTCCCATGTCCCACAACAGGGGCCATCACTCGCCCAAAAAGCTGCAACAGCAGAAAGCAATCCCAACCCCAACAGCAGCAACAACAGCAACCACCACCGCAACAAGACCGATCCCACAACAAACCAGCGAAACGAAACCTAAACCAGGCTAAACAACAACCTAAGAGACTTCATAAGATCATCGCTGTTCTCTAGTCACGGGCTCAAGCACACCCATTTAATAACCCCTCCCCTCTCTCTCTCCCTCTCTCCCTCTCTCTCTCTCTCTCTCTCTCACTCTTCTCTCTGTGTGAGTGTGTGTATGTCATGGATCGCCTCTCACTTTTGAGGGCATCATCATCATCACCATCATCATCATCATCATCATCGCTCTCAGCTTCTGCCGTCGCCACTACGTGCAAGAAATGGCTGAAGTTTTCTTTTTAAGCCAGCTAGCACCCCCGTCAACTCACCAGGATCAAGAACCGGTGGAGGATACGAACACCCTCTTGCACGGGCCGTCCAACCACCATCAGGAGGCGGAGGAGGAGCAGGAGATCTTGCAGCTATGGCCGCAGAGCCAGTGGTATCACCAGCCCCACCACCATCAGAGCGCGGACGGCTTCTTTTCGCTTGGAGCAGGCCCTAGTTCGCGATCTCCGGAGCTACTGACGATGATGATGAGGCACGGAGGAGAAGGAGGAGGAGGAGGAGGGATAAATTGCCAAGATTGCGGGAACCAAGCCAAGAAGGACTGTGTCCACTTGAGGTGCAGGACTTGCTGCAAGAGCCGAGGGTTCGAGTGCCCGACCCACGTCAAGAGCACGTGGGTCCCTGCCGCCAAGCGCCGCGAGCGGCAGCAGCAACTAGCCACCGCCGCCGTCATGCACCACCAGCAGCAGCAACAGCCGCTGCGGCAAGAGCAGCCGTTTCAGCTCGACCATTATTTCAAGAGGCAGAGAGACGGCGAAGTCGCCGCTGCCCCGCCGTTCCCCATCGCTACCTCGGGTAATTCTATTGGTTTCGAGAGGGAAACAGAGATTTTGTGGGATTTTTTTCCTATAGCAAGAGCTCTTGACTTTTTTCTCTTTTATATTTTGCGATTCGAAACAATTTGTGATCTTTGAACACATACACATTTTGCACCAGCAATATCCGAGTTCTTGTTAGATAAAGTGCACTTCAAGAAGCATTGCAGCCGATACTAGGGAATGAATGTTTTAAGTATTGATCTTGCAGTATGCTCGATGCTCATTTCAGATTTGCCGATCAAGGAAGAAATTACGCCATGCTGTATTTAAGGATTTGGGGATTAGATCTTGGAAGGATCCATGAAGAAATTTAACATTCCAGTTCTGTTAGATGGTAAAAGAACAAAAAAATAAAAATAAAAACTTCGTCAGTGTTTGGTCAATTTTGAGAAGTTTTAGCTTTACTTAAGTATTCATCATGTAACCCTACTTGCATGTGAGCCTGTGGAATCATTGTTCTCAGCTTCTACTACTGTTTGCTGGTAAAACTTACGATAAAAGTTCAAAATAAGGATGATTGCGATCGAGCCTTGCTCTTGTTATGATCGATCCTACGAATTTCTAACTGTGGACACTATGCTTGAATGTGTGTGATATAATTAGGGTTGGAAGTGGGACAGGCATTCCCTCCGGAGATCAATTCATCTGCCGTTTTCCGATGCCTGAGAGTAAGCGCAATGGATGACACCGACGAGGAGTTCGCTTATCAAACGGCTGTCAATATTGGAGGGCATGTTTTTAGGGGGATTCTCTATGATCAAGGGCCCGAGAGCCGCTTCAGTTCGGCAGGTGAGAGTTCTTCTGGTGGCGGCAGTGGATCTCATCAGCCTCTTAATCTGATTACCGCCGCGCCAGGCTCCACCTCTGCTGCAGCCACAACCGCCGCTGCCACAGGCAACCTGACTACCACATTGCTGGACCCTTCGATTTATGCGACTCCACTCAATGCTTTCATGGCCGGCACGCAATTCTTCCCGCCCCCAAGGTAATTACTGGAAGGTTCATCGCTCAGCATTATCGACTATTTTTCCATCCAAAAGTCTCGAGATTTTAGATCCATCAACGGCGAAAATTGCAGAACTCTACCATGGCATTGAAGCTTATACCTATGAGTTTGAACTTTGATTAGATGAGGCAAACTCCTAAAAAATTCAAGAATAATTTTTCGGAATCTGATGATTATCTCATGCATTCGTCCTTGTCCGGACTCTATTGTAACGTTCTTAGTTTAAGTAGATTCAAGTTTGACTTTCTAGCAGTGTAACGTCTTCATTTCATGTTTAAATATGGATGATGATGCCATTTTTCTTTGCCTAAAGCCCCTTTAATTTACCACTAATTCGTTCCACGGTATCAAAAGCCGATCGGTGCATTAGATATATTGCATCTTTATGGTCGATTTTCTCTTTCTTGGGTAATCAATCGACAATTAAGTTCTGCTTTCTGGCTGGTGTTGAACTCGAAGCAACTTTATCCCAGTTTCTCCGTTCATTTGCCGGATGAGAATGAGATGTGCATGGTTAGGTCTCGTGTTTCGCCACGCAATGAATTCAAAATCACCCCCCCACTCTCTCTCATTCTTCAATGAAAGTCCTCGTTAATTAGGTGATAATCAATAATCATGTGTTCAACCATCTCTCTCTCTCTCTGTGAAAAATGGGAATTGGGTGCATGTTGGCATGTTGAATTGGAATCGTGACTAGACTGAGAGAGAGAAGAGCCATGAGGGTAGGGATTTTAATGGCCCCTTCCTAGATTGCTACATTTAGAACGTGGATAGATACGTGAAGCCTGTGGGAACGATCCGTAACGCTGCAATGTCTGTGTCAATACATTTACTTTCGACCTCAAACCGATGAAGACGTCGCGCTTTAGAATGACCAGCTCCCTTTCTTTGCACTTATTTCCTTGTGCTGCATCGGAAGTTGCACGTCGTTTTGCCATGCCTAGAAAAACTGGATTTTGTTTCGATGTTATTTATATATATATATATATATATATATAGAGAGAGAGAGAGAGAGAGAGAGAGAGAGAGAGAGAGAGAGAGAGAGAGAGAGAGACATGATGCTTGATTGAATTTCTTTAGCTCTTCTTGTTTAATTGTCGGCGAAAGTATTTGGGAGTCTGTCGTCTGTGTGCGCGTTTGTCAGAGCTGGCCCTAGCCGCTGTGCCGGGGAAAGGCCGGCGGCGTATGGATCGGTGTGGCTGTGGGCGATTGCGGTAGAAGGCAAAGAGAGAAGAAAGCAAAGGAGTTAGGATTGGGGTCATTTTAATGGATGGTAAATTTTCGTTAGGTTAAGTTTTCATGTGTGTAATCGAACAATTGGTTTTTCCAAAACCTTAAACTAATAGGAAAGGTGTCATTAATGTATTTATACCATTTCTCTTTGTTAGCACTCCCTCGGGGCGAACGCAGGTCCTTCTCACTTACTTGACATATAAGATGTGGATGTCATCTCATCAAACAGATAAATAAGTATAGTTTATTATGCAGAATAATGCGAGTGATAGACATGATAAAAGACGAGAGGATGTGTCGAGATTTGAACCTTTTGCACCTTGTTGCAAATACCATGTTAGGTAAACCATTTTCCCAAAAAACTTAAGCTGTTAGGAAATGTGTCACACAGAGAGAACGGGTGGACAAGGGCCAATAAGTTGTGCCTACTTGAGCACCTCCAACTCTCAAGCTAAGATCTAGACTGCATCGTTTATCAACGATGACCTGAGACAAACCCAAGAGAGAAAGGTTTAGAGACGGATGTAAAAAGCATGAGGAGTAGTAACTCAGGTTTGGTGGGGGGACGTTCACCGGGGGCAAGTGTGATACCCCGACGTTGTACATCTGATGGGAGGGAGCTCTTATGGCTTGATCCATACATTTGACCATTCCTAAGCCTTGACCACCCGGAGGGATCACATTAAACTACTTCTTTTAGGGAACTTGGTCCATAGAAATCGGTCAGCTCGTTACAAATAGCATTAGAACAACACAGGGACAGAAGTGTCGATATTAGCTGAGTACCACGCCAAACAAAATGCTGCGTCATGCGATCCATATTAATAACCGTTTGAGATGAAGGGCAGGGGTCACCTCTAGAATTCGACTTGCACGGTGCGTTCTTGGACTAGGGAAACGACATTGATGCGGAAGTCAATGCTTTAAGTGTAGCAGTTTGTGACGCTCCCAACTAACACATGAGATAAAAAAGGATTTCTGGGTTATGATGTCTTCATGATCATGTTTATTTGTGCCGTAGTGTTTGGAGGGTTAGGTTGGAACTTCATTTTTTATGTACCATGTCTATCTTAAATTTAACTGTGGTATGTACTTACGCATGTAATCCACCTATTAAAGAGTGAGTGAGAAATTTTTTCTAATCACGATTGGAGGAAAACACGGCAGATTCTAGCTTGTTGCCTATCATAACTTTATTAAGATAGTTATTACTTGGGGAAATGAGACAAATGATTATTAAACTTTCATCCAACATGTAATATGGTTCATAAACTTTTAATTTGTTTAATGCGGTCCCTAAATAAACAAAATATGTCGGTGATTTCTACAAATAGTACGGTAACTAATTGTACTTTTAACTGCAAGTTTAGTTTGTGCAGTTATTAAATAATATGAAACTTCTTCTCCGACGTCAAATCTGGTGAGCAAGGCTTTGGAGTATATCTTTGCATGAAGTCTTGATTTCCACTTATCAGCCAACAACGAGCTAGATCTATATACACATTTTATTAGATTATCAAACTAAGATCCATTCATCTTCTTCTTTCGATTTTCTTTATTCATCGTCAATTAGAATTGGCACAAAAATAAATCGTATAGAGCATGTCTGTGCAATGCATGGGCGTATCCCCATTCTCAAATATGGTCCAAAGTGACAGTAAGGCTTTCGAAACTCTAGATTCGTTGAGCATCGTTGATTTTTCCCTTCGATAGCACAGCTCGTCGCTAGCTAGATGGTTGCTATAAAGACGAGAAGGTCCAACCTCGACTGCAAAGTTAAACTTTGTTTTAGGGGCTTCGATATATTTGGGTTTGTAAGCTTAGCTTGTGAACTAGAAACTGGTGAGAACATGGTAGCGTTGACTGCGTAAGGTTTCGTCTTTAGTTTAACACTGTATTTTCTTCTTATACATGAGGAGGAAGCGGGCTCATAAATTAACCTACGAATGGTATAGTGTAAGTGGAGCATTTCATGAGCCTGGGATTTAACCTACTCAAAGATTGGGCTGATCATCATTAGAAAAATAGAAATTACAACTGCTTTACTATATTATTCCCCCGGAACAAAAGATTCCTTCTACGAAATAATGGACCCAGGCCCCTAGAAACAGGAACATAGACATGCAGAGAAAGCTATGCTACGTTAGTGTAGA
Source organism: Eucalyptus victrix (assembly GCA_016097545.1). Classification (NCBI taxonomy): domain Eukaryota; kingdom Viridiplantae; phylum Streptophyta; class Magnoliopsida; order Myrtales; family Myrtaceae; genus Eucalyptus; species Eucalyptus victrix. The sequence continues at coordinate 16,274,678 of CM027840.1, read as the reverse complement.
CCAAATTAGGTATGCAAATGTTATTATTAGTTCTTATATAGTAAGCTCCAGATGGTAGTTACCCAAACTCCGTCCACCCCAAAAAAGTGCAAGTAGAAGCCAGCCAGGTTGCTTTCCTTTCTCTTCCTGGGCTCTCTATATTGCTTATGCAAAGAGTCTCTTTAAGATCTATTACATGAACCCTTACACGATATGGGGTAGATAAACTCATTTATAAGTTTAATTGGCCTCTGGGCAAATTTCCCTCAATATACCCCTGACATATGGTGAAGAAAAATCAATTCAATTCAATCTCGAGGGTTGGCACACTTGGTTAAGGAGTTGACGATTTCTAGTTAAAAATAGGAAAACACCTGTTCAAATTCTACTAAATTCATGCTAACCGCTCTAGATCAGGATCACTATCTAGATAATTGGATCTCCATGCCCATACCCATCGATTGTAAAAAAGAAAAGAAGACGAAATCACTACAAAAAAAAAAAATACGGTTTTCATTGAGATTCCCAATTGCAAGTTAATTGCATGTCTACGAACATTCAGTCATTACATTGTTGGAAACTAATTGACCCACTTCACAAGAACATAAAGACAACTTTCTCAAGATGTCAAAAGAGGTCAAAGAGACTAGGAGAGAACTTTTCCAAAACCATAGTTTATGAACGCTTAGAGGAAGACAACCTCCATGAAAGCTAGCCTTAAACCGGTTTATAGGACCTGCTAAAGCACTTCGCAAGCCTCGGATTGTTAGCCGCCAGCCTCTGTGGCCGTGCCCTTGAATTAATGAAAAGAGAGAGCGGAACATTTGGTACTTTGCATGTTCTTAAATTTCTCCCTAAGCTCCCTAGCAGGAGTAAACCTCTCAATAAAGTTGGCCTTCAATTGAATAGCAAAGACACTCGTTCTCAGCCTTGTGCATTTGGGTTCCTCTAGCTTGGAGCTTCCCTAAGAGGATGATGCTTTCACTTCCAAGAGAGTGAGATGGGCGCATTTGCGCGCTGACATCAGCTGTGTGTGCGTAAGAGAACGAGCGAGTTAGATTTGGATGACTGGCAAGAGTCTAATACATAACGACTGAGGCAACCTTTTTTTCATTTGCAAGATTTCTTCTCCTGAGAAATAATATTTAAAGTTCTTCATCCCTGCCCAACAATCTCTACATTCAACACAAGAACAATGAAAAAGAGGAAACGGGTTTAACCGATGATTCGGACGAGCATCATGCGCTTCACTCAGTATTCGAGAGGTGGTATTATTTGGTCAATGAAAGCAAAAGTCAGTCAAATCTTGATAATAATGTCTCCTATGATTTGATATGATTCGAGACTAGTAAGCATTAGAAGTCTATCACATTGAGAACTGTAAAAGAAGAAGAGAACTAGGCAGTAGGCAGATGCAATTAGTACCCCGTCGGTTTGCTGCATTTGCTATCCGGTCGACGACAGGAGGGATCTAGAATTTGAGATTAGGTGACGACCCACAAATTTTCCAATCCCCCCTGTGCCATCTCATTCTGCACTTCATAAGACCGATATTGAGAAGGACGTTTTAGCCAAGATGGACCATTGTTCACCCGAAAAGAGAAGAGGATAGACCATTATTGACTTGAAAATAGCCCTTCTATTTCGGAACAATTTATTATTGTTGGAGAGAATGTTGGAGGAGAGGTTGTAGATGCTGATTTTGATGAGAAATGAGATATGCCAGGCCCATCGTGGTGGAAGAGAAAACACCCTAAAGCAACGAAATCTTTTGTGATGAAAGACATATGAGCTCGCGAATTTCATAAATGACTCCCCGTATGTTTACGCATGAGATTTTTCACATTTTTGAATATGTTAAACAAGGAGCTCAAATTTTCATATACTCTGAAACACTGGCGGACAACATCTAGAACACATAGAATATGAGCTCTGGTTAGAAGTTCTCAAACTTAACTATGCTCAAATCTATGTAGCTTACATGATGATATATTATTCACTTGGATCTTATGTAATTAAGTTATCTCTGCAGAAGAAGAGCTGATACAAAGTCCTACTCGTTTTGTTCATCTTGCTTCTACATAAAGTCTCCTGATTACATTCGGTGAATATCTTATAATTTGGAAACCATGTCGCTTGCTTATTATGGTCCTCATCTAAACTCAGCATTTGTAGGTGTAATAGTAAATATCTTTTACTTTACATAGACTCAAAACTCCAAATCTTTTGTCGTGTGATTACATGTGCATATTGAAATTCAAAGATTGTTTTGTCATTATAAAAAGAGAGAAATTGTGGAGAAAATCCCTCATGATATTTTGAAAATGACAAAATAATCAAATGTTGCTAATGTGTGTATTGGTTATGCAGAAATGGTTTGTAGACTCATGGAGAAATATGCAAATGAAGTTTAGAACTGGAATGTTTGAAAGTAATAAATGCTTTTCTTCTACAAAAGGTGAACAAGATATTGCATGTCAAGGGCGTAGGCGTTGAGATTAGACAAACCTGTGTATAAGGTTAACAAATTGTAGAATGACGGTATGTTAAGATTTGATGGACCAATAGAAGGTGAATGGCTTTTCAAAACTAGATGACGTCAGTACGCTTGGAGGGACGGTGCATAGAAGGTAAATAGTCAATTCGACGCAAAGCATGAAAAGATTAGAGGGACTACATGCAGAAGCAACTCCTGTCGCAGATTGAGTAGAGAATGCGATGCACGTTTCTAAATTCTTAGGTAAGAACACTTAAACATTTTTTCAATTTGATGTGAATTCAATATAGTGTCTAATAGGTACATTCAAATTATAGAATTAACAAGAAGAACCTTGGAGAATATCAACAGGGTTTTCTTTTTCATTATTGTTGGCTGGAGATGGAGGTTCTTTGGCTCCTTTGACCTTCATATGGCTTAAACGGTTACTTTGAACATTGGAGGGTTATTTAAACAAGAACTTTACTAGCATAATAATTTTTGGGTTATCGTAAAAATAACAACTTACTGTGAGATACAAATTCTTAAAGCCCCACAATAATTTATAATCATTTAATATTTAATTTTTTATTATCCAAAATAAATTATTTTCACAATAAATTGAAGACCATCATCCAATCATTTCTCTTAAACAAATCGAGGGTGGCTGTGGAAGTTGGCACAAATTTGGAATTTCTATTCTCTCTCCATCATTCATATTCTCGAGTTTTCACTTGTGCAAAAAACTTATTTTTCTGATTGTGGTTCTCTATAAGAGTAGTATTTCCTATAATCTAGGAAGATATGATTTATAATGATTATAAGTCATGCTAGTGTTTGTAGAGTTTTCTATTGAGTTTCGTGTGGAAGCAACATTGTCTACATACCATAATATCTCGAGGATTATTAGTAGACTCCTTGCTTGCTAGTTCTAGGAGAGTGGATGTAAGCAAAGTGAAAACTTGAACCTCAATAAATCTATTTTGTGACACCTTTAATCCGGTAACTCTTTTATTATCCGCTTGGTAAAAGCTATTACTTTTGCATAATTGTGTTCCTTCTACAGCAGCATTTTCTCACTTCTTTTATGGAAAAGGCATAATTTTCTTAAAATAATTAAATTACCCCCTCTTAATTGTTATGTTACCTATTTCACTTAGCTATCACTGTGGATAGTTTGAACTCGGCCAAAATTTTACCCAGCGAAGTCCACACACTCGGCATACCAAATTTATGCTCTAAGAGTAAAACTAATTTGCAGGAGGGAAAAGCAACCAAGAAAAAAAAAAAAAAAAACTCTCGCCAATTACATGCAAATGGCCTTTTCAGTCGCCACCATCGTTTCCTCCTCTCTTCTCTCGCTGCTCCCTCTCTCCCTGCTTTTCTTCTTCCTCTTATTTCCGTTCTCAGTTGCACGACGGAGAACAGAAGCACACTTCTCCCTTTTCATCACCCAGATGGGCCCAAAGGGCTGGGTTGGGCCTTCAATGGCCCAACAAGCTCCCTCATTTTTACAAATTCTCTCGTCTTTGGACCCCCACATTTAACGTTTAAAAAAACTTTTGATTTTTTATGGACCAAAAAAAAAAAAAAAAAAACTCGGCCGGCCGTAACACCGATTTCCGGGCATTGATGACCCGCCGGTTCGATTTCCGATTTTCCGCCGGTCATCAACCCCGGTCGGAAAACCGAGCGGCATGCTCCTCAAAATCTAACAACAGATTGAAAAAAAAATAAAAAATAAAAATAAAAATAGAAACACAAATTCCCCACCCGCGTTGAACAGTCGCTGTCCCGGAGTCCATAAAAGAATTCAATTCAGGCACGCCGTTGAATCGTTGATGACCACCGACCGACCGACCGTCTCTTTCGCCGGCGACGTCGCCCCGATCTCCGCCCCGCGCGCATCCCCCGCAATCCGCCTCTTCACCGTCGCCGCGCGACCGCATTCCGTGAACGCGTTCGAGAGACGATGAGGAGGGACGGAGGAGATCGCTGGCCGACGATGGATCTGCTCCGGTCGGAGCCAATGCAGCTGGCTCAGCTCATCATCCCCATCGAGTCGGCTCACCGGACCGTCTCCTACCTCGGCGATCTCGGACTCTTCCAATTCAAAGACGTAAGCGGCACGCACTCTCGCCTCCTCCTTCTCGATTGAGCACCCTCCGCTCGATTCGCGTTCGTCCGATTCCGATCGGTGTCTGGCGATGGTCTCGAGCTGTTCCTGTCGATTTTCTCTGGTTTTCTCTGTTGACATCGATTCCCGGTTGCCTCCGCGGCTGAGGAAATTCCAGCTTACGTTAGGGAAGCGATCCACCGTTTTGAAGTTTTCTCTTCTGAGTTCATCAGCTTGTTTTTCGCATTGATTTGATTTGTTCGTCTTTATCTGATGCAGCTTAATGCAGACAAGAGCCCCTTCCAGAGGACGTATGCCGCCCAGGTGCGATTCTCTCTTTTGTCCGCCTTCTTTACAGCTACGCCTGCAATGCGATATTCATCACGCCGCTTGAAGGATTTTGTGCGCTTTGCGAAGAGTACAATAGCACAATTCCAAAGAAGTAAAAAAAAAAAATGTTTAAAAAGAAAAAGGGAATAGGGTTTGGATTCTTCTGGGTTCCATTTGTTAATTGCACGTCGAATTTGGAAGAGATAGTTTTTTCTTTACCGCCATGCTGTGGTTGCAGTATCATGCAAGGATATCTGTTGAGTTTCCATTTCGAGAGAAGATATTTTATGTCAGATTTATGGTTTACACCTCCATGTGACAGTGACACAAGGTGCAACAAATTAACCAAACATGGAATTCATAACGCACATTACGCCAAGTTGGATGAAATCCATAGAATGCAGGCAATGCTGATGAGTTGGTTACACCATGTCATCATTGTCTCGTAGTATAATTTTGCATAATAAAATTTTTCACATTTTGTGGGTACATAAATGAGCAAGTGGCTATAAGATTTTGATACTATCTACGGGGCCAAATTTCAGGCATTTTAGGAGTGTCTTGAATTGAGATATTATCTGCCAGTGTTAATGTACACAAGTCATCGATCAATGTCGAAACATATCCTGGTAATGGGACTCGTCTCCGTATGACCACATGTCTCACAGTATGGATTCATAAACACGGAGAGGACCTTGGTTTTTTCTCAGACGCATTGTTAGTTAAAGAGAATAATGGCAGACTACAAGCTGGCTTTGCAACTCAGTTATTCTCGTGGATGTTCTCACGTAAATGAGACACCAGGTTCTTAAGACTCAGCACTGTCAGCATTAGAATGCAAAAAATTTGTTGCTTGGCTGGATTGTGTATTTAGTTGTCCAATCTCTTGGAGAGTTGATCCCAGAGTAAAAAATGAGGTAGCAGGTAAACAAGAGTAGCCATGTTCTCTTACCCAGAAAGATTGACTTATGTCTATTAGGATGATTTTGCCAGTTCACAGAGTAAACATTTAAATGCTTGCTAAATTAAAAGGACCACACAGTTAACCTATAATACACTTCTATCATCAGAATCCCAAGATTATTATTGCTCTAATGAATTAAGATGCATCATTCACTATTTCCTTTTGGTAACATTTTTTTAGTATTAGTTTCTAGGGACTGGTACTGTAACCGTTAATCTTTTTCTCAGCATTATTTTATTTAAATTAGCAGATGAAAAGGTGTGGAGAGATGGCACGCAAGCTACGTTTTCTGAGGGAGCAAATGATAAAGGCTGGTTTATCGACATCAACAAGGCCTTTGGCAGGCACTGATGTAGATTTGGAAAACTTGGAGGTTAGATGGATACATCATTTAAATTTGGTATTGAATTTCTTTCTGTGCAAATTAACTAACTTGCTTGGATATGGTTAGGTGAAACTCAGAGAACTTGAAGCAGACATTATCGAAATGAATGCAAACAACGAACAGTTACAACGCACCTATGCTGAACTATTGGAATATAAGCTCGTTCTTCAGAAGGTATGCATAAGTTGTGGTGTAGTTGATAATTGTGCGTTATGTTGTACACACCCTGTTCTTGGCTCCCCTCCACCCCCTCCACCCCCACCAAAATCCAACACCCACACCTGTTCCCGCACCCACATGCGAACATGCGAGGATGGAGAGATGGGAAGCACGCGTATTCACTGAACATTATCATACGGGATTTGCCAGTTGGAAGCTGGGATTTCATCACCTTTGGTCCTGGATTTTTCTTGGAGGGGGGAAATCATGGACATGCTTTACAACTTGTGGCGTTTGCTTCTGTGCATTTTTCTGGCTGCAGGCTGGCGAGATATTTCATTCAACTAAAAGCATTGCTGCAGTTCAACAAAGAGAACTTGAAGCAGAGTCTCCTGGTGAAGGATCCATTGACAGTCCCTTGTTATTGGAGCAAGTAAGGGCTCATGCTTTTTCCGATTTTCTATTTCTGAAATGATCGGCTCTCTCATATTTCTATACTCAAAGGTCCTTATGGATTGGATTTGACTAGGAAATGGTGACAGATCCTTCGAAGCAAGTCAAGTTGGGTTTTGTCAGTGGCCTGATGCGGAGAGATAAATCAGCAGCTTTCGAAAGAATTTTGTTCCGTGCAACAAGGGGAAATGTGTTTTTGAAGCAAGCCATTGTTGAAGAGCCCATTAGAGATCCTGCCTCTGGAGAAAAGGTCAATAACTGTAATAACTGTGGCTTGTAATCGGATAAAGTTCTCGTTCCCTTCATGTTGAGTTATTGCTGTTGTTAACTTATTTATGTGTAATATTCATGCCTTCTTTTTACTACAGAGGTGCTTCCCCTTTTTGCAATTATCAATTTTATGATTCCTTTTACTTGTGAACTGATTGATTGTTGATTACAGGTTGAGAAAAATGTATTTGTTATCTTCTATAGTGGAGAGAGAGCAAAGAACAAAATCGTCAAAATATGTGAAGCATTTGCAGCAAATCGGTATCCATTTGCAGATGATATAGGCAAGCAATTTCAGATGATAACAGAGGTATGTTAATCCTTTGCGACATTTATTTGCATGCATCCGCAGGGAATAGAAGCTTCAACTTATGATGACTTGACATAAATTGAATTTTGACCTATGAATGGAGAAAAGTATGGTGATAGATAACATGAATTTATGGGATTGCATAGCCAGTTCCTTTTATTTCACTAGGGAAACTGGTTGCACTGATAAAAGCTATGAAGCAGGATGAATCTTTAAATCATTATTAAATCTACTGAGAAAGTTTATAATTTCATTTTCATTGTTCCAAAAGGTGTAAAAAAATTTTCTCATCTGGTTGGGTCTGAAAGCATGTCTCATTAAGTAGTCAGAGAAGCTTCTGCCTGTATACACTCATTTTGATGACTTTTCCAGCTCACTTAATATGTCGGGTGTTTTTATTAGGATGGACGTAAGTACAAATTGAAAACTGTTTCTTTTTTACCTGATTCTGGTACATGCTCGATACCTTTGGTGCCCAGTAACTGTTTCATTTAATCTGATACTTGTAATTTCCCTATTTTCAATTATTTAGGTGTCTGGAAGACTCTCGGAGTTGAAGACAACCATCGACGTGGGGCTATTACACCAAGCAAGTCTGCTTCAAAACATTGCTTATCAATTTGAGCACTGGAGCCTTCTGGTGTGTTTGAGTTGCTTAATTTTTATTGCTGAATGAACTGTATGATGAAGCTTCACATGTTCTCTCACCACTTGCGTAGGTTAAGAAGGAAAAATCCATATATCATACACTAAATATGCTAAGCATTGATGTGACCAAGAAATGTCTCGTTGCAGAAGGTTGGTGTCCAGTTTCTGCAACCACTCAGGTTTGCACACCATGTCATATCCCCCCGTTTTGTTTTCTACATAGCTCTTTTGTTAAATCTTGTCTGACTACAAGTAGGTCCGGTCTATGATTTCAAGGCTTACTTTACTTACTGAGGCTTGCCCTTGCAGATTCAAAATGCACTGCAAAAGGCAACCTTAGATTGCAACTCGCAAGTGGGAGCAATAGTTCGTGTTCTGCATACTGAGGAATCACCACCTACTTACTTCTGTACAAATAAGTTTACTACTGCTTTTCAAGAAATCATCGATGCATACGGGTTAGTTGTGTTGTCAGAGCCTTCTGAGGCCTAGTTCTTTAAATCGTGACATCAGCAGCTCCAGAGTTTCAAATATATGCTTCTATTATTATTAGTAGTTCTGAAGATCTGATTTGATGTTCGTGAAGTGCCAAGAAAAGCAGAAAGTAGGGCAGTTCCTCTGAAACTAGCTGGGTTAGTCCCTTCATTATGCAGAAACCTCATTGGAGGATAAGTCTTCATAAAAACTGTCAGAGCTGATATCAATGCTAGCTCTTACCATTTCACCTAATCATTGAAGCTTGAAAAAAGCAATCAGCAAATTAAAATTTCTTTCTGCACCTCTTTAAATCTTTTTCTATCTCTTATTCTTGCGGGTAGTTCAACTGTCAAGTAGAATTCCCCTTTTTCTACCTTTTTTCTCATGTGCCCGCACATTCTCCTTAATTCTGCTTTTGCACATGTTGGTGCTTAACTGCCTAGCATTCCGGGCTATAGAGCATCACTAGCCTTATACGTATAGAACTCTCCTTTAAGATTAAGTGGTATTTGACCATCACATAAACACTGATGCACTTATTTACTCTCTCCATCATGCTTGGACTCTGGGTGGCGTATCCATCTTTCTCTGTCCTTTGGCAGAGTAAATCCAAGGGATAGGAATCTTTCACTCCTATGGAATTTTCCTGGTTTCCAATTCACTCACGTGTAATTGGAACTTTCTGCTCATACTGAGCTTACATTCTGCATATTTTGTCTTTGACCAACTTTGATGCGTTCAATCTTTTCCCTCCAAAGCTCAAGTTTCTCATTTACTCTTGCTAGGGTTCCATCTACCATGATCATATCATCTACAAAAATAGTACATCAAGGTACATCATCTTAGATATAGGTAAAGAGATTATTCTGTTCTCCATTTACATGGGAACCAAGCAAAGACAGAACTCTTTACATAGATTTGCCAGTACATGAATCTGCTTACATCCATTATGACTTCAGTGGTTGACAGGAATATACTGTAACACTCCCATTGGTGAAATATGTGTTGCAGTGGTTGGGTTGTCTAGTTTTGACTCTGTTCAGAGTATATTTTCAAATCAAAGTAACTATAGTGATCTAGAATAGCTCTAAAATGCAAGCAATATATGGCCAAGGAGCAACACTCAGTTTATTGAGCCAAATACCTTGCCTGGTTCAGTTTGGATTGTTCAGCTTTGATTCATAACTTGTTGATGTCTCCACTGTCCAAGCACAAAATGTTCTGAATGGAAAGTAAACCTCCTTTTTCTCTATAAACCTAATTTTATCATAATCCTAAGCAAACATACATGACATCATGTGTGAGATATTTGTACACCAAAACAAATGAACCTATTAGTGAACTTTCATTTGATATGTAGATATTAACATCTAATCAAATTAGAAGTTGATATGGTTTTTGTTATTCCAGTTTCTTTTGTGTTATCGATTCTGTTTGGTCAATTTCCGAAACTCACTGATTTATCACCTTCAAAGTTCTGACTCTGAAATCCATATCGATAACCGAGTGACTGTACTTTCTGGTTTCATTTGATTTTTGGGGCTCTCTCATATTAAGTTCTTGATTTTCCTGCAAAATTCCTGAGGAACAATTGTCTTTATTGCAGAATAGCCAAATATCAGGAAGCAAATCCTGGTGTTTACACGATTATCACTTTTCCTTTCCTATTTGCTGTAATGTTCGGTGATTGGGGCCATGGCATCTGTTTGCTTATGGCAACTTTGTACTTTATCTTCAGGGAAAAGAAGCTTTCTAATCAGGTAACTTTCACGTGCCCCATTATGAGCTGACAGTTTTATTTTCTTACTTAAGTTGTCATCACTTATGTTTGGTTGATCTTGTTGAACAGAAACTTGGGGACATCACAAGCATGATATTTGGTGGTCGTTATGTCATCATGATGATGGCCCTGTTCTCAATTTATACTGGACTGATATACAACGAATTCTTTTCTGTCCCATTTGAAATATTTGGGCCCTCTGCCTATGCTTGTCGAGATCTCTCTTGCAGGTATTAAAATTTTAAACACAGTAAATGCATTAGGAGCCATTGGCATTTTCCTGTGCATGTTATGAGTACTCATAGTTTTTATTTTCAGGGATGCATCTACCCAGGGATTAATAAAGGTTCGTGCTACTTATCCATTTGGTGTTGATCCAGTGTGGCATGGTACTCGAAGTGAGTTACCCTTTCTCAACTCGCTGAAGATGAAGATGTCTATTTTACTGGGAGTTGCCCAGATGAATCTGGGAATTGTGCTGAGCTACTTCAATGCTAGATTCTTTGCAAATGACCTGAACATCCGGTGAGATATTGTAGGGGTAGCTGAGTCTTTTTCTTTTGGTGCATCTTCTCTGTCCTTTCTCCCTTCAAGAGAGGGATGGTGAAATTCAAACTTTCTCCTATTGCATACTGGAATTTGGCTTCTACCATCCAGTCAACCTCTTATCTGTTAAATTTTCAGTGTTGTGTTCTTGTCATGTATGTGGAACTTCGGCCTCATAAGTGACTGAAAAATGACTGCTTTTGCAATGCCTTGCTTCAGGTACCAATTCGTTCCCCAGATAATATTCTTGAATAGCCTGTTTGGCTACCTGTCACTCCTTATAATAGTCAAATGGTGCACTGGATCACAGGCAGATTTGTACCATGTTATGATATATATGTTCTTGAGTCCTATGGAGGACCTAGGTGAAAATCAGCTTTTCTTTGGCCAAAAATTTCTACAGGTTTGTGTGCTTCTTGTAATTCACTTCCTTGAGCAAAATATGAACACTCAATGATAATCCTTTGTCGCCTCCAGGTTATTTTACTTTTGTTGGCCCTAGCTGCAGTTCCATGGATGTTATTCCCCAAGCCTTTTATCTTGAAGAAGCAACATGAGGAAGTAAGCTTAAGTTTGATGCCTTTTTCTTCTACAGAGTACCTATCACATAATTCATGTTCCTTTCTTTTCATCATCTGTCACTTGATATCTTAATTGTTGTCATAGAGGCACAAAGGGCAACAATATGCAATCCTTCACAGCCTCGATGACCCTCTCGAGATGGATCTTGATGCGGATTCCCACAGACATGAGGAATTTGAGTTCAGTGAGGTTTTCGTTCACCAACTTATACATACCATAGAGTTCGTGCTTGGAGCAGTTTCTAATACAGCTTCTTACCTACGGTTATGGGCTCTTAGGTAAGGAATCACGCATCTTCAATTGGTTTTCCACAAAGCATGTCAGCTGATATAGGTACACTGATGTATGTGGGGCACTCTTGTTTATTTTCGTCATAATTTCTTATGCTCAATAAAGATTTCCAAAGCACAATAGGTCAGCATCTCCTTACGTTTGAAAAGAATTGCATATTCCAGATATTGTTCTTCACCTGCTGATCACCTGGTTGTTGAATTTGTTTCAGTCTGGCCCATTCGGAGCTGTCCAGTGTATTCTATGACAAAGTTTTACTCCTTGCATGGGGGTAAGTCATCTTTCTTGCGGGATCTAATGCATATTGGTTTGTGAGATCTAGCAATAGAGAGATTAGTGATTCATTGCGACTCCTACAGGTTCAATAACACCCTTGTGCTCATAATTGGCATCGTAGTCTTTATCTCTGCCACTGTCGGCGTGCTTCTAGTGATGGAAACTCTAAGCGCATTCTTACATGCCTTGCGACTTCACTGGGTGGAGTTCCAAAACAAGTTCTACGAGGGAGATGGTTATAAGTTCCAACCCTTTTCATTCGCGCTACTAAGCGAGGAGGATGAATGACACACGAGGCACAGCTTTAGGAGACGAGACTTTGTTGTATTGTATTCGTTTTGTAGATATCCATTGATCCATTCTTTTAATGGAGTTCGTGTAGAACCTTTAGAAAGCAAGTGGCAGGACAGAGGACGTGATGGAGCAAACTCGGTAGGCCTTGGCCTCTTCATTCCCCACTTCATTGGGGTTGTAGAAGCCAACAGACTTGCAGATCCAGCTATGGCTGACCTGAGGTTTGTGGCTAATCATTCAACATTCGTTGTAGGTATTTTAGCTTTGTGATGTTTCCTACCGTCAAATAGGGAGACATGATACAAGATATAATAAGACCATGGTCGATCCGATTGAGTCTAATCACAGTAATTTCTTTTTTATACTCGAAAATGATTGATGTTTTCGTAGCATTTTCTTTCTAAGGCGAGGAGCTGAGTACCGGTATGCATTGTCACTTGATACTATCTGCCAGAAAGTACGCCATGGGAAATTCTAACGGCGGAGGACCAAACCAAAAAGAGAGAAACAACAGAAAATGAAGAACGTCATGTACCACAATGCATCCACCCTTGGCAATGGGTCTTCCTCCTCGCACCGCGAGGCAAGCGCGAAGATTAACTTGCCGATAATAAGAATCCAGCAGAATTTAGGAGCACGCAGAGATACGTTATAATTTCAGTTGTTGGCCACACATAATCACAGATAGTTAGCCTACATGGTATCATCTTATACTTTACAGATACAACAGCAGAATAGCATTTCGGATACTTTCAACTGTGTCCAATGTCTTAAAAAGGTACGGAACCTAAAACAATACCATAACACGCTCACCTGGGCGATCATGAAGGAAACCTTGTGACGCCTGCCACAGGATTTCCTGTGACTCGGTGATCTAATGAGCTGTGGTGTGAATAGCGGCCACGGTCGACACCATCGAGTCAACGCCACAGATATTGCGGCCCCTGCAGATCTTGTAATATCCATTCTCGCCCCAGTTCTCTCCCCACGAGTTCTTGATTATCCAGTAAGGCTTCTCTTTGAACCGGATGGGAGCATAACCAGCAGATCCGTACCCAACCAAGAGCACCCCGTGATCGAGATGCTTCGCGCAAATATATGGGCACGACACTCCTCCTATGTATGTCTGCATATACACTGCGTTGATCCCGACTGCACAACACAAATCCACAAAAAGAATTTACAATCCGTTAAGCTTCATAGCTGAAAATAACTAATTCTATTCAACAAAAGTTAATCTTTCGATTTACACTGTCTATTTAGCTGACAACTATTCAAACGATAAAACAGGTGGCTTTTCGTCCAAAATAAGAGTGGCCAATTACCAGCCAGGGGACCGTTCTTGACGAGATTTGCTGCTATCTGTTCCTCGTCCAGGGTGATAACACTGAAGTTAGAAACTGATGCGGCAATCTTGCTCTTGTCAAATTTGCAAGAGCCACGATCAGTTCCAGTATAAGGATAGTCTTCCTCTCGCTCTAGCCCACCAACTTTAAGTGTGTACTCGAAGGCAGTTGTCATCAGCCCGCCACTGCATCCCGAGTCACATGCACCGTATTCTTCAGGGTCACACTGCAGGAAAGTAAAGTTTCAATACTTTAGTATTGGAAACACCATCATTTTGGAAGCATCGCATTCAAGTTACAGCCGCTATTAGTTTAGAATGCATAACTGTATGCAAAATTGAGGTATAGAACTCGGTACATTGTTGACCCCAAGCTGATTAATAAGAGCAAGAATTATCAAGCAAGAGTCATATTGTGTGGGACCAATAAAAAGAACACAAGCCAAAGAAGACTTGCTATCATGACTAACAGAAACGAGAAACAAAACGAAAAAAAGTATCCAATGTGATTTACTCTTCAAAGCTATCACTCTTCAAAGCTATCTCATTCATGCAAAACCATTAGGAATCTGCTTTGTAGTGCAGCAGAGCTTCTTGAGCCAGCTAAAAAATAATCGTCGCAATCCCAATGCTTCAAGTCAAAAAGGCAAGGCTGGATCAACAAATACAACTACACCAATGAATCAATTCATTCACGTTCCTTTCACAATCAAATTGGTTGAGGTCATGGACTCTCTAGCCAGGACAATTAGATGCTGATTTGGTGGCTTCCATCAAGCGCCTTTCCAGTCTAAAAAGCCAATAAGAGTAGAAGGCAGTAGATTTTTGTCGGGTCATCAAAAGACTTCGCGAGGTTCATTTGTATAGAAGAATATTATCTTGAACATAATATGACAGAACCTGATGGTTAAAAGCTGTGCAAATAAAAAGGCCACTGGGAATATCTGCATGTATATACCCGCGTGTCCACCCATGAGATTGGACCAGTTACACAAAATCCTATAGAATATTTACTTGTATGAAATAGCTTAGATATATTATAAATTAGCTTTACATAATATTCACATCTACTAGTTCAAAATGTGACCTTGTTGTTACTGAAAGTATATAACTAAGCGAGAAATGAAACCAAAAAAAAAAAAAAGGAAAATAGTCTGTCGTAGTAAAACAAGGCTGAGAGGAGAATTTCAGAGCAAGACTTGGATTCCTGCCGCCAAAGCCTCTCACAACTTCCCAGACAGGTTTTTTTGTGGAAGCATAAGATAGCATTTAAATGAAACAATTGAAGTTAGATTTTGTGTCCCCTCATCTTGAGGTAGAGAACATCTAAGGTTACGGTGGGTTCACTGCTGAATAGTGCAGAAGTCGAGGTTTGGAAATTGAAACTAACTTTGGCACAAACCTAATGGACTCTGTTTCTTCAGTTGCCACTTAAAAGCAGAGATCATTAGCATCTCTGTGGGCGAGAGGGAGAAGGAATTGTAGAAACCAGAAATGCTGGATGATGGTGCTTCAGGATAGTTGAGATAACAATGATCGTGCAGCTTGTGCTGCAATACGATCAGGCACACTCGCCTCAACTATGACACAAAATTGTAAATAAGGATGTTTGATGAATAATTGTTTGACCTGGGTTACCACTTTGACTTTTGAAAAGAGGAAAAACCTGACTACCTGCGGATCACCTGGTCTGCCTGTTCAGCTTAACCAAAAACGACCAGAGTTTTTGGGCCAGGGAAGGCAATCAGTAATTAGCAGCTAACATCCACAATTAGATCTTACTTTTAGATATTAAATTATATGCACTCGATATTCTACTATGGAGTCACCTAATTTACAAGGGTTAACCTCTGCCATCTGTATGGACGGATATCACACAAAAACCCTCCCTTGCAAATGCAGATTCGTAATCTTGACCTTTTCCTATTCACATAATCTCGAACATCATAGTTTAAGAGCAAATTATGCTTCATCTGAGGTATAAAGGAAAGCCTATCATTCCACTTGATAGAGATTGCTGAACATAAAACAAGATAGCGACTTAGAACCAGATGCTAAAGCAAACAGGCAGAAATCCAAAAAAAATAGAATTAAACGGCAATCATCTGAAACAGAAACTGGTAAATTAGCAACTCAGGCAAGAGCGAAACACTAGACTGAGCGTCCAAAGATATAGACCAATGATTTCAGACAAACCATATGACGAACTGTGAAATCTTTCCTTTTGATTTGTCTTAAAACCAGCAAGTGCTTCAACTTAATTTGAGTGGTGGTGGAACGACTATCCGCACAAAAGAACAACAGAAAGATCACGAATCCCAGATAGTAGCAGGTAAGAATCAGATTCCTAGAGAATTATATCAAAAAACGTACGGTTGGCAAAGTTTTCGTTCATTTCACGTGACGACAGTACTTCAAGCTTACGCAGGATATACTCAACATCTACCCCCTTTCTCTAAACTATCCAACTCCACTAAAGGCTGTTCAGGAAATATCATGCTTGTCGCTAACTTAAAATCGACGGAAGAAAGCAAAAGAATCACGAACCTCATGGTCACAGTCCACAAGCTGCTGCTCGCTCAAACTCGTAAGCTCTCCGGTAGCCAGAAAATGAGCTCCTTCCAGAGCTCCGGTCGTACTAAAAGACCAGCACGATCCACATGCTCCCTGCGATGATCAACAAAGCCATATCTACATATCTCACAACAATCCAAACCGCGCAGTAACGGGACAAGATGCTTGAGAAGTAAACACAAAACAACATAGAAGTAGATTAATCCTGACGAGTCGGGAACAGTTTACCTGGTCTTTGACGCCGGTGACGGCACCGCGATCGCGCCAGTCGAACTCCGTCGGGAGATCGTCGGTCGGCAGGACCGGCGCCTTGTTGGCGTCGGTCGGGAGGCGGAGCCGCTTCAGGCCGAGGAACTGCCGGCGGAACTCCTCCGGGGTGAGGTCGGAGAACTTGGTGACGCCGTGGACCGCCGAGGGGTCGAGCTTCTGGTGGAGCCGCGCGCGGCGGAGGTTGGCCTTGAAGACGCCGAGCCGGTAGTCGTGCTCCTCCGGCGTGGCGTAGGCCTTGCCGAACCGGAGCTTGAAGTCGACGAAGTGGCGCTCCGCGCCGAGGGCCAGGTCGTCGTCGCCGCCCGACGACACGACCTGCCTGATCAGCGGATCCTCGCCGTGGCCCGCGGGCTCCGCCGCGGCGATCCCGGCGGCCGCCGCCGCGGCGGCGATGGCGAAGAGGACGAGAGGGAGACGGGACATGGCCGCAGAGAAGGAAGCGAGGAGAGGCGAATTGCTGGCGTGCGAAAATACAGTAGCGGTCGTAGATATAGAGTATGGTTTGGAACGAGGAAGGAGGAGAGTGGCTCCGAGATGACGGTGGGCCCCAGCGGGTTTCGCCACTGTGGTCTCGCCACGTGGCTCTCGACGTCATACCGCGGGGGTAAAACGGGCAATATGCTGCCGCTGGAAACTTTTTGTTTTGTTTTTTTCTTATTAATTTCGTTATCCTTTCTTCCCATACGTGCGAATACGAATTTGGAAAATAAAAAATTAGCAGAAATGTCAAACACGTAAACTTTGTGCCCGCTAACCACTTTAAAGGCTCTGCATGATAACCTTCCCCAGCCCAAGAATTTCTATTCTTCTCTCCTCGGAACAAAAAAAGAATAGAAACCTGTTTGATAACCAAGAACTTAGTTTTTTGTTAACAAAAAAGTTAGCCAGGAATGGTTTTGAAATAGAAATGAGAAGTAAAAAAAAATTGCTTCTTGTTTCCGGAACAAATTTAAGAAATAAGTGAATTTTTTTCTTTTATTCTTCTCTTGCTAACGGCCATTGACCATTGTTGACCGCGCGCCGTCGTCGCCGCCCGCCGCCGCCAGCCGGCCGACCGCCGACCGCGTCGGAGGCCGACAACCGACCGTTGTCGCCGCGGTCGCCGGAGGCCGACCACCACCGCCACCGTCGCCACGGCCGCTACCGGTCACTGGAGGCCGACCGACCAGGCCATGCTACGGTCTTGCCGGTCGACCGACCGCCGCCGATTGTTGCCGATCACGCCACACACCACCACCTGGCTGCCGATCGTCGCCGCCGGTCCGATCCGCCACCCGGACTATCGCCACCGATCGCCGACGCCGCCATCGGCCGCCACCTCCGTGGCCCGATCCGTAATCAACGGCCGATGGGCCGTCGGCGGCGCGGCGGCGTCCATTGTGGCGGCGGTCTACCAGCAAAAATAAAAAACAAATAAATATAAAAAAGAAATTATTTTTTACCAAACGCATTTCTATTCTTTTTCTATTTCTAGAGTAAAGTTACCAAACGGATTTTTTTACAGAGAAATTGTTCCACATAATAGAAATAGAAAAGAACTATTTCTGAAAAAAAATTGTTCCCCAGCCAAGAAATGTTCTCATGCGCACCCTTATCTACCTCCACTCTTTTTTTCTTCGCACCTTAATTTAAAAAAAATGCAAAATGCATTCCCAAATTTTTATCTTCACAAACCACTTCGCACATTCACATCAATTGTCCATAATGTCCCTATTTAAGGAAAAATCACATTTTTTTTTTCCAAAAATGTCATTCCTAATCTTAAATTCTCATGCTTAACCAAAACATTGACAGTTAAAGAAAATTTGAATCCCTTAAACATTAAGCAAAATGCCCAAATAAGCATGCAATAAGGGATAACTCGGTCTTTTCAATATGAGATTTTTGCTATGAGAAACATCAATGGTATCTACAATATTATAGGTATGCAAGGAGTTAGCAAAGCAAAACAAAAGTATTCTTTTTATATTTTCTCTTACGATGATCTTTATGCTTAATAAGTAAACTAGAGTTAAAGACTTTGAAGACCACTTGGACATTTGAAGTCAGAACAAAAGGGAAACAAAATTCCTCTGGTACTCAGGGAGCTGTTTTAATTTTGTTAGAGTAAACAAACTCAATTTTTCTAAAAACTTAAAGTTATGTTTTTTATTTCGAAATTACCGATTATGATTGCTTCCCCCATTGCAAAAAGAATTTACTCCAGAAATACTCAATTCTGTACTCAAGAAAAAGAGGCCTTCGCTCCACGCTCCTGGACTCTTGGACCCACCATGTCACATCTGCGCGATTATTAATCATTCAATTTGTTAATATTTTGTGCCACATCATTTGAAAGAAAAAATTTAAAAAAAAAAAAAAGGAGAGGAAGAGGTAAAGTTTAGGAAAGTGGGCTAAAATGATGGGGGAAGGAGGGGACACCGCCGAAAGTTGCTTTAACCAGGAAATTTAACGAAAGGGAGGGATCACCAATTTCACCCTCATTTGTCACACTCGCCCGGCAACTACGAGGAAGAGCCACATGACGATCCGGACAAAGTCGGGCGATCGCAACTATCCTTGACCAGATCAAGCGTGCGCAAAGGACATTCACAAATCCAATACATCACCTTAATTAAATAAATTATTAATATCACCAAAATCCTAACTTGATATATCTGCGATAAATTTACTTAAAATTAATTTTTTAATCACAAAAAATTCTGAATTAGTATCCGAAGATAAATTTACCATATGTTATTTTATGTTAAATTTTATTATTAAATTACTGAGTTACCTAATAAATAATAGTTGACGAGCCTATCAATTTATGTTATTTCATTTCTCTACCTATTTATAGTTCTTCAGTGATATTAATCAAATTTAATTTATCACAAATATAGCGATTTAGAGTTTTTTTTTGTGGTTACAAATATATCAATTTAGGATTTTTATTATTAAAAAATAAATTTTGAGTAGATTTATCACGGAATATTAGTTTGTAATTTTTCATTAGCACTTAAACAAAATATCTGGACGTGACTTCAATTTATTTTGCGTTTTCTTCTTCAGTGAGTATACGGACAAATCTGGTGGTGCAATTGCTAACGCAAATGTCCGTTGGACCGACTCGCACCTTCGCTTTTGATCGCGGCCTTTGCCGATTTTCTGTCCGCACCTCGCATTGTCCGATCAATTTGTTAAGGGAATCTTCCGATATTTATGTGCAAAAGGTCAAAGATATCATCGCGAGGTGTTCGAATTGAATACGCTAGCATCATCGCGACGCTCCCCGACCCCACGCGAGCTCAAGGCAAAGATGGGCCACAGATTTCCTCTCGATTTGTCCTCTTTTGGTTCTTTCGTCATTACGGAGCCTCTTCTTTATGAACATTGCTAAGCTGAGATAATTGTGACGTGAGGTGTGAGACATGGTGCTCATAATTTATTGATCAGAGGAGATGGAAGAAATTTTCCACCAAAGGGCAACGACGCCCTAGACCCACGCTTGTGATCTTGATAAATTTAAATTGTAAGTTTCCGTTTAGTCTTTGGAAAAATATCTTATCTAAACTCTCAAAAATTGTCTGGATAACTTGGGATATTACAGAATTTCCAGCTCATCAACCAAAAGTTATTCATTCAAATCCGACAAGTTGCATTCAAACTACTCTTAATTAGGTCCACCATGGGACGATTGTCTCGACTTAAGTCATTTATGGGGCTTGCAATGGTGTTTCGTGGGCTTCAACTAGAATCTCCATACTTGTATTGTAATAATTCGGTCCAATAGAGAGTGATCACCAAGGCTATAGAGTTCAAAAAGGAAATGATTATTAGTAGGCTTCTAGCATGGTGAAAGGAGCAAATTGAACCGAATTACACATTGAACAAAGGGAGAATATGCTTAGGATATATGTGTGAAAACTAAATTTAACTTATGGAACCACCTTTCCACATAACTAAAGGTGTGTTTGTTTGTGTTTCCTTTTTTTTTTTTATGAACACAAATCTCGTTTTTTTGTTCCGGAATAAAAAAAAGAAATAAACGCATTGTTTGCATTTTTGTTCTAAATCTATTTTTTTATTCCCTGGGAACAAATTTGGAATAAACAAGGAAAAAAAAAACTTTTTTTTTTCTGGAATATTTTGGAGAAACAAATTTTCTTTCTCTTCTTTCTTTTCTTATCTTTCTTTTTTTCTTTTTTTTTTTTTTTTGGTCGATCGTCGGCCTTAGCCATGACCGGCGACCGGCCATCGAGGGCTGGCGACCTCACTAAAATGTCGCCGGTCCCTAGTGAGGCCGTCACCAAAAGGAAGAAAAAAAAAAAAAAAAAAAAGAAAATACAATAAAAATATTAAAAAAATTAAAAGAACACAAATTTACCAAACGTGTTTTTATTCTTTTTATATTCCAGGAACAAGTTTACCAAATGCGTTTTTTTGTTCAAAAATTATTTCTCAGAACATAAATAATTTTTTTTATTTCTGTTCCCTGAATCAATTTTTGAACAGAAATGTTACCAAATGCATCCTAAGTGTGCTTAGGCCATCCTCAATGCCTACCAAGATTCGCTCCTTATTCAAGCCCTCTGATCTTGACAATCACTCCTCACCCTCGTCGGATTAGGCCACTACACATGTCCCTAATCATATATAATTAGTAAAAGAAACATATCTTGCTTTCTTGGACCTAGTTCTTGTGTCCCACGAAGCCATGGAGGAATGGATCGAGTGCAAGTGTCACAAACATGGGCCTACATAGAAGCTGGAGAGCCCATACATGGTTCCTATATATAGGCACAAAAAGAAAGAAGAAGAAGAAGAAGCTGGGTTCATCAACGCATTGGGCCTACCAGAGAACTTGACAATGATCACCGTCTTCAAACGGGCTCCGATCACCCCCTCAATGACTAAAGGGGCTGTCGCCTGAATTTGCCTCTTTTAGCTGCTGTTTGTTCTATTCAGGCATTTTAATTTTGCTCCACTTCATTCATGTCTCCAATCTCCCATGCTACTTCGAGTTTTGCTGACTTAGGCCTCCTCACTTAGGCCTCCTCACAGTAATACTTAACTTTGGCCTTTCATGGCTATTGAAAGTCGAAAGCTATTACAGAAAGCTGCAAGCAGTTCGCTAACACAAAAGCCGGAGCGAAATGGAACGTTGTCAAACTGGACACTTAGGCAAAGAACTATGTTGATATGATACGGTTGCAGCTAAATCAAATTTGCAGAACGATTGGTGACTTAGGCAAAGAACTATGTTGATATGATACGGTTGCAGCTAAATCAAATTTGCAGAATGATTGGTGCCCAAGATTTCAAAATAGTTCATGTTGTCCGAAACCTTCTCAATCACCTCGATCTATGCGCAAAAAGTAGGAGAATCTGATTGAATTACTTCAGTTGTTCAATTTTATGAAAATGGCCGGCCACGGGATGAGAAAAGTGCATTAACCTTTCCTTGAACAAATGAGGGGCGGCCGCCGAATTTCTATTCTCGCATAGTATCATTGCGCGCATCTTGGATGCACGATGTGCAAACTTTATGTCGCGCATATGGACATTGGCATCTTCATACCTTCAGCGATATCCTGCTATCGAACCCCACATTGTATATCCATGTGAAAGTTGATTTCGAGATAGCCCGGGATCGTTTCCTAGCTTTAGACTTCTAACAGGGTGAGATCCATGTTGATCAGTTATGCTACAGGCGAGAAAAAACGATCAGGGTGGATCTGTATCTATCATTGGAGTGTTTCTCGATTACAGAACTCATATAAGGGAGGGAAATGAAGGAGAAAGAGGACTCCTGTATGGATATATTCATCGGAAATGAAGTCCTAATTACCTTGTCTGAAACATACAGTTCAAATTACCCATTGTCATAAAGATACTCGACCCAAGTATCTCGCAGATTTCCGACGACAAGACCATTCGCAAAACCCTAGCTGACTCGGCCTGTACGAAAATAATGCATCGACCGTCAAACGGGCGAGTGGACGTCGAAAGAAAGAGAATTTGCAGAGCATGCATGCCGGGAACAAACTCTTCTTCGTGAGCAGGAAGAGCCACCATGCTCAATCAGTGTGCCGCCCACTGAAACCTTCGACCATTGCTGTGGAATCGCCGAGAACATGAACATCATGAGGATCTTGAAAATGGCCAACTAGGAATCTTCTTTTTTTATTATTAATTGTTCTGAATTTCTCCTTTTTCCCCCTCACTCAGAGAAGATTTTTCCGCACACCCTTTCTTTTTTCTGCTCAAAGATTCCAATACCATCTTGGACTAAAGCAAAGGTATGAAAAGATGCGGTTCAAATTGGACTTGTTGATGCTCTTCAGCAAAAGCTTTTGGTGGTCCTTTTTCTTTCCCATTGGAAAATGCTTGGTTTTAAAGGGTAAGTGGGTGATAGAGACATTGGTCACTCCCATGAACGTGGATGTCAAAAAGTGGTTTAAAAACCAATAAATGGAGATTGAAAGTGAAGTCCATGAAGATAATGATTGGCGATTATATAGGAACCATATGCATGGCGGTCCTAGGTTTTCCATTTAGAAAAAACCCTAAGAAATATTATCAAAACTCTTTTACAAAGCAATCTATCGGTTGATAGATTCCTTATTAGTTGCTATCCGTTCGATGCAAGGATTTCGCTTGCTTCAGCACCCAATAAAGAACCGCCATGTCGTTTTGTAAGAGAGCTATCTAGTGATATGGTGAATTTAGTATGAGATTTACTTAAGTAGGCAAACATGATAGTGTTTGATTTGAAAGAACTTTTCCACAATTGACGAGTGGATTCGTTTGACAAAACTTTGATGAAATTTATGAAGTTGATCTTCCCTCATAGATGAACGATTTGTTGGATTCCTTTTCTTAGCAAACTCTTATTGATTGAACTAATTCAGTATGATATTACTTAAGAAATTTCATCCCATGCTAGCAGATTACTAGGAACCTACCACTATTACGTTTTTTTTTTGGTCAAAACCACTGCTATGTTTATGTTGGAGTCCCGTTGTATGTAAGTACATGACGTAGAGCAACGAACAAATGCTTCTATGGAAACTTTCGAGCGTTAAAAAAGCGGACAATCCCACAAATCAAAGAGGATTCTAGGATCTTCGAAGTTGCAAACTAGTTATGCCGATTTGGGTGATGTTTAATCTCAAATTCACATGTTTCCCTCAAGTTCCGAGCCATCGAACATTTAAAAAATTTCAGACTTATTTTATAGATTTTTAGGACTCGATTTGAAGACTTACCTTTTTATCAATATTTTTTTCCTTAATTTTGTTATTTGATTTCAGTCATTTGGTTATTTCCAAAATGGCGACCTCCCCATAACTAGTCGCCTAAAATATTATAAACGGCACTTTATGATTCAAAATAAACACTATCTTTTGGAATCATTTTCCTAGCATATCTTCCTCTGCGTCAATACATATCAACAAAGACTAGCAATTAGCTGCATGCTATGTATCCACTCATCAAAATAGTTGGCACCAAACTTTGTACTTCATCTGGATTTTGATCCTACTCACTATATACGTGAAATTAGAATCTGTCGAAATGCCGTTAGTAATGTCAATATGAAAAAAGAGTTTTGCATAGAAAAAATGGAAGGAAACAATATATATATATATATATATATATCAAAACATATGTGTACATGTTATTTGAAAGTATGCACTCTTGCGTGAATATTGTGTATCGAATATACCTAATTATATCTAATCTTGACTAGGCACTGCCACTCGGGTCCTCTTGAGCTTGAATTGTCTCATAAAGCTTCTTGCTTTATTTTCACAAAACTTCGAAATTCATGAAAAGTTATGATTAAATAATTCCGGGATTTTATTTTTAGTAAATGTTAAATTTTCGGATAGACATGTCTGTTGAAAGTTCGCCGTTCTATCCTATCCAATGGCTGTACCTGTTCACGAGAAACTTTGCTCCGTTGTTCTTCTATAAACATTCTTTCATTCGAAAAAGCTATTTCATTTTTCCCGTGTTTATATCGAGAGAGTTCGAGAGGCTAAATTGTATGGCGGGAGGCATTATTGGCTTAAGAAAATGATTTCGCACGCCTCTTAGAACAAACAGTTTTGATTTTTCATATACTACTTT
The DNA here is from genome assembly GCA_016097545.1 of Eucalyptus victrix. Classification (NCBI taxonomy): domain Eukaryota; kingdom Viridiplantae; phylum Streptophyta; class Magnoliopsida; order Myrtales; family Myrtaceae; genus Eucalyptus; species Eucalyptus victrix. The sequence continues at coordinate 16,250,038 of CM027840.1, read as the reverse complement.
TCTTTCAAATCACACATGTAGCAGCCGAGTAGATGCTGTTTTCCCCATCATATTTATTGGGCTATTTCCAGCTGTGAATGTCGAGCTATTGGATGTCGCCAAATTATAGTTTCATCTGCAGAAACCAGAGAAAAAAATAAATTAAAAAAGTTATAACTTCAAAAGGGTGAAGCATCACACCTAAGAATCGACATGCTGAAGAAAACCGAAAAAAAAAATCCAAATGCTAAAGATAACCAAAAAAAAAAGGTTCTAGAACCTTATTGATAGAGATGGTTTTGGATTTTTTTTCTCAATTCACTCCCATACTTCATGGACGTAAATGTCGGAGCAATCCATATTGAAAATACACACATGCTCGAATCTTTACTTATAACTAGGATTATCATGTTACACAAAATCTAAAAGCCAAAGTAATGATCTTAAGATACAGTGCGTGAGGTAATGACCAAAGGCATGCATGGGGATTAACTAAAAATTCCCATCTGAATTTAGACCCACCCGCACCAAATCGACATAAAGAAAAGGCAAAGGAGACCCTCGTGCGAAGATAAAGCACCACTTTACGACTTGACGATCACGTAATTAGCAAGAAAATCTTCATGTTCCGAGTCAAATGACGAAAGAGAAGCTATCGGCATCAAAGAGGGACAATCGATCACAAATTCTCTCTCTCCTTTTAATTTAGATTAGTCCAGACGCAATTTGAGAAATTGCATGAACCGATCTTATCATCATCTTGGGTGTGGACCTTAGCAAAAGTATGTGGAAAGCAGTTGATCACCAAATCTCTCCGTCTGCTTTTGCTTGCACTCTAGCAATTGGCGATGTGGATGGAATCATCCTTTCTTGTGTGCCAAAAGAGCCAAGCAAAAAGCAGTAAACGGAGCCCCCCCCACCGCCTAGTGCGTTCAGCTAACTACGCTTCCAAAGCTTGGATGGAGGCAAATCGTGTAAAGTTACAAGGATCTTTCCAAAGGATGAGACATGGCCTTCTTTTTTTTACTTTTTCTCCTTCTTCTTCTTTTTCCTGTTCTCACTGCTGTACATGAATGATGAGTTTAGGGTTTGATTGACTCCGCTTGTTGACGTAATCTGCATGTAAGAGCTAGTAAGCACATCTCTGTGTTCTTTCCCTCCACAAAACGATATGTTTGGAGCGCCCGAATATATAGGATTGGAAAGTTTAATTTGTGAAGAATCAATTAAGCACTCAGTCACATTTATATATGACTTTCGCACTATAACCAAGCGAAAATTCGAGACCTCTAAGAGTGTAGCATCAAGGAGCATAAGAGGTACATGTGTAGTGCCTTATAGATAAGATGTTCTCTCAGCTTGATTTGATAGACTAGACCAAGAACCACTTGTAGTGCTATAACCAGCAAATTAGCTAGACACATCCTTATAACTATGCTTTCATTGTTAATCACAACGGGTTGATTCCGACCTGTTACATCGCTCCATATCAATTAGCTGACAAAATTGGTCCTTTGTCCATTGTATAATAGTTCAACACTCCGGACCCATATATGGATTCATAATTCACTCTTCCAATGCTTTCAAATTACACTATCCTATACTTGATTAGAGATTAAGTACTTACCCTACATACTTCATACAAAAGCTTACTGGAGAAATGATTCTAACCTGAGCTTGCATATCAAGCTCTTCGAGATAATAGATGAACAATATCACTTTAATTGTCAGCACGTCCTCGGAGCGTGACAACCATACACATCACCAACCATAACTCAATCATCTCAAATCAGATGAAGCTTCACCAGAAATGAACAACGATTTGTTCGTGGGCAGTGCACAAATTATAGCGAGAACCAAAACCCTAATGGGTCCAGCTGAGTGGAGATCCTTGAAACGTTACATTACATTCACCTCAAGCTGAGAAAGTGATGGCTGTTCACAAAAACACAGACACAACCATTCTCAGTGCTCCTCCAAGCCTCCATTTAGACCCTTTCCCACTCGGTCTTCATGAATCATCATAAGAATCTTGGACCGTAATCCCTCCCAAAAAACCCTTTAGTTTTGTCTTTCCATGTGTTGTCTAATTGATCCCGAACTATGAAGGCGACTTAACCCAAGCACTCGATTCCTGGAAACGGCGCGCGCTGATTCACTATCATTGAAGGAAAAAAAAAAAAACAAACAAACAAACAACAACCCGAAGCCCGCGGGGTCTCGACGATGTCTCAAAAGGTTTGAGCATTCCGTGGAAGGCGTGAGGAAAGAGAAGCTCAATAACGAGATGGTGCCCTCAATCAAGTGGAGGCTTTGCTGAACGTTAATCAGCCTAATCATGCTCCGCCGAGAGCGACTGAGTTGGGTCAACTCACGCAATCGGTGGGGCTTGATCGGTTGGTCATGGTAGGAATTCAAATCGATCGTCAAAGAGTACGACGACATTATTATTCGGTGAAAGACGCAATGATCGCCAAGTTGAAAATTGCCGATGGCAAGCTCCTTTCTCGTGCATGCCATCAGATGGGCATGGCATGGAACAGCGACTGTTTCGCTCTCATGACAAAATACAGGTAGCAGAGAGCATTCGCGTATTCTGCATGATTTGGTAGTCTGTATTATTGTACGTTGCGAGGGAAAGATAGACCAGCCAGTTGTACGAGTCCGGACCGCTTCAGCAACGTCAACACGACACGTGCTGGTAGGGCAACATGTTACGTGGTCGTGCCACCATAAACTATAAGGACAGTCGTTGTATAAGTGGGTCGGGATGAAACGTCTTGTAAAACAGTGCATCGTAGGAATGTGCGGTAGAATTTGCGAAACTAGATTCGATCCTGTAGCATCTCCCCTTGTTTCTCTGTTCTCGCCTCCTACTCATCTCAATCTCCGAAGGTTGCCTCCTCGCCCATCCCTACTTCTCGCCGCTTTCAGCTTCGATCCCACACCTCGGCGACCTCGTTTCAGGCCGTCTGAGGTGCTCGACCATGGATTTGATCGAGCTCGATCCGAGATTACCGAATTCCCGAAATCGGTTTTAAGTTCTTCGACACCCTTTGGTGGCCTCGATATGAGGACAAGAGAGCTTGACAACCGCCCCAATGTGTTCTGATTGTTTAAAAGTTCTATCAAACATGTCATAATATTTAAAAATTGATATAGATAGAAATGTGTCGGCTTATAAATAACTGTCGAAATAAGTGAATTATATCCAATACCCAACAATAAAGTCCTATATCACTTTATGAGTTAATTTTATAATATATTGATGCTTTTAGCATTATCGAAAACAGAGTTTCATGAATAACCACAATTGTCTAAATAATAACCGATGTTAATAAAAAAGAAGAAGTGTAAACACGAGTTGAATATGCTAAATTACAAAATTGGAATTAACGAGGCAGCATTGATGCAACAACGGACATCAAAACTTCTTGATCAATACGATGGAAATATTTCATAATCCTCACATTCGCTCTCCCGAGTATGTCTAAAAATCCCCCATGTATCGGTAGGAAAAGTCTTCGTGATATACAATTAACACGCGTCATTCCCCTAATGATCATCACCGGAGCTTAGCTCAAATGAAACGGGTCGAGCTGCAGAAGATTTCATCCTAAGTTTATTACGAGGGAAATCGTACAAGTTCTAATCGATGGGTCAAAGGAATCCTTCAGAGAAACTTTCACTTTTTCCTCTCTTCTCTCCTTGCTTTATCGCAATGTTTTCAGACAGGGCCTCGACCGGAGCGACACCGGGCTGCTCTCCAAGATTCGCTCGTGCGCCACGAGATCCGTCGTAGCTGTCAGGCGAGAGACCCCCTGTGTACTTATGCGCAACCAGACGAAGGAAGGAACACGAAAGCTCGAGTGCACGAAACCCGCAATCGAGTTCCCCCAACTGTGCTGGTCAGGGCAGCCCCCGACCGGTCCACGCAGGCCGGGTCAGTCTCGTCCTGACGCACTCACTCATTCAAGCACATCCAGCATCTGCTGTCAGATGCAAAGCCCACTTGGGGTGTATAATCTTCTCACGTATTTCTAAAAGGAAAAAGGCGAAAGGAAAGCTTCCTTCTTTTTGAATTCTATTTTCTCGAATTTTAGAATGATGATGGTCTCAATGGAGGGGGGGCAGCATGTCCCGTAAAGCGGAGGAGCGCCCATCAGGACCCGAACCCCCTTTCGAGAAACCTCAGTGGGATATTTAAGTATGTTTGATTAGCGTTAACCTTTTGCATATGAAAGAGGATTGGCATGCCATTATGATGAGCCTAATGTCCATTGGGTTGATTAAAGAAATTTCGTAAAGTGAGCATTGCCCCCCCCAATCTATGTTTGAGGATTTTCTTAGAAAAAGCTAGCTAAATATAAAGATATTGCTCGTGCTCGCCCCCTCTTTTTGTAATCTCCACCATTAGAAAAGTGGGATCGGCAATTAAGTAGTTTGTTGTCTTTTATTAGATGAATATGCCGTGGACCCTATAATTTCGAAAGGAAAATGGGAATTTCTTTTTATAAAATTAAAATGAAAATATCCCTCCTCCTTTTTTCCCTTGTTTATTGATATAGCATTATCTCTTTCTAAAACTCTCATAACCACATCGTCAAATGGAAATGCATGGTTGGGAAAACCAAATTACTATTCCTCCATTATAATAACCGCGCGCTGCATCGGCTAACACCGATACTGTCAATCCTTCTTTGCCATGCTGGCACTTGCCCTCCCTCCCTCCCTCCCTCCCTCACTTCGATAACAATCCCTCGATGAGCTATCCTGAGCTGTCAAATGTCATCAAGAGTTCGGAGAATGCAGTTAGAATTTATCTTAAGGGTGCATTTGTACGAGGGAAAATGTTTTCCTAAAATTAGTTTTTAAAACGTTCATCCATTTGACTTACTAAAAATGATTAGTCAATCAAAAACATTTTCCTATCACAAAAAATATTCATGCACAAAATTAAGAAAATGAATTCCTAAATCAAAGAAGGTGAAACATTTTCTAGAATTAATCATTTTGAATTTTTGAATTTTTATTTTAAAAAATTGCTTTTCTAAACTTTTTTCCTTTGCCTTTTCTTTTTTCTTTTTCTTCTTCCTCATTTACAAGTCACCGGGCCTAGAACACTGGCCACAACCGTAGGCCAACACATGCCAATCTCGGGCGTGCTTGAGCCTTGCTAGCCTCTAGAAAGGTTGAGCTCACCAAGATTTCATGAGAGTTGAGCTCCACCTCACCTAAGGCCAACCGGGTTGGTTCGACAATTGCAGAGGAGGAAGAAGGAAATGAGAAAAAAAAAAATAAAAAAAATACATTAAAAAAATCAATTTTTATTGCTTGAGATTGAACTCATTTTCCAAATGAGGTCCAAATATAAAAAAACGTTTTTGATCACATATCACCAAATAAAGAAAAATTAATCATTTTTCCAAAAAATGATTTTCGGAAAAATATTCCTTTTCTACGGAATTTTCTCCCAAATAAATGTACCCTGAGTTTGAATTCACATTTGGAAAAGAAAATTTACATCAACATATATAAAATGAACTCAAATTCAGCACTCGAATCACTGCTAGATAATAACAATATGCAATGTATGAAGCTAATCAGTAGTGCTCGCTATCCTCCGCGAGCTTATTTTTCTGCGTTGGTACATCAAATCAATGGCGTTTTAATGAATCGTGTGAAGTTTACATTGGAGCTCACGTCTATTTAAAAATTATCATGGGTTTGGAACTACCACAAATACAAGTTTAGTGGCTTAAAGTATCCCACGAATGCGCTATCTTAAGGCCACTATCGACATTGAAGAATATCTTCTTCTTTTTTTTTCTTTTTTAAGTACAATTATTTAGACAAAATGATGAAATTATGTGAACAAGAAAAGTCCGCTCTACATGTATAGAATAAAGTCTAAGTATTGTAATCATACACATACATACATGAATAGATATATATGGAGGATGCAAAGGGCATGGGACATAGGGGCGTGGGGGTTCCCCACATCCCCCTCGTGCGAGCCCTATCCATCGATGGCGGCTTCACTCACACCTCCATTATCATCATTAAGAGCATGCTGCCAAAACACAGGCTTTTTTTTCTCACAACATATTTTTTTATATCTCAAAGCCCGATGGTGGTGCCATTAAATTCAATTAACTCCTAACAACTGGGGACATAATTTTCATTTGGGCAAGAGGAGGTGGGGATTATCCCCATCTCAATAAGGATGATATAGTTTTAAGTGTGGATTTTGACTCTCACGTTCTATAAAAGGCATGACAAAAATTTGAAGATGAAAATTAAAATAGGAATAGAATAAGATTGATAAAAAAAAATTCAATTAACTCCTTAATGTTTATCTAATACTTATTAAACAAGACCCTAATCAATTAGTTTTTGGATAAATATTCAACATAACTTCTTTTTCTTGCAATTAAGATTGATTTTATTTATGATACCGTTTATAAATAAGAGTTAATCCTGTGAAAAGCTCCGGATTCCACTAAGAATTTGCAATTGGCACGCATGCAATAGCCTTTATTAATTTCAGTAAATTAGATTAATTTCACAAAAAATTATAAATTGATATATTTGTGACAAACAGATGGTAAAACACTAAATTGACATACCTATTAATTGTTATATATCATTCAACTAAGCAATTTGATAAAAAATTTAACGAAAACCAATGGCAAATAAATTTGTTGTGAATAAGTCAATTTGAAATTTTTGATGATCCAAAAATTAATTTAAATTAAATTTATTATAAAATATATAAATTCAAGTTTTCGTCATATTGACCCCTAGAAATAAATGGCAAGGGGCCAAGTGAGAAAATCTTTTGATTTTTAACGTGAAGTGCGATTGGGGGTTGTCATGTCAGCTTGGAGAAAGGCAGAGAATGTGGGAGACAACCAAAAACATTTTGAAAGGGGGGCCCATCCCACAGTTGACACAACCTCTCCTCTTCCGGGGCCCACCTGGAGGGTCTGTAGTAACTCCCTCTTCTCCTCCTACACTCTTCATCTCTTACTTACAGTACGCAACACTCATCAATCCATCTCCCTCTCCTCCTCCTCCTCTCCAATATTTATATCCCTCAAACCTTAGCCTTCCCACTCCATCAACCCTTTCCCCTTCCCTTCCTTCCTCCTGCTGCTTCTGCTTCTTTGGGATTTTAGCCTTCTCTCTCTCTGTCTCTCTCTTTCTTTCTGTTTCCCCGTCGTCGAATCATGGCCGACCCCGGCGCCGGATCGGCTAGGAGGATGTGGTGCTCGGTGCCGGAGCGGGTCCAGCTGCACCTGGCCATGCTGGCCCTGCAGTTCGGCTACGCCGGGTTCCACGTGGTCTCCAGGGCCGCGCTCAACATGGGCATCAGCAAGATCGTCTTCATCGTCTACCGCAACGTCATCGCCTTCCTCTTGCTCGCTCCCTTCGCCTACTTCCTCGAGAAGTAAGTCGCCCCACCCCGGCCGCTCGACGTCGCTTAATGCTGTCTCGTGACCATGTTATGGATAATGACATATTTCCTTTTCTTTCTCTCGTTTTTCTCTTGGTCCAGGAAAGAGAGGCCGGCGATCACCTTGAACTTCCTGGTTCAGTTCTTTCTTCTAGCGCTCGTTGGGTATGATTTAATTAGATGATACCGGCGAGTTGATTCGTTCAGCATCTTAGGTCTTGCATGCATCTTGGCCAGTGCTTGTAAAGATGATAATAATAAGGTTTTGATGTACGTGATATCGGCAGGATCACGGCGAACCAAGGATTCTACTTGTTGGGACTTGACAACACTTCGCCGACATTCGCATCCGCCATTCAGAACTCGGTCCCGGCCATTACTTTTCTCATGGCCGCCGTACTCAGGCAAGCTCGAACTTACAACATCAAACATATGTCATTATTTAACTATGCTTGTCTCAAACACGTTTCCCGACATTAATCGTGTGCATATACTCAGTTAGTTGCGGCTCCTGAAATCTCGATGTCATGTGATTTTCAGGATAGAGAAAGTGCGGTTGGACCGGAAGGACGGCATCGCAAAGGTCCTCGGGACGGCGTTCTGCGTCATCGGGGCCTCGGTGATCACGCTGTACAAAGGCCCCGTCATATACAGCCCGAAGCCGCCGCTGCACGTGGCGAGCCCGACGTGGCAGACGACCTTGGCGCTCGGGGACGCGACGGGCAAGAACTGGACGCTGGGGTGCGTGTACCTGATCGGGCACTGCCTGTCGTGGTCCGGGTGGCTGGTGCTTCAGGCGCCGGTGCTGAAGAAGTACCCGGCCCGCCTCTCCGTCACGTCCTACACCTGCTTCTTCGGCCTCCTCCAGTTCCTCGTCATCTCAGCTTTCATCGAGCGGAACTCCAACGCCTGGCTCGTCCACACCGGGGCCGAGGTCTTCAGCATCTTCTACGCGGTGAGATATTCGAATCGTCAGTGTTGTCGTCTTTTTCGGTTGAAGAAGGCTAAAGCAAAAGCTCTTTCATTCCTCCTTTCAAGCCGGCCTTTGTTGCCTTTCCTTTCCTTTTCTTTCCTCGTTGGGACCTAATGATAATGCGGGGAGGTGGTGGTGGTGGGGGCAAGAACATAAAGATCTCACAAGCTGAGTAAAGGGCCTTCGATTAAATTAACGAAAATAAGCTAATCAGATGAAAAAGTATTCCATTTCTGGACATGATGATGATGATCTGTAACATGCGTGCTTTTTGTCGTGCAAACGTATGCGCAGGGAGTGGTGGCGTCCGGAATTGCGTTCGCCGTGCAGATATGGTGCATCGACAGAGGCGGCCCGGTGTTTGTGGCCGTGTACCAGCCCGTCCAGACCCTCGTTGTCGCGATCATGGCCTCCATTGCTCTCGGCGAGCAGTTCTACTTGGGCGGGTACGTGATGCGCTCCCGACTCTCGGAAAAACACATGCACCGCTCAATCGACCCACCTGAACTAATAGAAACCAGAGGGGATCTTACGTGCACGCCCCACGTGTAAATTAATCCAACGAGTCTCTTAGAAATACCTAGATTCACATTATTAGAACCGGCGATCAAGCCGGCCGAGGCCGCCGCCAGAACGACCGAGTCGAGAGAAACTTTCGGCTGTTTCCTCGAGCATGAAGTACGTCATACACCGTGATTGACTCGAGTGAACTTAACGATGATACTCAGACGGCCTTCTTGGGCTCCACCAATTTACCTCACTTTTGTCCACTCGAACCCCGATAGGTACCCACATCATTCTAGGCACCACCCTTCTCAATGCTTCCACCATCATCAATTGTCACTAGCCAGGCCCGACATGATCATCCTCATTCATCCAAATCAAGGGTATTGTCGAGCACGTCATGTAACTACACTTCAGTTGATTCCAGTCGAATGTGGGATGACATAGCACAGAGAATCAATGTCCCGCGACGATTTTTGCGGGACTCTACCGTGCCCCAATGATTTATCATGGCTTCCAAGTTTGAGAAGATTTTTCTTGTGTTTATATATTCGCTTTTTCTTTGTCGGAGTCGGAAAACAGGACCTGAATGATGTGCTTTTTTTTTTTCCTTGTCTGGGGTGCGCAGGATCATAGGAGCGATCCTGATCATAGCCGGGCTCTACTTGGTCCTGTGGGGGAAGAACGAGGAGCGCAAGTTCGCGTTGGAGAAGGCCGCGATCCAGTCCGCCCCGGAGCACGGCAACAGCCGCCCGCCCGCCCACATCAAGGCGCCGTCCCTCACTCAGCCCCTCCTCCCGCCGTCCACCGAGAACGTTTGACCGCCGCATCGCTGACACCCTTTGACCAACCACAGGAGCTAATAAGCTTGTTGTGCTTGTGTGTAATGTATTGGAGTCGCTTGTCCCTTTCTTCTTAAATTTTCTTTTGCACTTTTTTTCTTTCTCTCTCTCTTTTTTAATTTACTTTTGGGTTGCTAGTAGGAAGCCCGAAAAAGGGAGATATTGGCACCCGAATGTGGGGGCGCCAAAAGGACTGATTTTAATGTTGCATAAGGTTTTATGTCTTGGTTCATGGTTTTGGTCAATCAACTAAAGAAAGTTGCACCCTATTATGGAGTTCCAGTGCGTTGAATCTTCCTTGCCTTACTATTTTGTCTTTTTGTACAATAAATTTTAATATTTTATATTAAAAAAGGGCTTATGACCAACTCGATCAATATTAGACTCGATCATTGGGTAGGCCTCTATTTCCTCGACTAAGCCCGTCAATTTGGAGGTATGACTTGTGACTCGCTAAGTTCATGATCAAGTCTAATCCATGTTTAAGTCTTCATCGAATGTATGCTATGGCAGTCAACCATGAAATCAAACGTTGACATAATTAACTTATTGTGCTATTCTATTACTTCAAATCATTACTCTAGACAATTCGGGAGCAAGTCTAATAATGGAGAAACTAATTGATTATCAATTTGAAGTGTCGAATAGGTAGCCCACACTAAGGCATATCATAAGGGTCTATGGGGAGCTTGGGCACTCGGGATAGATCTTCCATCAAATCAAAGGCAAATCAAAATTTATATATCACATTACTATCTGAGAAATCACTATTTACGCTAACCCCTTCTATCAAATATGTATCACCAAAAGTGCATTTTGTTAATATAAAATATCACCCATTGAGCTTATGTGTGGGCAATATCTGTAACTCGTGACTCACCCATCAATGGCATGAGAGCATTGGAGAAAAAGAAATGCTTAAAATGAAACATTGAGCGCAAATATTCAAAAAGCAATTCCTTTATGTTAAACAATTAAGTTTCAACCTAACCTTTCTTTTGGCCAACCTAATCTCTTGACATTCGAAAGCAAGAAATTACTCAGATGCTTTTTCCTTGGCCGATTTTAGTCGAGTCACAAAGCGGGTTGGCGTAATTAAATAGCTTCTTTACTATTCCTGATGCTAATTCCAGGTCACTCATAGGCTAAGAAAAGTCAAAAGACCAAGTGTTTGAAAAAATTGATTCACTATGCTAGTTTATTAATCGACATGATAGATCTAAGTGTTTGAAAAAATGAGTCGTGTTCAATATTTCAATGAAGCTCGATCACATCACTTCACGGACAATTTAGTAGATCTGTCTTAGTATGCTCACTATTAGTCAAACAAAAAAAAAAAACGAGTCAAATTTTCTTCGAGAGAGATTCATCATTAGAAAGTGACCTAAATCATTAATCTCCGTCGATATCGCATCTCGCCCTTTTTCGAACTCACCCTAAAAAGAAGTTATCAAGTCCTAAAAGGATCAGATGCTTTTACTTTCACTCTTCAATCATATCAACCGCACTCGCACCGATCCTTGTGAAACGTTGATTAGAACGGTTCATCATGGTTTTAGCCTTTCTCGTTAAGCCTTTTGGGCCCCCCACCCACCCCCACAACAAGGGACTTCCCGACAATGGACGGATCAATAAGTGATGGCGGACGTGCAGGTATCTTTGCTCGATCGCGGAAGCGAAAAGGCGACCCGTGTCTGTTTTACAAGATGCGGTCTCGAGTTTCCAAGCTCTTTCTGATGACCAACACGCACATCAGCAGCAGTAAAACATAGAAAAGATCGCACTGGACTGTATGAAGCTTAAGTTTTTCAGGGACCATCTATAAAGAAACGAAAGTTAAAAGGCCCGAAAACAGACCGGCTCGGCTCGCCACGGATCCCAGTACGACCCCGGCCCAAATGAAAGTTAGTGGAGCATGAAGATTTTGCTAATGTACTTCCAATGAGCTTATTAAGGGTGAGCATAGTTTCATAATAGAACCTGGAACCTAAGAACCGGATTGATAGGAATCTATATGGTTCTAAGTTCCAAGTTATATAGAATAAGTTCCATGTTCTAAAAATTTGGGAACCTATTTCAATGGGTAAGTTACAGGTTTTAGGTTGACGGAATATGGAACTTGAAACCTGAAACTTAAAACGTCAAATAAGTTTTTGTATTTTTATTGGTTTATGTCTTCACACAATTCTATGAAATTCTATAACATCAAATGTTGAATGTATAATTTGGAACCACTAATCTAAGCTTCCATTGTGGTAAGTGGACTGCAACAATAAGTGATAGTCATTAAAGTTGACGATTCATTACAATAATTCAATTAATCATACAAATAAAACTTGGGTAGAGTTTAGAACTAACCCTAGAACCTGTAACAGTGTAGCTTTTAGGTTTCATGATATGCATGATAACTTTCAAGTTTTAGGTGGAACCTATATAGAATCTACAACTACTCACTCCTAGGACCGATAGCTATTGGGTTGCTAAGCATGTTCCTAACTTGTGAACTTTTTCTTTGTAGGTATGAAGATTTAAGGCTGCGTTTGGTCGACCAGATAAAAACCAGGATAGGATATGTTTTATCCTATCCCGTGTTTGGCAGCTGTCTAGGATAGGATAAGGTCGGATATAGAAGGGATATGGATCGGATAAAAAAATCCGAGGGGGGTGGGATAAGGTCGGATAGGATTTCTTTTATCCGAAACATAAAACCCTACGTTTTTTTTCTTTCTCCTTCGTTTACCCACAAACGACTCTCTGTTTCCAAAGTATCGACGTTGAAGCCTTCTCCTCAATTGCTCTCCGATTCTCATCGAAATTTTACGAAAGCCTTCTTCCTCCGCCAAGGTAAGACCCCGTCCGCCGGCGATGGCCCGCCGGTCTCCCTCCCAATCGATTCCCCCACTCGTCGGGTCACCTAGGCTTGCCGGTCTACCCATGAGCCCAGGTCTGAATTCCAGATGCAAATCCGGTTGCCGGGCTGATCCCCCACCAGTGGTCATCGGGGGTGGCCGAGGGTGGCTGAGGTTTGCCTAGGGTCTGGGTTTGCTCGTGTGGATCGATGAATGTGGGGTTGGATCGCCTAGGGTTTGGGTTTGCCATGTTCTCTCTCTGCTCTATCTCCATTCGCCTAGGATCGACGAATTCTTTGTTGGGTTTTCTCTTCTGCAGCTTCATCACTGCAATTTCTTATCTGGGTTTGTTCTATCTTTACGGTACTTTTTCTGTACAGACCCATTGTTTGCGGGTAATTTTCAGCTCACTCATTAACATGTGTTATGAGTTAATTGATCAATCAATTTGTGATTTTTTCTTCTTTTTATTGGATTTATGAAATTTATTTCAAAGGTTATGTAGATATAGATGATAGCAGCTGTGTTTTTGGGAGAGGAAGAGGCGATCTGGTTACTGATCCGTTACTTGAATGAGTTCTTATTGAAGCTCAGGGGTCTTTTTTCCCCGCTCTCTCGAGACCCAGGAGCCACAATGAAAGGAAATGTAACGTACTTTATAAATGCGAATTTTCCAAAAATCTTTCGTTAACGTGATTAACTGTCATTGCATTCTCGTGACATTTGGAAAAAAAAAAAAAACGAATGACTTTGGACTTTATGCTTTGTTCTAATTGGGCATTTGTTTGATTTAGTATTGGACCTGTAACAAAATGGAAACAAATGAAAAACTTGTAAGAGAGAAAAAAAATTCATGTTTCAAAGTGAATATATTGAAATTGAGGTTATTCTAAAAACGTTTGATTTGAAGGGGTATCCAAAAGATTAGTTCACCAAACCATAGATTTGATAAGATATGAGGATATCCAACTTTAAATCCGTAGTTCACCAAACAGTAAATTGGATAGGATATGAAGATATCCGACTTTAAATCCGTAGTTCACCAAACAGTTGATGGGATATGAAGAAATCCACGGATTTTTTATCCTATCCTATCCAGTCCTATCCCATTTAGAAATCCGGACGACCAAACGCAGCCTAAAGGATAACAAAGGTGCAAGCAATTCAAAAAGGGGAAGAGAAGAGAGAGAAAGGAACTATAAATGTAATTTATTCTGTAACGTAAGAACGTACAAATAAGGATGATTGGTTTCGGATAGAGGTGTCAAAGTGTTAACTCATTTTTTATGGTCATAAATGAGTAGTCTAAAATGTTTGAAAGCAGTTTAAATGTGTCTAAGAAATAAATGCCTAAGTGTAAATAGGTCTAACTGGTCGGGAACAAACCCATTTCAAGCTCATTTCCGTCACAACACAATTACTCAATAAAAACTAGCCTCCTCATTCTCTCCCTCCCCTACACGTATGAAATCGACATTCGCCAATGGCGGTCGCAGTGCTATTTGGTGAGTCACGTCGAAGACTATTAGAACTCACGGGGTCGGTCATTTCCCGGGAGAATGAATGTTCTAAGACAATTGATCAATTGCTATGAATTTACACAAGAAAAAGATGGAACTTTGAAGAGCGAATATGAAAATCGAAGCTTCGTTTCTTTTTCCAGCTCCCCCAATTCTGCTGCTCTAGCGAGGCTTCGGGGGAAGAGGAGGAGAGGTTCATGATGGTGGTTGTGGTGCCATCGGAGGCGCGCTGGCGGAGATGTTTTGAGAGATGGTGGTGGAAATTGAGAGATCACTGTCGTGGGGAAGGCCTGGGATGGGGTCAAATGAGCTATTAATTGGTTTTGAATTTGGGATGAAAGGAGCGGGAGAAAATGGAGACACTGATATTCACATTAAATTCACTTCAATGCTTTCGGATTTATTCAATTATTTTAAAATTAAATCTCTTTATCAGCCATGCATTCTTCACAATTAAGTTGTAAAAACTCTAATTTGATCTATAAGTATATTAGGGATATGTCTTTCCCTTTTTTGGATATGCATGTCGGAAATTTTTAGTTTGACTGATCTAATGCTCTATTTTGTTTTGACCGATGAAGATTCTCCTCGGAGTTCTCCTCGTCACTCTGCAGATGAGAAAGTTACACAGGAGGCAACCCCCATCTCAGTGAAGAGGCCTAAGGTACTTTTCAAACATTATAAGTTTCTGAAACAAGGTGGAAGTCCTATGGATTTCATCACTAGCTTTCTGAAAAAGAATGGCTACATAAACAAAACTTTGTTTTTAAGAACCATGAAAAGGTTAGGACTAGCAGAGAAAGGATCAGCAGAGAAGGAATTTGTGAATTTTCCTTCTGATCCTCATTTTGGGTCAGAAAATCAGCCCGGAAATAAAGATGACAACGAGAGAATCTTTAAAAATTTCCAACCATTACCGAGATCTGGCTAATGGAGAACAAGTTGAGTTAATATTGAATATGAGTTGGCTCAAATAAACCAATTTGTATTTCCCTTTCAGT
Organism: Eucalyptus victrix; assembly: GCA_016097545.1. Taxonomy (NCBI): domain Eukaryota; kingdom Viridiplantae; phylum Streptophyta; class Magnoliopsida; order Myrtales; family Myrtaceae; genus Eucalyptus; species Eucalyptus victrix. Next base: position 16,234,911 of record CM027840.1, on the reverse strand, counting down.
ATTGTCTCAAGTGTTGGCCTTGGCCATGACTGATGACCTCATCAGAGCATCGCCGGCCCCCAGTGAGGCCGAGCCACGGTGAAACTTGTCAGCCTAAGCCTTGCCATGGCTAAGCCTCGCTAGGCCACTTTTAGGTCGGCATTGCCTAGTAGTGGCACAACGAGGTTGAGCTTCACCGGTGGTTGGGCAAGCTTGGCCTCGCCAAATCTGGGCGAGGTCAACCTTGTGTAGCCAAGGTGAGGTCGAGCCTCGCACAGCCACGGCGAGGCTCGGTCTCGCTAGGCTAGGGTAAAGCCGACCTTGCGCCACCTTGCCCCTTTGCCAGATTTGAGCGAGGTCGAGGCTCGCCGGTGGCCTGGCAAGGTCGAGCCTCGCTTGGGCCAGGCGAGTTCACTGGACCTCACCTAGTCAATCATGGAGATAATTTCCATCTGTTGTAGAATGTAATAACTTCGGAATCATGCTTAATTTCTCATATTTAATCCTTTAAGTGGAATACATTTGTTGGCAACTTTTTATAAGTGCAAAGGGGAGGAAGCGACTATGCAATTTTGATGGAAAGATGTTTCTTGCGCTTGATAAATCAAAATATGCACTTCTTAAATGAACTAAGGATTTGGCACGAAGGATTAATTTGTGTTCACATCACAACTAGATGTTGTACTCGTGTAATTGAAAAAATTAAATGTTTATTTATTATGTTAACTTATATGGGTTAAATTCATGTTGATGCGTGTTACTATAGGATTTGCCATATTATTGTTTTAAACGTCTTAATTTGTATTAAAATTTGCCAATCCTGAATTTGCCGGGTGCTTATGTTGATTCTCTAGGATTCGATGTGATTGATGAATGGGGAAGGATGATCCCTGACCCAGTTCGATGGCCTTCGTCTAGAGGTGCGAAGGGATTCACTGAAGTTGCAAATAAAGTCCATAGCATGGGTCTGAAGTTCGGGATACATGTCATGAGAGGAATAAGCACGCAAGCTGTCAATGCCAAGACTCCTATCCTAGATACAGCCCCGGTTTGTTCATTTTCTTCATTGGCTTTCATCTGCTGATTTTCTACGTGTTGTATAAAACCTTTCTCTACACAAGATTGATGGGAAACTTTATCATTGGTGTTAAAATTACTTGTGAGAGCGAGTTCCTTTAAACTATTTACATTTGCTTTTATCAAAATATCTAAAAAACCTGATCTGCTGTCATGGTCTTAGGTAAAATCTTAAGCGTGACCCTTGATTTGATGTGAAATAACTTTTTTACTTCTACTCAACTTTTTTACTTCTACTCTGTTTCCATACTAGGGAGGTGCATATGAAGAGTCCGGTGGGGTTTGGTATGCCCAAGATATAGGGCTGAAGGAAAAGGCTTGTGCCTGGATGCATAATGGATTCATGAGTGTAAATACTGAATTGGGAGCTGGAAAGGCCTTCTTGAGGTCACTTTATCAGCAATATGCATCATGGGGCGTTTATTTCAGTGAGTTGATGAGGACTTTTGTAAATTTTTGGTGCTGCCAATCACCTCTTAAATTCAAACTGCTTTAATTAGTTTCAAACGATGATTTAACTATATAATAACTGTAGATGAAATTAATTTTGAAGCACCTACAATTACTATCTTTTACACTAATTTTTTATCATTTTGATGCAGTAAAAAATGACTCTGTTTTCGGTGACGATCTGAATGTGAATGAGATCACATATATCTCCGAGGTGCGATATGATGGCTCTTCATCTTTTATGCACTCATATATCAGGAACTCCGCCCTCTTTTGAGGTCGCTGATGATCGTGTGGGAAGGATGTAGGCCGCGAGGGGGAGGGCGAGAGAGGGAAGATGGAGAATGTATGGCAGACCCCGGCGAACCCACTGGAACGTCAAGATTACATTTTTCGCAAGGGTAATTGATCGATCGACGACTATGGAACCCACTGATTGAGATTTGTGAACAAAGTGAAGTTCTGACTGTGGCAGCGACTTTCTTCTGTGCCAGGGAGACGTCTCGTCCGGCCCTACTACTTCGAATTCATCTCTCATGTCCGTCCTTCCCCTCCCTCTCTCTCTTCCTCTCTCCCCGAGCCTCCTGCTTTCAGCCTTCTCATCTCGACTTATGATGATCCACAGGTCGAGAATCGATGGGCAGGCAAGACCGTCGTTGATATCTTCGCCCAGGAGTTCAAAGGCAGACCTTACGACTACTATGTACCTCCTTCAATCTCTTCTCTTGATTCTGCGTTTCGGCTATTCCATGCCACCGTTTCTTGGTCATGGTTCGGTCGTGTTTATGTCTGCACCTGCCTGCTATCGCATTTAGGTGAGCGCTGTTCAATGCGGGCGCATTCAAGTCGACGGAGAGACTGTCCCCGTTTCTTACATTCTCAGACCCTCCCAGAAGATTAGCCACTTCTTACACAGGTTGCTGTAATTTCCATCGTCCTCAATCGTAGCCACCTTCATCTTCTTCTGCCTTGTTTCCCTCCTTCCGTTTGCTGCTTTTAGCTTCATTTGTCTAGCTGCTTGATTGATGCGGCAAAGGTTGTAGGCATGAACCTCCTGTGATGGCCTCTGACGTCCCTGTGCTTGTTGAAGAGCCCGACGTTGTGACTGTCTGCAAGCCCGCCTCTGTCCCGGTGACTCGCCTGCTATTCGCTGATGTTTTGTCCCTGCTAATTGCTGATGAGTGAGCGTCCTAGTCTCTGTGCTCCTCCGTGCCTCTGTCACGTTGGGATATTGCATTCCGCCCCTCCTTTGGCATTGATGTGGATGTGAAAGAGTGTTGTGTTGCACTTTATAACTCGTCATTTGGTTTCGAGAATGATCTTTACTACTCTAATGGCGTTGATATCCACTGCAACGAACTGATATATTCTTTTGATGTGAATTGGGTCTGTTATAGGAGATCTGTTGCCTTCAGTTTTTAATCTCTTGCTTTGCTTTTCGATCTGAAAGTCTTTACACGCAATCTCGCCTACAGGAGATTGAATTACTTGTATGGACTCATCTCCTCTTCTTTAGCATTGCATTTAATGTGACTTCTTCCACTTATTTTTAGGTGCACCCATTTGGCCAGTATCACAAGAATACCGTCGTTGGCATACTTCAAGCTGAGCATGGATTGGCCCCTTTGTTTCGTATCCATGGAGAGCCCTTTGAAAACATCTTCATAATCATGCAAGGACAATGTTTTTCGTGGGTTTTGATGTTTTTATATGATCAACTGCCATTTACCTTTCTCGAAAATGACATTCTGGTTATCCAGCGATGTCGTATTTGTTGCATTTCCTCTAGAAACTCTGGCTACACGACTTTTCCTTGACATGATAGCGGTTAATAGATTGGATTGCCTTGTCTCAGGGCTCCTTATCTTGGCCCGAAATGGCACAAAAGCTGATCTTTTCAGGCAACAGGTGAGAGTCACTTTGCAGTTTTGGCAACATTTAATTTGAGTGGTAACCATTCATCTTTGTGGCAAGTTGTAATCATGTTTTTACAGCAACCAACACCAAAGTGATAACTTTTTAACCTGCCGCATGACGTTGTTTAGAGATTATATGCTGACTGGGCACGTCGATGAGTCACATAGGGTTGACAAATTAATAAAATATGGCCACGTCAGATTTCTAGTGACCTAAATCGAAGTTGACACTTAAGTGATTGGCTTTTTAGAAGAGCGGCACTTAAATAATCTGAAAAAAAAAACTTTTGGCACTAAAGTGAGCACCATGCATAACTTTTGGCAACTTCTAGTTTCATTTTCCCTAATTTTATTAGAAAGTAGATTCCTAGGTGCTGCAGCAGAAAATTTCTTCATGTGTGGATAATGCGTATAGGCATCCTTATGTATCTAACGCTTGTTTTACTAGAACAATAAATACCCAAGGCTTGAGGCCTTAAGAATAGTGTTCTGTGGTTTTACTTTGAACTGTCAACTTTTATATCTGTGAGCAGTAACGATATGCTGTTACTTTTTGATGCTTATGGATTTTGCCACAATCTGAAGTGCTTCCTGCCATATAACCGTCTGAAATTGGGATTCATTAGGTACTGAAAAGATCATATTCTAAATAAACAAAATGGTGTGATCGTTTGGGAATATAATAATTGCAGATTGAAGGTGGAATGGTGCAGAAACAGTATATTGCAAAGGTGGTTGGGACATTTCCAGAGAAAGAGGTATGCTTTTATAAGTTGGTAAGGAAGTGTACAGTGCAAAGAAGGAAGTAGCAAGCTAGACATATATAAGGGCCTTTTAATTCCTGTTAAGATCTAGTCACACTAACTCATGGCAATGAGAGCAGGGTTTGATATTTCACATTAACAAGCATCCACTTCCTATCAATAATAGATTATGTCCGGTATGAGTGATTTTTGTACTTGATTCTATTCTTTGCCCTGCATGATTACATTGTTTTGCCATACAGAAGAATGACACTCATAATTCTGAAAAGTTCACCTACAACTTGTTTTAATTAATTCAAGAAATCTTAGTTTTAATCTCACTGAAATTCAGCTCACTATTCTTGGATACAGTGCATTACAGTTTGAGTTGCAAGTGAAAGCATATGCAATATTTATCCACTGGTCCTGTAACATATAATCGTTTTTTTTTTTTTTTTTTTTTTTTTCCTTCAGCTGCTAGTTGATATTAGCATATATTATAATCCTCAAAAAGGAAGAAGCACGGTTGAGGTGAGTTTTTGTTAATTGTCAGTGTCTATCCTGAAGGAGCTTAACATTGGTGTAGATAAGTATCTCATTGCTTCATTAAGTAGGAAAAGTCAGTCCCAATGTCCAATTTGGTTGGGCAGGTGGGTGATTCTTGTCAAGATAAACCTACAAAAGGAAATACTGCTTCTTCAAAATTTACAAGGATTGGCAGCAATGGGACTCACATTATTGTCTTGTGTGGACCAGTTACCGGACAGACTCATCAAGTAAGGATCCCTAGAAGCTATGTGAAATGAGACAATGTTTAGCATATGGAAAGAACAGGAAATCTCTTCAGTTTCTTAATAGAGGCTGCGTGCTTGCATGGATGCATGTTTTGCTTTTCATAGTATTTGCATCATGTGATAGCTATTTGCTCAGCCTGGTCCTTTTTGGGAAGCTTTGGGTTATGATGAGCTTCCCCTCATTTCTAACATATACACCTTCTTGTTTGCTTGTTTTGTAAAGAATTTGGGATGATCAGGATGTATTTGCCTTTTTCTGATCTCTAGCTATATCATTTTCTTTTTTGAGCTATGTCCATATTATTAGGTGTATGCGCCTTCCATCTTTTCTTATTTCGGCTGAAAAGTTATGGGTCTTCATTGGAATGATAGATATAAGGGGCCTTTAGGACTATTTTCTTTCCTTATCATTTGGTTTTAAATGTCTTCAATGTTTAATGCTCTCCCTCCCTGCTCTCTTCACTTTTCTATGTTGTAGATAAGAGTTCACTTGCAGTATTCAGGACATCCAATTGCCAATGACATGCTTTACCTATCTGAATATGTTGATAATCGCTCAGATGTAGGAATGAGTGCCGATAGAGCTGCTGGCAAATCATTGATTCCAGAAACAAATAATACATATGTTGATGATTGTGAAGAAACTTGCAGCAAAAATTTCAGCATTGATCCCATGTGCACTCATTGTCCAAATTTGGCTCCAACAGGGTACTGACAATTAGCTTCTCTTTTCTGGTCTAATTGCTGTTTTATTCTCTGAAATCTTGATTTTCTAATTTGATCCTCAAACTGAATGATGAAAAAAAAGGAAACTAGCAGGTCTTCTTTCGCTAAATTGGACCCATATTGGTAGAGATCATCCCCTGCAGTAGGCATTTAACAGTTTGTTAACAAAAATATAAAATGATTATAAAAAAAAAAGGAGACACAGAGAAACGTTTGTAATTCAATCTGCTTACTCCCCTGGTTTCAGTATAAGTTAAAACTTAAAATCATAAAAAAAAAAATGACAAGTTTGGGGGGCTAAAATGATGGTTCCTATTCATTTGATGGTACAAGGTAAGATTCTGGTTACAGACGGCTAAGCATAAACTTGAGGAGGTAACTTTTATTTCAACGAGGTGATATGCTGAAGTGAATCCTCTGTTTAGGTGCTCTTGTCTTACTCATGACACCATACATGCTATTGACCATACAGCCTTGCATGATGTGCCATGTGATAAAGATGGCAAGAGACCTTAGCAAAGGGGTCTATGAAGGCACCTTTTGAAATTTATCCCCCCTTGATATTTGGGTTAAAAGCATTTAGGATTTGGTCTTCGTCTTTTGCTTGCATCAGTATTGTAAATGATCTATCTGATTCTATAGGGGATTTGCTTGTGTACCAAATACAAAGATTTACATCACATCTCTTAGTCCTTCCCATATTTTGACACTTTTTTCCTTTGTTTCTCTTCTGTGATCAATTCTTGAATGTCAGATATGAGGAACATGAAGAGGGGTTATGGCTACATTGCATAAGATACACTGGACCCGGATGGAAATCTGAGTGCCCATATCCAGGTTGGGCATTTTTGAGCTAAAGGAGAAGCCCGTGAGATGGGGCTTTTCTTTATCGTTTCTCTTTTTTGAAGGGTGATAAAGTGCTAATACCATCATGAAAAGGGGTGGTTCTCCATTTGATTGATTTCAGTGCATATTATGCATTTGCAATTGTTGAACGGGGAAACATGTGTTGACACTTCAACTAATGTGATTTAGGCTCGATGTAGTGTATGTTTCCAGTTCTGAATGAAGGTGTCTCTTGGCTGCAGCGTGTTCCACCTTCATAAATATATGTGAAAGGTGGAATTAAGGTCTGGGGGGCTTATTTCCAGATGCTTGCCGCTTTTCATTTATTTCTAAGCTGCACTTGTTCGTATCATTGCCATAGCCAGGCTTTATTGTTGACGACTACAAGTCTGTGGCAACAAACATACAGTGCATTTAGCCAGACTAGTCCTGTTTAGTAGACTAGACAAGCCATCGGAAATCATTTAGTTATGATCTTTACAATATGTGATGCTTTTTCCCTCCTAATAAAGCGGTTGTGACACTGGGCGCGAATTTGGGATCTAGAACTTTGTATCTGATACACCACTTGTGTTGTCCGCCCATCCATCGGAGCTACTACTTTTGTCCCAAAACTGCGATCCTCACATACCTCTCTGCAGTATCAGGGGTGCTGTGGTTTCAAACTGACGTGCTTTTAGGTGTCCTTTGGATGTTTTGTCTAACCATATGGGTCTACTTCATGCCTTCCTTCTTTTTAGCGTCCGATATGGAAAATAAACTTGGCCCACTTGATTTACAAAAGTAAGATAGCATTTTTTTTCTTTAATTGCTTTAGTGATCTCCAACAGACCGAAAAAGTTGCAGAATATGCTTCCGAGTTAATGATCTTGTTGAATTGAGCACTGATTGTTTATGAAGTAGGAACACGCCAAAAGTTGTCTTGGAATTGACTGATTGGGTTCCTACTGTAGCCCGAGGAAAAGAACATCATTTACGTCCTCCTGGGTGTTAAACTTCGGTGCAATGCGCGGCATTAATGTAACTTATCAGTTTCATATCAACTAATAAATAAGTACAAATAGGTGATACATGCAGACCCGGATTCCTGTTGGGGGAGAGGGGGAAGGGCGGGGGGCGAGGGAGCAGATAATTGACTAAACGACACAAGTATTCTTGCATCATAACATTGGTATGGTGCTACCCAGGACACTGCACCGGTAAAGCTTTCGCGCATGAGACGCAATTCATGCCTTTATTGTTTGGGAAGGCATCTCGATGATTAGTTCATCTTCACTGACACTATCTTTGAGGATGTCCTTCAATTGTGCAGCTAACACCGGGTTAAGTTCTAGACACGCGGCTGCGCTCAGCTTCGTGACATCGATGATCTCTTTCCTTAATTCCTGCAGCTGCAAATTAGGCTCCACTATCAGTTTCTTTGCGTTCTTCCTGTATATTGCGTAAAGCACTCTCTGAACCCCTCCCAATACAAATCCCAACACGTTTGGCACCTGTGTCGTGGATAGATACATTAAGCAAATACAAAGCAAGATTTGTTGGAATGAAATAAGGATTGTGGGGTCAACATGTTTCCACTTACAGCAATGAACAAGTCTTAAAGGAGAAAGTCATAGAAGAACCACACGATTGCACCGAGTGTGAGGAAGATCGATAGAGTTATTGGCATGAACTCCACACTCTTGGTTTTTATGACTTTTCTCTGCCCAATCATATATTTTGGTTCTATTTTAGTAACGAGCTTAGGGAATGAAGTCAATAATAGTAGCAAGTGTAAAAAAGAAGGATGAACGGAACAAAAGCTATCGTAAATTAAACCATAACAAAAATATTGCATTTGGAAAAGTGATAAAGTGAGTTGGTCACCTTTTGCTAACATTAAAAAGATGTATACAGCTACCTAATGATGGAATTAGCATATGAATATGGATGTCAATGCGTGTGAATTGTTTATAAATGTACATGCTTTCAAATTTTGTCAGATTTAATTAATTTATCATCCACCAGGATGCATAGTGGAGCAACAAATATGCCTAAAGAGAATGTCATGGAAATCCATCCAATAATCCGTGCGAACAACCCAACCACAACTCAATCGACTCTAGAACTGGGTTCCCAAAATTCAAGAGAAAAACACAAAAACTTTCTCACCTCCAGAATTCTTCGACGGTAGAGAAAGTGTAGATCGGGCGCATGGAGGCACCCTAAGCCATTTGCTTCAATTTCGCAGCAGGGTTGTCAAACCAAAAAGTCCATGAGTGCTCTAGCGGATGCGGCTGGTCTGCCTTCGGCTCCTCCTTCGCCGACTGCTCCGCTAAGTCCTCTTTGCTCCTTTTTGTTAGGGAAATTCTTTATGATATTTTGAAGATGACAAAATAAATCAAAGGCTACTAAAGTTACGTGCATAAATGCACGAAAGATGCACGTGACACTATCTTTGAGGACGTCCTTCAACTGTGTAGCTAACACTAGGTTAAGTTTTGGACATGCACTTGCGCTCAGCTTCACGACATCAATGATCTCTTCCCTTAATTCCTATAGTTGCAAATTAGGCTCCACTACCACTTTCTTTGTGTTCTTCCTGTATATTGCGTAAAGCACCATCTGAACCCCTCCCAATACAAATCTCAACACCTTTGGCACCTATGTTGTGTATAGATACATTAAGCAAATACAAAGCAAGATTTGTTGGAATGAAATAAGGATTGTGGGATTGATAGGTTTCCACTTACGGCAATGAAGAAGTCTTTAAGGAGAAAGCCATAGAAGAATCACATGATTGCACTGAGTGTGAGGAAGATCGATAGAGTTATTGGCATGAACTCCACACTCCTAGTTTTTATGACTTTTCTCTGCCTATCCATATATTTTCATTCTATTTCAATTATGAGCTTAGGGAATGAAGTCAATAATAGTAGTAAGTGTAAAACAGAAGGATGAACGGAACAAAAGCTATTGTAAATTAAACCATAACAAAAATATTGCATTTGGAAAAGTGATAAAGTGAGTCGGTCACATTTTGCTAACATTAAAAAGATGTATATTGCTACCTAATGATGGAATTAGCATATGAATATGCATGTCAATGCATGTGAATTGTTTATAAATGTACATGCTTCCAAATTTTGTCAAATTTAATTAATTTCTCACCCACCGGGATGAATAATGGAGCAACAAATACACCTAGAGAGAATGTCATGCAAATCCATCCAATAATCCATGCGCACTTTGCTCCTTTTTGTTAGGGAAATCTCTTATGATGTTTTGAAGATGACAAAATAAATCAAAGCTACTAACGTCACATGCATAAATGCAAAAAGATGCATGTGACACTATCTTTGAGGATGTCCTTCAATTGTGCAGCTAACACCGGGTTAAGTTCTGGATACGCACCTGCGCTCAGCTTCACGACATCGATGATCTCTTCCCTTAATTCCCGCAGCTGCAAATTAGGCTCCACTACCACTTTCTTTGTGTTCTTCCTGTATATTGCATAAAGCACCATCTGAACCCCTCCTAATACAAATCTCAACACGTTGGGCACCTGTGTTGTGTATAGATACATTAAGCAAATACAAAGCAAGATTTGTTGGAATGAAATAAGGATTGTGGGGTCAAAAGGTTTCCACTTACAGTAATGAAGAAGTCTTTAAAGAGAAAGCCATAGAAGAACCACACGATTGCACCGAGTGTGAGGAAGATTGATAGAGTTATTGACATGAACTCCACACTCCTGGTTTTTATGACTTTTCTCTGCCCATCCATATATTTTGGTTTTATTTCAGCAACGAGCTTAGGGAATGACGTTAATAATAGTAGCAAGTGTAAAACAGAAGGATGAACGGAACAAAAGCTATTGTAAATTAAACCATAACAAAAATATTACATTTGGAAAAGTGATAAAGTGAGTCGGTCACATTTTGCTAACATTAAAAAGATGTATACTACTACCTAATGATGGAATTGGCATATGAATATGCATGTCAATGCGTGTGAATTGTCTATAAATGTACATGCTTCCAAATTTTGTCAAATTTAATTAATTTCTCACCCACCAGGATGCATAGTGGAGCAACAAATATGCCTAGAGAGAATTTCATGCAAATCCAACCAATAATCCTTGCGCGCTTTGCTCCTTTTTGTTAGGGAAATCCTTTATGACGTTTTGAAGATGACAAAATAAATCAAAGGCTACTAACATCATGTGCATAAATGCACGAAAGATGCACATGACACTATCTTTGAGGACGTCCTTCAATTGTGCAGCTAACACCGGGTTAAGTTTTGGACACGCACCTGCACTCAGCTTCATAACGTCAATGATCTCTTCCCATAATTCCTGCAGTTGCAAACTAGGCTCCTCTACCACTTTCTTTGCATTCTTCTTGTATATTGCGTAAAGCACCATTTGAAACCCTCTCAATACAAATCTCAACACATTTGGCACTTGTGTCGTGTATAGATACATTAAACAGATACAAAGCAAGATTTGTTGGAGTGAAATAAGGATTGTGGGGTAGACAGGTTTCCACTTACAATAATGAAGAAGTCTTTAAAGAGAAAGCCATAGAAGAACCATACGATTGCATCGAGTGTGAGGAAGATTGATAGAGTTATTGGCATGAACTCCACACTCCGGGTTTTTATGACTTTTCTCTACCCATCCACATATTTTGGTTCTATTTTAGTAACGAGCTTTGGGAATGCAGTCAAAAATAGTAGCAAGTGTAAAACATAAGGATGAACGGAACAAAAGCTATCGTAAATTAAACAATAACAAAAATATTGCATTTGGAAAAATGATAAAGTGAGTCGGTCACCTTTTGCTAACATTAAAAAGATGTATATTGCTACCTAATGATAGGATTAGCGTATGAATATGCATGTCAATGTGTGTGAATTGTCTATAAATGTACATGCTTCCAAATTTTGTCAGATTTAATTAATTTCTCACTCACCAGGATGCACAATGGAGCAACAAATACGCCTAGAGAGAATGCCATGCAAATCCATCCAATAATCTGTGCGCGCTTTGCTCCTTTTTGTTAGGGAAATCATTTATGATGTTTTGAAGATGAAAAAATAAATTAAAGGCTACTCATGTCATGTGCATAAATGCATGAAAGATGCACGTGATATGCACAAGCTCGATGGTCTAGTCAGCCAATGAACTACAAATATTTGAGATTAAATTGGCAAATTTAGAGTTATGTTTGAGACATGTTATGCTTTAGGCTCTCTTTTGAAAAACCACACAATTGCACGGAGTGTGAGGAAGATTGATAAAGTTATTGGCATGAACTCCACACTCCTGGTTTTTATGACTTTTCTCTACCCATCCATATATTTTCATTTTATTTCAGTAACGAGCTTAGGGAATGAAGTCAATAATAGTAGCAAGTATAAAACAGAATGATGAATGGAACAAAAGCTATTGTAAATTAAACCATAACAAAAATATTGCATTTGGAAGAGTTAGTCACCTTTTGCTAACATAGATGAGGTATGCAACCACATAAGAAGTCCTGATAATGCAGCCAATTCCATTGATGGTGATGAGGAGAGCATCCTTCTTAACGAGTCCGTAGTATAGCAGAAGCATTGCACTCAAGAGCGACACCACGTATGGGATTGATTGAAACCTTTGCATCGATTTTCTCTTGTAAATTCCATAGAAAGTGGGCCTGCCACACATGCCATCAAACCAAGTAGCTTATTATGACCCAAGTAGCTCATTATTATTTTATCTCAGTTTTTGTACTGTAAGTCAACAAAGGCAAATGATATAACTTACAGAGGAGCAAGAAAGGTTATGAGGGAAACAACGTTGCCTGCAAAAATATTGCATTTGGAAAAGTGATAAAGTGAGTCGGTCACCTTTTGCTAACATTAAAAAGATGCATACTGCTGCCTAATGATGGAATTAACATATGAATATGCATGTCAATGCGTGTGAATTGTCTATAAATGTACATGCTTCAAAATTTTGTCAGATTTAATTAATTTCTCACCCACCAAGATGCATAATGGAGCAACAAACATGCCTAGAGAGAATGTCATGCAAATCCATCCAATAATATGTGCGCGCTTTGCTCCTTTTTGTTAGGGAAATCCCTTATGATGTTATGAAGATGACAAAATAAGTTAAAGGCTACTCACGTCACGCGCATAAATGCACGAAAGATGCACGTGATATGCACAAGCTCGATGGCCTAGTCAGCCAATGAGCAACAAATATTTAAGATTAAAATGGCAACTTTACAGTTATGTTCGAGACATGTTATGCTTTAGGCTCTCTTTTGAAAAACCACATGATTGCACCGAGTGTGAGGAAGATTGATAAAGTTATTGGCATGAACTCCACACTCCTGGTTTTTATGACTTTTCTCTGCCCATCAAGATATTTTCGTTTTATTTTAGTAACAAGCTTAGGGAATGAAGTCAATAATAGTAGCAAGTATAAAACAGAATGATGAACGGAACAAAAGCTATTGTAAATTAAACCATAACAAAAATATTGCATTTGGAAACGTGATAAAGTGAGTCGGTCACCTTTTGCTAACATAGATGAGGTAAGCAACCACATAAGCAGTTGTGATCATGCAGCCAATTCCATTGATGGTGATGAGGAGAGCATCCTTCTTAACTAGTCAATAGTACAACAGAAGCATTGCAATGAAGAGAGACACCACGTATGGGATTGATTGAAACCTTTGCGTCGATTTTCTCTTGTAAATTCCATAGAAAGTGGGCCTGCCACACATGCCATCAAACCAAGTAGCTTAGTATGACCCAAGTAGCTCATTATTATTTTATCTCAGTTTTTGTACTGTAAGTGAACAAAGGTAGATGATATAACTTACAGAGGAGCAAGAAAGGTTATGACGGAAACGACATTGCTTAGAAAAATATTGCATTTGGAAAAGTGATAAAGTGAGTCGATCACCTTTTGCTAACATTAAAAAGATGTATACTGCTACCTAATGATGGAATTAGCATATGAATATGCATGTCAATGCGTGTGAATTGTCTATAAATGTACATGCTTCCAAATTTTGTCAGATTTAATTAATTTCTCACCCACCAAGATGCATAATGGAGCAACAAACATGCCGAGAGAGAATGCCATGCAAATCCATCCAATAATATGTGCGCGCTTTGCTCCTTTTTGTTAGGGAAATGCCATATGATATTTTGAAGATGACAAAATAAGTTAAAGGCTACTCACTTCACGCACATAAATGCATGAAAGATGCATGTGATATGCACAAGCTCGATGGTCTAGTCAACCAATGAGCTACAAATATTTGAGATTAAAAAGGCAACTTTAGAGTTATGTTTGAGACATGTTATGCTTTAGGCTCTCTTTTGACAAACCACACGATTGCACCGAGGGTGTGGAAGATCGATAAAGTTATTGGCATGAACTCCACACTCCTGGTTTTTATGACTTTTCTCTGCCCATCCATATATTTTCGTTTTATTTCATTAACGAGCTTAGGGAATGAAGTCAATAATAGTAGCAAGTATAAAACAGAATGATGAACGGAACAAAAGCTATTGTAAATTAAACCATAACAAAAATATTACATTTGGAAACGTGATAAAGTGAGTCGGTCACCTTTTGCTAACATAGATGAGGTAAGCATCCACATAAGCAGTCGTGATAATGCAGCCAATTCCATTGATGGTGATGAGGAGAGCATCCTTCTTAACTAGTTCGTAGTACAGCAGAAGCATTGCACTCAAGAGCGACGCCACGTATGGGATTGATTGAAACCTTTGCATCGATTTTCTCTTGTAAATTCCCTTGAAAGGGGGCCTGCCACACATGCCATCAAACCAAGTAGCTTAGTATGACCCAAGTAGCTCATTATTATTTTATCTCAGTTTTTGTACTGTAAGTGAACAAAGGCAGTTGATATAACTTACAGAGGAGTAAGAAAGGTTATGACGGAAACGACGTTGCCTGCAAAAATATTGCATTTAGAAAAGTGATAAAGTGAGTCGGTCTGCTTTTGGTAACATTAAAAAGATGTATACTGCTACCTAATGATGGAATTAACATATGAATAAGCATGTCAATGCGTGTGAATTGTCTATAAATGCACATGCTTCCAAATTTCGTCAGATTTAATTAATTTCTCACCCACCAGGATGCATAATGGAGCAACAAATATGCCTAGAGAGAATGTCATGCAAATCCATCCAATAATATGTGCGCGCTTTGCTCCTTTTTGTTAGGGAAATCCCTTATGATGTTTTGAAGATGAAAAAATAAATTAAAGGCTACTCATGTCACTTGTATAAATGCACGAAAGATGCATGTGATATGCACAAGCTCGATGGTCTAGTTAGCCAATTAGCTACAAATATTTGAGATTAAATTGGCAACTTTAGAGTTATGTTTGAGATATGTTATGCTTTAGGCTCTCTTTTGAAAAACCACACGATTGCACCGAGTGTGAGGAAGGTCGATAGAGTTATTGGCATGAACTCCACACTCCTGGTTTTTATGACTTTTCTCTGCCCATCCATTTATTTTCGTTTTATTTCTATAGAGAGCTTAGGGAATGAAGTCAATAATAGTAGCAAGTATAAAACAGAATGATGAAGGGAACAAAAGCTATTGTAAATTAAACCATAACAAAAATATTGCATTTTGAAATGTTATAAAGTGAGTTGGTCACCTTTTGCTAACATAGATGAGGTAATCGGCCATATAAGCTGTCGTGATAACGTAGCCAATTCCATTGATGGTGATGAGGAGAGTATCCTTCTTAACTAGTCTGTAGTACAGCAGAAGCATTGCACTCAAGAGCCAACCCACGTATGGGATTGACTGAAACCTTTGCGTCAATTTTCTCTTGTAAATTCCATAGAAAGTGGGCCTGCCCCACATACCATCAAACTAAGTAGCTTAGTATGACCCAAGTAGCTCATTATTATTTTATCTCAGTTTTTGTACTGTATGTGAAAAAAGGCAGATGATATAACTTACAGAGGGGCAAGAAAGGTTATGGGGGAAACAATGTTGCCTGCAAAACAATTAAAAGAAGTTAGTTATCTTCTTCCAGGGTAGGCTGTTGGACTCGTGCTTAATGTTCTTGTTCTTTGACCAAAGTGATGGCAATCAATGCCAAGGATTTATGGAGTGTCATTGGTGACTAGTCGTAATTTAGCTAGTATGGAGGCCTCATCTCCTCAGTGCATTGTTATTCTACTCACATGTTCGAGACCGACAGTCCCTTGTCTAACTCGTGAACAAAATAAGTGAAGGAAGAAACTTCAGCTTGTTAACAGGCTCAATAATCACTTAAAAGATTGAGAAGGAGCGCATGCAACCATGATGAGTAGGGCGTATATTAAAAGTAGCTTTAGGAATGATTGACGATGAAGATCAAGAGTTAGTAGGAGGCGATTGAGAGCGAGTACCCACCTAGAAGGCCAAAAGCAAACCGCCGTGGGTTACGTGGTGTGTGGCCATCTCTGTCAAGGATGCACGTATGAAATGCTTGCCTTCGTATTATGCCTAATGAATTACTTCACGCAAACTTCCCTGATCTCACTCCCCACTTTCTCTAGATGCTCTCTATCTCATAATGGGTGTGACAACCCAAAATTTGGCCCCTATTTCAAATATATGAAATGGTTATTTCATCAACACGCTTATGGTTATTTTACTCAGAACTAATAACTCGCGAGTTAACTAATCTATTAGGTGGGGCCGTTAAGAGATATAAACGCGACAGACTAGAAAATTTGATTAGAAATCGACCGCTCGACCATAATGATCAGCAAGGGTTAATACGATACCATTATAAATCAATTAGCGAATGAATATAAGTTGATTCGATGTGATTATGAAGTCGAATTGCGGGTGGTTCCACACAATTACATTATTCGTGTCGAACGGCAGTAAACTGATTTTCTAGCAATGTTATATTCGAGACACGTATTTGAACTCTCGTGATTTTATGACAACCAAGGGTCGTTTACGATTCAAAGATGCACAAACGTGGATTGAAAAGTATCAACCATGGGTCAAACGTGCTAAAACCCTTAAAAGCTACCAGTAGATTGGGTTATACTAAAATCGCATCCGGTCGATTTTAACTACGAAATTCAATTTGGTTTCAGGAATCGGACATTCGAGCGTGTCACGATTTATTTATTGGACGTCGTCTCATCTTTCAGCAAATTTTGACAAGTTCAAAATTTTACGGAAAAATGAATTTTGGACAAAAAAAAAAAAGAAAGGAAATTTGGATGGGGATAAAAATTACGATTTTTCTACCAAAAAGGCTTTAAATTGGAGAAATTAGAGCTAAATTTTGATTGGAGGAGTGAGGATGAGCATAAGAGGACTTTTGAGGCATGTGATGATGATTAGATATTTTGCCTAAGCTTGTGAGTGGTTAGCCTTTCATTTTTTTTTTTTTATTTCTCTCTTTCCCTCCCTCTCTCATGTGTGAACAACCTCTCCCCCTCTGCTAACTTCTTTGTCCCTTGCCCATTTCCCTTCCTCTTCTCCTTTTTCTTCCCCCTTCCTTCCCTCACGTCTTTCTTTATTTCATCTAGTTATGTCCCCTTTCATTTTTACCGTTGCTCCATCACCGCACCTCCAACTTTATTCTTCTTTTTGCTACCGCACACCCACCATCCACACCCACCATCCACTTCACTCCATGCCAGCCTTCTTCCCTTCAGTCTGCTGCTGCTCCACTCACCGCCACACCAGCCAACTCCATCATTCCACCACCACCCTCACGCCTCCACCACCATCCACCGCGAACACCAACTCCAGCTCTATCTCTTCTTGTCGCACCATCATCCATTAGCACCACCCATTAGCAGCTCCCACCACTGGCTACCCTCACTAACTCCAGCAGCCACCGACCAGTCCCAAGCCGAGCCAAGCCCTCCTTAGCCGAGAGCTTAGAGGGGCCGACGCCACCGCCATTGAGCTCCATTCGAGTCGTGGTTGTTTCGTGTTTTCGTCGCCGTCGCGTTGTCTTTGCCGCGAGCCTGCCGCCGTAAAAAACTGTGAGTTAACTCCCTAATCTTTGATTAGGCTATTAATTACACTTAGGGGTAGTTAGATCAGTGCTAATGAGGGTGGTTTAACTCGATCTAGTGGATTTTCGGGTTATAGGAGCTAGATCTATGTAGGATTTTAGCTTGCATGTATGTTGTGATGTGTGGGAAGTCTTGCATATGAGTTTCTTAAAGGTTTATGGCTACTAAGCTTGCAAGAGATGTGCTCAAAGGAGCTAAGTCTAGATTTCTCTTCAGATCTATTTATTGGACACTCACTATTTGCTATTTTTGTGGGTTAATATGTGTTATGATTTTGAGGTTACTTCCTTCTTGAAAAATGTTCTAAACATCTTCATTTATGACATATATTTTACTCAAGATTTTCTAGATTTAAAAGAATACAAAATTTCAGATTCGTTGCATGCAAGGCATAATCTCGTTTTGTGTTGGAACCTGTAACCTTTTGGTGTTTAAAGGATTTTTATTAACTTTTAGGGTTCGATTTTCAAAAGAGTTTCTTCACAAAATTTTGTCATCACATTTTGAAGTTCAACATAATCAAATTTCAGAGCAAACGGATGAGTTTTGGACATTGAACCAAGCTAGTTTTAGAAAACATAATTTTTGAACACGGGCACAGTTTTGGTAACGATTTGAGCAATTTACTGCTCCTATTCTAGAAAGATCTGGGTCAAAGTGGCTTCATAAAAAGTGTTCATTTAAGTGTCATTTATCACATATTGATTGCTTGATGGTAGATATCGATTATTATTGCAGAACTCGATTTCATGGGCAATTACATAGAAAAATGTGAGGTGTCAGATTTAGACGCCAAATTTTATGTGCCTAATAAAACAATGAGGTTTTGAAATAGAGGCATGCAAAATTTGATGGGTTGATTTCAAGTATGTGTCCATGTACAAATTTCTTTCTAAAAGTTCTAAAGAAAAAAAGGGGGTTATCAAAGATTGTCTCCAAAAAGGGTGGTTGGACAAAGAAATAGAAAATAAATATGGTGCCGGGTTTGGACATCAAATTTTATGTGCTCAATAAAACCGTGAGGTTTTAAATTAGATGCGTGCAAAGTTTGACGGATTGATTTCAAATACATGACCCCGTATGAATTTATTTTGGAAAGTTTTGAACAAAAAAAAAAAAAAAGAATTGCAAGGTTTATTATTTGAAAAGGGATTTTTGTGTTCTTGGATAAATAACGGAAATAAAAGTTGGTTTGACTGATGATGTGCTTGCATGGTCACTTAATGGTGTTAGGGAAATCCTTTATGATGTTCTGAAGATAACAAAATAAATCAAATGATACTAACGTGTTTAATGGTTGAGTAATAGATTATGCAGATGATAAAACATGTAAATGATATTATCAAGATCTATATTTGGAAGAACCAGAAGACATACTCTATGCTGAAGCTAAACTTATTCAAATTATGTCCAGACCTTAAGGGTAAATTTGTTCAGAAGCAAAATATATTCAGACTTATGTCTAGATTGTAAAGTCTATTTCAGATGGAAGATACTTAGACTCTATTTCAGACGGAAGACAATCAGACTATACTTCCGACAGAACACTCTCAAACTTTACATACAGAACGAGACACAAGTCTAGAATGTGACAAGGTTCACAACGAGATACAAGTTCAGAATGTAACAGATTCAGAATTAAGTATGTTCAGAATGAGACAACTTGACAGAACGTAACACAATCCCTAAACATATAATAGCTAGTAATATGGTTTGGATTATACATCAAGATAGATTTGATTAACTCAATCTAATTGATTAACGATTGCATCTTAAAGATAAGAACTTTCTATACGAAGAAGCTCTACTTATGGAAACCAAGATTCTATTTGTATGGGCAATCAGAATCAATTTGGGAATCTACTTTTGTCACTCAACGGTTACAAAATCTTCTAGATACAGATCTATCCAATGGGTAGATTGGAAGATGATATTCTAGATACTGTCCAACAGCTAGTTTGGAAGTAGAGCATTTAAGGAGACCGAGGACCAATGAGCAAGTAAGAGACGGAGTGTGGAATTTATAATTCCAAAGTTTGAGTGACCTTTAATCATACACTTGTCTCTCGTGAGCTTAAACGTTTGTGATCGTGAGAAAAATATCAAAAGAGTGACTTAGTGAGATAGTGTGATCTATCACTGAGTGTTTGCACTCAACATTGTAATCTCTTGTTAATCACATAGTGAAATTCAGCCAGAAGGCTATTAGCATGGGAGAGTGGATGTAAACTTGATCTAAACCGAACCACCATAAATTTTGTGTGCAACATTCTCTTCTCTTAACTCTTCTTATTTAAGTATATTGCATACTTACAGGTTATTTCAAAAATCTGTTCCATCGCATAATAGATTCTAAACATCTATCAGAAGTCTGGTGGCTCGCTTATCAGACTCTAATCCTTATTCAGACTTTGCTCGAAATTTATTTTATTTCGCATTTGTTTGTCAAGGTTTATTTTAAACACCTATTCACCCCGCTCTATGTGTTATACTAACACCTTCAATTGGTATCAGAGCTAAGTGCTCGTTTTATTGAAGTGTTTTTACTTCTGAGTTAAAGATATTCTATAGTTAGTATCTTGGCTCTAGGACTTATGGAGGGATAGAGCAACACCAGGCCACCATATTTTGATGGAAATGAATACAACGTTTGAAAAAATAAAATGAATGCATTCCTAAGATCTAGAGATCCCTTGCAATGGGATGTTGTAAAAAAAGGAATCAATCCCATTGCTGCATTTACATCAAATAAGAATGGCAAAGACAAAGAAACTAAACCCCATGCTCCTATGTCTCAGACGGAGATGTCCAAAAGAGAAGCTCTTGATGCAAAAACCATTTATTCTTTATATTGCGCATTGTCTCTTGTTGAGTATAATAGAATCTCTTCATGTGAAACAACTAAAGAAGTTTGGAATAAACTTCATGTTACTTATGAAGGGATTGATCGTGTGAAGGAAACAAAAATAAACATCCTACTTGGTCAATATGATTCCTTCAAGATGAAACTAGGAGAGTCAATTAGAGATATGTTCAGGCATTTTACTGAAATTATAAATGGTTTGGTGTATCAAGGTCATCAAATTTCTTCCCTAATGAAGATCAACAAACTTTTGCGAGATCTTTCAAAAGATTAGAACCATGTTAAAACCTCAATTCAAGAGACTCAGGAGATTATGCCACTCTTCGTTGATGAATTGATTGGTACTCTTCAATCCTACGAAGTGGAACAAATTGTTGAAGATCCCAAAGGTAAGAAGTCCATCGTTTTAATATTTAATGCTGATTCTAATGGTACAAACTCAGAAAATGACATGGATAATGAAGAACTTGCTTTTATGATTAAGAAATTCAAAAAGCTAAGTAGAAAAGGAAGGAAATTCAGTGGAAGAAAACAATACAAGCATAATGGGCATAAAATAACAATAAAAGAAGATGACGAGTAAGGAAATATATGCTTGATGGCACATTCAGACCAGACTCAAATTTGGAATCAGAATTAGACTTAGAATTAGAATCTGACTTAGACATAGACTCATAATCCAATAAGGAAATCGAGGTAAGTTATTCAAAAATTCTATCAAAGTTTCAAAGTATATAAATGAGCTTTATTTAAATATCAAATCTTCTCTTAAAAGGATCTCCGAACAAAAAAATGAGAATTCATGGCTTAGGTAATAAGATCTTTCTCGAAAAGAAAAGTTTGAAATTTTGCAAAATGATTTTCTACAAACAAAAGAAAGTCGAGATTTACTTGTCAAAGAAAATGATTCTTTGAAAAAAAGGAATTTTCAAATATTTCGACAAAATTTTCAAAAGGTTAAAAAACTTTAGAGCATATCATTTTCAAATAAGTCGGGACTTGATTTTAATAAGGAAAGTGAATCTCTAATAGATTTTCCTAAATTCAATGAGAGACTTAGACAAAGACCTCCTAGACTTGCGTACAAGAAGCATTTTCAAAGGATTTTTACAAAGTATGTTAGTCAAAATGCCCTCAAGTGTTCAAATTGTGGAAATTCAGAATACTTTGAGAAATAATGTCCTAAAGTCTGGAGATCTATTAAGAAAGATTATGTGAAAACAACATACTCTACTAACTCTCATAGACCCAAGAAAATATGGGTACCAAAGAAAAGATAAAGCTGTTTTTGCAGGAAATAAAGGAAAAGAAGAAAGAGAATTTGGTAAGAAATGTATTTTTTTTATTTGGGCACATAATTCTCATTATGCTTGATATTCGATAGATCCTCTTTATGCCTCGGTTGATTCGGATTTTATTATGACCATATTCTATGATTTGTTTTATTGAAGAAAGAATCGTGTGATTATTTTTTGATATCCTGCTTAGAGACAATTGAGTTTATTTGGTTTGATTTTATGCTCTTAGATTTTAATATATTTTGCATAGTAGAAATCTATTTTACGTGATATTAATTTATTATGCAAATTATTCTTTTTTAAATATTCAAGGATTTTATTCTCACTGATTTTATTGTGTTTTGACTAAGTGAGAATTTCTCTTTCAAGATATTATTGTGCATAATATTCTTTCCTTAAATACTTTGTTATGATGAGTTAAGAAAGTATATTTGATTATCTATGGAGATTTTATTTTTTGCTCTAATGAAAAGAAAGGATCCAAATTCATGGATACCAAAAAAGAAATTAGATGATTGCACGAAGTTCTATAAGAGAAGAATGATCGGGAATCTACACAAATTTTGGTGTAATAAAAAAGGTGGCAAAAGAATCTTCCATTTGGATTTTGGAAAGCTCAATCTAAAAATTATGGAGTCTTGAGGCTCAAAAATTCTCTTCCTTGTGCAAAGTTTTCACAAATATTGTCATGATGACAAGAGGAGAAAGTGAATTCAAAAGGAAAGGAAAAGAATCATGATCACTTCTCAAAAAGGCAACAAATTGAGGGGGAGCATTGATCTTTTATGGAAAAATCTTTTTGAATCGATCGTAATCTTGATTATTATGGAAAGAATGAAAAGGTAAATATGACAGAACTTATTAAGTTCTACAAAATCCGGTTAGTGCATCTTTTATTATCTTTTGTCATTAACAAATCTCTTATTTACATTATCGGAGAATCACCATCAATATCTCGGTGTAGGTTTGGGATAACCCTTTGTTCCATAGTCCTGGGGTGGGGTGACCTCCAAATAATAGGGTTAAGGTCGGCCAGTGAGACGATGGGGGATAAGCTTCATTGTCGAGAGGGAAATAGCTCGGATCACCAGCTAAGGCCCCTAAATGACTGCTTAGTGATAAAGGAGGTAGGGGTGCAGAGACAGCCAGGAGGTTTGCCTAGAAGCAGCCACCCTTGAAAGAGTGCGTTTGACATTGCTTTACACCCAAAAAGAGGTGAGCTACATCTGAGTTCAACTTGTTAGACAAAAAAAAGAAGAAACTTGGACAAAAAGAGAAGTAACTTGGACAAAACAAAACGAAGTGATTTAGACAAATCTTTTTTGTCGATAACCTCAGACCAATCAATCGAATATCGATTAATACGTAATCGATCACATTCCTTTCTTGTGTCAAAGAAAAGACTAAGAATTATTATGACAAAAAAAGGTAAATAAATTTAATAATGCATCCGTGATTTTTATTGGATATTTACTGACATATATGATTGAAGTGAGCTACATTACATATCTTTCATAAAAAGCTTTTTTTTTTTTTTTTTTGAAATTGTGTTATTATCATTTTATATTCTCTACGAGATATTATTTCCATTGTTATCGTTTTTTGTTTATGACAAAAAGGGGGAGAGAATATAAATATGCATATGTGTTGATATTAGCTATTGAGTTGCAATTATTTTTCTATATATTGTTATGCTCAATTTATTTGTTTTTTTTTAAATTTAAATCACATTTTTTGAAAATCTAAAATTTGATGATTGATTTATCAATATTTTAGAAAGTATGATTACACATTTGCATATTCAAAGATTGTTTTATCATCATAAAAAAGTGGGAGATTGTTAGGGAAATCCCTTATGATGTTTTAAAGATGACAAAATAAATCAAATGTTACTAACGTATTTAATGGTTGAGTAACAGACTATGCAGATGATAGAACATGTAAAGAATATTATCAAAATCTATATTTAGAAGAACCAGAAGACATACTTTATGCTGAAGCTGAACTTATTCAGACTATGTCCATACCTTAAGGGTAAATCTGTTCAGAAGCAAAATATGCTCAGACTTACGTCCGGATTGTAAAGTCTATTTTAGACGGAAGATACTCAAACTCTGCTTCAAACGGAAGACAATTAGACTTTACTTCCGACAGGACACTCTCAGACTTTATATACAGAACAAGACACAAATCCAGAATGTGATAAGGTCCACAACGAGACATAAGTTCAGAACGTAACAGATTCAGAACATAGTATGTTCATAACGAGACAACTTGACAGAACATAACACAAGCCTCAAACATATACCATTTAGTAATCTGGTTTGGATTATGCATCAAGATAAATTTAATTGACTCAATCTAATTTATTGACAATTGGATTTTAAAAACAAGAACTTTCTATACGAAGAAGCTCTACTTATGAATGAAAGTGCTAATATGAATACCTAGAGGGGGTGAATAGGTGTAAAAAGACTTTGCAAAATGCAGTAAAAACCATTACTTTTAACCTGAGTCTGAATAACAGACTTTTGAAACTAAGTCTAAAGAATAACAGACTTTGAACGAGTTCAAACTTTAGCAGTTAAATAGAACTATGAACAAAATAAATGAATTTAGAGAAGAGAATAAGAACACAATAGTGGTTCGGCTTAATCAAGCCTACGTCCACTCTCCCACGCTAACAGCCTTCTTGGTTGGATTCCACTATGCAATCAACAAGAGATTACAACTTTAAGTGCAAATACTTAGTAGTAGATCACACTATCTCACTAAGTCACTCTTTTAGTATTTCTCTCATGATCACAAACGTTTAAGCTCACAAGAGACAAGTGTATAATCGAAGGTCGCTCATACTTTGGAATTATAAATTCTACGCTCCGTTTCTTACTTGCTCATCGGTCCTTCATCTCCTTAAATACTCCTCCACTTCCAAACTAGCCGTTGGACAGTATCTTGAGAATCGTCTTCCAATCTACCCATTGGACAGATCTGTATCTAGAAGATTTGGTAGCCGTTGAGTGACAAAAGTAGAATCCCAAATTGATTCCGATCACCTATACAAACGGAATCTTGGTTTCCATAAGTAGAGCTTCTTCGTATAGAAAGTTCTTATCTTCAATATCCAATCGTCAATCAATTAGATTGAGTCAATAAAATCAATATTGATGTAGAATCCAAACCAAATCATTAAGCGTTATATGATTGGGACTTGTGTTACATTCTGTCGAATCTGGATGTAAAATCTGAGTGCGATAGACTTTACAATCTGAATTTGAGTACAATAGACTTTATAATATGGGTTTGAACATATTCTGCTTCTGAACATATTTAGCTTTAAGGTTTGAACATAGTCTGAATAAGTTTAGTTTCAGCATAGAGTCTGTCTTCTGGTTCTTCATTCATGTTCAATCTAAAATTTGTCAGAGTGAGCAGACTTCTGATGATATCATTTACATGTTCTATCATCCGTATAGTCTTTTACTTAACCATTAAACATGTTAGTAACTTTTGATTTATTTTGTCATCTTCAAAACATTATAAGTGATTTCCCTAACAATCTCCCCATTTTTTATGATGACAAAACAATATCTGAATATACAGATTTGTAAACACGCTTTTAAAAATATTAATTTAAATCAAAGAATATTAGAAGATAGCAAATAGATTAAGCATAACAATATATAGAAAAATAATCACAGCTCAATATTATGCAATAAATAATATCAACCAATCAACACATATGCATATTCATATTCTCTCCCCCTTTTTGTCATAATCAAAAAGCAATAAAAAGTAATACGTAGAGAATATAAAATGGTAACAAATATGTCTTGCATGAAACATAATTTCCAAAAAGTCAGCTTTTATAAAGTAAATCGAATATTAAAGATATGTAATATAGCTAACTTCGATCAGCAAATATCCAATAAAAATCACGGATGCATTATAAAATTCACTTGACCCATTTTATCATAATAAAATGATAATATCAATAAGAGATTTGTTAATAACAAAAGGTAATAAAAGATGCACTAACCGGGTTTTGTAGAACTTGGTAAGTTCTAACACATTTACCTTTTCCTTTCTTCCAAAATAATCAAAATCATGATCAATTCAAAAACATTTTTCCATAATTGATCAAAGCTCTCCCTCAATTTGTTGCCTTTTTCAGACGATCATGATTATTTCCTTTCTCTTGGATTCGCTTTCTCCCCCTATCATCATGATAAGATTTGCGAATAGAAACAATTATTGCTTGTGCATGTTGAGTTGAATATTTTTCAATTATTTCCTTCGTAACAACAATATCCACAACGATCATTTGCATTTTGAAATTCGAGGCAAAAATTTATTTCCTTCAATCAATCTCTTCTCGAATTCAACCTCCAGAAGATAGTATAGAATCTCTATGATTTTCTGATCGAGTTTTCCAAAATTCATATGGAAGATTCTTTTTCCACCTGCAAAATCTTTTATAATAGATAATAATCTTTGCAAAAATGTCACGTAATATCTTCCTTTGATTTGCAAATCAAACTTGCTAGATATAATATATCTTCTATGAATATAACAAGAATATCCATAAATATGCAATAGTATCTTTTGAGATCAAAAAGATTTCTTTGAGCATAAATCTCAAAAATATGTTATTGAATCATTTAGCAAAAAGAAAGTTGAGATTGCTATCACGTGCCAAAAAATTGCAATGCCTTATATTTATGACATAAGATATTTGTAATATAATAAACAATCATCCAAAATAGTGATAAATGCACGTAGAAATTTGTAAGGCGGGATAATAAAAAAATATTCTCTTACCCATGATATATGTTTGAAATATACCATTAATAAAAAAATCATTATCAATCTTCGTAGGAGATATTTTTCTGATTGCACCAAAATTTGCGTAGATTCGCAATCGTTCTTTCCTTAGCGAATTTCCTGCAATCAACTCATTTCTTTTTTGGTATCCATTAATTTGGATCATTCCTTGACGTTAGAGCAAAATAGAAAATCTCCATAAATAACAAACATTCTTTCTTAATTCATCATAACAAAGTATTCAAAGAAAGAATATTATGCACAATGATATTTTAAAAAATAAATTCTCACTCAGTCATAGTACAATAAAAGTAGAGAGAATAAAATCTTTGAGTATCTAGGAATATCTTGCATAATGAACATCATGTATAACAGATTTTCACTTTGCTAAATATGACAAAATCTGAGAGTATAAAATGAAACCAAATAAATTCATTTGTCTCTAAGCAAAATATAATAAAAAAATAATAATCACACATATTATATCAAATCTCAACTCACGAATCACAAAAATAAATCACACGATTCTTTCTTCAATAAAACAAATCAAGGAATACGGTCATTATAAAGTCCAAATCAAATTGAAAAAAAATGTATTCCTCACCAAATTTTCTTTCTTCTCTTCCTTTATTCCCTGCAAAAACAACTCATCTTTTTTTTTGGTATCCATTTTTTCTTGGGTCCATGAGAGTTAGTAGAATATGTTGTTTTTACCCAATTTTTCTTAATAGGTCTCCAGACTTTAGGACATTCTTTCTCAAAGTGTTTTTAATCTCCACAATTTGAACATTTGAGGGCATTTCGACCAATAGGTTTTGTAAAAATCCTTTCAAAATGCTTCTTGTATGCAAGTCTAGGAGGTATTTGTCTAAGTCTCTCCTTGACTTTAGGAAAATCTATTAGAGAATCACTTTCCTTTTTGAAACCAAGTCCCAACTTATTATAGTATGGTACTTGTATAGAAAGGATATGCTCTAATGTTTTTGAACCATTTGAAAATCTTATCGAAATATTTGAAAATTCATTTTTTTAAAGAATCATTTTCTTTGACAAGTAAATCTCGACTTTCATTTGTTTGTAGAAAATTTTTGCAAAATTTCAAAATTTTCTTTTTGAGAAAGATCCTGTTGCCTAAGCCGAGAATTCTCCTTTTTAAGTTCGAAGATCCTTTTAAGAGAAGATTTGATATTTAAGTAGAGCTCATTTATATACTTTGAAATTTTGATAGGAATTTTTGAATAGCTTACCTCAATTTCCTTATCAGATTATGAGTCTGTGTCTGAGTTAGGCTCAGATTTTTAATGTGCCATAAAGCATA
Organism: Eucalyptus victrix; assembly: GCA_016097545.1. Lineage (NCBI taxonomy): Eukaryota > Viridiplantae > Streptophyta > Magnoliopsida > Myrtales > Myrtaceae > Eucalyptus > Eucalyptus victrix. The sequence goes on along the minus strand of CM027840.1, from coordinate 16,206,998 downwards.
TATTTCCTTGCTCATCGTCTTCTTTCATTGTTCTTTTCTGGTCATTCTGCTTGTATTGTCTTCTTCCATCGAATTTCCTTTCTTTTCTACTCAGTTTCTTGAATTTCTTGACCATAAAAGCAAGTTCTTCATCGTCTATGTCATTTTCTGAGTCTGTATCATCATAATCAACATAAAATATTAAAGCGATGGACTTCTTACCTTTGGGATCTTCATCAACGATTTGTTCCACTTCGTAGGATTGAAGAGTGCCAATCAATTCATCAACGAAGAGTGGCATAATCTTTTGAGTCTCCCGGATTGAGGGCTTGACATGGTTCCAATCTTTTGAAAGACCTCGCAAGAGTTTGTTGACCTTCATTGGGGAAGAAATTGGATGACCTTAATACACTAAACCATTTACAATTTCTGTAAAACGGCTGAACATATCTCCAATCGACTCTCCTTGTTTCATCTTGAATGATTCATATTTGCCGAGCAGGAAGTTTACTTTTGTCTCTCTTACACGATCGGTCATTTCATATGTAACATGAAGTCTATCCCAAACTTCTTTTGCTGTTTCACATGAAGAGATTCTGTTATATTCAGCAGGAAAAAAGGCGCAATATAAAGAATAAATGACTTTTGCATCAAGCGTTTCTCTTTTGGACATCTCCGTCCAAGACATAGGAGCGGAGGGTTTGCTTTCTTTGTCTTTGCCATTCTTATTTGATGTAGACGTAGCAGTGGAATTAATTCCTTTTTCCACAACATCCCATTGCAAGGGATCTCTAGGTCTTAGGAATGCTTTCATTTTGTTCTTCTATACATTGTATTCATTTTCATCAAAATATGGTGGCCTGGTGTTGCTTTGTCCTTCCATAAGTCCTGGTGCCAAGATACTAGCCATAAAAGATCTTTAGCTCAAAAGTAAAAACACTTTTATAAACTGAGCACTTGGCTATGATACCAATTGAAAGTGCTAGTATGAACACCTAGAGGAGGGTGAATAGGTGTAAAAACAGATTCTGCAAAATGCAATAAAAACCTTTACTTTTAACTTGAGTCTAAATAACAACAGACTTTTGAAACTGAGTCTGAAGAATAATAGACTTCGAGCGAGTTCAGACTTTAGCTGTTAATTAGAACTACGAATAAAATAAATGAGTTCAGGGAAGAGAATAAGAACAAAAGATTTATAGTGGTTTGGCTTAATCCAAGCCTACGTCCACTTTCCTACGCTAACAACCTTCTTGGCTAGATTCCACTATGCAATCAACAAAAGATTACAACTTTGAGTGTAAACACTTAGTAGTAGATCACACTATTTAACTAAGTCACTATTTTGGTATTTCTCTCACGATCATAAACGTTTAAGCTCACAAAAGATAAGTGTATAATCGAAGGTCGCTCAGACTTTGGAATTATAAATTTTACGCTCTATCTCTTACTTGCTTATTGGTCATTCATCTCCTTAAATACTCCTCCACTTTCAAATTAACCGTTGGACAATATCTTGAGAATTGTCTTCCAATCTACCCATTGGACAAATCTATATCTAGAAGATTTGGTAGTCGTTGAGTGACAAAAGTAGAATCCCAAATTGATTCCGATCGCCCATACAAACAGAATCTTGGTTTCCATAAGTAGAGCTTCTTCGTATAGAAAGTTCTTATCTTCAATATTCATTCGTCAATCAATTAGATTGAGTCAATCAAATCAATCTTGATGTAGAATCCAAACTAGATCATTAGCCGTTATATGATTGGGACTTGTGTTACGTTCTATCGAATCTGGATGTAAAATCTAAGTGCAATAGACTTTACAATCTGAATCTGAGTGCAATAGACTTTACAATCTGGGTCTGGACATATTCCGCTTCTGAACAGATTTAGCTTTAAGGTCTGAATACAGTCTGAATAAGTTTAGTTTCAGCGTAGAGTCTGTCTTATGGTTCTTCATTCACGTTCAGTCTGGAATTTGTCAGAGTGAGCAGACTTCTGATGATATCCTTTACATGTTCTATCATCTGCATAGTCTTTTACTTAACCATTAAACACATTATTAACCTTTGATTTATTTTGTCATCTTCAAAACATCATAAGGGATTTTCCTAACAATGGAAACCAAGATTCTGTTTGTATGGGCAATCATAATTAATTTATGATTCTACTTTTGTCACTCAACGGTTACAAAATCTTCTAGATACAAATCTATTCAATGGGTAGATTGGAAAATGATCTTCTAGATACTGTCCAACAGCTAGTTTGGAAGTGGAGGAGTATTTAAGGAGACCAAGGACTGATAAGCAAGTAAGAGACAGAGCGTAGAATTTATAATTCCAAAGTCTAAGCAACCTTCGATCATATACTTATCTCTCGTGAGCTTAAACGTTTGTGATTGTGAGAAAAATACCAAAATAGTGACTTAGTGAGATAGTGTGATCTATCACTGAGTATTTGCACTCAACATTGTAATCTCTTGTTGATCACATAGTAGAATCTAGCCAGAATGTTGTTAGTGTGGGAGAGTAGATGTAGGCTTGATCCAAGCCAAACCACTATAAAATTTTGCGTGCACCATTCTCTTCTCTTAACTCTTCTTACTTAAGTCTGTTGCATACTTACAAGTTATTTCAGAAGTCTGTTCCATCGCATAACTGATTCTGAACATCTACCATGGCTCACTTATCAAACTCTGATCCTTATTTAGACTTTACTCTAAATTTATTTTATTCTGCATTTATTTGCCAATGTTTATTTTAAACACTTATTCACCCTCCCTCTAAGTATTAGTACTAGCACTTTTCTTGACAAGAGTTGGGGGCGATTCTCGATTAAGTTTGGATGCCCCTAAGTCAATGGGATGCCGAGTCACGGTTGAGGCCAGATCGATGCTCCTTTATGGAATGTCGTCTAGTTATGCCGGAAGACCGCCAACTCTTGCGTTGGCTGTGGCCCAAGGGGTCGTAATAATCGGAACACGTGTGAATGATTGTGATGTATTACGCTTGATTATGGGGTAATACTGCTAAGCATGGTATGGGATGTGTCAAAGCAATTTTACGTTATAATAAGAACCCGTGGGAATGTTTGGATGATAAGAGTTATGTGTTCCAGTTGTTGATTATGCTCATGATATTGATAATGGCATATGTGACATGCTAACATGCAAGCGTGTGTTGAGGCGAGGTGAGTTTATGTGTGGTGCGTGCCTAGGCTACCTTCGAGACGAATTTGCGTCCTAACCGAGACTTAGGGATTTTAACTTGCTAAGATTTATCTCACTCCATCATGGGTTAACATTTTTTAGGGCCGTAACGTGGAGATCTACTAAAGGCGGATGTGGTGGGCACGAGATGCAACACCTTTTGGCTGGCCCTGCCGTTAGTGAGGATTAGATTAACCCTAATCCCTGGAGGATTTTGAGAAGGTCGATAGAAAGTGGCCGTAGAAAGGCTTGTAATTATTAGACTTCCTAGGGGTAATAATGGATAAATAAATAAGTTGTTTTCAGCAACTTTTGTTTTGCTTTACTATCCCGATTATTTGTTTATTTATCGGAGGTTTATTTAATTCACTTTCGCATGTGTTTAATTGAAAGATAAAAAAAGACTAGGTTGGTGACACGTCCTAGGACGTCGCATTTTTAATCGACCGCTGAGGGATGTTCATGCGCTCGGGGTTTGGAGCGTGACAATGGGTGTAATCTCGAATGAGGCTTCTTGAGAATGGAGAGGACAAGCAGAGGGAGAAAGGTATATATAGCCAAATTGAGTCAATTTGCATGCAGTATGGTACAAGGTTGAGAAAGAATGAATGGAATGATCCTTTTCCAATTGTTCCCACTCACAGATTGATCCATTTTCTTTTTGCCTATATATATATATATATATATAAGGGAGTATTCTAGAAAATCTAATGAATATTTAATTAATTTTTGTAAATATTGCATTCACATTTAAAAATTGGATGAGGGATTCACATTTTTTTCCTTCTCTTTTGACTTTCTCCAAATGTAGGAATTAACTCAGCTTTCTCAAGTATAACAATGGTAATAAACAAGTACTTCAACCAAAATTAAAACAAGTGTAGTTTAGCTTAAGATGAGTGTTTTGGTCACGACCCTAAATTCATTACTTGGTTTTCTTATTCTCTAACATCAAATTGTCGAATGCCAATTTTTTCCTATGAGATTAATGCTTTTTCAAAATTATAGGATGTGACATCCTAATTTTCCAGTTCTGTTTTCAATTTAATAAGCTGGGCTTTTTATCGACACGCCTATAGTTCTATTCTATGAGCTGATCACTCACAAGATAACTATACTATTTATTGAAGCCGTTAAGGAATGTGAATGCAATAGACTTGAGAATTCGACCAAAAATCGACTGTTCGACCATGCTAATCTGCAAGGGTCATTACGGTACTATCAAAATCGATTAGAGACTGGAGATAGATCGATTTGATAGAGATATATGATTAGTGTGTGAGTGATTCCACCCAATTGCAAAATTTCTATCGAACAGCACTAGACTGATTTTTCAGTCATTTATGTACCCTGTGTCCGTATTTGAAATCTCGAGATTTTCACGATAGCCGAGAGTTGCCAATATGTCGAAGATGTACAATTTGGCTCGAAAACAATCGACCACGGATCAATTGCACCCAAAATTCCTAAAAGCTACCCGATAGGTTAGGTCACGCTAAAATTGTGCCCCAAATTGAAATCAACTGGGAATTTGAATCCGATTTCAGAAATTGAAAATTCTGTCATGTCATGATTCATTTTAGAACCGTTGACTCACCTTCTGAAAATTTTTCTGCAAACCAAGATTTTTGGCGAAAATTCAAAATAAAGTTTTTTACCGAGAAAATTAGAGGACCATTTTTTGTTGCGCTTTGGGATCCAAGTTGGATAAATTGATGAGGAAAAATGTGAATTCAAGTGTGGGCATCTTGGTTGAATTATAGGGACCGAATTGAGCTCAATTGGAGGGGTATTGAATGAGATTTGAACCAAATTAGATGGCCAATGGTCCAAATTCATAGGCCAAAGGGGAGACAACCTTTTGGGAAGCTTGTTTGGGAAGCTTAAGGGCTGAAAATTGGCTAAGGATGCAGCCAAGGTGGTAGGGCTAAGCACTCAAGCAATTTGGATATTTTGGTGGCCCCCTCAACCTTCAACAACTTCTTCTTCCTTCAGCAGCCCGCTTTCCCCATTGTTGCAACATTTTGAGAGCTTAGAAAACCAGAGAAACCGAGCTAAGCACTCCCCCTTCACCATCGACCACCGCTGAAGCTCCCTCGCTGCTCGTCACGTGCCCGCATGCCAGCCACGAGCCCGAGCTAGCACCATCAGCCGTCCGATTGTCCTCGCCATCTTGCTGTCTAGCAGCATCGTTCGTCGTCTCAAATCTGCTCAACTCATCATCACAGCTCACCAAGCCACCGTCTAACCATCCGAAACCACCACCATCGCCCGCCAGACCTCATTGCAGCCACCGCCTCCCTTTCCGAGTTGTTTCAGCTGTTCGAGCAGTCCAACAACCTAAGTAGCAAAAACCGAACTCATAGCCCAATTGAGAGCTTCGAGACGCTTTTTCGAGCCCTTCCAAACCCCGCTTGGTGTCGCCGTGGGCTTCGTTATGCCCACCTCTACGTCGCTATCACCGTGGACTCACCAGATCGCTAAACCGATGAGTTTACTTGTTAAGAGTTAATGATGCTTAAATGATGATTAGTTTAGGCTAATTAGAGATTAGGTGATTAGTTAGATTAGATTGGTGATTTAATTATTCAATTATGCATGTTAGGTGATTAGATTAGATAAATTAAGAACTAAATAGATTGTACTATTTATCTAGTTAGGTTCAGAAATTTTCTAAGCCCATTTAGGTGGTTAGATTAGCATCCTCAGCCTAAGTCGCTATTTATTGCATTTAAATTGAATTATTTAATTAATTTTGATATTTATTTAATTATTTAATATTTTTCAAAATTATATTGGGATAGTTAGTGATTAGAATTTCGTGTTGATTGTAATGGTGTGGTTAATTCGCCCAACTGAGTGTTAAATTGTGCAAATTGAGTAGTGATTGTAATTTTGAGTATTTAATTCAAAATTTGGAAATTTTGGTAATTATTTAGAAAAAACCGAGTGTCGGGTTTTTACGCCAAAAAGGATAAATACTATATCAAATAGTGAGATTTGAAAAAGAAAGATATCAGTTTTTCTTATTTAAATTGATCGTGTACCAACACACGATTATTTTTACCGTGTATGTTTAATACGAAGAAAATAGGCCAGGTTCACTATTTTAATTAAGGCATTTGAGTGCAATGCACGGTGTTCTGAGCTGAGATTGAATGGTCATATGTTGGTTAAGAGAACTTGTCCCGAGCTATTGAGCTGGATGTGCCCCTATATGGGATGTCTTACCAATGGATGCCGATTGCAGTAGAGGCTAGATCGATGCTCTTTTATGGAATGTAGTCAACACAATGACGTTGCCATGCTTGATGGGGCAAGACGACGCTTGTCTATGCTAGAAGGTCGCCAAACTTCGAGTAGGTCTTGCCCGTGTGTAGCCGTGATTAACAATTGGAACGCATGCTAAGTGAAATTGAAGCGTCGGATTATGAGACAAAATTGCGTGGCACGGAATGGGACGTGTCATAATGATTTGGCCCTATAATCGAGACCCCTTGTATTTGTGAAGATGAAAGTGTTGGTGTTCCAATTGTTTGAGTATGAATACTGTTTATGTTTATGATATGAACTATAATGACATGTAGGAAGGATTTGAGACGAGATAAGTCTTTGTGATTGTGTGACTGCGTGGTTAGGACGTCCTAGGTGTATTTTCTTCATAGTCGGAGTTTAGGGGGTGAACTTACTGAGACATTATCTCACCCCGTCGTGGGCTCAATATTTTCAGGTCCTTAGATGGCAGTTCCTCCAGAACGTTTTGGACAGTCGCGGGCTATTACTGAACGGGGGATAGATGTTCAAATCCCCCGTAGTCATTGGGTTTATGAGTTAATCGTGACCATCGTCTAGGTCAACGAGGGCCTACCCGATAGGGTACCTCATCAATTCATGGTGTGGTTCCGCCATGGACTCAATGGATACAGGATAGGTCCCCTCCAAGGTTTTGAGATTCCCGTGGTGGTTGTCGGTGTCGCTTTTGGCAAGGGTGCAGCTAACCCTCCTAATGGAGCTGTGGAGGACCTAGTGCCCTCAGAGCCGGTGGAGTCCAAAGGATCAGTGAATGTATCCAACTAGTGGTCATAGGACAGTTTTTTTTTTTTTTAAAACTAATCTTTTGTAGACCTTTGTGTATAAACTCAGTTTGTTTCTAAAGGTGTTTGGTTTGATGTGATTATCCTACTTTCCTATCCCATGCTGTTTATTGTCGGGGGTTTTTAATTTACTTCCGCATGTGCAATAAAATGAATGAGTTGGCAACGCGTCCTGGGACGTCGCAATTTTATTGACCACTAAGGGATGTGCACGCGCTCGAGGATCGGGGCGTGGCATAGGGTGCGACGAGAGTTAGTTATTGTCCTCAATTTTTCTTTTGGGGAAATTTCAAGTTAGGGTTATAAATGGGACATTTTTCTCAAAAAAAAAAAAAAAAGCCTAGAGTGGATATTGTCTCATATAAGGCCATGAAATGGCTAATTTAGTCTCTAATAAGGACTCTTGTTCATTGGCCGACCAATTTTTTGTCGAGCAACAAGCCTGTGTGTCTCACATGCATAAATGCACGAAAGATGCACATGATATGCACAATCTCGATGGTCTAGTCAGCTAATGAGCTACAAATATTTGAGATTAAATTGGCAACTTTAGAGTTATGTTTGAGACTTGTTATGCTTAAGACTCTCTTTTGAAAAAATAACCAAATTTCATATTTTTATTTGAAAATCTTCCTTTTCTTTTTGAGACTTAAAAAAGGCATTGATTAATTATAATTTATAAATTAATTGTGCACTTCTGTATGTATAAGGAAAATTGTAAAGCATCATAAAAGAAACTTACGATGTCACAATAATTCATCATGATCAAGTTTTAAAAGTGTGAAGAAAAAAATATGCATAGGACAAGGTTGTACCAAAAGAACACCAAAGTCTAGGAGAGACTTGTGGAATTTGACCATGGCACTTGGAGGTAGACACATATATGTGAAAGAAGAGATAGCACTAGCTTTGATATCAATTAAAAAATAGCAAGCTGAAGGTGGTGGTGTAAAGAGCAAATTTCACGAGATGCTTCGCAAAACACAGAGCATTGCTAATTGTTCTAAAAGTATAATTTCTAGTTAACACATGATGAAGATTATGATTTGCATAGATACTTTAACAAACAAAGTACTATTTTCCATGGTAAATGGTTAGTAGATAATGGCCATTGCTTCGATTTTACCGAGTACCAAGTTTTACTTTTCAGTAACATACAAATATATTAATTGATTAATCAAGTTGAAATACTCTTTTAGACTATGAACTATCGTTCGCTGGTTGATTATGGATTGCTTATGCAGTTTACTAGTAGTATTGGTTAACGATTGCAACTTATGAACAGAAAAAACTATCGTACTAATTAAAAATTGCATAAGATGTTTGGGGATGTGGTTTTCAAAGGATGCGACACCTAATGGATATGACACCACTTTGGTGCTCAAGTACAACTCACTTGTTTAACCATCTAATTGCAATTTGCAAATTAGTGCACGGTGTCCAGCATTGCTTATTTACTAATTCAACTTCTTGCTTTGATCATTGAGGGTGCAATTCATAAGAGGCTTCTTTATGATCTTCGCACCAATCATATACACACACTGCTAACTCCACATAAAGGGTTTGCTTAGAAATGAAGTGTGGCCATTTGTCCCCACAGATTTCCAACTGTGCGAGGTTTTTAGGCAAAATACCGAAAGGGAATTTTTCATGGAGCAAAAAGGAATTTTCTCTGGTAGAGCTCTGTTTGCTTATTACATGTGGCTTGAAGGATGTTATGATTTCCAATACATTAAATAATATAGAAATGAAGCTTTTTGGAGCCATTTGTCCCCTCAGATTTCCAATTGTCAAAGGTTTCTTAGCAAAATAACGAAAGGGAATTTTTTATGGAGCAAAAGGGAATTTTCACCAGCAGAGCTCTGTTTTATGATTTCACGTGGCTTCAAGGGTGTTGTGACCTCCAATACATCAAAACATATGGAAATGAAGCTTTATGGAGCCATTTATCCCCGTAGATTTCCAACCGTCGGATGTTTTTAGGCAAAATACCAAAAGGGAATCTTCTTCGGCAGAGCTCCGTTTTCCAATTTCACGCGACTTTAAGGGTGTTGTGATCTCCATACATTAAATCATATGGAAATGAAGCTTTCTGAAGCCATTTGTCCTCGCAGATTTCCAACCGTGCGAGGTTCTCAGGCAAAATACCGAAAAGGAATTTTTCATGAGGCAAAAGGGAATTTTCTTCGACAGAGCTCCGTTTTCTGATTTCACGTGGCTTTAAAGGTGTTGTGATCTCCAATACATTAAATCATATGGAAATGAAGCTTTTTGGAGCCATTTGTCCCCTTAGATTTCCAATACGAGAAAGCTTAAAGTCGTCTAAGACAAAATTGCTTTGTATAAGAAGCGGCAATATCATTAATAAATGGCAAGGGACCAAGTGAGAAAATCTTTTGATTTTTAATGTGAAGTGCAATTGGGGGTTGTCATGTCAGCTTGGAGAAAAGCAGAGAATGTGGGAGACAACCAAAAACATTTTGAAAGGGGGGCCCATCCCACAGTTGACACAACCTCTCCTTTTCAGGGGCCCACCTAGAGGGTCTGTAGTAACTCCCTCTCCTCCTCCTCCTACATTCTTCATCTCTTACTTACAAGTACACAACACTCATCAAGCCATCTCCCTCTCCTCTCCTCCTCCTCCTCTCCAATATTTATATCCCTCAAACCTTGGTCTTCCTACTCCATCAACTCTTTCCCCTTTCCTTCCTTCCTCCTAATGCTTCTGCTTCTTTGGGATTTTAGCTTTCTCTCTCTCTCTCTCTCTCTCTCTCTCTCTCTCTCTCTCTCTCTCTCTCTCTCTCTCTCTCTTGCTGTCATCGAATCATGGCCGACGCCCACGCCAAATCGGCTAAGAGGATGTGGTGCTCGATGCTGAAGCGAGTCCAGCTGCACCTGGCCATGCTGGCCCTACAGTTCGGCTACACTAAGTTCCACGTGGTCTCTAGGGCCGCACTCAACATGGGTATCAGCAAGATCGTCTTCATAGTCTATCGTAACATCATCGCCTTTCTCTCGCTCGCTCCCTTCGCCTACTTCCTCGAGAAGTAAGTCGCCCTGCCCCAGCTGCTCGACGTCGCTAAATGCTATCTCACAACCATGTTATGGATGATGACATATTTCCCTTTCTTTCTCTTGTTCCAGGAAAGAGAGGCCGGCAATCACCTTGAACTTCTTGGTTCAGTTCTTTCTTCTAGCGCTCATTGGGTATGATTTAATTAGATGAGACTGGAAAGTTGATTTGTTTAGCAACCTAGGTCTTGCATGCACCTTAGCAAGTGCTTGTAAAGACGATGATAATAAGGTTTTAATGTGAAAGCGCTAGTATAAACACTTAGAATGGAGGTGAATAGGTATGAAAATAAAATTTGCGAAATGAAGTGAAATACTTTACTTTTTAAACTGAATCTGATGAACAACAGACTTTGAAGGAATTTAGATTTTAACAACTATTTTGAAACATAGAAAAATATCACAACAAATAAAGTACAGGAGTTTAGGAAAAAGAAAATGAACATGAGATTTATAGTAGTTTGGCTTAGATTAAGCCTACGTCCACTCTTTCGCGTTGAAAGCCTTCTGACTGGTTTTTACAATGAATCGAAAGAGAATTACAGCCTTATAATCTTGACTTCTCAGTGAAGAGTCTCTACTGCTTTCACAAAGTCACATTTTTTAGTTTCTCTCTCTTTTGAATACAAGTTTGAGCACTATAAGAGGAAGAACAAGTGATTGGGAAGCTTCAGACTTTAGAATTCTTCTTTCGCGCTCTTTGTCGAATGACTTGAAAAACCTCCTTTAAATGCTCCTCTATGCCTTTTCAACGGTTGACACTTTTCAAATGAATTCTTCCAATCAATCCGTTGGACAGAATCAATCAAGGAGATCTCGAGCTGTTTGAAGATCGAGATGAAAGTCCGATGATCCTTGGTCGCCCAAACAATCAGAATCTTGATTTCCGTAAGTAAATTTTTTCCAAATAAACTTGTCTTCCAAAAATGATTTTTCCATTCCGTGATTGATTCCAATAAAGATAACCAAAAAGGTAAGTGATATTTCCAACCATAAAGCCAGATATATCATGTTTGTACTGAAGCCTTGAAGAAAAATAATCCTAAGTCTAATTATGTCTTCGTTCTTTACTTGTGTTTAGTCTAGGTCTTTGTCAAAGTGGAGTGGACTTCTGATGTAAGATAGACTTTGAAAGAATTATACAGAAGTCTCAAAATCTTCAGAATGAAAATGAGAATAGAGCTAAGAAAGTTTTGTCAGCTTCAAAATCTAATAAGAGTTTTCTCCAACAATCTCACCCTTTTTTTATGGTGACAAAACTTTCATGCAAATTTAAAACTTATATCCTGCAAAACAATACTTATAATAAAGATAGATTGTTATAGAACTGAATAAAAGTGTTGACAAAACATTGATTTTGCATCCACAAAAAACACATTAGTCTTGACAATTTAGAGTTCAAAGTTCAAGAACTACAAAAACTCAATCCAAATTCACAAAAGTTAACACTACACACTACCAAGTTCAAACAAATAGGAACTTTTAAACAAACAAGAAATAAACAAAAAATTTTAAATCTATTCCCTTTTCTCCTCCTTTTTGTCAACAGCAAAAAGAAAAAGATAGTCAGGAATAAAAGTGTGAAAAATGATAATAAGATGGAGTCATTTATGGTTGCCTAGGAACCCGAATAAGTCGGAAATCCTCCAGCGACTACATACCCTCCTCAAGCTTCTCTTAGCATTGATGATAGACATTCTCTATTTTGGCTACAGTCTGTGAAGCTTGTTGATTCAGTGTTTGAACTTGAGTATTAAGAGACTGTACGTTGCTAGTTAGAAAATCTGATGTAAACCTTGAGGCAGTATGTAGCTTCTAGATTTCAACCTTCATTGCATATTGCTGTGCTTTTATCTCCAAAAGGAGTTCTACCATCCTTAGATAGTTTGCATCAGGTTTAGTTTGAGCACTGGCTTTAGCGAAGTGAATCTGTGGAGTATCCAGAAACAGAGGAACATCAACTTGATCGAGGGCAATTTGTTACTTACCCTGACTCGAAGTTTCTTCTTTAACATCAACTTCAGGGAAATGAGATGCAAAAACATCTTCAACATCTGCAGGAGATCTAATAATGCCATCACTAGCAGTAGGTGCAGTTAAAGGAGTTTTCTCATGATCTCCCCTTGTTTTCATGCCTTCAGGTTGAGATGAGACTTCACTTTCTTGTTCCTTTTCTTTTCCAGCACTAGATCTCTTTTCTTGTTCAGTGTCCTCTTTTTCGGATGTAGAATTGTCATAATCTAAATTTCGGGTGCACCACCTAGGGTTTAGCTAATGGATTGTTAAGCCTAGACTTAACTCGGGCTCTCCTAAGCCCATACTAATTCGCAACTTAGGTTTAAATTCTTAACATGCAATTGATTTTCAATTAGGAGTCGCTACTAATTTATTTTTGGTAGGTTGATTAGAAATCCAAGTAAAGTAACGGGAGATTTACTTTACTCCTACGAACCAGAGATTTGGGTACGGGGACTTGGTTACACTAGACTTCTCTAATGCCCTTTCGGTACCATTTTTTTTATTTTGAAAAAATGTTTTTGCAAGCAGTTTGGATTAATTTTAAATCTATTTTCCTAACATGTGAGGCGATCGTGCCAGTATGCAAACCACCAATTTAACATCTAGATAAATAATGAATAAATTACAAAACTTACCTCAAAGCAACGAAAGCATCTACAATGTTAAACTAGAATTCATATCGACAATCCTAGATATGATCTCTAATTAACACGCAATTTTTTTTCTTTCACTTAATTAATGCAAATCATGCAATAAGTAATGCAATATAACTAAATGACCTAATTCTAATGACATGCAATTTCTAATTAAATGGACCTAGCAATAATCACTAAATGGCATGCATTTCATGAATCTAATCCTAATGATATGCACATGACATTTTTTTTTAAAAAAAAAATGCAATTTATCCTAGAAAATAAAACTAATTTATTCTAAGACATTTTTGTATTTTTAATGAAGTTCGAAATTAAAAAAATGTGAAAATTATCTAACTAAATTAAGATTATATCCAATTTGTATTAGGAATTATGTTAAGCCAAATCCTAATTAAAACCAAGATATTATCTTAACTTAGCAATCTCTAACCTAAGATGCAGTCTATCTAAATCAATCTAAATTTAAAATGAAATATGCAATTTTTTTTGTATATTTGGAATAAATAAAGCAACCAAATCACCCAAGGTCATCAAAGATATTATCCATTGTTCGAGTTTCGAAACTATATCTAATCAAACCTGATTGTTTCGCTAATAAAATCGATAAATTGATCTTAAACCTTAAAGATCAAAATATCGATTTTACTCCAGCTTGATTAATTATTCCATCTAAAGCCTGATAGATGGAATAAAAAATCATAGTGCAGTTGTGAATTAGGTGGTATGTCGGAATTTCTAATTATGCATAGAGAAATATTTCAAACAAAGAAACCAAGATATAAAAAAAAAATGAGACAAAATAAACTTGCCTAATAAAATGAAGCAAATCTGCCTAATTTGATTTTTTTTCCTTTTGTTCTTTTTCTTTTGTTTCCAAATTTGGCGGCTCGTGTGGTGTGCAGCCATCGGTGTTCGGAGGTCTGGCGAGGTCCGACGAGGTCCGGCCAGGTCTGGCGAGATCCGGCAAGGTGGCTTGGCAATAGCTAGATCAGCAGCAAAACAGGGGAGACAGCAGGTGGCTTCGCCCGATCTCGGGCAGAGGAGAAAACCCAGTAGCAAGGAGGTCACTCGGGTGTGCAGCAGCTCGCTCAAGTGGAGGACTTGAAGCTGGCAGACGCAGCAGTCGAGGCTGGTCACGGTTCAGGCAGGAGCAGCGACGTCGAGCTATAGCGGATCGACAGGGGAAAGCTCACCGAGGCACGATGGTGACGAGATCGAACAGAGGTGGCGTTGATGCTTGGGTGCGAGCGTGGCGAAACAGGAACGTCTTGTTGCAGGCAGGCGCGACTTCTAGTGAGATACACGGCTGGGCGGAGCGAGAGTGCGACGGTTGACGGCACTCAGGCATGGTGCGCGCGGGCGAGCGACTAGACGTGGGCGATGCAAGCGCGGGCTGAGAACAGGATCAGTGGAGGGCTGCTGTGGGCGTCGCTTGGTTGCTTTTGGTGAGACAGTGGCAACGAACAAGGCAGGTGCAAAACTAGGTCACCAGAGCAGAGGCAGAGGCGCACAGAGTGGGCTTGCAGACGCGAGATCTGCGAGTCGCGGGTCACAAGCGAGGCGGAGCATAAGCAGATCAGCACTGGGCTATCGCGGATTGCTGGCGTTGCATCGCCGCTGGTGGAGTGACAAACGGCGATGCTGGTGTGGTCGCCGGTGCGGGATGAACGAACGACAGTAATGGAAGAATTTGTGCACGAGGGGGTCGAACGGCTGCGAAGAAGAAGCTCTCCTACTTCTGTTCTTGCTTCTCCCTTTTCTTTTTGTTTCTCTCTCTCTCTCTTCAAGTCTCCCTCACATCTCTTCTCTGTCTTTCTCTGCTGACTTTTACCCCAAAAAGCTTTTTGCTTTTTCTTTTGTTGTCTTGTGCAGAAAGCACAAATGAAGTAAACCCCAAAAGCTTTCTTCTTCTTCTTTTCAATGGAGCAAACGGAAGCGCCAAGGGAAACTCTCGAGAAAAGACCTTTTAATGTGGCCATGTATTCAACGTGTGGCCTCCCTCTAAAACCCTACGCGAAAAACTTTTTTATAGACTAAATTAGGGTTTTAATTTCCTTTCCAAATCAACATCCGCGAAGATTTCTTTTTCCGCAAGCAATATCACTTTTTTTATTTTCCACATCTCTTGATTTTATCACCTAAAGATAAGATTGCAACCCAATTTTTTTAAATTCCAAAAATTTACCATAATATCATTTCAAATATCCATTTAGGTAATTTCTTCCATTAAAAGAAAACGGGTTCGGGCCAATTTACTTGCTTTGTGGGCTTAATCCGGCCTGCCAAATTAAAGCTCAGAACCACTAATTCGAAGCCACCCGTCACTGGTCCAATAAATAAATGCAAAATATGCAAATTAAAATAAATGCACATAAATATATATGTTATGCAATTCATATTTTTTCTTCGGGATAAAATTACCCCATAATTTTTAATACAATAAATGACTAAACGGGTCACCAAAATTTAGGTGTCAACAAGCATTTTCCTTGTTTTCTTCAGTGCCATCTTATACTGGTATTGCACTAGTGTCTCCTTCAGAAACGTCATCTCCATTCTCCCTTTCTACTGATCTTTCAATATCACTCTCTTCTTCTTCTTCCTGTTCACCTTCTTCTTCTTCTGTTTCTTTAGAATCAACGGAACCTTGAAGATTGTGCAAAGCAATAGAGGATATTGTCAGATCATCTTCCTCCTCTTCGTCCTGCAGAAGGATAGATTTCTTTTTCTTGGAAATCTTTTGGACAACATCTTTTCCTTTTCGCTTTTTTGTAGCAATAGATCCTTCCTTGATTCTGCTAGATTATTCCTTCTTCAAGAGATCCAGGGCCTTTGACAGATCTTTCAGCCTCATTTTAGAAATCATCTTCATTCCTATCTCCATAGGAGTGAGAGTTCTTGATCGAAGTTGAGAGGGCAGCTAGTTTTGGAAGTGTTTGAACAATCTTGTAATCAAGACAAAGTACGGCAGTTGTCCTTTTTCTTTCATCACAGTCCTATACATATGCAAGAAGATAGAATGTGGCAGAGAAAAAGGAATTCCATTACAAATTACCCACATAATCTTTGCCTTAAATCTCAAGATATCAATCTTGGAGGCAGCCTCGGGTCTGATGCAATTTATGACAATCTTGTGCAGCAGAATATTTGAAGTTGGTATACGAGAGTAAGTGACACTCCGCTCGATAATCTATCCTTCACCAGAAATTGAGTAGCTTGATTGATGGAGAAATTTATAGGAAGAAAACCACTACATTCAACACCCAAAATATCAGCCAGAATGTCCATATCCACAACAAACACTTTGTCACAAACAGTGAACTGAATGTGAGTTTAATCCAGGAAAGATAGATTAGAGTAAAAATACGCTATCAACTCAAGATACGCTTCGGTAGTCTCTGCACAAAATTTTTCAAGTTGAAGATTGGCTAACATTTCCCTCAAGTTAACCTTTATGAAGTCTAGAAAGTCAAAATCCACTATGGAGGGTTTATCACTCCTCTGTTCAACATTTGAGCATAAACCCTTTTATGCTCTTTTGAATGAAAAAGCTTTGTTCTTTCTCCAGGAATTTCAGTAGCCACACCCATCCAGGGTAGGAAATTTGAAAAATTTCTCTCATCATCATCTTTGTTCTCAAGCTAACTCTCTTACACAAAACGAGGATCAAAAGGAAAGTTCATAAATTCATCTTCAGTTGTTCCTTTTGGCGTTATGTCTAGTCTTTCCATTATTGTAAAAAACAAGGGTTCGTTTCTATACCCATTATCTTTCAGAAAGTCAATAATAAAGGTCATTGGACTTCCACCCTGTTTCAGAAAAGTGTAGTGCTTGAAGAGCACCTTAGGCCTCATTACTTTGATAGGAATCGCTTCTTGTGCAACTTCCTCATCTACAGATTGATGAGGAGAACTTTGCGGAGAATCTTCTTCAATAAGATCAAAGTGAGTTGATCCTTCAGCATGTTCCGAGGACCCTGACTTGCTATACAAGAGGATTTCTTCTGGTAAGACATTGATCCAGACTTGGAGGATTTCGATGACATACTCAAGTGAAAGGGAAAGAAATTTGCAGAGAAATTTTGAGAGTAAAAATCAAGAGAGAGAGAGAGGGATTCGGTATTAGGGTTTGAAAGTGCTGTGCTCAAAAGAAATATTCTAAGGTGTTTAAAGAAATCGAAAAGAAGTAAACGAATCATCACAAAGAAAAATACCTTTTCAAAATAAATTTAAAAAAGGTAACTGCCAAATATTTGAAATCTGAATTTTAGCAATAAAATAGTAAATTCTAAAAATAAAATAGGCAAGCGATGATTCAAATATAATCATACCTATTTAGATTTTACATACTAAAAATAAAATACCTGGATTGGAGAAAATTTACATATTGAAGTAGCTTCCTCAAGTTGAAGTCCCGAGTCGATCAACTTCATACTTTAATCAAAAGGAGAGATGATATTCAGCTTCTTGCAAATTGACTTAAGTAAGTTTTTCTCCGAAGGTTTTGCGAAGATATCTGCTAGTTGATTTTTTGAATTAATAAATTGAACCATAATCTCGCAATTCTGGACATGATCTCTTATAAAATGATGATGAATCTCAATGTGCTTTGCTCTTGAGTGAAGAATTGGGTTTCTGGTAAGGTTGATAGCACTAGTGTTGTTGCATCTGATCTCTGTGCAGGATTCTTCTATTCCAAAGTCTCTTAATTGTTGTCTTATCCATAGAATTTGAGAACAACAACTCCCAAGAGCAACATATTCTACTTCTGATGTAGATAATGCCACCGTAATTTGTTTCCTTGAGAACCAAAATACCAACATTTGTCCCAACTGTTGACAAGTGCCAGATGCGCTTTTTCCGTCGACTCTACAACCAGCTAAATTAGCATCAGAATAACCAAGTAGAGTAAAGTCTCATTCTTTTAGATATCATAGACCCAGCTTTGGAAAAGTCGCAACGTACTTGATGATGCGTTTAACAGCACTTAGATGAGATTCTTTTGGATCAAATTGAAATCTAGCATAGATGCACAACTGAATAAAATGTCAGGTCTAGAGGCAGTGAGGTAAAGAAGAGAACTGATCATGCTTTTGTATGGTTTTTGATCTACTTTCTTTTCTCCTTCATCCTTATCTAGTTTTGATGAGCTTGACATAGGAGTTTATGTTCTCTTGCAATTTTTCATTCCAAATTTCTTGATAAGATCTTTGACATATTTCTCCTGGTGAATGAATATACCTTTCTTTGATTTTCTGACTTGTAATCCTAAAAAGAATATCAATTCACCCGTCATGCTCATTTCAAATTCATCCTGTATATATCTTGAAAGTTTCTTGCAGAGATTTTCGTTAGAAGAATCAAAGATTATATCATCTACATAAATTTGTACAAGCAGAAAATCTTTTCTCTTTTTATAAATAGAGTAGTATCAACTTTTCCTTTCTCAAAGCCATTTCTTGTTAGAAACTTACTTAACTTTTTATACCAAGCTCGTGGTGCCTGCTTCAAACTATACAATGCCTTTTTTAGTCTGTAGATAGAGTCTGGTTTTCTTGGATCATCAAATCCTGGTGGTTGTTCCACATAGACTTCTTCTTGAATGAATCCATTAAGGAAAGCACTTTTGACATCCATCTGAAATAACCTGAAATTTTGATAACAAGCAAAAGCAAGTAATAATCTAATCGTTTCTAACCTTACTATTGGTGCGTAGGTCTCATCATAATCTATCACTTCTTCTTGTGTGTATCCTTTTGCCACAAGCGTTGCTTTGTTTCTGATTACTTGTCATTTCTCATTTATCTTGTTTCTAAATACCCATTTTGTTCCAATCACAGATTTGCCTTTGGGTTTTAGAATTAGCTCCCACACATCATTGATGCTAAATTGTCTGAGTTCTTGCATAGCTTCTATCCAGCTTTCATCAGTCAATGCTTCTTCTACTCATTTTGGTTCTATCTCAGAAACAAGTGCTAATGCACTGGAGTCTTCTTTTCCTTTGGATCTAATGCGGATCCTTCATCAATTTTGCCAGTGATGAGTTATTTTGGATGACTTGACTTGTGCTTCCAGTTGCTATTTGATTTGAGAATCTATTGATCCTCAGTTCCATTTGAATCTTCTTGTTCTACTTGTACTCCAGAAGACTAAACCTCTTCGGGGGAAATAGACTTTATTAAGTCTGGAACTGGTTTAGACTCTTCAAGTTGAATCTGATCTGGTTGATTCTGCACATAATCTTGAAACTTGACATTTATAGATTTTTTTACAGATTGAGTCTTCTTGTTAAAGACTCTATAAGCTTTGCTTAACATTGAATAGCCAAGAAACATTCCTTCATCCAATTTTTCTTCAAACTTTATAGATCGATCATTCATATTCTTCAAAATAAAGCACTTACAGCCAAAAACATGAAAGTAAGAAACATTTGGCTTCTTTCCTTTATAGATTTCATAGGGAGTCTTCTCTAGGATATATCTTTAAAATACCCTATTGATAATATACTAAGCAGTAGAAACTGCTTCTGCCCAAAATCGAGAGGATATTTTGCTTTCTATCAATAGAGTTCTGACCATCTCCTGTAAAGATCTGTTTTTCCTTTCCACAACCCCATTTTGTTATGGAGCTTATGGAGAAGAGAAAATATGTTGAAAACCATAGTCATCACAGAAGTTTGCAAAATCCTGATTTTCAAACTCACCTCCATGATTTTTTTTTTTTTTTTATGCTTGAAATAACATAACCTTTCTCATTCTGAACTTTCTTGGCAAACTTTGAAAAATATGAAAAAGCCTCAGACTTGTTTGCCAAAAAGAATACCCAAATGAAACATAAATAATCATCCACGATAACTAGACAATATTTCTTTTCACCAAGAATCTAAGTTCTTGTTGGCCCAAAGAGATCCATATGAAGAAACTGTAAAACACGGTTGGTAGAAACCTGATTTACTAATTTAAAAGAACTTCTGACCTATTTTCCTAAGACATAAGGAGTGCATAATTCAGACTTCTGATAAGCCAAATTAGGAAGCCCTCGAACTAGCTTCTTAGAAGAAATTTTGGCAATCTACTTCATATTTACATTACCAAGCTTTCGATGCCAGAGACTTGCTTCATCTTGAATAGAAATAAGGCACTATGAATTTTCTGGATTTATGTCCAGAAGATATATGTTGCCATGCCTTCGTCCAATTAAGGATTGAGAGAAATCTTGACTAATCCCAGAACAAATGCCTTCTTGAAAGTTTATTATGAAGCCTGTATCACAAAGCTGACTTATACTCAGAAGATTTAAACCTTTCACCAAGGAAACATTATTGATAGTTAGACTTCCAATCTTCATTGTTCCATATCCTATAATCTTCCCTTTGTTGTTTTTACCAAAATAAACTTTTCCTCATTTTAGTCTATCAAGCATTATGAAGCAGCTTGAGTCTCCTGTCATATGCCTAGAACAGCCACTATCCAAATACAATTTGACTTTTCTTTTAATAGTGACCTGCAATTAGAACAAAAACTCAAACTTTCTTTAGTACCCAGATTTTCTTGGGTCCAGAGGTGTTAGTGTTAAAAACAGTTTTTACCTAATCTTTCTTAACTGGTCTCCAAATTTTGGGACGTTTATTCTCAAAATGTTCTAAGCTGCTACCACCCACCGTGGTGGCTCCGCTGGTAGGCTCCAAGACCTCCACGCTGGAGGTCTGGAGTTCGAAGCCCCTGCAACGCAAGTTGCAGGGAGGCAAGTGGATCATTTGGCGACTTACCCGGGGTGCGTGGGTGGTGGTTTCCTACGTGCCTCCCCAGGGTTTACTTACGCAGCTATCGACTGTGCGGGGTTCCCTGGGTCACCAAAAAAAAAAAATGTTCTAAGCTGCTACACTTAGAGCATTTGAGAGCACTTCGGCCAACAAGTTTTACAAACACTTTTTGAAAATGATTTTTGTAAAATGTCTTTACAAATTTTTGTCTAAGTCTCTCTTTTACTTTAGAAAAATCAATTAAATGAATGGTTTCATTATTCATACCCAAACCAGATTTATTAAAATAGAGTATTTGAGCTGTAAGAATTTTCTCCAATTTTTTTGATCCTTTTGAAAACCTTTTTGAAATTTCTGAAACTTCCCTTTTCAAAACAACATTTTTCTTTTGAAAGAGAATCGGAATTTTTTTCAAATCGTCGAAGCTTCTTTTCAGACTTTCAAACTTTTCTTTCCAAGACACTTCTTATTGCCTGAGCTTAGAATTCTCATTTTTCAGTTCGGAGATCCTTTTAAGAGAGGATTTAAGATTGAGACAAAGTTCATCTATATACATAGAGACTTTAACAGGAATATCTAAGTGACTAACCTCGATTTTTTTGTTAGAATCTAAATCAGTGTCTATCTCTGACTCTGAGTCAGCCATCAGATATATGTTTGCAAATTCTTCTTCGCTTTCTTCACATTGTGTCACTCCAGTTTTTGCTTTAAGAGTTTTCTTATAATTCTCGGATTTTCCTTTCTTCTTTTTCAACAAATGACAGTTTGATCCGATATGCCCCTTTTTTCTTACACTCGAAGCATATAACATCCTTGTTAGTTTCAATGTCCTCCGTTGGTCTCTTCTGAGAATTCTGCGTGCTTTGCTTCTTCCAATTCAATCTTCTTCCATTTTCTATTTAGTTTTCTAAATTTCTTTATTATAAGGGTCAACTCCTCATTGTCCATATCATCATCCGAATCTGTACCATCAGAATCAATATTAGATTATAATGCAATTAATTTCTTACCTTTTAGGTCTTCTTCATCATTGATGTGCTCTATTTTGTATGATTGAAGTGTGTCTATCAGTTCGTCAACTGATAGAGGTATGATCCTTTGAGTTTCTTTGATTCAAGTCTTTACATAATTCCAGTCCTTTGAAAGTCCACGCAATACTTTGTTGACTTTCATTGGTCCAGAAATTGGTTAACCTTGATAAGCTAGGCCATTCACAATTTATGTAAAGCGACTGAACATATCAGAAATAGATTCTCCAAGCTTCATACTAAATGCTTCATATTATCCAAGCATAATATTTATTTTTGTTTCCTTCACACGGTCAGTCCCCTCATAGGTAACATGTAGTTTGTCCCAAACTTCTTTTGTTGTTTCACAAGAACAAATTCGGTTATATTCAGTGGGAGACAAAGCACAGTATAAAAAATAAATTGGTTTTGCATGAAGAGCTTGTCTCTTGATAATTTCAGCTTGTGTGGATTCATTAGCATCTTTCTCAATCATTTCTTTCCCTTTGTCTGAAGTTGATGTTGCCTTTGGATTGATTCTTTTTTCAACAACATCCCACTCCAGAGGATCTATGGATATGAGAAATGCCTTCATTTTGTTCTTCCACACTTATATTCATTTCCATCGAAATAAGGAGGTCTGGTGTTGTTCTGTCCTTCAACCAATCCTAGAACTAGAATACTAGCCATAGAAGATCTTTAGTTTAGAAGTAAAACACTTCTACAAAATAAGCACACAAACTCCGATACCAATTAAAAGCGCTAGTATAAACACCTAGAGGGGAGGTGAATAGGTATGAAAATAAATTTTTCAAAATGCAGTAAAAATACTTTACTTTTTAAACTGAGTCTGATGAATAACATACTTTGAAGGAATTCAGATTTTAACAACTATTTTGAAACATAGAAATATATCACAACAAATAAAGTAAAGGAGTTCAAGGAAGAGAAAATGAACACGAGATTTATAGTAGTTCGACTTAGATTAAGCCTACGTTCACTCTTCCACGCTGATAGCCTTTGAACTGGTTTTCACTATGAATCGAAAGAGAATTACAGCCTTATAATCTTGACTTATCAATGAAGAGTCTCTACTACTTTCACAAAGTCACACTTTTGAGTTTCTCTCTCTTTCGAATACAAGTTTGAGCACTATAAGAGGAGGAACAAGTGATTGGTAAGCTTCAGACTTTGCAATTATTCTTTCACGCTCTTTGTTGAATGACTTGAAAAACCTCCTTTAAATACTCATCTATGCCTTTTCGACCGTTGGCACGTTCCAGAGAAATTCTTCCAATTAATCCATTGGACAAAATCAATCAATGAGATCTCGAGCCGTTTGAAGATTGAGATGAAAGTCTGATAATCCCAATCACCCATACAATTAAAATCTTGGTTTCCATAAGTAGATTCTTTCCAAATAAACTTGCCTTCCAAAAATGATTTTTCCGTTCCGTGATTGATTCCAATAAAGATAACCAAAAAGGTAAGTGATATTTCAAACCAGAAAGCCAGATATATCATGTTCGTACTGAAGCCTTGAAGAAAAATAATCCTAAGTCTGATTATGTCTTCGTTCTTTTCTTGCGTTCAGTCTGGGTCTTCGTTAGAGTGGAGCAAACTTCTGATGTAAGATAGACTTTGAAAGAATTACACAGAAGTCTCGCAATCTTCATAATGAAAATGAGAATAGAACTAGGAAAGTTTTGTTAGCTTCAAAATCTAATAGGAGTTTTCTCGAACATGATGTACGTGATATGGCAAGATCACGGCGAACCAAGGATTCTACTTGTTGGGACTTGATAACACTTCGCTAACATTCGCATCTGCCATTCAAAACTCAATCCCGGCCATTACTTTTCTCATGGGCGCCGTACTCAAGCAAGCTCGAACTTATGACATCAAACATATGTCATTGTTTAACTATGCTTGTCTCGAACATGTTTCCTGACATTAATCGTGCGCATATACTCAATTAGTTGGGGCTTCTGAAATCTCGATGTCATTTGATTTTCAGGATAAAGAAAGTGCGGTTGGATCGGAAGGACGGCCTCACAAAGGTCCTCAGGATGACGTTCTGCATCATTGGGGCCTCGGTGATCATGCTGTACAAGGGCCCTGTCATATACAGCCCGAAGCTGCTGCTGCACGTGGCAAGCCCGACATGGCAGACAACGTTGGCACTCAGGGATGCGGCAGGCAAGAATTGGTCGCTGGGGTGCGTGTACCTGATCGAGCACTACCTATTGTGGTCCGAGTGGTTGGTGCTTCAGCCGCCAGTGCTAAAGAAGTACCCTGCCCGCCTCTCCGTCACGTCCTACACCTGCTTCTTCGGCCTCATCCAGTTCCTCGTCATCTCGGCCTTCATCGAGTGAAACTCCAGTGCCTGGCTTGTCCACATAGGGGCCGAGGTCTTCAGCATCTTCTACGCGGTGAGATATTTGAATTGT
The DNA here is from genome assembly GCA_016097545.1 of Eucalyptus victrix. Taxonomy (NCBI): domain Eukaryota; kingdom Viridiplantae; phylum Streptophyta; class Magnoliopsida; order Myrtales; family Myrtaceae; genus Eucalyptus; species Eucalyptus victrix. Next base: position 16,182,750 of record CM027840.1, on the reverse strand, counting down.
TAGTGCTGTCATCTTTTTCGGTTGAAGAAGGATAAAGCAAAAGCTCTTTCATTCCTTCTTTCAAGCCCGCCTTTGTTGCCTTTCCTTTCCTTTTCTTTCCTCGTTGGGACCTAATGATAATGCGGGGAGGTGGTATGGTGGGGGCAAGAACATAAATATTTCACAAGTTGAGTAAAGGGCCTTCGATTAGATTAACAAAAAGAAGCTAATTTGTCACAAAAGGAGATGAAGTAGAAGAAGGTCTTTGGATTCGTGAGGAAAACAAAAGACATAGAAGAAAAATTGTTTCTTCATTCTGTATTGTAATTTCTGTACAACATCCTGTATTTAATTACAAAGAAAGAATTAATAAAAGGAAATTAGATATTCTCCTATCTTTCTAATCCTAAAATAAACTTGATTCCCTATTGATACAAATCTACTAAATCATATCTTCCAACACTCCCCCTCAAGCTGGTGGCTTGTATATGTCCAAGACGCTAGCTTGTTTAGAAGATATGTATGTTGTCTTTGATAAAGAGGTTTAGTGAATATATCCACGGGTTGCTACGAGGTTCTAATTCCTCTCGTCTCGACAATTCCTTCTTGAATCTTTTCTCGAGTAAAATGACAATCGACTTCTATATGATTGGTCCTCTCATGTAATATAAGATTTGCTGCAAGTTTGAGTGCTGAATCATTGTCACAAAAGAGTAAAATTAGTCCTTTAACTTATGCCCCGAGATCCAGAAGCAGACCCCTTAACTAAACAATTTCACAAACAATCTTGGCCATAGATCGGTATTCGGCCTCAGCTGAAGATAAGGACACAGTAGACTGCTTCTTTGTCTTTCATGAAAGTAACGAATACCCGAATTTGATACAGAAACCAGTGATAGATCTCTTGCTCATAGGACATGTGGCATAGTCTGCATCGCAATAGGCCATCATTTCCATGTTGCACTTTCGAGAAAGGAGTATTCCTAAGCCTGGACACGTCTTCAAGTATCTCATAATTTTCAAGGCTACATTCATGTGAGATTGCTTCGGACTGTACATAAATTGACTAAGAGTCTGTACTGCATAGCAAATGCTTGGCCAAGTCATGGTGAGATATATCAGTTTCCCTACGAGTCTCTGATATCCTGAGGGATCTTTTAACAATGGATCATCAGAAGGAGAAGATATGCCAGTATCATAGTCGATGGAAGTCAGTTTGGCATTTTGCTTGATAGGAATAATCGATGGTCTGCAGCCTGACAGTCCTACTTCTGATATGATCTCCATTATAAATTTTCGCTGGCTTAGTGAGATTCCCTAATCTAAACGAGCTATCCCAATCCCAAGAAAATACTTAAGTGGCCTTAAGTCTTTAATATGAAAAGTGGAATGCATATACTCTTTGAGTTTCTTCACAGCAGAATCATCATTTCCCATGATAAGTATGTCATCAACATAGATCATCAAATAAATAGATGACATACCTTTCGTCCAGGTGAATAAGGCATAGTCATATTTGGACTGTTTGAACCCAACGACCATAAGTGCATTGGTGAACTTGGCATACCATTGTCAAGAAGCTTACTTTAATCCATAAAGAGATTTGCGATGACGACATACCTTAGACTCCTTGTTTCCGTAATCCTGGTGGAAGCTCCATGTATATTTCTTCGTCCAGATCACCATGTAAGAAGGCATTATGGACATCCATTTGATGCGGTGGCCAATCACGAAAAGCAGCAATAGATAAAAAAGTACGAACCACGACATCCTTTGCTACAAGCGAAAATGTTTCATGGTAGTCGAAACCTTCTCGATGTGTAAAGCCTTTGGCCACCAATCGGGCTTTGTACCTTTCTACAGAGCCATCTGCTCTGTATTTAATCTTATATACCCACTTACATCCAATTGGTTTGCAATGAGAAGGTAATGATACAACTAAGATAGCTAGTATAAGCACCTAAAGGGGGCTGAATAGGTGCAAAAACAATTTCTCGAGATCTGTGAGCAATATTAGACAATAACAATAAAGCTCGCCTTTTTGTTATCACAAGTAATTATGATCAAAGTAAAACAGAGAGTAGGGAAGAGAAATAAACACAAGGTTTATAGTGGTTCGGCTTATTCCAAGCCTACGTCCACTCTTCCGCACTGACAGCCCACCGGCTGGATTTCACTATGAACAAAAGAGATTTTATAGTAATGTTCTCCCTTGATTCCACAGTGTAGATATTCTACCACACTTCCTCAAGATTTCGCTCAGTAAATGAATTGACTAAGAACAAAGAGCTTCAGACTTTGGAATTCTTTTATCGTGCACACACTCGAACAACTGGAACATCTTCCTTATATACTCCTTTATGCCATCATACCCGTTGGCACTTATCAAAGGAATTCTTCCAACCTTCCCGTTGGACGGAATCAATTAGGAAGATCATCCAAGCTATTTAAGGAACATGTCGATAGCCCATCAGTCCTGCTCGCCCATACAATCAGGATCTCGGTTTTCATAAGTAGAACCTTCCAAGTATACTTCGCAAATCATTGGATCCTTAATCAATCTTGATTCGAATAAAGGAATCTGTTATGTCATATCCAGCTAAGAGATCTTCTCCAGTCGATAAGGTCAAATCCTTAATGAAACACTCAGTTCTGAATAGACCTTCTTCGACAAACTAGAAACTGTCAATGAGAATAAACTTTGAGTCTTGAGTCTGGCAGTCCGGAGGTTTTCAGACTTTAAATAGTAGAGTCTGCAAATCTTCAGACTAGAATGAGGGAAACGTTTTGTCAGCTTCAAAACACTCCATGAAGATTTCTCCAATAATCTCCCCCTTTTTGATGGTAACAGAACTTTCCTGTAGATTTGAATAACTTTGACCCGCAAAACATTACTCAAACAAATATGGATATCTTATAGAGATAAATGGCTTAATAATAACACTAGACTCTGCAACCACAGAAAATAGATTAGTCTTTCATGTGAGTAAAGCCATTCATAAGATATCAATATAGTACTTAATAATATAAGCAGTCAAATCCAAATCCCAAATTTAGTCCACATCCAGACACACAAGTCAAGTCAAGTCAAACATCAAAACAAACCAAAAGTTCAACAAGTTTAAGTTCAAAGTTTTCAAATCTCGCATCTCTCCCCCTTTTTGTCAACAAAAAAAAAAAGGTTGAGATGGAAAGAGAGTGGAATCAAGATTGCTTGGGAACATGAACAAGCTGGAAATCTCCCATTGACTGGACAATGCCTTCCAGCTTTCACAACTCTTCCTTCAGTTGAGCTACATCTTCACCCTTAACATTTGCTTGAATTTGAAGAGCAAGGACTTGGATCTGATCATTCAAAGAAACTGAAGAAGCTTGACCTGCATTCTGCAAATTTTGAACTTCGCATCCTAAAACATATATCTGACCTCGCATTTCCAAGAGAACATCAAGAATTCTGCGAAAATCTGCTGAATTATCAGTCTGCGTACTAGCTTATGCACGATCAAATGGAGTAAAGGCAGACGATGGCAAATCAGCATAGTCACGCAGATCGGGCGATAAAACATCATGTCCCTCCTCAGGAAATTGAGAGGCATAGATGTCCTCTGGATCTATTGGAGAGCGACTGACTCCCTCATTGGTAGCAGGATATGAGGACATTCCTCTTTTCTCACGGTCTCCCCCCGTTTCCATGCCTTCAGGTGGAGAAGAGTGTTTCTCATGCTCTCTTTCCTCTTAATTTCCTCTTTCCTCTTCTTCTTCTTCTTCTTCTTCTTCAAATCTTACCTCCTCTGCATCTCTTTCTTCAGCTTCTCTTTCCTTTGTTTCTTTCTCCTCTGCTTCTTTCTCTTCTGCTTCCAAATCTTCTCTTTCTCTAGTCCTCTGTTCTGAGTCTTTCTCTTGTCATTCCATTGATTCTAGAATAGAATGACTTAGGTTCTTCAATGCCATAGCAGAAATGGTGATCTCTTCCTCATCATCTTCATCTTCGACGATGAGAGCTCTTCTTTTCTTGGATGGAGTAACCATGGGCTCCTTCCCTTTTCTCTTTGCTGCCGAAGAGACTTGATGAGTTTTGATAGGGGTTTTCTCCTTGAATTTCTCCAATGCCTTGTTGAGTTCCTTCAGATGCATTTTAGACACCATTTTCAATCCCACCACCATTTGATAACAAGATCGAACACAGAGAATTCGTGGAGGCTGAATATTCAAATGTCTGAATAACTTTGTTACAAGAGCTGGATAAGGAAGTTGACATCTGTCCTTTACCACTGCTCTATACATGTGGAACATAATAGTGTGAGGAAGAGAAAACTTTTTCCCAGCAATGATGGCGTACATAAGCTTTGCCTCTGAGTTTGAAACATCAGTCTTTGAAGTAGATTTCGGTCTGAGGCAATTAATCATAATCTTGTGAAGCAAAATGTTGAACGCACGCATCCTTGAGTAGGAAATCCTTCCCTCTGTCTTTCTATCCTTAACAAGTTCCAATGTGGCACGAGCAATAGACACATTGATAGGTTGATATCTCCCTCTTTCAACCCCAATCACATCAGCCAACATATCTACATCCACCACATAATCCTAATCTTGGACACTAAAAGAGAATTTATTCGCATCCAAGAAACGAAAATTCGAATAGAAATATGTAGTGAGTTCAGCATAGGCTTCTGTAGAATCAGAACAGAACTGCTCAAGTTGAAGAAGACTGAATTTTTCCCTCAAATTGACATTCACAGAGTTAAGGAAATCAAAATCTACACTTCTATGGTTTATCACCCCACGCTTCAACAACTTATTGTAAAGAAGCTTGTGTTCCTCCGATCAAAACAAGTCTGTCCTTTTTCCCTGAATTTTTGCTACAACACCCATTCTCGGTTGAAATTGACTATACAACTTGTCATCATCATTTCCGTCTGGCTGATTCACTCCTCCAACACACGGATCACTTGGGATGTTTGCAAGGGTTTCTTCTGCCAACCCCTTAGGGGCAATTCCCAAACACTCCATATTTCGTAAAAAGATGTACTCATTACCATACCATTTGTCCTTAAGAAACTCATTGATGTAGTTCAATGGAGTACCGATCGTTTTTAAAGCACGATATAGCTTATAAATAAAATAGGGCTTTTGAATTCTTACAGGATCTGTGCCTTCGATGATTTCTTCCTCTTCTCGATGACCAACATCCTGTGGGCTAGATGGTGAAGAATGACGTTGTTGAGAATGTTGTGGGCTCTGCTACTGACTGGGAGACTCTTCTTCCTCGGTGAGATCAAAGTGAGTAGGACCCTCACGCATTTTCTACAGTCCCCTGCTTGCAATTCTCGAAGATTTCCTTTGAGACGACATCTTCCACAATCTTTAGAAGATTCCAAACTTGTTTTTCCCAAGAAGAATGACAACTTTTTGAAGATTAAACAAGAGAAGAAAACACAAGTGGAAAATCGATGAGTCAAAATCTTATTTGTCTAAGTCTTTTCGAGATTTGATTCGAGAGTCTCTAGACTTTAACTTCTTCAAACCTCAAAATGTTGAGTCTGGAACGAATGATTTCAAATTGATTTTTCTCCAAAGGCTTTATGAATATATCCGCCAGTTGGTTCTTTGAGTCAACAAACTGAATCGAAACTTCTCCATTTTGAACATGATCTCTAATGAAGTGATGTCGAATCTCTATATACTTTGATCTTGAGTGAAGAATTAGATTCTTGGTCAGATTGATTGCGCTGGTATTATCACACTTAATCTCCGTGCATGAATCTTCAATTTCAAAGTCTCTTAGCTGTTGTTTTATCCACAAAATTTGTGAACAACAACTTCCAAGAGCTACATACTCTACTTTTGCTGTAGAAAGAGCTACCGTATTTTGCTTCCTTGAAAACCAAGACACTATCCTGTTTCCAAGTAGTTGACATGTACCCGAGGTGCTCTTTCTATCAACTCTGCATCCGGCTAGGTCTGCGTCTGAATATCCATGAAGAGTAAAGTCTTCCTTTTTAGGATACCAAAGATCAAAGCTTGAGGTAGATACAATGTATTTGATAATGCGCTTTGCGGCACTTAGATGAGATTCTTTAGGGTCTGCTTGAAATCTGGCACAAATGCAAACACTAAACAAAATGTCAGGTCTAGAAGCAGTAAGATAAAGTGAACCAATGATGCTCCTGTATAGCTTCTGGTTAACTTTCTTTCCTCCTTCATCTTTGTTCTATCTTCAAGGAACTTGACATTGGTATGTTAGTCTTTTTGCAATTTTCCAGTCCAAACTCTTTGACAAGATCATTAGCATATTTTTCTTGATGAATAAAAGTTTCTTCCTTCAATTGTTTCACTTGAAGCCCGAGAAAGAAAGTTAGTTCACCCATCATGCTCATTTCAAATTCATCTTGCATAGACTTAGAGAATTTCTTGCACAGACTTTCATTAGAGGATCCAAAAATAATACCATCTACATATATTTGAACAAGCAGAAAACTTTTGCTTTCTCTTTTAATAAATAGAGTAGTGTCCACTTTACCTTTAACAAAACTGTTTTGAATTAAAAACTTACTCGGCCTGTCGTACCAAGCTCGAGGTGCTTGTTTTAAACCATATAAGGCATTTTTTAGTCTGAATACTGAGTCTAATTTCCTTGGGTCTTCAAACCCAGGTGGTTGTTCCACATAGACTTCCTCATAGATAAATCCATTCAGGAAAGCGCTTTTGACGTCCATTTGGAATAACCTGAAATTCTTATAACAAGCAAAAGCAAGTAATAATCAAATTGCTTCTAACCTTGCTACTGGTGCGTAAGTCTCGTCATAGTCTATCCCTTCTTCTTGCGTATATCCCTTGGCCACAAGTCTTGCTTTGTTTCTTACGACCTTACCTTTCTCGTCCATCTTGTTCCTGAAAACCTATTTAGCTCCAATAATAGACTTACCTTTCGGTTTATGAGTCAATTCCCAGACATCATTAATACTGAATTGCCTGAGCTCTTCTTGCATAGCTTCAATCCATCTTTCATCAGATAAAGCTTTTTCTATGCTTTTGGGTTCTATTTCAGAGACAAGAGCCATAGCACTAGACTCTTCATGCCTTTTGGATCTTGTGTGAATTCCTTCATTAATGTCGCCAATAATGAGATCTTTGGGATGACTGGACTTGTGCTTCTAGTTGCTGGTTGATTTGTCAAGTTGATGATCACTTCCTTCATTTGAATCTTCAACAATCATTTGTTGCTGGTCTTTAGAAATCTGAGCTACTTCTTGAGATTTAGACTTTGTAGAGTCTGGAGCAGGTTCAGATTCTTCAAGATGAGTCTGAATAGATTCATTTTGCATAGAATCTTAGAATTTGACATTCATTGATTCCTCCACAGATTGAGTCTTCTTGTTATAGACTCTGTAGGCTTTGCTTGAGGTTGAATATTCAAGGAAGATGCCTTCATCTGACTTTTCTTCAAACTTGCCAACTTGATCATTTGCATTTTTCAATATAAAGCATTTACATCCAAACACATGAAAATATGAAACAATAGACTTCTTTTCCTTGAATAACTCATAGGGGGTTTTTTCTAGAATAGGCCTTAGAAAAACTCTATTAATAATATAACATGCTGTAGAAACTGCTTCAGCCCAAAAACGTGAAGAGATGTTACTTTCAATTAAGAGAGTTCTAGCCATTTCTTGAAGCGATCTATTCTTTCTTTCCACAACTTCGTTTTGTTCTGAAGTATATGGAGAGGAGAACACATGCTGAAAACCAGATTCATCACAGAATTTTGTAAAGTCTTGATTTTCAAATTCACCTCCATGGTCTGTTCTTATGCTTGAAATAACATACTATTTTTCATTTTGAACATTTTTAGCAAACTTTTTAAAGTAAGAAAAGGTTTCGGACTTACTTGCCAGGAAATATACCTAGGTAAATCGTAAGTAGTCATCCACAATTACTAGGCAATATTTCTTACCTCCAATGCTTTGAGTTCTGGTCCATATGCAGAAGCTGCAGTACACGATTAGTGGAAACTTGATTTATTGGTTTGAAAGAATTTCTTACCTGTTTTCCCAATATGTATGGTGTACATAGATCAGACTTTTGGTATGATAGATTGGGTAAACCACGAACAAGCTTCTTTGCTAAAATTTTGGCTATCTGCTTCATATTGACATGCCCAAGTTTTCTGTGCCATAGGTTTGCTTCGTCTTGAATTGAGACTAGACATTGCGATTCATCTGGTTTGATATCCAAGGAGTAGATATTTCCATATCTTCGACCCATAAATGACTGAGTAGAATCTTTACTAGTTTCTGAACATATTCCCTCTTGAAAGCTAATTTTGAAACCAGTATCGCATAGTTGGCTGATACTAAGCAAATTGTAGTTAAGTCCTTCCACTAAAGAAACATTGCGATTGTAAGGTTTCCAATCTTTACAGTTCCAAATCCCACAATTCTTCCTTTGTTGTTTCCTCCAAATAAGACTTTTCCACCATTTACTTGAATGAGCTTTATGAAGCAATTTGAATCTCCTGTCATATGTCTTGAGCATCCACTATCCAGATACCATTTTACCTTTTTCTTGATAGTGACCTGCATTTAAAAAAGAGACTTAAGCTTTCTTTGATACCCATATTTTCTTGGGTCCATTGGTGTTAGTATGATATGCGGTTTTTGCCCATATTTTCTTAACAGGTTTCCAAACCATAGGACATTTTTTCTCAAAATGATCTAAACTATTGCACTTAGAACATCTGAGAGTATTACGACCTCTTTGGTTTTACAAAAACCTTTTTGAAATGATTTTTGTAAGCATCTCTTGAGGGTCTTTGCTTAATTCTTTCCTTCACTTTAGGAAAATCAATTAAAGGAATAGTTTCCACAGTCATTCCCAAACCGGATTTATTGAAATAAGGTCTTTATCTTTGAAAGAATTTTCTCAAGTTTCTCGAGATCCTATTGAAAATCTTTTTCAAATATTTGATATGTCATTTTTTAAAAATGCATTTTCTTTCAAAAGATTATCTTCACTTTCTTTAAGAGAAGAAACATTTATGTCTAAACATTTAACCTTTTCTTTCAAAACATTTTCCTGTTGTTTCAGTGCAGAATTTTCCTTTTCGAGTTCGGAAATCCTTTTAAGAGAAGTCTTAAGACTAAAATACAACTCATCAATGTATTTAGAAACTTTAATAGGAATTTTGAAGTTACTCACCTCAAACTCACTGTCTGAATCTGAGTCTGTCTCGAAGTTTGAGTCTGAATCCGATTATGCCATCAAACATATATTGGCATAATCATCATCACTTTCTTCACACTCTGTATCACTCCAGGTTTCTACCTTAAGAGCATTTTGATACTTTTCAGCTTTTCCTTTCTTCTTCCTCAGAAGAGGACAGTTGGGTCTGATGTGTCCTTTTTTCTTACATTCAAAGTAAACTACATCTTTGTTTGATTCATCATCCTCAACAGACTTAGTCTGTTGCTTTTGAAAACTCTGTTTCTTTGAATTGAATCTTCTTCCTTTTCTGTTAAGCTTTCTGAATCTTCTTATCATGAGAGCAAGCTCCTCATCGTCCATATCGTCTTCAGAATCTGTAACATCATAATCATCATTGGATTTTAATGCAATGGATTTCTTACCTTTAGGATCTTCGTCTTCATTGATTCGCTCTACTTCATAAGACTGAAGAGTCCCAACCAACTCATCAACAAATAGTGACATGATTCTTTGTGTCTCTCTTATTGAGGTCTTTATGTGATTCCAATCCTTGGAGAGTCCACGCAGTAGCTTGTTTACCTTCATGGGATCCGTAATTGGTTGACCTTGATTTTCAAGACCATTCACGATTTCTGTAAAACGACTAAACATGTCAGTTATAGATTCTCCTGATTTTATTTTAAAGGCTTCGTATTGACCGAGGAGAATATTGATTCTGGTCTCTTTCATTCGATCGGTTCCTTCATAGGTAATATGTAATCTATCCCAGACTTCTTTTGCTGTAACACAAGAAGATAATCTTTTATATTCTGTAGGTGACAAAGCACAATATAAAGAATAAATTGCTTTTGCATCAAGAGCTTGTCTCTTGATTATCTCTTCCTTAGTCATTTCACTAGACTCAACAGCTTCTTTTCCTCTCTCTGAGACAAGTGCAGCTTTAGAAATGATTCCCTTTTCTATAACGTCCCATTCCAGAGGATCTTTTGATCTTAGGAACGCCTTCATCTTGTTTTTCCATATGTTGTAATCCTTTCCATCAAAGTAAGGCGAACTGGTATTGCTTTGCCCTTCTATCAGCCTTGGAGATAACATACTAGCTATGGATCTTTAACTCTGAAGTAAAACACTTCAAACAAAGTGAGTACACAGGCTCTGATACCCATTGAGATAGCTAGTATAAGCATCTAGAGGGGGTGAATAGGTATAAAAACAATTTCTCGAGATCTGTGAGCAATATTAGACAATAACAATGAAGCTCGCCTTTTTGTTATCACAAGTAATTATGATCAAAGTAAAACAAAGAGTAGGGAAGAGAAATGAACACAAGGTTTATAGTGGTTCGGCTTATTCCAAGCCTACGTCCACTCTTTCGCACTGACAGCCCACCGGCTGGATTTCACTATGAACAAAAGAGATTTTACAGTAATGTTCTCCCTTGATTCCATAGTGTAGATATTCTACCACACTTCCTCAAGGTTTCTCATGAATATAGACTCTCTTTTGCGTACAAGATTTCGCTCAGTAAATGAATTGACTAAGAACAAAGAGCTTCGGACTTTGGAATTCTTCTATCGCGCACACACTCGAACAACTGGAACATCTTCCTTATATACTCCTTTATGCCATCATACCCGTTGGCACTTACCAAAGGAATTCTTCCAACCTTCCCGTTGGACGGAATTAATTAGGAAGATCATCCGAGCTATTTAAGGAACATGTCGATGGCTCATCAATCCTGCTTGCCCATACAATCAGGATCTCGGTTTTCATAAGTAGAACCTTCCAAGTATACTTCGCCAATGATCGGATCCTTAATCAATCTTAATTCGAATAAAGGAATCTGTTATGTCATATCCAGCCAAGAGATCTTCTCCAGTCGATAAGGTCAAATCCTTAATGAAACACTCAGTTCTGGATAGACCTTCTTCGACAAACTAGAAACTGTCAATGAGAATAGACTTTGAGTCTTGAGTCTGCAGTCCGGAGGTCTTCAAACTTTAAATAGTAGAGTCTGCAAATCTTCAAACTAGACTAAGGGAAACATTTTGTCAGCTTCAAAACACTCTAAGAAGATTTCTCCAACAATATCCCAAGTATGATTCTCCATCAAGGCATGTAATTCAGACTCCATGGCCTTTTGCGAACGAGGATCACTTCTTGCCTTGTTATAACTAAAAGGTTCTTGTTCTTGAGAAATACGGCTTATACAACATAGATGTTTTGGCGATAATCTATCAAAGGAAATATAAGACGAGATAGGGTAACAAGTACCTGATGATCTTGAAGAACTACATACATAATCTTTCGTCCAAGTAGGTGGACGAGTAGCTCAAGTAGAGCGCCGCTATGGCTCATGTTGTGTCAAGGATGATTCTTCAGTAATTCTTGCTTCTGAAATATCCCTCAACTATGCTGGTTCTTCTAGTGCTAGCTCTTCTACAGGAGGCTTCTCAATGGAATCTTTGATAGAACTCTCAATAGGCATTAGAAGCAATATATCAACTGGTCTTAGAGGGGAAGTAACAATGAATGTTCCTCTAGAAGATAAATCCTCTTCCAATTAGAATTGCCTATTCGTTGTCTTCTCATCTTTAGATAAGGAAGTTAATTTCAAAAATGGAAAAATATCTTCATAAAAGACAACATCTGGCTTACAAAGAAATCTCTTGTAGATGGTGCGTAAAGCCGATATCCCTTTTGCAAGGTTAGATAGCCCATGAATATGCATTTTCTAGCACGAGGTGCCATCTTATCTCTATGTCCTACTGTAGTCACATAACATAGACACCAAAGACTCTGAGATGACTCAAATCCAGTTTCCTTCCATATAATAGCTCAAAAGGTGCCTTTCCTTTTAGAATGTGTGACGACATGCAATTGATCAGGTATGCTGCTGTGACTACACAATCTCCCCAAAATTTTTAGGAATAGATGCTTGGAATTTAAAGTGCACGTGCCACTTCTAAGAGATGACAATGCTTTCTCTCAACAACTCCATTTTGCTGTGGTGTATAGGTACAGGAACTCTCATGCAAGATTCCATTTAGAGAAAATAAAGAAGCACATTCAACATTGAAAAACTCTCTTCCATTATCAGTGTATATCCAATGGATTGGTTTTTGAAATTGAGTTTTGGATAAGGAAATGAAGGTCTTTATATAAAAAAAGACCTTATTTTTGGATTGCATAAGAAATATCCATGTTGCATGAGAGTAATCATCCATGATTGTGAGAAAGAACCGATACCCATCATGATTCAAAGTATGATAAGGTCCCCCAAACATCAGCATGAATTAGAGAAAAAATGTCATCTGTTCGGGAAGTGCTATTTTGGAAAAGGGCATGTGTTTGCTTTGCCATAGGACAAATGGGACATTAGGACAAGGAAATGATGCACTGTGACCCAATCTTTTATGATTAAGAAAATTCATATCATTGGCAGTAGCATTACACAATGATTTATTGAACTCAACTGGAGGTAATTTAAAGAGATGTGGAAATTCCACCCAAAAATACAACCCTTGATTGACTCTACCCAAGCCCATCAGTTTGCCAGTCGAAAGGACCTAAAAGAAACATTTATCAGAGTGGAAAAGAATGCGACATGAATTTTCTTCACAAGCTCAAGCAATTGAGATTAGATTGAAGTGGAAATCACGAACATAAAGCACATTTAAAAAAGTAATAAGGGAACTAAGATTCACAGTGCCAATCATGGTGACTTTGGTGGTATGCTCATTCGGAAGTTGTACTGATATGGGGAAAGATAATTTCGTAATGTCAGAAAGGAAAACCTTATCATAGACTATGTGGTCACTAGCACCGAATCAATAATCCATGCATTCTTCGAAATTGAGTTCATCAAACAATAAGATGTACCTGTGAACCTTCCACCCTTATCAGTGACATCCAATTTCTTCAATGCTTCCATCAACTCGTGATATTGTTCATGGCTAATTGATTTTCCCATTGGTTGGCCCGATACCTGAAAAATTGAGGAAAATGTCCCCTTTTCCTATTCTCCTGGTTTCCCATGCAATTTCCAACAGTTTTCAATTGTATGGTGCAAACGTTTACAATAATCACAATACATTTTACATTTTCCTTTTGGCCCATTATTTTTCGCAATTGATGAAGGAATGATTGTGGGCTGAAAAGCTTGGGCCAAAATGGGCCCATATGGGCCGTCGGATCCTGCAAAAAAGTGACCGCGCGACCCATCCGGCCCATGGAAGTTTGCTGATCGTGGGCCGTCCGATCCAGTTAGATGGATGTCGCGTGAACCATTGGATCCAGTCGCTCCCTGGAAGAAGCGTGATCCATCTGATTGCTGGAAGTGATCTCCACCGTCCGTTGCCTTCTTTAAAAACGACCTCGGGTTTTCGTTCTCGAAGAACCCTAGATCCACCTCTTTTCTCCCCATGTTCTTCTGCGAAGAGCGGAACTGGCTCCTTGCCGCTAGGACCATTCCGTCTCCTCCCTTGCCATGGTCCACCGTCCTCTATTGGCTCTCTCCAGTATGGCGAGTTGATAGATACGGCCGAGACTCGGCATGGGCTCCATGGTCAGTATTTGAGAAAGAAATGACAAGTAGGTTTCGTTGAGAATGAGGAGAAACCTCGTCACCTTCTCCCTTTCTCGCATTTTCTTATATTGCTATTGAATGTGGTCGGGCTAGTTGAACTTTTCCTCGACTACCTCTAATTCATTCCACAAAGCCGAGAGCTTGTTGTATACCATCGCGACAATCATGTTCCCCTGTTTCAAATTTGAGATATGTTGTGTGAGAGAAAAGATTTTAACTTGATCAAGTTTTCCATACATCTCTTTTATGTTTTCCCACATTTTCTTCGAGTCCTCCATCGGGGAAGTCCAGCCGCAACTTTGAGTGCGATGCAATTTCCAATCTAGGTCATGACCAATTGGTTGCCTTTCCTCCAAAGCCATGCCATTCACTCGTCAAATGGAATCGGGAACGTTTCGTTGATGAAAACTTCTTTATCCTTCGTTACTGGTGCCCGCCGGAATTCGCACAACTAACTTGAATAATTGTCTACACCTGTTAGTTGCTAACTAATGATTTTTAGCTTTGGTTCTTCACCGTTTGTTGTATAAAGGGGATCGTCGGGTTCCGGCCGGCCATTGGCAACGAGGATCTGATATGGAAAGAAAGCCGGTGCAAGATTCAAGGTAGGGATTTGTGCCCTAACCCAAACCGCTCAACCCAAATCCGTGACCCGCATTGTGAAAACCCAAGTAGGGATTTGCTCCCATACCTGGTTCAGTCAACCCACCCGTCTTCTCTAGGCCGATGGTTGGATTTGCCCCATCGTTGGTTGGTAGACCTCCATCAGCTCGCGCCCTACTTTGGTAGCCAGGCGATGATGCATTAGGGATCGGCCCATGGTACCATGGATACGGCATCCATTGGTAAGGGTAGCCCGTGAAGAGTTGCCCCAGATTAGCTTGAGCCTGCTACTGCCATTGCACGTATTGAGGTTGAGTTTGGATCTGGCTTTCCTATTGTTCTGATGCAGGAATCACAACGGACAGATCTTGGTCTCCCAAGGTTTGCAGCGATGCTTCTCCTGCAGATTGGTCGACTGGAGTTGAGGTAAGATCTTGCAGCTTTGTCATGGTTAATAGAAAATTGATTCCTCCGGCAACTCCTCCTGCAGATGAGGTTCCTCACTTAGGCAATCAAAGCTTTGGTTCCTATGGCAACACTTCTCTAGAATTTGGAGTTCCTTGCGAGGTAATCGGAGTGGAAGCAAAAAATTTGGTTCAGAACCACAGATGGCTCTGATACCATGTCACAAAAGGAGATGAAATAGAAGAAGGTCTTCTGGATTCGTGGGGAAAACAGAAGACGTAGAAGAAAAATTGTTTCTTCATTATGTATTGTAATTTCTGTACAACATCTTGTATTTAATTACAAAGAAAGAATTAATAAAAGGAAATTAGATATTCTCCTATCTTTTTAATCCTAAAATAAACTTGATTCTCTATTGATACAAATCTACTAAATCATATCTTCCAACATAATCAGATGAAAAAGTATTCCATTTCTGGACATGATGATGATGATGATGTGCGTGCTTTTTGTCATGTGAACGTATGCGCAGGGAGTGGTGGCGTCCGGGATTGTGTTCGCCGTGCAGATATGGCGCATCGATGGAGGCGGCCCGGTGTTTGTGGCCGTGTACCAGGCCGTCCAAACCCTCGTTGTCGCGATCATGGCCTCCATTGCTCTCGGCGAGCAGTTCTACTTGGGCGGGTACGTGATGCGCTCCCGACTCTCGGAAAAACACATGCACCGCTCAATCGATCCAACTGAACTAATAGAAACCAGAGGGGATCTTATGTGCACGCCCCACACGTAAATTAATCCAACGAGTCTCTTAGAAATACCTAGATTCACATAATTAGAACCGGAGATCAAGCCGGCCACAGCCGCCGCCAGAACGACCAAGTCGAGAGAAACTTTCGGGTGTTTCCTCGAGCATGAAGTACGTCATACACGGTGATTGACTCGAGTGAACTTAACGACGGCCTTCTTGGGCTCCACCAATTTACCTCACTTTTATCCACTCGATCCCCGATGGGTACCTCTATTCTAGGCACCACCCTTCTCAATGCTTCAACCATCATCAATTGTCACTAGCCCGGCCCGACATGATCATCCTCATTCATCAAAATCAAAGGTATTGTCGAGCACGTCATGTAACTACACCTCAATCGATTCCGGTCAAATAAGGGACAACATAGCACAGAGAGTCAATGTCCCGCGACGATCTTTGCGGGACTCGACCATGCCCTAATAATTTATCATGGGTTCCAAGTTTGAAAAAAAAAAAATTATTCGCCTTTTCTTTGTCAGAATCGGAAAACAGGACCTGAAAGATTTTTTTTTTTTTTTGATCTTTTTCTGGGGTGCGCAGGATCATAGGAGCGGTCCGATCATAGCCGGGCTCTACTTGGTCCTGTGGGGGAAGAACGAGGAGCGCAAGTTCGCGTTGGAGAAGGCTGCGATCCAGTCCGCCCCGGAGCACGGCAACAGCCGCCCACTGGCCCACATCAAGGCGCCGTCCCTCACTCAGCCCGTCCTCCCGCCGTCCACCGAGAACGTTTGACCGCCGCATCGCTGAAACCCTTTGACCAACCACAGGAGCTAATAAGCTCGTTGTGCTTGTGTGTAATATATTGAAGTCGCTTGTCCCTTTCTTCTTAAATTTTCTTTTGCACATTTTTTATCTTTTCCTCTTTTTTTTTTTAATTTACTTTTGGGTTGCTAGTAGGAAGCCCGAAAAAGGGAGAGATATTGGCACCCGAATGTGGGGGCGCCAAAAGGACTGATTTTAATGTTGCATAAGGTTTTATGTCTTGGTTCATGGTTTTGGTCAATCAACTAAAGAAAGTTGCACCCTATTATGGAGTTCTAGTGCGTTGAATCTTCCTTGCCTTACCATTTTATCTTTTTGTACAATAAAGTTTAATTTTTTATATTAAAAAAGGGCCTATGAGCAACTCGATCAATATTAGACGCGATCATTGGGTAGGCCTTTATTTCCTTGACCAAGCCCGCAAATTTGGAGGTATGACTTGTGACTCGCTAAGTTAATGATCAAGTCTAATCCCTGTTTAAGTCTTCATCGAATGTATCCTATGGCAGTCAACCACGAAATCAAACGTTGACATAATTAACTTACTCGTATGTGCTATTCTATTACTTCAAATCATTACTCTAGACAATTCGGGAGCAAGTCTAATAATGGAGAAACTAATTGATTATCAATTTGACGTGTCAAATAGGTAGCCCACACTAAGGCACATCATAAAGGTCTGTGGGGAGCTTGGGCACTCAGGATAGATCTTCTATCAAATCATAGGTGAATCAAAATTTATATATCACATAACTAATTGAGAAATCACTATTTATATCGATTCCTTCTATCAAATATCCATCACCAAAAGTGCATTTTTTTAATATAAAATATCACCCATGTTTAATTTTGGTTGAGCTTATGTGTGGGCAATATCTATAACTCATGACTCACCCATCAATGGCATGAGAGGATTGGAGAAAAAGAAATGCTTAAAATGAAACATTGAGCGCAAATATTCAAAAAGCAATTCCTTTTATGTTAAACAAGTAAGTTTCAACCTAACCTTTCCTTTGGCCAACCTAATCTCTTGGCATTGGAAAGCAAGAAATTACTCAGATGCTTTTTCCTTGGCCGATTCTAGTCGAGTCACAAAACGGATTGGCGTAATTAAATAGCTTCTTTACTATTCCTGATGCTAATTTCAGGTCACTCATAGGCTAAGAAAAGTCAAAAGACTAGTGCTAGGTACATGAAAAATTGATTCACTATGCTAGTTTATTAAACGACATGATAGATCGAAGTGTTTGAAAAAATGGGTCGTGTTCAATATTTCAATAAAGCTCGATCACATCACTTCACGGACAATTTAGTCGATCCGTCTTAGTATGCTCACTATTAGTCAAATAATTTAAAAAAAAAAAACGAGTCAAATTTTCTTCGAATCCCGAGATTCATCATTAGAAGGTGACCTAAATCATTAATCTCTGTCGATATCGCATCCCTCTCTTTTTCTAACCCGCCCTAAAAAGAAGTTATCAAGTCCTAAAAGGATCAGATGCTTTTACTTTTACTCTTCAATCATATCAACCGCACTCGCACCGATCCTTGCGAAACGCTGATTAGAACGGTTCATCATGGTTTTAGCCTTTCTCGTTAAGCCTTTTGGGGCCCCCCCACAAGGGACTTCCCGACAATGGACGGATCAATGAGCGATGGTGGACGTGCAGGTGTCTTTGCTCGATCGCGGAAGCGAAAAGGCGACCCGTGTTTGTTTTACAATATGCGGTCTCGAGTTTCCAAGCTCTTTCTGATGACCAACACGCACATCAGCAGCAGTAAAACAAAGATCGCACTGGACTATATGAAGCTTAAGTTTTTCAGGGACCATCTACAAAGAAATGAAAGTTGAAGGCCCGAAAACAGATCGCCTTGGCCTGACACGGATCCCACGCGACCCTGGCCAAGATGAAAGTTGATGGAGCATGAAGATTTTGCTAATTTACTTCTAGTGACCTAATTAAGGGTGAACATAGTTCCATAATAGAACCTGGAACCTAAGAACCGGACCAATAAAAACCTATATGGTTCTAGGTTCCAAGTTATACAAGATCAGTTTCATGTTCTAAAAATTGAGGAACCTATTTCAATGGGTACATTCCAAGTTCTAGGTTGATGGAATATGGAACTTGAAACTTGAAACTTAAACCCTCAAATAAGTTTTTGTATTTTTCTTAGCTTATGTCTTCGCACAATTTTGTGAAATTCTGTAACATCCAATGTTGAATGTATAATTTGGAACCACTAATCTAAGTTTCCATTTTATGATTGAAACTTTTCCTTTGTCAATATTTTATATTATTTGTATGTCTTATATAAGTTGTGTTAAGTGGACTATAACAGTAAGTGGTGATCATTAAAAGTAATGATTCATTACAATCATTCAATTAATCATACAAATAAAACTTGGGTAGAGTTTGGAACTAATCCTAAAATCTGTAATAGGATAGGTTCCAGGTTTTATGGTATGCATGATAACTTTCAAATTCTAGGCAGAACCTATATAGAATCTAGAACCGCTCACCCCTAGAACTGATAGCTATTGGGTTACTAAGCATGTTCCTAACCTGTGAACTTTTTCTTTGTAGGTATGAAGATTTAAAGGATAACAAAGGTGCCAGCAATTCAAAAAGGGGAAGAGAAGAGAGAGAAAGGAACTGCAAATGTAATTTATTTTGTAACGTTAAAAAATACAAATAAGGATCATTGGTTCTAGATGGAGGTGTCAAAGTGTCAACTCATTTTTTATGTTCATAAATGAGTAGTCTAAAATGTTTGAAAGCAGTTTAAATGTGTCTAAGAAATAAATGCCTAAGGGTAAATAGGTCTAATTGGATTGGGAACAAACCCATTTCAAGCTCATTTCCGTTGCAACATATTTACTCAATAAAAACTAGCCTCCTCATTCTCTCCCTCCCCTACATGTATGGAAATCGAGCTTCGCCAATGGCAGTCGCAGGGCTATTTGGTGAGTCACGTCGACGACTATTAGAACTCACGGGGTCGGTCTTTTCCCGGGAGAAATCGCAATCTGGGTGAATGAATATCATAAGACAATTGATCAAATGCTACGAGTTTACACAAGAAAAAGATGGAACTTTGAAGAGCGAATGTGAAAATCGAAGTTACTTTTCTTTTTCCAGCTCCCCCAATTCTGCTGCTCTAGCGAGGCTTCGGGGGGAGAGGAGGAGAGGTTCAGATGGTGGTTGTGGTGCCGTCGGAGGCGCGGTGGCGGAGATTTTTTGAGAGATGGTGGTGGAAATTGAGATATCACTGTTGTGGGGAAGGCCTGGGATGGGGTCAAATGAGCTATTAATTGGTTTTGAATTTGGGATGAAAGGAGCGGGAGAAAATGGAGACACAGATATTCACATTAAATTCACTTCAATGCTTTTGGATTTATTCAATCATTTTTAAAATTAATATTCTTTATCATCCAAGCATTCTCCACAATTAAGTTGTAAAAACTCTAATTTGATCTATGAGTAGATTAGGGATCTGTTTTTCCCTTTTCTTGGATATGCATGTCGGAAATTTTTAATTTGACCGATCTAATGCTCTGTTTTGTTTTGCAAAAAAATTAATATTTTTGAAAATTTTGGCCAATCTAACGCACATCAATTCAGAACAAATTCCAACCTGTCGGCACATTAAACTCGGACCAAAACTGGTCTTGACCAATTCCCGAATTACTTACCCATGAACCTATCCAACTCACTGGTGAACCGGCTTTGGATTGTTTAGTCCAGACCAGTTCTATTTGGTTGAGTTCCCTAGTTTAATCAGGACCAACTCACATCCTTAAGAAAAATGTTTCAAATGCTATTTATATAAATAGGTGGCTCCATTCATAGTAGTACCAATCATCTGATTAATTATCAATAAAATATTGAAATTTCAGAGAAGGCATAGAGGCAAATGGCCAAACGGCTTTTTCTTGGTTCTAGATATGAAAATGAGGCTACTATTACCAACCTTTTTTTGGGGGGGGGGGGGTTAAATGTAAGGTACAAAATAAGAAAAATTAATGTCTACAATCTACAATCTACAATCTCAACTTTATCGGTGAACAAATTATGAACAAATTTTCTAGGAGGCTGCAAGTAGGACATAGTATCTAAATGCTACACTATGCCAATATTGACAAGCATATTCGTAGGCCAATTGCCTTAGTGAAAAACGTGACAAATTTTAGATTGAAAATGAGAGCTCAAAATTCTCTTGATATCCTTAAGAAGTGCTAGCCTAGTGTTGTCCACTATTCTTTCTTGGTTGACAAGTTCTGTAATAATCACGAAGTCCATCTCAATGATGAGTATAAGGGAACCTTGTTGCTTTACGATGGTAAGTCCCAACCATAACGCCCATTGTTCTACTTGTACAGATGAACAAATTCCAAGAAATGAGGTAAAACCGGCAAGCCACTCACCCCCTTCATTTCGGAATAATCCTCCAGCTCGTGCAAGTCCGATTACCTTTAGATGCTTTGTCCTTATTCAGTTTGATCCATCTTGGAGGTGGAGGATCCCAAGCAACCATCATAGGAGAAGTACATGATCCACTTTTAGACAAGTTGATCATGGGCAAAGCTATGATTTCCTTTATGTGTGATGGATTATTTGTATAGGATTGGAAGGAAAAATAAAGCTTTCTTAGAGCAGTGACTTGTTTCACCATTGCTAAAAAATCCATATACTCACACCAAAAGTAATACTCCAATCAAATTAAGATTTAAATCTCACACAATCAGCCGGGTTGAATTTCAACCATTGAGATAAATTCATTGAGAAGAACTCTTCAAGACAATGTGGTGGGATAAGATCAACCCACATATTCCGAATAAATTCCATTGAAGATTCACAACGCGGAATAACCTTAAAAACAAGAAAAGACAGGTGTCTCTTTTGATTAAAGAAAATGATACAAGTAAGTTGTTGACATATTTTCTCATAATATAAACTTTTGAATTGTACTTTTCAAGGTACACTCAGAGCATAGGTGTGGCACCCCTCGACACAGCCCTCGATCTACTAGGGTCGCCACAGATTACTTATCTTTCACTTGTCCTAATACCATACCACTCTAATACCATTTCAATTGTAGTGGGTCCATACAACCTAGAGGTTTACATCCTTTAGATCGGTCCCAGCGCAGTTCAAATTAACGGAAGTGTACTCAACATCTCCCTAACCCGTACACAACTAAATAATACGATGCAATACACACAAACTACAGCTTGCCATATATATATATAAGCTAAAACTGAACCACTTTTATTTACATACTAAGATAAATTCCACAAGTCGGTATAACAAAAGGGCCAAGACTATAACTAAGCTCGGCGATACTCAAAAAGAACCTGACTATACATCAGACATGAACATCTATCCATCAGCTAGTGTCGACCATCCCAAAAAGTGTCAACCTCCACCAGTCACACGCTCCTATCATACCCATCCCGGTGCATCGGCTGGTGGCGGCGGCAGCATCCCCATGATCCTCCCATCTCGGCGAACATGAATAGATAAGAACTCTTGGACTATGGGGCCATCAGGTAAGCCAACATTGTACATAACCAAAACACGGACGCGAATAAAAACCAGACCGTGAACACCAACGCAGGGGCGCTCCGAACACTCGACCTCGACATTAGACGGTAATCCATAAAACGTACCACGCATGACAGGTGCTAGAGGCATCTTTCAATCTGAAATGTTAGTCCCCAAAGGGGTGAGTACAACCACTCAGCAGTAAAGATCCATCAAACTACACAATGCAACAAGCAAGACAATCAAGATATCACGAGTAAAGCACATAACATCCATGCTATCAAGCATACATCACCATGCAGTTGTGCATATATCACCATGCAGTCATGCATATCTCACCATGCCATCGTGCATATACCACCATGCAATCATACTTGTATTTCCATGAGGTTCATTCCATGCCATATGCACATACATACTCATGATTCATATCATCCATGCTATCATGTATACATCCCCATGAGATACATTCATGCCTTCATGATCGCATTCTCAATGTCAAATAGCATCAATTTACTTTCATAAGCAGATCATGCATCATGTCATATGCATCCCAAGGATCTCATCAGTTTTCATTCAGGGACCAATATTTGCATCCCACAATTTATCGCTCGCACCCAACCTGGCGTCGCGAGGAACCTCCAGCACAAACCTCCAGGCATCTCGCATCCCAACTAGCATCACGAGGAATCCCCCAAGCACAAACCTCCAAGGCTTCCGGAATTACATACCGCCATACCACCAGGCATTCCCCTTGGAATTAGGTACCGTATACCACCGGGCATCTTGAAACTCCCAAGGACCCTCTAGGCATGTATCGTAATACAACCGGGCATCCAGCACAAACCTCCGAGCATCCCGACACTACTGGGGCATCGTCATCTCACACCTCCGACAGTCTCGTTATTATCACAATTTATAATCACATATGTGTCTCATTTTCAACATGGCATTTGATGCAACAATATCAAAGGTCTCAACCAGCTTTTGATATCATATGATATGCCCAAATATCACCATAAATGCAGTACGCATAACACTCACGATATCACATTTCATAAATGTGGCATCCCAAAATTTCATGGCAATTTCTAGAGGCATTACGACCTATGGAAAAGTGAATTGTTGTGTCGTTGAAGTATGTTGTGGCCACTAGACTGAAGAATTGTAATAGATTAAGGCCGAACACTTTAATGGAAAGATATCTTATGTTCTTGGGTTATCAAAGTTAGTACTATAGGATAATTTGATAATGAGAATTTTGTTCTTGGCCATGTGATTTATAGGTTGGAATTTATTAATTTATGTTGCAAGTTTTATGGCCAAGTGAATGAGTGTAATTAAGTAATTATATGATGGGTAATTAGGTGATAATTAAAGGGAAAAATTTAGAGAAGAGTGGGTTGAATTTTTAGGCCCAAGGCCAACCCCACCCTTCGGCCCTTTTGGTCTGGCCCGTGAAGCCCAAAGGAAAGGAGCTGCTGTCAACCAAGGGGAGGAGGCCCGGCCCATCTTCTAGCCCATCATGTGCATGGGAAAAATGCCAAGTGTCTTTCCCCTAGGGCCAAGTGGCATCAGCCATGCAAACCAAATGATTGCAAATGATGAAGGGGAAAGAAAGAGAGGTAGAGTGAGCGGATTGAGGGAGAGAGTGACCATCCGAGAGAGAGAGAGAGAGAGAGAGAGAGAGTGAAATCGAGAGATGGAGAGCAAGCGAGCGAGAGAAGAAGGGGAAGAGGGAGGCCGTTCGCTATCGTTCGTTGCTGCCGTCGAGCCGCCGAGTCCCGCCTTGCCCCGCCGTCTTTACTTGTTGTGTTGTGCTCGGATTAGAGGCAAGTAGAGTCCGCTAATCTACCTTTGCTTGCTGTGTTATTGTGTGATGAATGGAAAATTTCGGATATGGATGAAGGGTGAAATCTCGAAGCTACAAGAATTGTGTTCCAGCTTGGTGTTATGTTTCTGGAAAAACAGTCCGACCTTTGTTGATTTCTTGAGTTGCATGCGATGTTCTAGTGGGAATTTGGCTTCGATTTCTTGATAAAAGTTGTAAAGGACTTCTTGGAGAGGAACATATCAAAATTTCAGAAGAATGAACAAGTATAGACCAGTGAAACTATTTTTCTTTGAAGAAGTTAGATCTGGAAATCGTAATGCTGACCTAGTGTGATTCTGTGAATTTTATTGAATTTTCCGGTTGAAATTTGATATCATGTTCTGAATGAAAGTTGAAGATGACATATTAAGGAGTAACATACTAAAATTTTAGAGGAAATTGATGAGTTTAGGTTGGTGAAACGATTTTATCCGAAACAGTTAGATCTGGAATTTGATGTCGAGGGTTATGGATGGTTATGGTTATTATAGTTTTTAATCTATCACAAATCTGATTTCGATTTCTTCATGAAATATTTACTTCTGAATTTTTTCTATAACATATAAAAATTTCAGAATTTTTGGAGTTGATTTAGGATTTTTACTGAATTCGTGAATGAAACTGTGTATGGCAATATTCCGAAATTATAAAGACTGTGATGTGTGGGCTGTACCGAATTGTATGATATTCTTTTGATATGGTGTTCTTCGCGGAATATTTTCCTCTAGATCTTGTATATAACATGTCAAATTTTTAGAATTTATTAAGGCTGTTTACAAATTTTTCAAGAATTACAACCAAAGGAGTTCAATCTGTTTTTACCCGAAATTTTGCTGTACTTTCAAAAATAAATGAAATTGCTCCATGTGATATAATGTCTTGAGTGGTTGATTATGCTGCATCTGTGGTGACATATGGCATGTTGTATGACAT
The DNA here is from genome assembly GCA_016097545.1 of Eucalyptus victrix. NCBI lineage: Eukaryota > Viridiplantae > Streptophyta > Magnoliopsida > Myrtales > Myrtaceae > Eucalyptus > Eucalyptus victrix. The sequence goes on along the minus strand of CM027840.1, from coordinate 16,158,046 downwards.
CAAGAGCTGGTTGAAACCTTTGATATTATTGCATCAAATGCCATGTTGAAATTGAGATATATATGTGTGAATATAAATTATGATAATGATGATACCGTCGGAGGTGTGAGCCGACGATGCCCCGGGAGTGTTGGGATGCCCGGAGTGTGGGTGCCGGATGCCTTGGAGGTGTGTACCAGGGGATACCTCGTGATGTCAGTTGGGGTACGAGATGCCCGGAGTGTGTGTACTGGATGTCCGAAGGTGTGTGCCGAATGCTTCTCGCGATGCCAGGTTGGATGCGAGCGATAAATTGTGGGATGAAAACATTGGTCCCTGGGAAGAAAAATGATGTGATCTAATTGAAAGATAAAGATCGAGAATTGAATCACGCGCATAGATGTGTGCATATGGCATGGGATGAATCTCATGGGAATGTAAGCATGAAGTGCATGGTGGTATATGCACGTTGTATGGTGATATATGCATGGCTGCTTGATGATAAGTGCATAGTGGTATATGCACGTTGCATGGTGATATATGCATGGCTGCTTGATGATATAAGCATGAAGTGCATGGTGGTATATACACATTGCATGGTGATATATGTATGGCTGCTTGATGATAAGTGTATGGTGGTATATGCACGTTGCATGGTGATATATGCATGGCTGTAAGGTGAGGTATGCTTGAATGAATGAATGATATGTGTTTTATTCATGATATCTTGATTATTCTGTTTGACACATTGTGTAGTTTGGTGAATCTTTACTGCTGAGTGGTTGTACTCACCCCTTTGGGGATTAACATATCAGAGTGAAAGATGCCTTTGCCACCAGTCACTGCGGTACTTATTATAGATTGCCATCTGATGTTGAGGTGAAGTGCACGAAGCATTCCTGTGTTAGTGTACCCGATCTGATGTTTGTCTGAGTCCATGTCTCGGTGATATACAATGTGGGTCTTGCTGTTGGCCCTGTTATCCGGGAGTTTTTTGTCTGTTTATGTCTAGCGTGATAGAGTGATGCTAGGGATGCTGCCGCCACCTCCGCTTGATGCACTGGGTTGGGTGTGATCGAGCGTACAGTTGGTGGAGGACAATACTTTTTGGGATAGCCGACGCTTGTTGATGGATGGGTGTATATGTCAAACGTAGGGTCGTGTTCTTTTGAGTTAGCCAAGCATAGTTAAAAGCCTTGGCCCTTTTTGCACCGACTCGAGATGTCCATCGTGAAAATGTAAATAAAAATGACTCGGCTTTATCTTTTCATTTGGTGCGTAGTTGGTGTGCATTGCATTATTGTTATTCAAGTAAGGGATGGTGAAACTGGTTTATGCTTTAGTTGATGAGCTGCACTGGGACCTTAAAAAATAAATAAAAAGAAAAAAGGGGGAGAAGAATTCTACTGATCAACCCCTATGAACTGTAATTCCACTTTGATTAAAAAGTTATTAGGCTGGTATGTAGTGGGATAAGTGATAAGTACCTATGGCGACCCTATTGGATTGGGGAGCATGCCGAGGGAGGGGGTGCCATAATAAAGCAATTCATTGGTTTTTGAAAATAGAACCAATTTTCAGATAAAACAGAATGCACCTCTTTAGTAAAAATTCTTGGAAAATTGGTAAAAATCTCAATAGATTCTGAAAATTTAACATGATATAAAAAAGATCCAGAGGAAGATATTTCATGAAGAACACCACATCAAGAAAGTTCCACATCAATCACATAGATCCACACATCACAACAAAAGAAATTTCAGCACCACTTTTGCACAGTTTCAGAAATAATTTCGATTAAACCCTTAAACAAACTCTGAAAATTCTGAGATTTTTTAATATGTTATAGCTGAGATCTAGTGGTAAAATTCTCATGAAGAAATCGAAGTCTAATTCCTTCTGGATTAAAAGAGACAATTTTTGAAATTTTCCCTAACTCTCGGTTCACTGTCCAGATTCATCCTTTTCAAAGAAAATCGTTTTTCCCAATCAATACTTGTCCGTTTATTCTCAAATTTTAGTATGTTATTTCTCAAGATGTCTTCTACAAATTTTATCAAAAACACGAGATCAAATTCGGACTGGATAATTTCACAAAATTCACAAAATCGCACTAGGTCAGCATAACAGTTTCCAGATCTAGCTTCTTCAAAGAAAAATGGTTTCACCGACCTATACTTGTTCATTTCCTCTCAAATTTTGATATGTTATTCTTCAAGAATTCCTCTGCAACTTACATCATGAAGTTGAAGTCAGTTTCCAACTAGAACATCGCATGCAACTTACGAAATCACCAAAGGTCGGACTGTTTTTCCAGAAAACAGAATACTATGCTAGAACACAACTCCAATAACTTCCAAATTTCTCACCTCATCCACATCCAAAATTCACCATTCATCAAACACAAACACAGCAAGCAAACGACGGGGCAAGGCGGCTCGATGGCGGCGACTCAGCGGCACGCACGGCAACAAACCGAACTCCTTCTTCCCTTCTCTCTTCCTCTCTTCCTCTCTTTCTATCCTTCTCTCGCACGACAACTCTCTCTCTCCCTCTCAGTATTCCTCACTCACTCCGCCCACTCTCCCTCTCTTTTCTTCCCTTTTGCAATGATTTGCAATCATTAGATTGCATGCAAATGCCACTTGGCCAATCCCCTTAGCCACTTGGCATTTTTCCCATGCAAGATGATGGGCTAGATGGGCCGGCCTCTCCCTCCTTTGGTCGACAGAAGCCCCTTCCCTTTGGGCTTCTTGGGCCAGTCGAATGGTGGGGCTATGGGATGGTCTTGGCCTTATAATTTCAGCCCATAGTTATTCCTAATAATCCACCTTAATTCCCACTTATATAAATACCTAATTACATTTATTCACTTGGCCATAAAACTTGAAATCATAATTCAATAAATTCTAACTTATAAAACACATGGCCAAGAATAGAATTTTCCCATCAATTAATTATCCATTGAAAAGCTCGGCCTTAATTTATTGTAAATCATGGGTCAAAAGGCTACAATATAATTTGATGGCGCTTCCATCACCTATCCATAGCTCATAACACATCTAGGGGTTGACATGAAATTCTAGGATGCCCACAATAGGTCAAGGGTTCGAATCCTTACACACTCCCTCAATTTTCTCTTATTTGTTACTTCTATCATTTTATTGCTTTTCCTATTCTCTGATTATCTTGTTGATTTATATCATTCATATCTTGTCTTTACATGTTTAAGGGGACCGACCTGCCCGCGCCAGAGACTGTCAAAATATTTATGCTATAAATGCAATGTTGACAAGTTTACTAAAATCTGAACTTTCCATTAAAAATGAAAGGGAGCGGAACACTTTCATTGAGTTGTATATGTCCACCGCAATCGCCAAGGGACAATCAAGGACCCTGCCCAAGCATAAATGTTGGGGAAGTAAGTAGGACATTGGCCAAAGATTCTGCAGACCACATGTCAACGCAAATGTGAAGAAAAATTGAAATTTCGGTCCTCCATGGCTTGTAAGCTGTGCTCGTCAGTGATTCCTTGTTCTGGTTTCGGATGAGTACATAGAAAACTAGAGCAACCATTACTTTTAGTAAATGCTTAAGCCAGCCCAGCTCTAAGTCAAAATAATCAAAAAAAATTATTAGAAAAGTCTTAAACTTATTGTACTTATATTAACTCAGTCTTAAACCTTTCGATTACAATTTAGCTAATTTAGTCCTAAATCTTTTGACAATTTGCCAAGTTAATTATTCTTACCTATTTTTACCGGAAATTGCTAATATGGATGCCAATCATACCACATAAGTTGTCCAGTGCTGACATGGATTATTTTTTTCTTCTTTTTTTCTTTTTTCTTTTCATTATTTTTTTTACTTGTTAGTGGTTGGCAAGGGCCGGCCAGTGATGAGTAAAATCTCCTTGTGCTTTAGGACACCATAGTAACAACAAATCCAGGTATTTGGAGTTACGAAGGTGTGGCTGGTGCACATATTGTGTTTTCTAACTTGTGCTTCTTGACAGCTATCTGGCATTGGGCATATTAGGATGGTAAGGCTAACAACGAGAATAGTCTCTAGTAGGGATATAGATAGTTCCCTTAGAGGGCCAAAGATAAGGTCTAACTAGATTGATTTTTCTTATAGGGATATATTTTTTACTGAGCGTAAGGATCCTCCTCCTTCCCTTGAGGTAGGTACCGATACCGATCCAGCCGAGGTAGAATAGTTTCCTTTCTCATTTTCAAATTAAAGGATTCAAAATGAAAAGGTTCGTTGATCGTTAAGAGTAGGTAACCAGTTTTTTCCATGTGCCTTTGTTTCTATTGCATTCTATCTCATTGTATCACATTATGTTTTTCAATATTTGAGAATCAAACAACTATTTAGAGTTTCTATAGTTGCTTGTAAGGCTTCTTGGAAAACCCGTTGTCAAACTTGATTAATCGCTCTTTGCTGTTCAAAATGAATAGTTTTTTTTTTTTTTTTGTGTAATTTTCTAATTGTCCCAAGGTCTTATAAGTTGAATTAATCAGATTCAACTTTTCTTGTTCTATCTTAGAGTATCTATTCACTCGAAACTACTTCGCTTCCATTTCCACTTTCCGTAAATAGGCCCGGGCTTTTTCTAGTTGTTCAATGGCCCCACCGTGTAATTCTTTTAAATTTTGAATAGTATTCAAGATCCTCTGATTTCGATTATCTAATAAATCGCTTAATGAAAGTAGATTATCTTTTCATTCATTTCAAAACTTCCATAATCCCTTCCTGAACCAAAAATGAATCTTTCAATTCATTTGACTCTCACGCTCAATTACTTATGTAAAAAAGGAACTAGGAAGAGATTAACCGAAAGAAAGCAAATCAATTAGATATTAATGAAAGTTTCATTTATTCAATGACTAGAATTAGACAAGGATATATAACTCAAAGATGTAGAACAAAAATTTGTTTATTTGCATCAAGCTTTCGGGAGGCTCATTCAAGACTTACTTGAACAATTATTCCACAAAAAATAAGATCTTTGGTTTCGTCTCATCGAGATAGAGATAGAAAAAAAAATAGATTTTCGTCATTTGTGGATCACTCCAATAAATGCAGTAATTAGCAAGAATAGAGTATCCTATCGTTATAGTAAATTAATACAAAATCTGTACAAGAGATAGTTGCTTCTTAATCGTAAAATACTTGCACAAATAGCTACATTAAATAGGAATTGTCTTTATATGATTTCTAATGAGATCAAATCATAAAATAAAAAAGGAAATTGTGAGGAATTTGTCAGAATATGTTAAATGGAGTTCATTGGATAATGAACTCTAGGAAGGTAGAGTAGAAATTAGTGTGATAAACAGAATATGATAAAGTCGTTCAAAATTAAATGAGCGAATATATCCAATAAAAAAATATTTCTTCTTCTTCCCCAATTTTTTTCTTACGATTTTTGGAACAAAATATCAAAATGTGCTTATATACGTGGATTGAAGGTTGGTTCCTTTATTGGAGCTCTTTCAATGGAACGACCGAACAAATGACTATTCATGATTCCCTAATTGAATCAATTACATATCAGTTCCAAACTAGAGGAATGTTATGGTTAAACTTCATTTGAAACAATGTGGTAGAAAGCAACGTGCGACTTGAAGGACATGATTAGTTGTGGATTCTTGCACCCACCCTTTTCATTATATAGGAATGAAGATGCCCTTGGCTCGACATTCTTTGTTCCATTCCACTCAAAACCTCATTTTTTCTTGGGTTGTAGTGTAAACAGTATGTGATGTAGCTCAAGTAGAAAGTATTGATTCATTTCTTAGGGCAAGGATCTAGGGTCAGTGCCAATTAATAAGTTGGAAAAACTTCGTAAGTGTAGTCTATTTTCGCAAATTATTCCGACTCGTAATTCACTTCTGACTCCGTGTTCAATAGCACTTAAAAATGGACAAATTCCTTTTCATTTCTTAGGAACACGTACAATAACCATCACTTCAAAAAGGATAATGGTAACCTCTCCATTAACTACTTCACTCACGGGCTTACAAGAAAAATAAAGAAAAAGAAAAAATAAAATAAAAGCTATAAAATTATAAAAATTATCTATATCGGTGCTAATTGTGTCATATAAGACGTTGCTATCCATATCAACGACTTCCAGCCTAAATTGGCTTAAATGACTATATTGGCAAATCGTAAAAATATTTCAAACTAAATTAACCAAATTAGAAAGTTTAAAACTGAATTAGCACAAATGCATTAGACTCGAATTAAGTTAGATTTCACTCATCCAACATGACATGAGTCACTGGGATAACAGCATCATGAAGACCCATCAAAGCACGGACATCGAATTCGTCTGGCAAAGAATGAGAAGTTGATGGAAAGAAGAGCTTTCCTTCGAGCTTCCATCTCGATTCAGAAATTTCACAGTACATCAAAACACTAAGTTTTGTTTTCATTTTTTTTTCCTTAAACACCTTAGAGCTTTTGAACCGTACAAATGTAGACATATGGCTATATTGAGACATACTCTTATGCAATTCTTATTATTGTTTTTTTTCTAGTCTAAGCAGTTGCTTTTTAAAGTTTTGACCCAAAAGTCGATACCTAAAAGAAGTCAAAAGACCTCAATATATTGCTTTCGCAAGTCGAGGAAGGGGGGAGATAGAAACAACGTCACGATACGAAAAACTTACGTAACGCCCTTATTTTCTAATTCATAAATACTAACACAGAAACCAGACCACTTCAAGTTGTTCAAATGATTTCTGACTTTGTGCAAGCTTGTCTTCTATTTTTTTCACTCTTCCAGTCCATGATTTCTCTCCAGAGTTTTGGCTGCGAGGTTCGTAACTTGTATTATCTCAATTTCTTATCATTATATATATATATATAAAGCCGTGTAAGTTACGCGTCCATGGATTCAAACAATTATGAAAGTGAGATCAAAGCCTGCGTAAATGACAAAGGAGGAACTTGTCCAAATTATTTTGCAGCTGACGCAAGACGAATGGTATCCCACAATCATCTACGCAGAAACGACTAGTATCTCCGCCATTTATATCCGTACGTATATATATATACATGAACACGACATGCACATATAAATACATACATACACGTATGTATTTGTGGGGATGACACGGTACGCTTATTTATTTACAGTTAAGAAAATACCTGCAAACGCACACTAATACTGATGAAATACACTATGCGGACTTCCATTATGTGCAATATAAGATGCCTATGGAAATACATAATTTAACGCCTCGGGGACACGTGACTTGATTATTATTTACCTGTAAAGTGGCCAAGGCAGAAGCTCAGAAATATCAGGGTCTTTTCGTGGCCGTCACCATGCATGCTTCTATATATCTACATATGTTTTCCTATACGTTCTTATATAGACTTTTCATACAATAGTACATGCACACATATATGACGATATATGTCTATGTATTGACGACCCGAAGGCCTTTTTCTCTTTTTCACACGCGCCAAGGGTACGGTAAAGAAGACTCCCAGGGGTTGCCATCTAGGAAATTCCCTGCGAAGTTGACAGGATCCTCCAGAACAGGAAAGTCCACGGACATTGCGGCCTCTTCCCATATTGACTCGTCCAAGAACGGCAAGTTCACGTTCAGGTTCCCCCACAGGTCATTTTCCTCGATGTTCTGTCCGAATTTGAGGTTGTCGGGGACTGGATCGACTGGATCATTACCTTGAGCCTGAAGGCCATCGTTAGAGATGGGCATGGCTTGGGTCACGGGAACAGGGGGCGCGCTTGGTGGATTAAGAACCAAGTTATGAAAGATTTGAGCTTGGTTTCCCAGGGGATGAACAGCTTGAGTAGCGATAGTTGGAGCCGGGGCAGGAGGCTGCAGATTGGTGGTAGGCGCAGCGGCATACAGCTCGGGCAGGTTCAGCTTCACCTCCAACCCGTACAGCTTCCGGGCAGCCGCATCATAGGCGACTGCAGCATCATGGGACGTGTCGAAGGTCCCGAGCCAAAGTCGGGCCCCACGGTTGGGCTCCCGGATCTCAGCGACCCACTTGCCCCACGTCCTCTGCCGCACCCCCCTGTAGGAGCAAGAAGCGTTCTCAGGACCGCCTTTGCCTCTCATGCACCCCTTCCTGGAGCTCGCCTGAGCGGGCTTCCGGCCATACTTTCGCTCTCCCACCCCAGGCTTCAACATTCTCTCTCCCTCTCTCGAGAGCTAAAAACAAAGAAGGGAAAAACACACCAAGACACCCTTCCCCCACACCCAGGGAAAAGGACCAGACGGTGGGGCAGAGACTGAGAGGGACCTAGCAGTAAAGCTCACGGCTCGAAGGGCGAGCGCCTATTTATGTACTTGCCAGGGAAGACGAAAGCCCGGGGGCGAGGAGCAGATTAGCACCAACAACCGTAACGTGTCTGCGCAGTGACACGGCAGAAGATACTTGGCATCAGGAACAGATTGGTCGTGTCAAGAAGGAGGGTCCTCTGTTCATGTGGTCTAAGCACACTTGGCCCCGGTGGGCAAGAACAGAGAACCAAATTCCGAATTTGCCCATTTTCATTTTCCTTTTCGCCTTTTTTTTCTTCTCTCTTTCCCGCGGGGAGGGATTGGATAATCGTTATTTATCTTCGGGGTTGGAGTTGCTCAAAAGAAACGACGGTTATAAGATAAGCCCGCGCGGGAGTTCCCAGAATATAAAAAAGAAAAATGAAAAAGAGGAGATTATGCTTATGACAGAAGTTTTGTAGTGATCCCTAAATACGTGCGGGCGCACGTGACATTTCATTAAAGAAGGGGAAGCTTGAAGAACCTGGAGATGCGTGACAACCTCTGGATATCATAGTGCCTTTTGCCCCGCAACGGTGGTCTCCTGTCCGCGCAGTTTCTCCACGGTGTGGGGGGCCCACAAAATAAAGGGAGACTTCCGAGGAAGATCCCCTTCACATCGAACCATTAATTAATTAATATATATATATATATATATATATATATATAGATTTTTTTTGTCATAATCACAACATATTTCAAAGGCCGAATTCACCGCATTTGCCCCTTTTGCACAGTTATGTAATTAATTCCAAAGGAGGAAAAAACTAGAGCAAGGCAGAGTACAGTGCATTCTCAATCTCTCTCTTCCAGTCAGAACACTTCAATGCAGAAGAAAATTAAGCACAAGATACAGATAAGCTAGTTCAAGTTACTGATGAGCATACTATAAAGTGAGCAGGGTATAAATTTTTACAGAGATAAAAACCGATTGAAGGAGGACGCTAGACGCTAGATAAGTCAAGAAAAGATCAAACTGGAGTTACCGCCTCATTCGTCGGGGTGACGGCATCGTTGACGCGATGAGAAATAAATTCCTCAACCACCATCTGCCACTGTCGATTGACAAAAAACACCTCAAGATCGCAACCGATCTAAAATCGCGTCCAGTGACACGTCTCGAGCCAGTGACAACGGACGGAACCATTCCCTGCATGCATTGACATTTGCCGAACCCCATGCATGAGATTTCATAAATGCCAGAATCCACAATCTAATTCTGAGTTTACGTAGGTAAGGATGTCTTTAGTGCCATGTTTAGCAAGACACACCAGTCTGTTGTTTCGAAAATTTTACCACGGACTAGGTAAATGCATTTATTAAACTCAACAGAAATGGTAAGACATGATTAGACATATTGCAACGATAATGTCACAACAAAATAAGATCTGCATTGCCTACAAGAAGATTAGAGAGATAGCTCGCATTTTGACTTACAAATATGCAGATATATACTAGGAACTAAATAAGGGTGACAGCAAGCACCTGATTTTCTTCGAGCCTTATCTGGGTCGGTCATTGCTAGATGTGGCATTCCAATTTTCCTGCGTCTGCAGGTACAGATGGCCAAAAAAGCCTACCACCTTAATGCATTCTAGCTCAAAACACGGTTCAAGAAACACCTCTAGGATTAGCAACCCCTTTACCATTATGATCTCAAAGCTAGTTCCAAGGGTTCATTTTGCTCCTTGCACTTCCTTAAAGCTGCTCTTATCTCATTCAGCATCTCATTTATTCTGATGCCTTTGCTGCATCAACCAACAGAAGGACAACAATTTCAGCTGTTGGAAGAAAATCTTCTAAGGAATTGAAAAAGGTGATACCTTGCAAATTAAATTTTGGGACAAGAGCATGGGAATGTCGTAAAAATAAAAAAGCAAAGGCAAAAGCAAAAGCAAAGACATAAACAAGTTAAGTTTATTTTGTGGTGACCATCAAGATGAGAAAACAAACGCACCTCTAAAGAAAACATAAAGACGAGTTTCATTTTTCTCAGGGAGACATTCTAAAGCTGCATGCCGAAATTCATCAATATACTAAACAAGCAGTCCCACATGACTGAAAGACCAAGAAAGAAGATGTCTGTCATAGAGAAAACTATTCAATCATAACTTCAAAGTTTCACACTTCAATTGTGTCTGCATTAAAGCACAGGTGTTATGAGACTATAACACATCCGCGATGCAAGAAGAGCCTTGAGTTTAAAAATGTCTCTGTTTCAGTAATCTCACTTTTATCCATGTACAAACAGACCTCCGTCTATGCCTGTTCACTTGCATAGATTGACACTATGTTTGGAAAGATAAAGCTTTATTTGGGAAGTTGCGGTGGGGGTAAAAATCAGGGTGGAAAATTTTATAAAAACATTTAAAGTTTTTCCACCCCAATTTTCATCCCCTCTCCTTTCTCTAGCTTCCAAGTGGAGTACAGGAGACCTACTAGGCTACTGCTAAATTCAGTGAATCATAACTTCAATATGACCACATAAGGGAAGCAGAAGGGGAATATGAATAACAGAATCGTTGTGTAACTCATATGAACAGGGCAAAAACTTCCAATACATCCACAGAGAAATAGGGTAATCAAGCAAGCCAAAAAGTTCATTTTAGCCCAGGTTGCTGAACAACAGTACCCAACAAGAAATTCCACCTCATATCTGGTAAAAGGTTAACTACTTTTAGCATATTCATCGCAGACATAAAAAATCGAAAAGTTACTATTAGAAGCTTGAAAGAAAGTTCATGATCATCATTAAAGGGGGTTGACCAAAAGCTAGAGTGAAAGACACACCCCACAATATTGCAAGTAAACTTCCAAATTTGACTAAATATATTTTCAGCCTACTCTATTGCAGTCTGCACTCAACATGTTACACTGAAACAAAATCTATGAATGGGGTAAAAACTTCCAATACATCCACAAAGAGAAATTGGATAATCAAGCAAGCCAAAAAGGACATTTTAGCCCAGGATGCTGAACAACAGTAGCCAACAAGAATTTCCACCTCATATCTGGTGTTAACTACTTTTGGCATAGTTATCACAGAAAAAAAATTACAATTATGAGCTCAAAAGGAAATTTGTGATAATCATTAAAAGGGGGTTGACCAAAAGCTAGAGTGAAAGAAACACCCCACAATATTGCAAGTAAAGTTCCAAATTTGACTAAATATATTTTCAGCCTACTCTATTGCAGTCTGCACTCAACAAGTTACAATGAAACAAAATATATGATGACCCACATTTACATTGCAACCAAGGCTTCTTTCTTCAATAAAATGAAAACTACATGAATGTGTCTGTGCACATGCATGCGCACAATGTGTTTGTGAACACATGCACATGTTTACATTAGTTTAAAATTTAGGATTACATTATAGAACTGTGCATGTATGCTTGTAAATGCTAAAAAAACTCCAGACAAATAGCACAGGAATTACTAAATTTGAGCAGGAGGATACAGAAATTTAAGGATCTAAGACTAACTCTAAAAGATGCCACAGCCCCCAAACCATACAGATTCAATGAAGAGAAATGAGAATGAGAACTGGTCTTACAGGACACTGACAGCTACAACAGCAAGAGGGGCTGGATAGTCCTCAATTTCTTTATCCCTTCTGACATCAGAAACATTTGAAGAAAGACTTTCCTTGTTTCGACTGTCAGAAGAGCTAGACCTCGTTTCTGACTCAGATGGCTTCCTCTCAGAACCAATTTCTAGTATCTTTTCAGTCAAATAAGAAACTCTATCTCCAGCCTGTTATATAAGAAACCAGATTATAACTAGTGATTGGACATCCCAAAAACAAGGAAGAAAGGACATTATGTGAGAGAGGACATAAAACTAAAAGCCTCACACCTTGGGAAGGTCAATTTTATTTAAAACCACAACATATGGTCGTTCCAGGTAGTCAGGATTGTACATCCGCAATTCCTGCAAAGTTGATCATTAAGAGAATTTGGGCCACAATTAAAAGATGGGTAACTCTTGTTGGAATAGAAGCTCAATCAGATCTACCTCTTTCACAGTTCTGTAGTCATTCAACGGGTCCTCAGCTGCTGCATCAACTACATGGACTAATAGCCGAGTTCTCCTGAGATGCCTTAAGAAGTTGCGACCAAGGCCCTACTTAGAAGATCAAATTAGCAAATTCATGGCCAGAGTAAACCGCATGACAATATGAAGAAGATAGAGTACTACCTTCCCAAGGTGTGCCCCTTCTATAAGACCAGGCAAATCTGCCAATGTAGCTTCAGATGAATATTTCCCAGCCCCTAAATTGGGGTCACCATCAAGGCGCCCAAGGTTCGGCATCAAAGTTGTGAATGGGTAATCAGCAATATCAGGTTTTGCACGTGTTATGGCTGCCAAGAGTGTTGATTTGCCAGCATTTGGAAGACCCTATACAAAATCAAAACAATCTTTAGCAAAACAATATCTGATACAGACTCCATATACATGCTACATCAACATGAAATACTAGTAAACATGTACCAAAAGGCTCTTTTCTATGATCTAGGGTTGGCCCAGCTGTCAGAGACCCTTTCCAAGCCACTAACACTGGGTTCTAGCCTCACCAACCCCTACCACCTTGTCTAACCTAGAAGGAAGGTCAAACTCAAATCCCTTCTTTATTCTTCTCCATTTATCTTATATTTGAGTCAACTCAACTACAGTCCATTAAATACATATTGATGGCTGCAATTAATAGTCATTCAAATCATCTATCCTCACAATTACAAAGTCAAATGCAGCTGCTTTAAGTATGGTAAAAACTCATGCTTTCATAATAGATTTGTGCCAAAAAGAGAGAGACAGAGACAGAGACAGAGACAGAGACAGAGAGAGTGATAATCCAAAGGTACACATTCAACATTGTGGCTCAGGTATCTTGTACCTACTGCAAATCAATGATTTAAAGATTGAAAGCTGTAAGTAAGACCAATTTCCACCGAAGTCTCTAATTGAACCGGGTAAAAGCAGCCGAACCATATGAACAACAGATGAAAGCGTAAATGGGTGGAAACAGCAGATGAAATGGGTTTTCCATTAATGTGGTTCTCAAGTTCAAGTCCATGTAGTCACTTACATAGGCACAGACCCAGACACACGAGTGCAAATCAAAAAATAGGCTTCAGTTTTCTGTCTCTGGTGGATGGTTCTGCAGTTCCATATAAAGAAGTCTAAACGAAAAGTCTACAGATCATGGATTCAGCCCTAGCCTAGGGGTTTGCACACCCCTTTGGGTATGTGGGAGGTGGGATATTAGGATCCCATCTCTCGAACAATGACCATAATGGATACCGGCTCAGTCCCAAGGAAGTTATGTGGAGGCCTAGGTCTAGGGGGGATGCATAGCCTGGGCTAGGTGGGCTGCATGAAGAGAAAATATACAAATAAAAGTTTCAGAGTACAACCACAAGGCTAACACCAAAGTGGAAGCTGAAATTATGATTTTACTACAAGTTTAATTTGTTCTCGTTAGCTTTGCCCAACGGAAGAGTAAAACTCACCACTAAACCAACATCTGCTACAACACGTAGAATCAACTCCAAACTAACCTCTTCCCCAGGCTGACCAAGAACTAAAACCTGAAATTAGATAAAAATGATAAAGCAGGACATAAAGAAACAAATAATGCGGACAAAGAAAATGATATGACTTGCCAGCAGAATCATGTGAAAGCGAAAAAAGGAATCAAATTTCTGCAAAAGTTCACAAGATCCATTGGAGAAAGACTACAATTAGGTGAGATCTATTGGAAGAAATTTAATGAACTGATACAATATCAACACTTGATGTCTCCAGGTGACATTAACACGGATCTATGGCATATAGTAGCATGCCTAAGCTCATATATTTTCAGCATGCTTCAAGCTTCAGTGTTACGAAGATTTCACGGTTAACAAAGCACAAACGTAGAGTCATGGAAATCCAGTATCAACACAAGTACAAGCCATCCCCACGTCCAGATGCTGGTCTACCAAAACAAATGCAACTCAATGGTAGGGTAAGAAAGTGTCCAGCTAATGGAGATCAGCTGAAGTCAGCCTCAAGATCTCATACGAAAAAATTCAAAAAAAAGAAAGCCAGTGCTACTCAAGGACTGGCCTCCGTCAGAAAATATCAGACAGAATCAATGACAAAAGATACGTTCATGTGAATCTCGAATATAATTAATGCCAGACGATTATCAGCAGTCAATCTTGAGGATGAAGAGGCATTACTTATACCTTATCACTGTCATCTCTCATGACATTGGTCGTCAGCGTCATCAATTTCTTCCTTCTATGTTCAGGCATTTCTAACAAGCTAATCTGCCAACATACCAACTTATGTAAGAAGCCAACTTACAAAGATATCAGCTTAATAGAAAGCTCAACAGAATTCGTACTCATACTATGGGTGTAAGATCATGACGACTAACAATTCGCGACTTTTCGAATTGCATAGATTCCTACCTTTTAGCTATCAGCAGCCGCAATTCAAATTGCATACGGGAAAATGTGAATGTAAACCGCGTTAAGAAAGGAGAAAGAAGCAATAACTTAACAGGAACATGCCAAAGCATTTATAGAAGGAAACACACAGATGCTTTCGACCACCAATTGACGTAGCTAGTTTTATTGAACTGAATTGACTCACCCCGCCTTGTCCACCTCTTGTGACAAGAACTTCATCCCCCGGATTTGCCAAATCAGCCAACAACTTCCCTCGTTTACGTTTGACAACTGTTCCTGGGATAGGATCACAGGAGTACACCAGAAAAAGACATGAAACTTGTCCACTAGAGAATGTATAGTAATAGTATCTGCTTCAAGAGACCAGAAGAAATCCTCTATCAAACCTAAATCAACAATTCCACCGACCTACAGGCACGGGAATGCGTAGAGTAGGAGCAGCGAATCCATTGTGCAATTGAGACGTCAAAACCCCCATCGCATCCACATTCCCGCCCCGCTTCGCGTTGTACCGGCTCCTCCCGTGAAACTCCAGCAGCGAATCCTTGGCCTCGTCCGCGTAGATCACCACGTCGCCCCCGTGCCCGCCCACCGGGAGCACGAGCGAGCCGTCGAAGTCCCTCTTAAGCGAGCCACGCCTCTTCGCCTTCTCCTTCTCGCGCGTCTTGCCGGAGGCCCTCTCCTGGCCAGGCATGCCGAGAATCGCGCCATGGCCCCCGTCCCCGGACCGCACGGTGACCACCGCCCGGTCGAAGTACTTGTGAGGCTCCCGCGCCAGCGAGGCCGGGGTCGGGGCCGCCGCCGCCGCCGCCGCCGGTTCCTTGGCCCTAGCGACCCTGCCGCCGCCGCCGCCGCACACGATCGAGCGGTACCCGAGGGGGCGCGAGGGACCGCTTCCCTCCGCCCTCCAGCCGCACCTGCGCGCGCGCGAAGGTCAAATCAGGGAACGAAGCTCGGGGGTCCCTCCAGGGAGAGCTTCGAGAGAGGGAGTTACCTGACGGGAAGGGAACGGCCGAAGAAGAGCGACGCGGCGGGGGAGGGAATGCAGCGGACGGGAGGTGGGGACTGAACCAGGGACGCCATTATCGGCAGCAGGCTTGAAGCAGAACGGAGGACGACGAGAGCGAGCGAGGGAGAGATGGTGGGGTGGGGTTTGTGATTTAGGCGGGATTGCTTGGCAGAAGGAGGCCCGATGTTCGTTGATGATGGATGGGCCGGCCTGATAAAGTGTCCAAATGTTCGAGAACGAATGGGCCTTGGTGGGTTTTCCTCACTTAGGGGTGAGCACTGGGATCGGTTCGGTCTGGTTCGAGTCAGGAAATCAGACCGGACCTGCTTGGACTGATCGGCTCAAGGCCGGTTCTTGATAGGATCGGTCAGGTTCCCCCATACCAAGGTCGGAACAGCCGGTTCTATCTGGGAACTTTTTGTATTTGTTTTTGAAATCTCCTTTGGAAGAAACAGTTTCGCACCCATCAAAAATTTATATCACGCTCTTCAATATAAACGGCAATATAATAAACTTGTCCGACAAATATTTTTATAGTGAAATAGTGTGGCTTTCTACATTTTCTTTATGAAAACTTGGCCCAAAACATCAATGGGCCAATGCCCGTTTCCGACCTTTTTTGGATTGTGGTCATCAAACCGCTCGCTCCAAACTGAATAATGATATCACCAGTCCCAACTAAGCATAGATTTTGATCCTTCACACTTTATTCGAAAGCAAAAAGTTGATGGTGAAGGGAAATTCTCCTCAGTGTTGTTTGGAATAGCAAAGATTGGGGATGAAAAGATTGACGAGTCGAAAATTGATTTGTTTGGAAGGAGAAAGAAATTGAGGGGAGAGAAATATATTTATTTGTTAAATGACCTTATTGTGCCTATGCATAAGCTGCTTTAAATAAATAATCTCACCTCATTAAATAAACTTCAGGAAAATCCGTATTTATTATAGTGGTCTTTTTACTGCTGTGCGCGAGAAGAAGACAACGAAAGAAGGTGCAAAATTTGGAGGATTAAGAGGTTAGTTGTGGAAATCAACAATTGGCCCAGGAATCCCTGGGTTTCTTAATTAACGATAATTTTTTTTTGAGTATCAAGCCCAAAGATATCGGTGGCGCTAAACTTTGTTTATCATATTATTTATGAGGTTGACAAAAGTGGTGGGACCCAAGTGCTTATTTCAGCATCCCAAATCTTCACTTAATTATTTTTTTTCCTAGGTCCTCTCAAACAGGGTATTTCATTTCTCCACCCCACTTTTCTTTCTATTCTCATTCCACTCCCCGGGAATACCAAATTTTCCAAAACAGAAGTTCAAAGTTTCGACGTTATTTGGTCCGGACAAAGTGTTACTCCTCTCTCCATTTGAAGTGTTTTTCACCATTTTACATTTGATGTTTAATTTTTACCTAATACTATACACTTAAAATAAAAAACCAGGACCTCTCAAAATAATTGAGAATCTCTTTTATATAGTCTTTTATTATTAGAAAAATGTTTCTTCAATTGGAAAGCTAACAACTCGTAATTAAAACTAAACCAGACCAAATAGATTTGACGTTCCATTTATATTTTGGGGATAAGAAAAGTTTTTCATTTAGGGTCTATTTGGGAACTTGCCAAATGGTAATAATTTATATTCTTTTATTTTCGAAAGTAGATTTAAAATATAAATTCGTTTGGTAAAATTTTTATTAGGAACAAATTTCTATGTTTTTGTTTTAGGAAATAGATTTGAAACAGAATCGATAAGTTAAAAAAAGTTGATTATTTGTTATCGGGAACAATTCTAAAATCAACTAACCTATTTTCTCTCTTTTATTTTCTTTTTTCTTATTCTTCTTCTCTCTTTCTTCTTCTTCAATTGCCACTGCCGTTGCCATCCACCATCGCCACCCACCGCCGCCAATCATCAGCGACCAATCGGGTGAGGCCCGACGAGCTTGTCGGAGGTTCACTAGGCCAAGGTGAGGTCTAGCGAACTTGCCGGAGGCTCACCCGAGCGTCCCTGGCCACCGGCGAACCTCGCCCACCCATGGCTCAACCGAGCCTCACCCAACTACCAACAAGGCATAGCCTCGCCGAGGGTGGGGTCACCGGCCCTCATCTAACTAGTCACTGGTCATCCCAAGGCCAACTACCGGCAATCTTGAAGAAAAGGAGGAGGAGAAAGAAAGGAAAAAAAGAAAAGAAGAAAAAATAAAAAAAGTAATAAAATTATTTAAAAATTAAAAGAAATTGATTTGAATTTTAAGGATGGTCTTGCCAAACGCAATTTATTCCAAAAATTAAAATTTTAAATAGTTATCAAACAAATTTTAAAATATTTAGAAATATTCCCAAAAACAAAATAAAAAAAAAAATCATTTCGATCGAATTGTTAAAAACAAAAAAACGTTACCAAACGATCCTTAACAACAAACACCCCCAAAAATTTTAACATTTGGAATCACCATAATACTTTTCATAATTCTTGATTATTTTTGTTTGGAAGCAAATCCCACTTTTTTTAACAATTTGAATATGAAAATTATTTAAAACGTCTTCACCAAAAAAAAAAATTATTTAAAACGTGTGTGTATGTATACACACACATACATTTTGGGGAAATATTCAAACTGCCTTTTCGGTTATTTATTGTGGTCCTTGAAACTTAACTTTAAAGGATAATAGCCGAAAGCGACCTTTGAGTTGTGCAGAGAATGATTCGCACATCACTGAGTAGTACCTAAAAGGCGGTTGCTTCTCTCACTCGGTTGCCAAAACAAGAAGCACTCAGTTCTTTCGAAGGGATGCACAAGTAACTCCATCAAATTAAGAAAAATTCACAAAATGCCTAATCACATGATTAACTTTAGGCTAGTAACATGGATAGATCATATCATGACTCGCAGAAACAGTGGATCCCAGGGTAGCTGACGCATGTGTATACCAACAACCGAAAATAAACGGATTTAATCACCTTGACATCTCGAAGTTCAGCTCTAGGAAGAATTCAACTGTTGATGCAGAACAGAAACATATATAGCAGGAGCTCTCATCATACACAGATCATGTTCAATGACATTACTCAGTAGCAGCAATAATCCGGATTCAGAACAGTGATCTGCCGCTACTTTAGAACCCGCTTGAGATCGGAGAAGCTCTATGTTTTGCTATATTGGCCTGCACTTCTCTGAACTGGAACTTCTGTCTGTGCTTACTTTGTTGTTCAAGAGTAGGACTGCCAGATAAAGGACGGTCAGTTTTCTTGGATCCCCATCTCTTACCTTGAACAAGAGTCTAATCATAGACAAACCGTATGGTGGCGATAATGATGATCAATCCAACATAGCTAGAATCCCACCACAATCTCCTTAAGATGTTATGCTGAAAAAATTTGGAAAAAGTAAACAAAGGTCGATGGAGAAAACTGTGCTTCTGAATACTAACACCACCAAAGTCGGGCTATTTTCATTTTGCCAACCTCAGATGATGAAATTTTTTACAGTCAACCTTACCATTAACTCGGAGCAAAATGCAATTTCACAGGCCCTTCTGCAAACAAAATATTTCAGTAGATGGAAAACGTAAAGATCACCCCCCGCATATGGATGAAAAATTCTCAGAAAGCTAACTTAGGTCCCTAATTAATCTGCTGAGCTATTTAAGAAGTGAGCCAAGTACGAGGTCTAGCATCCATCTGCTCCAACTAGCATTCACTTAAGAGGATTCGCTTCGAATAATCAGTTTTGACAAATGGTTAGATATGCATTTCAAACATCAGAGAACATGGGGATAGGCAGTAAACGCAGTTCATTTCAAACAAGTAAGAGGAAGATCAAGTGACCAAAGTCCCTCTTTTTTCAGGGCTAGTTAGAAGATGAGAATAAGCCAGTAGAAACAGAGAAGGTGATGCCTTAATCATCCACCTACAAGCTGAATGCTCTGTACCAGATTCACAACTAGATTCTAGATGGAAAATTTATAACATGTTTGTTTCTCTACTTTTTTCACGAGAAGCTTTACATGTTCAATTCAAACTCAACAATCCATATTCAGCTCAGCGAAAATTAGAAAATGGGATTTTTGCCATTTTACATTTTTACTATTTCAATGCCAATCCAATTGATAGCAGAGCAAGGCATGTTCTACTAGGCATGAAACTGCACTTCTTTCCTAAACATTCAACATGCCAAATGTAGACCATGCTCAACATATGTATTGAGTAAGCATATATCTTCCAATTCAAGGACCCTGCTTCACTTCCACATTCAATCCGAATTCTACCCTCAAAATAAGCCAATCACCCCAAGCAACAAGTACAAATTCCATTGCCACCCAGTCAACATATTGCAATGACCAATCTCCAATCGTTTCCAACAAGAAGGAATTCTATATAACAATTGTAAAGTTAAATTGAAACCAACCTCTGGAATCGATCACGACGATGGGAACACATCCTTCACCGCGGAGGCGGCGGTCAAGTAATTGAGTGTGTTCCTCAACGTCTCCTTCTCCCTCCTCAGCCTCGCCGCTGTGTCCTCCAGCTCGAGCAACGCCTGCTGCTCCCTAGGAGCGCCCTCGAACGTGCTCCCAACGAAGAACGAGAACGGCGTTGGGAACTGCTTCTTCCTGAGGTCCTGCACCTCCTTCTCTCCCTTCCCGTTCAATCGATTCGACAGCCTGATCACGTCCTTCATGTACGCCTCCACTTCGCCGGCCAGCGACTCGAGGTCGTCGCCCCCGTCGCTAGACGGCCTGTCCTCGAGCCAATCGACCCGGGCGACCAGGTAGGGCCTCGTGCGGACGATGCCCGTGACCCGGAACCGCTCCTGCCCCTTGCAGATGAGGAAGAACCGGTCGTCGGCGAGGCGCTCGTGCTTGACGACCTCGCCGACGCAGCCGACGTCCGCGGTGCCGGAGGCGGAGTCGGCGTACACGACGCCGAAGCGGAGGTCGGTCTGGAGGAGCGTGTGCATCATCATCCGGTACCGGAACTCGAAGATCTGGAGGGGGAGGACCGCGCCGGGGAAGAGGACGAGGGGGAGGGGGAAGAGCGGGAGCTCGGCGGCGTCGGAGGAGGACGCGGGGCCGGCGCGGCCGTTTTCCGGGGACGAGGAAGAGGCCGAGCACCGGAGGGAGCCCGGCCTCCGCCGGCGCCGCCGGTGGCGGGGGAGGCAGAGGCGGGGAGGGGCCAGGGAGGAGAGATTGGGACATGGGTTCGGCACGGCGGCGGCGGCGGCGGCGGGAGGGGAAGAGATTCTGAGGGGAGGAGAGGGCGGAGGGCAGTGAAGAGGGAAGGCCATTGCTGATGGGTTAGAGAGAGAAAGAGAGAGGATTTTGCAGTTAGCTGAGGAGAGAGAGAGCGGCCATTGCTGAGCTTCGGCAGGGACTGTTGCTGGCCGAGGGAATGTTGTGTGGACGGCGATGGGCCACCTACAAGATTTTGGGTGTGGACCCTTCGATTTGGTGCGCCGTCGATGGTGCTCTCGACTCTTAAGTAGAGGCAGAGATCTTTAGGGTGAATATAGTTTCAGGATAAAAATTGAGGAGCACTGGTCCAGTTTCAAATTTCAATGTATTCCGGTCTGATTTCCGGTTCCATTCTTTCGAGAATCACCAGTTCTCACCATGAACCAACAAGTGGAATCGAACCAGATTTGTATTTGATGTTATTTCCTTTTATGATGACAATATCTTGTATGAAAGAGTGAAACTTTTTTTGTATTATATCAACAGATGTTTTCTTGACTAAATTTTGTCATATTATTTGAATGTTAACTAGTGGTTCAAATACTTTCTATGAATAGTCTTTGATCCCTTATAACTGCCTGTAAAGATACTTGTGTCATTGCTTGTGTTTGAATTTTTCTTTCACCAGCTGTGTTTGGGTGAAAATAATCCATATTTTATATTTAGAAGGGCAATATGGACTAGTGGAAAATTAGGAAATGATGTTTAAAAAATTGCAAAAAGAGAGAGAGAGAGAGAAGAAAACGGTTCTATGATCTTCGTGTAAATTGTTTTTCTAAATTCTTGAGTTAATTTCAAGGTTTGGACTCCCCATCTCTTTCCATTCAATCAAAAGTGACTTCAATTGATAAATCAATAAGGTATTGAACATGAGTCTCCTTTACCTATGCGTCCTTTGGATACCTACACAAAACATTACGGAGTTACTAGTATTAAAAATAGAATAATTGATATGTGCTCGTGTTTGTTACAAAGAAAATTGAGTCAATATATAAATAAGGTAGCTTTATTTTGGTAATCAACAATGACATTGTTTTTAAGGCGATGTATTTTAGCCATTAGACATTATATTCATCACCATACTTGGAATATGTTTGAACCATGGCGTTAAGGAGAGAAAAGTTACCTATCAATCGATGATTGAATGTAAACAAGAATAAATTTAATTCATAACTATAAATTCACATGTTGCCCGTAAGTTCTAATCATGTTTTTTTTCCCCTTAAGAAAATAACATCAATGCATGTGATCAAAAAGTTAAGGCAAAAAAATGAACTTGTTAGACCCTAAAATTAATATTGAAACTTGTGACAAAGTAAATTTTAAGTTCTCAATGGAACTTGTAAAGAATCTAAAATTGCTCATCCCAATCATTATGTCATCAAATTAATTATATTTGGCGATGGAGCACGAGTCCCTATCTTGACTTGACCTAAGGCCTTTTGGTAGAAACTTGCATAACGTATCTTGACTTGACTTGAGGCCTTTTGGTAGAAACTTGCATCACGCACGGCCACTTTTAACTAGACTTTAGACCCAATTGTGAGCTCCCATCCATGCGTTGCTTGAGCCATAAAAGGTCAAAGACAACTTTGAATAGGCTTTGCTAGGCAAATCATGAGAAGCTTGGCCTATAACTTAATTGGGCTTGAGCTAAGCCTAACTCAATCGAATTTGTATGATAAAAATTATACGATAGTGTTAGGATATTTAAATAATAAATAACGTCTTCATTTAATAACTTAAACTTTCAGAATAGTAAGCAGTGGTGTTAAAATATGTCTCGAGTTTGAGTCCAATGTGAAATTCCGAATATTTCATTACTTCAATTCAATTGATATAATGAAAAATCATTTCACCTTTTTAGTTGGAACTTTAAGTGGTTCTCAAAAAAAGATAGCGAAAAAAATGATCCCTTGAATTAAGATTAAGAGGAATGTATAAACCAATGCTTCCATAAATCCGATTGTGCTTTACAATTATAGCTTCCATACTTGTTGGATATTTTGCGGACATTCAAAATCGAGCAAAGAACATCCAAAGATCAATTTCCCAAAATTTCAAATCTACGTTGGATAGTTTGGCCACTAAAATAGGAAAGTCCAACTTTGACTTGGACTTGGATTTTGTTTAAAATATATATAGATATATTTCGGTTAAAATCAACAAGATACCTGCAAAGGAAGTCCAAATTTTGCTTGGGTTGACCAGATCTTAGCTAATTCGGTTTCCCTCACGCGTAGACTTCTCTGGCGGTGGATTATATATCAATTCTCAAGGCTTGTTCATGGGTGAAGGTTGATCATAAAGAATTGGTCTTGAAGCGCCGTCTTGTCGTCGAGTGCTTGGAAGGGTTATTCTTTGTCGTTCTTGTTTGTGAATTACATCCAAGAAGATTTAGTGTTCAAGCCAATTAAATATTGTGGTAAGATATGCACATAATTCTTTCGTAAGATTGACAGATTATTTCTTAAGGAATTTCGAGACTAAACACTGCATGCGTTGTTGGGTATAATTGGAGTTTGAGAAACACTGAGAGAGTGTTTGAGTGACTTAAGTGTGTAATTTCCTTATATTGCTTGATCTATTGTGAAATTTGTCATTGCTCTCTTCATAAATGTAGGTTTTTATGACTGATCATGTAAATCCGGTGTCCGATTTATTTTCTTCTTTTGTCTATTTTACTATTCAATCGCTCGTTTTTTGCAACAATTGATATTAGAGCCAGACTTGGCTAAGTTGAAGTGAATCGATGGCGACAAAATAAGTAAAAGTAATAATCGACATATTTGATGAAAAATATTTTGGCTTATGGAAGATGCAGATTAAAGATTTTCTCTACCAGACAAAATTGCAGAGGTTGGGACACTTGGAGTGCCATAACTTGACACGGATGGACACTTAAGTGCCATAACTTTGAAATGGTACACTTAAGTGCCAATATTGGAGTAAAATGGAACACTTAAGTGCCAATATCGGAGTAAAATGGAACACTTAAGTGCCACTTCGATGAAAATCCGATCAAATGGCTGACGTGGCAATTTTCCGGCGAGTTTGGTCCAAAACGACGTCATTTTGCACGTTGACATGGCGGAGAAAATGTAAAAATGATGCCGTTTTGTGTCTAACTTGTAAATAATAATATAAAAATTAATTAAATTAGATTTAAAAATTTTATTTTATTTAAGAAAATTTTTAAAATTTTAAAAAAAAAAAGGGGGAAGTTGAATGGGGCGGTTGAGGGTTGAGCCCTCACCACCACCGCCTCCCTGCCGTCGCCAGGAAGGGCCATCGACGAAGGGGGGAGGGTCGGCCGGGGTCATAGGCCCTCGCCTTAGATCTAGGGATCGTGGCGAGGGTCGCGACCCTCGCCCCAGATCTGGGTGAGGGCTCACAGGCCCTCGCTAGCCCCTAACCAGGGCTCAGCGACCTTGGCCAACCCTCCCCACTCCGTCGCCAGCCTTTCTTAGTGGCGACGGGGAGGTGACGAGGGCCCGTGACTCTCGCCCCACGTGAGCCCTCCCCCAGATCTAGGGCGAGGGTCACGGCCCGTGCCCAGATCTGGGGCGAGAGTCGCAGCCCTCGCCCAGATCCGGCAAGGGGTCGCGGGCCCTCGCCACCTCCCCGCCGTCGCCGGGAAGGGTAGGCGACGGAGTGGGGAGGGTTGGCTAAGGTCGCCGAGCCCTGGCTAGGGACCAGTCGACTGGCGGAGAGGGCCCGTGAGCCCTCACTCAGATCTGGGGCGAGGGTTGTGGCCCTCGCTGCGATCCAGCGAGGGTTGTCGGTTGGGGGCCGGCAACCCCGGTCGACCCTCCCCCCTCTGTCGCCGGCCCTTCTCGGCGACGGTGGGGAGGTGGCGGCGGTGAGGGCTCGGCCCTCGCCCCCGACCCCCCTTTGACCCCCCTTTTTTTTTTTAAAATTTTTTAATTTTCTTAAGTTTTTTAATTTTTGAATATTTTAAATAAAATTAAGTTTAAATCTAATTTAATTAATTTTTATATTATTATTTACACGTCAAACACAAAACGGCATCGTTTTTGCATTTTCTCCGCCACGTCAGCGTGCAAAACGACGCCATTTTGGACCAAACTCGCCGGAAAGTTGCCACGTAAGCCATTTGGCCGGATTTTCGCCGGAGTGGCACTTAAGTGTTCCATTTAACTTCGAAACTAGCACTCAAGTGTACCATTTTGAAGTTATGGCACTTAAGTGTCCTCTCGTGCCAAGTTATGGCACTTGGGCTGTTCTTCTACCCGAAATTGCACTTGCCCTTATCTAGGGAGAAACTAGAGTCGATAAAGCAAACTGATTGAGATTTGCTAGATAGACAAGCTATAAGTGTTATTCGACTGACATTAGCTCGTAAAGTCGTGTTTAACATCTTGAAGGAGATGACCCCTGCTAATTTGATGTAAGCCCTATTAAATATGTATGAGGATCCCTTTATGATCAACAAAGTCTATTTGTTGCGACGTTTGTTTAATTTGAAGATGAGCAAAGGTGCGTCAATTGTAGATCATATCAATGAATTCAATGTAATTATTAGCTAATTGAGTTCGGTTGAGATTGACTTTGAAAATGAGGTACGTGCTTTGATCTATTATTCCCATTACCCGATAGTTGGAATACTACTATTACTACCGTTAATAATTCTTCCGGGACAACAAGTTTGAGGTTTGATGGGGTTCAAGATTTGATTTTGAATGAGAACATCCGTAGAAGAGAATCTGGCAAACCTGTATTTGCTGCTTTAGTAAGTGAAAATAGAGGAAGATTTAGAACACGTATTAGTAAGAGTAGTACTAATATAAATAGGCATAGTTAGTCTAGGACTAGTGATTTGTCTGTTGGAGCTGTGGCAAAATGGGACATCTTATAAGGAATTGTCTTAAGTTGAAGAATGAGAATGGTAAGAAAATTATAGTTGATTCTACAGATAATATTGCAATTGTAACAAATAATGCTGATTATGTCTTGTCTATCATTGATTTTTTTTTTGGTGACCCATGAACCTTGTACAGCCGGCAGCCGGCGAGTAAACCTAATGGGACACGTAAGCAGGAGGACCCACCACCCTTGGCCTTGTCTATGTTGATTATTGATCGTTTGATGGATGAATTATGGATTTTGGTTGTTCTTTTTATGTTACACCAAATAGAAACCGGTTTACTACTTATTAATGCATGGATAATAGTAAAGTGCAGTTGGGGAATAATGCTAAATGCAAGGTTATCATTGTTGGCAATGTTAAAATCAAAATGCATGATGGTACCATGAGGATATTGACTAAAGTGAGGCACATTCTAGAGTTGAAAAAGAACTTAATTTATTTGAGTGCCTTGGATTCAGCTAGATATCGATATATTTCAAAATGTGGAATTCTGAAAATTGTTCGAGGTGCTTCGATAATAATGAAAGGAATCGAGCATAATGGCCTATATGAGCTTCAAGATGAGACAACGACAAATTTCGCTGTAGAGACGTCAGATGCATCTGTTCGAGAGTTTGAATTGTGGCATATGCGTTTAGAGCACATTGACAAGAGAAGTCTGAAGGTTTTAAGTAAAAGAAATCTGCTATGTGGTTATATTCCTAACGAACTGAATGTATGCATGTGTTATGATTTAGATCAATGGTGGAAAGTGCAATTCAGTACAATTGCCAAAGAAACCATGGAAATTGTAAAGTTAATTCACTTGAATGTTTGCAGGTTATCACGGTTTCCTTTGAGGAAGAGTGTTAGATATATAATGGTTGTTGATGACTACTTGATTAAGACGTGGGGATTTGTGCTTAGGCACAAGTTTGATGCTATTGTCAAGATCGAGCAGTTGATAGCTTTGATCGAAAAGGAGATTGGTAAGACAATCAAGCATGTGCGGACTGACAATAATATGGAGTTTTGCTCGAAACCGTTAAACAAATTATGCATGAAGGAAGGTATAGTGAAATATCGCACTAGTGCTGATGAACCATAATTTGTTGTGGAATTTATGAGCAAAACATTGCTAGAAACAGCTCATAAAAAGCTCTCTAGTGCTGGTATGGCTAGTAGATTCCTAGTGGATGTGTTAAGTACAATGTGCTACTTGATGAATAGATCACCATGACTACGATTAGATATGAGATTCCCGAAGAAGTGTGGTAAGGTAATGTTGCTAATTATTCTATTCTTAGAATATTTGGTTGCTCATGTTATATTTAAGCAAATGATGGTAAGTTCAACAAAAGGGTAAGAAGTGCATATTCCTAGGTTATGTATGAGGTGAGAGGGGTTATTGATTGTGGTGCTCGGAGTTAAATTCACTTATTATCAGCAGAGGAGTTACGTTTGACGAGTCTCTAGTATCTTTGGCTAGGAGTGATTATAGCAGTAATCAAATAGATTTGAATGGTGTTTAGCTTGAGATGGAGTTGCAACCAGAATCTCCTGAGGTAGTGAGCACGAGTACTAGCATAGTAATTGACATGGATGATGCTTGTAGCGAGGTGGAGCCTATAGAGCAAATGGTTGCCAAAACTGCTGAAATTAACAAATATGTATCGATCTCCTGACAAATATGGATACAACAATGGTTTTGCTTTATCTACGGTTAAGGAGGTTGCATTGGAAAATTCTTGCGGAGCAATTAAAAGTGCATGTGGAGCTAAGAAGCACGGACACTCTTCGGGACCCTTCGTGTCGTATCCGACATTCCGACATGCTCCGACACGCAAGTCAGAAATGCTAACACATGACTCGACACGCACGGGGTTATTTTTACAAATTTTCAAAACTTCTGAGGTCTAAATATAAATATATGAAAAAAATAAAAATAAAAACTAATAAAAGCTAAAACAAATTTCCAATACTTTTCGTTCTGGACTCTTCTCAGTCGCACTGTCGCACGCACTGTTCTCTTCTCTCGCCGGTGTTGCTTCGCCGGCCGTGAGGGCCACCCCACTAGTTGTTGACTCACCATAACCCCCTATGCCTCAGCCCCACTCGTCGCCATAGTCGCCTCTGACCCCGCCTCTGTCTCTCGCAAGCATCAAGTCGTCGCTCTAATTGAGCGACTAGCACCTTTGCCTCTCATAGGCGTTGCCGTGTTGCTTCTCTTCATCTCGCGATCATGATTTTATCTTTTTGCTCATCTTAGGTTAGCAAGTTGTGTCATTCCATTTTATTTTATTTCAATTCAGCATCTTGGATTTCTTTATAATGCAATTTGGGATTGTTTTGCAAACCCTAGAGTTAGTTCGGGGAAAGACACTCGTGTTTTTACTTATTACGTATCGTAGTGGAAGAGAGAGGGGGTGGGGGTTGGAGGGGAATTGATTCGTGGGGAAGAGATGAGTTGTTGAGCTCAAGTTAGAATTTTGTTTAGGTAATGAATTTCCGGCCGATGGTGCTTGCACGTGTTTTGCGAAAGTTGGGAATTGTTTTGTGGGAAGGAGACGAGTTGTTTAATTTCTTCAGAACATATGAGCTTATATTGTTTTTGTAATCTAGATGCCACTAATGTTTGTTTGAGTTAAGATGGGTGTTATGGCATTCAGAAGCCACGTCGGTTGTGTCAGTTTTGAGGACTAGTAACTATTATTACTAGTTGGTTATGGAATGGCTAGCTATGGGTTCGAGAAGAATGAGCTACAATGTGCATTTTAAATCTCTTCCTGATACTGACCTCTACCAATCTTTAGAGGCATGTTGCCCTGATTAGGAAAATCATGTTTCCCGATTTTATTTACAGGGTTTAGATAAGTGGGAAGTGGTGCCACGAATTTAAGTACGTGTAAGGAACTATGATGCATCTCATTCATGTAGCCGATTTTCTTTTATCAGTATTTGTATAACTGGTTTGTTGACTTGATTATGTCAATGGTCATGCAATAAGTAAAAACACGAGTGTCTTGTCCAATGCCCTCTTCATAATGGCTTTGGTCGTGTATGTGTGATGGTCGGGAATTGATGATGGAAATTTTGCTGCTATTGTTCGCTGTTGTATTGTTGTTGTTCGTTGTTGTATTACTATCGTTCTCTGTCATTCGCTGCTATATTGCTTTTGTTCGCTGCTGTTGGCCGCTTTATTACTGTTGTTCACAGCAGCTCACTGTTGTCTATTGTTGCTTGCTGTCATTTATTGTTGTTCGTTGTTGTCCGTCACTATTTTGCTGTTGTCTACTGCTGTTTACTACTTCCCACAACGTGCTTCTAGTTGGTACCAATTTTCCTCGGTTAACTTTAACTAAGAAACCTTATAGCAATTAACAATAACATGTATTTTATTTTATTTTTTTGTAGAATGTCTTTTAGTTCAAACATGGTTAGTAGTATTTTAAGTACACAATCACCTACCTCTCACAATAAATTTGTAAAACAACCATTATGGAGGTATGTTACTAAGTTAGTTAATCATGCGATGCGGAGAAAATTTGTAAAAAAAATTTTACAAATTGGAAGGGCCATTTGATGATGATAAGTGGAAAATTAATTGGAAAGTGCATAAAAGTAGAAAATAAAAAAGATCTTTTAGAGATGGAAAGATTAGAGGAAGAGGTCAATATTAAATTAATGAGTATTGCACTTAGGATGTACCTTTGCCTCTTTCTAGTTTTTCATTTAGTGGTGGTGGTCACGAAATGAATTTATCATTTAACTCAAAAAAAAAAATGTGGAAGTGGGAGTGGAAAATCACTTGAAAATGCATTTAATATGACTCAACAAGAACGTTTAGATTGTGAGATTGCTAGAATGTTGTATTCGGTGGGCTTGCCATTTAGCATAGCAAGGAATCTTTATTTTCAATCCGCTTTCACTTATGCCACTAATCATAATGTTACGGGTTATATACCATCGAAGTTTTATTTGTTGAGGACCACTTTGTTGCAAAAAGAGAATGTAAATATTGATAGATTGTACCATCGATCGTGGCAGCCTGGATGGTAGAGCCTCTGTGATCCTTTCGCCCAAAGGGGAGGGGTTCGAAGCCCTTGTGAAGCAAGGGGTTGAAGGGCTGTTAGGTGACTTACCCGGTGGCATGGGGTGGTGGTTTCACCTGTGTTGCCCCCAGGTTCTACCCACCGGCTGTCAGTTTACGGGGTTTCCTAGGTCACAAAAAAAAATATTGATAGATTGTGTGCACTTATCAAAAACATGTGAAAGGAAAATGGTGTAAGTATTGTGAGTGATGGATGTAGCAACTCACAAAGAAGACCGCTTATTAATTTCATGGCAGTATTGGATGAAAAACCAATGTTTATAAAATCGGTTGATTGCTCGGGAGAAACAAAAGATATGTATTTCATTTTTAACTTGTTGAAATGAGTTATCAATGAAATTTGGCATGAGAATATGGTTCAAGTAATTATGGATAATGCTTCAAATTGTAAGGGCGCAGGACAACTCATTAAGTAAGAATTTCCATCCATTATGTGGACGCCTTGTGTGGTGCACACCCCTAATCTAACTTTGAAGAACATTTGTGTCGCAAAAAATATGGAGAGTAATCATATAGTTTATGAGGAATGTAGTTGAATTTCAGATATTGTTAAGGAAGTTATGCAAAACAAAACATTTTATCATGAACTATTCTATGAGATTAGCAATATATAATGAGTTTGGTAGTTTGAAGTTGCTTTCTATAGCGGATACACGTTTTGCTTCGATTATTGTGATGTTTAGGAGATTCGAGTTAATAAAAAGTGGTCTTTAAAATATGGTAATTTGTGACAAATGGAATATCTATCGAGATGATAATCAAGGGAAAGCTAAGTTTGTCAAGGAGAAGGTATTGGATGATTTTTGGTGGGATTTAATTGATTATATGCTTTCTTCCATGGCTCTTATTTATGATATGCTTAGAATTTGTGACACCGATAAGCCTTATCTTCATTTAGTTTATGATATGTGGGGTTCAATGATCGAAAAAATGAAGAAAGCTATATATGCACATGAAGTGAAGAGACTACAAGAGAAGTCCACATGTTATGAGGTGGTTCATACAATTATTGTAGATCATTGAACAAGAAACAACACTCCACTTTATTGCTTGGCACATGCCTTAAATCCTAGGTAAATTCTAAAATAGTATGAGATTATTACTTTAGTAGTTATTCTTTATTTAACATGATAATATAATATTAATTTATTAAATAAAAGTACTATAGTGATAAATGGCTTGATGAAGATCCTACTCGAATTTCTCCATATAAGAATAAGGAGATCAACTAAGAAATACTGAAATGCTTCAAGAAATATTTTTCTAACTTGGATGAATGTAACAAGGTTAATTTGGAGTATGTATATTTTACGACTAAAAATGAGAATTTTAGAGATTTTGATTCCATTCAAAATCGATATTCTATAGATCCTAAGGCTTGGTGGGTTAATTATGGTGCATGTGCACAGATACTTCAAAATATAGCCTTAAAGCTTCTTGCACAACCTTCTTCTTCATCTATGCTAAGAGAAATTGGAGTAATTACTCATTTGCGTATTCGATGAGAAGAGATAAGATGGCCCAAAAACATGCAGAAGATTTGGTTTTTATTTATAGCAATCTTTTTTTTTTTTTTTGGTGACCCAAGGAACCTCCGATCGCCGCTTCGCGGGGAGAGTAAACCCTGGAGCGCCGGGGGCCCCCACCGCTGACCCCCAAGCGCAGGTAAGACGCGCGTTATGCATTGAAGCATCGCTTCCACGGAGGTTCGAACCCTTCCCCCTGCGTTTGGGGTACCAAGCCCTAACCAACGCTTCCACCGCGGGCGGTGGTTATTTATAGCAATCTTCGTCTTTTATAAATTAAAAAAAAAACCCACAATATGTAGAAGGAGAGACCAAGATGTGGGATATTGACGAAGATGCATTTGACTCATTTGAAGATGCCGGGGTGCTTGAAGTTGCGAATCTTTCACTTGATGAGTTGGAGATTGAGTCCTTTTTTTTTTTTTCAGAAGAAGAAGTGGATAATGTGGATGAATGAATTTTTGTTATATTTGATGATGGAATGTTGATTTTTTTTTGGTTGCTTATTGTTAAATTTTAAATTTAATAGTGGAATATGGATTACTTGTTTTTTCCTCCAAGTTTTATGGATTATTACAATAAAATATAGTTGAATTTGTCAAATTAAAAGAATGAATGATATTTAAAAATGTAAGATTAATGTTTTTAGTATAGATTAATTCTAGGCTCTTATTATTATTATTATTATTATTATTATTATTATTATTATTATTATTATTATTATTATTATTATTATTATTATTATTATTATTATTATTTAGTTATTTATGAATATATATATTTATTTAATATATAATGTGTCGGAACGCGTCGGAATTCTCTACTTTTTGATAAATGACGTATCGCGTATCGTATGTCTGTGTCGATTCTACATAGATATAGAGTTGGTATTCTGATGAGATTCTCGATTATGACGAAGTTCAAGCGAACCTTAGACTTGGATAATATCGTGGCGGTTAAGCCCATCGGGAGCTATGGGAAAGTAGCGATAAAGTTTAAATTTTTGCAAAGCGATTATAGCTTGGCTCAAACGTCGAGCCAAGGTAGAGATTGTTAAAATATGTCTTGAGTCAAGGTGGAGTTTGAGCCCAATGTGAAATTCCAAATATTTCGAGTTGGATATTTTGCAAACATTCGAAATCGAGCAAAGAACATCCAAAGATCAACTTCCCAAAATTTCGAGTATGCGTTGGAGAGCTTGGTTGCTAAAATTGGAAAGTCCAACTTTGACTTGGACTTTGATTTTGTTTAAACTATATAAAGATATATTTTGGTTAAAATCGGCAAGATAACTACAAAGGAAAGTCCAACTTTTGCTTGGGTTGACCGGATCCTAGTTGATTCGGTTTCCCTCACGCTTCTTTGGCGGTGGATTATATATCAATTCTCAAGGATTGTTCGTGGGTGGAGGTTGATCATGAAGAATTGGTCTTCAAGCATCGTCTCGTCGTCGAGTGCTTGGGAGGGTTTTTCTTTGTCGTTCTTGTCCGTGAATTACATTGAAGAAGATTTAATGTTCAAGCCAATTAAATCTTGTGGTAAAATTTGTGCGTAATTCTTTCGTGAGATTGACAAATTATTTCTTGAGAAATTTCGGGGCTAAGCACTGCGTTCATTATTGGGTATAATTGGAGTTTAGGAAACATCAAAAGAGTGTTTGAGTGACTCAAGTATGTAATTTCCTTATATCGTTTGATCCATAGTGAAATTCAAACGTAGGTCTGTACAACTGAATCACGTAAATCCGGTGTCCAATTTATTTTCTTCTTTTGTCTATTTTACTGTTCGATTGCTCATTTTTCGCAACAAGTGGTCTCACAAAATCTCATATGATACCAAAGTTGGGGGTCCTAAATTCGAATATTTATATACCCTATTTAACTTTCTGATTAAATTTCCACGCTTAAGCTAGACTGTGGGTGAGAGGGGAAGTATTATAATATTTAAATGATAAACTACTTCTTTATCTAATGGCTTAAGTTTTTAGAATAGCTAGCAGTGGTCTCATAAAATATCACAGATAGGCATAGTTTGTGCTAACATCGAATCATGACATTAAAATCGAACCCAGCTCGATCCAACCTTGCCTAATAATCACCTATACTCCATTCTAGTTGATAGAACCTATTGGGTACTCTAGTCTAGTGAAGCATATGGATAATAAGCTCTTATTATACAATGATGCATCATCCCACTCTGAAGAAGAGAAATGACCTCATTTTTTGCCCCCAATCCGATAAAGTAAAGAAAGGATATTCCATTGAAATCTCATTTGGAGATTAACTTGATTCAAGGCAAGTCTAGCCAGGATTCAACAGTTATTATGCAACTTTTTTACTATAATAAATAAGATCTCTATAAGCGCGTAGTGTGTATGTAGACATATCAAAATGGGATATAAATCCATTTATTAACTCACATTAATAGGCTTGGTTATTACATAAGTTAGTTATATGCAATAAATGAATTATGAATGGATTTAGAATAGTAAAACTCAAAATACTATGAATGTTAAATGGATTTACAATTAATTACACCTAACTTTGTTGGAACAAATTTTAGTTTTGCGGAAGCTTGTGTGTAAAGCATAACAAGAAAGGAGATGAATGAAAGAGACCAACAATGACACAAGACAAGGAAGTGTTTAGTATATAGTTGGGTGCATTACAAAGCAAAGGAAAGCTTTTCTCTGCTATTGAGAAAAGATCGCTCGAAACCATTCATGACTATTATATATATAACCACCTAAACGACACCGCTTAGATTTAAGTTGGCTTCATGTACAAAACAAAGTTGATATTTTTCTTTGCCAGCTTCAGTATGAATAGGAATTGCCGACTTCAAGAAAAAAAAAAAAGAAACAAAATTGCTTTAATGAGTCCACACCTAACGGTTTGTGGAGGCCATTCAGAGAAGTCGGTTTAGGGAGTAGAAGCCCCGTTGCGGCCCCCTTTTCCAGCTCAACACATGGCTTCTTGAAAAATACTTTTCTTTGGCGGTTTTCCTTGCTTTCAAGCCTTTCGTACACTCGGCCAAAAAGCTAATGAAATTAAAATCAAATATCCCTTTTCTTCAAAAAAACAAAATCAATTTTACTATTTTCTATGACCCTCTCTTGCTCACAATCAATATTGCGCTTGCTCATTTCGTGCTCTTACGAGTTTTCTTAAATTGAGTTAAATATAGAAATATTTTAGTAATTAGATTATGATGGGTTGGGTATTTGTATTGTATGGAAAATGACCAAAGCGAGTAAATATTAGTCTATTTTTGATCTAAGGGAAAATGTCACAATTAGTCCATGAAGTTTTATGTAATGCTCAATTTCGTCCCTATACTTTTGATTAGCTTAATTTGGTCCCTGAACTATTAAGAAAAGTTCAGTTTAGTCCTTCCGTTGCTGTTTCTTCTTCTTCTTCTTCTTCTTCTTCTTCTTTCTTCCCTTCGCCGTCCATGGCAGAGCTGGCGGAGGGAAGCCGGCGTCAGGCGAGGGGTGCCCTCGCCAGATCTGGCGAGGGAGGCCCTCGCCCTCACCAGCCCACGGGAGGGACCTCGACGCCTCCCCTTGCTGCAGCTCGCCGAGCCCCACCGCACGAGGCCACGAGATGAGGACATCGACCGCATGGCTCCTCCACCAAGTCTATACTTCCTCGGCCTTCCTATTGTTGGAGAAATCTTTCCAGAATATTTTGAAGCTGACAAAACGTTTCTATCAGTCTAGTCTGGATATTTGCAGACCTTCTGTTTAGAGTCTGAAGACTTTCTGATCACTAGACTTAGCACTCAAGACTCAAAACCCAAGACTATTCTCATTGATAGTTTTTCTAATCTAGTGTCGAAGGCAATCCAGAGCTGAAGTATTTGGTTGAGGATTTAGTCCTATCCTCTGGAGAAGATCTCTTGGCTGGATAAAAATAACGGATTCTTTTATTCGTAATCTAGATCGTTTGAAGATCTGATGGTTGACGAAATATTCTTGGAAGGTTCTATTCTTGGAAACCAAGATCCTGATTGTATGGGCGAGCAGGATTGATGGGCTATCGTCAGGTTCCTTTAATAGCTCGAATGATCTTCTTAATTGATTCCGTCTAATGGATAGATTGGAGGAATTCTTTTGGTAAGTGCCAATGGGTATGATGGCAGGAAGGAGTATAAAAGGAAGACGTTCTAGTTGCTTTAGTGCATGATCGATAGAGAAATTCCAGAGTCTGAAGCACCTTGATTATTAGTCGATACATGTTGAGCAAAATTGTATACACAAAGAGTGTCTATACTTAGTGATACCTTGAGTGAGTGTGGTAGATCATCTACACCGAGAAATCAAGGAAGATCAACGCTGTAACATCTCTTTGTTCATAGTGGAATCCAGCCAATAGGCTGTCAGTGCAGAAGAGTGGACATAGGCTTGAAATAAGCCGAACCACTATAAACCACGTGTTCAATTTTCTCTTCCCTTCTCTCAGTCTTACCTTGATTATTGTTTATTTCAAATCTATCTATTTAGTATTGTGCAATTATCGAGAAAAATATTTTATATACTTATTCACCCCCTCTAGGTACTTGTACTAGCTATATCAATTGGTATCAGAGCTCGTGTACTTACTTTATTTGAAGTGTTTTACTTTAGAGTAAAAGATCCATGGCTAGTATGCTAGCACCAGGGCTGGTGGAAGGGCAAAGCAATACCGGACCACCCTACTTTGATGGAAAGGATTACAACATCCGGAAGAACAAGATGAAAGCTTTCCTACGATCAAAGGATTCTCTGGAATGGGACGTTGTAGAAAAAGGAATTACTCCTACAGCTGTATCAGTCTCTAAAAGAGGGAAAGAAACTGTTGAGATTAGTGGAATGACTCAGGAAGAGATAATCAAGAGACAAGCACTCAATGCAAAAGCAATTTATTCTTTATATTGTGCTTTGTCACCAACTGAATATAACAGAATATCTTCTTATGTTACGGCAAAAGAAGTTTGGGACAAATTACATATCACCTATGAAGGAACAGATCGAGTGAAGGAAACCAGAATTAACATTCTCCTTGGTCAATATGAAGCCTTCAAAATGAAATCAAGAGAATTTATAACTGACATGTTTAGCCGTTTTACAGATATTGTCAATGGTCTTGAGAATCAATGACAAAAAATTTCTAATCCCATGAAGGTAAAAGTAGTGAAGACTTCTGCAAAGGCGATGCCCAGGAAGAAATCTATGAAGAAGGGTGCCATCGCGAAGGTGAAGAAGCCGAAGAGCATGAAGCTACTGATGAAGAAGGCCAAGAAGGGGGTCGGTGCTGTGTAGGGGACGGGATTTTAGACAATGATTTGGTTGTGTATACAAAATGGTTCGGCAACATTTGACATAGCCCTTTTCTTTTTTTTTTTCTTTTTCTCTTGGTTTTTAAATTGTGCTAAATCTATTCTAGTTACCGCACGTTTCTATGTAAGCTTCCAGGGGAGATTTTATTAGATGGTTGTGTTTGATAATAGGGAAATTGAAAAGCTCTGAGTTGTGTGGTGCCCCAATGGTTGTTTCTTCCTTTGGGTCCGGCCTTTTCTCCTTTCTTGCCACACGCTAAGGACGCGTTTGGTAACAATTTTGTTATGGGAGTAGATTCGATCAAAAATGATTTTTTTTTTAATTTTATTCTCGGAAACAGATTCTAAGCATTTTAAGCTGTTTAATAACTGTTCAAAATATTTGATTTTGAAATAGAATTACGTTTCGTATCGTGCTCATTGATTATGTTCCAAATCAATTTCTTTTAATTTTTATACTTTTTTCCTGTTTTCCTTTTCTTTTTTTTTCTTTTTTCTCCTATTCTTCTTCTTTAGGCTAGTTGTCGGTCTAGCAACCGACCAGACGAGGGTTGGCAACCTCATCGGAGCGTTGCCGACCCTCATCGTGAGGCCCGCCTGGCCCCGGCGAGGCTCGCCGAACCTCACCTTGGCTGGCCAGCCTTTGGTGAGCTTGCCAAACTGGTTGCCGACACCCTGCGGATGGTGGCGGCGGACGGTGGCGAACAGTGGCAAACAGTGATAGAGGAGAGGAGAGGAGGGGAGGGGAGAGAACTTGCTTCCACTTTTTTTTATTCTTTTTTCTGATTCTAGAACAAGAATCAATTTTTTTTTTATTCTCAATTCTACTCCTAATTTATTACCAGGAACAAAAATTTTACCAAACGTGATTTTATTCCCAAACTACTCCCGAAAATAAAGAATCAAAATTTGGCCCTATTTGGATGGTTACCAAATAGGGCCTGACTATACTTTTATTCTTGTCGATGTCAAATGAATAGAGTCATTAGTTAATCTCACGTAAGAGATTCCAAGTGAAATGGTGTATTGGTGTCTTGTGTACCAGATGAAACTAGATCCACAGATTGTTCGTCTATATCGATACTCTATCTCTCTTTTGCAGCAGTTTCTCCAACCATAGAAAAAAAAGAAAAAGAATTATGCTTTCGCATCTATTTTGACAGCAGAAGAGAAGGGGGGAGGGGAAGAATAAGAAACTTTTCGCAGCGCATTCGTTCTAAACTTATCTGGAGGTAGAATGCTTCTTGAATGTTCCATCTCCCTTTGAAGCTCTCAGGGATTTTATTTTCAAATATTTGAAACCTCCAAAAACTCTAAATGGGTAAGAGAAATTGCTGACTTATGGTGATTTTGCATTGTTTTCATTCAGGTTCTCTTTGTCAGGAATTATATCAAGCTCATACTTGCTCCCGAAGAACTTTCAGAACCCGAAGCTCTGTTGAGAGCAGTCATCGGCCCCTCGGCCTCTACCTCACTCCCTTTCGAGCGTGCAAGGGGCAGTCTTAATGTGCTTTGTCGGCTACGGTAGTGGAACAGCCATTTGACGAATGCCGGAGTAGCAACAAGCGCAAAATAGTCAAATCTAAGAGAGAAGAAAGAGATTCAATTTTTGAGAGCGTTCAATAGGAGAAAATATTAAGTGGTTCATGAGGGCCATGTCATCAGCTAATGTGGCGTGTGCTCATTTACCGATATCCAATTAGATTTTGACACGTGGATGTTGACATGAAAATCTAAAAAGTTAATTTTTTTTCTCTTTTCCCCTCCATCTTCGATCTCCGCTCTGCTCGGGCTCCGCCATCTCCACCACCCAAGTCGACGTCGCCACTGCCACCACCGTCCTTGAACCACTACCCCCACAGTGGCCACCACGGTTTGCGGCAAAGCTATTGAGCTCACCGCCGGCAACCATGGACGAGCCAAGACTTGAGCTCAAAGCTGTTGAGCAACAAACCAGATTTGGAGATGTAGAAGAGCATTGCGGCAAACCAGATCTGGAGATGCAGAGGAGCGGTCAGCCATGGACAACTTCTCGGTCTGCGGCAAAGCTGTTAAGCTTGTTATCGACAACCATGGACGAGCCAAGGCTAGAGCTCGAAGCTTTTGAGCAACAAACCAGATCTGGTTTGCTACAAACTAGATTTGGAGATGTAGAGGAGCGGTCGGCCATGGATGGCTTGTTGGTCTATGGCAAAGTTGTTGAGCTCTTCGCCGGCAACCATGTACAAGCCAAGATCTGGAGTAGCAAACCAGATTTGGAGGTGCAGACGAGTGTTGCAGCAAACCAAATCTGGAGATAATCTCCGTGTCCACTCTCTCCGTCGTCTCACTAGATTTGGAACTAAGGCATGGGCAGAGGAGACAGCCAAACTAGTTTGATGCAGCGCCGACAACTCCAACTTCACCGATGGTGATGGCGGAAGGAGGGGCGGAGGTTGGGTTCTTGCATGCAGATGGAAGAGGAGGAAAAGGGAATTCTAGGTGGACTAAGGGATTTTTAATTTAATTTTTTTAATGACATGTGTTAATTTTTAATTGGTTAATACTACATTAACGCGTGCCACGTCAACTGATGACGTGGCACTCACGAACCACTGAATATTTTCTCATCCGGTGGAGAGAAAAGAGGTTTGCTCTTCGTTCTTCTTCTTCAGACAACAAAAGCACTAAGAGGAAAGAGAATATGAGACAAAGAAATAAATGTTTGTAGAACAAGAGAGAGAGCGTAGGGAGTTAGTGTGTGCAGGCTAGTGAGAGAGAAATGAAATTATTTTTTTACATAAACTCATTCGCTGGTGAGCCGGTCCCACACCTCAAGATGTCGCTTCCTAAGTGGTCGGAGACCATGTTGACCTGGTGATCTGGGACCATCCGATATTTTCTCACGATTTGACACTAACATAAATTTCAACACGGGTGTTTTTTTTTTTTTTTTGAGGTCATCTCCAACTAGCTTGCTTGAATATTAGCCCTAACCTTGTTTATTTTCTTTCCATATTTTCTGAAAATGATTAAACTCAATTTGAACGTGGATTTTTACCCAGGAAGCAATAAACGGTGTGGGATGCATTTGTTTGGCCAGAAAAAGTCATTAAATTCAATTGGAGACATGATGTTCGTGACTGCCATGAGGAAATCTGGCGTGTGCAACTTGGATTTATTTGATGAATTTTATCAGTTCCCACCAACATTTGTAGAAGGAAATGGATGGAAAGGCAGGAGTAATAAAATCTCTCCCTCTCTTGCCTACTAGTAGCTGTACTACTACTTAATTAGTAATTTGGCATGCGAAAAATTTTAAGACAAACTTAAGTGGCAGCTCTGGAAGTTCATGACTTCATCTCCATTGACGCTTCTCATTTCACCGATGGCACAAACCTTCGCCAAACCACAACCACATATATGTCACATGCCATTATCTATACCACAGATAGGGTCCTTTTTTTTTGATGTCCAGGATCCGCCAAGCCTGCTAGGCTTGCGCTGGCAACCCATAGCCCATAGAGTGCGCGGTGCATCCCAGACTAAGCGTAGCACAGGATCCCACTATCATGACTCCCTACTTAAGACGTGTTAGTAGTTGTGGAGTTTCGATCCTGAGACCTCTGCGATGAAGTGCCCAAAGCCAAATCAACTCAGCTGCCCACCGGTGGATACAAATAGGGTATTTTTCTATTTGAATTGTCTAAATGCCTAAATTAAATCTCCCAAATTTAAACCTAATCCCCAAAATCCTTAAAATAAACCCAAAATCCCCAAATCTCCCAAGTTTTCCAATTATATTAAATGGATCTTTTTTTATAGAAAAAAAAAATCGATCCTTCTTTTGTCTACAAAGAAGACAATTGTCATTTGTTGACAACTAAGTGCTAAGGGTGAGAGGCTATCTCATTGAGCCAATAATACATCAAGAACAATGGTTCAAATCAGATGTGTAAATCTCTTTACATAATTACATATGTGTCATTGTATCTAACTATGGAGATTTGGGTTGCGTTTTCGCGTCTTACATGTGGTATTAGAGTGGCCATAACTTAGAACTCGAATGCATAGTTTTTTGCCTTATTTTCATTTTTTTTGTTCAATAAAAATCAATTTTAATTATAAAAAATGGAACGGGGTCATTAAGACAAACAAAACTATGGCTGACGCTTTGCCCAGAAAGGCCACACGCGCCCCCACGCATGGCCATGCGCCGCCGGGGCGTCGAGCACGCGCCCTCATGTGCTCTCATGAGCAAGGCACTATTCACATGCGAGGGCTAACGTCACACTCAGGTCAACAACCCGCAAGAGTGCTCCAACTT
Organism: Eucalyptus victrix; assembly: GCA_016097545.1. Taxonomy (NCBI): domain Eukaryota; kingdom Viridiplantae; phylum Streptophyta; class Magnoliopsida; order Myrtales; family Myrtaceae; genus Eucalyptus; species Eucalyptus victrix. The sequence continues at coordinate 16,116,919 of CM027840.1, read as the reverse complement.
GACTTACTGACTTAACCTGATTGACTGTTAACCGACCCCATTGACCTGACCTGGATCCGACTGTTGACCCACCCAACCTGGTTCATTGTTGACATGATTGGTCAATCGGTTGGACCGACGGTCAGACCGGTCCAAGTGGCCCATGCGTGCATTGTACACACCATGCACTTCGAACATGCATGCAAGCACGTCCAGACTCCAATTAAGGTGTTTTTGGAGTCTACGTGTTCGTATGGAAATGCTCTATACTGTGATGTATTTATTTTTATTTTATTTTATTGAAAATACGTATGGAACCGTACGTGTTTTTTTTGGTATTTTTAGGATATTTTCCGTATTTTTCTATGATTTTAGAAATACGGGTACAAGCACACATGTAAATCATCACATAAAGATTGTGTAGAGTATGATTTATTGAAAATATATATAATTTAACTTGTATCAATGAATAAAGTTGTGTAATGATTTTAGTGATAAATTACCCATGTTGCTAAAATTAAAATTACATATATATGGTGTATGTGAGAAGTAAAATTATATCCATAGTATAATAGAGTTTTGAGGATTCAATTGAGTTGTGACAGCTAAAATGACACACTTGATTGGGTTTGAGAAATATCAGTCTCGTATAATGATGGGATGTCTCATATTCTAATGCGTGGTCATATTCCCAAAGGAGATGATTGTGTATTAGCTTATTAAGGAATACATGATAGTATGGTCAAATAACTGATCCTAGTAGTTTATACACCCAATTCTTATGGCAGTTGTTATGTGGGAGTATACAATTGCATATCATGTAATCTACCCAAAGGTAATTATGTGATGATGCATGTACCTCTCTAAACATGTACTTATACGTCTTCAAGTTACACGGTACTCACATGATGCTAATTATATATTACTTGTTTTTTAGTCACCTTATTTGTAGTCAATAACTCCATAACTATTGAAGTTCAAATTTTAAGTAATGGAAAAAGGATTTTCTATTTAGAAAAAGAGCAATCAGATATGTCTATTATCCATGAAACGCTCTATTTGGGAACACTTAAAAAAATAGTTTACCAACTGACTGCACATCTAAAAAGATGATGAAAGCCTTGATGGCTTAAAATTATGTTTTGTCTAATATCGAAATTAGGACACATTTGCAAGGACTCTTTAACATAAGATATAATGGTTCTGATGAGGTTATGGATTACGTTCTAATAAAAGGTAGATTTGAAGTCTAAAAATCATACTCATAAAAGAACTCATAAAATCACTAGTCATTCTAACAATCTGAATCCTAAGATAGAATCTTTCAAAAAGAATTAGTGACTGTCACTTCTTTTTAAAGGAAATGTCACATAAAGATACACTACAATAAGTACACAAAATTTGGTTGTCTAAGTGCGAGCCTATAATTAATGATTTTTTGGTATTATTTATGAATCAAACACCTGTCATAAGCTCTTCCAATTCATGGTGGCTAGATTGTGACAGCCTAAATTTTCAGATTTCATTTTCGATTAAATAAATCGAGCATTTCATCAACGCGTCAATAGTGCAATTCTTTGAGCTGATCGAGATAACTGAACTATCTAGGGAAGCAATTAAGGAATCTAAATGTAATTGGACTTGAGAATTCGATCGGGAATCAGCTACTCGACTGTGTTCATTTGCCGAGATCATTACGGCATTGTAGAAATCAATCAGAGACCGAAGATAGGTCGATTTGACTAAGATATGTGATCAGAGTATGGGTGATTCTACCTGATTACAAAATACTCTTCGGTCGGCACTAGACTGATTTTTCTATCGTTTTGGTATCCGGTGCCTGTAATTGAAACCTCAAGATTTTCACAATAACCGAGAGTTGCCAATGTGTCGAAGATGTATATTGTGACTCGAGATAAATCGATCACGGGTTAATTGCACCAAAAATTCCTAAAAGTTACCTGATATATTAGATCACGCTAAAAGCATGCCGGATTGAAATTAACCATGAATTTGAACCCGATTTCAGAAATTAAAAGTTCTATGGTGTTACGAGCTATTTTAGGAACGTCGACTCATCCTCCGAAAATTTTTCAGATATTCCGAGATTTTTGGGGAAAAACATTTTGGACGTTGTGGAAAATTAACGAAATTCGGATGGACTCGTTTGAAGGAAATTTGGACTTCCAAGCTAGGCTATGTGCTGATGGGAACTTGTAGGAAATTGTTCGGGATTTTTCTTCATTGAAATCGGGACCTCAATTTGGGAAATTGAGTGAAAAATTGAAATTAAATTGGTGAATTTCGAAATTAGAAAAAGGGCAGAAAATTGGGGCTTCAATTTGGATAATTTGGTGGATATTAGTGCAAGAAAATATTATTGGACAACTTGGATAAGTTTAAGAGGTTTAAGGGGGACCAAACAATCAATGGAAGGGATAAAATTTGTGGGCTCCCTCCTTCGACAGCTTCTTCAGTAAGTCAAGACCGCCTCCTCCATCCACAGCACCCCAGGTCTGAAGTAGCTTATGCTCTTGCCTTTCCTTCAATTTTTAATTGAAGTCTGCATCTCCACCAAAATTTCCCCTCAGCTGCGTACCATCCCACCGAACTGCTTCTCCTTCCCTTCATTCACGGCCCTTTGTTCATGACCTAGCTTCCACCGGTCAACTATCAACAACCGAAGACGCCGTGCGACCCTGCTGCAGCTCACACATCTTCAACTTCTACCATTTGCTGCCAGGTTCGGTCAAACAGTGGAGTCACTCCACCGGCTTGTTGACCCAACAAAGCCACCGAACGAAGCCCATCGATCGACTTTGCCATCCACGAAGCCACCTGTCATGCATCCCCAACTTCTTCACTCTTCACCGCACGAATCGAGTCAAATAACAGCTAGTTTGTTGACCCCATAAATGTCTCACTCGACCGAGGAAGCTGCTGCTTGACGCTCAACCCATCTTCGCTCCTGGGAAGCTCGACCCAAATTACAGCAAGCTTCAGCCATTTGAAGTCGTGGGCTTCACCAGTAGAAGCCCATGAAAATTTAAAGTCTGTTCAGCCCGCAAGTTAGGCTAGAATTCAGCCCAGCAAATTTAGATTTAGCAAGCCTAAGCCCATCAACCAAGCCCAGAAATTTATGTGGGCTTGCGAGACTTTTGGGCCCAGCCCGAGTGTCCGCTGATGCCATCGAAAATTTGAAGTTTGGCTGCCATCGGGTCGCCGTCGTGGTGTTCCAGTCTTCGCTTTTAACAAGTGAGTAATCTCACTAATCCTTGCTTAATAGAGTAATGATGCTTAAGGATTGATTAGTGTTAATTAAGTAGGATTATGTAGTTAATTATAGTAGATTAGTGATTATTAGTTAATTGCATTTGTTAGGGAAATCCCTTATGATGTTTTGAAGATGACAAAATAAATCAAAGGCTACTAACATGTTTGATGGTTGAGTAATAGACCATGCAGATGATAGAACATGTAAAGGATATTGTCAAAGCATGAATGAAGAACCGGAAAGACGAGACTCTATCTTTGAAAGCGAACTGGTGTGAGACCTTAAAGCTAATTCGTTGAAGCGGATATGTTCAGACCCAGATTGTAAAGTCTGAGACTCATATTGTAAAGTCTACAAACTCAGACTTTACATCCAGATTCGATGAATCGTAACTCAAGCCCAATCATATAACGGCTAGTGATCTGGTTTGGATTCTACATCAAGATTGATTTGATTGATTCAATCTAATTGATTGACGATTGGATCTTGAAGACAAGAACTTTATATACAAAGAAGCTTTACTTATGGAAACCAAGATTTCGTTTGTATGGGCGATCGGAATCAATTTGGGATTCTACCTTTGTCACTCAACGGCTACCAAATCTTCTAGATACAGAGCTGTCCAATGGGTATATTGGAAGACGATTCTCCGGGATGCTGTCCAACGGCTAGTTTGGAAGTGGAGGAGTATTTAAGGAGATAAAGGACCAATGAGCAAGTAAGAGACGGAGCGTAGAATTTATAATTCCAAAGTCTGAGCGACCTTCGATCATACACTTGTCTTTGGAGTGCTTAAACGTTTGTAATCGTGAGAGAAATACCAAAAGAGTGACTTAGTGAGATAGTGTGATCTACTACTAAGTGTTTGCACTCGAAGTTGTAATCTCTTGTTGATTGCATAGTGGAATCCAGCCAAGAAGGCTGTTAGCGTGGGAGAGTGGACGTAGGCTTGGATTAAGCCGAACCACTATAAACCCTGTGTTCTTATTCTCTTCCCTAACTCCTTTATTTTGTTCATACTAGCACTCTCAGCATTGCATATTAGATAGGTGGTTAGTGTAATTAGTTAGAGAATAGTCCATATTATTTATTTTCCAGAAATTCACCTGGGATGGCTGGTGATTGGAATTTCGTACTGATTGTCGTGGTGTAGTCTGTTTATTTATTTGAGCTTTACGTGTGTTGAATTGAGTTAAGTATGAATTTTTAGGGTTAAATCCTAAATGAATTGATTTGTGGTAATTAATTGGTAATTACCGAGCATTGGTTGATAACGACAAAATATCTTAGGGGACTATAAAAAATGGTGGAATTTGTGGAAAGGAAATTATTATATTTTGGTTAAGGCCGACCATGTACCCACGCAGGTGTACTTTTATCAAATATGATGAAAATGATAAAATTGATTGCGTCTTCGGAACAAAAATACTATAACGGCTCGATGATCCATATGTCATACAGAGAATGGACGTTATACTATCATAGCTCGATGACTCTCTTGTCATCTTGAGAAAGAATTGCTTGTATATCGGCTCAATGTCCCTATAGGTCATCTTGGAGAATGGATGATATGAAATGTTGGCTCGATGATTCTATAGATCATCTTGGAAAATGAACGACATGCCACAATGGCTCGATGACTCAACATGTTATCTTAGAGAATGTATGTTATGATGAATATTATAACGTACTAGCTCGGTAACTCAATAGGTTATCTTGGAGAATGAATAGTATATTATAGTGGCTCGGTGACTTAGTGTGTCATCTCAGAGAATGAATTGTATACTATACTGGCTCAGTTACTCGATAGGTTATCTTGGAGAATGGACAGTGTTGAATGGAATGGTCTGTTTGACATGTAATCAACTAGGTCAATTGATCGATGTTTCGATCTATTGTGATTGATTTGGTGTATATTTTAACTGTGCTAATCTGCAAGTGGGATCTGAGGCCAAGGTAAACCCTCAAACCCTTATTGTGCATAAGCAGCCCTAAGGTGTATTGGTTTTCTAATCGAGTCTTAGTAGGATAGAACTTGCTAAGACGTAGTCTCATCCCGGTTATGGGATATCATTTCAGGTCCCTAGATGGTATGGGTGAAGGACCGAAGGCCTGAAGTGTAGGAGGCGAAGCTTGAAGAATCGATGATCCTATCTGACTAGCTAGTCGTAGGACTTTTCCCTTTTGATGGAAGTCGATTCCCTTTTGTAGACTTGATTTTGTAAACTGGCTGTCTAAGACCCGAGTTAATAGACCGCCTTGTATATAAATGCATTATAGTTTGCAATGAATATAAGTGTGGTTGTTTTAAATGTGACAATTTGAAGTCCTACTTTCCTATCACATTGTTTGATTGTCTAGGGATTTTAAATGCTTTCACATGCATATACAAATAAAAAGGTCGGCAATATGTCATAGGACATTGCTATAAATCGACCAAGATAAGCAATAGGTGCGTGCCTGAGGATCGAGGCATGACATAGATAGTGGGACAACAAGTTTGTTTTGTTTATCATACATGGATTTATAAATCTAAGGAATCTAAATCAAGATGAATCATAGCTCGCCGTGGAAAATAACAATAAACTCGACTTTGGATATATCATTTTAATTATAGATTATTTCTTTAATCTAATATTAAGAAACACATTTTATGTACTTTCCTTTACACGAAATTTAGTTTCCATATCTTGTTTAAGCATATGTGGCTACTCTTTTGAAATTTAAAAAAAAAAAAAATGATACTTTTGTGTTCTTTAATTCAAACAAGATCGAGTATTACATTATGTCAAATGGATTGTACAGATTGTGTTTAACTCACAATAATATATACATTGCATATACGGTTGAAAAGGATGTTTCCAAAAGTGTTTTTGCTTAAGGAATAATCTTATGCATTAACGTCTTTGTTACATGTCCAGAGAAAGAGTAAAAATGCTGATAAAATTGACATTCTATCTACTCTTAATAGTTTTGACATGTTAGAGGTCATTTACATTTATCTTAATGGACCCTATATGATAATATTGTGTAGAAATTTTTTATTTCAATATTATCATTGACAACTATTACTTCTGTAAGGAAAAGTCTGAATCTCTGGATAAATTTAAGATTTTTTTTCAAACTAAAAATTGAAAAACAGTTGGGATAAGTTTTAAAGATTGTCAGACCTGAACGTGGTGGTGAGTATTTTGGCAAGTATGGCAATGCTATATAGCTTAAAGGGCTATTGTCAAATACTTGGAAGATTTGGGATGGTAACTTAATTTACTATACTCAAAAATCCTGAACAAAATAGTATGGCCTAATCGCATCATAATAGATGTAATGATGACTATGATTATTAGGACTATTTTACTCGGTTTTCTATGGGATGATACTTTGAAAGTAGTCTTTTCACATACAAAACCGTGTTTCTACCAAAATTGTTCCATTAATTCTCTTTGAGTGATGGATTTGACATAAACCTAGCTTGAACCATCTTAAAGTTTAGAGTGTCATGCAGAAGAGATTATATAATCCAATGTTAAGTAAGTTGGAATCCATAACTACTCAGTATTATTTTGTTCTTATCTAGATCATTCAAAAGGGTATGATTTTGGTGAATGTATAAGAATTATGGAATCACAGACAGTAACATTTTTAGAGTTCGATGTAACTGCAGAGGGTAACTGTTCTTAGACTATTAAGGATAATAATACGGAGGAGATCACTGTGTCTTTGTCTTTGCATATATAGACAATTATGAAGTCTCCTACACCACAAACTAAGCTTGTTGAGATTCACGATATTGTTCATGAGACAATTCTTGATGAAATTTCTCAAGCTTCTCAGATACAGAATGAAGTGGTTATAACTCTACTTAGGAGATCTGTCAAGGAAAGAAGATCAATTATACCACCAGACTATACAGTCTATCTATGAAAGCATGACTATGGTATTTGAGGCATAGTTGATTTAGTGACTTATACAAATATTTTTTTATTGTCCTCAATCTGATTTGTGATTAGACGTGATGAAAGACGTTATGCAATCTATGAAACATAATTGTTTGGGAACTTGTTGAGTTGCTTGCAAGGTCACAAACTCATTAGTTGCAAATGGTTATATAAGACGAAAAGATATTCCAAAGAAAGATTGGAGAGTTTAAAGCCAAATTGGTAGCCAAGTGTTTCACTAAAAAAGAAGAGGGTGAATAGTGAATAATTTTTTTTAGTCTCTTCTAAAGATTCTTTCAAAGTATACATGACATTAATAGCTCATTTTTATATTGAGTTACACCATATTGATATTAAAATTATCTTTCTAAATGGATACTTTGATAAAGAAGTCTACATGGTGCAATTGGAAGGTTTTGTAGCAGATGATTCAAATATGCTTATGTGTAGATTGAAAAGTGTTAAAGTTTCATAGTGTTGTCACTTCGTTCAATTGAGAACAAAATAAATCAGTGTATATACTATAAGGTCAACAAGAGGAAATTTATTTTTCCACACTATGTACATAATATCTTGTTTACAAGTAGTGATCTTAAATTACTGCATGCGACAAAGCGGATATTATCGAAAAATTTGACATCGAGGCCCTTGATGAGGCGTCTTTTGTTCTTGGCACTAAGATCTATAATGATCATTCTTACCATATATTGGGTTTAGCCCAAAGCACATTTGCTAATTGAATTTTGGAAATATTCAGTATGCATCACTGCAAACCAGGAATTGCTCATGTCATTAAAGGTGGTGAATCGAATATGTCACATTATCCTTATTCAGACATTGAGAAAACCCAATTGAAGTACGTACCTTGTGTTAGTGCACTTGAAAGTATCATGTATGTGTAAATTTGCACTAAACCAAATATTACTTTTGCAACAAGACTTCTAATTAGATATTAGTTAAATCCAGCACATGATCACTAGATCAATGCCTATGAGATTTTTATATACTTAAAGAGGACAAAAGAGTATATAATGATTTACACACGTGTTCAAATCCTATAGCTAGTAAATAATTCGGAAATTGACTTTGCTGGCTATTAGAATAATATGAAGTCGATAACAAAATACATCTTTATATTAGGAAAAGGTGCAATAAATAGAAATCTATGTCATTCTCTACCATGTAAGTGAAGTTTATAGCATGCTTTTCAGCTATTACTCAAACTATTAAGCTTCGGAATCTCATTAGATAGTTGACTGTATTTGACTTTATGGATAGACCCTTGCCATTGTATTGAGACAATAACTCTTCAATGCTCTTTATTAATAATGACAGAGGTCTCAAGAGGTCTAAACAAATGATGGTCAAGTTTTTAACTATAAAGAAATGGTATAGAATAGTAATGTTATAGTAGAATATATTTTTATAGATAATATCTTTGTCGATTCACTAATTAAAGACCTTTACCCTTGTGTTTTTGAACGACACGTCGTTAACATGGGTTTAAGAGCATCATAAGATGCCATTATTTAGTGGGGGCTTTTTCAGTTTTGCTTTAATGAAGTTTACATCTGTATTTGTTACCCTTAGTAACGGTTTGATATATATCAACTTTTGTATTCAATAAAATATTTACGAATGTACGGTTATTACGTTGAATATATATTGATAAAAGTCTCAATATATTGTAAAAACCTTGATTGAAGGCTAGGGGCATCTAGTTATTAGTTTTGAGTATATGTGTTGTTACACATAAAGAAATGTTAACCATAAAGACAAGACATATGTGGGTTCACCAAAACCATAAAGACATTCTCTAGTGACGTAGGTATTTGTGACATTTAAGATAAGCGAATGGTGATTAACAAATGTGATCTCTCTATAAAATACGTTATTTATTTGTCACACTACCATATCGAATCCATATCAATAAAATTAAAAGCACTCATGATCATGAAAGGCTCAGTGTGTGTACATATAGTTACCGCAGTGATTCGGTGTTTGAGACTTTATGGAATATGATTGATTATTAAGAATTATTTCTAGACCAAAGTATCAATTTGAATTAATATAGCCCAAGTGAAAAAATGTAAGAGTTTTCCTAATATGAGCTACATTAATTGATTTTGTAATTTACCATTTTACAGGGTTGATATAAGATAAAATAGAAGGTTTATTAATTAGTCTAGCATAGGGTTGGCTAGTGTGGGCCTAGTTGAGCCCGGCCCCTAATGAAAAAGCTTGACTATAAACTCTATAAATAATGTTTAAGTCTCTCTTCTAACCCTAACATATGTAATTATCCTCACAAATGAGCATTTACTAAGTGTTAAGGGTAAGAGGCCGTTTTATAGAAGTTCTTGAGATTGGATTGTTGTTATTCTGCATCAAGAATGGTGGTCCAAATCAGGTGCGTAAATCTCTTTACATAATTAATATGTGCTCTTGGTTCTAATTATGAAGATTTGGGTTGTGTGTTCGTGTCTTACACTTATAAGTTGGACGGAAATATGAGTCTACTACTTAAATAATCAATGAGGGCCAAAAAGTCATGTTTCGGGTCCTCCTGAGAGGGCTAGTGCAAACAACTGGAGGGGGGGTGAATAGGTGTAATAAAAATTTTCTCGCAAGACTTAGTAGAAATATTGCCTTTAGAAAATTATTGAATAAGAACGTAAACTGGTTTAAACAATTATATAAAGCAACGAATAAAAGTAAAGAGTTAAGGAAAGAGAATTGAAACACAAGTTTTATAGTGGTTCGGTCCACTCTTCCGAACTGACAGCCCATTAACTGGATTTCGCTATGAATCAAAAAGAAATTTTACAACTTATGATCTTAGACTTTCTTAGTGAAGAGTCTGTACTGATTTTCTCACAAAGTCTCACTAAATGTTTCTCTCTTTTGTGTATGACTTTAAGCTCAATGAAACGAAATATCAAGGAACTATAGAGGTTCAGATTTTGAAATCTTTCTTTCACGCACAGCCTTTCGAACAACTAGCAAGTCCACCTTAAATACTCCTTCACACCAAAATGACTATTGGTACTTTCCAAAGGAATTCTTCCAATCTATCCTTTGGACAAAATCAATTACGATGATCTCTAGTTGTTGAAAGATTGGTGTTGAAAGCCCGCCAATCTTGTTCGTCCATACAATCAAGATCTTTGGTTTCCATAAGTAGAACCTTCTAAGTTTGCTTGCCTTTCAAACAATCTTCAAATCGGAGTAGATTCCAATAAGAAAAGCCAATCAAGTGAATGCCATATCCAACCATGAGAACTTCCAAAAACCATACGGATCGAATCCTTGAAGATAATCTGTCATCTGGATAAGTCTTCATACTTCGGTCTGGAAACTGTCAGTGAGGACAGACTTTGAAACTTAAGTCTGACGGTCTTCAAATTTTAATAGTAGAGTCTGGAGATCTTCAAACTATAACACTTGAGTCTGGAAGTCTTCATTCTAGTCATTTAGAAACATTTTGTGAGCTTCAAAACAATAAAGGAGTTTTCTCCAACAATCTTCCCATTTTTTATGGTGACAAAACTTTCCGCTGATTTGAAAAAAATTCTAACCTGCAAAATAATACTTAAGCAATACTTATAAAAATAAATTGATTAGGACTTGGATAGCATCGATTCTACAACCATAGAAGATATGTTAAACCTGCAAAATAAGATAACTATTCATCCACAACCAGTATCACAAACTTAGTAATTGCAGTCATCAAAAGGATTCAAAGTTAGATCATAAGTCCAAAATGTGCCAGTCCAACAGAATAAAAAGATCACCCAAGATCAAATCATCAAAAGGATAAGTTAAAGCAAATCAGCACAAACTCTCCCTATTTTTGTCAACAGCAAAAAGTGGAGAATGATTAAGAAAAAGTTGGGTTAAAAGTCAAGGCTATTTGGAAATGCGAACAAGCTGGAATTCCCCCATTGATTTGACAATGTCCTCAAGCTTCCGTAAGGTCTCTTCAGCTGCTCCAAATCTTCGCCCTTCACAAAGTCTTGCATCTGAAGTTTCATGGCTTGTAGCTGATCTTGCAAGGAAACCGAAGTGGACAGAAAAGCTTTCTTGAGGTCATTTATCTCATACTCCAAATCATATTGCTATTTCCTTAAATCCAAGAGAATATCTAGCAGTCTTCGAAAGTCTGCTGCTGTTTGGTCTGTTCAAGCACTGGGTTCAGGAGTATTAAGACGTGAGGGAACTTCAATAGTTCGATCACTAGGACTAGGAATGGATGTCCTAACATCTGCCTTAGGATATTGAGCTACATAAATGTCCTCTCAGTTTGCTGGAGAACAACTAACATCATTAGTAAAGACAGGTGAAGAAATACCTCTTTTATTAGTAGCTCCCCCCGTTTCTATGCATTCAGGTGGAGAAAAGAGTTCATCTTCCTGTTCATGTTCTTCTTCAGCACCCGAGTGATGTTTTTCTCCTACAAATCCACTCATTGTCTTCTCCAAGTCATCTGATAAGGATATAGCAAGTGTAGGCTCAAAAGAGTCATCTTGACCCTCTTCTTCTTCTCGTTCTCCTCCTCTTTTTTCTTCCTCCGTTCTTCCTTCTTCTTCCTCTATTCTCCTCTCTTCTTCTTCTGTTCTTCCTTCTTCTTCCTCCGTTCTCCTCTCTTCTCTTGCTCTGTCCTCTCTATTCTCTATCTCTTAAAAGCTAACAAAACTCTGAAAATTTCTTAAGGCAAAGGTGGAGAGAGTGACATCATCCTCATCTTCTTTGTCCTACAAGATAATGGCTCTCCTTTTTTTGATCAATTCGCTTATGGGCTCCTTCCTTGCCTTTTCTTTTTCCTACAGCAGAGTCTTGTTTGGTCTTGACAAGGGGACTTCTCCTTTATGCTTTCCAAAACCTTATTTAGCTCTTTCAGACACATTTTAGAAATCATTTTTAGTCCAATCCATTGGAACAATGGTTCTTACACAAAGAGTAGTGGGAAGATTGATTTTGAAGTGTCTGTAGAATTGAGTGATAAGAGCAGAGTAAGGGAGTTGTCCCTTGTCTTTCACCACTGTCCTATACATATGCATTAGGATAGTGTGAGGCAGAGAGAACTTGTAGCCAATGTTGATAGAGTACATCAACTTCACTTCCGAGTGAGAGACATCAGTCTTTGACGTTGATTTTGGTATGATACAGTTGATCACGATCTTATGAAGCAAAATGTTGGAGGTAGTCATTCTAGTGTAAGAAATCTTGCCCACAGCAAATCTGTCCCGAACAAGCTCCAAAGTAGCGTGAGCAACATACACGCTGATTGGTGAGAAACTCCCTTTTTCCACCCCAATCACATCAACCAAAGTGTCTACATCGACCACAAATTCCTTGTCCCTAATCGTAAAGGAAAATCTATTCGTATCTAAAAATGATAGATTTGAATAGAAGTAAGCAGTGAGTTCTGGGTAGGCGACTATCGTTTGAGCAAAAGCGTTTGAGTTGAAGGAGTGCAATTTTCTCCCTCAATTTTACTTTCAACGAATCCAGAAAATCGAAGTCCACGCTTCTTGGGTTTATAACCCCTCGCTTCAGCAATTTCGAGTAGGTCTTCCTACAATCTTTAGAACGAAACAAATTCTTTCCTTCACCACGAATATTTGCAGCAACTCCTATCCTCGGCTTAAAATTTGTGAACAATTTTTCATCGTCATCTTTCCCTTTAGGCTGATTGAAAGTACTAAACTGTGGGCCACTTGGAAAGTTAACAAAAGTCTGTGCAGCCAAACCTTCTGGCGCAATGCCCATCCTTTCCATGGTCTGTAAGAAATCAGTTTCATTCTTATAACCCATTTCTCTTAAGAACTCATCTATGAATCATCACCATTCCACCCTCCTTTAATTTACCGTAAAGTTTAAAACTAAATTCGGGTATCAAGGTTCTTACTGGTTCCACATCTTCTAAAATTTCTTCTTCTGCTTGATGTTGTGGAGGATCTTGAGTTCTATGAGGAGAGTGATCCGATTGAGAATGTTGTCATTGACTTTGCTGCTGTTTCTTAGGAGAGTTGTCTTCATCAATCAAATCAAAGAACGTATGACCCTTACCCATATGCTGTGATCCCCTGCTCGTGATTCTAGAAGACCTTCTTGAAGACATTGTCGCTTTCTTTAAGGGATTCCACAAACTCGATCATGAAAAAGATGAAATCTTTTTGGTTAAAACGAGAGAGAAAGTGTGAGAAAGTGGAATCTTGTTTTCTAGGGTTTGAGAGTAAAAAAGGTGTTGAAGATGAAGTTGAATCGTCTCGTCGGGTAAAAATGAGTAGATAAAGCGTCATACAAAAAGCTATCACTTCAAATCAATTTTCAAAAAAGAAAAATAAAATCCGAAAGCCAATAACATTTTCAATAATTTAGGCAATAAAGGATTTTGATATTCTCACCTTTTATATTTGCTAAAATAAAAATACCTGGAATATAACTATTCATATTGGAATAGAGTATGCACATTATGAGTCGACTCCTTCAGACTTTAATTGGTAAATGATAAAATATTTAGTTCGATGCAAATAGACTCTAGTAAATTTTTCTCCAGTGGCTTTGTAAATATATTCGCTAGCTGATTCTTCGAATCAATGAACTAAATCATAATTTCACAATTTTGAGCATGATCTATAATAAAATGATGTTGAATTTCGATATGCTTTGCCCTTGAATGAAGAATTGGGCTCTTCGTGAGATTGATAGCGTTGGTGTTGTCGCATTTGATCTCAGTGCATGATTCTTCGATTCCAAAGTCTCTTAGCTGTTGCCTCATCCATAAGATTTGAGAGTAACAACTCCTAAGAGCCACATATTCTACTTCAGCTGTTGAAAGAGCTACAGTACTCTAGTTTCTTGAAAACCAAGATACCAGCTTGTTACCAAGCAGTTGGCATGTGCCGGAAGTGCTCTTCCTATCAACTTTATAACCTGCTAAATTTGCTTCTGAATATCCAAGGAAAGTAAAATCTTCTTCTTTGAGATATCACAAACCTAACTTTGGAGTAGTTGCAACATATTTGATGATTCGCTTCGCAGCAGATAAATGAGACTCTTTCAGATTTGATTGGAATCTAGCACAGATACAAACACTAAACAAAATGTCAGGTCTAATACAGTAAGGTAAAGAAATGAATCAATAAAGCTTATGGTCTATACTTTTTCCTCCTTCATCTTTATCCTGTTTTGAAGAACTTGACATTGGTGTTTCAGTCTTTAATAAAATAAATAAATAAATAAAGACATTGGTGTTTCGGTCTTTTTGCAATTCTCCAATCCAAACTTCTTGATAAGATCCAAACTTCTTGATGAGATTATTTGCATACTTCTCTTAGTGAATGAAAATACATTCATTTGATTATTTAACTTGTAATCTCAAAAAGAAAGGTAATTCACCCATCATGCTCATTTTCGAATTCATCATATATGCACTTAGAAAATTTCTTGCAAAGATTTTCATTAGGTAATCCAAATATAATGTCATTAACATAAATTTGAACAAGTGGAAAATAGTTACCTTCTTTTTTAATAAACAAAGTAGTGTCTACCTTTTCCTTAACAAAATCATTTTGAGTTAGAAATTTACATAACCTTTCATACCTGACTCGAGGTGCTTGCTTCAATCCATATAGAGCTTTATTATGTCTGTAAACTGAGTTTGACTTTCTTGGATCTTCAAAATCAAATGGTTGTTCCACATAAACTTCTTCTTGGATAAATCTATTTGGGAATGCACTTTTCACATCCATTTGAAATAGCCTAAAATTTTTATAGTAGTAAAAGCAAGTAATAATCTAATTGTTTCTAACCTTCCTACTGGTGCATATGTCTCGTCATAATCTATCCCTTCTTCTTGTGTGTATCTTTTTACCATGAGTCTTGCTTTGTTTTTTATCACTTTTCCTTTCTCGTCCATCTTGTTCTTGAAAACCCATTTAGTTCCAATGATAGATTTACCTTTAGGTTTAGGCATTAATTCCCACACATCGTTGATACTAAATTGTCCGAACTCTTCTTACATAGTTTCAATCTAACTTTCATCCAAGGCTTCTTCTATACTTTTGGGTTCAATCTCGGAAACAAGTGCTAAAGCGCTAGACTCTTCTTACCTTTTGGACCTAGTGAGAATTCCTTCATCAATGTTTCCAATGATGAGTTCCTTAGGATGACTTGACTTGTGCTTCCAATTACTAGTTGGTTTGTGAGTATGCTAATTCTCTACTTCAGTTAAATATGCCGGTTCTTATTGTTGTTGAACTTCAAAAGTTTGAATCACTTCGAGGGAAGTAGACTTTATGATTTCTAGAGCAAGTTCAAATTCTTCTAGTCGAGTGTGATCCATCTGATTTTGCATTGAGTCTTGAAACTTGACGTTCATAGATTCTTTCACAGACTGAGTCTTCTTGTTGAATACTCTGTAGGCTTTGCTTGAGGTCGAGTAGCCAAGAAAAATTCATTCATTTGATTTTTCTTCAAACTTACCCATTCGATCATTTGCATTTTTCAAAACAAAGCATTTACAACTAAACACATGAAAATAAGAAACATTTGGCTTCTTTCTTTTAAAAACTTCATAAGGAGTTTTCTCTAAAATAGGCCTCAAGAATACTCTGTTTATAATATAGCAATATGTAAAGACCACTTCAGCCCAAAATCAAGATGAAATGTTACCTTCAATTAAGAGTGTTCTAGCCATTTCTTGCAACGATCTATTCTTCATTTCCACAACTCCATTTTGTTCTGGAATGTATGGAGAAGAGAAAACATGATGGAAACCAGATTCATCACAGAATTTTGCAAAGTATTGATTTTCAAACGCACCTCCATGGTATGTTTGTATGCTTGAAATAGCATAACATTTTTTTCATTTTGAACATTTTTGGCAAATTTTGAAAGTAAGAGAATGTTTCAGACTTATTTACCAAAAAGTAAACCCATATAAAACGAGAGTAGTTATCCACAATTACTAGACAATATCTATTTCCACCAATACTTTGCGTTCTGGTTGGTCCAAAGAGATCCATAAGCAGAAGCTACAAAACACAATTAGTAGAAACTTGATTTATAGGTTAAAAGGAACTTCTAACCTATTTTCCCAACACACATGGTGTGCACAATTCAAACTTTTGATAAGTCAAGTTAGGTAATCCACGAACAAGCTTCTTGGATGAAATCTTGGCAATTTGCTTCATGTTAACATAGCCAAGCTTTCATGCCAAAGATTTGCTTCATCTTAAATGGAGATTAAACACTGAGAACTTTCTAGTTTTACATTTAGAAGATAAATATTCCCATGTCTTCGTCCAGTGAATGATTGAGAAAAATCTTTACTAGTTCCTGAACAAGTGCCTTCTAGGAAATTGATTCTGAATCCAGTATCACACAATTGACTGATGTTAAGAAGATTGTAATTCAATCCTTTCACCAATGAGACATTGTTGATTGTGAGACTTCCAATCTTAATAGTTCCACATCCAACAATTTTTTCCTTTGCTATTTCCTCTAAATAAAACTTTTCCACCATTTATTTGCATAAGTTTTGTAAAACAACTTAAATCTCCTGTCATATGTCTCGAGCAGCCACTATGCAAATACCATTTGATATTTCTCTTGATAGTAATCTGCAATCATAAAGAGAACTCAAGTTTTCTTTGGTACCCATATCTTCTTGGGTCCGGGGGAGTTAGTTTTAAATACTGTCTTTGCCCAATCCCTCTTAACAAGTCTCCAAATCTTAGGACATTCCTTCTCGAAATGTTCTGAACCACTACACTTTGAACATTTGAGAGCACTCTTGCCAACAGGTTTTACAAAAACCTTTTGAAAGTGATTTCTATAAGCTGTTTTTATAGGTCTTTGTTTGATTCTTTCATTTACCTTTGAAAAATTAATTAGATGAATGGTTTCTAAAGTCATTCCCAGACCGAACTTGTTAAAGTAAGGTCTTTGTACATAAAGGATTTTCTCCAACTTCTCGGATCCTATTGAAAATCATTTTTTGATGTTTGAAATATCCTCTTTTAAAAAAGTGTTTTCCTTTGTGAGAGAATCAAAATTTGTTTTTGTAACTTAGCCCACGTTAAATGAAAGTTGAGGGAACGAAAAGGACGGGCAACCTACGTGATATTTTAAGACGGGTCCCATGCTCGACGTGGAAAGTTGGATTAAAAGGGGAAATATGTGATTAGTCGATTTTGCCTTGCAAAACCGGTTTGTTTTCGTAACTTAGCCCACATTAAATGAAAGTTACGGATGCAAAGATAATCACATTTTTGTTTGATTAAGAAAAGTTGCGGGATGTATGAAGAAAATTCTAGACAAATAGGTTGTAAAACTTTACAAAATCAATTAGACACTGAGAACTTTCTGGTTTTACATTCAGAAGATAAATATTCACATGTCTTTGTCCAGTGAATAATTGAGAGAAATCTTTACTAGTTCCCGAACAAGTGCCTTATGGGAAATTGATTATGAATCCAGTATCACACAATTGACTGATGTTAAGAAGATTGTAATTCAATCCTTCCACCAAGGAGACATTGTTGATTATGAAACTTCCAATCTTAACAGTTCCACATCCAACAATTTTTCCTTTGCTGTTTCATCTAAATAAAACTTTTCTGCCATTCATTTGCATAAGTTTTGTAAAACAACTTGAATCTCCTGTCATATGTCTCGAGCAACCACTATACAAATACCATTTGATATTTCTCTTGATAGTAACCTGCAATCATAAAGAGAACTCAAGTTTTCTTTGATACCCATACCTTCTTGGGTCGGGGAGTTAGTTTTAAATACTGTCTTTGCCCAATCCCTCTTAACAGGTCTCCAAATTTTAGGACATTCATTCTCGAAATGTTTTGAGCTGTTACACTTTGAACATTTGAGAGCACTCCTGCCAACGGGTTTTACAAAAACCTTTTGAAAGTGATTTCGTAAGCTGTTTTTATAGGTCTTTGTTTGATTCTTTCATTACCTTTGAAAAATTAATTAGATGAATGGTTTCTAAAGTCATTCCCAGATCGAACTTGTTAAAGTAAGGTCTTTGTACAGAAAGGATTTTCTCCAACTTCTCGGATCCTATTGAAAATCATTTTTTGATGTTTGAAATATCCTCTTTTAAAAAAGTGTTTTCCTTTGTGAGAGAATCAAAATTTGTTTTCAAATCAACAACACTTTTGTCTATATTTTCGAATTTTTCTTTCCAAAGAGCTTCCCATTGCTTGAGTTTGGAATTTTCCCCTTTCAATTCAGAAATTTTCTTAAGAGAGACTTTAAGACTAAGATAGAGTTCATCAATATACTTTGAGACTTTAATAGGAATTTTAAAATTACTTACCTCAATTTTCTTGTCTGAGTCTGAGTCTGAGTCAGACTTTGCCATTAGACATATATTGACGTATTCTTCATCACTTTCCTCACATTCACTATTGCTCCATGTTTATGCTTTGAGAGCCTTTTTGTGTTTCTCATTCTTTGCTTTCTTCTTCTTCTTCAACAAAGGATAGTTAGGTCTGATATGCCCATTTTTTCTACATTCGAAGCATATCACATCTTGACTCGTCTCATTGTCCTTAGTTTGTCTTCTTTGAAATCTCTATGTGTTCTGCTTTTTCCAGTTAAACATTTTTCCTTTCATGTTCAACTTCTTGAACTTCCTTATCATAAGTGCTAGCTCTTCATCATCCAAGTCATCTTTTGAGTCTGTATCATCATAATCAACGTCAGATTTTAAGGTAATTGATTTCTTACCTTTAGGGTTCTCATCCTCATTGTTTTGCTCCACTTCATATGACTAAAGTGTGCCCACCAGTTCATCTACAGAAAAAGGCATGATCCTTTGCATTTCTCCAATAGATGTTTTTACATGATTCCAGTCTTTAGATAATCCTTGCAACAACTCGTTGACCTTCATTGGTCCTGAGATTGACTGCCCTTGATATGCCAAGCCATTCACAATCTCTGTAAAACGATTAAACATGTCAGTGATGGATTCACCAGGCTTCATTTTGAAGGCTTCGTATTGTCCGAGTAGAATGTTAATCTTCGTTTCTTTTACTCAATCAGTTCCTTCATATGTCACATGCAGCCTGTCCCATACTTCCTTAACTATTTCATAGGAAGAAATTCGATTTACTCAGTAGGAGATAAAACATAATATAGAGAGTAGATGGCTTTAGCATCAAGAGCTTATCTCTTGGTTATTTCTACTTGTGGTAATTCGTCAGCATCCACAACTTCCTTTCCCATTTCTGAGATTAATGAGACTTTTGGAATTATCCCTTTTTCAACTACATCCCATTCCAAAGGATCTTTCAATCTTAGGAATGCCTTCATCTTGTTCTTTCAAACGTTGTATTAATTTCCATCAAAGTATGGAGGTCTGGTGTTGCTTTAGCCTTCAACTAATCCTAGAGCCAAAATACTAGCTATAGATCTTTAGCTTCAGAAGTAAAAACACTTCAATATAAAGCACATAGGCTCTGATATCAATTGAGAGAGCTAATGCAAACACCTAGAGGGGGTGAATAGGTGTAACAAAAATTTTCTCACAAGACATAGTAGAAATAAATTGCTTTCAGAAAATTATTGAATAAGAATGTAAACTGGTTTAAACAATTATATAAATTAACAAATAAAAGTAAGGAGTTAAGGAAAGAGAATTGGAACACAATGTTTATAGTTGTTTGGCTTAGATCAAGCCTACGTCTACTCTTCTGCGCTGACAGCCCATTGGCTAGATTTCACTATGAATCAAAAAGAGATTTTACAACTTGTGATATGAGACTTTCTCAGTGAAGAGTCTATATTGATCTTCTCACAAAGTCTCACTAAGTGTTTCTCTCTTTTGTGTACGACTTTAAGCTCGATGAAACGAAAGATCGAGGAACTATAAAGGTTTAGACTTTGAAATTCTTCTTTCACGCACACCCTTTCGAACAACTACCAAGTCCACCTTAAATACTCCTTCACACCAAAATGACCGTTGGCACTTTCCAAAGGAATTCTTCCAATCTATCCATTTGACAGAATCAATTACAATGATCTCAAGTCGTTGAAAGATTGGTGTTGAAAGCTCATCAATCCTATTCGCCCATATGATCAGGATCTTTAGTTTCCATAAGTAGAACCTTCTAAGTTTGCTTGCCTTTCAAACGATCTTCAAATTGAAGTAGATTCCAATAAGAAAAACCAATCAAGTGAATGTCATATCCAACCATGAGAACTTCCATACGGATCGAATCCTTGAAGATAATCCGTCATTTGGATAAGTCTTCATACTTCGGTCTGAAAACTGTCAATGAGGACAGACTTTGAAACTTAAGTCTAACGATCTTCAGATTTTGACAAGTAGAGTCTGGAGATTTTCAAATTATAACACTTGAGTTTGGAAGTCTTCAGTCTAGTCATTTGAAAACGTTTTGTCAACTTCAAAACAATAAATGAGTTTTCTCCAACACCTCCTACTGTCCCGTGGATAAAAAGGGGACCAATCTCGCTTGATGAATGTTGGATTTTTCTTTGGCTTTCATAATGCTCCTCACTAATTAATTTACTTGTTACATGCGATTCATAACTTTTCTAAATTGGACGCAATTCCTCCTTTGTCGTCGGTTACTGTGGTCCGTAATGTTCCATAAAAAATTGTGATTTGCCTAAATTTACTGTATATATCTCTTCCTATCATTAGTAAATTACTTAAGAGACCTTAACTTTCCTTTGGCATTCATAATTTTCATCACTAATAGTTTTCTAATTGTAAACTATCGAGAAAAGAACACTACAAGTGCCATAACTTGTAGCAAAGGGACACTTAAGTGTCATAACTTACAAAATATATACTTAAGTGCCACATTTGAAGAAAAGCAAGACACACGAGTGTCACTTCTAGCAAAGCCAGCTGGAAATCATACGTGACATTTCTCGCCAAGGTGGCTTGCCGAAAAACTGAGTCGCTCTAATTCATCCCAAAACGACGTCGTTCGTTTTGGGTGTTGGCCAAAATAGAACCCTTAAATCGGCCAAAACAATGTCATTTTGGCATAATTTGAATTTTAATATAATATAAAAAATTAATTAAATTAAATTTAAAACAAAATAATAATATAATTTATATTTATTTAAAAAAAGAAAAAAAAAAAGAAGAGGTAAACGGAGGAGGAGGAAGGTAGCTGACGGCTGAGGGCTGAGCCCTTGCTGCCACCGCCTCCCTGCCGTCGCCGAAAGGTGGGGGAGGCTCGACCGTGGCCACCCGGTCAACTAGGGCCGCCGGCCCTCGCCGTGGCTTGGCGACCCCAACCCTCGCGCCGGCTGCCTCCCTCCTCCTCCTCCCCCCCTTTTCTTTCTTCTCCTCAACCGCCGGCTACTTCCCCTCCTCCTCCTCCCACCCCTCTCGACAGATCTGGGCGAGGGCCGCAAGCCCTTGCCCGGCTAGGCCAAGGGCCGCCGCTCCCTAGGGGTCACCTCAATGGACGATGGCCTTTGGCCCAGTCAGGTGAGGGTCACCAACCCTCGCCGAATTTGGGCAAGGGCTACAACCCTCGCCCCGATCTGGAGTAAGGGCTCGCGAGCTCTCACCGCTGATCAGCCAAGGTCGCCGGCCCCTGGCCAAGGCCCGACAACCCCAGCCAATCCTCCCCCCCTCTGTTGTTGGCCCTTCCTGGTGACGGTGGGGAGGTAAGCGCCGCGGCTCTCGGCCACCTCCCCCCATTTATTTTTTTTAATTCTTTTTTTAAAATTTAAAATTATTATTTTTAAATATTTTAACTAAATTTAATTTTAAATTAAATTTAATTAATTTTTATATTATTTTTTACCACGTCAGCCCAAAACGACTTCGTTTTTGCATTATTTGGCCACGTCAACGTGCAAAATAACATCGTTTTGCACTCGCTTCGTCGAAAAAATGTCATGTATTCAATTTGGTCGGATTGGCACTCAAGTGATATATTTTGCTTTAATTTTGACACTTAAGTGTACCTTTCATAAGTTATGGTACTTAAGTGTCATTTTCTGCAAAGTTATGGCACTCCAGGAGTTTGCATCTCGTAAACTATCCTTCTGCAACTTTTTCTTGGAGGGCATAACTTGTTCTTGGAGGTCGCAAATTCTCTTAAGTCCCATGGTTCATAACAGTTCAAAAAATAGTAATCAATCTCTGTTAATAAGCAAGCTTCTTTTGTATTATTGTTAGTACGATATCTAATTGATTTTGTAAAGTTTTACAACCCATGTGTCTGGAATTTTCTTCATACATCCTGCAACTTTTCTTAATCAAACATAAATGTGATTATCTTTGCATCCGTAACTTTCATTTAACATGGGCTAAGTTACGAAAACAAACCGGTTTTGCAAGGCAAAATCGACTAATCACATATTTCCCCTTTTAATCCAACTTTCCATGTCGAGCATGGGACCCGTCTTAAAATATCACGTAGGTTGCCCGTCCTTTTCGTTCCCTCAACTTTCATTTAACGTGGGCTAAGTTACGAAAACAAACCGGTTTCGCAAGGCAAAATCGACTAATCACATCTTTCCCCTTTTAATCCAACTGTCTACGACGAGCATGGGACCCGTCTTAAAATATCACGTAGGTTGCCCGTGGTTTTCGTTCCCTCATCACGTCCACTTGTCCAATCAGTTGGACCTGAGCAGGTCCTTAAACTGCTTCCTCCTGAATTGGTCATCCCCGGAGGACTTTCTCCCACAAGCCATTTACAGGCAAGTGGGGGAGGGTAAAGGGGATAATGACCCCACAGGGTTTCCCGGCCAATCCCGAAAGGGAAAGGGACCCACTAGGGATCCCCGCGATGAAGCCGCCAGGACTACCTGGACGCTTTACAGGGAAATGCCCTAGCCTGGGCAGTGGCAGCTGCCCGGGGTGGCCGGCCGGCCAAAGCAGTGGGGCGGGTGTCGTTGATCAATCATTTCTCATCTGTTTCTGCAAGCAAGCCGTGTGGAATGATTCCATTTACGTCTCCCCGTATCAACTGGCTCGAAGTATCTTCTTGTCCGGACACATGCGCTGAAGCTTGCTTTTTTAGCTTGATTCGATGAATTCAAACCTATTCATCCTCGAGCGGGCAAGTTGCCTCGTCAGTTTCTTTAGTCCAATTCCAAATCCACCCCGAAATTGAGTCTGAACTTTCAACTGAAGAGGCAAAGTCTGTAATGATCGCGAAACTTTTATTTGTTGTAACTTCTTGCTTACGACTTACGTATCCTCTCTATGACAAATACATTTTACCTAGAAGGAAGGGTCACGACCTTTTCTAATAGTCTCACACGATCGCGCATTGATCTTGTGGGAATCGAATAAATCGAGCAAGATGCATTCCGTGTTCTTCATGCTAATGCCCCACCTCATTTGCTGCATATTGACCAAAAGCACAGTGCTGTGCAAAGCCTCATCCCTAAACCCTATTTTATAAGCCCTAAACCCCTATAACCCTAAATCCTATATAAACTCCGAACCTAAACTCTAAATAATCCTAAATGACCCACAAACCCCAAATAGACCCTAGTAACTCTCAAACCCTAACCCTTTGATAAACAATTTCCGGAAAATAACTAATAAAACATAGTAAAAGTCGGTCAAAGACAATGGCGGAAAGGAGGAAAGTGGAAATTGTCATTTCCATAAATTTTCAACATTACTCGGTCACGTGTTTTGATTTGACAGGCTTTAGATATGGCAAGGATGTACAAAACCTTAACCAATCAGTACACTCCAAATTGATCCACACTTCCATCAATAAATCCTCGAACGAAAGATGCTTTATAAATAGACCTATACAAAACCATCTATATTAACTAACAGTCTAAAAAAGACTTGGTCCTATTAGTCTTGTTGGTCTTAATATCTCTATAAGTTACTAGTCTTACCACCACTTTTAACCATCATCTTGAGGTCCATATGTCACTTACGTCAATCTTTCGTTCAATTTATACCTCAAAAGAATAAATTATTATAGTCTCAAATGATGTACACAAATTATTATTATTATTATTATTATTATTATTATTATTATTATTATTATTATTATTATAAATAATAAAAGCTCCCAGTATATAAGATATACTCCTAATTTTCTTACGCATGCTTATCAAGTCCTCAATGATATCTTTAGGAGCACTAGTCTAAATGTCATTGAACTCCGAACTTGACCAATCTATAAAGTATTTTGGAGTGAGCCTAAGCTCATTAAAAAAAAAAAATCTTGGTCCAAATTGGGAATTCTACTCACATATTGACTGGAAATCACAGTAGCATAGTAACAATCAGCAAGTAATATCACATATGATTGTCAATAGATAAATGAACATATTATTTAAGCTCATTGAAGATAATGTAACCGTGTGTTATATATGAACCACTATAATTATGAGTTCAACAAGAAAAAATACATTATATGAGCCAATATTCAGTTTAACACTCAAATGCATACGAATGAACATACAAATCTCATGATGCGCAAATGCTTATCAAGATACATTGGTGAGTATCTATTTTCTACTTAACACTGGCTAAGGCTCATCTCGACTAATGAGATATCGCCACCACCAACTCATGGAAAAAGAATCATATACACATCTTTGCCATCTCTCGACCTGTTGGAAATTAATCCACAGAATACACACTGTTTGTTGAAATCAGAACATGAAAGTAGAGAAGACGATAACAGCTATATAGGGCGCGTTTGGTAACGATTCTGTTCCTAGAACCGATTCTCGACCGAAATGATTATTTCGATTCGTTCCCTTAAACCGATTATGAGTAAAAAAACGCGTTTGGTAACAAATAAAATTTCTGATTCTGGAATAGAAAAAGAATAGAAACGCGTTTGGTAACTATATAAAATTTCTATTCCAATTCTTTTTTAATTACCTTTTTAGATTAAAATAAATTTGATATTGAATTTTCATAAATCATTCACTGATTAATTATATTTTTATACTAAGTAATAAAAATATTAACTAATCAATTTTTATTATATAGTAAATAATAAACCATAGTATAAACTATACTAATATCCCTACAATATGTAATAAATAAAAATACTAAATTATAACATAAAATTAAATATGTATTCTATATACAACAAACATATATTTCATACTAGGAAGAAATAAAAATAAAATATAGAAATAAATTTTTTTTGATTCGGCACTTTTGATTCTCTTTTTTGATTCTCGGACGGAGAATCATATTTTTTTTGATTCTGAATTCTTGTCCAAAACTGATTCGGGAGTAAATTTGTTCCCAGAATCAGTTTTGGACAAAAAATTTACCAAACGCGATTCTGTTCCCAAACTGATTCTTGGAACAAAAAATCACAATCAGGCACTGTTTGGATGGTTGCCAAACAGGGCCATAATATTCTTCTTTTTATGTAAACTTACAACTCTTGGAGAAGAAGAAAATAAGATATAACATAAAATTGGAGGTGAGGTACGGATAATCGAATCTCCTTAAGGCGATTAGTTCCTGCCAATGGTGCTCCGCAGATTCACAAACTATGCCTCCCAAGATACAACACCTCGAACCTGTTTGGATTAGCACTATACAAACAGGACTCAGTCGAACCGTTCAATTGAACCAGCACACCCAGAAAAAATAGAAGAGTTTAAACGTATATCAAAGCCTTTTGGAATCGAGTCGGAAAAACCAAAATCAAAAAACTCTTATGAAGCTCTATGCTCATATCTATTTATAGAGAATTTTAGTTCATGTACTAAAGAGATACATGAATTAAATAGACACGTGTATCCACGAGATTCATGAATAAAGAGATACGTGAATCCAAGAGATTCATGTATCCAAAGATACATGAATTCAAGAGATTCATGAACTCAATAAATACATGAACTAAAAGATACATGAATCTAGGAAATTCATAAATTCAATAGATACGTGAAATAAATCTATAGGAAATTCATGAATCCAAAAAGAGATACATGAACAGAAAAAACGTATCTTAATTTATTGGCTTTCGTTGATCCATTAACCATAATTACAACCATAATTACAACACGACCCATCCATCACAAGTGTCCTCTATATTAGCAAGGATAAATATACAATTGCATTATCATATGATGATATCTATTCCATGTTCATTTTCATCGACATTCGTACTCAAATTTTTCTTTTCTTTTCTTTATTTTCCAAATCTTGGGCCTCAAGTCCATAATATCAACAAAAAGGCTATTCAATCCGTACCAGGCTACACAAGCCATATCAATTGGTGTATGAATTGTAGGACTTTATGTCACCCTATACAAACCCATGTTAAACGACAAAACATCTTTTCCTTTTTTGGAGTTTTATACACATACACAATGAAGGAATTCACTCTCTCGTGAATAAGCCATGACAAAGATACTCATCACATGGCATCATTCAGATGCACATCATTATAACGCAACAATTGCTAAGTACAATTATATATGATAATGCAAATAATATCAAACTAATTTTTTTGTCATTTCCATATTAATAAGAAAAACCAAATATCTATTTATCATCATTTGCAAATCCACAAACTCTCATCCATTAAACAATCATTGTTTAGAATAAGAGTTCACAGTATTCTTACATCGAATGAATTTACCGTTATTCGGAACTTACTATTAAAAACTAAAATGTATGTCCAACCACGTGATCCATTACACAAAGGACACTTAACTTTATCATTTCACCTCGTACATGGCATCAATCACATGCATATATAACAACAATAATATAACCTTGTACATGTCACAAAGAATATCAACATAGACATTCCTCCATAATTGTGCATCAATTTACACTACATTAATCTCTTGATGCATTCCATAAGATAAAATGGGCTCTTACGAATCATATCCGCCATAATCACTGCATGTCGCATAATCTCATCAGTGCAAATCACATGGCATAAATCCCAATGTGGCTTATATCTCAAAATCTCTTAATCTAGCTCTGAGAATCAAATCAATTAGTTAAGGTCATTCATTTTCTCATTGATCCATATGAATCTTATCGATACTACATAAATGTCCAGATTTTTGTAAAATTAAAAAACAACTCACTTTTTAAAATGTGTAATTAAGTCCAAATTTTGACTAGCTAGATAAATTGTCTAAATTAGGCAATTAATTTAAAACGAACTAAGAACCTCCAATCATAGGCATCCTTAACGTGTCGACAGCCCCCAAATTTTCAGACATCTAATTTGCTTTAATTATAAAATAGAATCTGATCTGCAATACCAGATTTTTTACCCAATTCTTTTTCCTTTATTTATCCACCTTACGCACTTACTACCAATCGTTTTAACTAACAAAGTTCACTGTTCACAGAAGAATGTATATGCTATGAATTCACGTTTTTGCCCTTGTATTAAACTAATCTACTATTTATGCCTTTACATGCATGGTTTCATCATTACACTATCGGAAAAATTACCAAAAACATTTTAAACCCATTTTAATTATGTCAATTCAATCATAAATTTTTTTTTGTCAATTAAATAATAAACATTTTGCATTTATGACAATTTAATCAATTTAATCAATTTTGATCGGAAATCGTTGACATAGACACCAATCATCTCTTATGGTGCGATCGAAGCTAAGTAGACAAATTTTTTAATTTTTAATATTTTTTTGATTTTATATTTTTTTTAGCTTTTTCATTTTTATTCCTTCCTTCTTTTGTTTTTGTTGGCAAGCTGTGGCCAGCGAGAGTTGTCGGAGCTTACCGGCCACTAATGAGGGTCGCAGCCCTCCTCCAGCCTAGCACGGAGAATTGAACCGAGACAAATTGCAAGAAGACCGACAAGCACGACGGTTCATCAACAAAGCACGCATGGTTTCAAAATACCCACGTCAGCAGAGAACACTCAGAATATGTAGTCAAAACGATACCCTGCATCATCTAGCTAGCTAACCATAATCCCAAAGTTATCTGAACCAGACACGATATAAGAATAGTCTCTCAAGTTCCTGATCCTATCACATCCTACTCTATCCAATTCCATATCCAGGAGATGAAATCCAATTGAGTTCGACCTCAGCAAAACACAATTATCAGCCGAACTAATCGCATCCCGCGCTGTCTGCTTCGCGTATTTGAATGAACAAGATTCCGAGTCGACGAACAAGATTCCGCCAAACGACTCGGCCGAACGCGTGCCGGATGAAAACCCTTAAAACGCAAAATTCAACAACGACGAGAGAGAGAGATTCGCGCTACTCACGGCAGAGGGAGGAGGTGGACGACAAACCAAACGCGAGGCCCGTAGTAATCGACGGCCTGCTTCAGGGGCGGCCACGAGTCCCGGCTGTCCGGGCAGACAGGGTTCAGGAAGGCCTCGATCACAACGGTGTGGGCGTCGACCTGGTGCTCTGCATACACGAACCCATCGAACCTCGCCGGCAGCAGCGACTGGGCTCTCCCGACGAGGGCGCGGTGGGTGGCGAAGAAGGAGAGCGCCCAGAGCAGCGCCGCCGGGACCGGAGGCACTGGGTAAAGAAAACAGAGGTCAACGCCGACATTACCTTCAATATTTGGTTGGACCGCAAGGGGAAAACAGAATCGCCGGCATCTACCTTCAATATTTTTTGACCGGAAACAGAATCAGAGGGGATCGAATGGATAACGACTAACGAGGAAAACAGAGGTCAACGCACGGAGGGAGGCACTGGGGAAGGAGCATTATTACACATGATTTGGTTGGACCCCAAGAAGGAAAAAAAGATCACAAGAATTAAAGAAAAGGATCGTTAAATTAATAAATTTACTTTTATGGATATTCTAAATTCCTCCAAAAAGACCAAAGAAAAGGGCTAATATAGCATTGCTCATGATGCCTCATGCTAATTATTAATATCCATAATTATCATCTTAAAAGATATTTTTCTAAAAATAGTTGCTCATGTCACTTACAAAAAATATTGAAGGTAAAGTATTTTTGTCACCTCCAAAAAATGTTTAAACTAAGTTATTATTGATTATATAAACATTATTCGTTAATTAATTATTTTAAGTAATATGAGCGATTATTTTTAGGAATATATCTTGTAAAATCTTGTAAATAATTTATTTTCCATAAAATTAAGAGAGTCATGTTATATGATTGTTTCTATCTTATAAGGATAAGATGCTTTAAAACACGTCTCATACCATAATTCTAGGTTCGTTTATTTTAAAGAAAACTCAAGATTCTGAAATATATATTCCACTAAATGATCGTTTGTATCACTTTAAAAAATAAGTGAAAGAGAAATATTTTCACTGCCCGTGAAAATAATTAAACATAAATTATTATCGATAACAAAAATATTTTCCTTTGTCTCATTATTTTAAGCAATATAAGTAATTATTTTTTACAAATCTTGAATTCTAATTGAAGTAAATAAAGCCCTATATTTTGCCGTAATTCCAAACACCCTGCGGGAATAATTAACAAATTTACGAGAGAGATTTGCTCACAACTTTCATACCAACCAGCAATAGCATATGCAGAGGACCAGACCAGATCCTCGCGATCCCTAGAAACGCTCACCATTTTCCTCCAAAGTGTTTCCTTGAAAACAGAAAACGAAAAAGCCAATCGACGATGGCCTGCTTCACAACACTCTCCACCCACCTTCAACAGTTTCTCTAGTTCAACACACACAGAGAGCAAGACCCAGGAAGAAAGAGAGAAAATGCATCTCTCGGTGTTCTTGGCTCTCTATCTTACGTTAGTCGGCGAGAGCGCGGTGCTCCTAATCTATGTTTGCCTCCACAAGTACGTCTCCGGCATCGATCACCGAGCCAGAACGGACAAGCCGGCCCAAGGCAGAGGACTGTCGGCTCAAGAGCTTGCAGAGCTGCCGAAGGTCGCTGGGAAGGAGCTGGCGGCGGGGACAGAGTGCGCGGTCTGCCTTGAGGAGTGATGGTTTTATTAATGTGATGGGCCTAAGTTGGCTCGTCCGCCCATGTTGGGCCTAAAAGCCCAGCCCATAATATTAGGGCCCATGGATAGAGGGTATGATGAAAGGACACATTTCTTTTTGGATGAGACATATATAAGGGGGAAATAAAGAGGGAGGAACGCACCTTTTGAAGTAACTTACATTCCTCCTTCCTCTCTCCCTCAAAGACGCTCCAAAAAGAAAGAATAGTAAGCAAGAGGCGACACCCATCTTCCCTTCAAGGCGAACTGGCATCATTAGATCGAATGAGATCAGTTTCTCTTCCTCATATCGGCGTCGGTGTTTAATCTGTGGCTAACAAGGTATGTTTGATTCTGTGATGTGCCTTAGGATCGATGATACATGTGTTTTTCTCGAGCTCGTCTTTCGCACAAGTTTAGGGGTTCGATTTAGTATCGAATCCGATTTCAGGGAATCCGACAATCCCAACATTGGTATCAAAGCCATAGTTCTTGTTTCCCGATCCTTTTCCATGTTTTTCCCGACCCCTTTCATGTTTATGGATGATTTCTTATTAATTTTCGTGAAATTAATCGGTCGACACTAATCGGGGCGAAAAAATCCCAACACCCGAGCACTGTTCATCCATTTTTTCAAGTTTCTGTAAGTCGAAATCCATTTCTGATGGCATTGGATGGAATGTCTTGTCGAGACAAGCGCAACGAGTGGCGGAACACCGCTAAAGGCCGTCAGACGTGCCCCCACGCGTAGCTGGAATGAACCGGCGTCTTCGGCGCATGCGTGCGCACGTCGGCCGTGAGCGTGCGTGCGATGCACGCGCCTGCTGACATCATCGTGACGTCAGCTACCCACGCGTGCTACACATGCTAGTTGGTTTGCCCGACCAATCCGACCGGCCTATTGGTCCGTCTGGTCCAACCGGTCTGACCGGGCTCGTCCCACCCAACCCGACCCGACGACTCGACCCGACCCATTGACCGTTGACGACCATTAACAGTTGACTTTGACTGTTAACCTAAAAAAAAAAGGGAGAGAGAGAGAGAGAGGAAAAGAATGTGTTTTTTTTTCCAATTTAGTCTATGTGGATTATATGTGATCCCTTATTTGTTATGCATTTGTTGCGGGAACAATGCCTCCCCTTAGATTGCACACACCTGTTCACGCAATTATCGATGAACAAAAGGAAAGGCTTTCTAAGTTGATAGCTGAGCTGACTGATCATCAATGAGAGAATGGTGACTTAATTGATTACGTTCTTGAAGTCAACGGGAAAATTCAAAAGGTCATATGGAATTGTACAGTCTAAGATGGTGCGATTTTTTATGAACACTCCACTAGAATGGCATAGGATGTTAACAAAGCCGCTTCATATAGGAAAATTGTGATGGATTTTATAGATGATTATTACTGGATTGTTACAAGGGAAAATATCAAGAAATTGAACAAAAGAGGATCTTTTCCAATTCATGTATTAATTTGGTGTTAGATGTATTGGCTGGTCTTTATTTAGTGTGTTTTGTGGACATCTTATGCAATGTTTACTACCCGATTGTTGTTGATGTAGAAACTGATATGTAAGTTGTATTATGTGAAAGTATTATTATTCTATTGTATATCAAATATTATTTGTTTTTTGTTATTGTTGATTGCGAGGGTAGTTTATAGAAATTTTTGTAGCTTCATAGAATTTATTTTGCATAAGACAATTATATTAATGATAGTTTTAAGTTAGGATTTTTGGAGGATGATTAGAAACATAGTGACCTTTTTGATTCTGAAACCTTACTTGAAATTGTTCATTAATATGATGAGTCTGTGCAAAATGGATGCATAAATGATAGGCATTAATAATTCGTGCATATATGTCTGATGTGTTCAAATTAATGGCTTCAGCCACAAATAGCATAGTTGCCGAGCTGAACAAAGGTGAAAAGCTTAATGGCGATAACTATGAAATATGGCATATGAAAATCCAATATGTGTTGGAAGAGCAAGAGGCACTAGAAGCTCTTAACCTGACTATGGTAGAACCTGAAGAAGGAAACACTGCACAGCACAAGAGAGACAATGAAGCATTTGTTGCATGGAAAAGAAAGAACTCTCTTGCTCGCATTACGTTGTTGAGTAGCATGGAAAATGACGTCATGCGAGAGTTCAGGCGTTTTGAGAATGCTAAGGAAATGTGGGAAGCATTGACAGCAAGATTTGATCATACTTCGGTGACCAAACTAAGGCAGCTTACTATTAGGTTTGACTCTTATAAGAAGCCCCATGGTCAGACCATGAAGCAACATCTTAGAAAGATGTCAAACATGATTAATAAGCTGAAAGATGCTGGCCATGTCCTGATTGATGAACAGCAAGTGTAAGCAGTGATTCGTTCCTTGCCTTAAAGTTTGGAGCATATGAAGGTACACTTGACTCATAATGAAAATATCAAAACCTTTGAGGATGCAGTACGTCATTTTGAGCTGGAAGAGGACCGCCTCTTGGCGGTTAAGCCGGAAGCTGAAATCTATCATACTAGTTCTAGCTCATATGGAGCTTCGAGCTCCAAGCACAAACATCCTAACTGGTTTGATAAAGGGAAAAATAAGGAAGCAGGTCCTTCAGGGAAGAAACCTAGGCTTAAGCAACATGAAAGAGGAAAGCGTTATCGAATGAAGAAGCTTACAAGGGTAAAGTGTTACAATTGTGACAAGAAAGGTCACTATGCTCGCGACTGTCATGAGCCAAAGAATGTATACACCCCTTGTGCTTTTAAGAACTTTGTCTATGTATCAAGTTCTGTATTCTTGACTGAGTCTAATCCTTTGTGGACTATAGATTCAGGAGCGACAAACCATGTAGCGAAGGATAGAGGATCATTCGTAGAATTTCGACGAGTACCAACTGGAACTAAGTGGATCTATGTGGGAAATAACTCCAAAGCTGAAGTTAAAGGGATTGGCACATGCAAATTGAACATGCGTGGTGGACGCATCTTGTTCCTACATGATGTTTTATATGCTCCGGAGATTCGTTGAAATTTAGTGTCTATTTTGGTGTTGATCAAGCTTGGTTTTAATATGAACCTCCATAATAGAGGTGTCGATTTGTATTTGGATACAAACTACTATGGTTGTGGTTATTTTCTTTATGGTTTCATTATATTAGATATTGACTATGTTAATGCAAATGGTTGTTATTCCCTTCCCATGTCTCCTAATTCATATAATAATGATGTGAATGTGTGGCATGCTAGACTTGGTCATATTGACCAACAATGTATGAATAGACTAGCCAAAGAGAGCTTCTTTGGCAATATTGAAAAAGTCGATTTGCCCATATGTGAGCATTGCCCAGTAAGGAAAACAACAAGGAAACCATTTGGAAAAGATAAAAGAGCTTAATTTCCTATGCATTTAATCAATTATGACGTCTGTGGTCCAATGAATGTGAGAGGAAGGCATGGGGCTGTTTATTTCATCGCTTTTATAGATGATTATACTCGATTCAGATATGTTTATTTGATTTATCATAAATCTAAAGCATTAAGTTGTTTCAAAAGGTTTACGAACCTGGTAGAAAATTAATTAGACAAGAAAATAAAAGTATTAAGATCCGATCGAGATTGAGAATATTTATCCGATGAGTTCAGAAAATTTTGTAATGAAAAATGAATAGAATGACAGTTGTCTATTCCATATACTCCTCAACAAAATGGTGTTGCGAAAAGAAAAAAACATAACCCTATTGGAAATTGTTAGGTCCATGATGCGCATGCTAACTTACCTATCATTTTTTGGAGTGATGCGTTGTTAACTGCTACCTATATACTTAATCGGGTGCCTTCCAAATCAGTTACTTCAACTCCATATGAGTTATGGATAGGTAGAAAATCAGATTTAAGTTTTTTTAAGCCATAGGGTTGTACTGGATATACTCATGAGTCCTTTTACAAGTTTGAGAAATTGGGTCTCAGAGGAAAGAAGAGTATTTTTGTAAGATACTCTGAACACTCGAAAGGGTATGTGTTCATAGGTGAGCAGGAAAGTTTGAGTATAATTGAATTTGAATCACGGGACGTCACATTCTTAGAGGATGAATTTCCTAAGAATTGTGAAATATGTGAAAATTACTCCATATTTGAAACCTTGAATTAAGATAATGATATTAGTGGAATTCATCCAAATGGGAGTAATATGAGAAATGACGAATTAAATACAACTCATTCTCAATTACAACCACATGATGAAACGACATTATCATTATCTAATCCTAGTGGGAGCATTATGGGGAATGATGTGCACAATGTACAATCTCTCATATGGCGAACAAGTCGCAAAAGTATTTCCCGTCGACGTTTTGACATTGAAGGGGAAATTTTTATGATTGCTGCGCAAGATAAAGATGAGCCAAGAAATATTAATGAGGCTCTAAATTGCCCTAGTAAGGAAAAATGGATTCATGCAATGGAAGAGGAGATTGAGTTAGTGAAGTCAAACTAAGTTTGGGAACTGGTTGATATTCCAAAAGGACGCAAAGCTATTGGGAACAAGTGGGTTCTCAAAATAAAGCGAAAAGCCGATGGCTCGATAGAAATGCATAAGGCTCGCCTTGTGGCAAAGGGGTACAACCAATAGGAAGGAATTAATTATAAAGAAACATTTTCTCCTGTAGTAAGATTTATCTCAATTCGCATTATTCTGGCAATAGTGGCTAGTATGTATCTTGAGTTACATCAAATAGATGTAAAGACTGCTTTCCTCAATGAAAAATTAAAGGAAGAAATATATATGGAACAATCTGCTGGTTTCATAATGAAAAGCCAAAAAGAAAAGGTATGTCGACTTTTGAGGTCGATATATGGCCTTAAGCAATCGTCAAGATAATGGTATATATATTTTCATAATGCCATAATGGCATATGATTTTACAATGATTGATGAGGACCATTGTGTATATATCAAAAGATCCAATGATCAATTTGTGATCATATCATTATATGTTGATGATATATTAATTGCCGGAAGCAATATGGAGTTTGTTAATACTATCAAGAGTTGGTTGTCTTCCAACTTTGAGATGAAGGATATGGGTGAGGCTGCATACATTCTTGAAGTTAAGATTTCAAGAGATCGTTCAAAGAGATCGTTATCTCTTTCGTAAGAAACATATATAAATAAGGTTATTGAACGATTTCGTATGCAAGATTGTAAACCCATAGACACTCCTATTGTAAAAGGTGAAGGATTGAGCCATAGAATGTGTCCAAGAACTCCACAAGAGAAAGAACAAATGAAACATGTTCCTTATGCTAGTGCTGTTGGGAGCTTGATATATGCTATGAAGGGTACAAGATCTGACATATGTTTTGCAGTTGGAATGGTGAGTAGATACCAATCCAACCCAGGTCAAGCAAATTGGAAAGTCGTTAAGAGAATACTGAGGTATTTGAAGGAAATTGCTGATTACAAGTTGAATTACCAAGGAAATGATCTGCGACTTGAAGGTTATTCAGATATTGATTGGGGAGAAGATTTAGATGAAAGGAAATCTACCTCTAGGTTTGTTTTCTTACTAAATAATTGCACCATATGTTGGAGCAATAAGAAACAAACGTGTATAGCCTTGTCCACTATGGAAGTTGAGTTCGTGGCATCATCAGTAGCAATACAAGAAGGTGTTTGGCTTAAGAAATTTTTGGATCATTTAGGTGTTATTGAAAGTACTGCAGATTCATTATTGGTTAACTATGATAGCCAAGCAGCTATAGCGTATACCAAAGATCCAAAATATCATGGCAAGACCAAACATATAGATATCAAATATAACTTTGTCAAAGATATGGTTGCACGAAATAATGTGAACTTATAGTACATATCTACGCATAGAATGGTAGCAGATCCTATATCAAAGCCAATACCTAGAGATGTGTTTTGTGGTCATGTAAAATCTCAAGGATTGCGTAGAGTCTGATGTACTGGATTGTAATTTTCCCTAAGTTGTTCACATTAATGCTTATGAATCTTTGTTTGATCTTGATGCATCTTAATGCTCAGTGCATTACTTTAAGTTGAGAAAGTATGTCGAACAGATATAAGATCGGTCCACTCACACGGGTAATCGCCCTTACTTACTATGTGATAAACAGAAATGAGACGGTTTTTAAGCTTATTATCTAGGTGATAATCGAGAGCTCAAGTTTAAAATATATTTGTCGCCTTAACTGGGTGTTAAGACGATAACATAATATTTACTATGTCCGAAAGTAAAATACCCCACATATTTTACTTTATCTGTTTAAGATGACAGATGTGAGTTCTGATGAATTATGTAAATGAGTAAATACGTGAACTCAAGTTAGACATTGGATATGTCTGAACTATCATTTGTACTGTATTGAAGGTGTAAACATACGCTCCATGGGAAATGAGTTAATACCGTAATATGTATTTCATACTACGTATGCATGAGACGACCAATAAGAGTGGCAAAAGTTTGATCTCAGCTTTTATGCCGTGCGAGACTCTTGAGAAAAAGAGTACCTCAATTTTAGTGCTTTTAGGACTCTTACTTATTCTCAAAATTTCTATTTAATGTTTGTTATCTTAGGATGTTACCAATGATCATGAGTTGATTCGATCTAATGTGACATTTCTAGAAAAGCAAGTTGAACTAAAATTGAGAGTTTGAAGAAAAGAGGAAGATCGAATATGGATAATCACATTTTAAGTTTTGTATTCACGGGTCGACCAATTATGACTGTCTTTGCGATAATCATAATTGTGAATACAATATATATATATATATATATATATATATATATATATAATTGTTTAAAAGAGATCAAAAGAGATATAAATGTGATTGATCGATCTAGGGTATTGTATACTAAATTTACTCAAAGTGTGATGCCCATGATGCCCATTATAAGCTGCTATATATTCCTAACAGATGTATAGCAACGAGCTCTTAAAGTATGCTGGTTGCACGGATCATTCACCGGTGTGAAAGTTGAAGAGATGTAAGAGAACCATGTTCGGACCACCATGTGTAAATGGGGGATGATGGTTTTATTAATGTGATAGGCCTAAGTTGGCCCGTCTGCCCATGTTGGGCCTAAAAGCCCAGCCCACAATATTAGGGCCCATGGATAGAGGGATTTGATGAAGGGACACGTTTCTTTTTGGAGAGGACGTATATGAGGGGGAAATAAAGAGAGAGGAACGCACCTTTTGAAGTAACACACGTTCCTCCTTCCTCTCTCCCTCAAAGATGCTCCAAAAAGAAAGAACGGTAAGCAAAAGGCGATACCCTTCTTCCCTTCAAGGCGAATTGGTGTCATCGGATCGAATGGGATCAGTTTCTCTTCCTTATATTGGCGTTGGTGTTTAATCTGTGGCTAACAAGGTACGTTTGATTCTGTGATGTGCCTTAGGATCGGTGATACATGTGTTTTTTTCAGACTCATTTTCCGCATAAGTTTAAGAGTTCGATTTAGTATTAAATCTGATTTCAGGGAATTTGACAATCCCAACAAGGAGGTGGTCGGAGAGCAACCGGCCCGAGGGGTCCCGAGTTGCCTCCATGGGTTCCACCAGGAGTGCGCCGACGCGTGGCTCACGTGGCGTTCGGTGTGCCCTGTTTGCAAGGCCAAGCTCGAGCCCCGGTCGTGGGCCGAAAAAGCCTGAGATCATCAAAGCCCATGCTAGCTTTCGATTCTTTTCACTCTTTCTTTCTTTTGGTTTTTTAAATTTTCCAAAATTCTAGAGAGATGGAGAAGCGTTGACAAACACAGAGTCTCTTAATTGATTTGAGCAAGTTGGTTACTTCGTCGTGCATGGTGCAGCGAGTGAGTGGATGAAACACTCTTCATGACTTGAGTGTATGAATCTAATATATCTTTACTATTTGTTGATACATAAATTTTGGTGACCTAGTTACTTGTTGATAGAAAATTTAAAAAAAGATTAAAAAAAGAAATGAAATAAAAATTACATCATGGCAAATAAAAAAATAAAAGGGAAAATCAATCTGATTGATTATGCATGGAAGTTGGAAATTCTACCGAATACTCAAATTTTGTTAAATGTGGAAGTGATTAGAAAATCAGGTGAATAAAGGATCAGGATTTCGATAAAATGAAAAGAATCGAAGTAAAATCAAGTTGATTGAAATGGCGCTCCGATATGGGGGGGGGAGAAAAAAAAAATTGAACGGAGAGAGAATTCGTAGAAGAAAGGGGGCGAATTCGGAGAGCAAAAAAAATTTCGGGAAAGAATTCGTGCCAAAAAAAGGAATTCGTGCGAGAGAAAAAAATTCAGAAGCCTTCGTCAATCTTGGCACTCGCCCCCGATCCAGAAGCCTTCGTCAGTCAGAAGCCTTCTTTCTCTGACAAGAAAAGAGAAAAGAAAGAAAAAGTGAGAGAGAAGAAACACGAGGTACAACAGAGAAAGGGACAGCAGAGAGAGACGTGAGGGGATAGGTAATAAAAAAAGAAGAAGCGAAAATAGAGGAAGAAGGAGACCGGCACTCGCCCCCGATCCCCTCGCCAGCGCGCCAGCAACCCGCGGGCCACCGTCCCGCGCCGGCCGCCGCGCGGGCACCGCCGCGCAGCAACCTGCAACCTGCAGCACCCGCGAGCCCCCGAGCGCCGGCGTCTCCCTCTGCCGGCCATCGCCGCTCCAACCTGCAACCCAACGACGCCGCTGTCGCGACCTGCAGCAGCCCACGAACCCCCTCACCGAGCCTCTGCCGTGTCTCCGCCACCGCTGCTTGCTGCTCCTGCTACGCCCGCTTCGCCGCGATCAGCCCTCTGCACATCGCCTGCACCTGAAACTACTTGCTGCCGCTGTTCCTCACCGAAGCTTCGAGCTCTGCCGAGCAGCAGCCCGCTCGCCGTTTTCCTCCTTTGTTGCCGACGCAGCAGCGCCCGACGCCCTGCAAATCCGCGACCTGCTCACGTCCACCCGAGCACCTCTCCTGCGAGCACCCGACGACCCCGACTCCTCCGCGCCCGACGACCGCGTCCTTCGACCGAGCACCGCCGCGCCCCGCGTCACCTGCAACCCGCGCCGGCCCGCGACTCGCCCGCTGCTCGAGATCCCGCTGCCGACGCCCGTGCCTCCCTCTGCCCGCACCAGCAGCACCGAACACCAGACGCCCCGACGACCACGCCTCTGCCTCCGTCCGACGCCGTGCCACTGTCCCTGCTCCGCCGAACGACCACGCCTCCGCCCACCCGTCGCCGAGTCCTGCCCGTCACCGACGCCGCGCCCCTGACCCGCCACCGCGCCAGCGCACCGCAGCACCTCCACCCACTGCCTGCCACCGCCCCGGACACCTGCACGAGCAGCTCGCCATAGTGCACATTTTTAAAAAAAAAAATAGCCAAGGTAGTTTATTTTCTCTTTTTTTTTTTTTTTTTAATCAGGTTTAGTTATTATTGCTTAAATTGAAACATTTGATCTCGAGGTTTATTTTATCAATATTATAGGCATTAACCGTAGGGTTTTATCCAAAATTATTGTAATCATTAATTTAATCCGTAAGATGTCGGATTATTTTTTTTAATTATATTAATTTTTAGGCATTTTGATAGTATTTTAATTATTAAATCATTATAATTATTAATTTTGTCCGTGAGATTTTGAATCAGATTTTGAATTATTTTGAATCATTTTTTTTGTGACCCAGGAACCCGTGCGCATTTTGCGATGGAGTAAATCTTAGAGGAGTAGTAGAGTCACCATTACCCTTGCTGCCCCGGGTAAGTCGCTTGACAACGCCACGATGCCATGAATCGAATGCAAGACCTCTCGTGAAAGGAACCTACGCCCAACCAACGACGTTGCCACCACAAGTGGTTTATTTTGAATCATTTTTCATATGTCGTAATGTTTAGAGTGTGTAATCATTAATTTAATCTATGAGATAACAGGTTATTTTTTCGATTATTTTAATCATTCATTTAATGAATATCTTGATTGTTTAGATATAATTACTTGTCTTGAAAAAATACTAAAAAAAGAAAACAAAAAATATAAAAATAAAAAAAAATTAAATCCTACATTAGAATGTGTTGGTAAATTAGGGTTGCATTTTAAGTTTGCACGTTTAGATGATTTTTGAAATAGATTAAGGTTGGATATAAAATAACCTTTCAAAATAGGGTCTTAGATAAAGTTTGCATATTTTAATAATTTAGAAAAAAGAAATAGTTTTCTAAGATATAATAGGGTTTAAGACAAATTAACCCCTAAAATATATTAGAAAATTATTTTTTTCAAACAGTTTAACTATTTTTTTCTTTTTACGAATTTTAATAAAAAATATAAAAATATTAGATGCATGTCAAATATTTTGCATGTTAGGTTCATTTAATTAGAAATAGCTTGTTAGTAAAATTAAGTCATGTAGTTAAAGTGCATGTTTTAACTTCGAGATAAAAAAACACCCAAAAAAATTGTTTGATTTGTGCATTTAATTCCTTTGGTGCAATTTATTTTATTTATCGAATGTTTAATAATGATAGAACATCTGGATCATCCTATTGCATGATAGAAATTTATGTTAAAATAAATCAAAGCTGCCCACAAACAAAAAACAATTTTGAAAATAAAAGAAATTGTATCAAAATGACACCAGTAAAGTCTAATGTAACTAAGTCTCCATACTCAAAATCTCTGATTTATAGGAGTAAAATAATTTTTACATTATTTTACTTAGGTGTTTAATCGACCTATCATAAACTGATTAGTGGCAACTCCTAGATAAAATCAATTAAAAAAAAAAGAACTTGAAACCTAAGTCATGAATTGATATGGGCTTGAAAGAGCTCGAGTTAAGTTTAAGACTTAATATTCCATTAGCCTAAACCTAAGTAGTGCACCCAAAAATTAGATCGCGACACTATTCATTTACATGAATTTCATACAAGACTCATGTGATTCAACAGTTGAGATGAATCGGGCTCATATATTTTTTGTTATCAGTTCAAACAATGTCTTGAGCAATTTATGTGCTGTAGGCATAAAAAATGGAGTCTTCTTCATTGTGGTGACGGATTTGTGTGCCTATTGTAGATCAAGTAGCTCTAACTATCAAAATTTCTATAGCATCTTAAAGAGATGAAAAAAGGTGCAATCCAATTTCAATTTGTAGGTACGTTCTCATCTCAATCCTGGCCTGTTCGGAGATCGGAACTAGCCCAACCGTCTTTGGCCAGTCCGGATTCTAATTTTGAAAACTCATAGGCTGGCTCAAACGCCAATCACTCGTGCCGTTCTTTGACACGATGCGCGACCTTCAAGAGAATTTCTGAAGCAACTGAATTAGCGGAGGCCCTCTTGAGCCTGCTTTAATGGTGGCAATTGGCAAATGGGATAGGGTGGGCCCACCGTTTCGTGCACTGTATTGTTCGAGCTAGCCTGGCCTGGCCCTTTGTATTTTTTCTTTTGGAGTGGCCACACAACCATTTAGCCCAAAAAACATTTAAAGAAGGCTTTACACCGAAATGGACGGGTCGACTCATCGTCGCCACGAGCTCGAGCTGGCCCCACCCACCACAACCATGCGCCGTGCTACGCCAACACAATAGGACGGGCCAGTCTAAGCATGACCTATCATGTTGAACCGCCCGGGATGGGCCAAACCGTGAAGCGCTTGTTTAGCACCCCTGGCCTACCTCCTTTTTCCCACTGAAGACATAAAAATTTTATGACACTATGGTAAATAAGATGAGAGAATGGAAAAGGAGAAGAAAGATGGTGAGGATGTGTTTGGTACTAGCCAATTCTTGACTATTTTTGTT
This sequence comes from Eucalyptus victrix, assembly GCA_016097545.1. NCBI lineage: Eukaryota > Viridiplantae > Streptophyta > Magnoliopsida > Myrtales > Myrtaceae > Eucalyptus > Eucalyptus victrix. The sequence continues at coordinate 16,074,997 of CM027840.1, read as the reverse complement.
CTTTTGTTCTCTAAAATGAAAAAAAAAAAAAATAGAAATCCTTTGGTAACGTCATCTAATTTTTATATTTCTAAGAACATATTAGTTCTGAAAAAAATTACTTCTTTATTTTCAATAACAATTCTAAAATCAATCCATTTTTTTCTTTTTTTCTCTCTTTTTTTTTCCTCCTCTAGCCAATTGCAAGGCACAACAAATGCCAACAACCGACTAGAGAAGAGTGGCAAGACCTACCTGCCATATGCCAAAGTAGGAATCTCCTAAAATTATTTTAAAGAAAATGCTACGTTACAAATAAAAATCAAGGGTAGTAATAAATACATTCTCGTTCTATTTCTATTTTGAAAATGGAAATTTTATATAATTACCAAAAGTGTTGAATACTTATAAATTCGTTTTGGAAATGGAACCAGAAAAAAAAAATTTGAATAAAAATTATTTCTGAAAATCAATTGTTTATTAAAGGCACCTTAAAAAATTTTTAAAAGCAATCACCTCATCCGTTCCCCCATATTCACTCCAAATTCAATTTCCCAACGACCGATTCTGAAGCATGACGCAATTCTCACAGATTCCTCGTCTCGCCGTGTCTCATCAGTTATCTCAATCCAGCTTTTACGTCTGCAATAATGTCGCGGTTCATACAAGATAATGCACAGATCCTGGGCGCCCTACGTCGTCGGAACCCGGATGCAGCAGCGTGGCCTAAAAAGGCCGATCGAATCCGATCATCCGAGCCGTCGAAGGTGGCCATCAACCTCAACGGCTTCTTCGGCGACCTCCCTGAGGCCGGCGATGTCATCGGCACTTGCTCCTCGACGAACGCGTCGTCGTCGTCGGAGATAGCCGATGGGTCCAGCGACAAGGAGGAGCCTGGATCGTCGGATGACGGCTGGGTCGAGGCTGCGAAGGTTGATGGGGATAACGGTGGCGGTGAAGCCTATGATCTTGCTTCTAAGAAGCTCAGGAGGTATGTTGACTTGGTTCAGCGCCTTCTCCGTTGCCTGTAAAGTTCCGCGTTAGTGATCCCCAGAAGGTGTTTGATGTCTGCTGCGTGCGGCTTGAGTCTGTCTAGCCTTACCTAATGGATCAAGTAAGCCACGTTTCTCAGTTTCCGACCCAAGATCTGACAGACCTAGCACGTTGAGATCCTGGATCAATTTTCCATGGGGACAATTAATGGAACATGAGATTTACAAGGCAACAAACGCAATCCGAGGTTATAGTAAGGTAGGGGCAAGGTTCAGATGATACTGTCTCCCTTATGATTCCATCTGTGTATTTCTTAGAACAGTTGGCTAGTATTGCTGTTGCTACTTGAAAAATAAATGCTCTCTTGGACTTAACCTTTGACAAGGGAGGCCATTTTCTCATTATCATCGGTGAAGCGATGATTTAATTTTAGATATTTTTAAGATCTTTGTAAAACTATTCCTTAAGAGTTTTTTGTATTATTGGTGCAAGATAAAGTAATTAAGAATTTTTCTTCCCTTCTTTTTATACTTTAGCATTAAAATTAGATTCTCTTGCACTTCTCGTGTGGTTACTAAGCTTATTATATGATGCATTATGATTGCTCAGGTGGGTTCACTAAAACCTGAGAAGGCAATTCCTGATGCCATTTTATGACAAGCAAAAGGCCCTGCGATAATTACTGTTGTGAAAGTTGGTATGATGGTAACCGGCCTTGTGGTTGCTCGTAGGGAAGACGGCTCATGGTCTCCACCTTCTGCAATTCCTTCATGTGGAATAGGGTGGGGAGCACAGGTAGGCTCGTTTTATCGTATCCCTGGATTTTGATTTCGTCAACCTTAAGGGCCAAGCGTCGGAACCAACAAGTGTTTTTGGCTTTCATGCAGTCTGCAGATTAACCACGTGAATCAACGTGCTCAAAATGATTGTTTAGATAATAAACACCAATTTGATTTTTTACTCCATCCGGAATGCTTGACGTATTGTCTGCTTCATTTCCATGGTCCCTGTGAAAATTTTCCTTTGTAAATGTCTGATCTATCATCCTTCTATTTCATGGAATGTTGCCATTTGTTTCTCCTTTTTGGATCTCTATCTAAGAACAGTATTTCTCAGGATGAGATTTGGACTTTTGTTTGATTACCATGTTGCCATTGAGTTTTCAAGTTCCTTTCTGCATCTCTGTTCCCTTTCTCTGAATTTGTGTTTCGCCTTCTTTTTTGTTGCTTAAACAAAGCCCTTGTTGATGATGTGCAGTTGAATGCTCTCTTCATTAATCCTATTCATAATTTGCTTTGGAGATTGTTTTTCACTTGCAGGAGTTCACGATTGAATATTGCTTTTTGGATTATTTCAATCAGCCGTAAAATGGTAGGGAACTCAGCTTTGACAATGTCATGTCAACATAACATAAATGAGTGTCATATGGGCAACTTCCTGCTTTCAAATGTTCAACCCAACTTCGATATCTAACTCGGCTAATGAAGATTTCCAATAGATTTTTCCCTTCTCTCGGGTCCACCAATGAACGAACTAAAATCCAATTAAGTAAAGAACATTTTTCCACACCTAAAATGCACTGATTGTCGTTGTTGGGTGAGCTAGATTACACCATATTCCACACAAAATTTTGAGACCCACAAACACTACACAATTCAGAACGCTAGAGGAAGGCTAATGATGAAAAACCACCCTTTATCCTCAAAATGCTCTCCAAAAAGAGCATTAGGAAGATTGGATACAAGATTTGTGATGAAGTCACCGATTTATAGTGAGCCGAATGAACAAAGGACACATTTGCCAACCTTTTATGCCATATTGGTTTACAAAAATTCAGTAGTCGGCGACCTTTCTAATTCATGAACCTTAAATCAACAAATCTAAAGTTAGGCTTAATCTGCTAGTAATTGATACCAATAATTGCATCTTATTGTGTACTGTAATACCAATTAAGTTGTTGAGAACCATTCCTCGGTAGGCTTGCTTTCCCAGTCATAGAACCACACCGTATAGTGGAGAAGCTATGGAACTAAAACAGAAAAAAAAAAAAAATGATGACGGCTTTTAAGAAGAATGACTTTTGCCTCTTTAGAAATATAATTATGTCCCATCACAAGAATCTTGAGTGTTCTACAGATTCTCAAAATCATGCAAGCTAGCTGTATACAAGCAGGACATGCACACACTTAACCACATTCGCACACGAGCAAGCATGCTCTATATATAGCAACAAATCAAAGCAAAGGTGTTCATGCCCCCCATATAGCAACAAATGAAAGCAAGGTTTACACCGATGGCCATTATCTTTCCATAAACACATGCAGAGCATTTCACTTGCTCAGTCATTTGTCTAACAACAAGAGTAGCATCTGTGAAATAGCCACCTGCGAATCACACAATCTGTACAACCATCTCTAGGAACAGTAACAAAACGCGCCCAAAACGATACCGTTTTGCACGCCGACATGGCGAAATAATGCAAAAACGGCGGCGTTTTGGGCTGACATGGTAAAAAAATTAATTAATTAATTAAATTTAGTTAAAATATTAAAAATAATAATTTAAAAATTTAAAAAAACTCTACAAAAATTTAAAAATTTTAAACAAAATTTAAAAATAAAAAAAAAAGGAATGGGGGAGGCGGCCGAGGGATCAGCCCTTAACCATTGCCGCCGCCATCGCCGAGAAGGGCCAGTGATGGCGGGGGGAGGGTCAACCGGGGTCGCTAGGCCCTGGCCAGGGCCCGGCGACCCTGGCCGACCGACGGCGAGGGATGCGAGCCCCCCTAGATCTAGTGGCGAGGGCTCACGAGCCCTCACCGCCGATCGGCCGGGTCGCGGCCCTTGGCCGTGGCCCGCACCTCGACCGCCCTCCCCCCGTCATCGGGCGCTTCCGGCGGCGGTAGCGACCGAGGGTTGATCTCGGTCCCTCCCCTAGTTCCCTTTTTTATTTTTTTTTTTTATTTTTTAAAATTTTTTAGAGTTTTTTTTATTTTTTAAATATTTTAACTAAATTTACTTTTAAAATTATTATTTTTAAATATTTTAAATAAATTTTATTTAATTATTTAATTATTTATTTTTTTACCATGTCGGCCAAAATGACGCCGTTTTTGCATTATTTCACCATGTCGTGTGCAAAACGGCATCGTTTTGGGTGTGTTTTCGCAGGAAAAATGCCACGTCGGCATTTTGACTGGATTTTGGCTGGATTGGCACTCAAGTGATCCTTTTTACTCCGATTTTGGCACTTAAATGTACCTTTCATAAGTTATGGCACTTAATGTCCCTTTGACCAAAATTATGGCACTTGAGGGGTCCGCACGTCCTAAAAGTTATTATATGCTTCATTTTAGAAGTTAAATTATCCAAGAATCCAAACATCTATGATTTAAGGTTCAGTGTTCAGTACTATTAAATTCTCAAAATGAGCCAGTCACTTTCAAGTTAGAAGTTATGTCTTCTACCAACTTCATTTCTTTAAAGTCAAAGTTAAAGCCAAAAACTCAAAACCCACAGCTAAAACCAGAAAGGCAAGCTGAAACTCACAGCCACCCCAAACAGGCCTTGGCATTTATGTTTATGATTATTTGACAAAAGTAGTACAATGATAAGTTTCTTGCCAAAGGATTTACAATCTAGGAAGCACATACAGTGTGGACATGCTAAGTTAATCTACAGTCCCTACATCAATGTTTCTGTGGATCTTCTGACACAACATACAAGTTAGCAATATCTTGGACAAGAAAACATAATTAATTCCCAGACTTACATGGGACTGTATCCTTAAAGAGAATTTTATTTGATGCCAAATTTAATACTGCAAGCAAAGAAATGAATTACACCTAGGAATGTAAACAGTGTGGATATGCTATCAGTCCCTAAATGAACATATCTGTGGTTCTTTTTCAGACAACCTACAGTAATGGATATCCTGGACAAGGAAACATGATCATCTCCTTGACTTGCATAGCAGATTTACTTTGCATCTTGAACAAGGATTTGAATTGCTTGCGAAATTGATACTACAAGTAGGCAACAAGAGAAGGCACAAATCAAAATGCATGAAACTAAAAGGCTATACTTTGATTCACTGTAGAGTGCATCAGCAACTAGAAATGAATATGCCTTGAAGCAACTAAGCAACAACAATAGCAATTGACAGTCGTGAGCTTAAATGGATCTAATGGATACTCTGCATTCTATTTTACAGTGAATTATACTATATGACATCCTCTAGCACATATACTACAAAATCTTCTCAGTGCATAATGACGGGAAACAAGTGACAATTCTCCTGCATATAAGTTCACAAGTTACTCTTGCATACATCACAGTGCATACTATCAAAGACAACCGTTCAACTTCTTAGCTGACATCCTTGAATGCCTGATTAGCTATCTATAATCAAGACTGATATCTCGACCATACTTAGGGCGCGTTTGGTAACGATTCTGTTCCTGGGAACTGATTCTGATCAGAAATGATTATTTTTGATTGTTCCGGAACCGATTCGAGTAAAAAACGCGTTTGGTAACAAATAAAATTTCTGATTCGGAATAGAAAAAGAATAGAAATACGTTTGGTAACTATATAAAATTTCTATTCCAATTCTTTTTTAATTACCTTTTTAGATTAAAATAAATTTGATATTGAATTTTCATAAACCATTCACGATTAATTATATTTTTATACTAAATAATAAAAATATTAACTAATCAATTTTTATTATATAGTAAATAATAAACCATAGTATAAACTATACTAATATCCCTACAATATGTAATAAATAAAAATACTAAATTATAACATAAAATTAAATACGTATTCTATATACAACAAATATATATTTCATACTAGGAAGAAATAAAAATAAAATATAGAAATAATTTTTTTTATTCGGCACTTTTGATTCTCTTTTTTGATTCTCGGATGGAGAATCATATTTTTTCGATTCTGAATTCTTGTCCAAAACTGATTCTGGGAGTAAATTTGTTCCCAGAATCAATTTTGGACAAAAAACTTACCAAATGCGATTCTGTTCCCAAACTGATTCTGGGAATAAAAAATCAGAATCCGGCACTGTTTGGATAGTTACCAAACTTGGCCTTAGTTAATTCGGGCGACCCAGCTTCTTACATCATAAAAGTGCACATGCAGAATCCTAAGCACTACACACTGAGCAAGATTTTACACCATAAGTTGCCCCACTGGGTAACAACAAAACATTCCGAAGAAACACCAAATAACATCAGTCAACAGCAATCTTACCACTTTCGTCCTAGTTGCCCCATCCATGAAGGATGCACCAGCAAGCATTTCTCTGATATCGATCCCCTGAAGCTGGAGTCGCTAATGAATATACTCTTCGAGTCAAATCAGAATATAACCACAGTGAGATTAGAAGTTAAGCTTACGAACTTGAAGGGCTGCTGGAAGTCGACCAACTGTAGACATTTCAGATGTTCTACGGGGAGCTGTCTGTTTTACCAAGTAAACTAGTCATTTACATTAGAATTCAATAACACGAAGTTATGTACCAGAGGATACTTGAATTTATCAATTGATAAACTTGAGGTTACATGCACAACCGACTACAAAAGCTTAAGCCGTTAGAATGCGGTGGTTATTTTTGCTCATGCAAAGGTGATTTGATGACAAAGGCCTTAGGTATGCAAACTCTATGCTTGCAGGCATAAGAATAGGTAGACCCATAACAGGTTGCAGACAGTTAGCAATCAAACTCAAGAACTCTAACTCTGCCATCAACTTGAAGTTAAATGCGCAATCGTTTACTTCAATAGTTAGAGTGTGGCACAAAGTAAATTTGTATCTTAACAGATATAAAACCTTACCAATTTAAACAGCAGTAAATATTTGACGAAGTTACCAGCATGCTTTCAATTTCTTAATGTCCAACATATTATGAATGTTTAGCAAGTAACACGTTCGACTTTACAAAATATGATAACGAGAAAACTTCCTACATCAAATAGGATAACGATTTTACATATGTTCTTGAACCTTGACCACTGCTGCAAGGGCATTCGTTAACAATATTCATTTTGTTATGCAAGTCTAGCATGTGAAATGTGTGTTCTTCTCACCTCAATGCTTATCTTTTTTCCTTTTCTCGCTCTTTCTTTTTTTTGTATTTTTCTTGGGAAGCGTATAATTTTCACACTGAGCATTCTGTTACTGTTGGCCAGGGACAACATAAAGATTGCATAGTGGTTTTCTTTGTGAGGTCTAACAAAGAGGGGAATCATTGCAATTCCTCACTACTTGGTGATTGGCATAGGATCAATGCCGCTGTTACTCATGCCAAGGTAAGCAAACCTTGCCATTATACTTCAAAAGCTTTGGGTCTTAGAGCGATGGTTTTTTCATCATCCAGCTTTGACACTTACTAATGATACTTAAATCCTATTAAGCTAATTTTCTAGGAAGATATGTTTACTTCCTGCAGTACGGGAATGGCAACCCTTTTCCCTTCATTCTCCTACTAGTAGGAATTTATTTAAATTGAATACATTAGAATACATGATGTGAGTGCAGGACATATGTGAGAAGCATTCAAAATGCAAGAGGTCACAAGAGCATTATAGTTTTCACATCAACAACGATCCTGGCATTAAAGAATGATCACTTTATCACCAATTGTAACAAGTGCAGACCATGGACAATTATCTATCATGCGCTCTTCCTCACAACAACAATAATAAGGTTAAAACTTTCATACCAAAGGTCATGATGACAAATACTCTGGTGGGAACGGCGGGACGCGACTTGCTTCAGGATTCAAAAGGGCCGATGAAGAACTCTCCCCTCAGCCCCCTGATAAGCTTTCCAACTCTAGCTCAACCTAGAAGCCAAAACAGCCACTATCACCAGGCCTCCATGCCTCCTGAAACAGAGGCGATAGAAAAGAAAAAAAAAAAAAGGCAAAGGAGAAAGAGAGGTCTCACGGTACCCATACGCCTCTCTCTCCTCCACCACAATATCCCTCGTGGCCGTCACAGCGTTGCCGAAACCCCAAAACTTAGCACCGCCACCAATATATTTAGCCTCGTAAATCTCTTTTGCTTCAAAATCCTTGGCCATGTACTCGAGCCCGAAATCTTGGAGGCGAGGTTGGTGGAGAAGTTGGTGTTCCGGAGGACGGCCTCCCCAACCGGCGACGCGGTCAAGGGAGCTAAGAAGGAGGCCGCAGTGGAGTAGTCGAGGGACTTGACGTTGACGCGGCGAAGCCTGAGCTCGGGGCTCTTGACGCGGACGGTGAGGGCAAACCCGAAGAAGGCGGCGCAGAGGATGATGATTGGGGCGAGGGCGTAGACGAAGCACTTGCTGCTGCTGTGCCTCTGGTTGCGACAAGGCGGCGGCTTGGCAAAGTGGGTGAGCTCCATGTTGTCGCTACGGAGGCAGGGTCTGGAGGGCACAATTGAGCTGGTCGGATCTTCTTTAGGCATCACGAAAGTCGGAGTTCAAGTGAATGCGAGAGAGCACGGTACCGAAATCTCTTCGACATGATAGTCGACACGGTGATCACGGCCAAGGCGGTTGCGGGGCATGAGAACATCCTGGTGATTGTGGCCGAGACAGGGTGGCCAAACTCGAGCCCCGATGCAGCAGAGATCGACGCCAACAAGCTCTACTCCGAAATGTACGTGAAGAGCCTGTTGGGGCACTTGAGGTCGGGGCAAGGGACGCCATTGAGGAAGGAAGGCGTTGCGGAGGCTTACGTTTACGAGCTGGTCGATGAGGAAGCAAAAGAGACGACGAGCAGCCAAGCTCGCGCGAGGAACTGGGGGATCTTGTATGCGAATTTGAGCGAGAAGTATGAGGTCAAGTTCTCCTGTGCCGCCCGCTATTGTGGGTCGTTGGAGGAGCTGTTGATTGGGTTCGTGTTGATGCTGCTGATTCTGGTCTGGTTGATATGGTATATACCGAATTCCCCATGGTGATTCCGTTTCGACTGGGGTTTGATTTCGTTCTTGCTCTTTCTCTTCGATGGAGCGTGTCCCTCTCAAAGAAGATGATTTCTTCACGTCCGTGTTCTGGGTTTGAATCTTTGATGGTCTAAAGCACTTCAGCCGGCTGATTCTGCTGTTTCGTTTTTTCTCTGTTCTTATGATATGATATTGATCTTGATCTTGATGTAGTTCTTTTGTTCTTTTATGGGGGTTCTGGATGTGTTAGAGATGGATTTGAAATCAGTGGTAATCGGATGAAAAGTGGAGTGATCTGGAATCTTGCTCGATCGAGCAAATTCTTTGTCTTTCTTTTCTTTCGCTAGCGAGCCAAAGGATTTATCTTGTTCTTTTCCCTACTGTTGTTTAGCTTGGAGCAAGAAGTTTCTGCAAATTTTAATTGAATGCCATGGCTTTGCCACTGTTACTGGTTTCCTGAATGCGAAATGGGCGGAGTCAAATCGAAATTTTTCATAACAGTACTTGAACTCAAGGTGGGAATTCGGAAGATTTATGCATGCTATCGAGAGTGTGTGGTAAACTGCAATGCCTTGCAAAGCTCGAATCTTTTTAGGTAGAAGAAGAGTTGTATGCGCAGGCAAAGCATATAATAACAACCGGGCATTGCTTTGTGCTCAGCGTGATAGATCGGCGGCCCCAATTTGAATTTGATTGGAGATAACCTAGGCTCGATGCAGCATAATGCGAAAGAGGAGATCGATTGGAGTTTTTGCTAACCACAGGGCAATGATCTGAGAATCTTTGATCTTTCACTTTTATAAAACAAAACAAAGTCAGAATGGAATTCGGAAAATCATGACAAAGAAGGGAAATTGCTTTTGGTGCGGTTCTCAATCCCGAAGATATTCACGACACCTCAGAAGAACAGAAATTTACTTGTCACTTTTAACAGTTTCTTTCCCTCTCTTGCAAAAACACTTTGATGGAGTGACAGGGGAATGGTGGTTTTGTAAATTGTCCACTTGCTAGTCAAAATTCGGTTCATCATCACCCCAAATATCTAACTGGGACACACGAAAGATGACATAAGAGAGACAAAATATGCCAAGAAATCATCGGATAAGGCCTCGAGATTTCTTCAAACGATGAAAATTAGCTTTCACCGAGTACAGTGAATCAACTTGGGCAAGCATAACCTAGCAAACTATCATTCTAGTTTGCAAAACTAGGATTTTTGTACAACACTACTATTTCCTACTAAAGTTGCGCATGAAACCCAAAACAAGCCAACTGATCTTTCCTCATTGCACACCCCAACATATTCATACAAGCACACAGACATGCACCCCTATTCACACACGTGCAAGAGATTATGAGCTCAGAGAGAGAGGGAGATTACATAATACAATCAATCGCTATTTACATTTGCAAGATTTTAGGAGTTAGTGTGGATGACCAAATCTAGATTAAGCAGAAAGTCTTAGTCCTCTCTTTTTCCCAAAACCAAATGAATCTCGTCCTCAATCTTCAATCTGTTTCCTCTGTGGTGAAATGATCCTAAAAACATGCTCTTGGATGTGCAATTGTCCACCATAACTACCCATCTGCTCTTCTTCCTCTACCCTCCACTGCCGTCGATCTTGCCTCAGGCTTTAGCACCTTCCTACGCTGCCTCAAACACCCTGCACGGGTCATCATCGGCAGAGGTTCAAAGAGCAACAGCGACAGAGCAGCACAGCACAAACCCACTTAGACCCAGCTTTCACACGGTCCCGCATGTCCGACCGGCAATAACCTCGGACGACAACATAGGAACACATCAATCCGCTCAGTGAGTGACCCATGCTCTCTCGCATTCACTTGAACTCCAACTTTCGTGATGCCTAAAGAAGATCCAACCAGCCTAATCGTGCCCTCCGGACCCCGCCTCTGGAGTGATGACATGGAGCTCGTCCACTTCACCAAGCCGCCACCTCACCACAACCAGAGGCACAGTAGCAAGTGCTTCGTCTACGCCCTAGCCCTGATCGTCATCCTCTACACTTCCTTCCTCGGGTTCACCCTCACCATCCGCGTCAAGAGCCCCGAGCTCAGGCTTCGCCGCGTTGATGTCAAGTCCCTCGTCTACTCCACCGCGGCCTCCTTTTTAGCTCCCTCGACCGCGTCGCCGGTTGGGGAGGTTGTCCTCCAAAACACCAAGAGAGCATCTTCTCTACCGTTGGGCTTCCGCTCACTTGCGATTCCCCGTCCTCACCGTCTCTGTAACACGTTCTGCATCCAGAAATGGCAAGCGGGGACTTCGGTGTCACCCACAAAGCTTGGGACATGGTCCGCCTTGCGCTGCTGTGGCCAAGGAGAGGCAGGGCATTCAGGCGGCTCCTCGCGATCAAGTTCTGTCTCGCCATGGTTGGATTCGTTAGGAGCATCGGTGGCGGTTGTGGCTACTGCAGCTCGATGCCCATCCATTACGGGGAGCGCGAGCTCTCATTCGACAAGACCCTGGTCTTCCGCGTCAAGATGCATCAACCCAGAGCATCCACGAGGTCTCGCTTCCGCCTCCCTCGCATCCCCTACATTAGCGACAAGGACAGTGACTAGGAGAGGAAGAGCCCGGTCACCATTGAAGACAGAGGAGAATGCAGATGCGGAGGTGGTGGACGAGGCAGATGCGTAAGTGCGGCAGTGTGGTTTGTCGGACAGTGGGCTCTGTCGTTTGCTAGAGGAGCAGCGTGACGAAGGGGCAGAAAGAATGAGAAAATATAAACTGTAGCGCAGATGCAACAATAGCCGACAAGGCGGATGTGGAAGCGGGTGAAATAGCTAGTACGAGTACCTAGAGGGGGTGAATAGGTATAGAAAAAATTTCTTGAAGCTTGCACGATATTTAAACAGTTAGAGGATTTGCCTTGAGTTAAAAATTCAATCGCAAGACCGAGTAAGGGAAAGAGAGAATTGAACACTCGGTTTATAGTGGTTCGGCTTGATTCAAGCCTACGTCCACTCTTCTGCACTGACAGCCGATTGGCTGAATTCCACTATGATCAAAGAGATGTTACAGTGTTGATCTTCCTTGATTTCTAGGTGCAGATGATCTACCACACTCACTCAAGGCGTCACCAAGTATAAACACTCTCTGTATACAATTTCGCTCGAACAGTCTCAACTAACAATCAAGGATCTTCAGACTCTGGAATTTTTCTATCGATCACACTCTTAATTCAACTAGAACGACTTCTTTTTATACTCCTTTATGCCATCATAGCCGTTGGCACTTACCAAAGGAATTCCTGCAATCTACCCGTTGGACGGAATCAATCAAGAAGATCATCCGAGCTATTTAAGGAATCTGATGATAGCCCATCAATCCTGTTCGCCCATACAATCAGGATCTCGGTTTCCAAGAATAGAATATTCCAAGATTATTTCGTCGACCATCGGATCTTCAATCGATCTTAGATAAGAATTAAAGAATCCAAAATGATTATCCAACCAAAGAATCTATTCCGAGAGGATGGGATCGAATCCTCAACCATAAACCTCGGCTTTGGATTTCCTTCGTCCTTTGGATTAGAAAGAGCGTCGGTGAGAATAGACTTAAGTCTTGAGTCCGAGTCTTAAGTCTTGAGTCTTGAGTCTTGAGTCTTGAGTCTTGGGTCTTGAGTCTTGGGTGCACAAAGTCTTCAGACTTTAAACTGACGGTCTCCGAACATCCAGACTTAGACTGAAAGAAACGTTTTGTCAGCTTCAAAATATTCTGGAAAGATTTCTCCAACAATCTCCCCATTTTTTATGGTGACAAAACTTTCTTGAAGATTTGAACAACTTTGACCTGCAAAACATTTCTTAAGCAATATGGCTAACTCATAAAGATTAATAAAATAACCAGACTCTGCATCCACAGAAAATTGATTAGTCTTTTATGAGAAACACCATATAACAACACTTGAATAAATGCAACCAGTCAAGCATCATAATCCACAGTCAATTCAGTCAAATTCACACCCAAGTTCAAGTTCTCAAGTCATACTCAAAAATAAACATAACCACAAAGGTCAAAGTTTAAAAAATGAAAGTTCAAATTGGTTCTCCCCCTTTTTGTCAGCATTGAAAAGGGTGAGAAAGGAGTCATGTCTGCTTGGGAATGCGCACGATCCGGAAATCCCCAATGGGTGGACTACTCCTTCGAGCTTCTTCAGGTCTTCTGAGATGAGCTACCTCTTCTCCCTTGGCATTGGCTTGAATTTGCGGAGCGAGGTCTTTGAATTTATCTTCCGAGAGAGACCGAAGATGCTTGTCTAGCATGCTTCAAAGCTTGGATTTCACAGTCCAGAACATATATCTGGCTACGCATTTCTAGAAGAATATTCATGATGCTACGAAAATCTGCATAATCATCCGTCTGTGTACTGGCATTGGCTTTCTCAGATGGTGTGTATGCGAACGATGGCGCTTCCGTATGGTCCGGCAGATTTGGAATCGACGTATCACCTTCTTCGGGCAATTGAGAGACTGAACTTCTTCGGGTCTTCGGAGATTGTCTTAGATCTTCACGCAGCATGAGGTGTAGACCTCTCTTGCTCGCTAACTCCCCCTGTCTCTAGGACATCGAAAGGGGAAGAGTGATGATCATGCTCTTGATTTCCTTCTCTCAGTTATCGCAGACTGTTCTTTTTCTTCTTCTCCTTCTTCTTCAACTTCTTTCTACTTCTCTCTCTATTCTTCTTCTTCTCTCGCTCGCTGAAGTTACGTCGGATAAGACACGAACGTCTTGTTCTTGTCGGTCTTTGGGATAGTGGGATCTTCATCATCTTCATCTTCATCTTCATCCTCCGGGATAAGAGTTCTTTTCCTCTTTTTCGATGAGGCACCAATGGCCTCCTTTCCTTTCCTTTTTGAAGCGGCATCGGGTGGAGATTTCACTTTGAATTTCTCCATTGCCTTGGAGAGTTCTTGCAGACGCATCTTCATTAACATTTTCAACCCTACCACCATCTTGTCACATGGTCGAACACAAAAAGTATGTGGCAGTTCAATATTCAGATGTCTGAAGATCTTGGTCACCAGACCAGGATAAGACAATTGTCCTTTGTCTTTTAACACTGCTCTATACATATGGAAAAGAATAGTATGCGGGAGAGAAAACTTCCGTCCTAAGTTGATCGCATACATCAACTTTGCTTCAGAAAGAGACACAGAAGTCTTTGACGTAGACTTCGGTCTGAGACAGTTGATCACAATCTTATGAAGCACAATGTTGATGGCATTCATCCTGGAATAGATCATTTTCTTATCTACGTCCCTATCTTTGACAAGATCGGAGTAGTACGAGCAGGTGAGACTTTGATTGGGAGATAGCGTCCCCGTTCATCTCCAACTATGTCCGCCAACATATTCACATCTACCACATAGACTTGGTCTCGAACACTGAATGAAATTCTATTCGCATCCAAAAAGCTAAGATTTGAATAGAAATAAGCGGTCAGTTGATCATACCCGTCTGTAGAGTCAAAGTAAAAAGTCTCAAGTTGAAGCAAATTCAACTTCTCTCTTAAGTTCAAGTTGATGGTATCCAGGAAGTCAAAATCGACACTTCTAGGGTTGATTACCCCTCTTTTCAACAGCCTAAAATACACTTTTTCCTGATCCTTGGATTTAAACAAATCCATCCGATTTCCTTTCACCTTTGCTGCCACACCCATTCTAGGTTTAAATTCAAGGAACATTTTGTCATCATCGTTCCGTCAATCAGATTTTGTCACGGCATACGAGGATCACTTGGAATGTTCGCAAGAGCCTCCTCTGCTCTTCTTTTCGGAGCAATTCCCAACTCTTCCATTTTCCGCAGAAAAAGATACTCATTTCCATAATTTTTGTCCTTAAGGAAGTCATCTATGTATTTTAATGAAGAACCAGAGGTTTTCAATGCACGAAAAAGCTTATAGATAAAGGAGGGTCTTTGGACTCTTACTGGGTCGGCATCCTCGATTATCTCTTCTTCCAGATTTTGACTTGCACCTTGTGGGGCAGGAGATGCTGAATGACGTGGAGGAGAGCGAATCGGACTTTGTCGCTGACTTGATAAGTCTTCTTCCTCAGTAAGATCGAAGTGAGTCGGTCCCTTCTCCATTCTCTCGTGGTCCCCTGTTTGCGATTCTTGATGATTTCCTCGAAGACGACATCTTTCTTTGTCTATTGGAGGATTCCTTCACTTTCTTTTCCCAAGAAAAATGACCACTTTCTCGACGATGAACAAAGAGTAGAAACGAGTATCGGGAGGAGAGTGCCTTTTAGGGTTTTGAAAATTGGGCGTAGAATAGCCGTATATATATATACCTCGGATTTGAAAAAAGAAGTTTAATCGGTACAAGGAAAGTGTACGAACACTTCTTTTCAAAATCAATAACTGCCAAAATTAACCTTTTTTTTTAAAAAAGACAAGTTTTCAAATTTCACACGAATTATATCTGAATGAAAGAACGTACCTTTTCGAGATAAGATAAACGAGAATTCGTACCTTTTAGTTTAAAACAGCAACTTACAGTCTTTAGCCATGAATGATTGAGTCTCAGGATTTAAAGTCTAAGAGATCAGAGTCTTAGAGTTGGTGAGTCTCTAGACTTTAACTTCTTCAAGCTTCAAAATGTTCAGTCTTGAGCGAATAAAGTCGAATTGATTTTTCTCCAAAGGCTTTGTAAATATATCTGCTAGTTGACTCTTTGAATCAACAAATTGAATTGAGATTTCTCCATTTTGAATATGATCTCTAATGAAGTGATGACGAATCTCAATATGCTTTGCTCTTGAATGAAGGATTGGATTTTTGGTGAGATTGATCGCTTTGGTGTTGTCACATCGATTTACGTGCATGAGTCTTCAATGCCAAAGTCTTGTAGCTGTTGTTTTATCCATAGAATTTGTGAACAGTAGCTTCCAAGAGCTACATACTCGATTCGTCGTTGAGAGAGCTACGGTGCTTTGCTTCCTTGAAAACCAAGACACATCCTGTTTCCAAGCGAGTTGACAAGTTCAGAAGTGCTCTTTCTATCGACTCAGAACCGGCCAGATCTGCATCGAGTATCCTAGAAGATTAAAGTCTCCCCTCTTTGGATACCAAAGACCGATGCTTGAAGATGAAGCAACGTATTTGATAATACGTTTCACGACAATGAGATGTGATTCTCTAGGATCTGATTGAAACCTAGCACAGATACAAACACTAAACAAAATATCAGGTCTAGAAGTAGTAAGATAAAGAAGTGAACCGATCATGCTCCTGTACAGCTTTTGATCTACTTTCTTCCCTTCTTCATCCTTGTCTATCTTCTGAGAACATGACATTGGTATGTCGGTCTTTTTGCACTTTTCCAATCCAAACCTTTTGACAAGATCATTCGCATATTTTTCTTGATGGATGAAAGTTCCTTCCTTCATTTGTTTCACTTGGAGTCCAAGAAAGAATGTTAACTCTCCCATCATACTCATTTCAAATTCATCCTGCATAGACTTAGAAAATTTCTTGCAAAGACTTTCATTAGAGGATCCAAAAATAATGTCATCAACATATATTTGAACAAGTAAAAAGTTTTTGTTTTCCTTTTGATAAACAAAGTAGTATCTACTTTACCTTTGACAAAACCATTACGTAATAAAAACTTACTTAGTTTGTCGTACCAAGCTTGAGGTGCTTGCTTTAGACCATACAGAGCCTTTTTCGGTCGAAGGCGAGTCCGGCTTCTTTGGGTCTTCAAATCCAGGCGGTTGTTCCACATAAACTTCCTCATGGATAAATCCATTTAGGAAAGCACTTTTGACGTCCATCTGGAATAACCTGAAATTTTTGTAACAAGCAAACGCAAGTAATAGTCGAATAGCTTCTAACCTTGCAACTAGTGCGTAAGTCTCGTCATAGTCTATTCCTTCTTCTTGCGTATATCCTTTGGCCACGAGTCTTGCTTTGTTTCGTACGACTTTTCCTTTTTCGTTCATCTTGTTCCTGAATACCCATTTGGCTCTAATAACGGTTTTTCCTTTTGGTTTAGATGTCAATTCCCAGACATCATTGATGTTGAACTGTCTGAGCTCTTCTTGCATAGCTTCGATCCAGCTTTCATCAGATAAAGCTTCTTCTATGCTTTTTGGTTCAATTTCAGAGATGAGAGCCACAGCACTAGATTCTTCATGCCTTTTTGATCTGGTGCGGATTCCTTCATTAAGTTCGCCAATAATGAGATCTTTGGGATGACTGGATTTGTGCTTCCAGTTACTAGTTGATTTGCCAGGTTGATGATCTCTTTCTTTATTTGATTCTCCATGAGCGTCTTGATGATGGACTTCCAGAATCTGAGATGCTTCTCGAGATGTAGACATTGGAAGGTCTAGAGCGGGTTCAGTCTCTTCGTACTCGAGTGCGGCTGGATTCATCTTGCACTCGAGTCTTGGAATTTGACATTCATTGATTCTTCCACAGGACTGGCTTTTCTTGTTGTAGACTCGTAGGCTTTGCTTGATGTAGAATATCCAAGGAAGATGCCTTCATCGATCTTTCTTCAAACTTACCAACTCGATCATTTGCATTTTTCAAAATAAAGCATTTGCAACCAAATACATGAAAGTATGAAACAATAGGCTTCTTACCTTTGAACAATTCATAGGGGGTTTTCTCAAGAATAGGTCTTAGAAAGACTCTATTTATAATATAGCAAAGTTGAAACGACTTCAGCCCAAAATCGTGAAGAAATTTTACTTTCAATTAAAAGTGTTCTAGCCATTTCTTGAAGAGATCTATTCTTTCTTTCCACAACTCCATTTTGCTCGGGTATACGGAGAGGAAAACATGTGATTAAAACCAGATTTATCACGAGAATCTCGTCAAATCTTGATTTTCAAATTCACTTCCATGATCTGTTCTTATACTAGAAATAGCACATCCTTTTTCATTTTGAACCTTTTTAGCAAACTTCTCAAAGTACGAAAAGGTTTCGATTTATTTGCAAGAAAATATACCCGGGTAAAGCGAGAGTAATCGTCTACAATTACTAGACAATATTTCTTACCTCCAATGCTCTGGGTTCTTGTTGGTCCGAAGAGATCCATATGAAGCAACTGCAGTACATGATTTATTTGCTTAAATGAATTTCTTACCTGCTTTCCCAGAATGCATGGAGTGCATAAGTCAGACTTTTGGTATGGCAATTTAGGTAGACCTCGAACAAGCTGCTTAGAAGAGATTTTGGCTAATTGCTTCTTGTTGATATGGCCAAGTTTTCGTGCCATAGAAGCGCTTCATCTTGAATTGAGATTAAGCATTGTTCTTCATTTGGCTTTACATCAAGGAGGTAGATGTTTCCATGCCTTCGACCCATGAAAGATCGAGTCGAATCTTTGCTAATTCCAGAACATATGCCTTCTTGAAAGAAGATCCTGTAACCAGTATCACACAGCCTGGCTAATCTGAGTAGATTGTAGTTGAGTCCTTCCACTAGAGAGACATTGCTTATTGTGAGATTTCCAATTTTACAGTTCGAATCCCACAATACTTCCTTTGTTATTTCCTCCGAATGAAACTTTTCCACCATTTACTTGAATAAGCTTAATGAAACAATTTGAGTCTCTGTCATGTGTCTTGAGCATCCTCTCGTCAAGATACCACTTTACCTTCTTTTTGACAAAGACGCATTCAAAAGAGAGTCTCAAGCTTTCTTTGGTACCCAAATTTTCTTGGGTCCTTTGGTGTTAGTAGGATGAGCATTATTAGGCCATACTCTCTTAACGAGCTTCCAAACCATAGGACACTCTTTTTCAAAATGATCCCGATTGTTACACTTAGAACACCTTAAAGCATTTCGACCTACGAGACTTTACAAAAATTCTTTTGAAATGATTTTTATAAGCCTCCTCGACGGTCTTTTCTTAATTCTTTCTTTTACTTTCGGAAAATCAATCAAGGGGATCGTTTCTTTGTCATACCTAGACCAGACTTATTAAAGTAAGGTCTTTGGATTGAAAGGACTTTTTCAAGTTTTTCAGACCCTATTGAAAATTTCTTTGAAATATTTGATAAATCAGTTTTTAAGAAAGCATTTTCTTTTGAAAGTTTGTCTTCATTCTCTTTAAGAGTAGAAACATTCAAGTGTAAATTTTTTACTTTTTCTTCTAAAATGTTTTCCTTTTGTTTTAAAACCGAGTTTTCCTTTTTAAGCTCGGAAATCCTTTTAAGAGAAGTCTTAAGACTAAAACATAATTCATCAATGTATTTAGAGACTTTGACAGGGATTTTATAATCACTTACCTCAAATTCAGTCTCGAGTCGATCCAGTCTAAGTCTGATTGCGCCATCAGACACAGGTTGGCATATTCCTCATCACTCTCTTCACACTCTGTATCGCTCCAGTTTCGGCTTTAAGAGCTTTTCGAGACTTCTCAGCTTTTCCTCTTTTCTTTTCGAAGAGGACGGTTGGGTACGATGTGTCCCTTCTTTTTACATTCGAAGCAAACTACATCTTTGTTTCGTTCCTCATCATCAACGAGACTGGGTCTTGTCTCGAAAACTTTGTTTCTTTGGGATGAACCTTCGCCTTTTCTATTCAGTTTTGAATCTTCTTATCATGAGGGCGAGCTCCTCATCATCCATATCATCTTGAGAATCTGCATCATCGAATCATCATTTGATTTTAGTGCAATAGATTTCTTACCTCTTGGATCTTCGTCTTCATTAATTCGTTCCACTTCATAAGATCGAAGAGTTCCAATCGGTTCGTCTACGAGATAATGGCATGATTCTTTGCGTCTCTCTTATTGAAGTCTTTATATGATTCCAATCCTTGGAAAGTCCACGCGAAGCTTGTTCACCTTCATGGGATCAGAAATTTTTGTCCTTGGTTCTCAAGACCATTGACAATATCGTAAAACGACTAAACATGTCGGTTATAGATTCTCCTGGTTTCATTTTGAAGGCCTCATATTGACCGAGGAGAATGTTAATTCTGGTCTCCTTCACTCGATCTGTCCCTTCATAGGTGATGTGTAACCTGTCCCAGACTTCTTTTGATGTAACACAAGAAGATATTCTGTTATATTCAGTTGGTGACAAAGCACAATATAAAGAATAAATTGCTTTAGCATCGAGTGCTTGTCTCTTGTTTATTTCTTCTTGAGACATTCCGCTGGCTTCAACAGTTTCTTTCCCTCTTTCAGAGATTGATGCAGCAGTAGGAGTGATTCCTCTTTCCACAACGTCCCATTCCAGAGGATCCTTTGATCGTAGGAAAGCTTTCATCTTGTTTTTCCAGATGTTGTAATCCTTTCCATCGAAGTAGGGAGGTCTGGTATTGCTTTGCCCCTCCATCAGCCCCGGTGCTAGCATACTAGCCATGGATCTTTTACTCTGAAGTAAAACACTTCAAACAAAGTAAGAACACGAGCTTTGATACCAATTGAAATAGCTAGTACGAGTACCTAGAGGGGGGTGAATAGGTATAGAAAAAATTTCTTGAAGCTTGCACGATATTTAAACAGTTAGAGGATTTGCAATAGTTAAAAATTCAATTGCAAGACTGAGTAAGGGAAAGAGAGAATTGAACACTCGGTTTATAGTAGTTCGGCTTGATTCAAGCCTACGTCCACTCTTCTGCACTGACAGTCGATTGGCTGGATTCCACTATGATCAAAGAGATGTTACAGTGTTGATCTTCCTTGATTTCTAGGTGCAGATGATCTACCACACTCACTCAAGGCGTCACCAAGTATAAACACTCTCGTATACAATTTCGCTCGAACAGTCTCAACTAACAATCAAGGATCTTCAGACTCTGGAATTTTTCTATCGATCACACTCTTAATTCAACTAGAACGACTTCTTTTTATACTCCTTTATGCCATCATAGCCGTTGGCACTTACCAAAGGAATTCCTGCAATCTACCCGTTGGACGGAATCAATCAAGAAGATCATCCGAGCTATTTAAGGAATCGATGATAGCCCATCAATCCTGTTCGCCCATACAATCAGGATCTCGGTTTCCAAGAATAGAATATTCCAAGATTATTTCGTCGACCATCGGATCTTCAATCGATCTTAGATAAGAATTAAAGAATCCGAAATGATTATCCAACCAAAGAATCTATTCGAGAGGATGGGATCGAATCCTCAACCATAAACCTCGGCTTTGGATTTCCTTCGTCACTGGATTAGAAAGACTGTCAGTGAGAATAGACTTAAGTCTTGAGTCCTGAGTCTTAAGTTTTGAGTCTTGAGTCTTGAGTCTTGAGTTTTGGGTCTTGAGTCTTGGGAGCACAAAGTCTTCAGACTTTAAACTGGCGGTCTCCGAACATCCAGACTTAGACTGAAAGAAACGTTTTGTCAGCTTCAAAATATTCTGGAAAGATTTCTCCAACAGCGGGGGCGATGGCATGATTCGTCGGATGACGGCTCCATCGTCCGATCGGAGAAGAAGCGGAGGGCAAAGCAACCGATCGCGAGTCGAACGAAAAAAATGGAGAGAGAGAATTTGTAAGAGAGAAGGATTGCTATTGCTTCCTTGGAAGGAGAGAGAGAGCGCCGAATTTTTCAAATTTCCCGAGAGAGAAAAGTTTCTGGTGGGCCCAGCATAGCTTTTCGAAAGGTCAGGAGAAGGCTAGTGTAGGCTAGTGAGAGAAAAAAGAAAAAGAAAAATGCAGAAGATAGTAAGTGGGCCACGTTTCCACGTGGCACCGCGTGAGTGGTCCGGGACCACGCTGATGTGGAGGTCCCGGACCACCCAATATTTTCTCGCGCAACATGTAGCACTTTGCCACTCGCAACCCAAGCGGCTCCCACCCCGGCACCAGACCGCAGCACGACATGCCCCGCCCCTACTCATCACCTCACGATCCCATCGCCACACAATGCGTCGACCCCACTCCCCCCATCGAGTCAATGCAACCCCTAACATCCCGGGACGTGTCTGATGATCCGCGAGCTCAGGACGGAGCATCGGATGATTACGACTTTCTGTTGGGATTGTCAAATTCCTTGAAACCGGATTCGACACTAAATCGAACCCCTAAACTTGTGCGGAAGATGAGCCCGAGAAAAACACATGCATCACCGATCCTAAGGCACATCACAAAATTGAACGTATCTTGTTAGCCACAGATTAAACACCGACGCCGATATGAGAAAGAGAAACTAATTCCGTTCGATCCGATGACGTCAATTGGCCTTGAAGGGAAGAGAGTATCGTCTCTTTTTCTTTGTTCTTTCTTTTGGAGAAAGGGAAGGAGGAGGAACGTACGTACTGCCAAAATGTGCGTTCCTCCCTCTTTATTTCCTCCTTATATACGTCTCCTCCAAAAAGAAATGTGTCCCTTCATCACATCCCTCTATCAATGGGGCCTAATATTATGGGCCGGGCTTTTAGGCCCAACATGGGCAGACGGGCCAACTTAGGCCCATCACATTAATAATTAAAACCATCATCTCCCACTCGCATATGGTGGGCCAAACATGATTCTCTTTACCTCTCTTCAACATTCATACCGGTGAATAATCCGTGCAACCAGCATACTTTGAGAGCTCATTGCCATACATCTATTAGGAATATATAGTAGCTCATAATAGGCATCACACTCTGAGTAGATTTAGTATGCAAAACCCAAGATCGATCGATCACATTTATATCTCTCTTGATCTCTTTAAACCATGATATATATATATATATATATATATATATATATATATATATATATATATATATTGTATTCATAATTATGATTATCCCAAAGACAGTCATAATTGGTCGACTAGTGAACACAAAACTATAATGTGATTCTCCAAATTCGATATTACTCTTTCCTTCAAACTCTCAATTTCAGTTCAGCTTGCTTTTCTAGAAATGTCCCATTAGATCAAATCAACTCATGACCATTGGCAACATCCTAAGATAGCAAATACTAAATAGAAATCTTGAAAATAAGTAAGAGTCCTGAGGGCACTAAAATTGAGGAACTCTTTTCCTCAAGAGCCTCATACGGTATAAAAGTTGAGATCAAACTTTTGCCACTCTTATTGGTCGTCTCATGTATACATAGTATGAAATACGTATTACGGTATTAACTCATTTCCCATTGAGCGTATGTCTACACCTTCAATACCGTACAGATGATAATTCAGACATATCTAATGTCTAAATTGAGTTCACGTATCTACTCATTCACAAAATTCATCAGAACTCACATTTGGCATCACAGACAGATAAAGTAAAATATGTTGGGTATTTTACTTTCGGACATAGTACATATCATATCATATCATCATCTTAACACTTAGTTAAGGTGACATGTATATTTTAAGCTTGAGCTCTCAATTATCACCTAGATAATAAGCTTAAAAACTGTCTCATCTCTATTTATCACATAATAAATAGAGGCGATTACCCATATGAGTGGGCCAATCTTATATCTATCCGACATACTTTCTCAACTTAAAGTAATGTACTGAGCATTAAGATGCATAAAGATCAAACAAAGATTCATAGGCATTAATGATGAAAAACACAAATTCATTAAATGTGAACACTTTAGGAAAATTACAATATTCAGTACATCAGCCTTTACGCAGTCCTAGAGATTGTACATGACCACAAAACACATCTCTAGGTATTGGTTTTGTCATGGGATATGCTACCATTCTATGCGTAGATATGTACTGTAAATTCACATCTTTTCGTGTAACCATATCCTTGACAAAGTTATACTTGGTATCTATATATTTGGTCTTGCCGTGATATTTTGGATTTTTAGTGTACGCTATAGTTGCTTGGTTATCATAGTTAACCAATAATAAATCTACAGTACTTCCTATAACACCTAAATGATCCAAAAATCTCTTAAGCCAAACACCTTCTTATATTGCTGTTAATAATGCCACGAACTTAGTTTCCATCGTGGACAAGGCTATACACGTTTGTTTCTTACTGCTCCAACATATAGCGCAATTATTCAATAAGAAAACAAACCTAGAGGTAGATTTCCTTTCATCTAAATCTCCTCCCCAATCAGCATCTAAATAGCCTTCGAGTCGCATATCATTTCCTTGATAACTTAGCGTATAATCAACAGATCCTTTTAGATACCTCAGTATTCTCTTTACGGTTTTCCAATGTGCTTGACCTAGATTGAATTGGTATCTACTCACCATTCCTACTGTAAAACATATGTCAGGTCTTGTATACATCATAGCGTACATCAAGCATCCCAACAGTACTAGCATAAGAAACATGTTGCATTTGTTCCTTCTCTTGTGGAGTCCTTGGACACAATCTATGGCTCAATCATTCGCCTTTTGTAATAAAATTGTTCTTCTCTAGCAAATACTAGAGGTATATAGCAGCAAATACCTCAAGAATATAATTATTGGCAATACACATGAACTTCATAAGAGATCACTGATAAATCTGGCCAAAAACGTAGGTTCTGATCAATTCACGAAAAACTTGATGTAGGGAACTTCAAACGAAAATCAAACCGTTTAGATTCAATAAAATTGCGCCACGAACATGCTGACAAAATTTCAGCTCAATCGGACCACAAATTGACCTCCGACGCCAACTTAATGTAAATCAGATATTGCCTTAAACCCAGATTTTCTGCTTTCTCTTTTTCTCTTGTTATTGTTTCCTTTTTTGCGACTACCTCTTTATATAGATAGTGAGAAACCCTATTTCCTCATATAACTTATCATATGGGCTCAAGCCATTTTTGGGCTTGCAACTCATTGGGCTTCCTCTATATAGGAGTGAACCCAGCTAACAGCAACCATGATGAGTAGGAAGACTGATGATGAAGATCAACAGTTAGTAGGCAGAGGTTACTCACCCAGAATGCCAAAACCAAGAGCCGCCGTGGCTACTTGGTGAGTGGCCATCTAATGAATTACTTTCATGCAAACTGATCTCACTCCCCAGAGATGCTCTCTATCACATATGAGGCTTGTTGAGATGGAGAGGACAGGCGGAGGGAGAAGGGTATCTAAACAACTTTCTCCCTCTACTTCTGCATTTGGCCGCATTTGGTATCCAAACACCTTTCTCCCTCTACTTCTGCATTTGGCCGCATTTAGCCAATTAGTCAAATCTAAATTGCACCTACGAACAAGCAAAGCACCCTCTCTCTGTCTAGGTTGCACCGACACGGACACGCGACACGCGACATGACACGACACAACATGTCAACACGTCGACACGTCATTTCTAAAAAATAGAAAATTCCGACACGCTGGGATACGTTGTATATTAAATAAATATTTTTATTTTTAATTAATTTGATTCAAATTTAATTAAAAAAGAACTTACAATAGATTTACACTAATAATTCAAAATACAATATTTTTATTTTTCGAAATTATTTTTTAATTTCATTTAATAACTTCTTTTGATTAAATAAAAAGCACCCAAACCCCTCCCTCTAGCACCCACCCCCCGGGCCCGCTGGCACCCAAACCACTTCTTTCCTTCCTCTTTCGAGTTTTTCCCCACCCCCAATTCTTTTTTCACTTTTTTTTCCCTCCCAAACCACTTTTTTCCCTCCTCTTTCGAGTCTTTCCCCACCCCAATTCTTTTTTCACTTTTTTTTCCCTCCACCTGACAGGCTATCAATCAGCCCTCGTCAGTTGTCACTTCCCCTTCTCTCCTGTCACTTCCCCCTCCCTCCAACACACCAAGTCCCCTTTTTATTCTTTTATTTTTCCTCTTAAAACCCTAGCGATGCCTTCTTCTTCTCCTTCTCCTCGCAGCACAACACCTTTCCTCTTCTCTTCCTCCCGATCTCTGCTCGCCAAGGATGAAACACGCAGTCCTTGTGCGCCGAGAGGCTGCACACCGCCGCAAACTCCTCCTCCTCCTCCTCCCCCTTGCCACCGCCACCACTCCCCCACTCGACGACGCCGGCCTCATGAAGTTCCTCCTCACAGCCCTCGCCTCAGTCTCTACTCTTTCTCTCGCCATCTCGCCGTCGCGGGCTCGCCTTCGCTCGCGGCCTCTTCTCATCTCTTCTCCCTTGCCCTCGCCTCCACCCTCGGACACACGTATCGAAATGTGTCGACAAAAGTTGACCACGTGTCGACAAATCTGACACGTGGTCAACTCGTGTCCAAGCGTGTCGACGTGTCCAACACACTCCGACACATGTCAGACACGACTCGGAGGTCCTCTGAACGTGTCCGTGCAACCTAGCTCTCTGTCCCTCGCTGAAGTCAATACTTGCATGAGGCATCTTGAGATGGAGAGGACAGGCGGAGAAGGGTATCCAAACACCTTTTTCCCTACTTGTGCATTTGACTAAGCCAATTAGCCAAATCTAGAACGAGCAAAGCACCCTCCCTCTGTCCAACTACCTTTTCATAGGACATTGTCTTTAATCTCGTGCTAGTGCTCATGTGGGCTGCATACTAAAGCAAGTAAGGATGCGGGTGTACAGCAAAGCAAGTACAAGTAAGGATTCAGCTTGTACTATGAAGAGAAAATATTGTTCAAATTGCGGTGAAGTTGCGACGCAAAAGCTTTGATGTTCATCAAGTCCATTTACCAAACCGAGAGTCTACTACAGATCCTTCGTCAAACTGAGAGTCTACAGCAAAGCCGCACACACGCCGATAAGAAGCCACAGGCGCGTGCGTCACACGCACGCGCGAGTCTAATGCATGCACGTGCGACACACGTGCGACGCACGTGCGCGGGGGCTGCCGATGGCGCATTCGCGGCACACGCCAACTGACGTCATCGTGACATCAGCTGCACACGTGTGCCGCAGGTGCCAGTCGGTTGAGGAATGATAGGGTAATCCTTCTTGTTAAGAAGCCAATGAAGGAGTTGGTATTCTTTTATGCTTAACCGAATAGACTGATTTTGTAGATGTTGACCTTGAAGCTTTTCCTGAGCATGAACGTACTAGGGTATGGTGTAGTATTCTTCACCACTTTCTTCTTATCAAAAGGAGCAAAGCGCGCACATATTATTGGATATATCTGCACAATATTCTCTGTAGGAGTATTTATTGCTCCTCTATGCATCCTGGTGAGAAATTAATTAAATTTGACGAAATCTAGAAGCACGTACATTTATAGACAATTTGCATATTTTTACACTAATTCCATTATTAGTAGACCGACTCACTTGGTCAATTTTCGCTACTATTATTGACTTCATTTTACTAAAATAGAATGAAAATATATGGATGGGCAGGGAAAAGTCATAAAAACCAAGAGTGTGGAGTTTATGCCGATAACTTTATCAATCTTCCTCACCCTCAATGCAATCATGTGGTTTTTCTATGGCTTTCTCAAGAAAGACTTCTTCATTGCTGTAAGTGGAAAACTGTCGACCCCACAATCCTTATTTCATTCCAAAAAATCTTGCTTTTTTATCTGCTTAATGTATCCATACATGACACAGGTACCAAACGTGTTGGGATTTCTACTAGAAGGGGTTCAGATGGTGTTTTACGCCATATACAGGAAGAAAAGGGAAGTGGCAGTGGAGCAGCTGCAGGAAGTAGAAGTGGTGGAGGAGCAGCAGGAAGTAGAAGTGGTAGTGGAGCGGCTGTAGGAAGTAAGGGAGGAGATAATTGACGTGGTTGAGCTGAGCGGAGTCGCGTGTCGATTGGGTAGCACCATACATGGCAATGTTTTTAGTTTTTTTTTTTAATAGAAATGTTTTTAGTTGATCAGGCGTCATTCCAAGATCTCCAACTACATGACAAGGGTGGAGATGACTAACTTTACATTTTGCTGTTGCCTGGGACATATTATGCTGTAGTTTCTGCTAAGGCTCTTTAGCCCATCTTTGTCAGACTGTAAGTGTGAGTGAAAAGGTAGAAAGAGCTTTTCGGCTTGTGGAGAGATCTCTAGCCAATTCATGCATCAACATTCTCAGGAGACAAGAACTTTGACTCCAAGGCAGAGTAATTTGGCATCCCTTACATATAGAAATTGAGTCCATGACTGACATGGCAGTCGATTTCCCTTTTCCTTGTAGTGTCTCTACTTAAAGGAACTGCTAGTTTTACTCTGTCCATTGGCATTCCTGCAATTGCCATGGCTCTGTCGGCAATAATTATCCATGTTGAGCAGTTGACGCATCTCTCAAAAGGTTGATCATTTACATTATGAATGACTTCTGCATGTTATTTATTTTTGTGATCCCACATTTTTAGACCCACATTTTCTCTTAAAGTTGCAACTATTCAACATGAAGTTTTCCACGCTTCATACCCTTTCGTGACAACCGCCCATTAGTTACCGTTTTGATGGAAGATGGTATATAAATAGGAACGTTCATTTTTGAAGGGTGATGACAAAGTCTAACTCAAACTCTCTCATTCAGCATACACTATCAATACGAGAGTGAATTGGGGTAGTAGTGTCCCTAATTTTCTTTGATTTCAGGTTTTTCGACAAATGCGAACAAGAACAATGTCGGAGTTTTGTCTTCAATTGATCTGGCTTCTGCATATGAATTTTTTTATGTCTAACATTTGGTATCAGAGCGTGTCTAATGCCTCTGCCTTGTTTTTCTCGGATTTTTGGTGTATTTTTCAGGCATTTTAGAGATGAACAGTAACTCGGGATTTTGAGGCCAACAGAGAAACTCCCAAATTCCGGGCAAATTCCGGCGACCCACCCCTTGATTTCGGACCTGCACAATCGCACCGCCATAAGGAACATTAGCCATGAGTTTTTCTGGTATATCGGTGTTCGTCGGAGGCTAATCAAGCGACAGAAGTCGCGGTGGTTGAAGGAATTGTGTTTTGGAAATTTTCGTCTGATTTTGGGGCCAATTTTTCCTCATTTTCGCTGAAACACGGACCCATGTGATCGTGCCGGCATGTTTTACAAAACCCATCATTTATTTCAGTTTGAGATGGGCTGCCGGAGAAGAAACGGCCGGTGAAACCGCGGTGGAACGGCGAAAAACGGCGAAGAAAAGCTTCTGTTCGCGCGAGGAAGAAGGCGCGTGGAGCCCATGCACCACGCGCCCTCACGCGTGCGGCAGTCACCAAGCGCGTGCATTGCACGTGCCTACGCGCTAAACGGCGCGCGTGTGGGGCACGCCCCCTGCGGATTCTGGCGCGTGCCGAGCACGCCCTTGTGCGCTGGACGCACACGTGCTCGGCACGTGCCCGTTGTCTTCCAACCGCGGTTGTTTTTATGCTTTTGCCCCAAATTTTTCATGTTTTTGCAATCTTGCCCTTGGCCAATTTATTTATTTACTGTTCTGCCCTTGATGTATTTATTTATTATGTCATTTCATGCATTTTTATGAATATTTTATGCATGAAATTTAATGTCCAATGATTCATATAATTAATTAATTAGAGAGTAGTCACAGCATCCTTAATTAATTAAATTATATATTAAGAGCTTACGAGATCATATTTAGAAATGGACATTAATTGTAATTAATTATATTAATATGATGAAGTTTATCCCACAGGAATTTTCATTATATTAATATGATTAATTATGATGAAATATCATATTATTTTTCTTAATTTACCCACAGGGATTAAGAAAAGGCATATACTATGGTAATTTCTTCAAAAAGTAATTATGAATCTATTTAAATTAAAAACTTAGCCCACGAGTAGTTTTTATGTTATGTGATTCATATTGTAACATGTTTACATTGGTAAAAGATGATTTATTTATATTTGCCTCAAGTTTTGTGACATAAGTATGATTATTTGATATGCAGTTTCGCAACCTGTGAATTTCTTCGAATTTAAGTTTGATGTTCCTATACTGAATGGTGAGAACTATAAAATTTGGAAGGAGTCAGTTCTTCTTTAATTGGGTGGATGGACATTGACTATGCTATAAGGAAAGACGAACCACCTACTCCTACTAATTCGAGCACTCCAGCTAAAATAGCTCTTTACAACCAATGGGAGCGGTCCCACCGCGTTTGTGCCATGTTTATAAGAGCTAAGATATCTCCTAGTATTCGTGGTTCAGTTTCTCAGCATAGCAATGCTAAGGCTTTATTGAAGGCCATCGATGCGCAGTTTGAAAGTTCTGAGAAGGCGCATGCCATGACCCTGATTATGAAGTTTTCATCATTAAAGCTCACTAGTGTTAGAGGTGTGCGTGAGCACATCATGCGAATGAGGAACATTGCAGCTTAGCTTAAGAACCTTGAGGTTGAGATATCTGAATCCTTCCTTGTGTATTATATTCTGAATACTTTCCCATAACAGTATGCACCTTTCAAGATCTTTTATAACACACATAAGAATAAATGGTCAATTAATGAACTCATGACCATGTGTGTTCAAGAGGAAGAAAGACTGATTATGGAATTGGGAGAAAGTGCTCATTTGGCAACACAAGGAAAGAATAAGGGCTATGGCAAGCATAAGGGAAAAGGTAAAATACCTCCCTAAGCTGACATTAAGAAAGAATCCAAGTGTTTCTTCTGTAAACAGAAGGGGCATATAAGGAAGGATTGTGTCAAATTTAAGGCCTGGCTCGAAAAGAAAGGTAATTCAATCTCTTGTATTTATTATGAATCTAATATGACTGATGTAAGTCACAACACTTGGTGGATTGATTTTGGATCTACAATCCATATTTCAAATTCCTTGCAGGGTTTTCAAAACCACAGGAAGTCAGTAGGAAGTGAACAAAGCATCTATTCAGGAAACAAAATGCATTCGCATGTGGAAGCTATTGGGACATATAGACTAGTTCTCAATAGTGGTTTTGTTTTAGATTTGAAAAAGACCTTTTATGTTCCTAGTTTTTCTAGAAACTTAATTTCAGTTTCAAGACTTATACCTTTGGGATACTCTTTTAACTTTTCAGATTCAAACTTCCGTTTATCATTTAAATCTGAAATTGTCAGGAGTGGTACTTTGTCTGATGGTCTTTTTCGAATTAATTTACAAGACAATGCCTATTATGATGCAATGCATGTTCATGATAAAGCTGGTATGAAACGATATGTTCTAAAAGAACATTCTTCTATGTTATGGCACCGGAGATTGGGATATATCTCCATAGAAAGAATTAAGCGATTAGTAAATGATGGAGTACTCAGTACTTTAGATTTTACTGATTGTGATACTTGTGTGGACTGCATAAAGGGAAAGCAGACTAACAAAACAAAGAAGGGTGCCAAGAGGAGTACAGAAATATTAGAAATCATACACACGGATATTTGTAGTCCGAATATGGACTCATGTGGTCAGAAATACTTCATCTCCTTTATAGATGATTATTCACGTTATATGTATCTCTACTTGATTCATAATAAATATGAAGCATTAGATACCTTTAAGGTATTTAAGGTGGAAGTAAAGAAATAATGCAATAAGCAAATTAAGATCGTGAGATCAGATAGAGGTGGAGAATTCTATGGTAGATACACTGAAGATGGACAAGCACCTGGTCCATTTGCAAGATTTCTTCAAGAGCATGGGATAGTTGCCTAATATACTATGCCTAGTTCTCTAGACCAAAACGGCGTAGCAGAAAGAAGAAACCGGACCTTATTAGACATGGTGCGTAGTATCCTTAGCAGCTCCAAACTTCCTAAATCCTTGTGGACTGAAGCACTTAAGACGGCAGTGTACATATTAAACCGAGTTCCGACCAAGGCTGTCCCAAAGACACCTTTTGAGTTATTTAAAGGTT
Organism: Eucalyptus victrix; assembly: GCA_016097545.1. Classification (NCBI taxonomy): domain Eukaryota; kingdom Viridiplantae; phylum Streptophyta; class Magnoliopsida; order Myrtales; family Myrtaceae; genus Eucalyptus; species Eucalyptus victrix. The sequence goes on along the minus strand of CM027840.1, from coordinate 16,043,431 downwards.
GGAAACCGAGTTTGCATCATGTGCGCGTTTGGGGATGCCCGTCTGAAGTGAGAGTTTATAATCCACAAGAAAAGAAGTTGGACCCAAGGACCATAAGTGGGTATTTCATTGGATATGCCGAAAGGTCTAAAGGATATAAGTTTTATTATCCATCTCACACCACTAAGATTATGGAATCAAGAAACGCTAAATTTCTTGAAAATGACTTGATCAGTGGGAGCGATCGACCGAGGGATCTTGTTCCCAACGAAGATCATTCAAACACTCAACCTTCCACCTCAAATTTAAGGTTGGTTGTTGCTCATAATGTCCCTTCAGTTCAGTCGGCTATTGAACAACCAATTGTTGAAGTTCCACAACCTGCTGATATTGATCTAGTAGATCCAGTTGTTCAGCAATTACCAGAAACTGTTGAACAACTAGTTGAGTAACACGCTCCTCAAGAGAATGTTGATGCAACATAAAGAAGATCTTCTAGAATAAAGAAATCGGCTATTCCTAGTGATTATATTGTGTATTTACAAGAGTCTGACTACAATATTGGAGTTGAGAATGATCCCAAAACGTTTTCACAAGCCATGGATAGTGATAAATCCAATTTGTGTTACAATGCCATGAAGGAAGAGATGAGTTCAATGGCATCTAACAAAGTCTGGGATTTGGTTGAGTTACCTAATGGTGGGAAGGCCATTGGTTGTAAGTGGGTCTTCAAAACTAAGAAGGATTCATTGGGTAACATTAAAAGATATAAAGTTAGACTTGTTGCCAAAGGATTCACTAAAAAGGAATGAATCGATTACACGGAGACTTTTTCTCCTATATCTAAGAAAGATTCTCTTCGTATTGTTTTGGCTTTGGTTGCCCATTTTTATATGGAATTACATCAGATGGATGTGAAAACGGCGTTCCTCAATGGAGAACTAGAGGAGGAGGTTTACATGAAACAACCTGAAGGATTCTCCTCTAGTAAATGTGAGCATTTGGTGTGCAAGCTTAAGAAATCTATATATGGCTTGAAACAAGCATCCCACCAATGGTACTTAAGGTTCCATGAAGTCATCTCTTCATTCGGTTTTGTAGAGAATGTCATGGATCAATGTATATACCAGAAGGTTAGTGGGAGCAAAATTTGTTTCCTTGTGTATGTGGATGATATACTACTTGCAACCAATGATAAGGGGTTGCTACATGAGGTGAAACAATTTCTCTCTAAGAGTTTTGACATGAAAGATATGGGTGAGACATCTTATGTCATTGGCATTAAGATCCATAGAGATAGACCTCGAGGCATTTTAGGACTATCTCAAGAAACCTATATCAATAAGGTTCTAGAGAGATTTTGAATGAAAGATTGTTCACCAAGTATAGCACCCATTGTGAAGGGTGACAGGTTCAATTTGAACCAATGCCTGAATAATGATCTAGAAATGGAACAAATGTACAACATTCCATATGCTTCTACTGTTGGAAGCTTGATATATGCTCAGGTTTGCACTCGACCTAATATCGCTTTTGCTGTGGGAATGTTGGGAAGATATCAGAGTAATCCAGGTTTAGACCACTAGAGAGCTGCAAAGAAAGTGTTGAGATACCTTCAAGGTACCAAAGACTATATGCTTATGTATAGACGAACTGACAACCTAGAAGTGGTCGGTTATTCGGATGCGGACTTCGCGGGTTGCATTGATTCACGAAAATCAACATCTGGATACATTTTCATGTTAGCTAGCAGAGCCGTGTCATAGAGAAGTGCCAAGCAGACTTTGACTGCTACTTCCACTATGGAGGCTAAGTTCGTTTCTTGTTTTGAGGCTAAGTTCGTACTAAATTGGAAAATCAGCATTTCCTCCTGCAATGTTCTCTTGTTAAGTAGATTTCACATTCTTCTCATAGTTCACTACTAATACTGTGATAGTGATCCTGCAGCCCATGTGAAAAATTGTACGCCAACCATCTGAAAAATTTAAAGTCACAGCCCATCTTATTCCACGGGATGTCAATACTTTTCCCTTTCAACCCACCCCAAATCACAGGGGGAAAAATGTCGATCTTTATCCTTCACCTGATGAGCTTTAAAACTCCAAACGAATGGTCAAAACTTGATAAGGGATACACTGTTGAATCATTTGTATATACATATCATCAGTTTTGTCCAAGCCATGGACATTAATTACACCAAACCAAAGCGAAACCCCAACCCCATCCCTAAATAAATGAACAGTCTTTATACCATTCTGATTTCTGACAGCTATAATGAACTGGAACAAGTCCAAAATAGGAGATCTATGAAAGAATTTAGACAATCCTAGGACATATAGAAGAATGTTCTCTACATGAACTAGATCAAACATGATCCTAGGCCTCCACGACGAGCTAACAAACCGATGGAACATCGGCCACAGGATTGAGCAAAGTTCAACGAATCAAGGCCGCTGCAACGACGCCCATCCGCGCCTCTTGAATAGTTACCATCTTTTGTTCAAAGTCCAGCACATCCATCATAGCCAACCCAACCCATGTAATGATAACAAGTTTCAGACTGCTGACCTAACAAGAATCTAATACTAGCCTACCAAGAATGGGGCGAGATGATCTTGCTTCGGAAGTGTTTGCTGATGATCCCCTCCAAGCCCGCTCTTAGGTGTATCACAATATCCTATGCATGGACTCCACCGTCATACCTCGTTTGGGTGTTGAGCAGCTCCATCGTCTCTATGTGAAAACTACCGGCCATTTTGACTAGCCGTGCAATCTCCGCCGGAGACGCATGATACAATGGCATGTTGAAGCAATCCACTTGCTCTTCACTTATTATTCCCTGCAGTGAAAAGCTCGCCCATTTGTGGGTCTCCGTCAGTTGAATGAAGTTAAAAGTTCATGCAGTCTAATGTTGATCTCTCTAATAGATGACTATCATGGGAAAAAATTTTAGTGGCCTAACAGATAAGCTGCCAAAAAAGCACATACTATATAGGGGTGTGCAAAATACCCGGGATCCGCCCGAACTGCCCGGAACCGGACCGGAACCGCCCGGAACCGGCGGGTCTTAAGGGAACCAGTCCGGTTCCCAATTCTAACAAATTGGAACCGATGAGTACCGGTCCGGTTCTCGGTTCCGTGGGCGGATCCGCCCGCCCACCCACCCAGATCGGATGGAACCTTTACCTTTGGTCAAAGAAAATTTAACAATCTATGGTTATTTGCAAGTAGGAAATGGGAGAATGTTGCATTCCATCTGTTCGCGTTTTTTTTATCTACGAGATACATTTATAATTACAACAAATGGATCTTTGTTTCACATACTTAAATTTGATTTTTCTTTCTTTGGCTTGTTTTGACGTCACGTAATTGTTTTATGTTGAAAACCAAAAAAATTTCGCGTCAAAATCGATTCCATGGATCCACCCAGGAACCGAACCGGACCGGCGGTCTGGTTCCCGGGTGGATCCACGCAACAAATGAGTGGATCCCAGTTCCAATTTTTGGTAACCGGTCCTTAGCGGGCAGTTCCCGGTTCTAGATCGGGAATCGCCTGCCCGGACCATGCACACCCCTAATACTATATGAGGGTTCGTCTAGGCTATTTATGTTACGACCGTGCATTATCTGTGCTTTCGCAGGGGCCTCTGGATTCATTCCTCCCAAGATGTTGAAAAGAGTTTGATGACCCCTATACAAGAAAATGACAAATATATTAATATTTATCTAAATAATATGCTTAGATAAACTCTTCCTACTCACAACTCGCATATCTAATCCAAAACCCAACAATTAGTTCCCATGAACAATGATATTCTTCAAACCAACATCCAAGACACGTCACTTTACTCTAGTACAGTTTGAGATGATTTACGCACCGCATATACGAGGGGAAAAAATGGCGGCTCCTAACAGCTGAATAAGTAAGAAAACTAATGCAACAAAAGGTATTTAGGCTGCGTTTGGGAACAGCTTTCCCAAGTGTCTTTAGACACCTAAAGGCCTTTTGGCCAAATATCAGGTGTTTGGCAAAAACTTTAGAAGCCCCATTGAGCCAAAGCCAGCCTTCTGAAGGCTGAAAGCCCAAGGCAGCCCTTGGGGTGCCTTGGGCTTTCAGCTTTGGCTTTGCATTTGTTTTCCCCTTTTACTGTTCATCGCACTGTTCAATCTTCCTCTTCGTCGAGAATTCTCGGATGCAGCAGGCGAGGTGGCGATGGGTCGGCAACAGGTCGGCAACGGGTTGGAGAGAGGCCGGCAACCGTCGCCGCACCCTGGCGACCGTCGCCGATCAGGCGCGCGACCCAGATCTGGGTCGCGGAGGTCGCCTGGGTCGCGGCGAGGTCTGTTGCCGCGACCTCCGGCGACCTCCGCAACCCAGATCTGGGTCGCGGAGGTCGCCTGGGTCGCGGCGAGGTCTGTCGCCGCGACCTCCGGCGACCCACGACCTCGCCGCGACCCAGATCTGGGTCGCGGAGGTCGCCGGAGGTTGCGGCGACCCAGGCGACCCAGATCTGGGTTGCAGGGGTTGCAGAGGTCGCCGGAGGTCGCGGCGACCCAGGCGACCCAGGACCTCGCCGCGACCCAGATCCTCCGCGACCTCGGGGTGACCTTCGCGGCGCGGTGGGTTGCGCGACGGCGCGGTGAGGGTCGCCGCGACCCTCGCCGGATCGCCTACCCTTCGCCGGCGCGAAGCCTGGCCGGCGGTAACCGGCGAAGCTTTGGCCGGCGGTCACCGGCGAAGCCTTGGCCAGCCAACTTTCCTTTTTTTTAATAATAAAAGCATTTTACAAATTTAATTTACCCAAACACTATTTTGCACAAGTATACTTTACAATTGACTTTCACAAATAAATTTACCAAACACACTTTGCATTTTGAAAAACATCTTTGACTCAAAGGTCTTTGCATTTTCTCAAAGACTTTCCCCAAAAGTCTTCCCAAACGCACCCTTAAACCAAAAACTGCCGAGTCCCTAACCAGTTTTCGAGATACATGAATAGAAAAATATGCATGGGCACTTATAATTCCATGTGTATTCCTCATAGTACACCATGACCAAGTAAAAAACAACCTATTTTAATACCTTCTCCAACATAACTCCAAATGTTAGGGAACCAAATGACAAAGACCCATTGAAGATAGAATAATTAACTTACGGAGTTAAAAGTTCTTTCCAAAAAGGGCTACCGTCGGTGAAGATAGTGTAGAGAAGAGTCGCCAGCATCAAACAACCCAAAACAATGAAAGTGATTCTAGCAATTATAACAGGAAAATGCTGCTTCTTCTGTTCTACGCCATCCCTGAAGAAAGAAATTGCTCAAATAAAAAGGTATTCCAACACACCCAAAATCATAGTTGGAAATGACAGAATTAGCACATCAAAACTTTCCATTTGTTCTTCTCCTCAAGAAAGGGACTGCAGCTCAAAATTGAAAGCATAATTTTGGAGTGGTTCGGCACATTAGTAACCCGTTATTAAAACTGAATATGTAGAGCAACCTAAACAATGTCTGAAAGACTCTTAAGATTTATAGCTCCAGAGCAGAAAATTGTTCATTTACCGTAGTCCGGTGAAACCATGAGCTCATAATGTCTCCGTAAAGTACTGTATCCAGAATCCCGTAGAAACAACAATGATTTAATAAAATGGAGTGCAAACATACTTGCTAGAATGCTGCAGCAGAACATGGTAGATGGGATCTTGTGAAGACCCTTGAGGTGAGAGCTTGAGAAATTGCAAAAGAATGTAGAAGCAAGCTGTGACACTGAGATAAGAATCGCATCATAATGCACATAAATGTTAGCTGAGAAATCAATCGAAAGCATTTTTCCTGTTACAACAACTTAAAGTGGCTTTTGTGCCACTTGCAACTACAAAAGAAGAAGCTGAAATCCCATTGAGAGAATTTAAGTCATACCTGCCTAGGTAGATAAGAAGCACTGTCCAAAGTAAAGCGTTAGAAAAGTTCGATTCCTTTTACCAAATCCAAGCCTAAAGACATTAATTGTAAGCATGCACTGCAAATTCTTCATATAACTCCAAATAAAAAAAGCTTCAACAACAAATGAAATATATCATCTTGCCTTGACCGACGCAATTATTTATTCACTTCTATATTGTGACAAAATCACCACAGGGCGGACCTACAATATCTGCAGATGCTCAACAGCCAGAAAAATTGAGAAAAACGGCACTATTTGAAGGCAAGATGGCCTACAAATGGCCCAAGATACTTGCCGCAAACGCACGTACAAGAGATAAAGCAATTCCTGCTGCAGATGTATCTATAAACTTAAACATCAGAAGTGTCATTTCTAACCCTAGCAGCAACAGATGCCATTCCCTGACTCACCTAAACTCGTTATACTCAACTAAAGAAATATCTCAGCATGGAATCTTCAATACACCTCGACCAAAACTACCACCAAGAAATTCATCGAAGCGTGACGAGAACGCTCCGAGAGAGTACTAAAATAGCCCCCCATCATAGTTCTCACAGAAAATTATCGCATTTCCCGCTTCTTTCTCACCTCATAAATAAAAAAAACCTCGCATTTTCGAAGGCTCCAATTAGCTCTTTCAAAATTTCACCCCACAATGCAATCTACAGATTTCTATACAAGTCTGCAATATAAGCATCATTTGCATAAAACTGTCCCCCGACAACCCATTCTAGAGTTTTTCTTATCCAAAGTGCCATGCTCCATGACAGAATTAACTAAGAGCCTTGTTGATGTAGAGAAACGGCACAAAAAGGTTCATTTTCCCTGAATTACACTCGACACGTTCTTGAGCTCACATAGTACACGGTTAGCCAGCAAAACTAACAAGCTAGTCTCTGTCCTAACAGTGCATGAGATGTTTAGCCAGAGTTTGTGGTAGTCAAGGCAAACTAGCCCTAAAATCTAGGCCCCCACCTTGAACTCACCATATGAAGTTTGAAGCAACATTGCCAATAGAGCTGTACCTTAACCTGTGTTTCAAAATCCATAACTACTATATGGGAACAAAACCACCAAATTAAATAAATAAATAAAAATTGCCCACTTATTACCTCTGTCATTTCCTAAATCCTAACTTTGCTGCAAATTAGAAGATATTTGGATGAAATCATCTTAAAGTTGATGTGGGACATATATCTCATTTGGCAAATTCAAATTCAAATTTGCTCTACTCATAACAAATGGAAGCTACGGATGAGAAGCAAAATTTTCCAAGGCTGAAGAATTCAATCTTCAGTTAGAAGTAATCTTGCAGTCCATGATTATCAAACTCCAGCAGCTATGATATAGTCAAATCATCATTCCGGGAATTTTTTTCCCACTAGCTAACAAATGATGATCCACACAGTCAACCAGGGAACCCAACGATAAATTCCCACAACTCAATTGTCAGGATAGAACTCAGGCCAAGCTGAGATACCAATGTGCTGCAATATAGGTTGCAGAGGAACAGTGCCATCTATATCAAGAATAATCTCTCCTTCAGCAAGCTGGAGGTTAGATAATGTTGATCCCGAGACATTCTTTGCAGCCTTAATCACTCTGCATGGATGGAACAAAGTAGTAGTTGACAAGCATTTGCTAGTGAACATCCAATCCATTAAAAAGTGTGAAATAGCAATCAAGATGCATAATGAATGTGCAACACTTGAAATAGTATGAACAGTACCTCTCGTGTAGTTGTAAAAACTATATTCTTCTCAAAATGAAAAGAAAGCAACAAAATCTTCAAAATTTCACCCCACAATGCTCCTTCCTCCACATCACTAAGCAATAATACCGTCAAAACAGACACAGACAAAGGCGGAGGTCACGAGAGGGAGGTAAAGGGGCGTCGGCGACAGCGTTGGAGTCGAGGGCGACAGCAGAGGCAGAAGTGTCAGGGGCGAAGGCGGAGGTGAAGGGGCGTCAGTGTCGGAGTCGGGGGTGATGGAGGCAACCAGCTTGAGGGGCGTCGGCATCAGCGTCAGAGTCGGGTTCAGGGGCAGAGGCGGAGGTTGCATCGGCATCGGAGTCGGGGGCGAAGGCGGAGGCAGAAGCGTCAGGGTCGGAGGCAGAGGCGGAGAGGCGTCAACGTCGCGGTTCACTAGAAAGGGCATCGGCGTTGGCAAAGGTGGAAAGGGCGTCGGAGTCAGGGGCATCGCCAGCAACCTGTGGAGGCGGAGGCGAAGGTGGAGGGGCGTCAGCGTCGTGCGGAGGAGTGTCGGCAGTGTCGGCGTGGAGATGGAAGCAACCAGTGGAGGAGAGAGAGCAGAGGAGGGGAAGAGCAAATGGAAGCACACCTGCGGTTTTTGTTCTCCCCCGCAGCGGAACGGAGAATAGGGAGAGAGAAAAGAGAGAGAGGACGAATCGACAGATCGCAGAGGAAAGCAAAGGAGAGAGAGCGTCAGAGTGGTGGGCCCCGGAGGGCGCGCGCAAATTTTGAACCTCTCGGCCTCTTGCCTACGTGGAGCCACGTGTCAAATTCTGAATGATCTTACCCTCCGCCTACGTGGAGGGTAAGACCCACCCAATATTTTCTCAACTTCCAAAGCATTTACATGATGTCATTCCCATAGCAAGATGATGATATTCCAATGTGTTTTTTATTCAACCAAGGCTATAAATTACAAAGAGCCAATACATAATTTGTTGGAAATTTCCTATAATATGGGCTTACATTAATTAATTGATTTTCTATTTTAAATAATCAGGTTAATGGATATTCCAATATTTGTTGAACCCTATAGTGATCTGATTGAATTGGGTATTGGCATCTATCGATAATGGGCCTAGTTGAGCAGTAAAGTGTAGACAATTGTGTTTGACTGAAGCCCGTAATGGGAAGGGCCCAGTTGACATGCTATTGATTAGGGTTTGCTAGGTCCCCTCTCTAGCCTATAAAAGGTAGGTTATACCTATCATTTGTTTTAATCTCATTGAAAGTTGTTATATCAAAATAGGTGATAGAGAGGAAGATCTGATATTTCGATAGATCCCTAATTATCAGAGTGATCTATTTTTCTTAAAGTGAAGCAATGGCTCAAACAGATCGCTGATTATCAGAGTGGTCTATTTTTCTTAAAGTGAAGCAATGGCTCAAATAGGTACGCTTTAATTCCGCTGTATTTATTGATCTTGGTGTTTTACAATCATATATGGATCCGTTTTTCTTGATTGATTAGGTGTATATGTGAATAAATTTTATACATATCTTTGGATTTGAACACAAGTCACAGAGTAACGTTTAATTATTTTTGAAAGATCATATCGTGAATTCGATACAGTGGATCAATGGAACATCCTCAAGAGGGAGGACTTCGCCGGCTTCTGGTGTCCTAGCCAGTGCTGCTTCTGGTGTCCTAGCCAGTGCTGCATGTGGACCCCAATGGCGTCCAAGTACAGGCTGCTCCTCCCATGAAATCCCACCACCTTTCCTTCAGTCGCAGTTGAAGTGAAAAAGCTACCCACTTCTTCTCCAAATGGACCATATTTCCCTCGACTCGTGTGGAATGTCACCGACCTTATGAACTGAGGCTGAGGCCACTCATCTTTGCTGATGGGGCCAAAATAGCCAGAGACACATGTTAGGACTTCATTTGGATATTCCAGCTTGATCTGACAATAGAAAATTAGCGATAAGTTCAGTATCTCGTGGGAAATAGTAGATTAGCAGGAATAATTTGTCTTCCAAAAGAGAGATTTTTATTTGGATTACCCGATGTGTGGTGAGTCCTCCGTTACCTCCATGTTTGACTGACCAAACAGATTGTCCATTTCTATCATACTCTATCTGTATGGAGCAGATAGCTTCGGTTCTGATCAGAATTATCTGTCTGATCCCGGAAAATACACCATCATCCCATGGCCGCCCGAATTCCCCTCCCCAAGGGCCCAGTCCATATGGAGCTGGCTCCTTGACAAATCCGTAAGCAACCTGGGACATCCAACAGATAACAAACTTAATGATCCCCTAGGCTATGAGTGAGTTCCTTCCAGTATAATCAATGTTTCTCCCCTGGGCTATGAGTGAGCTCCATTCAGTATGATCAATAAGTGAGTTGCATGATATGTAAGGCGGGCTCGCCCTCAGTGTAGGCATTTGTCTGGGTGTTGCTACAGCTAAAGTATCTACAAGTAAGGCCAGCAGCTTCACAATGACCCATCTGCCTGCCTAGCTCAGACTCGAACATTCTAGGTTACCATGAAAACTATATTGACGTGTGTGCGCATAGGATTGAGCCAATTGGATGGATGCATTCATAATGCAACGAACAGTACCTCTTCTGCTGGCCTTTGCTTTGGAAGGACGAATTTATTCGACCATTGAGGATAGTCCACTTCTGCCAGATCTGCTTCAGTAGGAACCCAATCAGTCAATTCCAAGAAAACTTTTGGCGTGTTCCTACTTCATAAACAATCAGTGCTCAATTCAACAAGATCATGAACTCGGAAGCATATTCTGCAACTTTTTCGGTCCGTTGGAGATCACTAAAGCAATTAAAGAAAAAAATGCTATCTTACTTTTGTAAATCAAGTGGGCCAAGTTTATTCTCCATATCGGACACTAAAAAGAAGGAAGGCATGAAGTAGAGCCATATGGTTAGACAAAACATCCAAAGGACACCTAAAAGCACGTCAGTTTGAAGCCACAGCACCCCTGATACTGCAGAGAGGTATGTGAGGATCGCAGTTTTGAGACAAAAGTAGTAGCTCCGATGGATGGACAGACAACACAAGTGGTGTATCAGATACAAAGTTCTAGATCCCAAATTCGCGCCCAGTGTCACAACTGCTTTATTAGGAGGGAAAAAGCATCACACCTTGTAAAGATCATAACTAAATGATCCCCGATGGCTTGTCTAGTCTACTAAACAGGACTAGTCTGGCTAAATGCACTGTATGTTTGTTGCCACAGACTTGTAGTCGTCAACAATAAAGCCTGGCTATGGCAATGATACGAACAAGTGCAGCTTAGAAATAAATGAAAAGCAGCAAGCATCTGGAAATAAGCCCCCCAGACCTTAATTCCACCTTTCACATATATTTATGAAGGTGGAACATGCTGCAGCCAAGAGACACCTTCATTCAGAACACTGGAAAAATAGCTATATAGATGAGTACTATCCATGTTTTTTTGCATAGCAATGTATACGTACCCCAAAAATCAGTCCAGAGGACAACTCCACGGTTTAAAAGGAAAAACAGCTATATAGATGAGTACCTTTACTGCAGCTGTACGTATAACAAGCAGCACAGCCACCATCCCCCGCTTGTACATCAGCCTCAGCAGCCCTTCCAATGGGACCAACTGCTGCACTCAAACCAGCCCCAACTGAAAAATGAGCACTACCACCAAATGTCTTCGCAGCCTCAGTTGTTCTCAACACTATCAATTCTCCTCCAGCCTGCAATCACCCTTGACTGGTTACTATTGACTGGAATAAGGATATCTATACATAAAAATATAACACAAAATCAAACATTTCTTCAGGGATAATCTTTTCATTTATGTATTTGATTTTTACTCTTAGGGTGTGTTTGCTTCAAGGAAAATGTAACGTATGTTTTTTTTTCTTGAAAATGGACATGATTTCCGGTTACAAGAGTAAGTCAAAACGATCTCATTAATTGCTTCAATACATTTGGCTCTCTTCATATGGATGCGCCTCTCGTGCGGCTCTTTGCAAGTTATCCTAAATTGCGCATGGACACCACGAAGGACCATACCCAAAATTTATGTCCTATAGATAAGGAAATTGATCAATTCTCCATGGAAACACATAACTATTGCTCCGCAACATCCCCACGGAGGGTCCTCACGAGTTTTTCTATTCTCCCACGGGTACTTTGATATCAGAGCTTGAAGTAGAGAGTTCAATGACGAGCTTAAGCTTACGGTAAGAGAAGCTCAGCTCTAAAGAGCTGAGAGTTGTGCAGCGCCAAGCCGTAACTTGCAACAGCAGTAAGAAGCATTGATATTGTCAAACACGAAGTTCAAAATGCACTAGATGATCTTTCTTGCGTCACCTACAACTTGAAAGGACTTGGAACTTCAAATATTCCATACTCTTTGAAAACAACATGTTTGAATGATAAAGATGTCCCATGCAGTACATGAGCTAAATATTTATTGATTATACACCGCAAATGTCAACAGTCTCATCTATGAATCCAACATAAGAACATGGAAGATAATCATCAATTGACGGTCAAATTATCAGAAACTTGAGGCATGATCAAATCATTCATTCTCAATCTTGAAACATTGATAGATACATTCAGGGAGAACAACAAGAGCAAGCATCGTCCAACACACAAGCCCATCCACTACAGATGCAATATTCTCATGCTCATGGGAAAAAATGGCTTGCTCCTCCATTGAGGGTACAAATAACATAGCTGAACTAATCTGCTTGGGTTCCGACCCAAAAAAAAAAAAAAAAAAATCTGCTTGGGCATTTCACCAAACACTTTACGTGCATTCGATTAAACGGCACAAGGAAACAATAAGATAGTGAGAACTGCAACCCAATCAATACGAGATCATCAAGACTGAATCGAAAGTTACTAATATAATCTCAGGCGTGACCGATGTTCATGCTAACAACAACAAAACTCTTGGTTTCTCTTCCACATGCGTAATGGAAGAATGTACTAAACTTCCACGCTCAATGAAAACTGAAAGCTCCAAGGCTTCAAGTTGTCAAAGGTTTGAAGAATCTATTGGTTCAATAAACTTAAGTCCATTGATGGAGCACACGGATTTGAAGCTCAAGCACGCGAGAACATCGCGATCCGAAGAGCACTGGATGTGGCAAGGTGAGCAGCAGATTCCGGTGCCAATCAGCGGGGCAGAAGCTTCTGGAATACACAAAAGATTGAGAGAGGCTTTGAGGGGTGTTTTACTTCAATTGCTTGAAGAAGATGAACGGAAACATGAATCAAACAACTGAAACGCTGAGAATCAATATCAACTCAACGATGTAAAGCATCGATAAAAAAAAATTCTGAGATTATTCTCAAATTAGAGAGGAGAGAGAACCTAGAACCGTGTTGAGCGTCGTTGAAGAAGAGCCAGACCTTCAATGATGAAGAAGATCTGGACCTTCAATGGCAAAAAGATGCGCATCGTTGAAGAAGAGCTGAAGAAAAAAGACGAGCAAAAGAAGCAAAGGGAGAGAGCGGTGTGCGGAGAGGAAAAGTGAAAGGTCAGAGGGAAAAATTGAAAAGGGAAAGTGTTTTCACCTTTTGAGGGAGAGGAATTCGTTTTCCTAAAATAAAACATAATATTTGTGTTGACTAAAAAGTCTTTTCCGTTGACCAAATCTTTTTAACGAACCAAATGGCTGAAAATCCGGAAAACACTTTCTAGTAAAATACTTTCAGTGAAACAAACACACCCTTATTGTTGTTATCATTTCGGGAGGAAGGGAAATCGACTAAAGATTTCTTTAGTTGATTTTTATGTTTTACGCAAGACTTCTTTGCTCGAGCTTAAGCCACACAAGCAGAAGCTATTAATGTGATAGACATGTTAACAGAAAGGGAACGATTATAAGTAACACAAGGGCAATCTCTGGCTCAAGGACTTCTCCCACTTCCACAATAATTGAGACGGAGATTCTCCAAATATCTCAAGGGATAATCAATTTTCAAACTGCAATCTAGATAATACCTTACATAAACCTACTAAGACAAGCCTCAAGCAGAGGAATAGCAATATTGGTATCCACAATAAGAGATATGTTACATGTAGTAGAGAATTTTAAAGGCACAAAGAAAATAAAGATCTTGCTCTAAAAATGAGATTTAAAAATCTCTTTTTAAAAAGTTCTAAGCAGTTGCATGATGTTGAAACTGAAAAACCTATTGTCAAATATCAAAAAATAACATCACTAGTAATAATTGTAATTGCAATAAATAAGTAAAGCATATTTCTGCCAGAAACTTCATAGGGAAAAAAATTAGTACACATACACCAAGAATTGATAAAGCTTGCGTTCTTGTGGATAGACAAGTAATTTTTACACCGCTAACCATAAGAGAACCTATTTCATTTATTCTTATGACGAAGATTAGATGTCAACAGGTTCTGAGAAGTGCTAAAGAAATGGCTGACTCGGAATAAGCACCATCTTGCTACTTACAAACTCAAAAAATCCAACAACAATGAGAGCCTGAGGCTAAAAATCCTGATGACAACCTCATAAGCGCTTTAGGTATCGACAAGTGAGATCAGCTGATTGACAACAAATGGATTGCCGGTGTGCTGTTGTCTCCAAGCTTGTCTAATTGTCTCGAGGCAATTTTCCTCAGGATTCTCCTCATTATCTTTCCACCGTGGGTTTTTGGTAGGCCCAAGAGATTCAAGAAAAAGCAACAGCAAAACATCTTAGAAGTAGAAATTATCCAAGGACATTAAGGATGGAAATCATGTTCCAATAAAAGGCCCCAGTTGGTCATTCATGTTATTCCACTAAGTTTAAAATTACTTTCAAAGTCTAGGCCTGTATGCCAAAGGAGAGACGAAAGAGGAACAGGCATATGCATAAAGAGTGGCTGAAAAGGCCATTATACATTCCTTATGAGCAAAGCCAAACCAATGAAAGCAAACATGGACACGAACAGTTTTCCCTGTTGTTCAAGAATTAAGTTCAGGCTTATCTTCTCCTAAAGGTCTGTCACAAGAGTAAATAACATGTATGAATTTCATATTACTTTTTTCGTTAAACTTCAAATAACTTAAGTAATTGACCATATTAATTCCTTTTCCATTGGCCATACAACAACTGCTTAGCCAAGTTGGAACCCAGTTACAATGACATACAACTATTATGGGTATAGTTTGAAGAACAGTATGCATCGACTTTCAAGCAAGGGAAATTTTGAACCGTAGGAAAATCTCAAAGTCTGCAGTCATGAGGTGCCACACAGAATTCCAATGCTATATTGCATGAGACATTTACAGGAACAGAATAATTGAAACTGCAGAAAAATTGTCTAATGAGAAAAAGGATGGTGAAAAATACCATTCAACTACCAAAACCTTACTAGAAAGAGGAAAATCGTGAAAGGATTATGAAACTACAAAAAGAAAAATAAAACGACTAATCCTGTTGTGGGGGAAGGGGAAGGGGGTCCAAGGTTGTATCATCATTAGCCAGCAAAGGACATCAACCAAATGTAATACAAGACATCTAACAAGAATGAGCGAATCTCATATAAACACCAACTTGAGGGTTCCATGAAACTCAATACATATCCCCATCGAAATCCCCACCAGCTATTTCATTGGCCAAGGAACGCGGTCCACTAGTAGGAAAAATATAGCATACTTTGAATTTCCAACTTTTGTTTCTAGAGGTTCCACATATGTAGCGTTCAAAACATGAATATCTCCGAAGTGCAAACCAGGATTGCGGTATACTAATACCTTCCCTGAAATTTGTCCACTGTCACTACATTGATGATTTGAGCAAACTATTAAATAGTAAAGACACCCAAAACAGCATTATAACATCAAAGCCCAATAGGTAATTACACATTTTCCCCAAAGTTGTGAATATCAAACTCAAACGTGGGTTAACAAGAACAGAACCAGAGATGGGATGTCATCAAAGCAATATAACACCATTGATGTCTAAATCCAAGGACCAGATATGGAGGCATGTAACTAAATTAAACATCTAAGCCCTAGACAAGCATAGCTATAGTTATTAATTGGCAAGCTGATAAATGAATAAGCAAAAGCACTTACAAATGGCATTAGAAAAGTAGGATAAGATGATGATTATTTTAAAATTAAAATAAAATAAAATAAAAACTATGCGTATCTAATAGTTGTGAAGACTGACCTTTTACTTAAACCATAAAACATGATTTTATTTGGAAACATGAACAATAGCAAATCTTTTAATCAGTTGCCTTATAAGACAAAAGACCTATAAAACAGAATACTCTAATGAACCGTAAAGAAGATACTAATCAGTTAGAACTTCTCGTTTACTAGAGAAGACATTATTTGCATCTCCCAGAGCATTCTCCACCATGTCCAAAAGAAATTCATTAGGGACCTCGCCATAGCTTAAAAGTGCAATCAAAATCTTTGAAAGATATGCAGGCTTTGGTTTATTACCGCATCAATGAGGACCAAGGTCTAATCAGTTCTTCCGAAAAGGTAAAATTTGATGGCAGAAAAAGCTCCAAACAAAAAGCAATGGGATTTAGTATTTCACAAGAAAAACATGTCCCATGTTCAAATTAAACTGCTGAAAGAACAAGAAAGCCGCTAACTTTTCAGTCTGTTTATGTAAGGGTCTTTTAACCAGCTAGCTCCAAAGGAAATATACCCTTGTTTACTTTTCTTCATGGTATTAGGGTTCATTAAATAGTCTGTAAATTAATATTTTAACAGTGATGTTTGTTGGTGAGGAAGACAATCCAGGACATGAAGTTGCTAAAGCAGGCAAATAAATTTGTTGTTGCACAATTACGATCAATCAGTGCCCCCATGACACTAAAGCGTGGAACATCTCATTGCAGTGAAGATTAGAGATATCCTTGACATTGAAGCAATTAAAATCTGCAAAGAGGACTTCTGGCCCTGGCCGTTCATAATATCATATCTGATATTCTTGTGTCTAAGAAGGAATTGCAACCTTGTTGGGCAATTCAAATGCAGCAGGATCTTGTTCAATGGTACATGAACTTACATGCATGTGTTATGTACACATGATCAAAAGGGAGAATGAGGTCCCCAATCAACACAGGAAAACAAATGCTTGGAAAGGCCAAGACCATGGAGAAAAGGTCCCGATGGACTACTTACCACAAATGCCATCATTTACGCTCGAAGAAAATATAATGATAGGAACATGTCCTGCATTCCGACAATAAAATTTTCCATTTGGGCATGTTGATGTTCCTGCACTATCGAGTCAGAGAAAGTGAAGTTACAATTAGAAAAGTACATAGCTCTAGTGTCATTTAGAATAGTCTAAACATCATAGCAGGTCCAAATATGGACACTACTAGGTGTTTCCACACATACTATGTTCTATAAGAAGAAATAAAGCCTAGGATTACTAACAGTCTTTTTTGGATAAGTAATATCTAAAACCAATACAAGCCTAACAAAAAGAAACCCATGGTTTGTGATAAGCACAATACAACTGAACTAACATGAGTCCAGCTGAGCTTGTTGATGTACCATCATTACTAATATATCAATGGAGAGCATCGCTCAACTATGCCAGTTTATGGAAGTTGGCCAGACCATCCCATATAAACTGAATACACTTCTTTACTCTTCAAAAGCATTTATATCAAATAAAGCAATCCACAGCTTTGCTAATCTATGATGCAAACCGATTATTCATGACAATTACCAAGGAAAATATTATGTCCTCATAATATACCCGTCAAGTTCGTAATATCTGGTGAAATTGCTTAAGGCAACAATTCGTCTGCTTCGTTCAGCAAGAAAGAAAACCGGGAGTTCTTCATATGCATCTCATCAAATGAGCAAGACAGACATCAATGAAAAGAAGGCGACAGTGATTCATGAATTTACTTCTATCTCCTCCCAGTTTCGCCCCAGGGTGGTCCGTGGCCCAAAAAGAAGTATTTATTTTACTATTTCCATTATTTATCCTATTCATAATCTCTGTCTTTATTTCCCTTCCGTTGCATCAACTCATCCATCTAAACACAATGCAAGACATGAGAACAACCAATAAATTCAAGGACAACAGCAAACTAATTACTCTAAAAAAAGGCTCAAAAAGGACCTAGCTCATCTATCCCATTTGGGCAGTCGCAGAAATCGTCATTGACCTGGGCTCTGGTGAATTTCTTTGACCCATCCTTACACTTGATCCTGTTCGATGAACTGTAATATTTCACATCCGGGTATCACGCAAACTATCATCGATCACCCAACCACGGCCTCCAAAAGTCAAAACCCCCCCACCCCACCCCACCCCACCCCACCCACTATAGCGAGCTCTGTCCAATAAAAAACACTTTACAAACGAGGCACCCAAAAGAAAGCGGCGGCTCGAACCTTCAAGAGCTATCCCAAGAAACGGGTCTTTGGGCGGCAAAGTCGAGGACGACACGCGGAGAGACCCGTTGGACAGCAGGACCAATTCGACGACGGAGATGAAAACGGTCGGCGAATTCATGTCCGGAGGAAGCGTTAGAAAAGAGCTGGAACCCAGAAATAAATTCTTTGATGTGCCGGTGCCGGTGCTCGACCGTGATCTTGGAAGTTCACTGGTCGCGGCGAAACCCCAAAACTTAGCACCGCCACTGGTATATCTAGCCTCGCAAACCTCTTTTGCTTCAAAATCATTGGCTATCTACTCGAGCCCGAAATCGGGACCGAATAAGGAGTAGAAGATGAAGAAGCTCGAGAGGCCAGTCGGCAGCTGGCGATTTTTGGAGCCGCAGCTGGAAAGTCAATGATGGCGACGAGGACAGAGGCGAGGAGGGAAGCGCTTAGGGTGAGTGAGAGACCTCAAGAGAGGCGAGGGGGGGAGCCCTTGGGGTGAGTGAGAGGGCTCAGGACAAGGAGGAGAGGAGTGCTCGAGGAAGAGAGAGGCAGAAGCGGAAAGAAAAAGTGCGCACTCCGTTGAAAAAAAGAGAGAGAAAATGCAGCAGGCCTCTCCTTCTTCGCCGCGCCGTCGACCCCGCCCAAGTCCGCCCAGATCTCCCTCGCGACCGGGCGGGCCAGCGTCAGGGATAGCGCCCGATCAGCAGCGGAGAGCCTGGTGCCGCTCGGGAACGAGACCGAGATGCTAGAGGCAGATGATCAGCGACGCTTTTAGGCAGGCGCGGGCGGAGCCGGAGCCGGAGACGGAGCCGGAGCGGAGCCGGAGCCAAAGACGGAGCCGGAGGAGGTGGGATGCGTGGAGAAAGAAGCAGAGGAAGGCTCTACGCGGTCTTTTTTCTTTTACGAGGAGAGGAGAGAGAACCCAGCCATTCAAATGAGGAGAGAGAAAAATTTGAGCGGGAGGAATTAGCTAACCGTCCTTTCAAGCCGAGCCGAACCGATCAAAAACCAATCCTTTTCTCATTTTCGAGGGGGTCCCGTTCGGGACGGGTGTTGATATCTGAGTGGTTCATGCGCGCCACGCCCGCGGATGACGTGGTGCGCACGAACCACTGAATATTTCTCCAAGTTTGTGAGTTGTCAACTTTAGTCAAACAACTGAGAAATTCGCTGAAGTAAATAACAAGTAAGAAAAGTCAAAAATTGCAGCTATTCTCTTTCACACAAAGGGTTGGAACGCCCATCAAAGAGGGGCAACGTGCAGAGAAGAAAATAGAGAGAGAGCCTGAGTAAAAAAGAACTCTAAGCTTAATTTTATCTCTCAGCCGCACTTTTTAGCCAATTGGACAAGTAGCTGCATAAGAAGCCGCAAGCGTGAAGAAAGCAAAGAAAAGAGAATCGATGAGCATCCACTTTTTTTCTCCCTCTTTAATGCATGCACAAAATGGGAAAGAAGTGAGAAGATACACAAGGGAAAGGGGTCATAATTTTATAATATTTTATAGTGAGTTGTTGCAAGGAATTCTCTCCTTCCTGGAGAGCAAATCGGCTGGAGAAGAAAATCAAAAGAAGGGTCACACATTATAATATGTTATAGCAGCTATTGGAGTCTTCAAGAAACAAGGAAGCAAGGTTCAACTTGCTAACTTGTACGTGGACGTGAAAAAAAAGTTGCAGCTGTTCTTAATTCACACTGAAAGTCGGCAACATGAGGCGGTGAATTTTGAGCCTATAAATAAGGATTGGGAGTGCAAACGTAAGGAGGAGGACACGAGTTGAAAAAAAGAAGAGATTAAGAGAGATAGAGTCTCGTTAGAAAGAAACCAAGGAGCGTGGTCGGAGGGGGGCCAGAGAACATAAGAAAAAAAAAATCTATAAAAGAGGCCCGCTGAGAGACATACAGACGAGTGAAAAAAATAAAAGAAAGAAGAAGAAGAAAATGAAGAGAGACAGAGAGTCTGTCATAGAGAAACCCAAAAGGTGGAGAAAATATTGGGTGGTACGGGACCTTCACATCAGCGTGGTCCCCGGCCACTTACGAGATGCCATGTGGAGGGGTGGGCCTCACTTGTGTCTTCTGCCATCTTCCCCTCTCTCTCCTCTTCCTAGCCTGCCGATGCCCTCTCGCCTCCTAGCCTGCACACTCTCTCTCTCCTGTCAGAGCATTTATTGCAGACGTTTTTCTCTTTCCTTCGTTTAAGAAAGAAAACGCCGTTCGGACGCACGTCCCTTTTCATTTCTTTCCTTTCGAATTTTTGAATATGAAATTCTCTCTCCGCGCTCGTTCCCCTGCCGTCGCCGACGAACCACATTACGGTCGCTGCTACTCCGGTGCTCGCTCGCTTCTCTCTTCGGGCTCGTTGCTGCTCCGTCGTTCGTTCCGGCATTCCCGGGATCGCAGATGCAGCACGCGGAGGAGAAGTAGGCCTCTTCGAGCTCCCCTCAATGTCGGCGAGCGTCGCCCGCCGAGCGAGACCCCCACACACCGGAAGGCTCAGAGGCGAGGTTGCTGGAGAAAAAAGGTTGAGCCCCTCCGCCTCCGCTGGTCGATTCCATCGCCCCCCACCCTGACGCCGATGCCGCCGACGCCGCTAACGCTCCTCCGCCTTCCTCTCGCGACGTCCGCTCTGCTCTCTCTCTCCCCCTCCGCAAAGTCGTGCCTCTCTTCCAGCAAAACGCGACGCCAACGGCCCTCCACCTCCGCCTCCACCGGTTCACTCCGTCGCCCTCGACTCCGACGCCGCTTCCTCCCTTGAACCCGACTCTGACGCCGACGCCCCTCCGCCTCCCTCTCGCGACCTCTAGTCCCCTTTTCTTCTTGTTCCCTCGCCCTTGGCCTCCAAATGCTGATGTTTCCGATAGCAGTAAGTTCTCCAAGGTAGTTGAGTATTTCCGGTTGGTGGGACGTGTAATGGCTAAAGCTCTTCAAGATGGACGGCTTTTGGACCTGCCAATGTCTCCAACGTTCTATAAGCTTGTACTTGGACAAGTACGCACCTTCCTCATGACCTCTTTTGTGAAAGCTGCATTTTGCATAAAGTGATATAACTCTACTTCATTTGATCCAGGAGCTTGATTTGCGTGATATCATCTCTTTTGATGCCGAGGTTGGGAAGGTATAGGAAGAGTTGCATGCTCTTGTTTGCCGTAAACGATTTCTGGAATCAAGCAGTGACGACAATCGTGATGCAATTGCTGATTTACATTTTCGCGGGGCCCGAATTGAAGATCTCTGTTTCGATTTTACACTTCCTGGTTATCTGGACTATGTCCTGAAGTCAGGGGACGAAACTGTATGGCTTTGTGACTTACATTACTAATTGCGTATAGAGCTTTTGTTTTTTATTTGGAATTTGTTTCCTTGTTATTTTTCAGGTTGACATAAATAACCTGGAGGAATACTTATCCTTGGTGGTTGATGCGACTGTCAAAACGGGAATTGCTCGACAGATGGGAGGCATTCAGAGCAGGGTTCAATCAGGTTAAGTGCCTTCATGGTCTTTGATGAAATAATTTCGTGTGCAATGAAACCATTGTGATAACTTCACCAACTTTGTTGCCTGAAAGGGATAATCCTCTATTAAAAAAATGTGTGATATGAAAACAAGAGGGCTTTAGGCCATACAGCTTTGATAAGAATGGCATAAAGTATTGTGCAGTTATACCAAACATCTTGATTTGATGATTCTGTCATGGCTTTATTCTTGCATGGCAACTCAGTGAACTCATGCTTTAAAACTACAAATATAATGGTGAGCGTGATTCTCTTTTCTCGCTTTAGAATTGTACCTGATTTGCGGTATATGTTGGTCAGGTTTTTGACATCTCATATCTACAGATATTTACTCCACATGAACTGGACTATCTGCCCTGCGGCTGTAGAGAGATGTGGGAGGTAAATTTGGCATTGGCATTGTCATCAAGCTTTACCAGACACTCAGCAAATGTATTTTAGTTGTCCATAGAAATTTTCCCAGGCAGAGACACTTGCAGAGCACATAAAATTTGATCATGGCTACACTGCTAAGAGCCCAGCAATTTTATATGTGTTTCTTCAGTAGATCTGGAGCTCTGTTTTGGTTGTGGTTATTGGCTTCTTAAAAGCTCACAGATTTTTATTTTTTTGTTTTTAACAATAGTTACTTGAGATCATGGGATAGTTCACACCTGAGCAGCAGCGGGCCTTCTGCCAGTTTGTTACCGGGGCTCCAAGACTTCCTCCAGGTGGTCTGGCTGTACTGAATCCAAAGCTGACAATTGTGCGGAAGGTATGAAATGATTAGATAACATGGATCCATATCGAAGGGGCACTCTTGATCTTTGCATTTCTTCGTGAACTTGCCAAGTAGCATCAGATATGGATTTACAAGTACACTGTAGCATTTGGTGTAATTAGGCTCCTAGCTCATGTGGATACAGTGTCATTTGGAATTTTATGTGCATGCTTTTTCGATCACTCATTTTTATGAAGATCTAGCTGCATGTGCTGATTTAGTTGTGGATCACCAAAGTAATACAAGCCGTAATAATTTTGTTCTCATTTGTGCAGCATTCTTCTACTGCCAGTACTGTACCAACTAATGGAACTGGTCCTTCAGAGTTGGCAGATGACGACTTGCCAAGCATGATGACTTGTGCTAATTACTTAAAACTTCCCCCATATTCTTCAAAGGTACCATATATAATTGTAGAAGTTCATTATTCTGTCTGTTCACTGTCATTAGTCATTTGCATCTATCGCTAACTATTTGCTGCAACTTAAACAGGAGATTATGTACAAGAAATTGCTTTACGCTATCAATGAAGGGCAAGGATCTTTTGATTTATCGTGAGATTTTAAGACTAACAAAAAGGTCTGTGTATAGTAGAACATGGGGTCAATACCTGGTCTTTGATGATCTTGGTGTTGGAAGTAGCATCATGTTCTGCAGTTTTCCCAAGAAATGGCATCATTTTTTGTCCTAAATAGAGGCAATCCAAATGTCAGCTCTGTCATCCCATGTAAGGTTTTGCAGTCTTGGTTTGTTGGCAGCTTCTGTTTTTCTTGACAACTGTTGCTAAGTCTTTGCATCTTCTTTCAGATTTTGATTGGATTTTATTCAGGAAGCCTGGAGCTGTAAGGAGAGAGAATTTGAAGCCTACCATTTGTTTTTGCCCCCTTTCCATTTCAACTTGCTCTATTTAACTATCATACATGTATGTCATAAAAGATGGATTTGAAGGGAATAAGAAACGACAAAAATAGCTTTATCCTCTTCTATACCTACTTTCGATGTTTATTCTATTATTGCATAATTGAATGGAAGCAATTTCGTTCAATTGGTTTGCTCGTGGATGTGTGGTGTCTACATTTGTGGTTTCTAATGCAGAAAGAATATCTAGTTTGGTGGAACCATCCGTGCTAATTATGTTGGATGTTTTGCCAATTCATGTTCAAAAAATGTACTGTGGACGAGTTTGATCCTTGTGCCGACTGTTCTTTTCCAAGATGCTTTCATGGTAATGAAGAGAATATAAGCTGCTCGTAACCCCTCCAATGAGACAGAAGACCTAGTCTTTAAAGGGACTTTGTGGTGTTGTGCTTGAACATGTTCGCATTAGGATATTGTCGGCATAGGGTTCATAAGTTCATCGTAGATGGTAGGCCTTTGAAGGAAGGTTGAAGGAAGGTCACCCTGTAGAGGATGAAAATTTATTCATGTGTCGTGAAGAATTACAAATGTTAGCTAAGTAATGCTTTTAAAACCATCTGTAGAGGAAAATTATAGGCCACCCTGTGCTTCTAGTGGGAGCACTTGGCGTGGATAGCTAATGTCTTCATGATACTGGGACAGCCATCATTGCCCTTGTCGAAGAGCCCTTGCTCAATCGGAACCATGCAGCTAGTTTTTCCCAGGCAATGTTTCTCGACGATGTCCTTGGAAATGGGTGATGTGCACTTTCCGTAGTTGAAGTTCCCGCAGATGCCGTAAGGGTCGCCAAAGCTCGCAAACTCAATGGCCACAATCTTCTTGTGGTTGGCGCATCTCAGGTGTGCTGCCGTTTTCACTTCGTCCAAGACCATGCGGAAGTGGCTGTTCTTTCTTGCCCATGACTTCACACTGGGGGGATGGTTCTCGGTGATGTAACTGCAGATCGTGTCCCTGTCGACACTGAGGATCTCTATTGATTCAGGGTTGCCTCCATCTTCGTCCAGCACAACGAGTAGATTGTCGGTTGACTTTATGAAGGATCTTGGGATATGGTACCTGATAAAGCGAAGGGAAAACCGGATAAATCAAAATTGCGTTACATTTTACTTGGCGGTATCTTTCTTGGGTGAACTTTTGCAGGTACTTACTTCGACTGAGTTGCGGGAAAGGTAAGTGTACCAGTAGCGGCCAATGCTCTTGCCATTGACCCAAACCATTCCCTTGGTCATTTGAGGCAAGCGAATGGCGACGGGTTGATCTCCTTCTGGAGCATCGAAGTATGTCTGCAAAAGCAATGATCAGTAGGCGATTGCATTTAGACAGTCTTATACATGACAATCGAGTTTTCAGACGATTCGAAAAGATGTAGCTAGTCAAATTTACACTGAATTCTCATGGGGCCTCTCCTCAGGAATTCAGAAACTAGCCAAGTGTTGATGGGATGCTAATGTTGGATCTATTGTCATATTCTCTGCATTTTACTAGTAAATTCCAATCTCACGATGACCTGAAGTGCAAAAATTCAGGATGCCATATCATGGTATGTTGTTAAAGAGAGATCATTTATGCCTTACCTTGTACCATGTAAGAGCACGCCCAACTCCCTTAGTAGCTTCCGTCCATTGCACTCGGTGCGACCCTGACTGTGTGTATACTCGGACCTTCTCTCCATCCAAGCCCACCTGCATCACAAATCCAATTTCATTTTGATCAGTATTATTTACGAAAACAGGATGGTTTGTCTACTTTCGGCGATGATGGTGGCGCTTTAGGTTGTTTGGAGCATTTCTGGAAGGGGGGGAAGTCCTCATCCACTCGGGACTCTTGGTCCATTACAAAGCTAAGAAACAACTAATCACGAGCCGCCTTTTTTCTAAGAGGATGGCCAGCAGAGCAAGAATCGAGTTGATCAAAGCCCCTCGAGCACGCCCCAGCCGATTGGTCAAAACAAAGCTGCAAACCCACCACAGAGAGAATCCAGTGTGTGAACAAAAACTAACACAGAACATTGAACCTTCCCAATATTAACATAACCCGACACCAAAACTTCAATCACAACATCGAATGAACTTGTGATATCACAGACTAATAGCATAATCAGAACAAGGAAACAACTAAAGTTCATCTTTTCAGCTTCCAAGGCACGACCGAACACTCTATTCGGCACAAGAGACGCACATCCCATTACGAACAACCTCCGCACCAGTGTAGCTTAATCTCAATCTCATGAAACGAACCTACCCATGATGCATCATCAAGCTAGAGTACACTTGCTCATCAACATGGAACAGAAATAAGAAAGAAGAATCCGTGACACCAGAAAGAGAGAGAGAGAGAGAGAGAGAGAGAGAGAGAGAGAGATGGACGACGTCTACCTGGCCGCGAAGGAGACGGAGACTCGGAGAGAGGTTGCTCGCGGGGTTGGCCAGTAAGGGCGCTCCGCA
Source organism: Eucalyptus victrix (assembly GCA_016097545.1). Classification (NCBI taxonomy): domain Eukaryota; kingdom Viridiplantae; phylum Streptophyta; class Magnoliopsida; order Myrtales; family Myrtaceae; genus Eucalyptus; species Eucalyptus victrix. The sequence continues at coordinate 16,017,776 of CM027840.1, read as the reverse complement.
GAGGAAAGAGGGAGAGAGCGGAGCGGAGGTCGCGAGAGGGAGGCGAAGCGTCGGCGTCGGAGTCGGGGGCGATGGACTCCGACGCCAACGGAGGCAACCGGTGGAGGTGGAGGGCCGTCGGCGTCGCGTTTCGCGTACGGCACCAGCTTCTCCAGCAACCTCGCCTCCGAGCCTTCCAGTGTGTGGGGTTCTCGCTCTGCGGGCGACGCTCACCGACGTTGAGGGGAGCTCGAAGAGGCCTGCTTCTCCTCCGCGTGCTGCATCTGCGATCCCCTGAACGCTGGAATGAACGACGGAGCAGCAACGAGCCCGAAGAGAGAAGCGAGCGAGCACCGGAGTAGCAGCGGCCGTAATGTGGTTCGTCGGCGACGGCAAGGGAACGAGCGCGAAGAGAATTTCAGATTCAAAAATTCGAAAGGAAAGAAATGGAGAGGGACGTGCGTCCGAACGGCGTTTTCTTTCTTAAACGAAGGAAAGAGAAAAACGTCCGCAATAAATGTTCTGACAGGAGAGAGAGAGCGTGCAGGCTAGGAGGAGAGAGGGCATCGGCAGGCTAGGAAGAGGAGGGAGAGGGTAAGAGGGCAGAAGACACAAGTGGAGCCCACCCCTCCACATGGCATCTCGTGAGTAGCCAGGGACCACGCTGACGTGGAGGTCTCAGATCACCCAATATTTTCTCCAAAAGGTGAAGCAAGAGAGAAAAGAACGTGAGAGAAAAAAATTAAAGAAAGAGAGAGGGTGTCTTCTGTCGAGGGGGTTATCTTCTTCGGGAGTTCCTCGCTGCTACTGGTTGCCCTGCCCTGCAGCAGCCCGCGTGCCGACTCCCTCCTGTCGTTGCGCTCTGCCCATCTTCAAGCGCCGCACCACCGACCGCCCGACTGCCGTGCCCGTCGTTGCACCTCTGCCCGGCGCCAACATCTCCTTCCAGCGAGCTCCGAGCGCGCCACCATCTCCTCCCGCCACCGCTGCTTCTGCAAGCAGCACCTCCGTAACAACAACCCGCCACTACCTTCCTCCTTCCGGCGAGTTCCGGACGCCGCTGCCGCCGTAATCCCGCGCCTCTGCCCTTCAGTCCGCGACACCTGCCGCGCCTCCGTCCAACGCTACTGCTGCTTGCGCTGCCGTTCCTCCGTCCGCATCGCCACCGTCCCCGACGCCTGCATGCGTAGCCGCGCCTCTGCTCGCCCGTCACAGCTCCTGTCCGTCGCTGCTGCCCGTGTCCTACACAGGCAACGCCGCCTACCTGCACTGCCCTAACGACGAATTTCAGCCCCACGAGCCATCTTCACAGCCCTGGTGATCCTATTGCAGCCGTAATGTTCCTCCGAGTCCGAGCTGTCATTTCCCGACGTGAGCCATATCCATACGGCCTGTTAAGCCATCCTTGGAATCCTCGGCAGTAACGGCGAGCTGCTGTCCAAGCTCGAGCCTGACCATTCTAAACTGAGAAGTTGCAGTACCGGCGAATCACTGTTCTTCTGAAGTCCACCAAACGTAGAGAAAGTGGGGCACATAAAGAGCAAAGAAAAAAGGGAATAAAAGACCACTTTCCTTTTTCTTTGCAGGATATCCACGTTTGCTGGTGAAGTCCTGTAGCTATGCTTTCAACGAGGATTTTCCTTCCGCGTAAATTTTGGGTTGCAGGTAATCCCTTGTCTTTTGGAGAAAGACGTTTCCTGCTCGAACCAAACACTGCAGCTTATCCCAAGCCACCCATAGAGCCTCTTGCGAGCAACTGAATCGCAGGTCCCCAAGCTTCGTGGCCGTGTAATAGCGTTCGTGAGTCTCTTGTTGCCGGTCGCGTTTTGGAAACGAATCATCTAAACTAGGTAGTTTTCTTGAGCCAAATTTCATCTCGATATTTTGTTGTATAAATTGGATAACAGAATTCTAATATTGAGATGCTACACATTACCCAATAGCATTGATGATGGTAAAAATCACTATAATTACTAATTTGATCCGTAAGATTTCGGACCTTTTTTTTAATTATGTTGATTTTAATGATATTTTGGCTTTGAAATCATTATAATTATTAAGTTGATCCGAGAGACTTCGGATCAATTTTTTTAATTATTATGATTTTTTTTTCATGACGGTTATGATATTTAGGTTAAAATAATTGTTAATTTAATCTGTGAGACAACGGATTATTTTTTCTATTATTTTAGTCCTTCATTTGATGAATATCTTGAGTGAGTTGGGTACAATGCTTATTTGGTAATTGCTTGTTTTGGAAAACACTAAAAAAAAAAAAAAATCAATCAAATCTTGCATCGGAATATGATGGCTTCATAAATTAGGATTGCATTTTGCACATCATGATATATATAGGGATTCATGATAGTATTATTTAGTTTAAATATGATTGCATGTTTAGATAATTTTGGAGTAGATTAGGAGAGGATCTAAATAACATTTTTTTTGTAGATAGGGTTTTGGATAATGTTTGCATATTTTGGGTTTTGGATAATGTTTGCATATTTTAATAATCTCATTTAAAAATATATATAATTTTCTTAAATAGGATAGGGTCACATGTTTAAAATTTATTTAGTTAGATTTTTTTAATATGAGATTGCATGTTACGGCTACTTAATTAAGATAAGTTTCCGAATTAAAATGGGATTTAATCTAAATTATTTCTAGCTTGAGTAGGATAACTTGTCAGGTTCTGTAGTCAATTTTCAGTAATTATTTTCGAATTTCCAAAAAAAAAAATACCAAAAAATATCATATGTATGCTATCTAGGTAAATTTTCATATTAAAACAAGAAAAAACCCCAAAAAATATAATTGCTTGCCTTATTGTGTTTAATTCCACAATGTTTTTTTCCCTTTGAATATTACCTTTAATGTTTGTGCACCCATATGATCATTTCAGTGTTTTAGGCTAAAATCAATTCAAGCTGCCTGCAAAACATTTTTTTGAAATAAAAGAGAAAAGGTGCCGAAAGAGCGATAGAAAAATCTAGCGTAATCAAGTCTCCAAGCTCATTTAATATCTGGTTCGTATGAGTGAAGTAATTCTCTCACTACTTTACTTGGGTTTCTAATCAACCCACCAAAAATAGATTAATGGCAACTCCATGATAAAAATCATTTGCATATTAAAAACTTAAACCCTAAGTTGCAAATTAGTATGGGCTTGGGAGAGCTTGAGCTAAGTCTAAGTTTAGCAATCCATAAGCCGAACCCTTAGGTGGTCCAACCCGCTTCGGGGAGGTCGCGACAAGGATTTTGTTGCTTCCTGTGGATATGTGTTATTGTAACTTCTTGTAACCGCAAATAAGATTAAGGAGTTAGTTGTTCTAAAGATAGGATTAGAAAGTCATCTTTTAAATTTAATGTTCCTTTGTAATCATCAACTGTAGGCTAATAGCCACATTGTAATCTTTGTAGAGATATCGAATCAATCACAGAACTTCATATTTTTTTATTTTTTTTATTTTTACAAATTTATCTTTATTTTTACTTTTTCCCAATTTAGATGATTGGTCATGCTTGCCTCTAATTTTCGTATTTTTAATTTTTTTTCATTTACTTTTCCGTCCAAAACTAACAAAGGACCGTTCACAACCTTTGTCGATTCACTCCTCAATCCATCAATACTTAGAAAGATATTTCCTTTACACTTTTTCAACAAAATATCTTTTTAGCACACTTGGTAAGAAGCATTTTATTGATCTCGAGGAGATTGCAATGGAAAGAACGAGAAAGTAAGAGTTGGACAATGTTGCTGAAAACAATAACCATTACCACAAAGTGGCAATGAGGCTGCCGCACATTTGGAGTCCTTTGCCACTAGATAAGGGGAAGAGGGTAACCAAAAGGAGATGTTAATTTTTTAATGCATCATATTGATAAGCAGTTAAAGGATGCTACTCCAAAATCCAGTGTGGCATCTACCATGAGAATATTGGCCGAAGAATAGCAAAATAAAACAATTAATTACATTGTGAGTTACATATCGAATGTGATCAAACCAATTACGACCAATGCATGTGATGCTTTATCAAGGTCATAGTGTCTAATCAGCCACTATTATTCCAAGTCAATCTAGTGGTGGTACATTCCTAGTCTCTCTTTCAATTTATTGATGTTAATCATAATAATCGGAATAAAATTAACAATTTCACAGACCAAAATAGTTAACAAAATGGACTGATGCCAAACGTTGAAAACATAAGACTAGTTAGTGTACCCATGCCACTCAAAGGAGCTAATATATTTACTAAGCTTAACATGCCATTTAACATAGATTACCTGACAAGATCAACTTTACCACCTAAGGGGCAAGATGGCCAACTAAATCCACAATCGAACCTAGCAAATATTGTCGAAGAAGTTCAACAACAATTGGGGTTAGACAAACGTGTTATTGTACATTTATATGGAAACCACATCTTGAATGGATTGATAATCAACATCTTCCAAGAGGCTTCAAAATACTATGTAGTATTCGCAATTTTCTACATTCAAAATAGTATTTAACATGATTATCGGAATACGATGATTTGAGATTAAATAGATAGCTATCATTACTACGTCAAGGCTTGCAACCCGTCAAGGCTTACAGCCTTGGACAAGTAGCCGCGATCGAATCTAGAGGCGAGCTTGAGACCTAGGACTGCCTAGACGATGAGCTTGAAGACCTGCAACCGCACATGCACCTACGGCTCGAGCTTGCTCGGCATGGTGTTGAAGAAGAAAAAAGAATGAAGAAGATGGTGAACGGTAAAATGAAAAATGAAAAAAAAAAAAAAAAAAAGAAATGCCTTCAGACAAAAATGGCCCCTAATCACGTTGTCGGAATCAACACATGAGATGGATGTGCCTGCTGGCTATTACAAATTCAACCAGCCAAAGAGCTAGGTTCTTAACTGAGATTGAATAAGTCGCTTCGAACCCTTATTTAAAATAAAATCCACTTTAAACTCTCTTTTGAGAATATAATGGCATTTCAAGCCTTTATCTAAAAATTTTACACCACTAATTCAGGATTTCATAATTTCATATGGGTAAATGTTGTTGTAATTTATTTTATTGTATATACAATTATAAAGTTATTTGTTCCGCAAATAGGATTAGAAAATAATCATTTAAAAACAATAATCGTTTGTATCTTGTGGCCTTTAAATAACCATATATTACTTTTTGTAGAGACTCCAATTAATCACATAACTCAACGTTGTTTGTAAATTTTTCTTTATCTTTAGTTTTTCGCAATTTAAATGGCTAGTCATGGTGGCTACAATTTTCGTACCTTCAAATTTCTTGGCATTTACTTTTTTTTTGTCCAAAATCAACAAATGACATTCACAACCGTTGTCAATTCACTCATTGATTCATCAATACTACAAAAGGTATTTTCTCGAAACTTTATGGCGAAACAACCACATCTAGATTATGGGTGAATATTGTTCTTGGATAGAACTTAGAACCTAAAAACTAGACTAGTAGAAACCTATCCAATTCCAAATTCCCAAAATTGAAAAATATGTTTCAAAAGATAGGTTCTAGGTTCTAGATAGGTGAAACCTAAAACCTAGAATAAATAAATAAATAAATAAATATATATATATATATATATATATATATATATATATATTGTTTTTGTCTTTGCAATATCTCAAGATATTTCATGACGTTCGATGATAAATGTAAAGTACTAGCTTGAACTTTCATTTTATAACTAAGACTTTTATGTTATTAACATTTTATATTTTTTTTGTCTAAATATAAATTGTGATTAGTAGATTATAGTACAAGTAATGATCATTAGATGTGATATTTATTACAACCATTTGATAAATAATATAAGTGGAACTTGAGATCTTGGTTCTTATGATGTGATAAGTTCTAGGTTCTTGGATATGTAAGGTAGGCTTTAGATTCCAAAAAATGAAGAATCTATTCCAATGCATATGTTATAGTTCCATGAACCTATACGAACCTAAAATTGCTCACTCGTAATCTAGAGTATTCGAAAAGTTGAGCGCATAATCCGTTAATCTTAAAAACCTTGACTCACCAAAATAGAAGGAAATATCTCAAGACGTGAGGAAATATCCGGTGGTTTGTTAGTACCACCTCAGCTGCTAAGGTGGCATGTGTTTTCACTCATATCCAATAGAAAATCGACAAATGTCCGCTAACGTGGAATAAAAGTGAAAAAAAAAAAAAAACCACTCTCCTATCTATTCACCCATGGATGCTTCCCCTCCATCGTGCTCTTGCTCGCCGCAATCTTCCACTGTCGTCGCTCATGGCCGGCTCTGTCGCGCCTTGCAACCGGCTCGTGGTCGGCCCCGTCGACGGCCGAGCCACCCCTTCATCGTCATGGCAGCTTGCAATTGTTTTCGTCCGGATCTAGACTAGAGTCGTGTCTCCAGATCTGGTCTCTTCCATGGCAACGGGCAAGGAAGGGATCTCAAAGGCCATGGACAGATCTCAAATATCAAGGAAAAAAACAGAGAAGCCGTCTTCTTGCAGTCGGCTTTGGAGCAATCAGCTCGTGGTCGACCATGGATGAACGCGTTCGACCATGGATGAACGATGCCGCCGACGGCCATGGACGAGTCTTCCATGGCAAAACGGGCAAGGAAGGGATCTCAAAGGCCATGGACAGATCTCAAATATCAAGGCGGATGTTTACGATGACGATGTGTGTCGCGTGGGAAACAGAGAAGTTTCAAAACCAAAACCTAGGTTCCGCGCCATGCGCCAAAAAGCGTTCCGCGCCCTACGTCTTCTTGCAGTCGGCTTTGGTTGGCCATGGCGATGGGCGAGGATGAGATCTTGTAGGTATGATAAGAGCTCAAATATTGAGATCTGTCGTCCCTTGCAATCAGCTCGTGGTCGACCGTGGATGAACAACAGAGATGATGCCTGAACGCGTTCGACCATGGATGAACAAAACCAAATCTTAAAATTTATCAAGTTTGTACAATATAAGTCCTTTAAGTAGAATTATCCAACTTTAGAAATGAAAAATTAGAGAACTTAATTGTATTTTTTGAAAATTTTCAAATTTCATTACTCTTTCGTGATAAATTTTAAGACTTATAGTATAAGGTATACTAGAATTGATTTGATTTCTGGGTGGAAGTGTAACCTCGATCCGACGATGTCCTGGGACCTCCCCATCGTCCTCAGATGATGGGGATGCCCCGCCTAATCCATTTTAATTGGAGGGGCTCCCCGACGGGGGTCCCTCGAAGACGTACGACGGAGCACGAGCACATGCGGGTTTTTCGTACGGGTGGCACTCGAGCAATAAACCTCCAAAGGCGGGTGAATTTCGGTAATTTCAGCCCACTCCGTCCGGCTATATAAAGAGCGCGAGGCGACACCCCTTGGACGAGAGAGAGAGAGAGAGAATGGCGGAGGAGGGACAGGTGTACGGCTGCCACACCGTGGATGCGTGGAAGGAGCAATTTCAGAAGGGGGTCGAATCCAAGAAATTGGTATCTCTGCTCTTTCGTCTCTCTCCGCCCTTGCGTGGAAGGAGCTCTTTTTTCTTAGTCTTTTTTGTACTCTAATTCTCAGTACGGCTGGGTGGCGGTGGGTGGTTTTTTGTTCGACTATGTCTCAGAATCGTGGGGGAATCCTTTTCTTGCTACTTGATTGGCCGGGACGACGATACCCATCTGTTATTATATGCATGCGTGATTTTTTTATTTTATTATTTTTTGCAGTGGATTGCTACGTGATTGGCTCGGTTTTGCGTGGGGTTTGGTTTGTTTTGGTTGTGTTCTTTGACCCACTTCGTGCCGGTTAGGTTATGGGGGTGGTACTGGTGGGTGATGTTGAGGAAAAAGCTTGCTGATGGCTGCTTCCCTTGCCGTGGTTTAGACAGGAGAGTGTATAGAAATGGGGGTTTTGCATTTTCATTAGAATTCATTTGGGGGTGCAGAGCCTTAGCGTATGGGTAGGGGACATTGCAGACTAGGATGCAGTCACTGGAGTTCCTATCTAAACGCCTGAACTTGGCTTGCATTGGGCTTTCACTTTGCCTTAAATCGGTTAAAAGAATTGTTTCTCTGAGATGGACAAAGCCCTTAGCGGAAGTTCTCTCCGCAATTTCGACCGAAGGGGTATCGGCTATTATGAAGCGAGACTCGTATTAGTTCGATCTATATCCATAGCTCTAGAATTGCATCGAGTAAATTAGCTCCATGCTGTTGTTCTCTGAAAACAACTCTTTCTGACCTTTGTTAAGTCGCTCTCAGCCTTTTAATGCCAGTGACCTTGAAAGAGTTTTTGCTGGTTGCCTTTGTGAGGCAATTCATTAGAAAACTTCTGACTTTTGCGGTATGAGCGTACTAGACCTGAGTCTTCGAATTGGATGACGTGACACATCGCCTTGCAGTATCGCAATTTTATGTGACTGTTTTCTTTGTTTGCTGAAAGACAAGATTTTTTGCCAGGTGGTGGTGGATTTCACCGCTTCATGGTGCGGGCCATGCCGTCTCATTGCCCCAATTTTTGCTGAAATGGCCAAGAAGATGCCCCATGTTTTGTTCCTGAAGGTGGATGTGGATGAATTGCAGGTAAGCATGTGCCGAAATCTTTTCTGGCTTTAGAGTTTACTGCAAGTAGTATGGCTAGGCTTCGTTCTGCTGAATACTTAGATTATCACTGCTGTTTTTTCGTCCACAGACTGTTGCCAAGGAGCATTCCGTCGACGCAATGCCAACTTTTTTACTCTTGAAAGAGGGCCAAATTGTGGACAAGGTCGTGGGTGCAGACAAAGAACAGTTGCAGGCGTCAATAAACAAGCACGCGATTGATGCAGTTGCTGCTTGACTGGATATCTAGTACTTCCGTGAAAAAAATAAACCGGCTCCGATGTTGGATACTTTGGAGTCTATATGCTTGGTGAGCTTTCCTTGGATAAGTGATACACTGGTGTGTGAAGAACTGAGCTATTTGCAGATTTGATGGTTGATGTAACTTACGTCAATTGGCATCTATGACATCTTTATTTCGTGGAATAGCCTAAAGTTTGGCTTCGTGTTTCGTTGAGATGAAGTTTCAGTAGGCGTTTTCTCGATTGCGTGGCTGGAAAGTATCTTTTGTGCAGAGTTCAAAGTGTTGGTTGCTGGATCAAATTGACGAAAAAACACTAGGTTTGTGTAAGTTCCGGTGTTGTTACCGACGTCACTGGAAGACTTGGCCACCGAAGCCTCGCAGTCCGATTGCAGGTTTTCCGACAATCTGGTGTGTTTTCGTCGAGCACGCGTGTAACTCGGACTGTCTTAATCGATGGCCACCGGCTGGTGCGTATGGTTAAAACATATAAAGGGTCTGGCGAAAATGAGTTTAAAAACTTAGAAGGCTTATCAATCTGGGTCCTTAATGGAATTTTTGGAGTACCTATTTTAGCTCATTTATGACCCAGTTGCCCATGGGCATTCTCGGGTGGATAAAGCGGGATTGAACCACACATGCTCACCTGGGTCGCCGCACAAATTGTAAATCGCGGTCCCGTGGCGGCGGCCAATGAGGTGGTCGACCTTGTGTGAATGCAGACCTAGGATCGCGAAGGGGTGGTTGAATGTTCGTGTCAATGGGTCCTTTCTTTCTATGGCTCTGAAGTGATACGATGAGGACGCGGCGGCGGCCAATGAGGTGGTCGACCTTGTGTCAATGCAGACCTAGGATCGCGAGGGGGTGGTTGAATGTTCGTGTCAATCGGTCCTTTCTTTCTATGGCCCTGAAGTGATACGATGAGGACGCGGGGGCAGCCAATGAGGTGGTTGACCTTGTGTGAATGCAGACCTAGGATCGCGAGCGGGTGGTTGAATGTTCGTGTCAATGGGTCCTTTCTTTCTGTGGCCCTGAAGTAATACGATGAGAACGCGCTGTGCCTAACTAGTCGTCGTGGCTATGGAGGCCTAGCTTCAAGTGGCCATAGATTTGGGGTCGCAAGAGGCAAGTGGCCCCCTGATCTGTAGGTCACAATCTCCATAGTGGCGAGTCACAACTTCGACACACAGAAGTAGATAAAGAGTTGCCAAATGAGTCGAGCCGGGTGAGCAGTTGGGGTTGCAAATGGTCGGAGCCGTAATAGCGATGCTCGGCAAGCATTGTGACAACTAGTTCAAGAGTCCCTCGTTGTCGACATTTGTGCTTGTTCTCTCGTTTCCTCAGCCTTTGATGTCACAGCGTAGAAAAAGACCGAACATGGAAATATGGAAATATAGAAAAAAAAATGAAAAAAAAGGAGAACGTTTCTCAACCATCCAACTTTAATGATAAAGACCGTAAAAAGAAACTTTAATGATAAAGATGTGTTCCAACAAAAAAAGCCTAACTTCAATGGTTAAGAAAAGTATCTAAGAATTAGAGCCTGGGTTGGGTTGGTTGTGGATCGGGTCTGGATTGGATAGAGTATGAGTCGCTCTCTCTGGGAAGTCACCGTGTTTAAACGAAGCTGAACTCAAACCGGCAAAGACAAATACAAGGTCCATCTACAATATATCATAATCAGAAGGCGAAAGACAGCATGTCGTCGGTGCTTCGTTGTTGATTCCTTCTGATCATTTCATGCTCGAGGATAGTTCTGCCCAGTGCTTGCATCGACAGTGAATACTTAAACCGACAAGTTCGACTTTGAAACGAACCCACATCAGGACACCATCTGGTGAGTGGGAATAGACGGTAAGGTCCCGTTTGTTTGCGTTTCTTTTTTTGTTTTTAAACAGTTTTTCTCTTTTTTTTGTTTTAACAAAAAAGAACGTAAACGCGTTTGGGTGCGTTTAGATTGCCTTTTTTGTTTTTTTGTTGCGAACAAAAAAAAAAAAAAACAAGCAAAAAAAAAAACTTGTTTCTTGTTTCAAACGAAATGAGAAACACTTTTTTTTTTTTTCTTTTTTCTCTTAATTTTTTGTTCTTTTTTCTTTTGGCCGGTCGCCGGCCTCGGCCATGGCCGGTCGCCGGCCTCGGCCATGGCCGGCGACCGGCCGACGAGGGCCGGCGACCCGGCCGACAAGGGCCGGCGGCCTCGCCCGGCCACGGCGAGGCTCGCCGGCCCCGGCGAGGCCGAGGCTCGCCGTAGGGCCGGGCGAGGGTCGGCCTCGCCATGGGGAGCGAGCTCGAGCTCCGCCCGGATCCGGCGAGGCCGACCTCGCCCCGGCCGGGCGAGCCTCGGCCTCGCCTGAGCCACCGCGGCGACGCCGACCCGGGCGGTGGCTCGGCTGGCGGTGGCTCGGCGAGGCCGAGGCTCGCCGGCCGCCGGGCGAGGTCGGCCTCGCCGGATCCGGGCGAGCTCGAGCTCGCCCGCCCATGGCGAGGCCGACCTCGCCGCCGGCGGGCGAGCCCGATCTCGCCCAGATCCGCGAGGCCGAGCTCGCCCGGCCGGCGAGCGGGCCTCGCCGAGCTACCGCCCGGCGACGCCGACTGGCGGTTGCTCGGCGAGGCCGAGGCTCGCCGGCCCGGCCGGGCGAGCTCGGCCTCACGGATCTCCGGGCGAGATCGGCTCGCCCAGCCGGCGCGAGGTCGGCCTCGCCGGCCGGTCGCCGCCATGGCCGAGGCCGGCGACCGGCTAAAAGAAAAAAAAATAAAAAAAAAAAAGAAAAAAAGAAAAAAAGGAAAAATAAGAAAAAAATAAAAAATAAATAAAAGAAATAAAAAAATTATCTAAATTTACCAAACATGTTTCTGTTTATTTTTTATTTCCGGAATAAGTTTACCAAACGCCTTTTTTTGTTCAAAAATTGTTCCCGGAACGAAACACTTTTTTCTATTTCGTTCCCTGGAACAATTTTTAAACAGAAACACAAACAAACGCGCCCTAAGGGGCTGCATGGAAACACTTCTGTTCTTTTTTTTGTTCCCGGGAATAAAAAAAAAAAATGTTTCTATTCCAGGGAACAATGTTTGAATAAAAAAACGCGTTTGGAACCACCCGTGGTGGTGGCGTAGGTGGTTGGGCAAGGGAACTTTTCACGAGATGTCCCGAATTCGATCTACGGCGTCGTCAAACAATTTACCTGGCAGGCAAGGGTGGTGGTGACTCTACCTATCCCCAGGGTTTACTTCGCCGCGAAAGTGGCGCACGAGGTTCCCTAGGTCACAAAAAAAAAAACGCGTTTGGTAAAGTTGTTCCGGAAATAAAAAAATGAACAGAAACACATTTGGTAAAGTTTATTCTTTTTTTGTTTCTTTTAATCTTTTTAATATTTTTATTTTATTTTTCATTTTTTCTTTTCTTTTTTTATTTTTTCTTCTTTCGACCGGCAGCCTCGCCTTGGCTGGGCGAGCTCGAGCTCGCCCAACCATGGCAAGGCTCGGCCTCGTCGGATCTAGGCAAGCCCGAGCTCGCCCAGCCAAGGCGAGGCTTGGCCTCACCCGCGCACAGTGAGGTCGAGCCTCACCTTGGCTGGGCGAGCTCGAGCTCGCCGGCGCGGGCGAGGCTCGGCCTCACCGGCACGGTAGAGGCTCGGCCTCGTCGAGGGCCGACGACGCTCCGACGAGGTCGCCGACCCTCGACGACCGAGCCGGCGACCGACCAAAGAAAAAAGAAGAAAAAAAAAAGAAGAAAAGAGAAGAAGAAATATTTTTTCAAAATCGTTTCTGGAACAAGAAGTAAGTTTTTTTTTTGTTTCTTTTTTTTGTTTCAATTTTGTTCGGGAACAAAAAAAAAAAAAAAACGAAACACAACCAAACGCGTTTTGTTTTTTTTTTTGTTCCCAGAACAAAAAAACAAAAAAAGTGTTAGAAACAGAAATGAAGAACAAAAACATGGGGGCTGCATGGAAACACTTTGTTCTTTTTTTGTTCCCGGAACAAAAAAAAAAAAAGTGTTTTGTTCCGAGAACAATTTTTGAATAAAAACGCGCATTTTAGTAAACTTGTTTTCGGAAATAAAAAATGATCGAAACACGTTTGGTAAATTTTATTCTTGTTTTGTTTATTTTATTTTTCATTTTTTCCTTTCTTTTTTATTTTTTCTTATTTCTCGCCAGTCGTCGGCCTCGGCGACCGACCGACCGGGCCAGCAGCCTCGCCCAGCCACGGGGAGGCTCGCCGGCCCCCGGCGAGGTTGAGCCTCACCGTGGTTGGGCGAGGCTCGGCCTCGCCTGCACACAGCGAGGTTGAGCCTTGCCTTGGCTGGGCGAACTCGGGCTCGCCCAAATCTGGTGAGGCTCGGCCTCACCGGCGCGGGCGAGGCTTGGCCTCGCCGAGGGCCGGCGAGGTCACCGACCCTCGATGGCCGGTCACCGGCCATGGCCGAGGCCGGCTACCAGCCAAAGAAAAAAGAAGAAAAAAAAGAAGAAGAAAAGAGAAGCGTTTCTTTAAAATCGTTTTTGGAACAAAAAATAACTTTTTTTTGTTTCTCGTTTCTATTCTTTTTTTTGTTCCGGGGAATAGAAAAACAAAAAAAGTGTTCTAGGAACACTTTTCAGAAATGAAAACATGCAGGGCCATGCAGGCCCTAAACCTTTCGTCCTTGATTCACGGCAAGTATAGCTAGGATCCAACAATTATTATGCAACTTTTTTACTATAATAAATAAGATCTCTATAAGCACGTAGACATATCAAAATAAGATATAAATCAATTTATTAACTCATATTAATAGGCTTGGTTATTATATAAGTTAGTTATATGCAATAAATGAATTATAAGTGGATTTAGAATAGTAAAACTCAAAATAGTATGAATGTTAAATGGATTTACAATTTAATTATTTGTTGGACCAAATTTTAGTTTTGCGAAAGCTTGTGTGTAAAGCATAACAAGAAAGGAGATGAATGAAAGAGACCAACAATGACACGAGACAAGAAAGTGTTTAGTATGGGCTTGCATGTTTGTGTTCATTTTTTTTTTGTTCATGAACACAAAACCTATTTTTTTTTCTGGGAAACAAAAAAAGAACAAAAGCGTGTTTGTTTACATTTTTGTTCCCGGGAACAAAATTGGAATAGAAATAAGAAACAAAAAAACTTATTTCATGTTTTTGGAATAATTTTTAAGAACAAAATTTCTCTCTCCTATTCTTTTCTTCTTCTTTTTTCTTTGGCCGGTCGCTGGCCTTGGCCATGACCGGTGACTAGCTATCGAGGGCTGGCGATGCCATCAAGGGCCGGCAACATCGCCAGAGGATTGCCGGTCCCCGGCGAGACCGAGCTCGCCCAGCCACCAGCGAGGCTCGACCTTGTCGAGCCACCGCCAAGCGACCGGTGGCTAGACAAGGCCGCCGGCCCTCGTCGGCCGACATTCGCCGCCGAGTCGCCGCCCTGTGGCCGAGGCCTAAGAATCGACCAAAAAAGAAAAAAAAAAGAAAAATAAAATAAAAATATTAAAAATTTAAAACAAATTAAAAAAAAAAAAGAACACAAATTTACCAAACGTGTTTCGTTTTTTTTTTTTTAATTCCCGAAGCAAGTTTACCAAATACATTTTTTCTATTTTTGTTCTCTAGAATAATTTTTAAACAGAAACACAAACAAATGCAATTTATATAGTCGGGTGCATTACAAAGCAAAGGAAAGCTTTTCTCCGCATGTGAGAAAAGATCGCTCAAAAACATTCATGACTATTATATTTATATGCATAACCACCTAAACTACACCGCTTAGAATTAAGTTGGCTTCATGTACAAAAGAAAGTTGAATTTTAGCTCTGCCAGCTTCAGTGTGAATGGGAATCGCCGCCTTCAAGAAAAAAAGAAACGAAATTGCTTTAATGAGTCCACACCAAGCGGTTTGTGGAGGCCACTTAATGAAGTCGGTTTAAGGAGTGGCTCAATACATGGCTTCTTGAATAATACTTTTCTTCGGCGGTTCTCCTTGCTTTCATACACTTGACCAAGAAGCTAATGAAATTAAAATCAAATATCCCCTTTCTTCAAAAAACAAAATCAATTTTACTATTTTCTATGACCCTCTCTCACTCACACACAATCTTGCGCTCGCTCACTTCGTGCTCTTATCTCACTTTTGGCATGAGTTTTTTTTTTTTTTTTTTTTAAATTGAGTTAAATATATAAATATTTTAGCAATTAGATTAGGATGGGTTGGGTATCGATTATTAGATTTGCATTGCATGAAAAATGACCAAAACTCGATCCAATTTACTTATCCGACAGACTTATGTGTATATTTACTCCACATGTCTCTTTGCATAGTCAAGAAATTTATGAGCAAGTTTTATGGCTGAGTGTATAACAACGCGATTAAATAGTTGCAAGCACCAACAAGGCAGAGGAATCTGCACAAGTGGTTAATAAGTTTTAATTTTTTTGGAAACACCACTTGGAAGTAACTATAGAGAGATCCGATGCCCATCAACCTTTCAACTTTTCAAGCAAAAAAAAAAAAAAAAAAACAAAAACAAAAACGAGCATGTAGCGGGACCCGCGTCACAGCAAGAGGATTTCTAGAAAAGAGCGGCACTAGTTTGGCCACGCGGGAGAGAAAATTCCAATTAGAAAGATGGAAGATTCTTTAACCAAAAAAGAAGACACATTGGCCGTGAGATTTCCAATAGGAAAATGGAAAATGTCACTAAAATGAATTATTAAAGAGGAAAGGAAAAATGTGCAGAGCACGAAGCATCGTCCCTTCCAAAAAGAGAGGGTATATAACCACCTTTAACCCGCGGACGATTACAATGCCGTGCGACGTGCGTCGCGTGGGAACACGAACCTTGTGGTCTTCGGCAAAAGCCAATTTCAAAACCAAAATCTCAAAATCTAGGCTTCGCGTCGTGCTCCAACAGCGTTCCGCGCCCTTGGTATTATCCATCAAATCTTAGTCAACTCTTGGCCGATCTTAGGTCAAATTTATGGGGGAAATCAAAGTCTCAATGAATCTAGAACAGACAAGAAAGATAGAAGTACCGCAAAGATTAACTGGGAGCATTCTATAAAACAAAAGGGCGTTTATTGCATGAATAAAAAAATAGATATTGAGCATATTGAAAATTATAAAATTTATTGAGGAAATGTAATTGAGTCAAGAAATTTTCAAAAAATATGATCAAATTTGACAATTTATTATGAAGGTTTAATCAAGTTTTAAAACTTGTTAAAATTGTGCAATCTAAATCTTTTAATTAACTTTGTCCAACTTAATGAATAAAAAATGTTAAAAGATTTTGAGATGTGATTGTACGAATTTGATAATAAGTTAGAGAACTTAATTATACTTTTTGATAATTTTCAAATTTCATTATACTTTCATCATAAATTTTAAGACTTACAACATACGGTGCACGGGAATTGATCTGAATTTTGAGCGAAAGTGTAACCTCGGTCCATCGCGCACGCGATTCACGACGTCCTGGGCCCTCCACATCGTCCTCAGATGATGGCGTACGACGGAGCAGGAGCACATGCGGGTTTCGCACGGTGGCACGCGAGGAAAAAACCTCCAAAGGCGGGTGCATTTCGGTAATTTCAGCCCGCTCTGTCCGGCTATATAAAGAGCGCGAGCCGATCGCGTCCTTTTCGTAGAAGCGGCGACACCCTTTGGACGAGAGAGAGAGAAAAAGAGAGAGAGAGAGAGAGAGAGAGAGAATGGCGGAGGAGGGACAGGTGTACGGCTGCCACACCGTGGATGCGTGGAAGGAGCAATTTCAGAAGGGGGTCGAATCCAAGAAATTGGTATCTCTGCTCTTTCATCTCTCTCCGCCCTTGCGTGGACGGAGCTCTTTTTTCTCGTCTTTTTTTTGTGCTCTAATTCTTAGTGCGGGTGAGTGGTTTTCGTTCGGCTATATCTCTGAATCGGGGGGGAATCCTTTTTTGCTACTTGATTGGCCGGGACGACGATACCCTTTTGTTATCATATGCATGCGTGATTTTTTATTTTATTTTATTTTATTATTCTTTTTGCAGTGGATTGCTACGTGATTGGCTCGGTTTTGCGTGGGGTTTGGCTTGTTTTGGTTGTGTTTTTTGACCCACTTCGTGCCGGTTAGGTTATGGGGGTGGTTCTGGTGGGTGATGTTGAGGAAAAAGCTTGCTGATGGCTGCTTCCCTTGCCGTGGTTTAGACAGGAGAGTGTATAGAAATGGGGGGTTTTGCATTTTCATTAGAATTCATTTGGGGGTGCAGAGCCTTAGCATATGGGTAGGGGACATTGCAGACTAGGATGCAGTCACTGGAGTTCCTATCTAAACGCCTGAACTTGGCTTGCATTGGGCTTTCACTTTGCCTTAAATTTGTTAAAAGAATTGGTGCTCTGAGATGGACAAAGCCCTTAGGGGAAGTTCTCTCCGCAATTTCGACCGAAGGGGTATTGGCTATTATGAAGCGAGACTCGTATTAGTTCGATCTATATCCATAGCTCTAGAATTGCATCGAGTAAATTAGCTCCATGCTCTTGTTCTCTGAAAACAACTCTTTCTGACCTTTGTTAAGTCACTCTCAGCCTTTTCATGCCAGTGACCTTGAAAGAGTTTTTGCTGGTTGCCTTTGTGAGGCAATTCATTAGAAAACTTCTGACTTTTGCGGTATGAGCGTGCTAGACCTGAGTCTTCGAATTGGATGACGTGACACATCGCCTTGCAGTATCGCAATTCCTATGCGACTGTTTTCAGTGTTTGCTGAAAGACAAGATTTTTTGCCAGGTGGTGGTGGATTTCACCGCTTCATGGTGCGGGCCATGCCGTCTCATTGCCCCAATTTTTGCTGAAATGGCCAAGAAGATGCCCCATGTTTTGTTCCTGAAGGTGGATGTGGATGAATTGCAGGTAAGCATGTGCCGTAATTTTTTCTGGCTTTAGAGTTTACTGCAAGTAGTATGGCTAGGCTTCATTCGGCTGAATACTTGGATTATTGCTGCTGTTTTTTCGTCTGCAGACTGTTGCCAAGGAGCATTCCGTTGACGCAATGCCAACTTTTTTACTCTTGAAAGAGGGCCAAATTGTGGACAAGGTTGTGGGTGCAGACAAAGAACAGTTGCAGGCGTCCATAAACAAGCACGCGACTGATGCAGTTGCTGCTTGACTGTATATCTAGTACTTCCGTGAAAAAAATAAACCGGCTCCGATGTTGGATACTTTGGAGTCTATATGCTTGGTGAGCTTTCCTTGGATAAGTGATACACTGGTGTGTGAAGAACTGAGCTATTTGCAGATTTGATGGTTGACGTAACTTACGTCAGTTGGCATCTATGACATCTTTATTTCGTGGAATGGCCTAAAGTTTTGCTGCATGTTTCGTTGCGCTGAAGTTTCAGTAGGCATTTTCTTGATTGCATGGCCGGAAAGTATCTTCTGTGCAGAGTTCAAAGTGTTGGTTGCCGGATCAAATTGACGAAAAAAACACTAGGTTTGTGTAAGTTCCGATGATGTTACCGACGTCACCGGAAGACTTGGCCACCGAAGCCTCGCAGTCCGATCGCAGGTTTTCCAATGATCTGGTGTGTTTTCGTCGAGCGCGTGTGTAACTTGGACTGTCTTAATCGATGGCCACCGGCTGGTGCGTATGATTAATTAGGGTTGAGAGAGGTTCTCTCATGTACATATGACTAGAGGTTAAAACATATAAAGGGTCTGGCGAAAATGAGTTTAAAAACTTAAAAAGTTTATCAAACTGGGTCCTTAATGGAATTTTTGGAGTACCTATTTTAGCTCATTTATGGCCCAGTTGCCCATGGGCATTCTCGATTGGATAAAGCAAGATTGAACCACACATGCTCACTCGGGTCGTCACACAAATTGTAAATCGCGGTCCCGCGGCGGCAGCCATTGAGGTGGTCGACCTTGTGTGAATGCAAACCTAGGATCGTGAGGGGGTGGTTGAATGTTCGTGAGGGGGTGGTTGAATGTTCGTGTCAATGGGTCCTTTCTTTCTGTGGCCCTGAAGTGACATGATGAGGATGCATTGTGCCCAACTAGTCATGGCTATGGAAGCCAAGCTTCGAGTGGCCATAGATTTGGGGTTGCAAGAGGCGAGTGGCCCCCTGATATGTAGGTCACAATCTCCATAGTGGTGAGTTGCAACTTCGGCACACAGAAGTTGGGCGAGCAATTGGGGTTGCAAATGGTCGAAGGCGTAATAGCGATGCTCGGCAAGCATTGTGGCAACTAGTTCAAGAGTCCCTCCTTGTCAACATTCATGCTCGGCGAGTGATTTCTTTCAGCTGGTCGGTGGGTCGGCCAGTGGCTCCATTCGACAAGCGGCCGAGTCTTCCTAAACGATTTGGGCCTTCTGAATGCGATGGTGGGTGGCACGAAGGTCGATTCTCACGGGATGGCAACGAACAACTTAAGTTTTCGGAGAAATGTCAGCTAGAGTAGAAACAGGATGGAAGAAAAATAGAGGAGAGAGAAGTTACGAATTTGCTTCAGCTGAAGGAGGGAGGGAGAGAGAGAGAGAGAGAGAGGGGGGAGCTAGTTGTCTTTCTCAACAAGGCTCTTCAATGCACACTCCAACTCCCCATGCACATGTCCTCATCTTCTCTCTATTCATTTGCCTTTATCCACATGCTTTTAGGGGCAATTTGGTGATTTCCACCTTGCACAAATTACCAATCCGTCATTGGGCTGACAATGAAGTATGGGCCTAAGAGATGGGCTAGGAAATGAATAGGAATGAGCTTGGGAAGTGCTTGGGCTCAAATGGGCTTAAGGTTTACTAATGGGCTTGAAAGAAGAAATGATTGGTTGGGCCTAATAGGCTCATTTGCTTGCCTTGGGTCTATTATGGTGGCTATCCCACCTTGGGCCTAAGGCCCTCACTAGCTTTGCTCGGCCCACATCCTCTCAAGCTCAATTGCTTGGTCTGTAAGTCCTTTTTCTAAACACTCGGCTTGACTGGCACTGCCGACAGTCGAAGTAGCAACATCTGAAGTTCGTTCCGAACATTCGAAGTCCAATCTTGGGTTCTCATGCCATGTCAATTTCGCCCTAATGCCATTTTTAGTACAACTCAAACTGACAGGCGGCTTTGAGGATTCACGCGTAACCGACTTGTGCCAAACCACATCCTTGACTACCCGAAATTGCGGAGGATAGATTCTTATTTCAAAGTACACAATTACGAGGATCGACCTAGAGTCGTTCGCGAGCTCGATAACAATAAATGGAATCATCCATTGTTCCATTACGTTGTCCGCAAATCGACTTCTAGTCGTCCTTGAAATTGGCTTGCCTAA
The DNA here is from genome assembly GCA_016097545.1 of Eucalyptus victrix. Taxonomy (NCBI): domain Eukaryota; kingdom Viridiplantae; phylum Streptophyta; class Magnoliopsida; order Myrtales; family Myrtaceae; genus Eucalyptus; species Eucalyptus victrix. Next base: position 15,997,662 of record CM027840.1, on the reverse strand, counting down.
CTATAGGATCGTCCTCACGCAAGTCTCACAGTCAAGTCATTTTCCCAGGTCAAGTTCTTTAGTCATACGAGTTCTATCCTCATTAGCCTTTCCCTTCAAGGTTAGTATCTCAGGAGTGATCAATTCCGAGTGAGATTGACCAACAATGTATTAATAAAATTCGCATTCATTCATCCCTTAGAGGGCTCGAATTTCATAATGTCACATGAGTGTCCAATCGGTTTAGCATTCCTTGACCCATGCAGCCTTAGAATTTCTCCAAAGTAGCCTTTCTCACACTTAACTCACAAGAATCTTTAAAGAAAGAAACTCTAGAAAGAGAAGTCTGAACTTGCATTTCATTCGTGAATGAAATAATACAATGAAGAGAGAAGACCCCTATATACAAAACAAATCGTATCCACAGATCTCTCCTTGATTTAACAGTGGAGATCGTATCTCCCCAACTACTATCTACCCACATTAATTACATAAGTGTATAATTACTATATCGTTCGCGCCCAGGAATATTCTAGAACACTTGAGAAAACCCTAGGACTCGAGGATACAAGCTGAGGGTTGCTTGTTCCACGGATGGGTCACAGCTGTCATTCAAAACCCTCTTGGATCAGGTTTTCCTTTGGGCCATGACATTCTCCCTTACCTAATTAGGCGACGCCCTCATCACGTCTTCAACATGGAAAGCGTCAATCTCCTTCTTCAACTGCCAAAGAACTTTCGTGGATTCCCAACTAGCTTCGCTCTCCGGAAGACCCTTCCATTGGACCAAGTACTCTCACTTCGACGCATAGTACCGCTACCGTATGACTTGATTCGCCATTATGCACTCGACTTCTAGGTCATATAAGACTTTTGCCCCAAGTGGTGTTTGTTGTGACTCCCCTCGATCTGGATCTTCCTCATCAACTTGGAAAGACTTAAGCATACTCATATGGAAAATCGGATATATCTTGAGTTTTAGTGGCAACTTTAGCTTGTATGCAACCTTTCCGACCTATTGTAGCACACGAAATAGCCCATCGTAGCAACGGATCAACTCTTTGTGCACATATTTGTATTGGAGAATCGAGTACGGTTTGGCCAACACTGAGTCCCTGACCTGGAACTCCACATAGCGTCTCTTCTTGTGGGCCCACTTCTTCATACTCTTGGAGGCCTTGTGTAAGCACACCCGCGCCAAGTCAACCTGCTCTTGCCAATCTTTGGCGAATTTATACGCAAGTGGGCTACTCCCTTTATAACCCGATGCAATTGCGCTTAAGGTTTGTGGTCGCTACCCAGTCGCAATCTCGAAAGGGCTCTAACTAGTGGACTCGCTCCGCTGCAAATTATGGGAGAACCGGGCATAATGTCGAAGGTAAATCTCTAAGAGTGCATTGACCTGCTCCGTCTGACCGTCGGTTTGGGGATACAAGCTCGTATAGAGGTTTAACTCTGACCTCAACAGCTTGAAGAGCTCGGACCAAAAACGCCCCGTGAAGCGAGGATCACGATCATTTATGGAACTCCCCAACACTTGACCACGTGCTTCATAAACAGCTTGGCCACCTCATCGGCCGGACAATCCTTTGTTGCAGGTACAAAGGTCACATATTTAGAGAACTAGTCCACCACAACCATGAGAGTTCGACACCCGTCGAACTTTGGCATGTTAACAATAAAGTCCATGCAAACATTTTCCCATGGATGAGTTGGAACGAGAAGCAGCTCCAAGAGCCTCGGCAACGATCGTTGCTCCGGCTTGTCTTGTTGGCATACAAGACACGTCTTCACATAAGCTTGCATGTCATTCTGCATCTGAGGCTAGTAGTACTAATCTTCAATGAGGGCTAATGTGCGGTGGATCCCTGAGTGATCCGCCCACTTGGAATCGTGGCATTCACGCAATATTTCTTTCCTTAGCTTCCCATGGAGAGGCACATACAATCGCCTCCCTTTGGTGTAGAGGAGGTCATCCTCACACTAAAACTATCAAGTCTTGCCTTCCCGTGCATACTCGATGAAGGCTTGAGCTCTTTGATCATGCTTCAGCCCCTCTTTGATGCGGTTGATCCAAGGACAACTTAGTTGACTCATTGTGCTTGCAAGCTCCACCTTTTGACTTAGTGCATCAGCCACAGAGTTAGCCTTCCCCAGCTTGTACTTTAGCATGTAGTCGAACTCCGCTAGAAAATCTTGCCATCGAGTTTGCTTCAAACTCAGCTTCTTTTGGGCTTGGAAGTAACTTGTGGCCACATTATCCGTCCTCACGATGAACTTCGACCCCAAGAGATAGTGCCTCTATGTCCGAAGGCAATGGACCACCATGATCATCTCTTTTTCCAAGACTGTATACCAACGCTCGATATCATTCAACTTACGAGATTCGTATGCCACCAGATGTCCACCTTGCATAAGAACGCCACCAATAACATAATCCGATGCATCAATCTCTACCTCGTAAGGCTTGGTGTGATCGAGCAACACCAACACCGATTCCTTGGTCATGGCTTGCTTCAACCGAACAAATGCCCTTTGACATTGATATGTCCGCTCCCACGGCTTCTCCTTCTTCAACAAGTTCGTGAGTGGCACGGTGATGCTTGAGTATCTTCGAATGAAACGCCGATAGTAGTTGGTGGGGCTAAGGAACTAACTCAACTCCGTCACCTTTGTTGGTAGCTCCCATCCGACGATCGCTTGAATCTTCGCTTTGTCCATTCGCACTCATCCACCCGCGACGATATGCCCCAAGAACGGAACTTCCTTTTGGGCAAAGGCACACTTATCGCGCTTGATGTGCAAGTTGTTCTCATGCTTGACGTACAAGTCGTTCTCACGCGAAACTTGGAAGACCCGCCTTAGGTGCTCAACATGCTCCTTGATCGTCCGACTATATACCACAATATTATCAAGGTAAACCACTACAAACCGAGCTAGGAAAGGATGGAGTACTTGCTCATAAGTGAACAAAATATAGCCGAAGCATTGGTCAAGCCGAATGGCATTACAAGGAATTCGTATGATCCATACCGCATCACACATGCGGTCTTCGGCTCGTCCCCTTCAGCGAACCGAACTTGATAGTAGCTCGATCGAAGATCCAACTTAGTGAACCATTGAGCTGCATGCGCAAGATTGGGTGCTTGTTCTTAACAGTTAGCTTGTTCAGCACTTGGTAGTCGATACACATCAGGAGTGACCCGTTATGCTTCTTCTAAAATAGGATAGGCGCACCGAATGGAACCTTGGACGACCATATGTACCCCGCATCGAGCAGCCCCTTAAGTTGCTTCCTTAGCTCTTTCAATTCGGGAGGTGCCATGCAATAAAGCGCCATGGCAGGCGGTTGAATCTTTTCTTTTGATCTTGTTTTTTAATCGTATCGAATCTATTTTTCGATTTTAGAATAAATAGTGACCTTATAACAATAACACCTTTTTTTCTTGTCATTTGAGATATTATGTGAATGCTCAATCTGATGATCCACCTCCCTTCGAGGTGGTAGCTTCTTCGGTAACTCAAGAGGCATCACGTCCTTGAACATGTTGAGGACATGGCTCACTTCTGTCGGGACTTCACTCTATTCGCCCTTGTTGTCCTCCACCTTCAAGGCCGCTAGGATGGTTACCTCACATTTCCTCGCTCCTATGGTGAGTTGTATTGCCGAGATCATCCTTCGATCATGGTTCGACTCGTGATGGACCGGGATCACGCATTGGCATCATTTATCCAACACGCATATATACTTGGCAAAAGGCAATATAATAACATGGATTATATTTAGGAACTTTATCCCAAGGACAAAATCGTAATCATCAATGGGAATTACCTCTAGAGTCTCGTTGCTCTTCCATTGCCCAATTCGTAACTCCACGTCCCTTGTGACACCAATGGGAAGGACCTCCTTGGAGTTTACAGCTTTGAGCTATTTGGCTCCCTTCTCAATTCATAGGTTTAGCTTCTTCACAGCTTCCTCCGATATGAACAGATCGGATGTTCTCGTGTCCACGAGCGCACTCATCGTGGTCTCTCCGATCCTTAAGTTTGTGAACATCAGTCCTCTAGGCTCCTCCACCTTCTTGGACATGATCGTGTTAAGGATTCGCAGCAAACCCAACCGTGACTCCTCCTTAGGCTCATCTTCTTTGCAAAGAGCGGCCAACCTGGCCTTGTTTGGGCAATCTCGTGCCATGTGTGGACCATCACAAAAGAAACATTTATAAATGTGTACCTTCCTTTGTCCTCCTCCTCCACTCGACTCCGCATGCATATCTTCCTTTAGGAGGACCAGCTAGTGGTCTACCTCTAGTCAAGCGATTGAATCTTCCCCAATCTCCCCCACCATTAGCTTTATCCTTCGAATGAGAGTCCAATCGAGATATGGAAGATGCTTTGTACTCCATGAGCAATTCGGCCATGGTCATGGCCGTTGTGAGGTCCCCCACGTTGAACCGCTTCAACCATTGCTTGGTCTATGGCTTGAGACCACTCATAAATTAGTAGTATGCTTCTGTTTCACTCATCGAAGGGATTTGGAGTAGTAACTTCGAAAACCGCCATATATAGTCATGCACACCACCCCTTTGCTCTAGACGTTTTAGCTCGTCACGAACTTCTTCCTTCGCATAAATGGGATAGTACTTTCGTTAGAACTCCTTGACGAATCTACCCCAGGTTGTGATAGGATCCCCACACCTATCATTTGACCGACGACGCCACTACAATAATATATTATTAGCTAAGTACATAGATACAATGTTAACCCATGATTGGTCATCGTTGATCCCCATGGCTTGGAAGTATCGCTCCATATATCATAGGAAATTATCCATGTCTTTGGCCACCCGCAAGCCTTCAAAGGCTTGGGTGCATCTATTTGTGGACCTTGCATGATGATCACCCCGTTCATGCATGTAGCTTTCGATTCGGCGAGCTTCCCCTTTAGCTCTGCTATCTCCGCACACATAGCCACCATCATGGCCTCTAGGGACTTATCCCTGTTAGGGAAATCCCTTATGATGTTTTGAAAATGACAAAATAAATCAAAAGTTACTAACATGTTTGATGGTTGAGTAATAGACTATGCAGATGATAGAATGTGTAAAAGATATTATCAAAGTCTATTCTTGGAAGATCCAAAAAACAGACTCTATGCTGAAGCTGAACTGGGTACAGACCTTAAAGCTAAATATATTCAGAAGCAGAATATGTTCAGACTCAGATTGCAAAATCTATCGCACTCAGACTCAAATTGTAAAGTCTATTGCTCTCAGACTTTACATCCGAATTCGACAGAACGTAACTCAAGCCTCAAAGATATAACGCCTAGTGATATGGTTTGGATCAAGATTGATTTGATTGACTCAATCTATTTGATTGACAATTAGATCTTGAAGACAAGAACTTTTTATATGAATAAGCTTTACTTATGGAAACCAAGATTTCGTTTGTATGGGCGATCGGAATCAATTTTGGATTCTACCTTTGTCACTCAACGGCTATCAAATCTTTTAGATATAGAACTATCCAATGGGTATATTGAAAGACGATTCTCTAAGATATTGTCCAACGGGTAATTTGGAAGTGGAGAAGTATTTAATGAGATCATGGACCGATGAACAAGTAAGAGATAGAGCGTAGAATTTATAATTCTAAAGTCTGAACGATCTTTGTTCATACACTTGTCTTTGGAGAGCTTAAACGTTTGTGATCGTGAGAGAAATACCAAAAGAGTGATTTAGTGAGATAGTGTGATCTACTACTAAGTGTTTGCACTCGAAGTTGTAATCTCTTGTTAATTGCATAGTGGAATCCAGCCAAGAAGGCTGTTAGCGTGGCAGAGTGGACATAAGTTTGAATTAAGTCGAATCACTATAAATCTTGTGTTCTTATTCTCTTCCCTAACTCCTTTATTTTGTTCAAAGTTTATTTTATTCCGCATATATTTACCAAGGTTTATTTTAAACATCTATTCACCCCTCTCTAGGTATTCATACTAGCACTCTCAATTGGTATCAGAGACAAGTGTTCGGTTTATGGCTAGTATCTTGGCACCAGGACTTATAGAGGGACAAAACAACACAAGGCCACCATATTTTGATGGAAATGAATACAACGTACGGAAGAACAAAATGAAAGCATTGCTAAGATCCAGAGATCCCTTGCAATGGGATGTTGTGGAAAAAGGAATCAATCCCACTGCTGCATCTACATCAAATAAGAATGGCAAAGACAAAGAAAGCAAACCCCCCGCTCCTATGTCTTAAACGGAGATGTCTAAAAGAGAAGCGCTTGATGCAAAAGTTATTTATTCTTTATATTGCGCATTATCTCTTGTTGAATATAATAGAATTTCTTCATGTGAAACATCAAAAGAAGTTTGGGATAGAGTTTATGTTACATATTGTTAGGGAAATCCCTTATGATGTTTTGAAGATGACAAAATAAATCAAAGGCTACTAACATGTTTAATGATTAAGTAATAGACCATGCATATGATAGAACATGTAAAGGATTTTATCAGAGTCAGAAGATGGCCAGAAGACTGAACGTAACATATGTCCAAAGTATATTTTAAAGATTTCCAGACTTCTGTGTCAAAGTCTAAAGACTGCCGGACTCAAGACTCAAAGTCTGAAGACTGCCAGACTTTAGTGTCAAAGTCTGTTCTTCATCAGAAGTCTGTCAACTCTGACTAATTCCAGAATGAATGTGAATGATGAACCAGAAGACAGACTTTATGCTGAAGCTGAACTGGGTACATACCTTAAAGCTAAATCTGTTCAGAAGCAGATATGTTCAGACCCAGATTGTAAAGTCTACAGACTCAGATTGTAAAGTCTACAGACCCAGATTGTAAAGTCTACAAACTCATATTGTAAAGTCTACAAACTCAGACTTTACATCCAGATTCGATGAATCGTAACTCAAGCCCAATCATACAACGGCTAGTGATCTGGTTTGGATTCCACATCAAGATTGATTTGATTGATTCAATCTAATTGATTGACCATTGGATCTTGAAGACAAGAACTTTCTACACGAAGAAGCTTTACTTATGGAAATCAAGATTTCGTTTGTATGGGCGATCGGAATCAATTTGGGATTTTACCTTTGTCACTCAACAGCTACCAAATCTTCTAGATACAGAGCTGTCCAATGGGTATATTGGAAGACGATTCTCCGGGATACTGTCCAATGGGTAGTTTGGAAGTGGATGAGTATTTAAGGAGATCATGGACCGATGAGCAAGTAAGAAACAGAGCGTAAAATTTATAATTCCAAAGTCTGAGCGACTTTCGATCATATACTTGTCTTTTGAGAGCTTAAACGTTTGTAATCGTGAGAAAAATACCAAAAGAGTGACTTAGTGAGATAGTGTGATCTACTACTAAGTGTTTGCACTCGAAGTTGTAATCTCTTGTTGATTGCATAATGGAATCCAGCCAAGAAGGCTGTTAGCGTGGGAGAGTGGACGTAGGCTTGGATTAAGCCGAACCATTATAAATCTTGTGTCCTTATTCTCTTCCCTAACTCCTTTATTTTGTTCATACTAGCACTCTCACATATGAAGGTACCGATCGTGTAAAAGAGACAGAAGTAAAGTTCCCGCTCGACAAATATGAATCCTTCAAGATGAAGTAAGAAGAGTCGATTGGAGATATATTCGATCGTTTTACAGAAATTGTAAACGGTTTGGCATATCAAGGTCATCCAATTTCTTCTCCAATGAAGGTCAACAAACTCTTGTGAGGTCTCTCAAAAGATTAGAATCATGTAAAGACCTCAATAAGAGAAACTCAAAGGATTATGCCACTTTCCATTGATGAATTGATTGGCACTCTTCAATCCTATGAAGTGGAGCAACTCAACGATGAAAATCTTGAAGGTAAGAACATTGCTTTAATATCTAATGCTGTTTTTGATGAAACAGACTCAAAAAATTACATGGACGACGAAGAACTTGCTTTTATGATTGAGAAATTCAAAAAGTTAAGTAGAAAATGAAGCAAATTCAGTGGAAGAAGAAAATACAAGCAGAATGGCCAGAAAAGAACAATAAAAGAATTACCCCCACTGATGTAGATGAACATGGGAGACAGAAGAAAACCCCTGCAGCTGAAGCTATTTTGAACTGGCAATCAGAGACTCTGTTGGCATAAAACAATGCCTTCAAGACTATTGATTCCAAAATTGGAAATGTGCAACAAGATCTTCGAAGATACGATGAGAGTACCAAGAAGATACTTTCTGAGTTCCAGAAAAGTCTTCACGCCTTGGAATCAGGACAACATCTTGGGTACCACTATCTTGAAAGTCCAAAGCCAGAAATAGACAAACTCAAGAAGCAAATCCAATTTCTTGAAGAAGGAAAGTTTAGCAGACCTTTCGATCCATTAGCACCTCCTATTCGAAATGGGTATGTACCTCCAGCACCACAAGCATCTATTTTTTTCAATATCCTAGAAGATCCCTACAGAAGAGAACCGCATATGGCAGAAATACGAAATCGTCTCAAAGCCTTGAAGAAGGAAAAAGGGAAAGAGAAAACACCATTTACGGAATCAAGTTCAATTATTATAAGAGAAAAGCCAGACCAAATGATATTATCAAATCCATTAGAATCCTTTTTGAAGGATTTGAGTACTCAAGAACCTGATCCTATTACCCAACAGCTTGAGCCGATCCTGTTATCCCAGAAAAATAGATTCTGTTTGCTGAACAAACTTCCCCTACTACATCAGACTCAGCATCCCTTTCTTCTTCTTCATCCTTCTCAGATCCTACAGTCGATTCTCCCCCTATTGTTCCACCAACTTCACAAATATTCATGGCTGACACTCCTTCAGACTATGAAATGGAATCAAACTATTCTGATCCAGAATTTGGACAGACAAGTAATCCCACCAAAAACAATTCCACCAGACATGTGTCTATGGCATCAAAACAATTCTTCTCCATTGACGATATTCCCTATCCAAAATGACCAGAAAGACTTGAAGAGTTTCATACTTGGTTGAGTACAAAGTCCATTACCAACCATGATATGAATGATGTCCTTTACAATTTCATTACAAGGTTCACAGGGAGCCTTAAATTCTGGTGGCAATCACTCTCAAAACAAGACCAGATTATGTTTCTAATGTCACCCAATTTCAGCAATGCCCTTACTTATCTATATCATGTTTTTGTGGGAACACCCGGAGATCTTAAAGAGCTAAAAAGAAGAGAATTTTTCGAAAGAAGATGCTGCTCTCTTCAGAAGAAGCATCTTGATAAGCATTATTGACTAATGCTTCAGCTCTTTTACCAAATTGGTGCATATCCAAATCTAAAGCATGTCTTCATCACTTCTATTCCTAAAGAACTATCCCAGATGGTGGAAAGATCTTTCTTTAGAAAGCAAAGAAGGATACAAGATGTTCCATTAGGAGAAATTCAACAAGAAGTCCATCTATGCCTTGAAGAATTATGCTTAAAGCGCCGAATGGTCCAAACATACATCACAGATGACAAGCGTCTTGAATCAGCTTGTTCCCACAAGAAGTTAAAGATCAAATGCTCCAAACAGGATTATGATGGTACTTGTGGACAGTATTCCCGAAAGAAAAAGCATTACAAGAAGTACTCAATTAAGAAATCCAAACATGGCTCCAAGCATTTTCGGAAAAAGAAGAAATGGTGATACCTACGCAAAAGGAAGGATCGCACAGGCCATAAGAAATCCAGCCGTTGCTACATTTGCAACAAGAAAGAACATTTTGCCAAAAATTGTCCTCAGGCGAAAAAAGGTCAAAATCATCTAATAGAGAATGAAATAGGTATTTCCCTTGAAAATGATAATATTGAATCTTTATTCTCTGTTGATGATGAACCAACTGAACAAACTCTTTGTGTCATTCCTTTTTACCAAACTTCCAGTGAAACTAAGTCTGACTCAAAATCTGAAGACATCTTCCACATATCTTCCACATCTTTAGAACCAAATCCTGACATATTTTCAAGTCATACTCACTGTCCCCATTTCCCTGTTAAAATCCTCACTTCGAAGTTTGCCAAACCTATCAATGTCATTGCTCTCATTGACACAGGAGCAAGTTGTTCCATTCTAAATACAAAAGTTCTACCTGAAGAATTCTGGACTCCTTACATCCGATACTTCAATTCTGCTTCAGGAGATACTTTCTCCACGAAAATCAGAACCACACCAGTCACTGTCCAGTTTTTTCCTCAGTGTTCCATAACCACAAAGATTTTTGGATCAAGCCTTCCCAATAAAGATTTGATAATTGGGTGGGATATTATGACTCAAATCTCTCAACTTTGAATCATTCCTGGAAAAGGTCTTAGATTTAAAGACCAATTCTCTGAGTTCGTTAATATCCAGAGACTATTTTCCATTGAGATGAGTTTATTAGATCCAATCATGCAAAAGTTGCTCGAATCTTGTTCAGAATCCCATTCAGAATTTGCCCAGAAATGTTCTCATCCTTTATGGGAAAACCCTGAGTTCTTTATCCGCCTTCCCTTCAAAAAGAATAAAGACATAAATCCGACCAAGGCAAGTCATATGGGAATAAAGCCAGAACACTTAGCTTTAGCTCAAAGGGAATGCTCAGAATTATTACAACAAGGCCTTATTGAAATCTCTAATTCTCAATGGGCTTGTGAAGCTTTTTATGTCAATAAACGTGCTGAGCAAAACAGAGGAAAAATGAGATTGGTAATCAATTATCAACCTCTCAACCTCTTTCTCCAAGATGACAAATTCCCTTTACCATCCAGAGATTCTCTCTTTACTGGTTTAACCAAAGCCCACATTTATTCCAAATTTGACCTCAAAGCCGGATTTTGGCAATTGGGTACATCCTGAAGACAGATCCAAAACAGGATTCTGTATCCCGAACCAGCATTTCCAATGGAAAGTTCTTCCTTTTGGTTTAAAGGTAGCACCATCCCTTTTCCAAAAGGCCATGTGCCGTATTTTCCAACCAATCTTGTCAAGTGCAGTTGTATATATCGACGATATTCTGCTCTACAGTCCTGATGAACAGTCACACTGCCAACTCCTTGAGCAGTTTGCAGAAATAGTGAGAAAGCATGGCATTATGCTCTCTCAAAGAAAGATGAACATTGCCCAGACAGCAATTGAATTTCTTGGTATGCACCTCAACAAGGGTACATACTATCCAGGGCCACATACTGCTCAAGAATTATTGAAGTTTCCTGAAGATAACTTCACGACAAAACAAGTTCAACAATTTCTTGGGATAATCAATTATCTCAGAGATTTTGTCCCCAATATTGCAAAGCTTCTAATCCCTTTGCAATCCATGCTGAAAAAGAACTCCCCACCTTGGGGAAAAACTCAGACCAAAGCAGTCGCTGAACTTAAGGAGATTATGCAGAATCTCCCACCGCTGCAAATACCATCAACAGGTAAAAGAATTCTTCAAACTGATGCCAGTGATAAATATTGGGCAGCCATCCTATTCGAAGAAATTGATGGTAAGAGACTCCTTTGTACTCACAAAAGTGGAAAGTTTTCTCAAGCTGAAATGCATTACCATTCCACTTTCAAAGAAATCCTAGCAGTAAAAAATGGAATCAAAAAGTTTGAATTTCATCTCATCGGCCATCACTTCCTGGTAGAATTAGACATGGCATCTTTTCCTCATATGACCAAGTTTAAACAGAAGCAGATTCCAAACTCTCAACTGCTTCGATGGGCTGAATGATTTTCAAAATACTCTTTTGAAACCAAGCATATTCCTGGAAAAAAGAATGTGCTTGCTAATTTTCTGTCAAGACCAAAAGTACCAGCCGAGATTAACATGTACATCAAGAGACCTGCGTTCCATATGCTCAATCATGGTGTGAAATACAAAATTGAGAAGATCAAAGACTTGCCAAGCTGGAAATTTCCTGAGGAGATTATTCAGCAAATCCAGAACGACAGTCTTACTGAGAACCTGGAGAACCTCATGTGGCAATCCTACACGGACCTATTCAGATTCAATGGAGGTTCGATTATTTATCCCTTCGGGTTAAATTTGAATTATCCTTTCATTCATCCTCTTATCTGGAAAGAAGATGATTTTCCTGACCAGCTCAAAACGCCGTTATGGTACTTAGCCAATAAGTACTTAATAGCCATTGAAATCCCCACCAGAAGATTCATTGCCAACCTCACAAGAATTTTCATGCTAGGAAGAAACATCAAAAAAGAAAGTGATAAGAATCTTTTAGGCTTTCTTAATTGGTTTTATCATCCTACATGCTGAAAACAAGACTTAGAAAATGAACTAAGAACCATGACACCAAATCCTGAAATTCACACCATCCTGTTTTTCCGACGTCCATGGAATTTTTGCAGAAATAATGGTAGTATTCTGGATAGGCCACTTGAAATAGGAACCACATCCTATAAACCCCACTTGAACAGCCGAGAAGCCCGGATTCACAAATCTTATCCAAGATCTGTTAGATTTTGTGAAAACTAGTATCGAGAACTCCAGCGAATCCTATGCCAAGAAAACAAAATCATTCCTGAAGACATTTGGAATAATGTACCCACTACGTGGGATCATTATGACCTAGCACCAGAAGCTAATGAAGCACTCAATCAGTACAGACAAGCTGCATCGTCCCAAGAGCATGAAATGACAAGCGAAGACGACATTGTCCAGTCTACTCAAGAACCCTATGCACGCTTTGGAGGTCCTCTGTCCCAGGATCCCTACGAACAGGGACCTTCGTCCTCATTCCAGAACATGGACACATCGTATTATGCACAGACATCAAACTGGCCTCAGCCAAGCATTCCTGCTCGTCCTATAAGTGAAAACACAAATTGGGCAGAAGAAGAAGCATCCCATTGGGCTCATGTACAAGCATCCTCATCAAGAAGGCTAAATCAGATCCTCTCACCAGAAGATCTTGAAGCCCTTCAGCAGAAGTACGAAGCTCATCTCCTAGAAAACAGCTCAGATGACTCAAACTCAGTCTGTAGCTACAATGCCCGCGACGGACGAGACCGTTGAGTCCGTATGATTTTCACTGTAGTAGAGTCACTGTTCACTTTTTACTGTAGCATTAGGCTAGGGAATGTACTGTTCACAGTACAGTTACTGTTCATAGTGTGCGAATAATTCCCTCCCGGAATTTTCCGTTGCCCCTGTTTGTACCCGGACCCATGAGCTTGGTCCTTGTTTGTTGCTTTGTGACCTCATTTTGCCTATATAAGGCAAGGATGGTGTATTGTGTTGGGCAGAGTCCCCTGAAGTAAAGTGTGTGCTTTGTGAAAAACTCTCCATGGCTTTCTAAATTCCTTTTCTTCTCTAGCCTGGTATGATCCTTCGAGAAATGCAGCTTGGGTAAGTTAGAAGCGTTTCCATCCTGGCATTTTTTGGGTGTCTCTAGGCTCTGAACTAAAGGGTTGAGTAGTTTTCTGCTAAAAGGTTGTCCCTGCGAGGCTCGAACGGGAGTTGTTCGCCCATGTGGGATGCATACCTATAGGAAATTTACTCTTCTTCCCTGATTCTAAGTCTAGATCCATTCATGGTATCAGAGGCACATTCAAAATCTGAGTTTGACTCAGACACAGATTCAGAATCAAAGTCTGACTCGGACACAGACTCAGAATCCGATGAGGAAATCGAGGTAAGCAATTCGAAAATTCCTCTCAAAGTTTCAAAGTATATAAATGAGCTTTGTTCAAATCTCAAATCTTCTGTTAAAAGGATTTTCGAACTTAAAAATGAGAATTCTCGACTTAGGCAACAAGATCTTTCTCAAAAAGAAAATTTTGAAATTTTGCAAAAAAAAATTTCTACAATCAAAAAAAAATTGAGATTTGCTTGTTAAAGAAAATGATTCTTTGAAGAAAGAATTTTCAAATATTTCAACAAGATTTTCAAATGGATCAAAAACATTAGAACATATACTTTCTAAACAAGTTCCTTACTATAATAAGTCAAGACTTGTTTTCAATAAGGAAAATAATTTTTTAATTGATTTTCCTAAAGTAAAAGAGGGACTTAGACAAAAACATCCAAAGGCATTTTACAAAAATCATTTTCAAAAAGTGTTTGTAAAACTTGTTGGTCTAAATGCATTCAAGTGTTCAAATTGTGAAGACTTAGAACACTTTGAGAAAGAATGTCCTAAAGTCTGGAAACATATCAAGAAAAATTGGATAAAAATAGCATATTCTACTAACTCTCATAGACCTAAGAAAAAATGGGTACCAAAGAAAAGATGAGTTCTTTTTTACAGGAAATAAAGGAAAAGAAGAAGTTGGTAAGGAATGTTTTTGGGCATATAATTCTCATTATGCTTGAAATTCGATATATCATTAATTGATTCAGATTTTTATAATTATCATATTTTTTTGATCGGCTTTATTGAAGAAAGAATCGTGTGATTTATTATTCGAAAGTTGAGATTTGATATGTGTGGTTATTTTTTTGATATTTTGCTTAGAGACAAATGAATTTATTTGGTTTGATTTTATACTCGCAGATTTTATCATATTTTGCCAAATAAAAATCTGTTTTACATGATATTAATTTATGATGCAAGATATTTTTAGATACTCAAGGAATTTTATTCTCTCTATTTTTATCGTACTATGACCAAGTAAGAATTTATTTTTCAAAATATCATTATGCATAATATTCTTTCTTTGAGTACTCTGTTATAATGAATTAAGAAAGAATATTTGGAGATTATATATTTTGCTCTAACGTCATGGAAGGATCCAAATTGATGGATACCAAAAAGGAAATGAGTTGATTGCAGGAAATTCTTTAAGGGATGAATGATCGCAAATCTATGAAAATCATGATGCAATCAAAAATGCATCTCATGTGAAGATTGATAATGATTTTTTTTTTGTTATATTTCAAACATATACCATGGGTAAGAGAATATTTTTATCATCCCACCTTGCAAATCTCTATGTGCATTTTGGATGATTATTTATTATATTGCGAATATCTTTTGTCATAAATATAAGGTATTGCAATTTTGGTACGTGACAAAAATATCTATTTTCCTTTTGCAAAATGCATATCTGAAATTTATGATCAAGGAAATCTCTTTGATCTCGAAAGATATTACTGCATATTCATGGATATTCTTGCTATATTCTTAGAAGATATATTCTATCTAGCAAGTTTGATATGCAAATCAAAGGAATATATTACATGACATTTTTGCAAAGATGTTTATCCATTATACAAGAATTTGCAGGTAACAAAAGAATCTTCCATATGAATTTTGGAAAGCTCGATCTAAAAATTATAAAGATTTTATACTATCTTCTGGAGGTTCAAAGATTCTATTCCTTATGCAAAATTTTTGCAAATTGTTGAGGAAATCCCTTATGTGTCGTACAAAAGGTTGAATAATTCTGAATTTTAATTTTACATATGCTATTCAATTTATTTATATGAAGAAATGACATTATATATTACGTGGATATTTTACAACTTATTTGTAGAAAAAGTTTGTTAAATTGATGCGAGTTGAATTCGAGAAAAGCTTAATTGAAGAAAATAAATTTTTACCTCGAATTTCAAAATGCAAGTAATCGTTGCAGATGTTGTTGCTACAAAGGAAATACTGAAAAAAAATTATGTTCAACAAGCAACAATTATTTCTATTCGCAAATATTGTCGTGATCACAAGGGGAGAAATCAAAGCCAAAAGAAAAGGAAAAGAATCGTGATCATCTCAAAAAGGCAACAAATTGAAGGGGAGCATAGATCAATTATGGAAAAATCTTTTTGGATTGATCGTGATCTTATTATGAATGGAAGGAAAGGTAAATGTGTCAAAATTTGTTCTAAAAAATCCGGTCAGTGCATCTTTTATTACCTTTTGTCATTAACAAATCTTTTATTGATATTATCATTTTATTATGACAAAAAGGGTACGTGAATTTTATGATGCATCCGTGATTTTCATTGGATATTTGCTAATATATATATGATCGAAGTGAGTTACATTGCATATTTTTAATATTCGATTTATTTTATAAAAGCTGATTTTTGAAAATTATGCAAGACACATTTTTTATCATTTTATATTCTCTATGTGAATCTATTGTTATCGCTTTTTGATTATGACAAAAAGGGGGAGAAGATATGAATATGCATATGTGTTGATTGGTTGATATTGAGCTTCGATTATTTTTCTATATATTGTTATGCTCAATTTATTCGCTATCTTATGATATCCTTTGATTTAAATTAATATTTTTAAAATCATGTTTACAAATCTGTAAATTCAGAGATTGTTTTGTCATCATCAAAAAGGGAGAGATTGTTAGGGAAATCCCTTATGATGTTTTGAAGATGACAAAATAAATCAAAAGTTACTAACATATTTGATGGTTGAATAATAGACTATGCAGATGATAGAATGTGTAAAAGATATTATCAAAGTTTATTTTTGGAAGATCCAGAAAATAGACTCTATGCTGAAGCTAAACTGGGTACAAACCTTAAAGCTAAATCTGTTTAGAAGCAGAATATGTTCACTCAGATTGCAAAGTCTATCGCACTCAGACTCAGATTGCAAAGACTATCGCACTCAGACTTAGATTGTAAAGTTTATTACTCTCAGACTTTATATCCAGATTCGACAGAACATAACTCAAGCCCCGAAAATATAATGGCTAGTAATCTGATTTGGATTCCACATCAAGATTGATTTGATTGACTCAATCTATTTGATTGATGATTGAATCTTGAAGACAAGAACTTTTTATACGAAGAAGTTTTACTTATGGAAACCAAGATTTCGTTTGTATGGGCGATCGGAATCAATTTGGGATTCTACCTTTGTCACTCAACGGCTATCAAATCTTCTAGATATAAAGCTATCCAATGGGTATATTGGAAGACGATTATCTGGGATACTGTCAAATGGGTAGTTTGGAAGTGGAGAAGTATTTAATGAGATCATGGACCGATGAGCAAGTAATAGATAGAGTGTAGAATTTATAATTCCAAAGTCCGAGCGATCTTTGTTAATACACTTGTCTTTGGACAGCTTAAACGTTTGTGATCGTGAGAGAAATACCAAAAGAGTGACTTAGTGAGATAGTGTGATCTACTACTAAGTGTTTGCACTTGAAGTTGTAATCTCTTGTTGATTGCATAGTGGAATCCAGCCAAGAAGGCTGTTAGCGTGAGGGAGTAGACATAGGCTTGAATTAAACCGAACCACTATAAATCTTGTGTTTTTATTCTCTTCCCTAACTCCTTTGTTTTGTTCAAAGTTTATTTTATTCCGCATATATTTGCCCAGATTTATTTTAAACACCTATTCACCCCTTTTTAGGTGTTCATACTAGCACTCTCAATCCCATTGTGCGAGTTCTTCCTTTAGGGTCCCCAACAACTAGTGTCGAAGTTCTCCCATGTCGGCCTTGAGCTCTTGCACCTCGACCACAAGCTCCTCCTTCCTGACGTCCACTTCATCCACGGTTTGGGTTAGGTTATTGACTGATCCTTGGATTTCGGTGACAAACAACTCCAACTTCGTCATCCGATACTCCAGATCCCCCATTGGATCCCTTAAACTCAAACCATCACAATTCTTCTTTCCCTTGGTAGTAGCCTTATTGGTGTTCCTCCCACGATCATTACAGTCACCACCCATGATGAGTGCCTCATCAGATCGTGGATCAACCATTGCGCTTGGAACGAACTTGCTCTGATACCACTTGTTACAGGTCGATCGATCTAGCATTCTCTAACCTATGCGGCCTTAGGATTTCTCCCAAGCTACCTTTCTCACACTCAACTCATAGGGATCTTTAGAGAGAGAAACTTTAGAGAAAAAAACTTTGAACTTGTATTTCACTCGTGAATGAGATGATACAATGAGAGGGAGGAAACCCATGTATATATAAGTACAGGATAAACCGTATGTGTAGACCTCTCCTCGATCTAACGGTGGAGATCATATTTACCTAACTATCATCTACTCGCATTTATTACATAAGTGTACAATTATCGTATCACCCGCCCCCATGAGTATTCTAGAACACTCGAGAAAATCTTAGGACTCAAGGATACAAGCTGAGGGTCGCTTGTTCCACGGATGGGTCACGGTCACCATTTAGAACTCTCTAGGATGGGGCTTTCCTTCGGGTTGTGACATTTACCTATGCATCCTTCATATACCTACACGAAGCATTATGGAGTTACTACTATTAAAAATAGAATAATTGATATGTGCCCGTGTTTGTTACGAAGAAAACTGAGTCGATATATAAATAAGGTAGCTTTACTCTTGGTAATCAACAATGACATTGTTTTTAAGGCGATGTATATTAGCCATTAGACATTATGTAAATCACCATACTCGGAATATGTTTGAACCATACTGTTAAGGAGAGAAAAGTCACCTATCAATCGATGATTGAATGTAAACAAGAATAAATTTAATTCATACCCATAAATTCAAATGTTGCCAGTAAGTTCTAACCACGTTTGTTTTTTTTTTTTCCTTAAGAAAAAATCATCAATGCTTGTGATAAAAAAAGTTAAGAAAAAAAAATGAACTTGTTAGACCTTGAAATTAATCTTGAAACTTGTGATAAAGTAAATTCCAAGTTCTCAATGGAACTTGTAAGGAATCTAAAATCGCTCATCCCAATCTCCATGTCATCAAATTAATCATATTTGGCGATGAAGCATGAGTCCCTATATTGACTTGACTTGAGGCCTTTTGATAGAAACTTGCATCACGCACAGCCACTCTTAACTAGACTTACACCCGCTCGTGAGCTCCCATCCACGCGTTGCTTGTGCCATGAAGGGTCGAAGACAACTTTGAATAGGCTTTGCTAGGCAAATCATGAGAAGCTTGGCCTACAACTCAATTGGGCTTGAGCCAAGCCTAACTTGACCAAATTTGCATGATAAAAATTGTATGATACTATTAGGACATTTAAATAATAAGTCTCGTCTTCATTTAATAATTTAAGTTTTTAGAACAATTAGCAGTGGTCTCATAAAATCTCATATAATATCAAAGTTGGGGGTTCTGAATTCAAATATTTATATATCCTATTTACCTTTCCAATTAAATTTCCACACTTAAGCCAAACTAAGGGTGAGAGGGGAAGTGTTATAATATTTGAATAATAAACTACTTATTTATCAAATAGCTTAAGTTTTTAGAATAGCTAGTGGCGGTACCATAAAATATCATGGATAGGCATAGTTTGCGCAAACATCAAGTCACAACATTAAAATCCAACCTAGCTTGATCCAAGCTTGCCCAATAATCACCTATACTCCATTCTAGCTGATAGCACCTATTGGGTACTCTAGTCTAGTGAAGCATATGGATAATAAGCTCTTAGTATCCAATGATGCATCATCCCATTGTGAAGAAGAGAAATGACCTCGTTTTTTTCCCTTAATCCAATAAACTAAAGAAAGGATATTCCATTGAAATCTCATTTGGAGATTAACTTGATTCAAGGCAAGTCTAGCTAGGATTCACCGGTTATTATGCAACTTTTTTACTATAATAAATAAGATATCTATAAGCGCGTAGCATGTATGTAGACATATCAAAATAGGATATGAATCCATTTATTAACTCATATTAATAGACTTGGTTCTTATATAAGTTATTTATATGCGATAAATTAATGATAAATTGATTTAGAATAGTAAAACTCAAAACAGTATGAATGTTAAATGGATTTACAATTTAATTATTTGTTAGAACAAATTTTAGTTTTGCATAAGCTTGTATGTAAAGCATAACATAACAAGAAAGGAGATGAATGAAAGAGACCAACAATGACACAAGACAAGAAAGTGTTTAGTATATAGTCGGGTGCACTACAAAGCAAATGAAAGCTTTTATCTGCATGTGAGAAAAGATCGCTCAAAAACATTCATGACTATTGCATTTATATATATAACCACCTAAACGACACCACTTAGAATTAAGTTGGCTTCATGTACGAAAAAAAGTTGAATTTTTGCTCTGCCAGCTTCGGTGTGAATGGGAATTGCCGACTTCAAGAAAAAAAGAAACAAAATTGCTTTAATGAGTCCACACCTAGATCAGCTCTGCAAAGGCGGTGTGGGGGCCATTTAATGAAGTCGGTTTAAGGAGTAGAAGCTCCACCGCAGCCCCCTTTTTTTGCTCAACACATGGCTTCTTGAAGAATACTTTTCTTTGGCGGTTTTCCTTGCTTTCATACACTCGGCCAAAAAGCTAATGAAATTGAAATAAAATATCCCCTTTCTTCAAAAAACAAAATCGATTTTACTATTTTCTATGACCCTCTCTCGCTCACACTCAATCTTGTGTTTGCTCATTTCGTGCTCATACCTCACTTTTGTTATAAATTTTCTTAAATTGAGTTAAATATATAATTATCTTAGCAATTAGATTAGGACAGGTTGGGTATTGGTTATTAAATTTGTATTGCATGAAAAATGGCCAAAACTGGACAAATATCAGTCTATTTTTTATTCGATCCAACTTATCTATTTGACAAGCTTATGTGTATAACTCCACATGTCCCTTTGCACAATCAAGAAATTTTTGAGCAAGTTCTATGGCTGAGTGCACAACAACGCGATTAAATAGTTGCAAGCACCAACAAGGCAGAGAAATTTGCACAAGCGGTTAATAAGTTTTAATTCTTTGGAAACACCACTTGGAAGTAACAATAGAGAGATCCGATGCCCATCAACCTTTCAACTTTTCAAGCAAAGAAAAGAACAAAAACTAGCATGTAACGGGACCCGCGTCACAGCAAGAGGATTTCTAGAAAAGAGCGGCAGTAATTTGGCCACGCGGGAGAGAAAATTTCAATTAGAAAGATGGAACATTCTTTAACCAAAATAGAAGACACATTGGCCGTGAGATTTCCGAGAATATCACTAAAATGAATTATATAAGAGGAAAGGAAAAATGTGCAGAGCACGACAGCATTGTCCCCACCGAAAGAGAGAGGACATATAATTACTTTTAACCCGCGGATGTTGGCAATGACGATGTCGTGCATCGCGTGGGAACACGAGCCCTGTGGACTTCGCAAAAGCCAGTTTCAAAACCAAAATCTAGGTTCCGCGCCATGCACCGAAAAGGCGTTCCGCGCCCTACGTTTCATCCATCAAACAACTTGGGGGGGGGCGTTTATTGCGATGAGCATTCTACAAAAAAAAAAAAAAAAAATTAACTGTACTGAAAATTCTAGTACTTATCGAAAAAATAAAATTGAGTCTTGAAATTTTAAAAAAAATGTAATTAAGTCATATAATTTATCAATAAAATTCTATCAAATTTTAAAACTTTTAAAAAGTGAAATCAAATCTTAAAATTTATCAAATTTGTACAATCTAAGTTTTTTAATTAGATTTGTCCAACTTAACAAATGAAAAACTAGAGAATTTAATTATACTTTTTGAAAATTTTCAAACTTTATTATACTTTCGTGATGAATTTTAAGACTTACAATATAATACTGGAATTGATCTGAATTCTGAATGAAAGTGTAACCTCGGTCCATCGCGCACGCGATCTACGATGTCCTGGGCCCTCCCCATGTCCTCAGATGATGGCGATACGACGAAGCAGGGGCACATGCGGGATTTTCCTACGGTGGCATGCGAGAAAAAACCTCCAAAGGCGGGTGCATTTCGGTAATTTCAGCCCGCCCCGTCCGGCTTTATAAAGGAGCGCGAGCCGGTCGCGTTCCGATCGTAAAAGCGGCGACGCCACTTGGACGCGAGAGAGAGAGAGAGAGAGGATGGCGGAGGAGGGACAGGTGCACGGCTGCCACACCGTGGATGCGTGGAAGGAGCAATTTCAGAAGGGGGTCGAGTCCAAGAAATTGGTATCTCTTCTCTTTCACCTCTCTCCGTCTCTGCGCGGAAGGAGCTCTTTTTTCTCGTCTTTTTTCGTGCTCTTATTCTCAGTGCGGTTGGGGTTTGCATTTTCATTAGAATTCATTTGGGGGTGCAGAGCCTTAGCATATGGGTAGGGGACATTGCAGACTAGGATGCAGTGACTGGAGCTCCTATGTAAACGCCTGAACTTAGTTTGCATTGACTTTCAGTTTGCCTTAAAGTGGTTAAAAGAATTGTTTCTCTGAGATGGACAAAGCCCTTAGCAGAAGTTCTCTCTGCAATTTCGACCGGAGAGGTATCGGCTATTATGAAGCGAGACTCGTATAAGTTCGATCTATATCCGTAGCTCTAGAATTGCATAGAGTAAATTAGCTCCATGCTCTTGTTCTCTGAAAACAACTCTTTCTGACCTTTGTAAAGTCACTCTTAGCCTTTTCATGCCAGTGACCTTCAAAGAGTTTTTGCTGTGTGCTTTGTGAGGCAATTCGTTAGAAAACTTCTGACTTTTGCGGTATGAGCGTCCTAGACCTGAGTCTTCGAATTGGATGATGTGACACATCGCCTTGCAGTATCGCAATTCCTTTGTGACTGTTTTCAGTGTTTGCTGAAAGAAGATATATTTTGCCAGGTGGTGGTGGATTTCACCGCTTCATGGTGCGGGCCATGCCGTATCATGGCCCCGATTCTTGCTGAGTTGGCCAAGAAGATGCCCAATGTTTTGTTCCTGAAGGTGGATGTGGATGAATTGCAGGTAAGCATGTGCCGAAATCTTTTCTGGCTTTAGAGTTTACTGCGAGTAGTATGGCTAGGTTTCATTCGGCTGAATACTTGGATTATTGCCACTGTTTTTTCGTCCGCAGACTGTTGCCAAGGAGCATTCCATCGACGCAATGCCAACTTTTTTACTCTTGAAAGAGGGCCAAATTGTGGACAAGGTTGTGGGCGCACGCAGAGAAGAGTTGCAGTTGGCGATAAACAGGCACGCGACTGATGCAGTTGCTGCTTGACTGTATATCTAGTGCTTCCGTGAAAAAAATAAACCGGCTCCGTTGTTGGATCCTTTGGAGTCTATATGCTTGGTAAACTTTCCTTGGATAAGTGATACACTGGTGTGTGAAGAACAGAGCTATTTGCAGATTTGATGGTTGATGTAACTTACGTCAATTGGCATCTATGACATCTTTATTTCGTGGAATGGCCTAAAGTTTGGCTGCATGTTTCGTTGCGCTGAAGTTTCAGTAGTCGTTTTCTTGATTGCGTGGCCGGAAAGCATCTTTTGTGCAGAGTTCAAAGTGTTGGTTGCTGGATCAAATTGACGAAAAAAACACTATGTTTGTGTAAGTTCCAGTGATGATACCGATGTCACGGAAGACTTGGCCACCGAAGCCTCGCAGTCCGATCGCACAGTCTTAATCGATGGCCACCGGCTGGTGCGTATGATTAGTTAGGGTTGAGAGAGGTTCTCTCATGTACATACGACTAGAGGTTAAAACATATAAAGGGTCTGGCGAAAATGAATTTAAAAACTTAAAAAGTTTATCAAACTGGGTCCTTAAATGGAATTTTTGGAGTACCTATTTTAGCTCATTTATGGCCCAGTTGCCCATGGGCATTCTCGGTTGGATAAAGCGGGATTGAACCATACATGCTCACTCGGGTCATCACACAAATTGTAAATCACGGTCCCGCATCACGGTCCTGCAGCGGCGGCCGTTGAGGATGGTCAACCTTGTGTGAATGCAAACCTAGGATCGTGACGGGGTGGTTAAATGTTCATGTCGATGGGTCCTTTCTTTCCGTGGCCCTGAAGTGATACGATGAGGATGCGCTATGCCCAACTAGTCATGGCTATGGAGGCCTAGCTTCGAGTGGCCATAGATTTGGGGTCGCAAGAGGCGAGTGGCCCCCTGATCTGTAGGTCACAATAGCCATAGCGGCGAGTCGCAACTTCGGCACAGAGAAATTGATAAAGAGCTGCCAAATGAGTCGAGCCGGGGGAGGAATTGGGGTTGCAAATGGTCAGAAGCGTAATAGCGATGCTCGGCAAGCATTGTGGCAACTAGTTCAAGAGTCCCTCGTTGTCGACATTTGTGCTCGTTCTCTCGTTTCCTCAGCCTTGACGTCACAGGGAAGAAAAAGACCGAACATGGAAATATGGAAATAAAGAAAAGAAAAAAGATGAATAAAAAGGAGAATGTTTCTCAATCATCCAACTTTAATGATAAAGATGTGTTCCAACAAAAAATGCCTAACTCCAATGGTTAAGAAAAGTATCTAAGAATTAGAGCCTGGGTTGGGTTGGTTGTGGATCGGGTCTGGATTGGGTAGAGTATGAGTTGCTCTCTCTGCGAAGTTACCATGTTCAAACGAAGCTGAACTCAAACCGGCAAAGACCAAATACAGAGTCCATCTACAATATATCATAATCAGAAGGCGAAAGACAGCATGTCCTCGATGCTTCGTTCTTGATTCCTTCTGATCATTTCATGCTCGAGGATAGTTCTGCTCGGTGCTTGCATCGACAATGAATACTTAAACCGACAAGTTCGACTTTGAAATGAACCCGAGTCAGGACACCATCTGTTGAGCGGGAATAGACGGTAAGCGTTTAAAGGTTGATGTGCTTGTGCAAACAGAGCACAATGAAGTGCGTCTACAGTCATCTATGCAAAGTTTAATAGGGATCACAGAGCATAATATCACTCTCTCCGGAAGAAAACTGTGCGAGGTCCATATTCTGAGACAAAAGAAAGAGGCGAATATTTGATCGGCATGTCATGGTCCAGATGTGAAGAGACTTATCTTCTGTCATGGCTTTGCATCTAGGCAGATGCGCAATGGGTCGTAATCTGCCACGACGATGCCTCAGTGCTCGAAAAAACAAGAGAAGCCAAAGCAAAGTGCTCGCATTCGGTGATGGGAGTGTATTTCCCACCTAAAGGCGAAATAATGAGCTGTCCATGAGCAAAAACCATGAAGAGATAAAAGATTCGAGCAACTTTCTCCTCCCAAAGACCATCAATGGAGAATTTTCATTCTGGTCATAACTGGAATCTGGTTCTCTTCCCGACCATCCTCTCCCTTCTTAGTGGAGAGCGAACAAGCTTCTTCTACATGATTCTTGAACTATTTTATAATGAAAGGTACGTCTGAATCACCTTTTTAAGCTCGTAGAATTCAGACCCGAACAATACCACGACTCAATGCAACATCATTGAACTCCCATCGTTGCAGTTTGCCGGCACCTTCCTCCGCTCTCCCACCCCAGCACAACCAGAATGGTAAGAATTTGTATAGATTGATAATTCACAGGCATATAATTCAAATTTCTACCATTGGCAATCATAAGTTGGGTGTTTCTTTCTTCTTCTTCTTTTTAAACTCTATAGAACATGGAGGGGAGCGGGAAGAAGACTGTGTCAGTCGGGCCATGGGGTGGTCAAGATGGGTTCCGCTGGGACGATGGGGTCTACTCAACGGTGAGGCAGCTGGTGATAGCTCATGGAGCTGGCATCGACTCCATCCAGATTGAGTACGACATGAAAGGGAACTCAATTTGGACGGAAAAGCATGGTGGAAACGGAGGTTGCAAAGTGGACAGGGTTGGTAATCTCTAACTGTCTTGATTTGAACCTTGATCATTCAGACACGAGGACTTTTAGGGCTGATTTTTTGAAGCTATGACAGTTGCAATTGGATAAATCAACCAGCTCTCAGTAGAAGTGTATACGCAAGTTCACACTATTCAAAGTTTATTCGAAAGAGGGACTAAAGTCTCTTTTAACACAATTATATTCATCTGAATCTGACCGGAACTTTGCTGTTCCACAGCAGAGGCATCACTGCGTCTTTCCCTATGTGAAATCATCCTTCACCAGATCGTTTTAGTTAACTCACTAAGCCACATGATCTTACTAATTGTTCGCAGGTCAAGCTTGATTCCCCGGATGAGTTCCTAATCTCTGTTCATGGACACTATGGGAAAATCAATGACTGGGGACCCATTCTTGTTCGATCGCTCACCTTTGAGAGCAATCGGAAGACCTACGGGCCATACGGCGTCCAGCAGGGGGGCTCTTTCTCTTTCCCATCGACCACTGGCAAGATTGTCGGGTTTCATGGCAAGGCCGGCTGGTACCTGGATGCAATCGGGGTTTATCTGAAGCCGTATCAGAAAGAGAAGGCATCTGGAACTCTGGTTAAAGCTCAGAGCGGTGTTGGTGTTGATGTTGGTTTTGGAACCAACAAGGTAGGCTACTCAGTCGTCCAAGGGAGCATCGGGCAGAATTATGACATAGTGCTTGCCGTCAGGCAGAAGGACGTTCAAGGCAATTGTTTCAGGAGCCAAATCTCGAGACAAAGTTCTAGTTCCGAGGAGTCCAGCGATGAAGAAACCGAAGAGACGGTAAGCTCTTTCACTTATCTAGCGCGTGCATCTTTTCGGCAAATTAGGTGGAATGACGAATCACTAAACATCGAGTCTGTTCCAGATGCCCAAGGTAGAAAAAGTGCCCCCGAAAATTGAAGGGCTAGTGACGGTCGGACCATGGGGAGGTTCTGGAGGGTCTGCATTTGACGACGGAACCTACACCGGCATCAGACAGATCACTCTATCTCGGAATGTGGCTATTGTTTCTATGAAGGTTCTATATGATTGGAACGGGGAGGCGCTATGGGGAAACAAGCGTGGTGGAACTGGAGGATACAGACACGATAAGGTCAAACAACAATGTCTGGTTCAGTGCTTAAGCTAAATCCAAGAAAATAGTGAGAATAAAATTGCATTTTCATCCTTCCTTTTTTGTTATCTGTACTTTTTCACAGATAGTATTGGACTACCCGGACGAAGTTTTGACGCACATAACGGGTACCTGCGGGCCTCTAATGTCCATGGGACCTACCATCATTAGATCAATCACCTTCCACACTAACAGAGGAAAGCATGGACCTTTTGGAGAAGAGCGGGGAGCTTCTTTTCTTCAAAGTCGAAAGAAGGCAAGATCATCGGCTTTCATGGTAGAGGCGGCCTGTTTATAGATGCTATTGGCATCCATATGATAGAAGGGAAAGTACCGGTGGCCATTTATCCTCCGGCAATCAAGAATAACAAGACTGAAGCAGATCTGGCTGAAGTGGACTATCCTCAATGGTCGAATAAATTTCTCCTTCCAAAGCAAAGGCCAGCAGAAGAGGTACTGTTCGTTGCATTATGAATGCATCCATCTAATTGGCTCAATCCTATGCGCACACACGTCAATATAGTGTTCATGGTAACCTACAATGTTTGAGTCTGAGCTAGGCAGGCAGATGGGTTATTGTGAAGCTGCTGGCCTTACTTGTAGATGCTTCAGCTGTAGCAACACCCAGACACATGCCTACACTGAGGGCGAGCCCGCCTTACATAGCATGCAACGCACTCATTGATCATACTGAATGGAGAAACATTGATTATACTGAAAGGAACTCACTCATAGCCTAAGGGATCATTAAGTTTGTTGTCTGTTGGATGTCCCAGGTTGCTTACGGAGTTGTCCAGGAGCCAGCTCCATATGGACCAGGCCCCTGGGGAGGGGAATTCGGGCGACCATGGGATGATGGTGTATTTTCCGGGATCAGACAGATAATTCTGACCAGAACCGAAGCTATCTGCTCCATACAGATAGAGTATGATAGAAATGGACAATCTGTTTGGTCAGTCAAACATGGAGGTAACGGAGGACTCACCACACATCGGGTAATCCAAATAAAAATCTCTCTTTTGGAAGACAAATTATTCCTGCTAATCTACTATTTCCCACGAGAGACTGTACTTATCGCTAATTTTCTATTGTCAGATCAAGCTGGAATATCCAAATGAAGTCCTAACATGCATCTCTGGCTATTATGGCCCCATCAGCAAAGATGAGTGGCCTCAGCCTCAGTTCATAAGGTCGTTGACATTCCACACGAGTCGAGGGAAATATGGTCCATTTGGAGAAGAAGTGGGTACCTTTTTCACTTCAACTACAACTGAAGGAAAGGTGGTGGGCTTTCATGGGAGGAGCAGCCTGTACTTGGATGCCATTGGGGTCCACATGCAGCACTGGCTAGGACACCAGAAGCCGGTGAAGTCCTCCCTCTTGAGGATGTTCCATTGATCCACTGTTTTGAATTCACGATATGATCTTTCAAAAATAATTAAACCTTACTCTGTGACTTATGTTCAAGTCCAGAGATAATTATGTATTGGCTCTTTGTAATTTATAGCCTGGTTGAATAAAAAACACATTGAACCAGATTCTCTCTCCATGACTCAGACTACGATTACAATGCTCGCGATAAATGAGACTACTAACCATACAGGTCATTGTAGTAAATCACTATAGCGTTTAAGAGAAATCACTGTTTACTGTCACTATTCATACTGTATGAATAATTCCCTAACGGAAATTTCCAGAGCCTCTGTATGTTTTTTGAGTTTGGTCCCTGTTTGTGTGTGACCTCCCATTGTCTTTAAAAGGCAATGATGATGTATTTTGTTGGACAAAGTCCTTTGAAGTAAATTGAGTGTTTTGTGAAAATTCTCCATGACTTTTTAAACTTCTCTTCTTCTCTAACCCGGTAGGATTTTCTAAGAAATGCAGCTCGAATAGTTAGAAATGTTAGTATCTTGGCATCTCTGAGTGTCTAGTCTTTGAATTAAAGGGAAGAGTGGTTTTTTGCTAAAAGCTATCCCAAAATGGCTTAAACAAGACTTGTTCACCCGGCATACTTGCAGGAAATTGACTTTGTCCTCCGATTCTTCATCTTTTCGAATTAAATTCGAACTATCCATTCATACATCCTCTAATCTGAAAGGAATATGATTTCCCTGATCAACTCCGCTATGGGAATGACATCATGTAGGTGCTCTAAAAGTTAGGCTTCTAATGCTATATTTGGTAACGTTATTCTGTTCCGGGGAATAATTTTTTAACAGAAGAATACGTTTGGTAAACTTGTATAATTTATATTCTTGAAATAAGAAAAAAAAAACGAAACACGTTTGGTAAATTTGTATAATTTTTTAATATATTTATTTATTTTTTTTTTTCTTTTTTCTTTTTTCTTCCTTTTGGCAGTTGTCAACCTCGACCATGACCGATGACCGGCCGACAAAGGCCAGTAGCCTCACTCTCGACCTCGCTGAATCTGGGCGAGCTTGAGCTGGCTTAGCCAAGGTGAGGCCAAGTCTCGCCGGGGGCCGGCAATGCTTCAGCGAGGTCGCCGGCCATAGCCGAGGTCGGCGATCGGCCAAAAAAAAGAGAAAAAAAAAAGTGTTTCTCGAAAGTATTCCGAGGAACAAGAAACAAGTGTTTTTTATTCTTGTTTTTGTTCCAAATTTGTTTCCCGAAATAAAATAAACAAACGCGTTTCTATTTTTCTTTTGTTCCCCGGAACAAAAGAAGAAAAATTATATTCAGGGAACATAAACAAAACCCAAACAAACAGGCCCTAAATGGCAAAACATGAAGGATCTGAAAGCAATGTATCTGCGTAATTACATGCAATTTTGATGCAATGAAAGGAAGATTAAAAGATCGAGGTATAATTTGGGGCTTAATTTTACATTCATCAAGAAAATTTCCTTGTGGGCCCATCTCTAACCTTTTGGGGAAAGTGGTTGACTCAACTTAGCAAGACAGAGAAAGAAAGAGACTAATAAACCAAAATTACTAAGTCTAATACAAGCAGAAGTCATTCATAATGTAAATGATCAACCTTTCGAGAGACGTGTCAACTGCTCAACATAGATAATTATCGCCAACAGAGCCATGGCAATTGCAGGAATGCCAATGGACACAATAAAACTAGCAGTTCCTTTAAGTAGAGACACTACAAGGAAAAAGGAAATCGACTGCCATGTCAGTCATGGACTCAATTTCTATATGTAAGGGATGCCGAATAACTCTGCCTTGGAGTCAAAGTTCTTGTCTCCTGAGAATGTTGATGCATGAATTAGCTAGAGATCTCTCCACAGGCCGAAAAGTCCTTTCTGCCTTTTCACTTGCACTTACAGTCTGACATAGATGAGCTAAAGAGCCTTAGCAGAAACTACAGCATAATATGTCCCAGGCCACAGCAAAATGTAAAGTCAGTCATCTCCACCCTCGCGTTGCTGTCCAAGTTTCCGCAATGCAAGTGAATACACTACCTTCCGACTAGTAGATGTTCCTTCAGCAACCACTTTGACAGCCTGAACAGAACCAAACTACATCACACATCAAGAATGCTGGCCTCATTTTACAAGGATTTGAAATAGATTTTTATTCCTAGAAACTGGGGCCTAAATGGCTAAGCTCTTCCAAACATACGGGTCTTTGAAAAAGGACAGTGATAGCCAGAGTAAACAACCAGAGCATTTCCATTGGCATGTGCCTGTAAGGAAACTTACAGCATGTTTTAATGCACTTCGTTCCTCTTTTTTAACATGCATTTGCATTGTGGAACAGTGATACATTCTTGCCATAATGTCCATAATCATCTATACAAGGTTTAATTGGCCCGGGCATGTGGTAAGCTCCACATTGAACTGTTTGAAACATTAGAAACTAATGTGCAACCAGTACGTTCAAAAATGAGATCAATACCGCAGAAAGGCTATGCCCACTGGACATCAAGTGTCTTAGTTCATTTTCAAGCTGGTCCTCTGATGGCATCTCAACAGGACAGTCTGTCTTGCCTTCAATCAACAGAGTGATTTCTCCCTTCACTTGACGTGTCAAAAATGCTTCTTTAGCTTCCTCCAACGAACCCCGCCAGAACTGATGAGGCATTACAACATTTTAATAATTTTATGAGGAAAATATAAAGAGAGATCACCTGAAGCTTCGGATGAAAAAGGTCAATGAAGGCTGTGGTAGGATCTATAAGATAAATTTGAGACAAAAAACTACTTAGAACTCTTTAGTCACCTGAAATACAATCACTTGGAGGAATGTGCATTTTTCTCACTCAGAGATGACTAGAATGAAAGAGAAACTATTGATGTACTAATAGATTAAGTTGAATTACTTGAATTGCCAAATGTCACAAGCATCGCTTTGTAACTCAAGCTTGATTTATATAAGCTCCTTGATTCAATTACCAAAAGTAGCTCTTATAATATTATCTGAGGTTGAATTGTAACTCAATCTTAACCTCCACCTTTACAGTATAGTATGATATGATACCCTATGGGATTAAACCTATATACGAGCCATATGTTTACAGATATCATCACTATAGCTTTTGACTAGGTCTTCTCATGTGAATTCAAGTATACTTGAATCTCAAGTAGTAAGTGGGCCGAACTTCTATAAGGGCCTATATGCACATTTAGTGGAGGGGAGAGAGAGAGAGAGAGAGAGAGAGAGAGAGAGAGAGAAGGCCACAGATGTAACATAAAACTGGAATGTAGGGAGACCCATGTGTAATTGACTAACAGCATGTTCTCATTTATATTCGAACAGCAACAAGCAGACATACCAACAACATCTGAAAAAAATCAGCATGAACTGGGAGACAGCTAGCAAACTTAGCAATGAATTAACTTCTGTAGAATATCCTACCTCTTCATGAATCTTAGTAATTTCCCGAGCCACAACGCATCTTCTGCAAGACATCAAGGTACATTACTCTTGCAGAAATGAAGCACATATCAGATCCATATGAAAAGATGAAGTTATTGAGAAGAGTCTGTCAGTTGGAGCTTGGACATGCATTTAGAAGGATGCAAGACTTCATAGAGTATTTTTCACTGCCTTCAAATTACATGGAAATTGATAGATTATACTTAGAAATCAAGATGTAAATTTAAACAGACAAATTTTACGCACATACTCTATCTTCTGTACCTCGACTCAAGGAATATGGTTGAGGCTTCCTCAAGAAATTGATGAAGCTTATGAGGAGGAACATAGAATATCTGAGTCTTTGCTTCATTTGCAGAAATCAATAGCCTCTCTCTCCTTGCTCCAGAGTGTTTCGGCAGAAATCCAACTTAAGAAGAACAGCAAAATGTTAGCTTCTAAGACCAATTAATAACTAAAGGGGTACTCATTGACTTAGACTTGAATGGCCCTGTCTCCTTTTGAAATTACCAAATGTAAACTCTTCTGTTGACAATCCCGAGGCAGAGAGAGCAGCTACCAAAGCAGAAGGCCCAGGGATAGGAATAACAGGAATATTTTCTTCCACACATGATTTTGCCTGGGAAGACTTGCAAGTGTGAGGGACTAGTTCAATGAAAGAGAGAGATTTGACGCTTTATCCCAATAGCACCACTGGCAGTTTAATTTCGATATTAGTTAGATATCTTTGAAGCAGTGTATCTCAGATTAGAGTCAGCTAGTTATTGAAGTGCTTCCCCATCCCCACAAGACTGTCATCATCTCATTGAAGATTAGTAACTTGCAAGTAACATCTGTGCATATGGGACCCAATGTTGTACAATGAATAAAAAGTTTTAAATAAAAACATTTCTGTTCTAACTCCTTACCATCGAAAAGTTCTAAACAGATGTAGAATCTTGAAGAAAAGTGCATCAACTTACTAATTCCGTGCCTGGATCACTGATGCCTGGTGTTCCAGCATCACTGATCAAGCGCCACTATTTCACCCTGCTTCAACCTTTTTAGCACTGTGTGCTCCCTTTGATGCTCATTGAATTTATGGTAACTTAGCTGAAATCTAAAGCATGCAATTAGAATCACATAATAATGTATGGGCAAAAAAAAAAAAAATAGTACAGTAATTCTATGGGAACTTACGAGAGGGGTTTTAATATCATAATGATGAAGTAACTTCCCTGAGTGCCTTGTATCTTCTGAAAGTATTACATCAGCTGACCTCAACACACGAAGAGCACTGCATCAATGATTCAAAGATTACCAAGCATCAGAATCATCATGCGCATGCTATGTACGAATAGTTTGCTAGGACATCAAACTAAATATCGGATTCACTAGGTTGGCCAATATGCAGCAAAAGGAGGGGAAATGGCTCAAGACAGAGATACTGGATTTAAGTAGCCGTGTGATCACAAATTCTAAGACATACAAAATCAACAGAGAGCACCAAAATGTATACATAAGAACTTTAAGACGTTTGTAAGACATGCAAGACATGCACAAGGGAAGAGGAAAGGCTTTAGTCACAGCAATTATCTGAAAATTAAGTACCGTAGAGTGATATCCTCGAGATTGCCAATTGGCGTTCCTACAAGATAGAGGCCAGGTTTCAGAGGAGCCTGCACAATCAAATTAAGGCAGCGTCGTGAGACAGCATCAGAGAAACAGTTATCAAAGCAAGTGTGAGAGAACTCGAAACAAGAACGCATCATGAAGAGCTCATTTCCTTCGACAGAAACTTAAAAGCACACTGAGCATTTCGAGCGAGCTCGAAACACTACTGACTGCATCATTACACCGCGAGAACTATCTAAGAACATATCTTCACAGAGCAACATGCTATCTATTACAACAGCAGAGCGCACAGTCTCTTCGAGAGCTTGGAAAATCGCCCGCCGGCAGTAAACCGAGCTGTCTAATCCGATTAGCACACAGCGAAGCCTATCGCATCAGCAAGAACAAGATGATTTCTCAAAGCATTAACTAACCTACCACCGTACCACCGATGACGAGCTATCTCCGTTACGCTTTGCTTCACAACGACGGAAATATCCAAACGGAAGAGTTTTCCAAATCGACGAGCGCGCGGATGATTAACAGAAAAGTCGGAGGCGAGAATGATTACGCGCTTCGAGGATTCTTCAGGCGCCGCGACGGTGGGCGGCTCGGGGAGCGGCCGCGAGGCCGAGCTGGAGCAGAAAGAGCGAGAGCGCGGCAAGAGCGAGCCGGAGAGGGAGGGAGGCGGGGTCAGGGTGCGGATGAAGCGAAACGGTGTCGGACGCCATGGACGGGAAGGAGTGGCGCAGAGAGAGGAGGTTGCAGAAGACGGAAGCTGAAGCTGAAGATGGAGCTGGAGCTGCCGCAACCGCATCTCCGTCGCTCTCCGGGGAAGCGCCGTCGACGAGGAGGGAGGAGGGAGGAGGGAGGAGTCTGCTCTTGTTCTTGGCGGCGGAACTTGGATTGGATGATTATTTATCGTTTTCCTTTTTCCCGCTCGTGATTATTTTTAGGGTCTAATATAAGAGGCAGTCTTCAATTTTAATTCTTATCGAAAACGATTAAGTTGTTATATAAAAAATTTAAAGATTATATGTTTCAAAATTCGGGATAAAATTAAAAAATTAAAATTTCATTAATCTTATTATATATTTAATATATTAAAATTTATAAATCAATTTCTGTCGTTATCTATTTATATTATCTTTTAATATATTAAAAAAAGACATAAATTTCTTCTAAAAAAGAACAATAAGAACACTTTAAATTTAGAAATTACAATAAACTCTAAGCAATGGAAATTTTGAAATGATTTTATTCTTCCAATATCAATTGAAAGTCAGTCCCAATGCACTTTTCAAAATTATAGAAGTGTTTTATAAGCTTTTTACTTTATTAAACTTAATATGAATTATTTCACACATTTATACTTATGTGATAAGAATATGGTGAGATATTATGTATTGATCAATTTTTTAAATTTTTTATTTAATTCAAAAGTCTAAATTGTACTTTATTTTCTATTGACTAATGGCAGTAAAGAAAGGAAACATTCTTATAAATATAAATAAATAAAGTGAGACATAATAGATAATAGATAAAAAGCATAAAGCAGATGTTACCTAGGGATTGAATTGTGATTAAATCAAATTTGCAAGCTTGAATAATAATGTCATTTTAAGAGGAATCTTGCTAGGGAGTACGAAAGATCATCGAAAATTAATAAAACACAGTTTCGAAAATGGAACGATTACAATACGATGAGAAAAGTCACTTACTTCAAATAAAATTTTATATTATTAAAGCGCAATTAACGAGATTTAATAAGTGCAGTAGGCGCTTTAATGTTTTTCTTTTGTAAGTTTTACGATTCATAAACTTTAATGAAAACAAAATAAAATAATTCCTTATTCCTAAACAGAAAATACAGTCTGGTGCTAGATCTGAAACAGAGATGTAGCAGTTGCAGCAGATGATGGAGGAAGTTGCAGATTGCCTGGAGACCTCCTGAACTGCGCTTGATGCGCGCGAGCTCCACTCGAAGGTAGCAACATCAATGGCGAAGCCATCGAGCGCGTGGATCGCAATGCAGAAGCGGCGATGGCCCCTGCTGATCCTCCTCCTCCTCTTCTCCCTCTCCACCGCCCTCGTCTTGATCACCAGGTTCGCGTCCGATTCCTGCAACCCTAGCAGCGCCGCCGCCGCCGCCGTCTCCTCCGGCTCCGGCGGGGCGCGCTTCGCCGGAGAGAAGGTCCGCGGCCCGCCTTCTGGGGTCTCGCCCAGTCCGCTCGAGTTCATGAAGTCGAAGCTCGTCCTCCTCGTCTCCCACGAGCTCTCCCTTTCCGGTAGTTACTGGCTGACTATGAATTTTCCCGAGTGTAGTTCGTATCGATTTGATTTGGGTTTGTGGGAGTTTTTAAGCTGTTTCGGGTTGCTGGCGGAATGTGAAGTGTGTATTGGAGTGAGTGATATTGTTTGGGGATGCGGGCATGGCAAGTCGTTGAGATTGAGCTCCATATGAATTGATTCCTGGGCAAATCATGCCACTTTTGGCATCATTGCAGTGTAAAATGCAGTATAAGCAAAACTCGATAGTGACCTTAGATTTTTTGATAACTTAAGTCCAACCAGAGTTAGTAGCAAATGAATTGTATTCCCTTGAGGCAGGCATTCCAAGCAGGCTGTAGATGTAGTTTTTCACTTTTCCTGATGAGGATTGCATTAAATCAATTGAAATTTTTTCGGTTCTGTGATGTAAGGTGGGCCATTATTGCTCATGGAACTGGCATTTCTGTTGAGAGGTGTGGGCTCGGAGGTTGTCTGGATTACTAACCAGAAACCAGCAGAGCCAGACGATGTTGTTTATAGCTTGGAGCATAAGATGTTAGACCATGGAGTGCAGGTAAATTTTTAGTTCATGTTATTGTTTGGTAGTTTGTTCTTTCGTCAGTAATTATTATTCATTGCTCATTGGACTGGGATTGTGTAAAAGCATCAGAAGAATATTTGATATGCTTGGGGTATAGGAAATTGTAAAGGTCACTAGTGTCAATTTGACAAGGAATTGGTAGCATTTTGAGAAATGTTTTGCACAAGGATATGCAATTCTCTGGTTAATTTGGAATTCTACAAGTATCTATGGTCTATCTGTAGTGTCAATTGAGTCAAAGCAGTGAGTGTCTGGTCGGTTGCAGCACAAATTAGTGTTTCCTGTGGGTCGCAAGACTAGCAATTTCTTTGAATGTTCGTCATTGAAGACAAAATTGTCAATGGATTACAAATGAATCCATGAAGTGGCTGTAAAACCCTTGATGGGTTCCATACAAGCGATGCTTGACAGGCCACGTTCACCCTCATTAATTTAAATCAGATTGGTGAGTTTGAAGCCTTAACAAAACCTTCTTAAGTTACTCCTGCTAAGAAGCCTCTTAGTTAAACACGAGAAAGAAATTTCACTGGAAGATAGGCCTGGGTGCTTTTCTATTGTGCTAACTGCTAACTTCACCCTGAGGGGCACCATTTTGTTGGAAAAGTGTAGATGATCCTTCTTGCATGGGCCAGGGAGACAGAAACCTCCTCAAGAGAGAGTAGTCTGGTGTTTCCTCAGTGAAATTGCAACAAGGCGTGACATCATCTCTGACATCCTACAAGCCTAGCTGATATAGAGTCACACCAGAAGGCTATTTGAGTGTATTTTGATTAGTTTTATAATACATCTGACATGAATAAATTACATTGTATTGCTTTTGTCTGAGTGTGTTCTGTTCATACAAATAGGTTTTCTCTGCAAAAGGACAGAAAGCCATTGATATAGCCCTTAAGGCTGATTTGGTGGTGTTAAATACTGCTGTTGCTGGAAAGTGGCTCGATGCTGTTCTCAAAGACAATGTTCCTAGCGTTCTTCCAAAAATTTTGTGGTGGATTCATGAAATGAGAGGGCATTATTTCAAACTGGAGTATGTCAAGCACCTACCTTATGTGGCAGGGGCAATGATTGATTCTCACACAACAGCTGAATACTGGAAGACCAGAACTCAAGAACGTCTGGGGTATTCTTCTCGCATATTAAATATGCCATGTTTCACCATGGTTTTCTAAGTCTGTTGATGCTTTTTTCACCAGTTGCACAGTGAAGAATTGACTAGTGCTGGAGGATTTCGCACGTTCAACTATTCTTGTTTCTTTTTTTCCCCTTGCATTCTCGGCAAACTCATCTGCTTCTTATCTTTGCATTTTGGATAGTTTTTATATGGATGCTTTGCAGCTTTCTAGTGCTGTATTCACTGACATTCACTGCTAGTATGTGGAACTTTGCAATTGTATTCACCCCATTCTCTTTCTAATAATTATATTGGCAGGATCAAGATGCCTAAGACTTACGTCGTGCACCTTGGAAATAGCAATGAATTAATGGAAGTAGCAGAAGATAATGTGGCCAAGAGGGTTCTTCGTCAGCATGTCCGTGAGTCCTTTGGAGTGCGGAATGAAGATCTACTCTTTGCCATCATCAATAGTATGTTTTCTACAGTGAATTTCTAATTTTGTTGACTGATTATGTCTACTTGTGCAATTCTAAAATGAGGCCTCTGTTGACTGAGTCCTTTCCACTGGAAGGTTTGGGTCCTTTTATTTGACATATTAGTGTGTAAGGATGAGGATAATGAGAAACATGAACAAATTTTCGTTCATTGCTGAAGTAAGCCTCATGAGTTTTGTAGCACTGCTCTGCATTTATGAATTTTTTGAGTGCTTTGCTCCTGCATCCCCCCTTTGCACTTTTCACATCCTTTACTTCTGTGGAACAGCCACTCGGTTCATTCTAGGTATCTGAAGCACTGAAAAAATGAAGTGGCTCTTTCCAAAGGCAGGATGCAACATAGAGTTCCTCCGTTTGAAGCTTACTTCTTCATGAATGAGATCTCTGTTTGAGTTTTTTTCTAAATGCTATGTCAAAATCGACTTAACTTATTTTAATTCATTCTGCGTACCATTTGTTGGTTTAATAGATAGTACTCCACTGGTATAACTTATGCTCTTGAACATTGCTTGTCTGTTTTCTGATCTAATTGCAGGTGTTTCCCGTGGGAAAGGGCAGGATCTATTTCTAAGGGCCTTCTATGAAAGTCTGCGATTGATACAAGAGAAGAAATTGCAGGTCCCATCTATGCATGCGGTGATAGTTGGAAGTGATATGAATGCTCAAACAAAGTTTGAGACAGAACTTCGCAACTTTGTAGCAGAAAAGAAAATTCAGGATCGTGTACACTTTGTCAATAAGACCTTGCAAGTTGCTCCTTATCTGGCTTCAATTGATGTTCTCGTCCAAAACTCTCAGGTACATTGGTGTTCATATTTTACCTCATTTGCCTGAGTAGATGTGTTCACGTTCTTTAGTTGGAGTCTCCCCATCACATCAACCTCGTGTCTTCTATGTACCTCAAGACCTTTGCAATTAAAATGATTCCTAGTAATTCATGGTGGGGCTAGGCTTGTGTATAGTGGTATGTAAAGATTTGATAAAAAAAAAGGGAAGGAATTGTATTTTTAATATGAATGTAGGAGTATGACTCCTGCATTCTGAGTTGAGGATCAGTTGGAAGAGTTAGTTCACCAATTTTATTCTATGATGCACCTTGGGCTCTAACCATAGAATGTTAGGTTTGTTTAACCTTTAGTTTTACTTGATTCCAAATGCTGAGAGAACCACAGTGAGTCCGCTCATCTAGTGTCGGACCAATCGGTAGATCTGACTCTCTTGAACCTTGTACTCTATCATGTGTAGGCACGGGGAGAATGCTTTGGGAGAATTACTATTGAAGCAATGGCGTTCCAACTCCCTGTACTGGTAAAACTTATTTAGTTATTGCTTTTCCTCGTTCACTGTTTTATGCATTTCATATTTCTTCTTCATCAACAGCAATTTGTGGTCTCTTGGGATGCTTCTATTATTGGGGTATTTGTTGCATCCTTTGAGGGTTTGTCTCTTGGGATGGCATTTACCTTTGGCACTGCATATTGACTGTCTTTCATGACAACTATAGTGAATGTTAAGAAACTGTTTGGTTGACTTTTTGCTTTGTCCTTTTACTTTTGATGTTAACCTTAAATAGTTGACATGTTTTCACAAGAAATACCTGAAATCTTTTAAAATATAGAAGCAATTAAAGTCACCCGAAAATGGTCCTTTGTTTTTTTCATATTAAAAGATAATTATTGCCTTGGTGGTACATTCAAATGTGACTGCTTGAAAGGACTTTATAAGCACAACCAAACAGGCTGACAATTGACTACACATTTTCATACTTTTTATGTCATCTATCTGTTCTTGCTCTCATTGTACATTCCATTTTTTCCATTTTGGAGAAACGGGTAGAATTCCTCACCTTTTTTTGGCTTTTCAATGATGATGTTTGTGGAAATCATCTTTCTTATCAATTGTGTTCCTTATCCATTATTAATACTAGGATGTCTAAAGATTACTGCATGGAGTTCCTTCTCTCTTAATTGTGATGGCAGTGGTGGGATCGTTTAATGCCCTTTGTGAGGTTTTCGTGCTGCCGATTCGCTTTCCACCATGCTCTCATTGTCTTTGAAATGTTTGCTTGCTTCCTTCTAATCTCCAACAGAAGAATGTTTGTTTTAACTCGTTTTAATCCAGGGGACGGCTGCTGGAGGAACCACGGAAATTGTGGTACATGGGTCAACGGGATGGTTGCATCCTGCTGGGAAAGAAGGCGTGATGCCTCTGGCAGAAAATATCATCAAATTGGCGACCCAAAAAGAGACTAGGCTAACAATGGGAAAGAAGGGATACGAGAGGATGAAAGAGCAGTTCCTGGAACACCACATGGCACAGAGAATCGCTTTGGTTCTGGAAGAAGTGTTGCAGAATGCAAGAAGACAGAAGCAATCGTGATTATCTTTGTATGACGATAAACCAAATGATCATGATTACTTATGCCTGGTGTTCATGGTAAATCCTTGGCAGACAGCATCAGGAACGGCGACATCCTCAAGGTCAAAATTACACTGAAATGGCATGTTCCCAGAAGCTCCTCTGTATCATGAGACTGTACATAAAAAGCAAGTTATGGGACTCTGTCGATTCTTTCCTCGGTTGATGGGGTTACAGCAGCGAACCAGATGTCATCTAACGTTATGTTACAATAGGAAATATCTGAATGCAGTTTCTTGATCGGGACTGGGATGGCCAACTTCTGAGTTACCCTAACTTCACCAGTAGCTTTATTGCGCTTTTGACCAGTCGTGGAGCCATGCGCATGCCCTGTGTTTCGAACGGAGCATGTTCTATTCTTAAGCTGTACCGTCAAATCGAAGAGCACCAGCGACCTTTTCCCCTTGCACTGAAATGGGAATTGACGCAAGAATTGTAACGTTGCTGCTGCCATGGTAATGGCCAGATATTAAAGAAAAGCAAAACATTCGTTTTCTGGTTTTAGCGGTCGGGTAGTGTTTCGGGTCATTTTTCTTGGACTTCGACTAATTCACTTCCCTGACAGCACAATATTTTGCTTGTGGCAAAATTTTAGCCCGACTTTGCGATTGTAAACAAGAAAGGCAGAAATTTTGACACACAAGACAAAATTGACGACTTCTACATGTAGATCGACCATTGAGCGTCAATCATCAACATGGCAAATCGACTTTAACTTGTAAAAGTCGTATATAACCTCACATGTACAAATATACACGGCTGATATGGGATACCAAGCCCGAACAACAAATGTCGCACGCTATATTAGTTTTGTTAACGACGCAGCAAATCACAAGAAAAAAGCTTATAAACTTTATTTAGCATAGTACCTGTATAATCTCTCACTCGAAAAAATGCATAACCGGTTATCCGGCTACCAAGCTATGTACAAACGCACACACCGGCATATTACTAATTTGTGGTTTTCCTAAGAAACTTAATAAACTTGGGAACTTGTTTTTATTTGCTTTTAAAAGATTCGTTTTTTTCCCTTAATTAAAAAAAAAATTAGAGGAAAAATATAAATTTAAAATGTTCAGAAGTTATCATATGCAAATTTATATGTTAATATTTTGCGAATTTTGAAAATTCCTATGTGTAAGCAGCAGATTTAGTAAAATTTATTTTTTGAGCAAAAAAATATATCTTTCGTAAAACAAACGAAGCCTGAAAGACAAATATTAAATTAAAATAGGTTTCTTTGGGGAAAAGAAAGGTTATTCCTCTCGGCGTCGAGAGGTATTAGGCTCAAACTGGAAGAGACTCGCCAGCGGAGCGAACGAGCGTGACGGATATAAGCCGAGTGAGCGAACCCGCGAGCTACTTCTTCCGCAAGCACAAAAAATTTCCTCCGCCGAGCTCGACGATGAACGACGGAGATGACGCCACGCGACGCCGCAGCGCCGTCGCCGACTACCGCAAGAAGCTCCTCCAGCACAAGGAGCTCGAGTCCAGAGTCCGATCAGGTCAGCTACCCCCGCCGGAACCCTAGCTCGTCCTTTTCGATCGCGTGGATCTGCGCGTTTCTCTTTCTGAAGCAACCGCTAGGGAGGTCCGATATCTTCGTCCGCGTACTCCGCGGGTTGACGTCGCGCTAGGCTTCTTACGGTAGATCCATTGTCGCGGCTCGCCCCGATTGGGCCTTTTCCCCCAATTTCTGCTCGGTGGATAAATCTGATTGACGCGATTTTGAACTTTCGCGTCAGACGAGCGGGAGGTTTTGGTTGTTCGCCCGAGTTGACTGTGTTTTAGGGTTTCTCAGGAGAGGCCGGTTAATTTATGGAGGCATTTTCGCTCGTTTGCTGAAATTGGCGTATGAAAGCTTAAGTTTTGATGTGTCCTGTGAGGTGAAATTGAATTTCGCTTGTATCTTGCATTGGAGGAGAGATTTAATTGACTACTTTCCATATAGTCTGTTAAGTGCATTAGTTGTCGGAGTAACAACTTTTTCTTTGGTTGAATTTGTCATCTGGAAATCAGGGATTCTTTTTCTGTGAAGAATGCGTGCTTTCTTATAGCACCGGTTTAGTTGCTTCTTGCAAGCTTAGAGCAATGCCAGTGTGCTAATTTATCTTGCTTTGATGATGTTTAACTGGCATTGTGTAAAATATGCAGTGAGAGAGAATTTGCGAGGTGCAAAAAAGGAGTTCAACAAGACAGAGGATGATTTGAAGTCTCTTCAAAGTGTTGGGCAGATCATTGGAGAAGTTCTCAGGCCTCTCGACAATGAACGCTGTAACTTCCCTTCTTTAGTTGTTACCCGTACTGCTGCTTAGGATACAATCTAATTAGCTATGTTTGTCTCTGCTTTTTCCATTCTGAAAGTAAATTGCTTGAGCTTCTCACTTAGCAAGCATTTATCATGGAGAGTTATATGTTGAAACTTTGACATAGAAATGGATTTCCCTCATCAATGTCTTTATTCAGTTGATTATTTGGTTAAGGATTGATAAATAATTAACTCTTTAGCTGGTATTTGTACTTTTAGGATCAAAATCGAACTTTTTATCACTAAAGAAGTATCTGAAACTCTGGTTGATATATGAGCAGTGATTGTCAAAGCAAGCAGTGGCCCCAGATATGTGGTTGGCTGCCGGAGCAAAGTGGATAAGGAGAAGTTGACTGCAGGAACTAGAGTCGTCCTTGATATGACAACATTGACAATAATGCGAGCACTTCCTCGTGAGGTATTTGGGTTTTCCCCAAGGATATGATTGATAGTCTGTAAGTTTTTATAGAGTCAATGATTTCTCATGTGATCCTACTGTTTTACAATGGCACTTTATGAATTAACAGGTTGATCCAGTTGTTTATAACATGCTCCATGAAGACCCTGGAAATGTCAGTTACTCTGCTGTGGGTGGTTTATCTGATCAAATTAGGGAACTGAGAGAATCTATTGAGCTGCCTCTGATGAATCCCGAACTGTTCCTTAGAGTTGGCATTAAACCTCCCAAGGTGAGTAGTACGCACTCTTTAAAAGGATAATAGGTTGTCCTGTCTGTGCATGGAAGAGGTATGCTCAGCAGCATTCGGATGGACAAATTCTGACTCTCTCTCTCTCTCTCTCTCTCTCTCTCTCTGTAGGGTGTTCTTTTATATGGCCCTCCTGGGACTGGGAAGACATTGTTGGCCAGAGCAATTGCAAGTAATATAGATGCAAACTTTTTGAAGGTAAGATAATATATCTTGATATGCTGCAACGCTGCTTCGTCAGTTAGAATATTTTTTTATGTGAATTTTTTCTGTTTAATATTCACTCTTGCTCAAGTATAGGTCGTCTCAAGTGCCATTATTGATAAATATATTGGAGAGAGTGCAAGGTTGATAAGGGAGATGTTTGGATATGCACGTGATCATCAAGTAAGAAACCCAACCTGCTATCTACTTACATAATTCTCCCAAGAAACCAATTACGAGATTTTTCTGTTGTTCGTGAAGCCCTGTATCATCTTTATGGATGAAATTGATGCCATTGGTGGACGGCGTTTCAGTGAGGGAACTAGCGCTGATCGAGAAATTCAAAGAACTTTAATGGAGTTGCTGAATCAACTTGATGGATTTGATCAATTGGGAAAGGTACCTTTTCCGGGCAGCCAGTTCATCTTTTATGCTGTTGTGCAGAATAAGCACTACCTTTTGCGGTTGAAATGCTCACATTAATGGCTGGTATTAAGTATGATTATCACGTCGTCTTTTTTGAATATGGCTGGGGGGTGACTCTGTGCAGAGAAGGGTGGGGAGGAAATTTGCCACATGCTATGTATATGTTGTAGATTGGGAAAGTCTTCCTTTGTGCTAAAAAACATCTTAATCACGATTCTTATAGTCCTTAAGTAGAAGAGTGCTCCCATGCATTCATTCTCCATGTCACAGACTTCTACCACTTCAATAGCATGTTATCTTTGACAAGAGTGTCATAAATTGTTGTTGCCTCAAGTTGTTGTTTGGAATGTCAATTGAATTGTTAGGGACTTTGGAAATATTTTGAGTACGTTTCTCTTCTCCAGTCCTGTGCTATGTAGTATGGGATGGAGACCTCTTTAGGTAGCTAAAATAGCTTTAATAGGTCCTCGTGGGTTTCAGTTGTTCTAGTTTCTCCTTCATTTTGTCTCTGTGGACCTGCATTTGAGATGGTCACAACTGGTTGGAAATCTGGCATTTCCAGGTAAAAATGATAATGGCGACAAACAGACCAGATGTGCTTGACCCTGCACTTCTGCGACCAGGTCGTTTGGACAGAAAAATAGAGATCCCACTGCCAAATGAGCAGTCAAGAATGGAGATCCTTAAGATTCATGCTGCTGGCATTGCCAAGCATGGAGAAATCGACTATGAGGCTGTTGTGAAGCTTGCAGAGGTGAGTTTTTAACTGATTTGTGGTTGTTACTTTTATCCCTGGCAAATTTGTTCTGATTTATTTTTTTTATTGCTTTAGGGCTTCAATGGTGCTGATCTGCGTAATGTTTGCACTGAGGCTGGAATGTCTGCCATACGTGCAGAACGTGATTATGTCATTCATGAAGATTTCATGAAGGTAAGAGGCCCTTCCTCTTGCATAATTTTATATTTCAGTATTCGTCTTTTCGTCTGAGCAAGAACTGGTTAGTTATCATCACAATTAGAATAATTTTTGTTGTTTGCCCCGATTGAGGATGCCATCTCAATATCTTAATTTA
Organism: Eucalyptus victrix; assembly: GCA_016097545.1. Classification (NCBI taxonomy): domain Eukaryota; kingdom Viridiplantae; phylum Streptophyta; class Magnoliopsida; order Myrtales; family Myrtaceae; genus Eucalyptus; species Eucalyptus victrix. The sequence goes on along the minus strand of CM027840.1, from coordinate 15,952,979 downwards.
TTTTGCAGGCTGTTCGGAAACTGAGTGAAGCAAAGAAACTAGAGTCTAGTGCACACTATAATGCTGATTTTGGAAAAGAATAGTAGAAGACTTCTCTTTTTCATTGCCATGGATGCTTCAGCCATAGTTTTTCTTGTTCATTCTGTTGTAATGTGCAATGGGATATTAAATTTATTTGATGAAGTTTCCGTACTCCAATGAAGATATTTGCAGTTCTTGGTTTGATCATCGGACTGCTGATTTGAAAAAGGATATGTTAGCTGCAGAACAACAATTACTTACCATCATATTCATTAGTAGGTATCATAATGGCCGTTTGTGAATCTGTGAATTGTCGCCTTGGTAGGAAGCTCGTTGGTTTTCTCCGTTGTGAAGTGAGACTTACCAGGTCGATGCATCTTTCGAGTCAGTCAAGAGCGATGCAAGAGGCTGGTTGTTGCTCCGTCTCTTGTAACTTGCTATTGGTATAATGGTGTGATCATACATTCTCTGTACCACATTATTCACTTGCTAATGGGTGGACTTGTCATGATAGGTCATGGACTTAATTCTGAAGCTAGGTTATTTGGGTCAGTTATGTTAAGTAAATAGGTCATATAAAGGTTTAGAGTTGGCTTAGATAATGGGGGCGTTAAATGGGCATACAGCTTATGTTGACTTAATTTACTTTTATGACTTATTTGACTCTCGATTTTATTCAATTTCGTGCTCTTTCTTTTTGCGCTCTTATCTTGATTGGGCGAGTTTTCCTACATTAGAATTAATATAGAGTTATTTCAGTAATATTGGTTGGGTATGGTTTGACTGAGGATTGTGGCAATAAATTTGTATTGCATGAAAATTTGTCAAAAGCATATCATATGGGTCAAATTGGTCGGATCATTTCTAACCCGACAAACCTGTTTAATGGGTCCACTTTGGGGTTTTTGTTAATGGTAAGACATAAGTTGCCGGCTCTCTCGTAGAGGCTGATTCTCTACATTTAATTAGGGAGTGCTTGTCCTCTCGGGAGCCAACGTACGATGCCACTGATTCAAGAGATCATGAGATCGCATCCCACTCCTTCGCGTGAGATGTCACCTCGTTAAAGGTCCGGCCGTCAAAGGTAAGAAATTTTTGGCTCCCAAACCCCACAAATTGCCAATGAGAGACATCCCAAAAAATTGAAGAGACGCCACGGCCATTTGCAAAAATTAAAGTTGCGGTCGGGCCAATGAAGGTTGGGTTCGATGCTCATTGGATCTTTTCGTGGGTGGAGTGGGATCATTGGAGATTGGTGACGCTTTAACCCATAATAGCGGACACTCACTCTCTCTATCCCTCTCCTTGAAGTCATAGAGTTTAGAATATGCTTGGCTGACAAAAAGCAAAGATGCTCAGGTTGTCATTGATGCTATGGTTTGAATTTTCTTATTGCTGACCATTAAGACAATGAAAAAGAAATTCGCTTATTTATTTTTGCGGGATAAAGTTAGGGTTTGAAATTCAAAGATTCCTAAGTGAGTCTTCAAAGTAAACCTTATCTTAAATAATTCCATGAAGCGGCCAACTTTACTAAGTTCATTGACTAAGGGCACTCGTTGAAGTTCTTGTGGTAGTACTCATTTTCTGTTAACCATGCCCTGATTCCTGGTCAAGGATGCTTGTTGACGTTCTTTCTTTGCTACTGCGAAGCTTTTTCCAAGACAATAGACCTGATAAAATTTCTATATATTTTACAGCAACCTTGGGGGTACCGTTGTTTGTTGTTCTCTTCCTTTTCGTGGGGTGTAAAACCAATTTGCGGAACACGCCAAAATCTCTCTCCTTCCTTGTGAATTTCATTACCACCACAAACCCCTTCCCCCCCAAAAAAAAATAATACTAAGAGGGTCACTCGCTCCCCCAATAAGAAATATACATAGATGAAAATACGAAGAAAAAGACATTTTAGCTTTTCTCCCTTGATGCATCCTTCCATCATCCCCTGTTGCTGTAACGTGCAATCAAAACCCTTGCACAGAAAGGCATGACGAGAGAGTGCAATATGGGGTTGTCTGGTTCTTTTGGAGGCATACTATACCTAATTTCACCCACTTATTGGCTCTTTTTTTAGGGTTCTTGTTAGTTGATTTCACTCAGCATTTCTTTTTTGGCATATCGATGATCGCATTGCCTTAGCTGTCGGAATGATTGCAATTATGTTGCTTCACCTTGGACATCACCATGGTTTTAAACACCCCATCTGTGCAAGCATCGGGTGCAGAACATCCAATATACTGAGATTTTCTTCTTAATCACATTTGTGCTACGTCAAATGCACTCGATTCAAAGGATGGAATCGGTCTGCTTTTTCTTTTTCTTTTTTTGGTCGAAATGATAGATGTTTAATATGATATGGTTCAACATTGCCCTTGGCAGCATGCATTCTGCTTGCTTGTGGACACGATCTCTCTCTACCACCAGCACTCCGAAAGCTCAATCAATATCCACTGAAGAAAATTTCACGAAGGCAAGAGTGTCTTGGCGTGTTAGTTCTAGCCATCCATCCAAAATAAGATGCGGGATAAGTGGTGGAGAGACAAATCAGGTCAATTCGTTAAATCCCTTTTCAGATTTTTCTTCTCTTCCTTTCCCACCAATGCACAGAAATCGATGGAGCCTTTGATACGTCACTGAAATTAACATGGCGTTGCATGGTGGGGCTGAATTCAAGAAGGATCTTCATATACATATAGATATATACGAACCAAATGCTGTATTTTTAAAATATGTAGACCATCCCTTTGTGATAGCCCATCATTAATAGCCAAGCCTTTTAAAATACATTATCACATAATTAATTAATAACCCACAAACAAGAAAAGAAAAAACCACACACAAAACTATAGTGCAAAGTACACATCACGAGTACCACCCAGAATAGCTGATCTAATCCATTGCATCACTCACTCACTACCCCCCTTCTAAATAATTCCTAATTGCTCTTGCCATTTTCCCCCTTGGTCTCTCATGACTTGACCATGCAAAGTCCTAGACAAGAACCAGGACACAGGTAAAACCCTATTACCCTATTTTTTAACTTCAAATGCTTGACCGAAGCAGCACCACCAACGCGCGTGGACGAAGATTTTCCGGTCCGGACGAGGTTTTCACGTTCAGTACTGAAACGCTTCTGAAGCAGCCATGATTGGTTGGTTCACATGATGGCCCAGCGAGCTGAACGGGTTCAGGAAATGGTCGTGGCTCGCTGTCCGGACGCCCGCAAGCCCGTCGATCTCGCAGGCCCCGAGATTGGTCGCGTTGATGTACTCGAGAATGTCGTTGAGGGACTGGAGCCTCTGGCTCAGCTCGAGAGCCTGAGCCCTCAGGATCGAGTTCTCGGCCTCGAGGACCAGCAGGTGGTGGGTGGTGATGGCGATGCTCGCGTTGATCTGGTCGTTGCCCTTCCTCAGTCGACCCACCTCGGCCGTGAGCTCGTCCAAGTGCTGCTGCTTCCGCTTCCGCGACCGCCGTGCCGACTCCCGGTTCGACTCCATCCTCTTCCTCTTCCTCTGGATCTGCAGCAGCTCGTCTTCGGAGCTCGAGTTTTGAATCTGAGCGGCGGCAGTGGCGGCAGCGGCAGTAGTTCCCGAGGAGGAATTTGAATTCCGGCTCGAGGAAGCCATAGTAACAGTCAATATTTACACCCGACTCGCCCAAACACAGGAAAAAAAAAAAAGGAAATACACACCACCCAACTCTTATCAAAATTATATTAATATATCAAGATCAGAGTCCAGAAAAAACGAGGCAAGACCCAGATCCTAATGATGCTTAGCTAATTCAGAAAGCTATATACGTATACGACTACTACGTCGAAGAACTGATGAGGGCAGATAAATTATGAGAAAACATAGAACCAGTAAAGGAAGGCAACGGAGAAAGACTGAACTAAGTGTGTCCTGCGCCTCAGAGAAGAACTGATCATATAACCCGAACGCAGGATCTCGCTGAGGACCGGATACATGAAGGTGCTCTCACGCGTTCGAGAACAGCACGACGGATGTCATGTGTCTAAGTTCATTTTCTCCGCGGAGAAGCACGACAAAAACCCAGAAGTACGGAATCTCTTTGGGTTGGGGGGACGGGGAGACGATACGAGAGGCGTTTCTACGACATGGGTTTTCTGCGGATGGCGTCGTTCAAGGAGATTGAGCGACAAAGCCAGGAGCTTGCGTGGAGAAACAGAGGGGAGAGACGAGGAGGACCGAGGAGAAGGTGGATATGAGAAAAGCAGCGGAACCTCAGACTGCGAGATCTCAAGGAGAGAGAGGGAGCGAGAGGGGAAGAGGTTATTCATGGAGTCGAGGGGCCAATTTATAGAGCCAAAAATGTGAACAAGGAAAAGATTAAAGAAATCACATGAAGAATAAAGGTAGAGGACTCAGGAATCTCCTCTAGAAGAAATTGGGTGGCTGGAGAGAGAGAAAGAGAGAGGCAATTGGGCCTGTGGAAAAAGAGGGGAAATTTCCACGACCCTCCAATTCCATCACAAAGCAAAGGAGGTGCTTGCTTTCTTTTAAGGGTCGATAGCCATCGGATCTTAACATAGTAGATCATCAGAGCCGTTGATCAGAAAATGCTCCGTGCGAGAAAATTAAGAGAAGATACACGTGAGTCATGTGCCTGTACTGGATGATACGATGGGCGGTAAGTAGAGCGGGTCATATTCCACATATAAAGCGGGTCTATTGAACTTGTGATTTACTGGTATCCCTAATCTTATTGGAAGTTAAATCTCAATTTCTCTGCCTTAAAGAATTGGAAAACTAAGTAGAACAAGACGACAAGAAAAGACCTCACTTTCACAGCCGGAGACAGAAGTTTCTAACCGGGGCGGATTCTAGCGAAGGAATCTAGGAATCGGAGGTGGCATCACTAATTTTCAGGGAAAAATGATCATTGACTATGGGTGAGATTTTCGGAGTAAATTTCAATTATAGAGACAAACCACTACGGCCAAAATCTTCTCCTTTTTCTAAAAAAAATATATTGCGTAGATTAAAGAGATAATAACATAAATATTTTCATGTGCAATGAGATTCTTAAATTTTTAAATTGTTTAATATAGTTATGAAACTTTAGTACAATATGCGACGTGATTCCTAAATTCTTAATTATCACATCAAATAAATTAAAAATTTATAAACTATGTTGCAAATGTTGGGCTAATGTTCTAGTATCACATTGAATAATTTAAAAATTTAAGAACTACATTACATATTAGACTAAAGTTCAATAATCACATTGAACAAATTAAAAATTGCGAAATCGCATTGTGTTATATTCCTTGGAATGAATTTCGTCGCACCAAAATGAATAAAACCCTCCCATTTAATATGCAAATAGCAACATTACCCCTTCTCCTTTGATGATATTAACTAGAGTAGGACACTAGGCGATAGACTAAGTTTAGATTACAATCCTGATAAAGGCTATGCGTTTGGGATTGGGCGATCAAATTAGTCCAGCACATTATTTGTCGTATAGTCCTGATCTCACCGCGAGCCTCGGTGGTTGATTAAAATGTGAATCGATCACATATGGCCTTTAATTTATACTAATCAAGCGTGGGGACAAAACTATTAACTTAAGAAAGCCGGCTCCCTTGATTATGGAGCATTGAACGTGGTGAACAAGTGTTGTAAGACTTTTATGTGTTGGGAGGTTCGGTTGGTCAAACCAAGGAGGATGTGCATGAGCAATTTTCAAAGCCCAGGCTGTCCTAAGTCATTAAACAACGGATTAAGCAAGCAGATATTAATTAAGGGTTCTGTGCAGCATGTGATAACAATGTGCTTATATAAAACCTAGTATATCTTTAGACCAAAAAAAGAAGAAAAAACTAGTATATCTGCATTGCTAGCAAGCAAATTTTTTTTAATCAACATCACAGAGGGCGGATATAACAACTAGAAAAGTTCATAGATTTCAAGAAAATTAAATCATAACAGGTTATTTTTAGTTATTTATTACTTTTTTTACAGTGAGCAACTTATATTTAAGTTATATATAATTGATTCACAAGATTTATATGGCATTTTATGAGTCTTCCCTTAGTTAGGTCTTCATGTGTATACCTTAAAATAATGAAAAAGAAAAAAGGATCAACGTCCGTACTTGTCTTTCGGATTGGAAAAGAAGGGGTGTCGGACCTCCTATGCTTAATATATCCCAAAATAGTTGGACATGTTTGAATGAGCCCTAAAGACGCAAAAGGAGATGGAAAATGATAATTTAGAAAAAGAAAAGCAAATAGGTCATTCGTGCTTTTAATCTATAGATTTAACAAACCATACTTTTTTACTTTTTCTTTTTTATCTCGAGTGGAAGTTTCCGCTTTTTTTTTACTGACAGACAGTTTGGAAAACCCCACCATTGATTCAGTCTCTCTATTGCTGAGAGAATAAAAAAGGATAGAAAAGACATAAATTGATGGTCTCAGAAATTCATGGCTATGGCGCTTTCCATACACCCTTTCTTGATTCTCGACACAGTTCCCATACATTGGAAAGCACTAAAGGAAAATCTACAGCTCAGCCAACTTCTAGATCTCCCACGTGCGGCATTCTTGACGCGGATGTTTCCAATTTAGGGCGGCGCAATTAAGTAGATTTACAGGTAAAGACTTTAATGAAAGTAAACTCTTGAAACTTTATTCCTTTTCATATATAATTTCAAGTTCACTCTTCTCGGCCGGAGCTCGAGCTTGAGGCTGCTCTCTCGGTGGCCATGGAGAGGAGCCATCGAGCCCAGCAACGGATGGAATAGTGGGAGGGAAGGATGGCGTGGTGAGGTGGAGACTATGGGCTACGAGGTGGTGGCTTGGCTCGCAAGGATGGGTGGCGCGAAGAGGCAACCTTCGGCCGCACCGGATAGGGGAGAGGCTGAACAATTAGTGGTGAGCAAGGGTGTTTGATAATTGAATTATACGTATCCTACGTAAATATAGAATTAGGGCGCGTTTGGTAACGATTTTGTTCCCGGGAGTAGATTCTAATCAGAACTGATTCTTTTTTATTCTGTTCCCGGGAACTAATTCTAAGCATTTTAAGCCGTTTGGAATCGTCCAAAATTTCGATTCGGGAATAAAATTGCGTTTAGTACTATGCTCATTAATTTCATGTTCCAAATCAATTTCTTTTAATTTTTAAATATTTTTTTACTTTTTACTTTTTCTTTTCTTTTCTTTTTTCATTTTTTCTTTTCTTTTTTCCTTTTTTCCTTTTCTTTTTTCCTTTTTCTCATCTTCTTCTTCTTCTTCTTGTGGCTGGTCGCCGGACCGGCCAAATGAGGGCCGATGACCTCACCGAGCGTTGCCGCCAACGACCTCCGCCCTCGTCGACCGAGCCTCGCCGGCAGCTGGGCAAGGCTCACCTAGCCCCACCGAGCTCCACCGGTGGCAAGGCCGGCTCCGCTCGTGGGCGGGGGCTGGTCGCCGGCCGGGCGAGGCCTGCCACCGGCGAGGCCGGGCGAGCCTTGCCGGCCCGGTGGGGCCGGGATAGGGCGTCACGAACCTCTCGTCGGTGGCCCAACCCTTGCCCGGCCCGCACTGGCGAGGCTCGGCCTCGCCAGATTGGGAGGCCGAGCCTCGCCAATGACGGGCTTGCCTCCGGCGAGCTCCGGACCTCGCCCGGTCTCGGCAAGCCTTCGGGGAGCTCGCGGACCGGCGATCGGCGGTGGCGGTGGATGGCGGCGGCGGTGGTGGACGGCGGTCACGAGATGGCTAAAGGGAAAAAGAAAAGTTCTTGATTTTAATTTTCAAATTCATTCTCGGAATAAAAATCAAATTTTTTTTTTTATTCTTGATTCTATTCCCAATGTTTCGGGAACAAATTTGTTCCCGAGAATAAAAATTTTACCAAACGCGATTTAAGCCCAAAGGCGATTCTAGAAACAAAGAATCGGAGAATTTGACCATATTTGGATGGTTACCAAACAGGGCCTTAATGGCAATATAAAATTGGTGCAAAAATGGCAAAGTTAAAAATGGAACTTGAGGTTTGGCGTAACTTGCCTAAAAGTGAGTACGCCATTTGTAGATTTTCAAAAGGTGAGGATGTAAATTGATGCAAGGGATGAAAGGAAAATGACTTCTTTTTTTTTTTTGCAAAAAAGCTGAAAATGACTTTGAAATTTTGCTTTTGTTTTTGCTTATATATATCACATTTCTTTCTGTCCCATATAAATTGCTACTTATCAAAATTAGAATCATAATGTATATAGGGACGAAATTATATAGTGTAGAAAAATAGCTTATTGAAAATAAAAATAAATAAGAGAGAGGGAAGAAGACAAATCTTCACTACGTGAAATGACAGCATAATAATTTCCCACGCGGCTTCACCTTTTATTATTATTATTATTATTATTATTATTTATTATTATTATTATTATTATTGATGGTGAATTATGCAGGGGATTCAAGGTTAAAAACCATAATGATTTGATGTGATGTGAAAAAATTGGGGAAAAAAAAGTGGGGTCCACGTCCAAAGATGAAAATTGAATCCTGAAATCCTTAAAGTTGAGATCTTGTGTGTCGGGCAAAGTTGACAGTTTGATACTTTAATAGACCGCACCGTTAAGTTTCGAATTTCACTAAGCTCCAATTGAAAAAAGGAAGGAAATATTACATTTTTTGGCTAACGTCTAGCATTTAAATTATTGATTTCTAATTTATTATCATGTAAAAGCAGTTGTCAATCAAGCGGGCACATACTTCCATCTCATGTTACGCATATCAATTGTAATAGGCCGTTATAGATCGGATCCGATGCTATATGTTTATGGAAATGGATTTTGCTATAAAAATAAAAATATATGTGAATTTACATGTTAATGTTAGGATATTGTAAAAACTTTAAATTTGTTGCATATAAAAAAGTCAAAGTGCATAGATTACAACATGTAAATTACACCAAAAAGGGATAATGACAATAATGATTAGAGGAAGTTCAAAAATTTATGTTGATCGCACACTTGAGATTTAATACTTTATTTTTTTATCACTTGAATTCTAAAACCCATTGCTTTCCTTTGAATTAATCATTCCATTCGGTTCGTCGCCTTTTAATGGACAAAAAAGCAGGGACATGCCTTTTTTTTCAATCTTCATTTTCGTTCATGTGGCTGCCATTTAAGTGACAAGCTTGTTAAAGTCCAAGACGGTGTTGCTAAGATATTGTGCAAAGGCATTTTTTTTGCATTTGAAATTAGACCGATAGTTAAAAATCATGAAAATATAAAATAAAAATAAAGGAGGAAATCACCAAGACTAACACGCACGAGTGCAAGGAGCTTCTCTAGATGGTGGCTTGGGCAAGGGCAAGGCGAGGACGCCTCTCGTGACAAGGGGCAGCTTGCCTTGGCCGGCGGCAAAGGGGTGGCACCATTGGGCCTCCTCCTTAACATCTCAAACCTCGATACCTCTTTTTTCTTTTGAATTATAGTTTTTTTTTTTCTAATTTGCAGTTATTTTTATGTAGTGCATCAAATTAAAGCCACAATATGAATGCCACATCAATGCCACTTGCATGAAAAATAAAAAATAATAAGAAATGCCCCATAAAATTTTCATTTTGGCGGTAATAATTTCAGGGTTTATAAGATAAGAAAAACAAACCCTTAAAATCAAGGGAATGGAACCACATGAATTTCGGGTTTCTCACTAGTGTCATTCCATTAAAAAAATTAAAAAAAAAGAAGAAAGCAAAAGCCATTTCATAGAATTTTGAAAAACCTTTGCTTGATTCTTGTGTCAAAACTAGCTAGACAGGTTCTTGAAAACAATTAAAGATGAAGAAGGGCATGAATGAAAAATTGGAAAGATTAATGGCACGATGGCCGATGCATTTCGTGCCCTAGCTGGTAGCTGCTACACAAATGTGGCATGTGATAGGTGCGATCCTTTATCTAAGGGAAAAAAGAAAAGTGGAGAAGAAAAAGAAAAGAAGAAAAGAAAGACGCATGTGATCTTAGCACGTTCCTGTCGCTGCAGTGCGACCGGTGCCGTACAGTCCTTTACTCTGATTGCGGAAATGACTCTTCCAGATTTGGACCCCACCCGTGATCGTGCTTCGCCCTAAGTTTCTTCCACGAAAGATTTCTCATATAAATCCTAGTGGCTGTAAGGGCATAATGGGTTGGTTTGATTTGGTAAGATTCACGTGAAATCTGCATAATCACCCACTAACGTGATTGATTTTGATCTGTGGCTAAAGCACGGGTAAGGATTTGTCCGAATTTATCACGTGTCGAGTTAGGATCAATGTGTTGTTAAATTTACAAATTAGTACATTGGTAAAAAATTTACTACAAGCTAATTTTTTAACTACCAAAAGCTGTAAATTAGCACATTTATGATGAATTTATCAAAAAACATATTTTTTTATCATTAAAATCCCTAAATTAATATATTTATAATAAATTTATATTTTATTTGTTTTCATAAAATTTGATTAATATAATGAATAATCACAAACCGATACACGTGTGATAAATATAAAGTAAAATCAAAATTAGTATGTCCATTAATTATCACATATCATCAAATTCAGTGATTTGACTGTAAAATTTAGCGTAATTAATGGATGATGAATTTATTATAAATGTACCATTTTAGAGTGATTTATAGTAAATTCATTATAGATGTACTGATTTGAAATTCTCCGTGACGGTATTCCAATAGCTTTTGTAGTCGCCGGTAGTTTTTGATATGGGACAAATTTCACATCGCTGTAAAGCATATCTAGAAGCCGAGAGCAACAATGATCCACCGCCAATGGCACCCAAGGTCAGAGATAGACTTGAAGGAGGGAGGCCAACAGCGATCGCCGCCCCCCAGCTTTAAGCACTCCATATAAATTTCCTTTTTATTAATCACAAATTATCTTTGTAACTTTCTTGCCAAATTTCTACATCTCACTCCTTAATATTCCGTAGAATTTCTCACAACTTACCTTAGAAGTCTCTCATCAAATATATATGCCTTGCTCCCTCGAAATTGAAATTTTATCAAATTTCTTAGCTAGCCCTCATAGCAAAATCGGCAGGCTCGCCATGATAGGCAGCAACGGCCATAACTAGCAAATCATGCGGATCTCATGTCAAGCTGACGTCGAGCGAGTTCAAATGCACTTGCGGGAGAGAGGGTGGTCGGTCCGTAGGGACGGGAGAGCAGGACCCACTGGCTTTACTTTTTGTGGGGGAAGAGTTCAGCGAGATGGGGGACATGCCCCAAATCGGCCAAGCAAAACCTTCCTTTCTTTGCACATGAACAGTCGTCCTCCTCTTTGCCGTCACATGCACTTGTTCCTCTCGCCCGTTCGCTTTTCCCCGAAGGCCACTTTGAAATCTCGTTTTCTCTCTTTTGCCCTGCTTTTCGCCGCGGTTGGTTGCCCAAAAGTCCTTGCACATGCCTTGCCTCCCCCTCAGATTAGTACCCCCACCATCTCCAATTGAAAATTCCAAATTCTCGCGCGAGCGTAGTATCTTGCTCTTGACAAAATCTCGAACTTGTTTTCGTCCTTTCGAATGTCGCCCTCTTTTTCCCAAACAAAAGAAGGGTCCGAGCGGTTCGGTTCGACTTTTCTTGTGTCATGACTGAGCACTTGTTCTTTCCACTAGTCGTTGTGGTCATCGCGGTCCTTCTCCAACCTTCCTTCTTTCCTCCCTTTTCTTTTCAATAATTCAGGTGTACAAAGACGAGGACTTGACCGTTGCGAGACCGACCAAGTACCACGTGAGTCTTGCAAATCGATCAAAGTCTAGACATTTCCATCCGTGCAGGCAATCCTGACCTAGAATGACTGGCGGGTAGTTGCTGGAATTCGAACGGGGGCTCGGTTCTGCAACTAAAATCGCCCAACCTTCAACTGACCGCACCAATCGGGAGTTTCCTTCTTCCTTTTTTCCCTTTTTAAGCCAAGATTTTCTTCTGATCGTTGTCGACTACACCTTAAATTTTTTACGGATGCTTACAGCGAATACATACACTTCCGCAAGCTGAATACCATCCCTTACAACCTACCATGTTCTCTCTCTCTCTCTCGGTTGGGTACGTATGGTCGGGTGCTTTTGTGGTTTGGTCTAAGTCTGCTCTGCCCAATGAAGAGAAGGTACGGTTAAAGAAGAGGGACAAGCCAAAGTTCCTCAGGACACGCACCATGCATGCTTTGCTTTTGGAACCGCAAAACAAAAGCAAAAGCATGCCTTCTCCCCCTCGACACTTTCTTTCTCTTATCTTCTGCCACAATTGGTGAGCGCCTACACCACCAAAGCCTTGCATTCATTTGTACCTCACCACTCATAAATGGGAAATAATTAATGTGAAAAAAGAGAGTCAAAAATAGTAGGAATATCAATTTAATTATAAACCTTTTTAATTTGACTAATTTAACCTTAAGCTTTTGACAATTTACTAATATAATTCTTCTGCTCAATTTTAATCGAAAATTGCTAACATGGCCATTAGCCATCCTACATAACATTATTGTACCGGCGTGGACAATTTTTGCAAATTTTTGCAAATTTTTAATACTTTTTTTGAATTTTTCCTCTTTTTTTTTTTGCTTTTAAATCGGGGATAACAAGTGCACCACGGCCCTCATGAGATTTGAGTGAGGGTGTCTTGGCCCTCGCCTGTGGTTGGCAACCTCGCTGAGGTACTAGACTGGCGATGGGAAATAAGAAAAAAAGAAAAATTAAAAGGCAAAATAAAAAATAGGAAAAAAAAGAAAAAATTTACTAAAACTTATCCACGTCAACGATTCCCAGCCTAAATTGGCAAAAAGACCATATTGACAAATCGTCAATATGTTTAGAACTGAATAAATAAAATTGAAAGAGTTAGAATTGAAATTGTATTCGTATAATATGCTTAGCACTTTTTTTTTTTAGTAATTACCCCCTCCCCCAGGGGGCAACATACGCACACCCTTTCCATTTCATCATACATCAGACAATAAAATTTCTACTTCTCTATTTCTCTATTTCCTGAAACAGATTTGGAATAAAAATCCGTTTGGTAATACAATTTGATTTTTTCTATTTCTGGAACAGATTTCTATTTCAGAAATAGATTTAAAGAATAAATCAGGAGACCACCGCTCGCGGTGGAAGCGTTGGTTAGGGCTTGGTACCCCAAACGCAGGGGGAAGGGTTCGAACCTCCGTAGAAGCGATGCTTAAATGCATAACGCGCGTCTTACCGCTTGGGGGTCGGCGGTGGGGGCCCCGGCTCCGGGGTTTACTCTCTCCCGCCGCGAAGCTTGATCGGAGGTTCCCTGGGTCATCAAAAAAAAAAAGAATAAATCGGGATCTAAAATTTTTAATTTATCGGTTTCTAAAATTTCATCCGAAATTAATATTTGTTCAGAAATTTTGTCATGCGCAAAGTTGCAAGATCGATCCAAATGGGAAAATTTCCGTGGCCAATCCACGTCAATGTCACATGTCAAGCCCGCCTTTTTTCTTTTTAAATTTGCCGAATCGTCGAAGAATATTTCCAGGATCTCAAAAGGCGATTTTGCAGAAGCAATCTCTAGTTTACTTACAAAGGAGTGTAAATGCGTCGCGTCAATAGGTCGTATCAAGTGCATGCCTCTCTCAAAAGGAGGTGGAAGACAACCGAAACCGAGAGTAGTCCCTCTGATCGAAAGCCAAAAAAGGGAAAGAGCGTTCTTAGCAAAGCAATGCCCGTGAATAATCTCATAGCGGAAGTCATAAAACAACGCGGTCAGCGTTGTCGTTCTGAGTTTACCGGCGACACCAACGTGCGTAGCTTTGCACTGTTAGGGAAAACCGGTCGCGTCTCCTGTATTGTACGAGCGAGCGTCGAAGTTTGTCAAGAAGAAAACATGGATCTTACTAATGTCACGTGATGCACCGGCGATAAGGGATCAAAATATAGCTCACAAGGAACTTCTAATTACGGTTTACACAACGGTGAAGTAAACCCGACAAGGCTAGGAAGTGAACTCGATGAGGGAAAGCTTCTCATTCAGGAGCGAGAAAGGAAAGATGAATTAAGCGGTCATCGAGATCTTTACAAAAAGGAAAAGCCGTCGCCTTAGTAAGCTAGCTTTGGTTGCTAAGCAAGCCTGGTTCTTCATCCTCGTTTTGTTTTTCGGTTGGTGAGTTCCTCTCCCAGCGGTTTGAGTTACTTCATTTCTCAGGGGGACTTATAAACCTGCATCCAATGATTCAGTCCTCGCTAGAACCGAATCCATTCTATCTAATTGAATAGGCGAAGGCAATGCTCTCGAGAATCCCTGGCTAAATAAAGCTGTGGTTCATGTGGCGCTCATACCACATGCTGACGTGATGTCATCGATGAAAAACCCTCTGCCCAACGTGCCGAATATCTTGAGATATAGCATCTGATTCCCACGCCGGCGGGCTCGGTGACAAGTAGCCAAATACGCGTCTCACGCGGACATCGTACACTTGCTTTTCAGCTAATTAAGAATGATGAAACGGAATCTTGTTCTTAACGTGGTGGATTAAACAATCAGGTTCCACTCACGAACAGGGATTAAAAGCTGGAAAGAAAAGAGTTTGAATTCAAAGCAGTAGATAAACAAGCTCAACAGTGCTTGTGCATCCCCCATCGCATTGAACCTGTCATGAAAAAGTAACCAAACAAAGCATCTCTAAGTCTAAATAGTCCACTAATAGGTGCTTTTATCCAGAATTTCCATGCCTTAAGCAGACTCGTTTGTATTTAGGTACCGACCCTTATCAAAACTCATTGACTATATACCAGTGCCTTTTCAGTATATTCTTTTCTGCTCTGGAAGCTTCATGCATATCAGGTAATGGTCGGCAACTTCACCCGGCATGATGGAGAATATGGATATGTTCTTGACATGAATGGGACATTGATGGTGACGATGATACCTCTGATTTTCTTTTTGCAGACACGATATGGTCGGATAAACTCTAGGGAACGGAAGGGGGGAGTCCAAAAGGTATCTAGGAAAGGTTCTGTTGGCTGGTGAGCTAGATGTGGATAGAGTGAGTGAATGTTTGGCATCAATACTTCTCCTAGTCATAGTGGGCATGCGTGGAGAGAGAACCCTCAGGATTGAGCATTCGAGAATTTGAAGACGTATTTGCCTGGCACTAAGAAAGAAAGGCAGGAGCAACGACTCACTTGAATGGATATGTCGCAAAAGTTGCTGTGTAAATCATATTTAGCTACATGAAGAGATGTCAGCAACACTTCCAATGCAGTTGTGGGTGCATCGAGACCCGGAAATTTAAAAGCATAGACCAAACAGAGACGATGCATTTTTTAGTCTCGGAAATCTAAAAGCATCGACCAAACAGAGAGAATGCATTTTAGTCCAAACCGTCAGTATATCAGATAACATAATCAGATATTCAACGGCACAGTGATCTAATGCTGTGGACAAATCAAGAAGCACACTGTTGTTACAGCTTTAGAGGTACTCTTATTACGTCCAAACCAGATGTTATAAAAGCATCCTCAAGCATATCATATAATTGTACAACAAGTCTTAAGTCTCATAGCAATAAGGCTATTTACAGGTTAGATAGGAAACCTAGTACATGGATCTCAACCAGACATAGTGAAGAAGAAAGATAACGGTTGCTCAATCAAGCATTTTGAGGACAAGAACTTCCTAGGCATGATTCCAGCAAATTATTTTATCCCCTCTGTGAGAAAAAGAGGAAAAGCTAGCCTATATGTTAAGAGAAACTACAGAACCATCATAATGGAGTGCAGCAGCATCATGATGAAGTACCTTATCACAAAGACGTGAGACAAAACAACTGAAGAATGCTTAAGAGTACACCTCTAAATTGCCCACAGCGACTTCAGGATGGTAATGGAGCATTTCCTTCCACATCATCTCCCTTATCATCTCTTCCTCCAGATCTTCATTGACATCTAAGTCGATGGGAACCTGCGCAGGAGGATTGGTATTCGGATCATACAGCGGCGACATGTATGGGTGTTGGAGAGCCTCAGTGACGCCGATGCGCTTTGATGGGTCAAAAATGAGCATCTTTTGCAGGAGATCAATAGCCAGAGGATGCGCATTAGGGTAAAGACGGGATAATGGAGTCCCTGGGGAATATGGGAGAGACTTTATGAACCTTCTCGCCTTTGGGTTGTCGATAAATTCAATATCCTCCTCTCTTTGGCTGCCGAGGACATTGATGATCAGTTTGAGTTGGTTGAGGCACTCAGTACCAGGGAATAATGGCTTACGTCCGAGAAGCTCGGCGAAGATGCATCCGACAGACCACACGTCAATGGATGTGCCGTAGTTGTCACAGCACAGAAGGAGTTCTGGGGCCCGGTACCAGCGAGTTACCACATACTCAGTCATGAACTGTCCCTTTCCATTGCTAGCTCGTGCCAACCCAAAATCGCAGATCTTGAGGTCACAGTTTGCATTGATGAGAAGGTTCCCTGGCTTCAAGTCTCGGTGGAGAATGTTCGCTGAATGTAGATACTTCAAGCCTCGTAGCAACTGTGAATTTGAAAGTAGTAGGGCCCAAATCACATGAGTTAAAGAAAAAGTAATCGGATTGCCAGTTTAGCTTAATATAATCATCAGTAGAAATTCCAGAATTCATGGAAAGCAATAGCAACGAAATTCTGTTGATTATGAGACAAACAAGAGAAATATCTGGATTGCTAATTTTTACTACGTGATTAAATCCATACTAGATAAAAGAAGAGCAAGTAGCACAATAACATTTACAAATTTTCACAATTACATTTCCTACCCTCATTTGCCATGACAAAAACAGG
The DNA here is from genome assembly GCA_016097545.1 of Eucalyptus victrix. NCBI lineage: Eukaryota > Viridiplantae > Streptophyta > Magnoliopsida > Myrtales > Myrtaceae > Eucalyptus > Eucalyptus victrix. The sequence continues at coordinate 15,936,167 of CM027840.1, read as the reverse complement.
TTGCACTAACTATGCATGTGCATTTTTCACAACCAAGACTGTCCATTTCTTTTACAGAATTCGGAGAAGCAAAATAAGTTGTCAAATATTTTGTGCACAAACTCAAGAAGTCAGAGTGATCATTTGGCTTAAGTTCACCTCTTACAATTTTCCAATGTTTTGACGCACTGAGAAGCCATTATTAAGGCATGACCATAGTAGGTGCAGAACTGCTACAGAGGTAAAGTTAAGCCTACTAGCCTGTTGAAGAAAACTCCAGAATGGTATGGAAAAGTAGTCCTGGAGAAGTCATACTCATGTTCATATCCCCAGTAGACCTCACAGAGACATGACGCCAAACCATTTTCCTAAGGAAATCATCCTGGCTTGTGGACTCATCTAAGCCTTCCATTGACCATACAGATAGAAGTAGATAAACCAGTAGCCTAAAATGGGGTTTCAACCAACTAAAAACTGTAAACATGAGTTTCCATGAAGCAGTTAACTAACACAAACCGTGTGTCATTGTGGCAAAACTAAAAGATGTGGTTATCAAGAGCATATGACTTCCGTTGATTGCATTGGACTTTCAGGTTTTGACAAAGCAAGTTATCACTGCAGCCAAGAAGCACCTTAAGATTGGGTAGTAAATAGCATTTAGGTGGATATTCAAAACAGGAATGATCCAGTCATCCTGAGAAAAAGTCTCTGGATGCCAAATCTAATCACTACTTCGTCATTCTTCATACTAACTCTTAGCAAGGTCAAACTTAGTACACCATGAGCCAGCCAACACGAAGGATGACTATCAAGATGCCCAAGGCAACACATTTGCTTTTAGCGAAGATGCAGACAAAATCAAACTTTATGTGATATCCATGAACTTTCTACATCTCAATCATCCATGCTGTGACAGAGTAACATATTACAGAGGGATACCTGGAAGAGGAAATATTGGCAGTGGTCATTCGTAAGTGTCTGAGAGGATTTGATAATCTGGTGCAGATCTGTGTCCATAAGCTCATACACCAGATAGACATCTTTGAAACTTTTCCTCTGGATAGGCATCATGACGTCTTTTAGACCAATGACATTATCATGCCGAAGATGCCTGAGAAGCTTTATCTCGCGCAAAGTTCTCAGCGCATCAACCCGATTCTCGAAGGCATTGTGAATCTTCTTTATAGCCACCTTCTCATTGGTTTCTCTGTTCACAGAAGAGCAAACAATGCCATAGGCTCCCCGGCCAATGGGCTTGATAGGCACGTACTTTGTGTCAATCTCAAACAAGGTCTGCCACATTGAGTAATAGTGCTTTCCCTCAGAATGAACCCCATTTGGCGGCTCAACTGGTGTTGCCATTTGCCTGCACGCCATTCATGGACAAGTCAAAACATGTTAATTCTCACTTGGAAGGAATTCTGAAAAAAGTAGTAGGCACAAATAACCTCTAGGTACAGTGGCATGTAAAGCAAGTCATAAACTAGGAACCATTTTGAAATCCGAAGACAAATGCATCTCTGCTCACCCATATAGGTTGGAAGGCTGGAGCAATACTACATTATGCGACATGGGACATCTTTAGCTTAGCTACTGATGTTTGATTCCCATGTAATAACCCCTCATCAGTGAGTTATATCATATTCAATTAACCCTGCCAATCTAGTCTGCTAAAAGAACTTCATGTTCAAGCCGCTCATAAAGAAAAGCATTCATAAGCATAAATTCAGAAGTAATAGCACCACACGAGTCTATCTTCAACTCAGCCATGAGTAAACAGAATTCAACAACAGAAGCACAGGGTCCATTAGGGCAAATCAAAATGCAGGTGAAATCAAGAGGAGACAACACAATAACCTGACACTAGAAGGAAACACGGAAGCCTCTTGATGTAAGTACAAAATTGCAGTTCTTTCTACCTAGGAAAAAAAATGTTATATTTTTTTTCATTTCATTTTATTAATAATAGTGATAATGTGCCGATGCTCACCAGACTTGCGATCACATGAAACCCAGAAACAGTGAGGAACGAGAGCGCCAAATTAGCAGTAGCCCGGTTATTGCAAATAGCATAAGACCATGATTAGTGAAGAATTTCGACAATTACTATTACATCAAAATTTCTCAAAAAGGAAATCTATCACGGCGAACCCTTAAACATTCTACCGGTTCTTTACGAGTCCGTGCTTCACTTCTAAATCCATCCATCCTTCAGACCCCAAAAAAAAAAAAAAAAGTTTTCCGGAAAAATTAAGAACAAAAATTAACGTCTAACTAGCTGATTCTCCAATTCAGAAGCGAAACCAAAAGCTCGTAACATGAAGAAAGAACGAAAGACTTACTTTTTATGTGATCTTCGAAGCGAATTCAAAGAAAGAAGCCATTCTTGCTCAGACCCATCGTCGGATCCCACTCACTCTTCCCCGAGCAGGCGCAATTCATCAACTCCCCAGCCCGACGCAGCCTCAGAGGCCCTCCTCCTCGCAAGAATTCCCGACAGCAACAGATGCCCAAGATCGCGGCTCTACGCAAACATTCCCCTAACGCATTGGGATCTGCTTGTTCCCTCGGAAAGCACTGTTCTTGTCAAGCGACGAGCCCTACGGATCTGACCCCGCAACAAGAGGCGACGACTTTCGATCTCAGATTCGTCACCTCGTCGCGATTAGACCCGGCTTCCGTAGCAGTGACGAGGAAAAGAGAAGGGCAGCAATTATTGCTTATCGAGAAACGGGTGATTCCTGGTCTGCTTCTGCTGCGTGTGTGTGTGTGTGTGTGTGTGTTTTTTTTTTTTAAATTATTATTACTGCGATTGATGGATGCACTGCTCCTTCAGGACCTAACACGCGGGCTTCGCCAATGCTACTGTAGCAGGATTTTTCCCTGTCTTTTTTATCTTCTCTGTGGGTCCTGCTTCGGTCATGGCGATTCTTTTGCCGGATAGGGTCGGGAGGAGGAAGAAGGGGACATCACCACATGGCTTTCGTAAGCCCGAAATGACTGTGTCGAGAGGGTGCTGACCCCCGGCCGTCGCCGTCGCCGTCGCCGTCACCTGAACGGCGCTGCGGATAAGAGGAGGCGCGGGGGAGCATATTCTCCTCGGAACCTTGCTGGATTCTCACGGGACATTTCTAATCTCGGATTGGCCGTATTACGTTGTCTGATTTTTACCTTTTTTAAAAGGTTAGAAAGGAGGCGTGAAAAGCCTTGAAAAAGAAGGATAATTAGATAGACCATATGTATATGTGACGTTGTCCGTAAAAGTAAACTCTACTTTTATCATCAGTTAATAAGGATGGGGCTAATCCCGAATGCCGCCGGGGATGGACAGCAGGCGAAATAGTATTGTCCCGATCCGAATTCATGGACCCAATCAAATCGCAGCCGTTGATTACATGACACCGACTCGTGAAGTCGTTATAATCACCGGTTGCAATGACTGCTAATGTTGTTTGAATGGATCGGGTCTAGATAAGAATTTTCCCATCGAAAGGTTCCTCTCCTATCGGAAGGTGATGCCATGATTTTCTAGTATAATACTCAAGCGAATGAACGAACGACATTTTTTTATTGAGAGATACGAATTACGGCAATTCTTTTTTGGGTCATAAAAACTCTTAAATTGGTACATGATGATAAACTTATATTATCTTAGTTTTCGTTAAATTTCACCTATAAATTGTTAAATATGATGACACACGATAATTCCAATTTAAGATTTTACCTTGCGTTTATCATATATATATCGATAGATGGTTTTCCGTGATATTAATTTAATGTAACAAAGAGTAAATATACTAGTTTATGGGATTTTGATGGTCATAAATTAATTTAGAGTAAAATTCTTATAAATGTATTGATTTGGGAGTTTTTTTATATATTAATCCTTTAAATAAAATGCCAAAAAGTGGAAAAGAGGAAGAGACCAGTAACACGTGGTTCTCGTCATTGCTTGAACAATTGGTAAGCCTATTAAGTAACTGATATAATTGAATCGCTTCCCGAAATGGGTGAGCAAAACTTGTAAGCGAAACGCAATCATCTTGATCATGAGGTGGGAAATGATAATTTAAAAAAGAAGAAGAAAAATTAAGGTTGAACACGTATATATTATTATGTACCCAATAATTTTTTTTTTCCAAATAAAAGATAAGTCCGAACGGGGTAATGATTGAATTAGTCCCACGAACTTCGAGCTCGATTGCATTTTTCTTTTAAACGTGCTTTGCCTTTTAGAGAAATGAAATAAGTGAGTTCCATCTGTGTTCAACTTCCAAGAGGTCAAAGCTAATGAACACCAGGCATGGGATATGATTTTTGACTTTGGAGTCGGCTTGACTCCAGTTCCAACGCATTGAAAAGTCACGTTTAGTGCGGTCAAACTTATGACCTCTCTGTATAGCTTCCGGAACCAACTTATGATTTCAGGTCGATCCAAATTTTATCCAAAACTCAGAACTTATCCTCAGTCGGAATCGGTTTTCGAAACTTAAACCTATTTTACATATTTTAGAACCTATCGTGCAGAAACTTATTTTGTTAATTGGGTTTAGGATCTACTCACAAACCAACTAATTTCTTTTTCTCTTTTGTTTCATTCTTTCTCTCTCTCTTTTTTTTTTTTTTTGTTTGTTTCATTTTTAGTTAAGCAAAATAAACAACACTAACAATTCATCGAAGATGAACACATGAAATAAACTATATGATAAAAAATTCATAACACATAGCCACAATTCATTGGTTCCTAGTTTCCGATTTGGTTCTTACCTAGGAATTAGGAATTAAATCACAAAGTACCAATTCCACTTTTTTGGAACCAAGAATTGGATTGGTAATCGCAAAAACCTGAAACTAGATCAGTTCCTTTAGCTAATTCGGTCCGATTTCCGGTTCTACTCTAAACTTATACTCATCCCTATATGTAGCCCAAATAAAAGGACCTTTTAACTCATACAAACTAATTACAACTCACATCGATTTTTTTTAGAGTGGAAATCCTTGTGATATTGCTAATAAGGCACTTATCGTTCTTCCCTGTCTTTTACTTATCGAAGATTCATAATTGCATGCCATGATAACTTGACATTCGACTTGTTTGCGCTTGTTAGGTTATCCCAAATACTAAGCATGTGCGTCTCTGGCGAGATACTAAGTCCGGTATAATGATCATTTTCTAAAATTAACGGTTGTAACTTTTCTTGGAGTATCAAAAAAAATTATGACAAGATAATCTTTTCTGTTTCCATTTCATCGTGATTGCCCAATTTTGTCTTTTTTTCCATTTAGGTTGTGATTGTGAACGTCGAGCAATTTTCATTGTAAACGTTCCAACATGAAACTACCATTTTGCTAGTAGAATGTAGCGCCTTGTTCTTGTGAGTTCTAGTATCTGCAGTTTATTTTTATTTTAAAGTTGACATCTAGAATAATTTACTATTTACAAAAAATAATTACTCTCTCTTGTTCTTCAAAGAAATAACTGGTGCTGAGGCTCGCGCATGTGTGATCATGAATGATTGTCATGAAACTCGTTGAAATCGGCGTTGGAGATGCTAATGGACTTTGGCCCCGTTTGGTTCAGTATTCCCAAGGGGCTTTCAATCCCAAAAGTTTATTGGAAAAAATTTAGGTATTTAGTTCAGTATTTAAAGGTGTCCTTGGCCAAATCTTTTGGCCTTTGAAATCGAAAGCAAAACAGGTGGGGACTTGTTTTGGGCTTTCAACATTTAAATGCAAGTCCACCTCTACTATTCATCCATTGACTTCTTCTCCTTTTTTTTTTTTTTTAAAACCGATCATCTTCTCCACACCCCAACAGCCGTCAATCGATCGGCCGGAGTTTCATCGGATTTTATTTTTATTTTTTTAAAAAATAATAAAAACCTTTTGCAAATGTTGGGTTCACATTTTCTTTTTCTTTTTTTTGGTCATTTTTATCTTTTGACAATCAATAGCCCAACTTTTTATCAATATACCGAGAATGATTATTAATTAAAGAAAATGATTAATACTACAATAATTAAAAAAATTATTCAAAGTTGAAAACAAAAAGAACCATGAGCCAAAAGTTGAGCTTTGCATCTAATCTATAATCAAATTCTTTTAATATAATTTTAAAATAAATTTACTAATATATATCTTTTATATTACTCTTAACATAAAAATGTAAAAAGTTATATAGTCATTGTTTCTCTTTTGCAATTTTAAAAATACTAAAACTAAAAAACTTAATTTGGTTATACTAAATGGTTTTTCAAATATAAGTTTACCAAAGAGTCTTGCATTTTCTAAAGCACTTTTCAGTTATAGTTTACTAAACAGTCTAGCATTTTAGAAAATCCCTTTACCTCAAAGGTATTTGCATTAAAGGGTATTTTCAAAGCCAGAACCAAACGGGCCCTTTGCACAACTCCAACAGCTTGTGCCGAGGCTGCGGCAATGGTGGCGTTCGCGGTTGTAAGCATCTCTGCAGCCGAACTTCCCGAATGTAGAAATGCAGATTGGTCTTTTGCTGAATGCTGATTATTCTTTCTTGTCAAACAGTTCGTATCCCGATCTTCAGCTCGAGCAGTCGTCGATCAAGATGCCAGGTCCTGAACGTTGGTAAAACTCCGAGCCTGGTGAGCTACGTCGATTCTTGCAACATTTCTGTCCACTGGCGAGGTAGATACGAGTTAGATGGACAGTGGAGGTATTTAAACAAACAACCCGGATTCATTCTACTTGTTCTCAACCTCTCTTGGCATTCTTATAATATATTGCAAGCTGCTTGACACAGTGCATGTTTCTTGTACTAGTCGCGACAGCAGGCAACTTTGTGTGTGTATTGAAAAATGCTCTTGTTCATTCTGTGGGCAAGATTTTAAGTTTGCTGTGTCACTTTTTCAAGTGAGTGATCACTGACTCTTTCTGGCTTTGTTAAACAGTTTTGCTATCTGTTAAAAACTTGAAATGTTAAACAGGAATCCATCTGGCCAAGCTATGCTTTTTCACAGCGAGCACAAATTCTCATGAAACGTCAAATAGGTTTGTCCATTGGAGGCTAGTGTCACAGGTGGCTATTTCAATGAGAGATCAGACGAATGCTCGAGATACTGGTCTACAGAACTGCGATCCTCTCCTAACTCATGAATTCAAAGGCTTAATTGCAACAGACCTTTCATTCTAGAAAACATAAAGACGACCCGTAATTCGGCAGTCACATGTCTGACTAGGAAAATGGTGTTGTCACTTTGTTGAATTTCGCAAGCATAAAAGAAGGAAAATTCAGCTTCAGGATGTAGTGAACGGAACTTAGGTTAAGTGACTTATGTCCAATCTGTTAAAACAAAGTGGGTAGTCCAATTCAATTGAATCATATCAGTCAGCTAAGGTCTCACATTTTATCTCAAACTCAAGAGATAGATAACTGTCTCTATGTATGAGGAATTAGGACTGTAAAGCAGTCACGAGAAAACTTCCTCATTGGCGTCTGTATGCTGATGATAATGAACATCGGTAGCCTGAAGCAAGATTTGGAAGCCTTGTGAACAATTGTAAAAGGAATGAGAGTACAACAAGATGTTCCAGCGTTCAATGCTGTCGTTGCTCTGCATCAAATCTAAATGCCCAAAAAATTGCCTTATGCATTGTCACTTGCTGCCTGGGATAGGAGGAACGATCTAGAGGAAACAGCATCTCTTGATCTGAATCTTATGAACTTTTACAAGTAGTTTTCACCTTAAGCGGATGCGTCAAAGCAGGCCCAGACCAGGTAGAATTTGATAGGCAATACCAACCTATAACACCATGATAGGGGAGATAAGTCACATGTATGAACCCTGCATACGAGATTTCAGTTGCTCCACTTGATGTCGTACAGGAATGAATTCTTCAAACTCTCTATTCTATGCTATTTCTCAGCTGCTCTTGCACTTGAATTTTGGGAGATCGCTGCTTCAAGTTATTGCAGACGTGGGACTAGAAAGAACATGACATCAAAATATCGGGTTGCATCTTCGGGTGAGACGTTTCTTGTTCTAGTTTAAAAATATATGCCTTGGAGCTAGGATGGTTACTGGGAAGCAGAATTTGATAGGCACTACCAACCTATAACACCATAATAGGTGTGTTATATTACATATATGAACCCTGCATACGAGCTCTCTATTCTATGCTACTTTTCGGCTGCTGGCACTCAAGTTTCGGGAGCTCTATTGCTGCTTCGAGTTATTGTGGACGTGGGACTGGAAAGAACGTGACATCGAAATGTCAGGTTGCATTTTCGGTTTAGATGTTTCTTATTCTAGTTAGGGAATATATGCCTTGGTCCTGAGATGGTTACTAGCCAGAATCCGATCCCGCCTTATTTTCCCTTCAGCCCTTGAAATGAAAGAGAACAAAGACCGGAATTAATCTAATTCCAGCTTCCGATAAATATATGGCTGATGCTACTATTATATGCTTAGCCAATACAGTGCAGGAGTGGGATGAGTGCGAATTTGATATCAAAATGTCGATTCCATTGTCAACTCCCACGTTCCTTTACGGTGTTCAACTAAGATGTGGTTAAGTGGGAATCAGATCCCACTCATCTCCTGTTCAGCCGTGAGAACTGAATTAATCTGACCATTGTTTTGGCATAACTGCAAAAAAGAAGAAGGAAAACATGAAGAAGCAGATGTACCTGTTGATTCCAAAAGGCTGACCGAATAGAACCGAAAGCATGGCGATATGTATATTCAGCCTACACGCTTTATAATAACCCAGAAAAAGTTTGGTGTAGCCTGACGTGCTCTGCTCTCTAAACAAGCCAACTTCACCACTAATCTGCATTAAGAATTGGATGCTGATTCAGTGCCGTCCATTTGGAATATAGTTTCGCTTGTTCATTTCTTTGACGAGTTTTCAGTGTTGTTAGAGTCGCTTTACTTTGACAATCCGGTGCCGACAATGGGAATCGAGTGATGCCTTTCCAGTCATCCAAATCTTTGAGCTCGTGGACTAACTTGGATGTGGATTTTGCATGAAAGCGTTAGATACTTCCCGTTCATGCGAACATGGATTGGTTGGTACGGATTTCGGTCCAGATGAGGAGGAAATGTCGTGGACGGGACTCAATTTTTCGAAGCATCTGAGGGTCGATGACTTCATGCAATCATGCGTTGCTCATCAGCGAGCACGGTTGTGAAATGAAAGCAACCTGACAGTGAATAGGAAGATACCCTTTCCAGGATTCGATTCGAATAGACTCTGCTTGTGCTAAAGGGGAGGAGGGAATAGTCCGAGAGCTCGCTCCTTAAAGTGCATCTTTTATGCATCTGATGTTGAGTTCGTTTGATGACATCACGATCGAATATGACAGCGAGAAATCGCGAACCTTAGCCACCATATCACAGGAGAGTAATGGACGGTAGGACCAACCGAAACACCGTAAATTTGGACTCATGATGGATAGTATTCGCTAGAGGGGAGGAGGGAATAGTCCCAGAGCTCGCTCCTTTAAGGTGCATCTTTTTATGCATCTGATGTTAAGTTCATTTGATGACAACGCGACCGAATATGACAGCAAGAAATCACGAACATTAGCTGCCATATCACAGGGGAGTAATGGACAGTAGCACCGATCAAAACGCCGTAAATTTGGACTCGTGATGGTGCTCGGTTGGGGGTTATACGCTGATGATGCATTCTTCTCTCGGTCTCTGTGATCGCCGTGTGAGACAGCTATAGTCACGGGATGCGCCATGACTTCTGGAGACCGCATGCTGCTCTTTACAAAAAGGTGTTTTGGCATGTGCAGCTCCAATCTCCTTTTCGACGAGCATCTCCTTTTGTACAAGCGCGCTTGTTGTGAACATGGGTATATTTAGATTGGTTGGATAAATTTGTGCAATAAATGTAATCGCCGCCACCGGTGTTAAATATCGACGGCGACCTACTTGTGTAGAAGCCTGTTCACAGCCAACCATATGGCTTGTATCGTATCGATTTTAGTAGACCGGTTATGGTACGCGTGTTGAAATCAAGAATTCGGTATGTACCGTCCGGTTATACGAACCGTGGATCTTAACTACGACGGGGTCCAGACAAGAATTTCTCCCTCTACAAAAGCCCCCACCACCCTCCATTTTCTTCCCTTGTCTTACCATCTCTCTCTCTCTCTCTCTCTCTCTCTCTCTCTCTGTGTGAAGAACAAGGCAGTCTCACCATGCCAACAACCCAAGAGCTTCCAGATTGCCACCTCCTGAAACCGCCCATACTGATCACCCCGAGCAGCCCAACACCCCACCACGCGCTCTCCCTGTCCAACCTCGATGACCAGAAGTTCCTCAGATTCTCCATCAAGTACCTCTACCTCTTCAGGAAATCCGTGCCCCCGGAATCCCTGAAAGCTTCCCTTGCCAAAGCGCTGGTGGATTACTATCCGCTGGCCGGGAGGTTGAGGAGTGCCGGAAATACGGACGGCGGCGGCGGCGGCGGCGGCGATGTTGATCAGAGGCTGGAGGTGGATTGCAACGGAGAAGGTGCTGTGTTCGCCGAGGCCTCCATGGACATCACCGGGGAGGAGTTCCTGGAGCTCTCGTGGTGGCCCAACAGGTCCTGGAGGAAGCTGCTGTACAAGGTGGAGGCTCACAGCTTTCTCGGCGTCCCTCCCCTCATAGTTCAGGTGAGGCTAATTCAGGATCCTGTCTCCCTGTCTCTCCTTCTCATGAAAGTCCGCGTGTCTTGTCACTTTAAGTCTGCGTTTCCTGCGGTTTGCACGTGCTCTCCCGGCACACAGAGCAGGCAAGATTCTCGAGCAACGCCGGCACGTAAGTAACGCCGATTTACAGAACCGTTGCAGGAAACGATGTTGCAGATATTTAGAGATCTGCAAACGAGTAAAGATCATATTCCACGCTCAATCAAAACCCATCACATTACTTAGCATACACAGCATCATTCACCAATTTTTTTATGACATGCTATCCAACCCACTACACAGGGAAACCAAGTTACCATTCTTATCCTCATCATCTGTCAAACTCTAGTGTTTTCAAGAAAACGAACTCTACTGGGAAGTACTGCTACATCTTCTTTAGGGCTAAGAGGTTATCTTCAGCTCTTCTTTTCCTCCCTTCACTCGCATGCGAACCACCATCTTTCGGGGCTCAAACAAAACCATCAGAATCAGAATCCAAGGGGGAAAAATATCCATACTCCTAAAAGAACCGCGAAGATCTAAACAGAGCAAAAAAGGAAATGATGGAGGAGTGGCATGATCCGGCGCACGCCCCGGCAGCCTAACCAAAAAAGGAAACGTGGGTTCAATAATTTGACTGGAAATGCTGCAGCTGCAGCAGCAGCGGAGCAGGGCGATCGTGTCCAGTCCAGTCCGGTCCGTTCTCTCCCTTCTCTCCCCCTCTCGCCCGCTCCCCTATGATTCCCCCCTTTGCGCGCTCTGTTCTGATCGTCGTCATGATGCGAGGTGGACCAAGAAAAGGAGGACAAAAAGGCTACAGTGGCCTGGAGTTGGTTCAGTGGCGTCCTGTGCGCGACTGCTATATTCCCTCCTCCCCCTAATCTCTCTCTCACTCCCCTTTCGAGACAGCGACCCTCCCAAGCCATGCGTCCCCACCTCTCCTCTCTCCACTCAGTGGCGCTTTGCTTTTGAGGTTGGTGGCGTATGTTGGTGCCCCAACTTCTCCTCGTTTCCCGCTGGACTATCCCTTTGTCGATGGATGGATGGATGGATATTTTTCTTTTCCCTAGTTTAGACCCTAGTGCAAAGCCCACCTAGCATTTTTCCAATCGCATTGGGTTCTTAAATCTTTTCGATAGGACTTAGCCCTCATGGGTTGTACACCGACCGTCCCCCGTGTCCACGTGTATCGAGTACCGCATTCGAACAAAGAGGGGGCAAAAGCTTCGGGATTAATTCAGGAGGACTGTTAGAAATGATACCGGAGATGTACCAAATCGAAGTGAAGGAGGTACGGAGGAATCGAATTTGAGGGTGGAGAGAGAGGTGCCCCGTCCTTTAGGATTCCGCACAAAACCTTTCTTCATATGTGGGGTTTCATTGTTTTAGCGATCTTTCGACAACGTGGTGATGGTTTAGATTTTTTATCGATTCATCTCCACCAATGCACGGAAATTCTAATGCCCTCTGTTGACATGCGATTGTTAGAAATAGACTTTTGCTAACATAGGTCATATATTTTTGATCAATTTATAATTATTTATTATTTAATTTTTTATAGTCTAAGATAAATTATATTTTTACGGCAGATTAAAATTATCGTTACTAAATGCAAATATGAAGTACGGATTTATGGATGAAGTAGATACATGTGTGTGTAATTTGAGGATGTTGTCTCTATTGAAATTTCTTTGGATTCTTCTTTCTTTCTTCAGGTCACCAATCTCCGCTGCGGAGGCATGATCCTGTGCACCGCCATCAGCCACTGCCTCTGCGACGGCATCGGCACGTCCCAGTTCCTCCACGCGTGGGCCCACCTCACCACGAAGCCTGGGGCCCCCCCTCCCCGTCTTCCCCTTCCACAGCCGCCACGTGTTGAGGCCTCGGCCCCGCCCCACGCGAGCTCCCTGCACCCGGCGTACACCCGATCCCTCCCCTCGCGAAACGACAAGGCCGCGCCCCCGCCGACGTCCACCGCTACCTCCAATCCCAGCCGCTGGTCCCCGTCGGCGTCACCTTCTCCCCGTCCCTCATCCTCCGCCTCAAGCGGCGGTGCGTGCCGTCGCTCAAGTGCACCTCCTTCGAGGCCCTCGCCGCCCACACGTGGCGGTCCTGGGCCCGGTCCCTCGCCGACCCCGCCGCCTCGGCCGCCTCCTCGCTGACGCCTCTCCACGCCGTCAAGCTCCTGTTCTCAGTCAACGTCCGGGACAGGGTCGACCCGAAGCTGCCCCACGGCTACTACGGGAACGGGTTCGTGCTCGGGTGCGCGCCGGCCGCCGTGAGGGACCTCGTCGGGAGCAACCTGGCCAGCGCGGTGAAGCTCGTGCAGGCAGCGAAGTCGCGCGTCGACGGGGCTTACGTGAGGACGACGCTGGAGGTGCTGGAGGACAAGGCGGCGAAGACGGACCTGGCCGCCAGCCTGGTGATATCGCAGTGGGCGAACCTGGGGCTCGAGGGCATCGACTTCGGGGAGGGCAGGGCGGCGTTCATGGGGCCGCTGACCAGCGACGTGTACTGCCTTTTCCTGCCGGTCGCCGAGGAGCCTCACGCGGTGCGGGTGCTGGTGTCGATGCCGGAGTGCGTGGCGGAGAAGTTCGAGTTTTACATGAAGGGCTTTGCGGAGAGGGAGGAGGAGAATGGGAATGGGAATGGGAATGGGTGTGGCGGGGAAGGAGAGGGATTGTGTTGCGAGGACGTGTGAACATGTTCATGCATGCCCTTCTCTCGTGTACGTACGATGTCGATCGATCGAGTTTCGTAATGAAAGCGCACAGCAGATCGACACAGATGTTCTAGTAGAATGAAAATGGCCATACACCCGGCGAGATATTGAATCCTGCACCTATAGTTGCGAGATTAGGGATTATGAATATACGATTATACACGGCGATCGATTTACATTAAGTGGACGACAAAAAGATATACACGGTTTGAACCACTTGAGAAATTTCGACTCTTACATGATATTGTGCAAACTATAGTATAAATTTATAGTAAAATTAACTCTCAAGAGGTCAAATGCTCGGCTCACAGATCATAAATTCATGTCCAAATAACTTCTTTTGCTCATGATAGCATTGGGAGTCACATTCGTTGTCTTATTATTGATATTATCTTCTAGTTTTTTTTTCCAAATAAAATACAAAGGTTAGAATTTTCTGCTTCTTTGAGACGAGCAAAGTGGCAAAAAGAGATCATCAGCTGCGAGCTGACTCTGAATACAAATTACGACGACTGATCCAGGATTTGAAAAAAAAAATACTCAGAAAAGAGGGGGAACTCTGCACGTACATGAGTGCGGATTGCACGCGCAGCATCATGCGCCATCGAGACCTTATCGATCTCAACAAGGCGTACCTCTTTTAATCAGTGCTTTCGATATTATATCGGAGCAAACAACCACGACCAAGCCCCCCTCCAATATCAGCCAGAAAAGATTAAACAAAGCCGTAAAAAAGGAAAGAAAAATTAATATCGGCCCGCACCCAACCGAGGGAGAACTTCATTAAATTACTAAGTTTGGAGAAAAAGGCTGCATTTATCTTGTCCCGATTAGCGACATAATGAGTGATATTATATAGAAACCCAAGTGCTCATGTCGTGCAAAGCGCTATTGACCCGTGGAATATGTTCATAAAATACGCAAGTATACGATCGTAGTGCCATCATGAGCATTCTTGTTTTTCACCATGCCTCACCCCCCGTCTCTCTGCCGTGCTCTTAATCGGATGGGAAAGCGAATCCAGTGCTGGAGATGTTGCTTGGTTGAACCAGAACGAATCAACTGAAACCGGCTAACAAGATCTGGATTGGGAGTCGGACTGACACCTGATTAAAAATTTGATCGAGCATGTCCCCGATTTACGAAACATTACATCTCATCGCGTCAGCCGACGGCGATACGATCGAAAAAAGTGTGGCATGATATAACTGCAGACCGAAGCGAGAAGCCCCACATCAAACCGAAAGTGCTTGATTGAGGGTGCGTTTCTTGAAGTTGCATGTTCGGAAAGATAACCCCTCCGTCACCATGTGCTCATCAGAGTTTGGCTCCAGAGGGAGTTAGAGATCAGTCGCCATCAAGTTGATGGCTGAACTTGTCCTTGGCTTTTGAGAAAAGGCTAGATGTTGCTTCGTGTCAACTCCAAAAGTACGAGGGCCTCCGTTGCCACCAATTCATAGGCACACTCCAGCTCGTATGGAAGGTGGAAGAATGCAGGAGCCAAGGTTAACTTAGCATCTGCACGCGCTAGGAGGGGCAATTGCTTCAAGACATTATTAGCTGGAAGCCTTGAATTTTGATGTACCAAATTCAAGTCGGTCATATACTGTTTGATTGGCGCGATCGAGTCCAACCCTTTTTTTGATAGGCGGCATCCGTATCATTACTTCACCACATTTTCATTTATGGAAAAACGAAAACTCCAATGTTAGCATAATTAGTTACGAAGAAAGTAATCAAAATATTCGAAATAATAGATCGAGAAGTTATGATTGAGAATAGAGGATCATATATGGAAGTAATTTACAATATAAGGATCGATGGGCTCCATCTTCCCCTGTTGAAGCAAGAATCCTCCAATCAACACTCAGATTGTGTGAGTTACAACCATGTTCAAATTCTGTTAAATTTGCAAGTGGTTAGGTAGGGCACACGTTTATAAGCCACCATAATGACTTGGTTGTTGTATATAGGATGGTCAATCTCCTATCATCATGGTACAAGTAATTTTTAGTACCCCACTAGACCATTGCTCGATTGGTACATAGACCCACATGAAAAAGATAGGTCATCTTGAGAAAAATCAAAAGATTCCCAAGACAGCTAACCCATTTTCGTTTCTCACTACGCAGTTCGACCTAGGTACACTGTACCATGATATCTATGGAGAAATTCAACAATTTTTATGTTTTTACTTAGAAATAGGTCATCTTGAGAAAATTCAAAAGATTCCCAAGACAGCTAATTCCTTTTCGTTTCTCACACGCAATTCGACTTAGGTGTCTGTCAAAATGTACTGTGATATTTATGGAGAAATTCAGCAATCTTTATGTTTCTATTCAGAGATGTGACAATACGTTTGAGGACATCGTTACATTGATGGATTCACCACTCGCCCAAGACTATCAATCGACTTTCGAAGGAATCATCTTTCGCATCAAAGACAGTCCGTTTGCTTCTTTCTTCTTCTTCTTTTTTCTCAAGAAAAAGATCTATCTGGAAGACTTTTGATTATCAATAGCCACTTTCCTTGACACGATGAGTATCACGGTCAAAGGAGATTTATTTAATGAAAAGAATTTGCAAGAAAAAGGCAGCCTTTTAGCCTACTCGATCCTCACTTATTCGCAATGAGAGAGAGCATGTGACCTCACGAAATCCCCGCGAGCCAAGTCGAAGATCGCAGTGCAACGTGGACCGGCCAATCACCATGGAAGGAAGCCGAAGCTCGCGAGATGAAGGTCGACGATGACCAGCATCTTTTAATGATATAAAAGCATCTTTTAAGGAGATCCAAGTCGAAGATCGCGGTATAAATGATATTGATATCTCGTAATGGGCGGGGAATTTTTCTCCTTAGTATAATAATGGGGGGAAAAAATTAGTTCACATGCTGTCCGATCTGGATTTGCTAAGGTCGATCGAGGATCTCCACTTGATGGGACCGGCCCATTAATCAAAGTTGAATTGAATTGTTCAATGTGCTTGATCATTGCGATCCTCTCTCCCTGTGTGCTCCCGTTTCCACTAACTCTCATCGTTGCCTGGTCATGCGAATCTGAACTAGCCGAGGACACCCTTTGACAAATGGAAGTGAATATAAAATCCTCCCTACGTTTGCACCTACATTCCAAATGATGTCCGCTTATTTGAAACCTCCAACTCGCATCTTGAGTTTTGTCACTCTCAAAACAATTCACATCGTCATAACTCTACTTATTCATAGAGCTAAAATTACCAAAAAAAGCCATAAATCTATTATATGTCAATCGATTTAGTTTCAAACTTTTTAATTTGGCTAATTCTTTTTGGAAAAAGATTTCTTCCATCGAAGCAATGAAATTTGTAGAACATGAACGAAAAGTCTCTGAACATAACATATCCCAAAGGGGTCGGGAAGGTTTAATTTGCCAATTCGGAGGAAGGGTTCTAATTCGCTAGATTTTTACAGTCCAATTTGTTACTCGGTCTGCTTCTCATGGGTAATGGACAATTGTAACTCCTTTCAATTGGGCCCAGTAGATAGAGCATTCCTCAATGAGGTTTCGAATAGCCCATGGCATCTGGGCTTTATCTGATAAGCACTCCGCAGTTGGTAAGTGGTTCGAAGTCACTTCCATCCTCATATCACTTCAGAGTTCAGTCTCATACAACACTTCATCATGCACGAACATAGACAAGAGCGCCTCTTTCACGGCTAGGGTTCCAACCTAGGTTGCACCGACACGTTGCTGGAGCTTCCGAGTCGTGTCCGACACGTGTCGACGTGTCCGACACGCTCGGACACGCTCGGACACGTTCGGACACGCGTTGACCGCGTGTCGATAAATCTGACACGCGGTCAACGCTTGTCGACACGCTTTGACACGCGTGTCCGAGAGGGTGGAGGCCGCGAGCGAAAGTGAGCCCGCGACGGCGAGAGACGGCCAAAGAAAGAGAAAAGAGTGAGGCGAGGGCCGTGTGGAGAAACTTCAAGAGGCAGGCACTCGTGGGGAGGGCGGCGTCGTCGAGTGGGGCGGCGGCGGCGGCAAGGGAGAGGAGGAGGAGTTCGCGGCGGTGTGCAGCGTCTCCGCGCACAGGGACCACGTGTTCCGCCTTTTTTTCCGATCCCTTCCACTGAAATTTTTCTGGGTTACTCCCTTTTCCGCTCCTTCGGCCCGGATGCTGGTGCTTTTCTTGCGAGTCTTTCATGCTTTCGGAGATGGGCGTCGTGCGGCGAGGGCTGAGGAGGAGGAGACGAAGGTGCCGTGCTAGGGTTTTGAGAACTGAGGAAAATAAAAGATTAAAAAAGGGGCTTGCGTGTTGGAGGGAGGAGGAAATGACAGGAGGGAGGGAAGAGACGGCTGTCAGGTGGTGGGGAGGGAAAAAAAGTGAAAAATTTTTGGGGTGGGTTTATGTCGAGGGAAAAAAGGGAGGGAGTTTGGCCCGCCGGGTATTTTTGGGAAAGGAAGTTTGATTTTAAAGAAATAAAAGTAAATTTGAAGTAATGAAATAATAAAAACTTACAATCTTATTGAAAATGTTGAATGATTAATGTAAATTTATAATAAGTTATTTTTAATTAATAAATTAGATTTAAATTAATTAAAAATAAAAATATTTATTTAATATATAACGTGTCGGCGTGTCGGAATTTTCTATTTTTGAGAAATGACGTGTCGACGTGTCGTGTCGTGTCGTGTCGTGTCGTATCCCGCCGTGTCGGTGCAACCTAGGTTCCAACTACAAAGATCGATGAAGCTTGCATTTTCTTTGTGGACCCAACAATTATCAAGCCCTGAGAATCTCGGCACACTCCTACGATCATACCCTCCAAGGACCCATGAATCGTTGACGTTAGGACTCATGAACCATTGACGTGGATGCTGACTGTCTTATGTGGCATGACCAATGCTGACATAGATAATTTTTATAATTTTTTTTTCCTTTTTTTCTTCTAAGCCCAACGAGGGTCGCCAGCAACAGCCCTCTCCTAGTGGCCTACTTGCCCATTGTCAACAAGGGCCAATTAGCAACCCTCACTGGACTTCGCAAAAGAAAAAGGAAAAGAAATAAATAAAATTAATAAAAATAATTATAAATTATAAAAATAGTCCAAGAGGATGACATATCCAACTCCAGGTGATGCATTAGGTGTTTTATATATCACTGTCAGATTGATGAAAAAGTTCTCCATTATTCATATGGTTTGAAGTAGGTAATTTCCTCGATCCATTTAAGATCCATTAAAATGTTAAGCATTTATTTCTTTGAACCCACTTAAACCTGATTTTCAAAGTTAAGGCAACTCATTGATTACTTGCATCATTAAATATGGGTTAAGATGTAAGTTCTAAATGCATTTTGCCACCTCTACTTGGTGACAAAGAGGCATTAGAGGCGATTTTAGGCAGCAATGGTACGACAGTGAGGGATGGAGAGAGAATCTCTGCTGTAAGGTGAGCGTGAGTGAGCAGGTGGGTGGAGGAAGAGAGGGAGGGAGGAAAAAGATATATGTAAGGTTTTAGGAGATATGTACATTTTGTATGCCTATATAAAGAGACCGTCAAATCAAGAACTATTCAAACTCGGCGAATCAGCCGATTGTGTCCGGTTCTTGGGAGTGTCAATTTGGTTTCGATAAAGTGGCCGGTGTCTAAGTAGTCTAGTTCCGAATTCCCAATTCCAGCGAGAATAAACCAAATTGACTACGCATCTCAATTCCCAATTTCAAGGGGAATGGACTAGACTGACTATGCATACCTTTTTTAAAAAGAAATTCAAAAAAATAAAAGTGCTCAGCTTCTTCTTTTTTTTTTTTTTTTTTTTTTAATTTCTTCATAACATAAAGCATCAAGTAGTGGGGAAAAAAGTGACCGGTTCCACCTTGGAGTCAAACCAGATCAAGAACCGATCACTCCTCATATTTTGAGATTGAAGAATATATAATCTGAATATTTTAGAAAGTGATGATAGTTTTTGATATGTGAATACTAATTTCAAGATGGTTTTTGCGATTTTTTTCTTATCTTAATAAATATAAATTGTAATTAGATGATCGTATTATTGTTGGTATTTGCGCTAGCCACTGTCTTATGTGGCCGATTGGCAGGCCTGTGAAATTGCATGTCATTTATCTATCCATTCCAAATTTGGCACTCTAGCTAATTATATAAGGCAACGGGAATAAGTACAACTCGGATGCGCAGGTCGGCAACTAAAACTAAATGGAAAAACATATCATACGCCTTCTGTATAAGGAAAATTTAACAGAAACGATCTCGTCCGCCGTTGATTTAAGGATTATGCTACCAACTTTTTGTAATCAATGGCGCATTGAGTCGTTTGTCTAATTCTTTTACCCCATCAGACTATGCTATAATTACTCAAACTATATTTTCCAAGAGTAATCCATTGACACAACATTTGGACAAAATGACAAACTTCATTTGTTTCATAGAAAATAAATAGTTTTGAACAATCTTTCTTAAAAATGATCGATTATATCGCGTACAAAACTGAATGAATGAAAAGTATTTTTATCGTCACGATAATGTTTATATTAAATTGTTGCCAATAATAAAAATATTTTTCAATTGATTAATTATTTTCAGTGAAATAAATGATTATTTTTCAGAAAATATTTTTCAAATCATTTATTTTTTTAAGAAACAAATAGAGTCTAATAGTGAACAAGTCTAAAAAAGCATTGGGATCATTTTCACCAAAAATTAGTTCAGTTTTAATTGCGAATATCAAGTAAAATAAAACACTGCTTAGGACATTTCCCATTCATTTATATCAAAGCATTAGCCCGTTTTTCCCCGATGTCAAGCATCGACATTACTAACCAGCTATCATTGGGATGCTCCTAATGATAAAGATGAGTCTCAAACTATCACTCCTCAATTGAAAAAATTACATCAAAAGTCATAAATCTTATGTACAAGCGCAATTCGGTTTGTTTTAATGAAGTGTTCACTCATATTGAGAATCGCAATTTAAATCCTACACTTACACTAAAAATGCAATTCAAGGATGTCATGTAGACAATTTTTTAGTGCCATTTAGACAATTTTAGATACCGCTTATCAAAATGAATGCATTACGCTTTAAAAACAAAATATGATTCAATCAAACCAATTAAAAATTTCAGGACTTGATGTGAGATTTTATAAGTTGCTTGCTTTCTTCTACATCAACCACCTTTGCTTGATTTTTTGTCGTGTTTTTTATTTTCTTTTATTTTATTTTCTTTTCTTTTCTGGTTATTTGTTCTCTTATATTATCCAATGTCCATAGTACATCTGACCCAAATAGAGGAAAATTACATGCATGCGACATTGACACGGATTTTTATGCTCTAGAATCTATCTTGGAATTGAATGCCATCTAGGTTTTAGATCGGAATATCTTATTGTACTCACTCTTGATTGTGAATTTAATCTTTATTTATTTATGTACCATAAGAGAAAAGTTTATGCTACGCGGCATGTGCTGCACAAATCATGATAGATAGAATATCATGATAGATAGAATTTCAAGAATCGAGAAATATATTTTATTGTTTACAAAAGGGAAAAGGTTGTTAAGTTTATGAATACGGTCACATTTGCTTCCGACATAATAAGTGTACAGTGTACTTTAAGTTATGGTGGCCTTGAATGTTTTCTTCTTTCCATTTATCCTTTCGAGGTCAAAGCTTAAAAGGTGGAGCATAAAGATTGAATTGACTTTACATTTTACCCTTTGCTTGATCAAAATATTGCGGATCGCGCACTTTCACTTTTCATAAGCTGAAACACTCGAAACTTTCACAATGCAAATATCGACACATAAGTTTTCATATATTTTTTCATATCTTTCTGGGATTTAACTAATATTCTAAATTTTAGTGAGGAAGCAAAAAAGTACCCCTTTGGGCCTAAACTCAAACGATTAAGCCTTTCACTAGGCTTGGTGGGTTTAGGCCCAAAACACGAAAGAGGCCGAATCTGCCGTTTTGCTCATTGTTTTTGACCTTTGAAGTGAACGATGAACTTGCCAGAAAATGGTCTCTTATGCACGAATTGCAAGTTTGACTGATGTTTTAGTGCATAAGGTATAGCCAAATCATTGATTTGATAGTAGCTTTTTGCAACATTAGTGAATAGACGCACATTTAATCCTGTCACGAATGAATCGAAAAGTAAAATCGAATATAAAATGACTGACGATTAACACAAGATTGACTCTTATGGGCCTAGAGTTCTTCATTGTATAAGGCATTTTTTCCTTGGTGATAGCCAGAATGCGGATGGAAAGCAAAACCAGTGTGATTCACTTTGGTTCGCGCCATTAAAAAGATATTACGTGATTGTGAAACTTAAGTTAGCAAGCTTCTAGAAATTAATTCGGTAAATTTTGAAACTACATTGCACGGAGAAATTTTACTGTCCCAAGTGGTTGTATGTTGATAACTGCTCGACGAAAAGGCAATTATATCATTATTAAATCTTCTTACAATTTTTTTTCTTATTTTGATTGAATAAAATCGGAGGTCGCCAGTTGGAGAAAGAATACAGAAAAAAAGAAGATATTTTTTGGCCAGAGGAATCCTATCCAGATCACAATGGCAACGAGGAGCCACGTGGCTCGCATCTACGAATCTCGAAATTTTCGGCCGCCGGCGAGGCAAAACATCCAAAGATGACGTCGTCCTACGGAAGGGCTCAATTGTCCAAATCCGCTCCGGTTGTCGGTATTTTTCAGGGCATAATGTCGGAACTGCCCCCTCCCTCATTCGTAATTATTTTTTTGGCCTTTTGCTTTTTTTTTTTTTTTGACTTACTTTGATTTCCTCCATATGGAAGTATTCTAAAAGATGATACCCAACTTACTCATTTTTATAAATTCCAACGATATGTTTTTTTTATAAATGTATTAAAAGTCCTAAAATTTATTATGAAAATGTAATTGAATATTAAAATTTTAAAAAAAAATACAATTAAGTTCTAAAACTTATTGCGAAAATTTAATTAAGCCTTAAAAATGTCAAAAAGTTTAATAATGTCCTAAAACTTATCTCGAAAGTGCAGTCGAGTCCTAAAATTTTTAAAATGTGCAATAATTGAATGACTTATATTGAATTATTTTAATAAGTTTTAAGACTTGATTACACTTTTTAAAAATTTTAGGACTTAATTACACTTTATGGTAAGTTTTAGGATTTTATTACACTTGTTAAAATTTTTAGGACTTAATTGCATCTTCATGACAAATTTTAGGACTTCCAATGTACTTATCCATTTTTTTTTTTAATAATGATGAGAGAAAATTGGGTTATCACCAACCCCACAAATGTAACTCTAATATAAGGTTGATGTCTTGATGAGTGACTCGAATATGAAATTATTTTCATTTATAAATTGAACCAATATTAAGCGCCTAATTTACATACGTACTCTAATCCAACTCTTTCTAGCCCATGAGATTAATTCTAGTGAAAACAACATTAGCTAGAAAAGCTTTTTCTCTTCATTTCCACGTGGTCGACCCTATTTAGTCATTATAGAGATGCTCTTCAATGTTCATTGTGAATAAAATTTCAATTCACTGGGAATAAAAACTTTGTGTCGAGAAAAGGATGGGAGATGCTTTGCATCCCATGTGATTTATTAAAAATCCATTAATAAGATATCTCGTACTTACGAGAGATCTTTTCAACATAGACAATTACAAAGTCAATATTAGACTAAGTAAGCCATGACGTCAATTCGACAAAAAAAAAGGTACAATGTCCTACGGGAATGCCTTTTTCTCTTTGACTCAATTTAGAATAATATAAGAGAGTTCTTTTGAAATTCACTTTTGATCCTATAATGTTATTAATTTATTCATCCATGAAAATTTATACATCAAGCATGCGATGGAGTGCCGAATGAACGGTATTTGAGAAAGTAAGCCGTATAATTATATCAATTCAAATTCCGTCGCGTCACTGGCTCAGGCGCATCATTTTTCGAATCAACTCCTCACGAGCTGGTAGTTTTTAAGAAAATCCAGTCAGTAATAAGAGCCCTGCACCGAGGCTACGATCGTAAATCGGTATATAACATTATTGTATAAAATTAAAAACGATCCTCGTATTCAATTCCCGAGAAGAACGTCGTTTTAATAATATCGTCTCCTCTCTTTCTCTCTCTACAGACAGGAGAAAGAATCCCTTATCCCCACTCTCTCTCTCTGTCTCTTCATCTCTTTCTCTCTCTATCGGCCAATTTTATCGATCCTCCCTTCTGCCTGTCGGTCCTTCGATTCCTTTCTCTTCATTCCCTTCTTCCACTCTCTCTCTCTCTCTCTCTCTCTCTCTCTCTCTCTTCCGTTTGCTGGTTTCGATCCTTCCTGCTCTCGGAGTTGCCTCTCGCTTTTGGATCTAATTCCAGTCGGACTTGCACGCGCACGCCACCTGCCCGCGGACGGAGTCGTGGGTTTCGCGAGGATTTCCGGTCCGGCGATCGGAGGCGGGATTCGGCATCGGCGACTGGTTCCTCGCTCGAGGTGCGTTTCGATGGTCTTTGTTCATTGTATCGAAAGCGCTGGGCGTAGATGATGGGCTAGGGCTTTGGACGATTCACTCGCGATGTTCGAGGCTCGAGCTGAAAGCGTTTGAACTTGTTTTGAATCGTTTTGCTAATGGCGACAGGGTGTGCTGTAGAGATTGGAGTTTCGTGTATGTTGCAAGTTCGACTGGGAGTCGCTGTTTTGGTTGGGAGTTGCGAATGGCGAAACATCTGATGCCGGAAAAAAAAATTCTTTCTTTTTTATTTTTAGGTAATTTTGCGCGTCCAATTGGGTTGTGTCGAATATGCTTGACGTGGAAGCTTTTTTGTCGTAGCAATTCAAGATCACTCGGAAGTCGAATTCAGTTCGGAACCCTTTTGAAAATGCCTTTGTTGTATGGAAAACTCAAAATTGAGAAAACATTTTCCAAAAAATAATTGGTCATGTCGCTTAGAAAAATTAGTCGATGGAAAATATTTTTTATTATTGGCAATAATTTAGGACCAACTATTTTCGATAGCAAGAGAAAATATTTTTCTAAGCGATACGAATTATCATTTTGGGAAAATGTTTTTCAAATTTTGAATTTTTCGTGAAACAAACGGATGTTTAGTTTGTGCCACCAACTCTTTTTTCTCCCTACTTCTGTTTTATGTCCTCTTTCAAACTTATTGTGATTCTGTTTCTCCATCCATGTTGTCACTCCATAGACTTTGGTAGAGGAGGCATGGGGGTCATTACAAGGACCGGTTATTTGTCCCACCGTCCGTGTGAAGCAAGCTGGTGCCTACACTGTCCCTGTGACTGCCCCGCTTACAAAGCCTAAGCTTCTTAGAAGCGAAATTTGGGGATGCAGGGGATCTTTTAGAGCTAAAACCAAAGCTGCAACTGTTAGTCGCCTATCAATTGCTCGAAGAGGCAGGGCGCACGGTGCAGCTTCAGTTCGTCCTCGGACGGTAATGGAAGCACTGCAGAGAACTTCAATGAAAATGATGAAGACTATGTCAATTCCAGTATTGTTGAAGCTGGTATGGAATCCAGATGTTGATCATCTGGTTGCTTCTCGGTCCTCTTAAAATTCATTTATGATTTCTAGCCAGCAGTTTTTTCTTTTTTTCTGGTAGTTAAGTTACTATTTATTTGCTCAACCAGGGTAAATCATGGGTTGACAAATCCCATTACATGAGAATATCATAACACACCACACTCTTTTTCACAGAACATTGAAAACAAAGGAAGACAGGGCAACAAAACAGCCTCAAAGACAACTAAAACAATCTCATGCATCAATGTGCAGTTGATTTCGGTCAATTTAATGACATTCACTTTGGCATTCATCCTTGGCTGAAAAGGGAGACCATGGTCCGTGCTTAGGTTTCTCCTCTTGGGCTGTTGATTAAATTTGTAAATATGTGTTTAGGGACAACAATGTTAAATCACATGCTTGTCAAAAGCTTATATTTTTATATGTAAGATAGATTCTTTCTATGTTATCTTATTATTGTGACCTAATTTAGGTACTACCAAAAACTGAAAGTTTGGTACTTCGAATTTGAATTGCAATGCAGTCATAGCTGCAGTCTGGTTAATGCTTTGATATAAAAGTGTTATTGCTTTCATGATTAGCATAATTAATTCATGTGCCTAATATTAGCGACAAGGTGCAAATAGAAGATATGCATCTTTTTGTAGAAGGGGTAGAGGGTTTAGTACGGTTCAAAGCTAGGTCTAGTGCAGTCCTTGAGGCAGGCTGCATTTGCCAACTGAGCAAGCCTTTGATAAAAGATTTCATAAATTTTACAGTAGCACCCATTACACTTTTGACATCATTCATTCACACTAGGTCCAAAAAGTTTTTGTACGTGATGCTCTTTTGAAACGTAGCATGGTTTTATTAACTTCTGGAATTAAAGATTTTGAGAATGGGGTTTGAACCACTGATGGAAGAATAGTGTGAACTTTTTTGGATTGATTGCTGAAATAGATTGAAGCTTCGAGTTTCAAGGAATTTCCATGGGGAATGTAAGCCTCTTTACTTAGATATGGTTTCCTGATTTTATAAGAATGTATAAATTCTTTCCTCAAGTAATTCTCTACCCTAGTTGAAGTGAAATACTTGCTATTCATAGTCTAGATTGTTGATATTTGTATACCTCATTCGTTGTGTATAGTTGAGGTGAAGAGTGGGGCAGAAGGTTTCACAATTAAAATGAGGGATGGGAGGCACTTAAGATGTGTCCATAACAATCCTCAAGGGGGACATCTGCCTGATTATGCTCCGCATCCTGCTATTGTCCTAAAGATGGGAAGATGGGACCTTAAGATGGTCTTCTCCTCCCTATAATCGTTTGTATGTGCATCTTTTTTCTTTCTTTATCTTTGGGAGTTCCCCTGGCTGCCCTACGGAATGTTCCCATCCTTATTTAATGCCTTTCTTCCCTTTTGACTGCAGTGGAGATGCCAAGTGTTCTTCTCATGGCTGCTGTGCGGAATGTTCAAATTGTATGTCATTATGCTTTTCTTCTTTCAATTGTTTGTTTTCTGCACTTTGTAGTAGAATGATGGATTCTGTTGGTTTGAGAATGAAACAATCCTCTTTGCTTTTTGTTCCAGGCTAGACCAACTTTATATCAAGTGGTTAAGGAAATGATTGACAAGATGGGTTATGAAGTAAGTTTATGCTTTATCTGGTTTTTGTTCAGAATAATGCTCTTTTGCATTGTCATAACCGTGGTTCCTGCAGGTCAGACTTGTCAGGGTCACTAAGAGAGTTCATGAGGCATATTTTGCTCAGTTGTATCTTACAAAGGTTGGATACTTTTACTTGAATTCGTCTTTCTTTTTCTGAAGAAAAAATATAGTCTGGATTTATTGCATGTTATGCAGACATTTAGATGTGGTCTTAATACATTTAAGCTGTTTATATTGGTCTTTAAAATGGGTAGCATACATATGCTTATGAGGAGGACGATAAATTACCAGAAGTCTTTGTGATTTGTACAGATGTCAGAAATTGATTTGCCTCTTGTAAAAGAGGGTGATATTTAAGTAGATTTTTATTGTAATCTTGAAGTAGAGTTTTTCTTGATGAATGAGCTTATTCCTTTATTGATCACAGATGGGCAACAAATCAGAATTTGTCAGCTTTGATCTCCGACCTTCAGATGCCATCAACATTGCAGTAAGATGCAAGGTACTCAGGAGCGACAATTTATGATTTAATTATTATGGGTGCATAATTTGAAAGTTGAGGTTTTGGCTGTGAAGGTGAATAACAGGACAAAAGTAAAGTTTTGTGTAACTAGATGACCTCTGTTTAATAAATGGCCCACTTCACAATCACGACTTAAGGACAGAATGCAAGATCTAAAAATCAATCAATTGCATCTCATCTTAAGTATTCTGTTCCTGCGCCGGAGACTGAGTAGTGAATTCAGTATACAATTCAATAAAGAAGAATAGAATCTGTATTTTTTAGGTCTTTCAGTACATCTTGATCTTGAAGTTAATTAACTGATTCCATCATTATGAGATAGACATTCCAAGAAGCATTGCTGATGAACGGTGAAGCGGATGGACAAGGATGGTAGATAGGAGTTGTCCTGCAATTTGCTCTTTTTATGTCTCCTTGAGTGAAGGTGTCGCTTCTGGTTGTTGGCAGGTGCCAATACAAGTGAACAAATATTTGGCTTACAGTGATGGAATGAAAGTTATTGAGTCTGGCAAGCTTTCGGCACAGACCCCTGGATCAGATGGGTGGTTGTTCACAGAACTTGATAGGTTTGTCTAATAAGCTTGTGTGGTTTGCTAATGTCAGTACTCATGGAATTGAGAGCATCTAGTAGAGTGCATATGTTTCGTGTGCTGGATGTGTGAACAGATGTGATATCCTCTTGTGGAGCATTGTTATGTTCACAATTCGTTTGAAACAGTTGTACTTTAAGCTGTGTTTTAGTGAACATTAATGAAAGACGAAATTAAGACTTCATTGCTTTCAGGCCCAGTGGTCAGCCATGCATTGAAACGAAAGAGTTTGATCTGGTGCGCAACATGCTCATAGCTGCAGTGGAGGAGCGCTACAGAGATGCTGGTATGTCTTGCTTTCTAAATTATTCTTTTCCCCTTCTTGGAGCAGGATCTAAACGAGTGAGGGTATCGGTCTTATTCCTCTACATAAAGTTGGTCACTGTGGTCTGTTTGTCTATTCATTTATATTTACCTAATGCATGTATTCCCAAACTGGAAGCTTTCACTTGTGGACTCCAATCCCTTTCCGTTCAATGCCTTGACTCTTTAAATTCTTTGTTTTTATTTATGGGGTGTGGTCCCTGCCTGGGCTTACTTGTTTTGGTTTTGGTTAGCATACACCTAATAAATTCGGCTAAGATTAGGAAAATTTTTTTTTTTCACAAATCTTTTGAAATAACATCTTAATCGGAGAAAGTACTGTGGATATTCACGCATCAACTGCTTGTGAAGTGAACTCAGGAGAATGCATGTTCTTTTTTTCTCTAGTCTTTGGTGAATGGGTTTTGTGGTGATCCTTTGTTCTGTGGCAGCTCAATGGAGGGACAAACTAAGCCAGCTGCGGGCTAAAAGAAACTTCACATGACAGGTAAAGGTTTTTGTATCATACTACCCTTAACTCCTCCCTCGTCCACCCTCCTTTTTCCTTTTCCTCCGCTCCTACCCCATCCATTTTTCTTCTCGTGCTAACGGAGAGCTTGTTTGTTTTGTTCCAGATGTTGCCATGAGCTTGAACTGTACACAGAAATTATTCGAATCCGATGAGGGACGCCCATTTCCGAGTGATCCATCATGTCCGCTCTCCTGCCTTCTCTGTATGTAACTATGTCTGTGAAATATGTATAGAGACGAACTCCCCAACTGTTAATGCTACGGTAAATGCAAAAGTGGTCTATTGAAGTCAATAATCCAGGCTTGAAATCCATTTATCTGTCTGCATTTCGATTTCCCGATACTCTTTGTGAAGAGGCATTGTTCATCACAGAATGCCAACATGTTACTGCTGTCTGAATGATGGGGTCGATCGGTTCCGGCCCGACATTTGGACCGCATTCGTCGTGCGTGGATTGCAAGTTTTGTTTATGGGGTGCATGTTGAGTTGTTGGTGAAGTGGAGCATCATTGAAAAATTGCATGATGATGATCGGGAGGGCCCGCAGAGGCTTTGGTGATTGTCGCTTTTGCTGCGGAGCTCAGGGCCGTTGGAAATTATATGGTCCGTCTTTATGGGGCCGGTTCGGCATTGTGGGATAAAGCGAGACAATAAAAGGTGATCAACAGATTTGCTTTCTACAAAATTGAAATCTTTTATGGCACGTACGCTGCAAAAATTTAGCTAGTTTTCACGTAAGTTTACGATTGGTCAGATATTTTATCAACAGTAATATATAAGAAATTTCTCGTGGAATGATAGAAACTATAGTACAGAACAAAGTAGGTATGCGGAGGAAAGTTATGATTCATTAGGTAAAAGTCATTAAGAATGGGAATCCTTTTTCTTTATGAATAGGCAGACTAATGTTATTTTGAGGTAAATACCATGAAAAATTTCAAAGTGGTACTCCTATGATAGCCAAATCAAAATTTTTTATTATAAAAATTTTATATTGATATTTTTGTGATAAATTTGTCCTTCATTAGTTTTCATTAAATTTTAACATCAATTTATTAGGTTAAATGATCATAGCAATTGATTTGTGTATTTATTTGATGTTTTTATTCATTTATCACAAGTAGTATCGATATGTGATTTTAGTAATATTAATTTAATTTAACATAAATTGATAAAAAGTAAATTTTTTCATAAATATATTAATTTAGGATTTTTAATGATTAAAAAATAATTTATGGTAAATTTATTTTAAGTGTGTTAGTTTAGAATTTTTTGTGATTTTTTTTTTTTTTGTTGGAAAGAGTTGTTTTCCGATGGATCTTGGAGACGAATAATTTCAGGCTAACTCATGAGTATCCAGGTGGTCTACTTTTCACTCTTTACTCGAGTACCTTGGCCTATCCTACTTGACTCAAACAGAGAGTTAGCCTTCAGAATTAAAATAATCCCGTTTTTGGAACAATGAAAAAAACAAATGCATTTTCTTTCTTGAGAGCCAAAAAATATTTACGAGTTTATATTCTCGATTAAAATAACTTCACTTTTCCCAAAAAAAGAAAAAAACCACAAACTTCTTTTAGGTAAGAAAAAAGCACAAATTTTTACTTAAGGACAAACATTTTTTGTCATTATCTTCTTTAAAAAAAATCTTAATTCTTATGTGCCAGCTACCGTGGTTAATGATGGTGGAGTGAGCAATGGACACCTTAACTAAGTCAAACCAACGTCGAGCTTTTAAACAAAAAAGTAGAGTCGTGGTTAAAACCGTATATTTTTAAAACAATAGAGAAGTTTTCTCAATAGGGTTTTTGTCAATATTTTCAGACAAATTTAGGTAAAAGGATTTAGCCCTACATCAAGTTTGCAGATTCGATGAGTAGGATTTTACTTCAAACCGTTTGTAAATTAAGATATCATCTCATCAGATTTGAGCTAATTTGTAGAGTGAGTAAATCAGGAAGTTGGATCCAGTGTTTCACTCTTGCAGAGTAGGGTTCTTTGTGCCAATCAAAACTAGGGGTCAAAATCATAGATTCAAAGCAAATCAAGTAAATAATCCCTTGTAAGATAAGCAAAATGGCATCATTTGGACTCAACAGACATGCAACTTCATCGTCATTGGTCACATCGGATCCCAAATAAGCTTGCTTTGAATGAAAGAGTTAACAAATTAACATTTTCTGTCATTCAAGTAAATTTTTTTTTTGGTAAAGAACTTCAAGTAAAGTTTGTCTCTACTTTTTGTTCCTTTTTTCATTCGACCGAAAAATTTGATATGAAATTGAACAATATATTACAATACATTTATCAATAATACTCACGTTAAGGAGCGGGGCAGTTTCCCATTGCTCATGGATAATGTCAATGCCTGTCGACACGAACCGGATCTTGTTTCTCTTCTCACTGGAGCTGTGGGAAGTCGCGCGATTTAGCACTCGAGATTTACTGGGCTTGTCCGCACTCGGAGCCCACTGATTTTTTTTTTTTTTTTTTTCTATTTTGGGGACTTGGGTTGGTTGGGGTGTGGGTTTGGTTTAGGTAGGAAGTCGTTTCTTGGTCTTCTCGCCACTAAGTTTTACGTTGACTTTCACTTCTCACTCAAAGTTCCATTCCGATCATCATTGCTTTCCTCGTTTTCCCGCTATCTTCCTCAAATTTCCGGATTCCATCGTGATATAATCAACCTAATAATCCTAAAACTTCCAACTATGAAATCTGCCATGTGAGTCAAACTTCTTTAACGGGGGAGAGATATTTCTTTTAGTTAATATTACACAAAATCATATTAATATATTTATAAAAAATTTACTCTCAAATTAATTTTTGATAAAAAATCGTAAATTTAATATTTGTAATAAATTTATTATTTGTTAAATTAGAAAAATATCACTTAAAAATCATAAATCGACCATTGTCACAAAAATGGAGGAAAATTTTGAAAATGATATACTATATTAGCTTCCATCATTTAATTTAATAATTTGACGGTGAAATTTAAAAGAAATTTAATAGGATAAATTTGTTATTAGTATCAATTTGAGGTAAATTTATCATAATTGTACAAGTTATGAATTTGTCTGAGATATTAACCCCCTTTTCGATGTAAGTCAATTGCTCCCTTTTTTTTTCTATCTTAAATAGTAAATCTGTTCTCCTTTCCTTTCTCCCCCAATTTCCCTTTTATTTATCTTTATATATATATATATATATGTATGTATGTATGTATGTATATATATATTTTTTTGGGGGAGGCGACAAAATCAGTGGGCACAGTCCTCCGCCAAAGCACGCGAGCGCTGGAAATCGCCCTCGACTCGACCATCATCATCGCCAATCCGCCATCGCCATCATCTCCTTCGCTCTCGCCCTCAACGTCGCACCGCAACGTACGCCCCTCTGCGTTTCTTCTTCCTCTCTCTCTCTCTATTTCTCTCTCCTCGTCGGTTGAGCTTTTCGCTTTGGCGTTACACTACGGCCTTGACTTCTTCTTCTTCTTCACCACCCCATGGCGCATGCACCGCCTGATCCCAGCCATTGTCGCGGGAGCGTCGGTTCGTCTTTCGAGGGGGAGGGCAGTCGCCCGTTGAACTCCAGCGCCTCGCCGCCCCGGAATCGGTTCCGCGTCGTTGTATTCCGACCGGTCGCTTCTCTCGTCGCCGTCGTCGTCGTCGTCGTCGAGGAACTCGCGGGTGGGGGACTGCGCGATCCATGTCTCATCCGGTCGATCAGGCCGCGCGAACGTGTGAGTCTACCACTCCTTCGTCTCTTCGCTGCTCTCGCTTCGCAATTATCCGCCTCCGCTTCGCTCTACTATTTCATCGGCATTGCTGTCCTTTTTTCTTTTTCGTTTACTTTGTTTCTCGCGGTTTTTCTGATATCTCGGATGAATCGACGAGGCTTCGAGTCCGACGGCATTGCGCCTTTATGATCTGATTTCGTTTGCACCGTTGAGTACGCCAACAGAATTTATCACGAAGTTGCCACAGGCGCATGAATTTATCCGCTCGTGAGAATTCGGTCTTCTGATTTTCTCCTCTTCCGACTGTTTTTTGTGATACGTTGTTCGACTTTGTTTTGTGAAGTTTGGAAATCCACTTTTAAATTGAAGGTAAGAATCAGTCAACTAATGTGGATGCCGTTTTCTATGGTATGATTGCCTTTTGGTTCTCCAGATCGTCTTTCTATGCGGATTGATGAATTCATTCGCAGTCTCCCTCTGTTTCCTTGCTGAGTGAAATGTGGACATGTTAGGTGCATGAGGTAATCTCTTTGCCGGAGTTTTGAAACTTCCGTTCTAATGGATATAGAGTAAAAGATAATGTGTGCGCTAATTTTCTCACAGCACACTGGTAGCACAGATGATGGGTTTGCTTCGGTGTAGTATTTTGTTCTTCTTTGACCATCTTGTGATTTGATGAATCCGGGACTTGATGCTTTGATGTATCGCGATCTCTTGACATATGAAACAATCGGTATAGTCTATTCAGTGTGTTTCTTGATCAGCTTGAGTTTGAACTTGACTGAACCTTTAAATGTTGAAGGCTCTGAGGGTCCCTCTGGTCATGATGAAAGAAGGGAAAGGAAGTCCGATTTCGAGACTTCAGAGGATGACCGCAGGACAAAGATTGGTAATCTGAAGAAGAAAGCGTCAATGCATCCAGTAAAATCAGACGCTCTTTGAAAAAGAAAGGCCGCAGGAAAAGTGATCCTCGCCTTAGTTCTGTTTCAATTGAGGATGTTCGTGATGTAGAGGAGTTAGGGCTGTAGATGCATTTCGGAGGGCACTTATTTCTGATGAATTGCTACCTTCAAGACACGACGACTATCATATGCTCTTGAGGTGAAATTCCTCACTTTTCTCGTGTGTGCATTTGTGTGCATGTACGAGCTTCATCACACTAATCTGCGAGAGGACTGATTTACTGGATTGCATTTTTTTCATATGGGCATGTCAAAGTGGAAGTATCTGTCCTTCTCTCCTTATTGTTCCTGCTGCTTTTCCCTTTGAGGCACGTTCAGATTTCAGTGGGGTTTACATCTGAAGATTGTTGATGAGTTTTGCTTTTTAACAGAATGAAAACTGAATGATTTGGGTCACCCTGCACTTTGTTGGCTGTCTGTCATGCTTTATGCTTGACTACTGTTACGGAAGTGAATCGATGAGCAAATGACTCTGTTTTTTTTTTCTTTTTTCTTTTTTTAAATGCAGTGATTAAAAATTTTGAAACGCTAATGCTGCTCATTAGACAAGCATTTATGAGTTTCATCACCACATTCTATGCTTGAAAAGTTTGTGCTTTGATGTGTTTGAAGTACCAAATGCAAGAAAGCATTTTCTTATTATTGGAATTCTAAATAAGAGCCATCTCTCGGTCATTTACATTGAAGAGATGAGATTGCCAATACAATCTGTCTAAGAGTTTCCTTTTCTTTTCAGAGACTGCAAAATTTCAAAAAGATGAAGGTTTTGTAAGAAGGGTATTTATAAGATTTTTTGCCACAGGCTATTCTTTTTTGATTTATGATCTTGAAATCTGGGACGACCTTTCTCTGCTGTCAGAACTATCACTTGCAGCCCTTTGCTCATGGATTTGTACTTATGGGAATTCCTTCCTCCCATCATTATCCACGATAGTTTGTGGAAATCTTGTTGTGTTAAAGCTCCATGTTTCTTTATTGATGTCGACGATTTTACATTGAGTTTTCACTTTCACAACTTGCATGCTCGACATTTGTTGCTCCATTCTGGCTCTCTCGTGAACTACCTTTCTAATGGTTGGTTATTCAGTTTGGTCACATTCTCTTGTTCTCTACATTTTCTTCGAATTTCTTTATGTGTACAGTGGATTGCATTTTGCTTGCTCACATCCTTGTTGATGTTCTCTTATCAGCTCCATTTATTTTTTTCTTGATTGAACAATAGATGATGTACTGTTGGTGTTGTCGCCTTAGAACTTCTCAAGCCATCTGTTTTGTTTCTCAGATTCTTGAAAGCAAGGAAATTTGACGTTGAGAAGGCAAAATGCATGTGGGCAGACATGATCAAATGGAGGAAAGAGTTTGGGCACAGACACCATTCTCGAGGTATTATGGACTGTCTTTCTTATGATATCTCTTGTTTTTCAAGAATGAAATTCTTCAATGTTAATTTTTTTTAAATCATGCCCAAAAGAGGAAATTTATAAGGCTAAGCAGCAGTTTTGCGTGCTGTTTTTTTCTTGCTTGCTGTTGCTACTGAGTTGAAGACACTAAGAATGTCCCTTCATCTTTTCAGGAGTTCAATTTCACTGAGATAAAGTCCTAAAGTACTATCCTCAGGGTTATCATGGAGTTGACAAGGAGGAAGACCTGTTTATATTGAAAGTCTGGGAAAAGTTGATGTTAACAAACTAATGCAAGTAACTACCATGGATAGATATATCAAATACCATGTTCAGGAGTTCGAAAAGAGCTTTTTGTGATCAAGTTTCCAGCTTGTTCGATTGCTGCTAAGAGACATATTGATTCAAATACAACTATATTGGATGTGCAAGGAGTGGTATGTTGCTGGATAGGGTATTTCAAATTCTATTGTTGAAGCATTGTGGTGAACCATCTTGATTTGTCAAAAACCATATTCTTTTTGCTAATTGTGGTTACAGGGCTTTAAGAATCTGACCAAACCTGCTCGTAGAACTTATCATGCGGCTGCAGAAGATTGATAGTGACAATTATCCTGAAGTATGTTTCAAGGAAATGAAATTGTCATTTTTTGTCTTACACACATTGTCATTTAACATTTCAACTTTGATCTTTATTATCTTTATTATCTTACATAATTATATCACATATTTCAGACACTTTCCAGAATGTTCATCATTAATGCTGGTCCTGGTTTCAAGCTTATCTGGAGCACAGTGAAGTCTTTTCTTGATCCAAAACTACTAACAAGATACATGTATGTCTCTGTTTGTTGATATTTTTCCTTCATGCCCTTCAAAGAACTATGCAGGACCTGTGAATGTCATTTTCAGATGCACTCACTTGGAATTTTTCCTTAGGTTCTCAACAACAAGTACCAAACCAAACTATTGAAATAATTGATGCTAGGTAATTGAAACTCTCCTGCTTCTTTCAATTTTCTAAGCTTTTTTCTTGGATTGGTGCGTCCATGCAAATTTTGACAGAATGCCAACTATCATTGCTTTTGTAAAATTTATTCATCCTGACCTTGGAGTTTTCTTAACTTTGCAAATTTCTTCAGTGAACTACCAGAATTTCTTGACGGCAGCTGCAATTTGTGCTGCGGAGGGGGTTGCCTAGGTCTGACAAGGGCCCTGGAAAGATCCAGCATTTCCAAGGTCACAGAGTGATATTTTCTGCATTTGAAATAGAGTTTAAAATTGTCATCTTGTCAGATTGATGGATTTAACAGGAAAATTTATTTGCAATATATGTGTAGATGGTTCTTAAAGGTGAAGCACAGTGTTCTAGACAAATTGTGACCATTTCAAGCTGCAACGTGCAGAATTGTTGCCTGTCATAAACCAACTCATCCAATGGGTATGGTTTACTGAAACTGTATCATAAATGCACCTCTGAACCGGATGTTTTAGTTTCTCCACGGCAAAGATCAGATTAAGTATCAATATTGATTTTAACAATTTTGAATGACCCTTGGATGCAGATTAAAACGAGTGATACATCTACAGCTGAGTCAGGCTCTGAAGTGGAAGAAATTGTTTCTCCTGTAGCAACCAGGAGCTATGTACTTCCAATATTGACCCCAGTCTGTGAAGAAGTAAGTATTAAACAAGTGATGCATAGAAAAGAAATAAGAGAAAGGAGTTGACGAACAGAAATTTTTTGTGGAAGAATGAAGGGCTATTCATTTTTTTGACTTGGGAGTTATAATTTGATGCAAGTTTTACTGCTTGATTCTAATTTAAAAGATAACACAATCATAACCTCATACTTAACAAGGAAAAAAAAAGCTTTCTTTTTGTCCTGCAATGTAGTAATAATGATCCCCTGCATTCTGTGTTGTCAAAGTTCATACTTTTTACTATACAGTGTTCACACTGACTATGCATCCTCTGTATACCACTGCAATTGTTAAGAAAAAGCTATGA
Organism: Eucalyptus victrix; assembly: GCA_016097545.1. Lineage (NCBI taxonomy): Eukaryota > Viridiplantae > Streptophyta > Magnoliopsida > Myrtales > Myrtaceae > Eucalyptus > Eucalyptus victrix. Next base: position 15,899,533 of record CM027840.1, on the reverse strand, counting down.
ATGTATGCAAAAAATGCAATTGTAAGCTTTAGAACAATTAAGTTTAATAAAAAACTGTTGAATTAAATTTTCCTTGAATAAAAGGTTTGCTTTGGTCAAATGATCTCTTTCATTGAGAAATGCACATAGCCTTGGTCTTCTCCTTCAGCTTTCAATTAGTTATGAAATGGAGTTATACAAAAAGAAGAAGGAAACCTATGTCAATATTCTTATCGATTCATCCAACAGAAAATTTCTGTTGTAGCCTTTCTGATCTTGGGCTAGAGATTTCAACAAATGGCAGTATCTTTTCAGGAAAGGACATGAACTCTGTTTTGCAGTTTTGTGTGTTGTGTTCACTTTATAGAGTCAAACACCACTGTGATTTGTTGTGTCGAAAAACAGTAGAATGCTTAGTGGTTTAAAACTATCCTCAATTTGATTGTGTGCACACAGTGTAAGTAAGAAATACCTTAAATGTTTCAGCACCAGGATAGGGCTGGTTGAAATGTATAAATGCAACTTTACTATTCTTTTGGTCTTCAGCTGATTTTGTAGGTTCTGAGGCTGGTGCTCTCTCTCTCTCTCTCTCACACGCGTGCCCACGCACACACAAATATGGTTACAGATACCATAGTCAATTTCTGAAAATATTTCTAACACTCTGTGCATGGTGATGTTTTTTTCTTTTCAATTTAAATATTTCGTGATATCAATTGCATTAATTGTGGACCATATGTTCTGTATAGCATGTCTTGTAGGGTTCATTTATCACTTGTGTTATATGTGCATGTGGCAATTAAACTTGTCACTTGATTTACATTTTTGAGGACTGTGACAGGTGAAACCTGTCATGTTGTAGTTGTCTATCTCTTGTGGTCTTTGTGGAACTTAGCAAATAATCTGTCTCCCAGACTAGATCGGTCATCTCCAGCTAGTTAACCTTCACAGCTAGAAAGTATGGCGATTTGTTATGCCTGTCATCTCTCAAAGAATGCAAAAAGTGAATGGCAGGTAGAGAGGGAAATATTGGACTGTCAAATTGATTTCCTTAGACCCTTGATGCGTCACCTAAAAACATATTAACATGGGCTTAAACATACTGCCGGGTTTATCTAATTTAATGTGCTTACAAACAATCCATTGTGGCGTTTATGTAGGCAAAGATGATGAATAGGCCTAGCTATGCTAGCCATGGTGTGGTGTATGATGAGTATGTGCCAATGATTGACAAAGCTGTGGATACGGCTTGTGAAAAGCAAGGGCCACTTCAGGAACAACATGTTTCAGGTCAACTACACTTCACCATGTTTGCTTGGTTATGCTTGACCTCTGCTTTTCTAAAATAGTGATATTGAAGAACCTTATTACATTGTATTGTCTTATTCAAGAATATGGAATTTCCTCGTTCCCATTTCGGTTCTTTGAAGTGTGATATCAAGCGTACTGAAGAGCACAATGTTAGAGAAAAGGGAAAGCTTTGGTATTTGCCTTCTTCTTCAGGATATCGACATTTTTGTATTTTAGTTTCACTTGTAGGTGAAAATAGATTCTAGTAACACTAGGCCCATGACAGGTAAAAATGCAATTAGATCTTTCTGGTCCTTAAAATTTGTCAGGTCCTTGGTGCAGTAGAGGACCATTCTTGCAATCCTGACTCCTAATTTTATAAACTCACTGTGCCCACTGCCTCAGTTAATACCTGCTGAATTCATATGATCAGAATCTTTGAAATATAATGCAGGGATGGATCCTCTGGTAGCAGAAAACAGAACTGTGGAGGGGTTAAATGCCCGTGTTTATGCTGTGATCATGGCCTTCTTGTTAGCCTTGTTAACTCTTTCCGTTCAGTCCATACTGGGCGATTAAGAAACTTCCCAGAAGCACGTGGGGTAATGCTCATGATATTCTCGGGTCAGCGTTCCAACCCAGTGAAGTGTCGGCCACCGTTCTACTGCACTAAACTATGCAAATATAGAACTTCTGTCATCAGTCTGGAAGAGGCTGGGCAGACTTGAGCAGAGGATAGAAATACTTCAGGCCAAGCCACGTGCAATGCCTCATGAAAGAGGAGCTGCTGAATGCTGCTGCCGTGTAGATGCTCTCGAAGCAGAGCTAATCACTACGAAAAGGTTGGTATGCAGCTTGATCATGAATGATGACATGTGGTTTAGATTTTGCTCACATACAGCCATTGTGAATGCAAAATAGTTGTTTCTACCAATTGAGATTATCTTTAATTGGCATAAAACCAAAAATTTTGTTGCTAAATCCTGGAATTTGTGCTTGAGAGTAATGTTCAATCTTCATCAGCAGGCGAACTTTGTGTCTTTTTTTTTTTTTTTTGTTATAGGCTAGATCAGTGTCATTGCAGACAACATTCTAGTGCAATTTTGTAACCCCTCTTGGCAGGCCTTGTACGAGCGCTAGCGGGCAAGAACTCCTTGCATACATAGATAGTCAATCAGCAGCGAAGTCGCAGGTTAGATCAATAATTTTGTAGGCAGTAATATGGAAATACTGATTTGCAGTCTGGCAAGAATTCAAGGCAACCAATTTTGGTTAACCACATTTTCTGTACGTGATGCAGAAAATTCATGCTGGGAAGAGGTCGCTCCCTAAGATGGATGGCATCCTAGCCGATCGTGAGATGATTGGACACTTATCGTTCCAGTTGTTACACCAAGATACGCACTATTATCTACTACAGCGAGGGGTTTGTTCACGCTCATATCGCTATCAGCACTCCTCTTTTTTTGTCACAAGTATGTGAATAAGAGCTCCATTTATCGCTCTCTAGCATTCTGTATTTCCCTGAGTGCTGGTCCATCAACATTTGAAACTGCCCATACCATCACTATATTGTAGAGCACGTCCGGGACGTACGCATTTGTTTTGCACTCACAACTTGAGATAGAATTTAGATGAATCGATCCCCTTTCATCTGTTTCGCTGAAAACACAACTTGTCCTGCGAGTCCCATTGCAATAAAAGGTACCGTCATATGATTACGTTGTGTTTCTATTTCTCAACTCTTTACACGTGCCGTATACGATGATCTATCTTCCTGGAGTCGGGACCTTTGTGAAGGCATTGAAGTAGGCACCATCACGCGACGTGAAATGTGGCAAGAGAGTGAAATCAAAGGGAGTCATGTACTGGGAGAAAATAGGGGGTACCTTCTCGACGTTCAATGTCGATTCTGCTTCCTTTATACTGGTTGGTGTTAAGTCAACTTCCAAATGGGTAATATGTTTATGGGTTTACATGGACGTAATATTCATGTAGTCTCCATTTACATCACAATTTAAACTTTTACAATAGTGGGAGTTTTCTCGTGAAATGTTTGACATTGTATTGTAGTCAAATTCCACCTTAGGTTTATTTCCCCTGTGAAAGTTCTCTGTTTGTCAATTACACTCGCCATCTCTTGATTTGCATGTGAGTTGATGTTAAAGCATACCACGCCGTCTATGGGTTTAGATGGGATTCAAATGCATACAGCTGCCATATATCTTCTTGGTCCGAGGATGATTTGCAATCACTCCTACTTCTAGGTTGGGTGAAGTTGCATTGATTTCGATCGCAGGTGTAGAGGGAGGAACTTTTGCTTTCTAGTTCAATATACCCTCAGTCTCCTTTCTAAATCTCGACTAGGACCTACGCATGCTGGATATGGCAACAACTGGTCGAGTTACAAAACTTTGTCAGGGTAGGTTATTGTTAAATCTATATGGCAAATTACTAAAACAAATTCCCCCAGTCACTTTGTTTTTTTTATGGATAAACATAAGGTAATTAACTAGTCACTTTTAACTCAATGATCAGTTACATATCATAATATCAAATTCACACCAGAGTTTTATCTTTTAAAAGTTCACTTTACACCTTCATATCAATTATATTGGTGTCTCATTCTTAGATAATGTCTAGTCCTTATCAGTCTACTAAAAAACCGCAGCAAAACCACAGCAAGAATCTGCATTCGAATCCTCCCATTTGGACTTTTGCGACCTATTGCGGAAAATATGGAAGAAAGAAGAAGGTGGGGTTGGGAAGCTTCCATAATGTTGCTAAAAAAAGGCGGCATAATCTTGCTCACCTTTCTTTTTTCCTTATGAGGCATAGCAATAAAATCATGTATTTATATGTTCAAACCATGCAAAGCTAATTTTCCTTTCTTCTTTAAATTTTTGTATGATATTAGAGATCTTAGAATGATAATATAGCACATTATCCTAATAATATGCTCTCCACTCAGCCTTCACGAAAGTTTAACTAAATACTAAAAGTTAGTCCCAAACATGATAAAGACTAAGAGAAATATCGCAGTGATAATATAGCACATTATCCTAATAATATGCTCGCACTCCCTTCATGAAGATTTAACTAGATACTAAAGTTAGTCCCAAAAAGGAGTAAAGACTAAAGAAGTATCGCAATGGAATTCATTTACTAAGTTCTTGTTACAAACATATCCTCTTTCAAAACCGTCAATCTTCAAATCCTAACTTCGCCCATTCACCAAAAATCAAACTTGCACAAATCACAAGCAAGATGCTATAATGATCTCGCAAGAAGGGACAATTTGGTCTTCCGAATACGCTGTTTTGCACATAAAATGCGAACGATATTTACGAAAATGGAAATACGGATGCGGTCTCTCGAACAATTTCACGAAGTCAATAAAATACGAACGTCGCTCACTTCCTTGACGTTGGCAGATACTGAAGCATGTCCAGCTGCGGCCACATGTGCAACCTCGCTCCCTCTCGCAAGCTCCCCCGAGGCTCGAGTCGGCTTCCCAGAATCAGACAGTAGGACTCGTGCGGCTACGCATCTCGTCTCCCTTCCTTCCTCGTCCCCATCGCTTCCGTTGCCATGGTAATCCTTGCCTTTCCTTCTAATTCCCTCGGTTCATTGGGCACTAGTTGGAGACGCTCGTGCGCGATTGCATTTCTTCTTTTGCGGGTGTAAAATGGTTCGCGGGTTGTGTGTCGTTTAGCGAAATTAGTGACAAATCCGTAGCTTGACGATCTCCGTTGCTGGCGTTTACACTTGCCGAGGACGTGGAGAGAGAGAGAGAGAGCTGGAATTGGGAGCAGAGCGTAGAAGATTCTTTTGCCGATGTGTTCCGGACTGTGGAAATTCTATATTTCAATGACGCTATCGTGCCTTGGGTCGGTGTCGCCCGACATCTGATTGTCACTACGCGCTTTACGTTCAAGCTCGATGTTTGTAACTAGTGTAGAGGCACCTTATGATTTTGTAGGAACTACTGCAACATTGTGGTGTGAAATGGTAAAGAACTCGCACTTGAAAATGCGCTCTATTTAGATTGTAGCAGGAGCACAGAAAACGGCATGAAAATTCCCACCCATTTATCGGTAGGATTGAATGTTTAATCAAAATGGTCCTTTTCGTTTGGTAAAGGAGTTGTAGGATCACATAGTGTGCGCTTCTGCTTTCAGGTTCTCCTATTTTCTCGTAAAGTTGGCTTCTTTATCACCAATTTTGTGTCAAGATCCTCGAATTGGTTTGGGCTTCGTAATGTTGTAGCCAAGTGCGGGTCCTCGTGCTGGCAGTATTCGGTTGTGGCTCGTGAAATTGGTGGTGATGGAGAGGCAGATGTGCGTGACGTGAGCAAGAGAAGTTACCAAGTTGTCGTGGCCGCGACTCGCGACATGGGCATTGGGAAGGATGGGAAGCTGCCATGGAAGTTGCCTTCGGATCTCCAGTTCTTCAGGGAGCTTACATCTACTACCTCAGATCCGAGAAAGAAGAACGCGGTATTGATGGGTAGGAAGACTTGGGAGAGCATCCCTCTACAGTTTCGGCCTCTACCTGGGCGGTTGAATGTCGTATTGACCCGCTCTGGGAGGTTGGAGACTAAATTGTCTGAGGATGTTGTTTTATGTGGAAGCAGGGCATCAGCACTTGAGTTGCTTGCATCGTCTCACTATTGTTCAGCAATAGAGAATGTTTTTGTCATAGGAGGTGGCCAGTTACTGAGGTGATGTATTTCTTGGTGTCCGGTACAGGAACTTTGCAATTGTGCCATACTTATAGATGAATCTTGATACAGGGAAGCACTTAATGCTCCGGATTGTGTTGCTATACATATTACTGAGATTGAAGATCATGTTGACTGTGACACCTTCATTCCCTCCATCGATTTGTCTGTGTTTCGGCCATGGTACGCATCTCCTCCAATGGTGGAAAACGATTTTAGACATTCCTTTGTGACCTATGTTCGCGTGAGGGATTCTCAATTGGAGCACCCTGCATCAGGCAAAACAGCCGACTTCTTTTGTGCTTCAAATTTCAGAAGCTTTGACTTCCTTCCAAAGCTGATTCTTGAGAGACATGAGGAGTTCGTGTATTTGAATCTGATTCAAGAAATCATATCAAGTGGGAAACATAAAATTGACAGGAGAGGGACTGACATTTTGTCAATATTCAGCCGTCAGGTACCTTTTTTCCCCACTCCCTAGGGTTCCATCTTTCCTTGAGTTGACTAGATACCGCATTAACTCTTTTGGATTGCACTTCTGAGTACTTCTTTTACACTTTGCAGATGAGGTTCAATCTTAGGAAATCTTTTCCTCTCTTTACCACGAGAAAGGTTCTATTCCTCTTCTCTAGTGGCTTGCACACCCACTTTGTAATACCATTTTCACAAGCTTTATTCTTGACAACAAGATTTTGATAACGTTTTAATTACTGTAGCCGTGTAAAGTTCCTGTTTGAGCCGAGTGTCCTCAATTGGAAGTAGTTGATATTGATCTGGGGTGTGCATCTGTTCTATGTTTTAGCCATTTTTCAATGTGAACTTCAGTCTAGGCCAGGCTTTAACTTACAACTCTCGTCATTGCAGGAGCTGCTATGGGGTGAAATTGTTGAAGAACTCCTCTGGTTTGTCAGTGGTTCAGCTGGTGCAAAGGTTAGAGTTACGGCACTTGTGACCGTCGGCATAATCTTTGTGGAGTTTGAATTAAGGTTTCTGCACCTATATAGGTTGTTAAAAATGAGTGTTTAAGATTTTGACGAGTCACTCCATTGGGTTATTTCCATTCTGGCCAGAATTATCATGATGTGCTGTCTTGGACACATGGTTACTTGGACATTTGTTTGTTCGAATATATAATATCTGCTTCTGTAAACACTGGCGATAGAAAAATACTGTTGTCCACAGGTTCCACCAGAGATGATTGGTCATACTTGGGGTGGCAGAGAACAACTTAAAAGGCAAGTCCATTGCCACCAGAAGGCACCATCTTTGAGTCAATCCATGCAATGTAATATCATTCTTGACAATTCCCTGAAGCAGTTTGACATATAGGGAAGAAGATGATTCGGATGCAATGTTCAAATTTCAGCATAGACAATTATGTGCAAGGTCAGTTAGTGTATGGTTGAACATAATTATGTTCTATTCCGTCCAATGCTAACTTACTGTTTTTTTATTTGGCCGAAATTGCTGACTTATTTTGCATGTGCAGAATTGAAGGTGCGTGTGCTGAGTACAAGGGCCAAGGGTTTGACGAGTTGCTCATGATTATTGACAAGATCAACAAAAGATTGGATAATGCACTTGTCATCCTCTCAGTATGTGATCCCTCAGATCCAAAAGTCGAAGAATGTCCACCCGGTTACACATTTGCACAGGTCAGACTTCAAACGTGCTTTGACACTTGTCTTGTACCTTCCTTGCTACATGTACACGGTAATCTAATCCAAGATTCTGGGCAAAGTGCAGTTTTATGTGGAGAAAGGAGAACTTTCCTGTCGAATATGCTGGGCATCTGCTGATGTTGGTTATGGCGTTCCATATTATATAGCATCCTATGCTCTCTTGACCTACCTGATTGCTCATGTCTGCAGTATGCATTCTGTCTCCCTGATGGAAATTCTGAATATATTGCACTTGAAATTCCATGATTTCCACCATGTTCAGTAACCCCCCCAACCGAACCCGGATAAAAGAAAATGACATTTTTTCCTGGATCTTCTGTAACTCCACATCTCTTATGTTGCAGGCTTTGTCCCTGGTGACCTAACTGCTGTACTTGGGGAAGCTTATGTTCATGAAGCTCATATTAAGCCACTCCAAGAGCAGCTTCAGAGATATCCTCAACCTTTCCCTGTAAGCAATGCCGAGTGAGCTGGCTAAATTTTTTTATTACGTGACACATACTCATGTTTCCTGGAAGTTACATGATCTCATTATGCTCGTTCAGAAGTAAACCATCTGCACGTCATTCTGGGCCATGTGTACACTGATGAAGTGTGAGCTACGCTATTTGCAGTGTCCCTTAGGAATGATACGCCTTATGGCCACCAATTTTCCAGTTTATCTAATTTCTTGCCTGAGCCCAACAAATGCTTGATCATGCAATCCATTATTCCTGCCTTTCAGATTTTGAGGGTAAACCCTAGAAAGAAGGATATCGATTCATTTGTTGAAGCTGACTTTGAACTCACAAACTAGCACTCTCTCGGATCAACGGAGAAGATGGTGATGTAGAGCCAAACGAAGGGTACAAAGAGAATTTGAAGCACCGTCTCCTCCAGGGTGATGTAAAGTTGTCTCTCTCATAACCTCGAGGGACATGCTCTGAACTGTTACTCGTCTCTTTTAGTGTTTTGAGGGTGAAACTGCTTTTTGCCTACCAACTGTGAATGAAGTTGCTATAGTTCTCTCTTGTTCTATACAATTCCTCATGCATAGGTAGGAGGAGCAGCTTCATGTGCCCTCTCAATTTTTGTGAGAATACATGTGCATAAAATGCAGCAAGTTAATCTGGTCAATTTGATTTTTTGGAAAATGGACAAAAATGTCATCTTATCTAA